>OZ025284.1:4610274-6040274 GCA_964019165.1 Mastigias papua | reverse complement strand
ACGTTCTGTTATACATTCAACCATGCCGCCGAAACAGAGTAGCTCGTTGGAGAACTACGACGTACGTTCACTAAGACATACAATGAAGTCACAAATTTATTAACGAAACAGTCATACACTGCTGAAGAGAATTCCCAACTCCAATCTACGTCCGAGGAACTAAGCGCGCAATTTACGGAATGCAGAGATTTTGACAAACAAATACGGCAGATTGCTACGGAAAAAATAAAAGATGAAGCAGAATTGGACGCCTTCTTTGATGAAGTTGATGCTGTAAACTCCACCAACCGAAGAAAGCTTAATAAACTTGCATTTATTATTTCAAGCAAAAAGCCAACGCTACAGACTTCAACAGCGCATTCTTCACGTTACAAATTGACAGATTTACAGTTACCAACCTTTGACGATAAGATAATGGAATGGCTAGGGTTTTGTGAACACTTTCAGTCACAAGTAGGGAGTTCACCAGAACTCCCAAAATCGGCAACGTTTACTTATCTTCTAGGCCAGGTCAGAGGGGAAGCGATAGAAACTATTAAGGGTATAACTCCCTCCGAACAGAACTACAGCGTTCTCGTGAAAACCCTTGAGGAAAAGTTCGGTCGACCTAGACGTACAATACGGGCGCAAGTTATGAATCTGTTAAAAATGCCAAAGCCTACCTTCCTAGCCACTAGCCTCGGAAAATTTTAGAATGCTATTATGGGGGACATATGTTCATAAGAGGCTTTAAAAGTTGATGTCACCGCTTGTGCCCCTATCATCGTCTTAATTTTGGAAGAAAAACTGCCAGGGCAGGTACACAGTACGATAGGTGATTGTAGTAAAGGCACAGACCTCAGTTTGAAATTATCTACAGATAGTTTAAAGGAATATATCGCCATAGAAAAGCAATCGCATACAGTTAATATACTTAATGACGTACCACCCTCGTCTCGATATGACACGCACGTGCCCCACGCAACTAGTACGCTAACCACGACTGTCCAGACACGATGTCAACTTTGCAAAGGCACTCACGCTTCTTCACAGTGTACGATGACCGCTAGCGAGAAAATAGCGGCGGTTGTATGTTTCAAGTCATATCTTAATTTTTTAAATGCTGGTCATCGTGTTTCCAATTGTAATGCAAAAGGGCATTGCGCTAAGTGCAATGGTAAACACAATACCAGTATTCATGGCATTGGATTCATTCCAATGTTCCCAACGCCAATTCTCACCGTCCCATGCCAACAACTTCACATCCTCCATCGCACACTAACATTAACGCCAGTATTGTTACACATGATGCATCTATTGCTTCTTCCGTTCCAGACACCGGTCCCATTTATGATTCGCACCCACCGTCTGTCGCAAAGAATTGTGCTCCTATATTAGACAAGTATGCCAATACCATTCAGTCTCACAAGCCCTTGCCTATCACTCATAAATTGTCTCCTCCTGAGTTGTTCAATACTACTTTATCTTCTAACGACTGACAGACTTTATTAAAGGCCAAAGATAACGTAACAAGGACAACGATAAGACACTACCTGCAAATATTTTTTTTCAATGAAGGTTCCCAAAGCAGCCACATACGTGCTGACTTTGCGAAGCAGATAGGATGGCAACCTGATCCTTACGAACTTCTTTCCATCTCTAGTTTTGGGGGAGCCGTTGCCAAGCAAAACTAATGCGTTTCTACCATTGGACTTAAAACCCCCTCCGGCATTAAATTAGCTAAAGTTGTTATTTTGGATGAAATCATACAGCCTCTCAATCAAGGTAATTGTTCACATCTTAAATCTGGCTCTTATTTTCACGATTTAGACTTAGCAAACGACTTCAACGATGAGAATTTCGAAGTTGATATTTTACTAGGCGCCGATGCCACATTGATTTCTTGGATCACTTGATCAACGTTTCATTGAACCTCTTATCCAAACCTCAAAATTTGGATCTATTGTCTTTGGGCCTATACCTAAAGCTATATCTACACGAACCAAAAGCGCTGATTCACAGGAAATTCGTTCACTTCACACCGCTACTACAGAAAATATCACTGCGTTCAAAGCTAAAAGCCAAGAGCTCTCTATGTCATCACTTTCAATTGAAAATCTTATTGATAACGTCGCTCTTTCACTGCAGTTTGACAGAATACTCCAAAACCAAAATGTCATCTATGACATAGACGAAGAAAAGGCCAATCATTTTGTTCAAAGCTATCATCAACAGGCAGAATTTCCAGATGGGCAATATTTCACTCCTTAGCCATGGAAAAATGATCACCTCCCATTACCACCTAATCTCGAGATCTGTAAAAGTCGCCTTACTCAAGTGACCTCAAGATTAAAAAAACTAGGCCTTATGGATCAATATTGCGAAGTAATGGCCGAATATTTAGCTAAGAGATATATTGAAGAGCTATCTGATACAAAACGACCCTGGGAGGAACAAGGTTGTCATTATTTGCCCCATTTCTTTGTGCTCAAGGATTCTGAAACCACTCCCTATGCATAGTTTTCGCTGCCAATACTGGGAAGGTCAGTCCCAATGATTCTTTATTCACAGGTCCATGTTTGATGAACAATCTCTTAGAGTTACTTCTTCGATTTCGGTTTCCCAACTATGCCTTCGTAGCGGATATCCAACGCGCTTTTCTGCATATAAAACTATGTGAGGAAGATCATCCATTTGTTCGATCTCTTTGGTACAAGGACAATGACCCAAACAAAGAAACTTGTGCTTACACCAATACTACCATTGTCTTTGGGCATACCAGTAGCCCAATGTCTTTAGTTGCTGTTTTATTACATCATCTGGAGATATTTCGTACAACTGTAGCTGTTGATCTTCCCAAAAACTCTACGTAAACAATCTCCTTTCAGGTATTGAAAACGAGTCTCAGGCAGTTTCTTATTTCCACGAAGCTCGCGCTGTTATGCTTGAAGGCAAATTCATTTTCCCAATTTCATTTTCCACCAATGGAGCACAAATTCTCCTTTGCTCCCAAACGAGGTCCAAGAACACAACACAAGTACCCAATCTTCCATCGTCTCTATTTTAGGACTTTATTGGGACACACACAAAATTTCGATTCTAAGGGTACACAACTTACCAAACGCAAATTTCTTAGCATGGCAAGCAAATTATACGATCCTCTTGGTATGCTATCACCGGTTACACTCATCCCTCGCCTATTTATTACTGAATTGTGGGAGTAAAACAATTTGGCTGGGATCAACCCTTGCCACCAAGTCTTTTGGCTGGGATCAACCCTTGCCACCAAGTCTTATGTTACAATGGCAGTCTATTAAAAGGGAATTGAACGCAGCATCACATCTTGACTTTTTCCCTTGGGTACACTGTGATAAAACTCAGCTTGTTTACTTACACATTTTTACAGATGCTAGCAAGTCTGCATTAGGTCTAACTGTGTATTTTACTCAAGGTACACATAGTTGTCTCATTGGTTCCAAATCAAAGATTGTTTCAAAAAGCAAAAACCATCTTACAATTCCCCAGTTGGAATTAAGTCCCATGTGTCTTGGATCACAGTATTGTGCTACTCTACTCCAGATCATTAAGATAGATTTTCACCACGTTTCTGTTCATCTTTGGACAGATTCAGAAATTGCATTGTTCTGGCTTGCAACTCAAGCACGTTAACTCAAGTGTAAAATAATTCGATTTTACAGGAGACAAATACAAAAGAGTAAGTCAACAAAAATACAGTCTTCTCTGTGAAGCCAAAACTGGTCTTTATTTCTTTGATGCAAACAGCGATAATATCAACAGTGACAACTAAATAATAACTGTCATTGACGGGGACTATAACGCAAACAATAACAAACGGTGACCCTCCAATAAACTTGATATGCTAACGACAAATTCCCAGAACAGCAACACGACAACGACTTCGAACTTACCACACGACAACTGTTAATGACGACTTCACATAATGACTGACTATACAGAACATTACATGCTTTATTTATATTAACACACATGACGAAACAAAATAATTATGACATATGACGGACTAAGGGGGCAATGCAATGGCATGGTAACACAACACAACAAACAACAGTATACTAAGATTAGACAATACGTCACAGACAAGTGAAGCAACATGATGATACTAATTGTGGGAGATGAATGATGCAAGACTACAAAAGACAGAACAAAGAGGAACATAGAACCAACGTTACAGAACATGACGAAATCAAAGATAAAAAAAAAACTAGTACTATAACACAAGCATTTCGTTCGTAATAAAATCGACACTATTAACCACACATTAAACTCTTCTTTCTGGGGGCATTCTCCTTCACAGAATAATCCCGCTACCATCATTTCCAGTGGATGCTCTGCTGCCACTGATTTGTGGCAACATTGACCTAAGTGGCTTTGTTATCAGTCTTCTAGGCTTCAATGGCCTAAATCTCAGAGCTCCTCCACAGCTGCTCTTAGCATGGTAACTGAGCAATTCCTGCCTCTGCCTAATCAAAATCTTTGTGATACTATTGACGTGACCCGCTTCAATTTGCACTCACGCCTTTTAGCCGTCTCTGTTTATGTTTATCAGTTTTGCTACCACACAGGAATTACTGGCCTCCAACGACTCCTAAAACCGAGGCTGTCAAGCGCATGTGGCTTAAATATGAACAGCTACTGTGCTACCCAGACATTATCTCGCATTTTATCACAACCTCTAATCTAACATTCCTCCACTTGTACGACAACTAAATCTGTTTCTTGATGATGATGGTCTCATTCACTCAAAAGATCACTTCACGCTCGAATCTTCCCTCATTCTGCTCCCTCATCACTCTCATCTAACTGATCTCATCATTCTTGATTGTCATCACCGTCAGCATCATGTTGGAGTTGGAGGAACCATTGTTGCTCTTCGCACTCAGATTTGGGTTTCATCAGCACGTTCAGAGCCTCATTGTGTTCTCACCAAATGTATCACATGTAAGAAAGTTACAGGTTGCCACTATGCCTTGCCAATGTAACCTGAGTTGCCTCAGTTTCACTATGACACATCAGCACACCCCTTCTCTAACATTGGTATTGATTTCGCCAGTCCTCTCACAGTCAAAGATCGTTCAAACACTCACATTCAGGTTTACATTTGCCTATTTACCTGTCTCACTACCCGCGCTGTCAATCTAGAAGTTGTCGAAGACCTCCACACGTCCTCCTTTCTGCAAGCCTTATGCCGGCATTGTAGTTCATTTTCTACCCCACGCCTCATCCTTTCTGACAATGCGCAAACATTCAAATATGCAGAAAAAATCTTTAGGCACTTTTAACTCACTTTGATTCACCAATGTGTCAGACTACTTTCACCCAAAAGCACATTCGTTCCATATACAACCCGCACGCAGTCGACACTGGGGTGGAGTGTATGAAAGAAAGGTTGGAAGTTCCCATGCTCAACATTATGAAGAAAGTTCTTGTTCATTCTCTTCTTATGCTTGTCGAACTTTACACCATACTTACAGAAATTCAAGTTGTTATCAACGATCGCCCCCATACAGTTATCAATCCTGATATGAACGAGTTCCAGCCCCTTACGCCCAACCATCTTCTTTTCGGTTTCAATATCACATCCTTGCCACATCCTTCTCTAAATTCTAATGCCTATGACCCAAACTATGGTGATGCTCACGCAATTTCCCATGCACAACATTATCGTGCCATTCTCTACCGCCATTTCTTGCAGCGATTCCACAGCAAATACTTATCACTCCTTCAGGAAACTCATGACTTCAAGAAGAACATGTGGCTCTCGACAATACCATGCATAAAAGAAGGTGATGTCACTCTCGTTGCTGACAAGAATACACCCCACCATCGTTGGTCCCTTGGTGTGATCACTCAGCTGCTACGTGGCTCAGATGACCTTGGTAGAGCGGCAGTAGTTTGCATAACACATGGACACACAACTAGATCAATCGTGAAACTATTTCCGCTAGAGCTCACAGTTAGCATAGCAGAAGTAGCAGAACAAAGAATCTACGATAATCATATTCTAACAGGTGGAAATTGAAAAGTTGAAAGGTTCGACAACCTTAAAAAAGGAAGAGCTGGGAAATTTGAAAAAGCAACAATTTTACCTACAAAAGTGGTATTCACATAGATGTCCTAAAGGGAGATAACAAGTTTAAAGGATATTTACAAGAGAATTTTGCGAAGTGACAGATAGGAATAAAAGAGAACAACAGATAGGAATAAAGACAAGCTTTAAGGCTTGCGGTGGAACAAAGGAGATGAAATGCTATAATATGACAGCAAAGAAAATGAAATCATTAAGGCCCTGTTGCAACTGTAACTCTGATTGGGAAGATGGTCTACCGAGTTATTTGTTATACAGGTTGCAAATGGAATAGTCAATTACCAGATGAGTTCAGAGACAGATGGAACAGATTGGCTAAAGAGCTTACCCAAAAAAAAATAACAGTACCTCGTATGGTGAAGTGTGAGGAAAGAAAGTGAGATCAAGGCAATGCATATCAGTGCATTCGTGGATAAAGGTGGAAACTTTGTAGCAATCCCGAAATATGCACCAGTCTCTATAGAAACAGCAATAAGCCAAGAGATTCTTACAGAAAAAACACGTATTAAGAAAAGGAGGTCAGGGTTCTCAGACTGGAACTTGCTGCTGATCAAATGACTGTGACTTACTTCAACATGTCAAAAAACACTCAAGGGGGTTGCAATAACTAAAGTGTACCATTGGCTTGATGGTACTGTATAACTACATTGGATGAAAGGAAAAAACAAATATAAACAACAGATGAGTAAAAGAGCTGAAAAATTACAAAGAGCTGATAAATTAAGAAGGCAGTGCTCATTAAAAAGGCAGTGCTCATTAAAAAGGCAGTGCTCATTAAAAAAGCAGTGCTCATTAAAAAGGCAGTGCTCACTAAAACGGCAGTGCTCACTAAAATGGCAGTGCTCATTAAAAAGGCAGTGCTCACTAAAAAGGCAGTGCTCATTAAAAAGGCAGTGCTCATTAAAAAGGCAGTGCTCACTAAAAAGGCAGTGATCAATAAAAAGGCAGTGCTCATTAACAAGGCAGTGATCACTAAAAAGGCAGTGCTCATTAAAACGGCAGTGCTTATCAAAACGGCAGTGCTTATCAAAACGGCAGTGCTCACTAAAACTGCAGTGCTCATTAACAAGGCAGTGCTCATCAAAAAGGCAGTGCTCACTAAAAAGGCAGTGCTCATTAAAAAGGCAATGCTCAGTAAAAAGGCAGTGCTCATTAAAAAGGCAGTGCTCATTAAAACGGCAGTGCTCACTAAAAAGGCAGTGCTCACTAAAAAGGCAGTGCTCACTAAACAGGCAGTGCTCATTAAAACGGCAGTGCTCATTAAAACGGCAGTGCTCATTAAAAAGGCAGTGCTCACTAAAAATGCAGTGCTCATTAAAAAGGCAGTGCTCATTAACAAGGCAGTGCCCATTATAACGGCAGTGCTCATTAAAAAGGCAGTGCTCACTAAAAATGCAGTGCTCACTAAAAGGCAGTGCTCACTAAAAAGGCAGTGCTCACTAAAAAGGCAGTGCTCATTAAAAAGGCAGTGCTCATTAAAAAGGCGGTGCTCATTGAAGTATAATACCTACAGATATGGCAAGCGCAGTAGCCTGCATGCAGATTCGGCTGATTCCCTTATACAAACTTAGTCGTTTTCCAGTATTTCCGCACAATTACTAATGGCAGAAGATCAGTTTTCACCCCTGTTGTGTAAACTTTGCAGCAAGAGGAGGAACGACGAATATGTCTTAACGGAAACCAATCCAATCTGTACGTAGGTTACAAGTACAATCCAATCTGTACGTAGGTTACACGTACAGTCGCTTACTCCAACAAATTGAGAAAACAGTGGCTCACAGGGCCTAGTTGGTTCAGATACATAAATACAGGTACGCTGAATCAACTCAGCACCGAATAATAAGTAATAAGCAAGAAAACTACAAAAAAAGATAGAGCTAAGCATTGCACCTGAAGTAACAGATGAGCTAGATGGAATTTCGCAGAATTACAAAGCAACGAGAACAACAGCAAGCAGCAAAATATTTCTAAATAACTGCAAATGAGAGAAAGATAGCCACAAAAAAGCACACATTAACCACGCACTATATCACAGAACAGGTTCTATTCTGGGCGTTAGGAGTCTAAGTATGGAGTAAAAACACCTAAGAATTTAAAGCAGAGCAGCAGAAAATAGGCTTGAAAAGAATGAGAAGGGGAGGTAGGTTTGCATTAGACGGAGTCAAGGAGAGCATCCAGTATATTTGCCTCAAGGTGAACGTTTTGCTAAAAACACCATAATGGAGGTCCACTTGCATGGCTAGGGTGAGTCATTGGACTCCCATATTGCTGGGATTACCAAAATCGAATACTCCAGACCTCTCACCAGTATGCTGAACACTACAGTAAGCCAACTGAAAGTTCCTTCCAACTGAAAGAACTGAGGGAACAAGGTCGTATGAAGTAATGGGCATGGAATATGCTGGTCCAGTAAAATACATGATAGAGAAGAACAAAGAAGGGAAAGGTCACTATGGCGCGCCAAAAGGAAAAAAATACGAATCTATTATTTATAATATGAATGTGTCGCAAATATAATACGAAAAGTTGCAAATATACAATACGAAAAGTGTCGAAAATATAATACGAAAAGTTGCAAATATATAATATGAAAAGTGTCAAAAATATACTACGAAAAGTTGCAAATATATAATACGAAAAGAGTCGAAAATATAATACGAAAAGTTGCAAATATATAATATGAAATGTGTCGAAAATATAATACGAAAAGTTGCAAATATATAATACGAAATGTGTCAAAAATATAATACGAAAAGTTGCAAATATATAATACTAAAAGTTGCAAATATATAATACGAAATGTGTCAAAAATATAATACGAAATGTGTCAAAAATATAATACGAAAAGTTGCAAATATATAATACGAAAAGTGTTGAAAATATAATACGAAAAGTTGCAAATATATAATACGAAATGTGTCGAAAATATAATACGAAAAGTTGCAAATATATAATACGAAATGTGTCAAAAATATAATACGAAAAGTTGCAAATATATAATACGAAAAGTTGCAAATATATAATACGAAATGTGTCAAAAATATAATACGAAATGTGTCAAAAATATAATACGAAAAGTTGCAAATATATAATACCAAAAGTGTTGAAAATATAATACGAAAAGTTGCAAATATATAATACGAAATGTGTCGAAAATATAATACGAAAAGTTGCAAATATATAATACAAAATGTGTCGAAAATATAATACGAAAAGTTGCAAATATATAATACGAAAAGTGTTGAAAATATAATACGAAAAGTTGCAAATATATAATACGAAATGTGTCGAAAATATAATACGAAAAGTTGCAAATATATAATACGAAATGTGTCAAAAATATAATACGAAAAGTTGCAAATATATAATACAAAACGCAGCATGACTCCGAGCAAGCAAAACAGCATGGGACGACGCAGGCAGGATAAGATTAGTTCGATAACGCTCTGTTGAAAATGGGATCTGGAGTTTCCACCTCACCGATAAACGTCCTTGACCGGTTGAAAGACCTGCTCTCTGTCCTTCCTGGACTTATCGAAGAATTTGATCGAAATCTTGTCAATACGCACGACGAGGATATTTTACAATGTATGGAAAAGAAGGGTGACTGAATTATGCGGCATTCTATTTTCGATCAAATTCTTCGATAAGTCCAGGAAGAACAGAGAGCAGGTTTTTCAATCGGTCAAGGACGTTTATCGGTGAGGTGGAAACTCCAGATGCCATTTTCAACAGAGCGTTATCGAACTATTTCGAATCAGCTCGAAGCCAGAGCAGAGTACTAATCTCATCCTGCCTGCGTCGCGCCATGCTGTTTTGCTTGCTCGGAGTCATGCTGCGTTTCGTATTATATATTTGCAACTTTTCGTATTATATTTTTGACACATTTCGTATTATATTTTTGACACATTTCGTATTATATATTTGCAACTTTTCGTATTATATATTTGCAACTTTTCGTATTATATTTTTGACACACTTCGTATTATATATTTGCAACTTTTCGTATTATATATTTGCAACTTTTCGTATTATATATTTGCAACTTTTCGTATTATATATTTGCAACTTTTCGTATTATATATTTGCAACTTTTCGTATTATATATTTGCAACTTTTCGTATTATATTTTCGACACTTTTCGTATTATATATTTGCAACTTTTCGTATTATATATTCTAGACTCTTCCTATTATATATTTGACATTCTTCGTATTATATAATCCACTTCGTATTATAAAATCTCATTTTCGTATTATAAAATTAGGGTATGTATTAAAAAATTTATGTTCGTATTATAAATAATAGATTCGTATTTTCTTCCCTTTTGGCGCGCCATAGGTCACATTGTACTGTTCAATTGCAGTTTGATGAGAGTTTTGTACATAGCGTTGCTGACATATTAAATGCTAATAAAATCTTGTTCCATGCACATAAAGGTTGGTCGCAAAGTGGGGGTGACAATGAAAAGTTATCAATTTGGTGCAGAGGTCATATACCAAAAACGCGATCCTAGTGGGCCAAATAGGTTGCGGGGACCCTGGGGTCATCATTTAGTCAGCATTTTGCACGCATTGAGTATTTTCTGCTCTACTGCAGGTACTTGTTGAGAAACTTGCTCATAAAAGTAGGTATTCCCAAAGATGTAGACGTTGCAGCCAATGCTGTTTTTGTTATGGTAGCCTGGTAAGATATTCTGGTAAAAATACCTAATCTGACAGAGGCAAAATGGCGTCTAATTTCTTTAAATTCTCATAATTTATAGCTGTACAGGAGTGGGGACCGGATCTAACCATATCGCAAGCTGGATCCTGCCCGTAGAATGTATGCTCGACGTCCCTGGATGTGATGATGTTGAACATAAACAATGCATTCCTTGAACTGGATGTTGGGAGAATCAACGGTACTGACCTATGAACTAGGGCAAAAGGTTTAAAGAAACATCGAAAAAGTCTGATCGTTCGAAATTAATTCAGCCTTCTTTGAACGACTCACTGAAATATCAGTGTTCATGCAAATTAGCTTTGGATTGATTGATTATATCTATGGAAGAGTTTCTACTAAAGGGATATCATTATTGATCAATCATACATAAAAAATATTCAAAGAGGAGATGAAGTAGCAATTAAAATGTTGAACACCTGTTGAGTCCTTGCCAAAAGTACTACAACTGCATAATATTTCTGATATGATCAAACGAGAATCCGCAAGCATGGTGTCTAAAGCATTAAATGCCGAGGCAATTTTCTTTCTTAAAGACCTGCTCAATAGAGTATCTGATATAACCAATAAAAGTTCACGGAACCCTAATTTGAACTTAAAGCTCCCACGACTAAAAACAAAGCATGGGCTAAACTGTCTTGCCTAGAGTGGAACTACAATTTGGGGCCCTTCGCCTAAGTTACTAAGGTCCTCAAGACATTGCACGTGTTCAAAAGCAAATTGATAGCCATGCTTGGAGAAAAATGCACTTCAGCTGTATTACTTTCTATTGTTTAGAAGTACTTTTATCTTTAGACTCTTTGATTTACAATGTTATTGTGATTCAAGATTTAAAAAAACTTGGTTAGTTATATTTGTTATGGCAATTTTGTAAGTTTTCAAACTGACCCTCTACAACAAAGACACTAAATCTGAGGGGCCATGACGTATAAATATTGATGGATCAAAAGAAAACCTACTAATTTGAAGAAGGGAAGAAGAGAACGTTCAACTTTATATCGATAAATTTTGTTTCATTTTCATCGCTCAACACTACGCAGTGCATGGCTCAACGCATAAATTCGAGGTACCAACTCAGCTATGTCAACTGACAAAATTCGCTACTGCTCCAAGTTACTAAACAAGCTCGATATCTTTAAAAGCACTAATCTTGAAGTATGCAACTATAACCCTACTCACGATTTGTGAAGAATTCTGCTTGTACACCAACTCGACAGTGATTCCTGTATCTGTGATTACTCCATCTGACATCATGAACTGCACCTATATTGTACAGATGGTCATAATAAATGCTCGAATGAATTTCGAAACATTATTTCTTTGAAGCTTCACTTAAGTAGTATGTGTACAAACACATACTGCGACTTCTTGTAGTCGAATATTGCCATCAAACTGAAATCAAACTATGCCATTAAAGCAAAAACTCACCAGATTAACAATGCCCTTAAGACTCGAGGTCGTGGCAAAGTTGGCAGTTGCTGATAGTTGTTTTGATGATGATTCTGGAGCTATATTTGAACAAACCCACCTCGAACCATCCGCATCATCCCGATGAATAACGTAGGCACGATTCAGAATACTATAACGGCCGAACAAATCTAATTGTACATCAATAAACTGTTTATTTACAGATGATACACCAGCAAGGTTTCCAAATTTACCACTCAAATCACCAAGTTCGTATTTATCCATTGTATCTACGAATAAGAATTTATTTATGGTTGGATATAAGCTTAGTGCAGTCAAAAAATAGAGCATACTAATTTAGAAGAACTATCTACAATATCTCCAAATACTATGAAATTACAATTTACGCTAATACACCCAATACATTTATAGTTTTTACTATTATATGATTCTACCTAAATTTTAAACGAGGCCATGGATTGACAGGACTTATGAAGATTTTAGATGGACTGCTTGTTCATTCATAATCGATAAAAGAGAGTATGTAGGGTTCATTTGTGAATCTAATTTTACTGAAAGATTGTGATTTTCCCAAAAAACATCAAAATCCAAATGGCAATAGTTAAGGTTTGACATTATACAGAAACTATAAAACAACTTTGCTTTCTTAGAATTAAGAACTTCGCCAGTTTATAGAAGGTAGTTGCTTTTCTACTATTTTTTCATATAAACACTTTACATGCTTTGCAACCTTTGGCTTAGACTCGATACTTCTTTCAAGAAGCTTCACGCTGTTTGTTGGAACTAAACCCAGATCATCAGTTTCAATACAGATATATGCACTTTTCGGCAGCATAAGGAACATCACTCAGAATTTTCCGCAGTTTGTGACCATGTGATTGAATAGGCATGCAATGAATTTTCACAGCCAAAAGGGTACATCTATGACAATTCTATGCATAATAGTAGACAATTTATAAATGAACTAAACAATACATCATGTGAAACTCATGTATCAACATAACTGGTTACTCCTAACAGAAAATTGGGCTCAATTAGTTGTGTAAGACAATCGTGAATTTCATTAAAGTCAATAGATTTTAGATCAACGAAACGCAAAAACTTTTTCGTAGTTCATAAACACAAGTCAACAGTTCCTACCACATATTTCATCAAAAAAGTTGTTGGCATTTTCCTGGCTCCACTTTGATCGGACCATAGGTATAGCAAAGTAATGTACTAAAAGGCTTAGATTTCAGAACAGATTAGTCTGGATGGGCAGCAGCTGAACTTTACAAAAAAACACCGATAGGGGCATACCTTCATACATCAATTTCTTTTTATAAGCTTTGCTCTTTACATACTACGCAGTATGCATACCTAATCAAAGTATTCAACACTTGATTAGACTATCCTTAAGTTTCACCATGAAAATATGTACTCTATAAGCTTAACTGTCTGAAAATGACTTTATCCAAGGTATGTGTACAAGAGTTACAGAGGATTAAGGAAAACTAGTGTATCAATATGAATGTATCATAGGCAATACACCAGTCATGAGTGAGCATTTGGCATGAGAATAGTCACATATAGTTGTCAAATAAATCGCATCATTGAGTATATTATCAGATAAGGAATTAGAAACATACTAATGACGGATATTTCCCGATAGGTACTCTTCTAGTTTTACATGAGTTCAACCCTACCATGCTTTTCTATGAGTGAATGTTGAAAGAATATTATCATATACCACCATTATCTACCTAGAAAATATTGTCAACTAACGATGACCTCAAACTTCCAAATATAATGCAATTTCGTTGGAGTGATTTAATGCCTAAATGCAAATGATGCTATTTCATAAACAAAACGAAATTTCAAAAACAACCACGTACTGTTCGATCCATCTGCAGGATAGCTGGAATCTTTGACTATACCAAAAGGATTCAAGTGGCCTGAAACCACTGAGCCAGAACATGAATTATTTGGTGCTGGCTGCGGTATAGGAAACTTGTGGACATGATGTCCCTTGGCCCGACTATTCAAACCATCCAAATTGTAGTGTATCGTAGTTGGGTGATAAGGAGAATCTTGTTTGAACGAGATATTACCGCTTACACCATCATGCTCCTCACGTAAAAATGTGGCAGTTAACATGACTGGTCCACTTTTGAGGATATTAGCACAAGCCACTGGTGTACCAGAAATGTCCCGAATAACAAGTGCATGGCCAATACTTTTTGACACAGCAAGATTTAAGTCAATCATACGAAATTGCTGTCTATCAGTATTTGCAATTCCAACTGAAATATTGCCAAGCTTTGAAGTAAGGTCTCCCATATCGCAAGAGACTGGTTCATGAATACTGCAAGACCCATTGCCTCTACCTCCACTTTTAAAAATTGCAGTCAATTCAGAGCAGTGGTTGATCTCAGATGAAGATGATGAACTTATGAACCTTACAAAAAATCGAATTTTAAACAAGATTAAGTGTAAAAACTGAAATTATGAGTGAAAGTATGAGACAGTTATGGGCTATGTTAATTCTTTTTAAAATGACATGAGACATCTGAAAGATGCTACAGAACCAAGATCGCAACAAGGAACAGAGACATTTCTTCGTCTTGATGTTTACCTTAACGGCATATTTTCATGTATTCAAGTTAAGCAATATCCAGTGAGTTAATCTAGTGACATATCCAGAGACTAAACGTTTCGAATCAAACGAGAGTCATCATCAGTAGTGAATACAACGAGGGAGAGTAAGATCTGAAATATACTGGGTACTGGGTACAATACATGACAGATGCTCCATAAAACCTAATTTCAAAACCTCTTTCCACACAATAACACCAGAACGGTCTCAATATCAGTACCAGTCGATAATAAGCCCTATACGAGCAGGAACGCTATTAAGACTCTGATGTGCTAACATGGGAGCTTATTCGAGAGGGGTAATTTGTTGAAGATTTGTGATAATGTAGAGGATACCTCTACCAATCCCACTTCGAGAGCTATTTTGGGGCCAGAGAAAATGAAATAATGCTGGCACCTCATGAGGTCATTATGAGATTTTAAGGAGACGCAATTACAAAAGAATAATTTTATATGCTCTCCCTGCCCCTCTCTAGGTGTCCCTGGAGAAATCGTTCTCGTTTTGCCGCTCAATTAAAATTTCAAAACTATAGAGCCAACAGATACATATTGGAGTGGTTGGTAAAAACCGACACAAAAAATGGTGGTGTAAACACCAACTCATCACTCTTCACTTTTCCGTACCCTTTAGGAGACAATATGCGTACAAAACGGCCGTGTATATGGGCCCTAAAGCAAAAAGATACTCATGAATGAAGGGAATATGGACGCAACGTAATAGGAGAAATGGTTGTCAGCCAGACATGTAGCAAATGGCGTTGAGGTACCCCACAAAAAAACCTAATGTATGATTGTAAGCAATACACTGTAAGGAAGATTATGTTGCTGTCTATAACAGGTCAGTAATGAAATAATGCATTATGATATAGCAAATATCTAAGAACAAAACGGCACTAATAACTAATATATATAAACTTGTAAGCTTGTAAGAAGCATAATGCTTACATATTGTAACGAACTCACCATCCGTGATTGTGAGAGGACATTGTTCTTCCATCTGTATAGTACAATTCTCCTGTCACCAGAACATCACTGCTATCTTCGTATGCATTTTGCAGAAATCTAACTTCACCAGCAACAACACCTTTGAGTTTAGCTGTAGCATATAGTGCACTCCTGTCAAAGGGAAGGATGGTTGCGCAGCCCCATAGCTCAGATGAAGATTTGCGGCGAATAACAACAGAACAACCTTCATAGATAGAAAATACCTTAAGAGAAGACGGGTACATAAGCAGAAATAATATCACATATTTCACCAGTCAAGTGGCAACTTTCAAAGAAAGCCAGGAGCATGCTATAACTGCTATGCATCACAAATTTGTCGTAAAAAGAATAAGGAAATTGCTGAATGACAATAAATTGTCTGAAGAATGGTCCTCCAATTAATTCTAATTTGATAAAGCAGATTTTTGCCACGATCAAAATAATTATTATCAAAGTGAATATTGCAGGGAATTATTTCCTTGGAATTTTCGCTGATATTTAGCACATTACAAAGGGGAAATGTACCTAAACATCAAATACAACAATGTAGATTCTCAGGTTCTTGGCTCAACACAACGAGAAATAGAAAAGGCTTACAAGCCGCTAGTTCGCTAATGCTAGCGTTATGAAATATTCAAGACCTCCATAATTACCTAATATGCTCTCTCTGCCGTATGCTTTGAGTTTGTCATTTGTTAATGCCATCTTAAATGTGAACGGCCCATGTTTTTTCGTTAGGTTACCATTAGGAACTTGGCTTCCCACTATATCAGAGTTGCAACTGTCCTTTGCATTTCCATGGTAAATCATTGGGTTTGAATAGATTCCAAAATCTCCTTCTCCAGAAAATGCATCCATTTCTACTTTGATTTCAAGGGGTTGATTCTTTTCTCTTTGTAAAAACAATATTCCTCCTCTCAGTCCACCCATGCTGAACCTAGCCATCAGAGAGTAATTTGGAACAGCAGTTGGAGTGGCTTGCGGTGTTGTTGATTGTGACCGAGCAAAGCCTGAGGTAAAGCATAAATTCTCAGAAAGGACGACAACGTTATGGCTCTGCGACTCTAACTTATATTGGTCGTAAAGAGATTTCCATAGACCCGTTTCAATCCAAAAACTCATCTCATTCGATCAAAAAACATAAATATCACGCTTGGATACCACCCTTGCTACAATTACCTGGAATTTCGCAATTTCACAAGGTACTAGCATAAAAATGCAATCAATTGACTTACAATACCTATCTAATCACAACGCTCCTGAGCCACAAGGAGAATAGAACAAGTCAAATCAAAATGAAGTAATACGGGAGAGCTGCATACATTGAGCCATTTTGAAGACACTGGCCATTTGAGGCATATGTTCAAATTTTCTCTTCAGAACAAAGAACAGAAAAGAAATACCTGTTTTAAGCTACATTTTACTAGCCTACAGTAAATAAATTCAAAATCAAAGAATAATAATAATAAGTTCTGGAACGTCACTTCATAAATATAGTAGTTATGTTAGCAAATACTAATCGCACAATAATGTAATTAATATTTGGCTGGATTAATAAAGAAATAGCACATTACACGTTCATACCAACAAATAAAAAGTCAAACAAACAAACGGGGGCGCAAGGATGTCAAAAATTTACTAGCTCTCAATCACACCATGGTTTGTTTCCTATACAAACAAGTAATAGGTCATTCGCATAGTTATGGTAGATAACTTAGAAATAATAAGGTTGAACTGGTGACTGTCGACAACAAGTTAATTGTTAAATGTCAACATGGATTTTTGAAGCTGTATAGCACATGTACCTCACTATTTAACATAACAGATTCATGGTATTCTAATATTGAAAACACAAATTGATATAAGGGTATTTCTCCACCTTAAAAAAACGTTTCCTAAGGTAGACGAGGGGAATCTTCTATCAAAACTAACCAACTCCGGGGTAGAAGGGAATTCTTTTCGGTGGCTAACATCGTATCTAACCAGCAGAAAACAGTACTGTCAAGTAAATGGCCACTAATCCAATCTAAAAACTGCTCACTCTGGTACCCACTAGAGTTCGTGCTTGGGCCCACTTGTCTTCATCCTGTATGTTAATGATGCCACTGCTCATTGTGATATGCATGACTCCACTCTCTCTAGTACTTAGAAAAGCCAAGGCGTATTACGAATGAGAAAATAAACAATATCAAATCAATCATCTTTTGTTCGTGGATGATTTAAAGCTCAGCGGAAAAACCAAGGATCAAATCGATTCTCTAATACCGACTGTGCAAACTTTCAGTGAAGACAATGGATGGAAATTGGGCTGAAGACATGTGGTATTCTGGTTTTGGGAAAAGGCAAGTTAATAACAGTTAAAGCGAAGTCTCGACAGAAAGACACGCAAATATTTGACTATGTGTGGAGAATTTCATCCAAAAAAAGATGTGGAGCGACTCTACAAAGAACAAAACGACGGGGTGAGAAGACTAATTGGATGTGAGAAATGTACTAGAAGAGGAGAAAACCGTCTTGGTTGGTGCGCTAAGAATTCTACTGAAAAGTCGTTTAAGATAGATAGGATACTAGTGAAGGTAGAGGAATAGTGTGAGGACGGATATATGTAAAAGAGAGAGAAAGGAGGAGAGGAAAAGAAGGTGGAGCGAAAAAAATGCGTGGCCAATTTCATAGAGATATGCAAGATGATGTTGATCCAGAAAAGTCTAACGGCCGACCTCCACTTGGCCGTACGTCCGTACGACCAAGAAGAACTTCCCGCTCGAGCGTATGTCTAGTGGAGTTTGGAAGGCGTAGTCGCGCGTATGCTCCGCTTCTAGACAAGTGCGCCAAATATTATACGCACCAAGGAAGTAGGAAGCTAAAGAGACTACTGCTGCTTGCCTTGCTACCTAGAAGAAAGGATGAGTGTGAAGAACTAGAGAACTGTTTTCTGTTGAGCATCCTTCGAAGAGAGGATTTTGGACGAAACAAAAAGTTTTTCATGACAGCAGTAAAGTTTGAGGAACTACTGAAAAATGTTGTCCCGCACATACAGAGTTCAGCCTGCAATTATTTTGTTCACATTAATAATTCTGGTAATTAGCGAATGCCAGCTCTGTGAACTTTCTTTGGCGCTGAATATTGATTAGCTTCCCCTGTTTAACCAGTCCATTGAATGATTACCTGTTTTACGACAAGCGGCTGCTCTGACATTTGGCTTTGGTTCTACTCTCAAAGCGTACAAATTTTGAGCGTGACGGCCAGGGATATTGCATCATACCAAATTAACGAGCACGGCCAAGTGGATATATATATATATTCAGATATATTCAGATATATTCAGTCATTGCATGCAAATATAAATGAATAAATAAATAAATAAATAAATATATATATATATATATATATATATATATATATATATATATATATATATATATATATATATATATATATATATATATATATATATATAATATATATATATATATATATATATATATATATATATATATATATATATATATATATATATATATATATATATATATATATATATATATATATATATATATATATATTGCAGGGCAGTATAAAAATAAGTTTTTAGCTGCATACCTTAAGAATTCAAAATGAAATGAAAATGAAATAAAATGAAATGTCATAATGTTATAGAAATGAGAAGGCTGGTCATTGCTAATACTGGTCAAAGGAAGACAGGCTGCTTAATTTTGGATATAACAATGCCTGCAGATACTATGGTGGGGATGGGGGAAAGGATAAAGAGATAATCGGACAAGAACAACATTTGAAGAGGGAAACTGGGAGGATATGGGATTGTTGAGGGATAAAGATAGCCTGCTGTAATTGGTCCATTAGGATATATGACAAAATAATTTGATGACTGAATTGACCAACTGGGAACAAATGCAAGTTACGTTTGATACCGAAAATTGTTATATTAGCAACAGTAAGAGTCTACCGGAAAGTTATCGAGTACTAGGATAACCGAATACCTATTGACCATTACTCGCTCAGTAGGAAGTTATGGGAACTGCTGTAACCTGTGCATTGTGCTAACATAATAAAACTAATAATTAAATTGCAAACATTTTATTTACTGTTGGGTACATAAGTAATACTATTAAAACATGTTAAAAGTCTGCTGGTACTACAGAACTTCACTATAGCACGAAAAAGCGGAAACATTCTTTTAGCATACTGAAAGCTTGTTTCGTCCGACACTCGTCAGAGTAAGAAACGTCCAATAACGATCAAAAGGTGAACCGAAATATATAGATAGATGCGGGTACACGTGATATGATGAATAATGTGTCTATCTGGGCCTATGGTTGGCCAATTAGCACCTATTCACCATTGTTTACTTGAAGAGTCCAAGTGAGAAAGTGAACTCTTTTTTGTTTACACAAGACTGGGTTTTGAGTTTTAATGTACACTGATTCCAAAACACTTAAATGAAAGGATGATCTTGCTTGCCCATTGATCCGAAAATTATCCTCTGTACATGTTTTGGCGCATTCTAGATTTGTAATAAGATGTTGTCCTATGGCCGAATCACTTTTCATTTTAGAATTAGAGCTTTTATACATACGAGGTGGCTGTTCTCTTATTATAGTGTTTGTGGTCCTGATGCTCGTGGGTACATGTTTTATTCTGTCTGCTAGTCTCTGGGTAAAACATGTTACAAGTGCAACCCTCATCAGCCCAACTTTTAATATTTTTGCCAAAAATAGAGGTTGCATTGTTGCCCTTCCATTTCAGCATACAGTCACAACTTCATCAAACGACAGCTATTTTGATGTTTGAAGAACTTAAGAGCATTCCTATGGGACAAACAAGGGACACAGGCTTTGCAGAATCTCTTTGTGGAAGAGTCTTGTACACGAATTTGAAAAACTAATGGTTGCTTAGCGTATGAGTAGAGAACTGTATTGCAAAGTCAGGCAAGAAGAGATGCAGCTCGGATTCACATTCAACTAGAAGGTCTCTGAACAGTCTGATACTTTCACAATATATCTTGAAGAAGTTGTATATTAGCATAATAGAACATCAACATCAACATCAAATCTAACATCAACAAACTGGATCTCACCTCCCTATCTAATTAACTTTCCGTTTTCTTTCTTCCTTTGTTAGGGTTTTGCTATAGGCTCTATTGGCCTTTGCCTGACATTACATACTAAAACAAAAAAGGCCAAACCAAACAGAAATAATCCACTTTTTAATGAAAACAAACATGTTTCTGTATCTTCGCGGATAATCTACGCTTTTCTTCAACGAAATCGCGACAAATTTTAAACTTTTATAAAAATAATGCTTTGCCGCAGAATAAAGGGCAAATTGTCGCCATTTTAAAAAAACTACAGCTGAAATTCATGCGAACATTGCAGATATCAAATCCGCCTTAAACTTGACGCATCAATGTGAAAAAAGCTAGCATAGTGAGGTGTGCCACAAAAACCTATTTCTGAAGCCCTGTGGGGAATTCTATATATTTGGCCCCGTCTTGAAAAAGAACTCCCAGTGATACTAAATAACTCGCAATTAATTCGTAAAAATTTGATTCATATGAATAAACGTAGACTTTTCAACTCAAAATCAACTCAACTGTACTAGAATAGCAAAACTCTCCCTATATATTCATTTTTGGGGGTAGTTTCTAGAACGACAAATCACCGCTAAAATAAGAATTACTTCATAATACTAAAGCCTGGTATCCATATAGTCGTTGAGGGTCGTAGACAGTCTTTTTCAGTCACTGTGGGTAGCTGAAATAGGTACATTTCCATATAGTCTTTGAGGGTCTTTGAGCGTCGTTGAAGGTCGTTGAAGGTCGTTGTGGGTCGTTCACAGTATGTCAGAGTTGCAGCGCGCTCTAGGACTTTCACGCAACTGGCACCAAAAAGAAAATGTTCTAAGCATGACAGAAACAGGCAAGAACTTTTTGTTGCTGGTCTATTCATTTGTGACATTAAAGTCATTCAGACGAGAAAGATTAGAACACAAAGATTGAAAAATTCTTTGCTACGTCTGCAGGATTGATAAAAATGTTTGCTAAATTCACTATATAGGTAATAATACATTAATCTCGGGCATAAAATCACACATCTTAAAGTTTCCTAACTTAGTATGATGTTGCTTGTCCGCCATCACGGGTGATATTGAGTATATTTTTGGGTCGATGACAGTTATTGACCGTCGCTAGCGTGTTTCCATTGAGCTTCTAGGGTCGTTGACAGGTTTTGTCAGTCGTTGCGGGTCGCTGAGATAGAACTCACTTCTATCTCAGCGACCCTCAACGATTCAGTCGTTAATGTAAGTAAACATACTATTGGGTTGTTTCCATTTAGTCCTTGTGGGTCGCTAACAGTCTTTAAGCTTTAGGAAAGACCGTCAACGACCCTCAACGACTATATGGATACCAGGCTTAAGCAAGATTACACCAGCACACTATTAATAAGCATTGCGTAATCGGGGCGAGAACATTCTAAATATTTAAATTACTGTAAATAGGCCTATGGCAATCGACATGAACGCCCCGTTACGTTTTCGTTATTCCTAAGTTTAGATTAATATATTGAAAAGACATCATCATCATCATCATCATCATCATCATCATCATCATCATCATCATCATCATCATCATCATCATCATCATCATCATCATCATCATCATCATCATCATCATCATCATCATCATCATCGCATCGTACGCATCGTATGGCATCGCATCACTTTTGTCGCCCGTGAGCATGTGTCAATACAAGGGGAAATTTGGAGAGCCTCCTAAATCGGTAGCTCTACGCAGGTCTTTGATCTTTGGTGCCTAGCCAGATTTGCCGCTGATATTGTCTTCCCGCACTCATCGCATACAACATACTTTGCTTAGTACACTCGAGCTATAACCTCACTGGAAGTTCCCTCTTTAGTAGTTACGCCATGCACTGTCCTCATATGTCTCGCTCAATTGCTGCCTATAAGCCATTTCTTGCATACATGGCACTCTTTTTTCTTTCCTCCCATTCTACTTCCTGAGCAAGTCATTTGATGGTTTTTCAATGCCCCTTCCTGTTTGAATTTTTTCTTCTCTATGCGCTTCTTTAACCGTCTTCTAGTTCTCGCTGCCTTTTGTAACGCTGTCCTTGGGCCTGGATTCGTCTCTATGCCATTTATTAGTTTGTTGTCGATTTCCGCCTCTCTTGCTCTTCTGTTTAGGGTAACCATTTTTCCCTTGTATTGTTTGTTTGCCTTCGAAAGCTCTCAGGAGCTCGGACTGTTGGCTAGATAGCCTTCCCTCCGGTGAAGAAACAAATTTGTGGCATCGCCAACCTCCTCTGCTTCTTTTTCGGCTCCTAAATTGCCAGGAGATATGAAACTCCTGCCCACTTGGCCACAATCGTGAAGGTAGGACGCCATTGCCAAGCCATCATCATCATTATCATCATCATCATTATCATCATCATCATCATCGTCGTCGTCTTTTCCCGTACGCCCCTTACGGGGCCTAGGCTGACCCTAGGGTCAGTGTCGCCTTCAAATTGTTTAGAAGAGGTGATTGAGTCGGCTACACTCAATCTACTCTGTTACCCCAACAGTTGCTTATCAGAACTGCAGCCTGAAGCTGCTGTGCCTGACTTTCACTGGAGAGGCCTGGTTGGACAGTTTGCCACAGGTCGTCAACATCTGCCCCAATTCTGAATCTCTGCGAAATGAATCACTGTCAACTTAAGGGCAGTGTCTCTCTGTGCCCACTTGCCACCACGAGGAGGTCTCCAACCATGGGCTAGTCATCATCATCATCATCATCATCATCATCATCATCATCATCATCATCATCATCATCATCATCATCATCATCATCATCATCATCATCATCATCATCATCGTGCCTATTGCCATTTCCATTGTCTTCTTGATTTCTTTCCTCTTCCAATTCCACAGCCTCTACCCCTTTTTCTACCACAATTCTATCTTCATAAGAGTTACCCTCCGCGACAGCCACCCCAACTTCTCCTACCAAATCCAATTCCACTATAGGCCTGCATGATAAAATTTGATCAAAATCATCGTTGAATTGAGGAAACTCTGTAGCAGTGCCGCTCTTTTTGTTGTTCTCCTTTGTGTTTTGTACCCGTCTTTGAAATTCGAAAGTTTTTTCTTGGCTTGGCTGACAGTTTTTCACGTCCATTTTTATTTACATAATTTATATTTTTTGACCATGCTTGCCGACTGCGACTGCTTTCCAGCTCTACGACATTTTCCTACCACTCTTTGACAAGGCTTTTTGTCTGCTTATCGGACCAGCGACAGTTTTTACCGTCTTTCTCCTTTTTTCCTTTGCTTGAATCGAGAGCATTCCCTGGGTTCAATGCTATACGTGAATTCTTATAGTGTTCAAATTCCATTTGCTGCAAATACATTTGAAACTGAAACGGTTGTGGCTGATAGTTGCTTTCGTGAGAACTACCTGGAAATTTGCAAGGGAAGACATGACTGCAGCTTGAAATTTGGTCCTTGAATATCTTCAGTGAAACTCTGCTAATGAGGAAATTTTTCACGTGCAATTCATTTCATGCTAACCCCAAGGAAATGTCATGAGTACCTCAGGGAACAGAACAGCTAGGATTTATTTATTTAGAACGCATAGCAAGTAAGTAGGTTGATGTTGGGAAACTACAGAGCATCCTAAAGGATTAAAGGGATTTGCTTTGAGAATGCTAAAAGCCGACCATATTCCAGAAATATTTAGCAAGGCCATTAGCATCACACCTTTAGAGAAAGCACGCTTAAAAGTCTAGTGATGCTTATAAACTCCAGTCAGTGTTGGAATTGAGAGTATATAATATACAACGCAGCAAATCGTTGTCTGTTTTGGCCAAATTCCGCGGAACCCGTACACGCCACAAATTGGTGACAGAAATGGGACGTGATATGGCAGGTAGAGGCAAAGGTGTCAAAGGGGTAGTACCATGTGGACCCACCAAGATATAACTATCCCCTAAAATTTGAAAGAGGTAAGAGACAATAAAAGCCCAGCCCAGAATACACTGTAGGGTTGGAGGCCCACTAAGTGAGTCAGTTTCTTCTTCACCCAACTACAACTCATCTACAATTTGTACAGCATTGGAGGAAACTGCAGGACTTTCTCCTGACACACTGGCTGAAATATCAACTGCGATTAATCCTTACTTCTCTCCAGAGAATAAGAAGACTTTACTTGATACTTTGATTTCCTTTCCAGATGTGTTAGATAATAGTCTATACCATACATCTGTGACTGTCCACAACATTGACATTGGTGATCATTCCCCCATTTGACAATACCCCCGACGTTTGCCACACCATCACAGAGCTGAAGTCGAAAAACGAGTAATTGATATAGGGTTATTCAACCCAGTACAAGCCGCTGGTCCTCACCCATAGTGCTTGTTAAGAAAAAAGATGGCTCCTATAGATTTCGTATAGATTAAAGAAAACTAACCTCCATTACTAAAATTGATGCCCATCTCCTTCCCTATATTGATGATCGGTTGGGGGCATTAAATGAAAACCCTACTCTTACCACTCTAGACCATTGTAGTGGCTTATGGCAATTGAGCATGGATCCACGTGATCGTGAGAAGACAGCGTTTAGCACCCCTGAAGGACTATATGAATGGTTGCATCTCCCGTGCGGTTTGTCTAATGCTCCAGCTACATTTTCACGTGCCATTGGGATTGTCTTGTCAGGACTAGCATATGTAGTGTCTATGTGATTTTGATGACCTAATCATTTTTTTAAAAATATGTCTGAACACTGCATGCGCCTCAAGTCTGTGTTGAACCGGTTTCGCCAGCATAGCCTGCGAGATAAGGCTTCTAACTGTTCTTTCCGCGCTGACAAGGTCATTTAATTGGGTCACACTGTCTCTAATGAGGGCATTCATACAGACCCGAAAAAAATCGAGGTAATCAAGATTTGCCTTCACCACCAAACTTGAAAGCTTATGCTCATTTCTAGGACTTGCAGGATACTACCGCCAAGTCATCCTTAATTTTGCTACTGTGTCTGCTCCTCTCATTGGATTAACCAAAAAGTATGCTAAGCTCTTATGGGCGGACCAACATCAAAGCGCTTTTCAAACACTTAAGCGTCCTGTCTGCTCTGCCCCTATCCTCGATTTTGAGAGGCCAGTTTTGCTACAGACTGATGCATCAGATGTTGACTATGGCAGCGTTGTAGCATAGCGTGGTGCCAATGGGCAAGAAAGGGTAATAGTTACGGAAGCTATACATTGTCTCAGCGCGAGCAAAACTGCTCTGCCATGGAAAAAGAAGCGTTTGCAGTAGTTTCTGCAGAAAAACATTTTTCGATTTTATTTCCTAGACAAAAGATTTCATGTCACAGTAGACAATAATTCCTTGCGCTGCCCCCATTCACTTCAACAAAAAGGATGAATTACACATTGGATTTTGGACCTCCAGGAGTTTGAATTTGACACAAAACATAGGCCAGGAAACTCCAACCAAACTACTGATGCACTTTTACGCCTTGACCACAATACGGCTAGTGATGTTGTAGGATCTATCAGTTTAACAGTCGAAAGGAATGACTTTAACCCCCTTTGTATGGAAAGACAACCCCACTTTGCATCCTTACTGGAAGTGTTGTGACCAACTTTCTGTATGCAACGGACTCCTTGCCCCTTCCCTACATAAGCAAAAAAATTTCCCCATATATGCTGTTTCTATTCCCAACACCCTAGTACTTAAGGTGCTTGAGGATTTGCACAGCAGCCTAGCAGGGGGTCACATGGTAATTACTCGTACCATCCACAGAGCAAAAGGTCGTTTCTTCTGCCTAAAACGCGCACGTCCATAACTAATTCTATCCAACATTGCAATAGCTGCAGTAAAAGTAAGCACTTATCACTTAAGGAAAAGCATCACTCCATCCTATTCAGGTAAGTGAGGCACTTGCATTTTGGGCTCTTGATTACATGGCCGTGCTACAAGAAACTGCCTCTGTTAAGAAACATATGCTGGTAGTAATGGACCATTTGGTGTTGAGTGCAGCTTTTGCCACAAAAGGCCAGAAAGCCAAAAACAGTTGCTGAAACACTTGTTTCAAGATTATTTTCAAGTTTCGGTTCTCCCACAGTCATCCATTTAGACCAAGGAAAAAATTTTGACAGGATCTTAATGCATGAAATCTACAATATGATGGGCCTTAAAAAACAACGCAACACTGCCTACCACCAACAATGTGTCGGACTAGAGGAACGCCATAACCGCAAAGTACAAGACATCATAACTCACCTTGTTTCAGAGCGTAGTTTAGACTGGGACCAGTGGCTAGATCAGGCAGTGTTTGCTTACAACAATAGCCTACGTGAGTAACCAACATTTTTCCATATGGGATGGTGTTTGGAACTGGAAGAACAGTTAGGATGCCTATTGAGGTTGAGTTAGGAGTGCCCTGCAAAAACCCTAGAAGTCAGTCGGCTTATACCCGTTCCTTGCGGAAAGCCATGCAACTAGCAAATCAGGTAGCACAGAAAACCTAGTGGCAGCAAGAACTAGACAATCTAGACAATATGATCAAGGTCACCTTACTAGGAAACCATTTGAAGCTGGACAAACAGTAAACTGCAGTGTGGAAGAAATGGACATTTTGGAAGAAATGGATTGGGCCATTTAAAATCTTTAGCAGAAATGGGGTACATTACACTTTACGGTCGGAAACAGGGAAATGCCTCAAAGCACACCATAATCAGCTTAGGCACTGCCCAACTCGATTGAACTCAGGTTCGACAGTACAGCCCACGGACGAAACTCCTGGTATAGTGTTTACTGATACTGTGGGGGCAGCAGAGCGGGAAGTACCAAGTATTGAGGCAGGTAATGCTAGACCCGCCCGTCTTCGTCAGACCATAAACCCTTCGCTTGACTTTGGGGATTTCGTAACACATTAGTACTAAGTGAATCTCGGCAGCTATCAATCTTAGAGGGGGGAAGGTGTAATGTTTGCCTTAAGCAAGCTTTCTGTTTAATCCCAATAGTGGTGCTTTGTAGCTTTGATTCTCTGCCCTGTAACTATGTGTCTAACTGTGTTTGTACAGTTTATCTTTGCTACGTAACGTCCTGCTATGTGTATTTTGTATGCCGGCTGATTGACATGAATCAGATCAGCAGATATCGTTGGAATTGAGAATGCAGAAAATACATCGCAGCAAATCGTTGCCTGATTTAGCCAAATTCTGTGGAACCCGTACACGCCACATATGGTTGTTTTCATTTACTTGCTCCAGAGAACACCAGACGTTTGAGTGACTTAGTTTAAGAGCGGAAAATAAATTAACGGTAAATCATATCGTTCATGGCCCCTACTTTAGAACTGGGCCGACCATTTCTGATAAATGATTTATATGCTCGGCTCTTGTTCACAATGAAATTCCTTATGAACTGTGTTATCCAGGTGCCTGCGAAGGTCATACATTGATTGTTCTGTTTGGTATGAAGTTTGAAAAGATATTCAAGAGGGTTTCAGTCAGCATTTCAACTTGCTGGTTTGGACAAGTCAGACTTCCGTTTTCATTATAGCAGTATCATCTACACTAGAATCCTGGATAAAAAGATCTGCGTCCACACTACTCTTGTTTCCATCGTTTTCGAATTGTTTGTCTGCTTCTTTTCGGAACTCATTAAACCACGATTGACAGCAATCTTTTTTATCAGCTACTGCTACATCATCAATTCAGCGGGAAATCAAGTGATGTATACGTCATCGTTTTCAAATATCTTCGTTTTTGCTGTCGACACTAATGCATTTTCAAAAAGCTCCGTTTTGCGAACAGCATTTTCAAAATGATCCTTCCTCAGAAAGCTCTGTTATCAAACAGCTCCGTTTTCAATCGTTAATGAGGACGGAAGGCAAAAACGCACCTAACTGTATGCGTTTTCATATGAAAACGTGTTAGTGTGGACGCTACCATAGAACCGCCCATGATATGAGTTGCTTCAGAAATCAGTTGATGCAAACCAAGCTCCGAGTTGTACAGTTCAAAATTTTACCCTCTTCATTTTCGATATTGTTTTCCCACCATAGGGATGATCTATAGTTGAAATCACCAGTGATGATAACGGATTACGGGTTTTCGGCTGACATCCTGGGTAACATTACGCTAAAATTATTCATAAAAGTATCAAATTCAGTAGTGGTCCGGCTAGGACTCCCGTAAAGATTAGCAATGAAGTATTTCTTCCAGTTCACACAGTATACATTCTGGAAGGGTGACAAGGTCGGCTCAATTTCTAGCCGGAGAAGATTCTTTCACATATAGACCGATGCCTACTTTTCATCGATTTGCTTTTCATTAGATTATACCCTCTAAGAGACAAGTTTCCTTATAGAGAACTGTATGCTTCAAATAGGGAGACACGTGTATCTTCATCAGCAGAAATAATATTTAGGTTCCATGCGCAAGATTTTCGAGTTTCCCGATCAGGGCCAGGGTTTTTCTCGATATCAGCACTTGATAAAATATATTCCTAAATTTTCCATTGCAAGTAAAGCATATAGTATGTCAGGAATGCTGCATACGAATTGTGAAAGATTAACAAAAGGTCTGTAAGCAATATCCAGTTTACAAGTTGAGAAGGCAAGTTCTCTTGATTAATTCAAGCGTAATGAAAAAGACTGATATAGCTGTCGCGTATTGTTCAGCAAAGGTGAGGAAAGGAAGAATTGTGGAAAAACGTTTGCTTAATAGAAAAGGAAAATACAGAAAGAGGCAGAATTGAGATAGAGAGAAAGCTGAAGACCATGAAAAATAAGTACAATTGACTGAAGGACGAAAGAACCCTATAGCTGATCGCCATCGGCAAATATCATTTAACATTAAGTAGTATACATCTTGTCAATTGTGCCAAGTGCAATTCTGTGGGCCGATAGGAATTGGTAGATTTTCCTCTCATATTTGAATAGATACTCACATAACTTTACACACACAGAAAGAAAGCAATAACATAAAGATAAACGTAGATGAACAAAAGCTAATTGTCTCGATATGCTTCATTAGAGACGTACATCAAAGATAATTGTTGTAGTTCCATCGGGTTGCACTTATTCAATAATTTTGTGAAATTTTTACAGATCCAAATGATTCAGGATAACACCGGTGAGCTAATCAACCTTGACATTAAGGCTTCTTTGAAACGACATAAATAATAACATAGATTCAACAAATACTCTATGTTACACTGCTCCCTTGAGACTTAGGGAAATCAGAGTGACGAAATATACTAGGATGCCTTTCAGTTTCTATTGGTTTCTAAAAATGCAAAGAGGATCAAATTTGAACAATAAGAAGAGAAGAAAAAAGAAACATTTAGCTTGCATTAAATTTAGAAAGAAATTGGCAAGGAAAAGACATGTGCCTGAACTTGACAACACAAAATATAGAATCACTATATAAGGGATAATAAACAAGTGAAAATTGAAAAATTATCATTGAATAAAAATTGAAAATTTTGAATGAATGGCACTGTATGTCAGCAAAAGTAAAGTAGATATTTGGATCAGATTTAGCAGTGTTATGTGCATCAGAAAGTGGTTTAGGTCTCGTTTGGGTCAAGTCCATAAAAATTTTAACTTTTCTTGCTCTTTCCTGGCCTTGTAGACAGCTGTTCTACTTTCCTAGTTGTTAAATTCTACAATCATTGCTAGGCTTTGCATTTTTCCATCTGCAGTGGTTTTTATTTTTCCATTACAATAGGTTCTGTCGACACAGTCAGGATTCACTTTGCATTTCAAAATACCTATGACTTCCTCTACGATCTCCGCACATTCATTACCTGATTCGGGTTCCTGCTTTTGCAATGGAATAATACGGAAGTGGAAACAAGAGCCCAAACGCGCAACTCGGAATTTTCGAGGGCTGGGGTCTAGTCCGCATAAAAAGGCATAGAAAAACTACCCTCAAGAGCGGAATACAGCCTGGAATACTATTTTTCAGACTTAAGATTGGCCCTTAGCCAAGGAGATTTGCTAGGAGAAAGGGGCACAGTTACTCCACTCTTGTGGCAATTATCAGTCTGTTAATTGGTCAAAAAGGGAGTTGATGGAAGGCGCAGTGCTTCCTTTTGTAACATAGGAGGATCCACGATGGTTGGGTCCGATGCGAAAGAAAATTCTTCAAATTTCACCCCTCTGGATTGGTCCAAAAAGCACATGCTAGACTAAAACTTGGCTGATTAGTATAGTGATCAATCGAGGATCCACGAAAACTTTAGAATGAAAAGAAAAATAGATAGTAGAAGCTTCTTTAAAACTGGCGCAATGCCTGATGGATGAAAAACAAATCAAGTTTGGCTAAACATCATTCCCGTAGGCGGTGGAGGAGCAGGGAGGACAGGTCTCTTCACAATTTCTGAGATATTAACTAGCTGCTTTATCTTATAGCATGACACAATCCTCTCCTCCTCTCATCAGGGACAACTACCTACGGACCTATAAGACATCAGTGGCCATTCTTCACGAAAAAACTCAACAAAATAGACGAAGAAAGTAGGCTCCATGCTTTCTCCGCTTTGAATTCCATGGAGTAACAGACAATACTAGAGTTTATTTCTTCCATTAGAATCTGCCTTCAAACGAGAGACAGGCAAGACAGTCTCTGATTGTTTTCATTGAAGGACGCTGGACAAATCAACTTTCTCCAACGTAGAAACATCATGAAAAGTAAATGAAGGTAAGCGAGGACGAGGTGTAAAGAAGGGCGATTAAATGATGCCATCTATGGCGTGCGTGCTTCCAATGTACTGCGATGGAAAGTCGTAATCTGCTTGCAAGTGAGCCTAATCTGGTGAATGCGAAGATGATGCAAAAACGTTAGAATAGAAACAAAAGAATTTTCAAGACTCTGCTTCCAAATCTAAGGGTGACTGTAATCAGATCTATTCAGAAAATGCCAATAAAGCCAATAAATAACTCTAAACTATCCAAGAAAAAGGGCACTTTCATACTTTTGAGAGAAAAAGGCAGGGGTCCCGACCCCAAGGACCCCCTCCTGTAGTTGCGCGCCTGAGAACAACAGGAATACTGTTCAGCATCATCTAATTTCTGTTCAAGATTTGTAAAGTGAGCATCATAGGCTTCAATTCTTTTCCCGAGGGCCTGCACACGTGTTTCAATGTCAAGTGGCTTGGAGGTCTTTGCCATTTCAGCTTGTATGCAATTAAGTACTTTAGCCTCGAGCTTTGTTATTATACTTTCCATATCAGCCTTAGTCTGTAGTCCTAATCCTGCTAATTCTTCATCAACGGTCTTTTTAATTTGCTTCTCCATCTTCAACGACGATCTACAATGCCTGCCAAAAGTCTTGGAACACTTGCTATGATTTACGCTATGGATGAGCTATAGCATCCCCTCCCCCGTTAACCAATGTTGTATGAAGCAAATATGGGCAACTCGAAGGCCAGAAGTGGTGCGTGTTTTTAAAGCTACTGGTCTCCGCTATCGAATCAACATTGTTTCAGGGGGGAGGGGGTCTACATTTTAAGTGGTGTCAAGGAGAGGCGGTAGGAGTCGGAAATCAATACAATTGTGTGGGTGTTCCAACTACTTCTGGCAGGCATTGTAGTCCACATACGAGCCTAATGACAGGCCAGAACAGCGAGAGAATTCTAAAGTTGATACGCACCGACAAAAAATTCTTCCTAGCTTATCCTGGCCATGAATTAATACATACCAACCTATCGTCAACCCACAGTACACACCAATAACACTCCACTACATCATGTAGCTGATGAGTGTATACATCACGTCTATACTTCACGCGTAAGCATACGGGACTTTGTCATTTGTAGTACAATTTCCTTATACTTTTGGCGTAGAAATGTAAGTTCCTTATAAAAGCTCCTTACGAATAAATATGTACCTTCCCAGATAATGCCTGAGGTAGATTTTGTCTTTTCGCCCATTGTACACTCATTAACAATGCTAGGACAACACCCCTTAGAATGTGATATCACGTTAAAACCTGAAAGTCTCATGGCAGATCTACACGAGCTGAAAACTATAAGGGAACAGTCATCTACCTAAATCACAGCAAAAATATAAAAAGAGGCTCTATTATGGAATTCATGCACATCTTGTTGATTCAGTATGGTTTGCATAATAATTATAGAAACCTGAACATAAGTCACCGTTGCCAAATTCCTACGAAAGGCCATTCAAAACTGAAAAACAGTGATATTGACATTTCTTGATTTCATCAAGTATAGCAACATTTGACAATAGTACAGTTACTTCTATTTATACTGCTCTAAACTTTTCCTAACAAAAGATGCAGCCAAACTCTGATCACCTCTTCCCCAAGTTTGGAATCAAACATATTTAAGACACATCTTAGAAATAGTATTACTGCCTCTATGTGGGCTTGTGCATAATTAAGTATTCTACTAACAAAGAAATAGTGACTTCTAAGTTTGGCAACAAATAACATGGGAAGAACTAAGCCAGTTTAAGTGGAATGGTTACATTTATTGATTGGCCAATAGAAAAAATGGGGTTGATAATGTTTCGGGTCTTTTTCTGATACTTTTTTCTATAGATACTTCTTAATTATGTATTAGATGTTTGTCAATCAGTATTTCAGTAAAACCTAAGCTGATCTGATATGACCACTAAGATCCTCTAACAAAGTGAAAAATTTAGCTCATACAAGGTGTTTCTACATTTCAACCTAGCTTCAAATCATATATAAGAAAAGAACACAAATAAACAAGGAAGTGTATTGCAGATGATGCATACAAATGGAATCTACTCATATATACTAAAATATATCAAAAATGATATGCAGTCCATCAAGCTTCTACTTGCAAATAGTATTTATGCATACAGTAAAGTTCACAGTCACTTGGGAAGATAGGAGGAAAAAATATGACACATTTACAGACAGGTGCTTGTTTGCAAACAGATATGCCCTTAAAATACATTCTATTTTACTTTGATACTTTTCTGCAAATAGAGAAATAACCAAACTGATTCATAACTAATAGTAAGCTGCAGGAATTTGAGCCTCTAGCTATATTACTGAAATACAGTACAAAAATTCAATCTGGAATGAACACAAAAGCACAAGGTGATTATATTGCAGAGGTCTGCTGACAAAAACTGGACAAAGTTGGCATGGCTGTAATGAGTGCTACATGTCTATTAACTGCCATGATTAGCAGAGCAATAGATGAGATTGCAGGATATACATTCACTAAAAAATAACTACAAATCTATGTGGTCTTAAAGAATAATGAGACAAGTGCTTCAATAGAAGTAACTGCACTCAAGAAATTAGGAGGTTCTAAACAACTATTTAAACAAGTGTGAAACTACTGGAAGGGCATATGGGGCTCAAAATTCCCCCAATGCTCAAAAAGGAGATTTTGTCAAGCACCTTATTTGGTTTCCTGTATACTGGTTGAGCCATTCTGGTGTTCAGTTACGCCACTCATTTATTATTCCATAAGTGAACATCATGATTGGTATAGAAAATAAACAGACTAAGTGCTTCATAGTTTTGCATCCTTCTTTTTTACTAAGCTTATGTTTTTGGGCATGGCATGTCCAAAAACAAGGAGGCAATGGTCTTTCACCAGGCATCTATACTTCACACTTCCTAATGGCAATAGTGCAGTTTTTTACCCATGCATGCTACTAAAACCATTTTGTGTATGGCTAATTAGGTGCTGTAAGTAAAACTGTGTTCTAGCTTAAGTAATACTTCCTCATTTGGTATATCAAATAATGTGTTTTTCCTACACATATGAACACACACTCACACACACACACACACACACGCACACGCACACACACACACACACACACACACACAAGATGCACACGCACACGCACATGCACACGCACACGCACACGCACACGCACACGCACACACACATACACAGGCAACTAAAGGAGCTAATGAGCAACTGAACATAAACTCCATGAATCACAGTGTTATGCAGAAAGAATCCCAAACATACAAGCAGAGGCACTATACTTTTGCATCTCTCAGTAACTACAGAGGTTACACCTATACATTATACATCATTCAATGGCTGTTCATCTTTACATTCCTATGCTACCCCCTCTACTCCATAGGGGTAGGGCACTGGAATTTAGGGTAGTGGACGTTAGGGTAATAAGTTAGGGTTAATGTTAGATATACTATGAGAGCAATTATCAATATTATACACACATATGAATTGTCCTAATAGTCATAATGGCTGACAGTAAATAACTAACGCTAACCCTAACCCTTTACTCCAAACCCAGCACTTACCCTAAAGCCTTAGTAATTGCTGAGAGGTCCAAAAATATATTTTATTCCTAATGAGCAACAGTCTGTAAAATGACGTTCTTGTACACAGTAAAAAGTCTGGTAAAGTTGAAGAAAGCTCAAATTTCCGATAGATGTTTTGCTGGCGAGGGAGGGGGGCTATAGTCCCCATGAACTCAACCACTGTACCACTGCTTTCACGTCACGATAAACTTGTGCCATGATAGATTTTGAAACGTAAAGGATTTACAAATATATAAAACCAGCATAAAATGGTGAATTGACAGTCAGAGATAATCAGGTACCGTGCTCAATTGTCCAATCAGTTTAAATCAATGAAAATGTTTGTTTTAGCGAAATGTCAATAGTTTTGACATTGCATGGTTGGTCTACTTTGAGGAAGTAGTGCACATGCATGAAGTCGCTAGCTAGGCCAATCCCAGAAGACATTCAGTGAAAGTAACGTCCTTCCATAAGCAACAGGAGTAACCATCCTCTAAATTGTAATTATATCCTACTTTTGTGAAGCCTAACGTGATATAACTCTCAATTGTTGAGAAATAATCTGCCACGTCACTTGGTCAGACGAGCACATGATAGTTCAGAGCCTGCCATTTCCTAATGTATAACAGCTAACAATGTGCTAGATTACATACGATTTAGTTTCGCTCCATGATTATCAATAGGCAAACAATGAAATATCTTTGAATCATTTTTCGAACTAAGGTCGGTGAACACAAGATGCCACCCAAAGGAAAAATAAATAATTTACAAACACTGTCACATAACGTTATTTATCTATCATAGAGATGGTCTACAATGTAGTATAAAGATGAGGTTGAACCCAACCAGAAGGCCTAGTTAGCAGAATACGCAAAACTACTAAATCTGCTCCATACTGCACTTACCACAAGAAATGGTGAGAAGAAAAGTAAGTAACATTCCGTCCATCACAGCTTCCGTTTATCTTGTTGACACTGCAAGACTCTCCTCCTTGCTCTCAGTACTGCTTCTTTCTGGTGTTCTGAGCTTTCCAACTATACAATATACTGACATAGAATGATCTATGTAGGTAGTCACTCAAAAACTTTTATGAAAGGGCAAAAGAACAAAGACAGCGATAAATATTCACAACTGGTAGTTTCTGTAGAACGAAATGATCATTTGTACTCCCACCTGCATCATACCGGAAGCTTTACTTGGCCTTTTGTTCCTTGCGAATGCGAGCACAGAAATCTTTAGACTTCAACCATCAATCCTGATTGTATGATAATTTTTGGACCAGTATAAGTTTTTTTTGAAAAACATGGAAAATTTGAAGTTATAATGCCATATTACTACTTTAACTCAGCCACCCACATACCCCTGTACGAGCGTACGAAGTTTCTCTGATACTTCTTGAAAAGTGTTCCCATTTTTAGGAAAGGTAATTCACAGAACAAAAAACATATGCATTACGCTATATCTTTTTCTGAAATTCCTGCAATTTTCATTTTGTGCCATTTTCACCGCATTTGTCTTCTACTTGTATGCTGACAGGTTTATTAGTAGAGCACACCATCGTACGTACGTTTTAACTTCTACCGTCGTAACCACCCGTTACGTATGAGGACGCTTTTGACTTTACCCACCTACAGACTCTCAAAACGTACGCTTTCTTGACAAACCTGAGTCTAGATAAAACTAACGATGCAAAAATAGTAAGGCTTTCGCCTTTCCCTATTTAGCTACCGTAAATTCTCGAGTTGTTTCACCCCTTGAAAACTTCCTACCACTACAGTCACCTACAGTAATAAGCCAACTTGACAGAGCTACAAATTTTAGTAAGTTCCTCCTCGAATAAACCCCATGACTACAGATGCTGAACACCTTGCAACAAGATTTTTTATAAGAAGCAGGTTTCTAAGAAACCTACTCCTAGACATCCTTAAATTTAAGAACATTTTGGAACTACAAGGAAGAAAATTTTTCTGCCATCTTTCTCAGTTTCGGAAACCCCTTTTTCTCCTCCCATAGATATACTAAGTCTCCACTATAGTGTAATAACGCTAAGTTTGATCTATAGGTGTTCATATTTAAACTTCACATTTGTTAGATCTGTCGTTGGATATCAAGCATCTTGTAGAAGCACTTGCATCTGTCTTATTACCGTTACAACAGTCGCGTTTTGTCGTTTGTAATTTGAACTCTCAGTGCTTGAAAAGGGCTGAGGAGGGCCGTTTATTGTTTGCTTACATGTAACGTTAGAGGCTCCAGATGATATGAGCTAACAGAATCACTTTAGTTCTCAGGATATCGATCGATAGAATTCCTTGTTGTTTACTGCAGAGTTATGACGCACAAAATTCTGTGTTACGATAAATTGTAGAGTTGTATTAGTGAATCACAACTGTTGAATCACCACGGTATTTTCCATAACGTTCTTTAGGGCTGACTATATGAGAGTTTTCAGGCCGGGCTGGAATCTCAGCACATATATTCTCCGGTCATCTCCTTGTAAAACTGAGTTTGCAATTACATGAGAAAGTCCAGCCCGGGCTAGAATTTCACCCCTCCTTGCTGAGAGATTTCAGCTTGCTTGTAACTTTAACAGGGATAAAAATTAAATCAATTATATATGAGGAGAGTTTAACCGGGCTGAGATTTTAATGACAGCTGAAATCATTTTAGAATGGCGCAACAATATTATATATACTTATGGACCTTTCAAAGGCATATGACTGTCTGCCGCATGATCTTCTAATTGCCAAGCTCGACGCTTATGGCGTTGGCATTGACAGTCTGAAACTTATATACAGTTACCTCACTGATAGAAAGAAAAGAGTCAAAACAGGCAGTAGCTTTAGTACCTGAAAGGAGTTCCACAGGGATCTGTACTTGGTCCTCCTCTATTCAACATCTTTATAAATGATTTCTTCAATACTATAGAGCACTCTCAGGATTGCAACTTTGCTGATGACAACACTATTTATGCATGTGGCGAAACCTTAGCTGAAATATCCATAAGTATTGAAAATGATATTGAAAATGAAATGATGATGAGACGGGTGATGAACTGGTATAAACTTAATGAGATGGTTGCAAACCCTCAAAAAGTCCAGCTGATATTCTTTGGGCTCAAAGAAGACCACGATTTATGCATTGAAGTCAATGGGGTTACCATAAAAATGTCTAATAGGCTAGAACTCTTATGGTGTCACCATTGACTCAAAACTTAGATTTAATGAGCACATCAAGAGTCTCTGCCAGAAGATTAACAATGAAGTTAAAGCTTTTTCAAAGGTTGTAAGGGACTTGGAGCCCCAAAGGGTAGCCTACTATATAACTCAATTATACTGACAAATTTTAATTACTGCCCACTCATATGGATGTTCTGTGGAAAAACTACAAACGATGAAGGTAACAGGGTTCATAAGCGTACTCTGAGAATGCTGCTAACTGATTATGACTCCAGTTTTGAGGAGCTCTTACGCATGAGTGAGGAAGGGACAATTCATGAGAAAAAGCTGCAAAAAATTATGCTGGAGGTATACAAACGTGTAACCCCCGGAAACCCCTCCCTTCTGTGGGAGTTCTTCAATAAGAAAGTGCTTCCGTACACCTTTAGAATAAACAATCTCCTCCGACTTCCTAACTCGAGAACAAAAAAGTATGAAAATGAGTCTCTCTCATTTAAGGGAAGAATAATTTAGAACCAACTTTCAGATCAATATAAGATTGCAAAAAATGATAATGAATTCAAAATACAAATCAGAAGCTGAAGGGGGGCTGGATGTAGTTGCCGCATCTCCCTCGCACTCTCCCATACCTAAGACCAAACTCCATACACTGCAGCGTTTCCAGGACCCAGCCTTGTCTATAATAAAACATACAAGAACTAACGACAAATGGCAAGGACACTGGTAAAAGTTGAAAATCTCATCAAGCTTCACCAGGCGGTAATGACGTTTAAAATCAACAATAAACTTTGCCCGGAATGTTTATGGAGCAAATTAAGGAAAAGATCCGAAATCTCTAATTATAATACCAGGAACTGTAAAATTTAGAAATCCCAAAGACCAACTTAGAAAAAACAAGAAAAGACTTTTACCACACCGGTCTTAAAGTATACAATAGCACTCCAAATGAAGTTAGAGAGTTTCCCTTACTCTATCAATTTAAAAAAGTCTAAAAGCAAAATTTGTATAGAGCTTGACAATTCCTTTCTTTACCTTTTTTTTAAAAACACGATAACCAGGAAGAACAGCATCCACAATTAATATTTATATATTCTTATTTTTCTATTTTTATGTATATATTGCTATATCCATTTTTGTACTGTAATTTAGCTGAAGGGATTTTCTGTATAAAGAATTGTTAATAATGACAATAATAATAATAATATCTGTATTTAGTTGCTTTTAGTAAGTGTTCATTAGAAGTAAACTTACATATTGTAGATAGGGTAGAGTTGGCCTTTATTAGCACTAGCAGTCTTTTTAGCCAACTTTAAATAAATTGTAGTATTATTATTATATTTTTTTGTCCAGCCTTAATATTTGTCTAACCCCAAAACATTATGATAATGAACAATTAAGCAATGATTTTTAAGGAAGTTTTAGTAGATGTAGGTTAAGAGCATACTACGGCATAAGCGAATTTCAAACGGACACTATCCATATGGTGAATAATATAATGTCTACAAGGACCCAAAACATTCTGTCCCGATTGTAGACTTACTTTCATTGCAGCAGTGTCCAAAGATATTAGATATTAGCCGCAGTAGAAACTTGCTCGCGATCTAACACCAGGCTAACGAAAAATACTAGAAAGTGTACAAAATAATGAAAAGAGGGTATTAGCAAGATAGTGGAGCAATTGTCGTTTGGGGTATCCAAGAATATATTAACGAGGCACATAAACAGGTTTCTAACAAGGTTTGTTTTTTAGGCAACCCGATTCCGATCCACACGAAGATTTCGCCTAGACAGTAAGTAATTCCGTTAATAATTTGAAAAACTGTAAAATTATTAATGACGAATTTACTGCGGCACTTGCACCTCATAAAACTTCTAGATTCTGCCTTTTTCCTAATATGCATAAAATCAATAATCTGGGCAGACCAACCATCTCATCAATAAGCTGTAACACAATAAAACTTTCGAAATTTGTTGACTATCACATCCAACCATAAGGGATGGGTCATTAATTACTTGTGGGGAGGGGGTGGAAGATATTCTTATATATTTGATGGAGTTTTCGTCTCCCCTCTCAGATTTATGCAAATATTTTGATCCCCACTACAGGATTTCAGAAAAAACTCCAAAGTATTTCTGTTAAAATGCTCTTTATTTTTCATCCCCCCCTCCCTCTGAGTGTGCAGAATTTTGGTTCCCCCTCCCAGATGTCTTCCACCCCCTCCCCTGGAAGAATTAATGACCGGTCCCTTAGCCAGACAAGTAAAATCCCGTACATAAGACACTCCTAACTCTATCAACAAACTAGAAGCGTTAGGTCCTCTCCTGAGAATTGTACTTTTAGTCACAATAGTTTCACCCTCATAATTTACAACCATATCTGACTAAGATCTCGTAGCTGTAAAGGAAGCAATTGATAGCCGTTGTAATGAATTGTGGAGGCGCTTCCCCTCGTGAGACTCCCCCTAGGAATAGGGTTATAGGTCTGAAGGTTAAGGGCCTCACATTACTATCATTCATGTTTATAATTTAGCTAATTGAGCTCAGAGAGTAGGAGAAGTCTGGCGATCGATCGTGAGTTACGTTAATTTTATAAGATACGCAGAAGGAAATTCTCTCGATACGAAGATACTAATAGAAGAACTCTTAGGTGATCTACGAACAATCTAAATTTTATGGACATTCTTTCGAAAGAACAGAGAAGAAGATAGTGGAAAAGAAAGAAGGCTGATCAGAACTATCAAGACCAAGTAACTTTGATCGTTTTTTCTAATATATATATATATATATTGAGCTCAATTAGCAATTATTCTTTGTTATTTGTAAATTGATTTCATTTGATTATATACAGTCCTCTTGCATTAGAACTTATATTTCGAACCCCGGTCACACGGGGTAATTTCTAACCTTGCGACCCTAGGGGGAAATATAGCAAGAATTTCCTCACCTAGGCCCGAACTGAATCTTAGCACGGATATTTCTTACAGCCGTCACATGAAAGAACCTAAATCTGAGCTTATAACTACACTTATGAATCACATTCTCAAGCTTAATGAGTGTACTTTTAATAATACTATTTATTTCCTAACCAACGGGTGTGTCATGGGCACTATTGCTTCTCCGTCATATGCAAACAATCTCATACGTAGCTTTGAAGAAAAATTCATCTATCCAGATATTCTGACAGATATACTAAGATATACTGTAAATTCATTGACGACATTTTCCTTACAGGCACTGTCCCGGAAAAAAGTTTCAATAAGTTCAAATTGCATTCCTGGATACCGTTGTATATTTTGACAAGAATAGGTGAATTATATAAACTATATTCTAAAACAAACTCACTGACACAAGTAACTATTTACAGTTGAATGTTCACTTCCGAAGCAACTTAAAGAAAACCTGCCATTTTCACAAGTCCTTAAACTAAAACGCATTTGCTGCGAAGAAACAGAATAGCTTAAAAACTGTACGAAAATGATGGGTGAATGCAAAATCACGAACCAAAATATTAACATACATAACTAATAAAACTAATAATCGTATCCCACTCATTACGATATTAAATCCAAAACTCCCACAAACTGGTGCTATACTTCAGTCACATTGGAATATATTACAAATAAAACCTAAATATTGTTTCTCAGAACCACCTATAATATCATATAGAAGAAGTAAAAACTTAAGAAACATCATTGAAAAAGTGATTAGAAGTTCTAAACTCTTTGAATTTCATGACATTAAATTTTGCAAACCATGTTAGCACTTAACGGTGCCTATGTTGTAACGAACTAGAACATACAATTAACTTTAAAAGTTTAACAGGGAATAGGTCATATAACATGTTTTATGAAACTAGTCGTAAAAGTAAATTTTTCATATATTTATTGAGGTGCAAGCGATGCAAATTTCAATATATTCGAAAATCTGAATGGCAATTCAACATATTCCTTAATAACTGCCGCTCGCACATACAAAATATAGGGATTCAAAACATACTACCCAGGGGCGGATCCAGCCTAAAATCTGACTGAGTTCCAAATACTTGGAGGGGTGGGGTCAAAGTGTGCTAGGAAAATTTTAAGACCACGCCCTTTTATACAGCAAGCAACCGCCCATCTACTCAAAATTGCTGATAAACATTAAGGAGAAACCTAATGGTACTATTTTCTCAAGGTAGAGGTACTATGGGGTGTTACCCAAGGCCTTAAAAGCACTTGGAAATCAATTGAAATGCTGAATATATACATAGAATAGATAATGAAGCAGAAATTATTATATCACAACTGTGGAAATCATACAGATTTCTGGAAAATTATTGTTTTCCATTTTGCAGGCAATCATTCATATGGTGGCAAAGTTTACTTTAGATACAGGTTTCTCTAGATGATCTATAGGAGAATGAAAATTCTTTCCCAACTGGTGGTTGTATAACGTCTCTCCTATGGATATAACTTTTCTAAAACGGTTATCTATTCTGTGAGTGATAAGTCTCTAAGTCTGGAGGATTAATGTTGATGGCATGAGTATATGTGGTCCCAGAAACGGGCGTGACAGGGTATTGAAAGGTGCCAGTGCTTGGAAAATTTCCTTAATATGACAATTTTCCGGTCACCACAATGATAATAATGAAGTAACAATTGTTCATAGGGGCATGCTGTTCGATGCAGAAGTTTTCAGTGTGAGCAAACAACAGATAAAAGCAAAAACACCGGCTCTAATTGATAGGCCTAAAAGTAATGTGAATCCAAATACACTTCTGAGACTAGGTGCACGCTCAGACGTCTGGCCTTTTGCTCATGCACACTCGAAATCTCATCGATAAAGGCTATACTCAACTCTGCAGACTGGTCTTTAGCAAAGCTCTCCGTGACATCTCGATCTCGATGGCTCAATGGCAAGCCCAAAATCCCAGCCTGTCTGTGAAATAACCAAACTTTCCTAATGTTATTTCTTCGTTTCCATGAAACCCATCAGGTAGCCCTGTCTATGATTCTTGATGGAAGCAGATACCGTTGGTAAACGTGCACTAAAGGTCGCCATATTAAAATTCAATACTGTAGTGAATTGAAACAGGATGTGCCTAAACAACGATGACTTCCAAACAATGGTAGACCAATCAACGACTTCTTACTTACTGACTTATTGTTTCTGATAGATTTCATTTCCAAGTTCCACTAGGTTCCATCCGAGTTCCAAATCGAAAATCTATTGTCTATTTCCGATCATTTCCGGTGCCCAAGGATTTTACTTCCGAGTTCTGTGAGTTCCCAAGGATTGTCCACCGCAGATACAACTCATGACAGTGCTCCGCATAGCTAATAATATTTTTCAAAGTGTAGGCGAGAGAACCGGGAGAGAGAAACAATAATGTTTTTCACTGTCATTGAATTAAATCATGTAACTTTTTGGAAACTTCATTGTAACCCATAATATACCTAGCTAACTTTGACTTGAATGTAATGAAATATCATTTTATTTTTGCAAAATCTGACTGAGTTCTGGGCAGCAGGGAACTCGGTCTGGATCCGCCACTGCTACCTGTGGAAAAACATTTCCCAATCATAATTTTGAGCATGACGCTGTCTACACAATAATTGAAAAGATTGAAAACACAGACCGCGATAAAGCTAGAAGGATAAAAGAAAGTGCGAAAATGCCTGGATGACGTGTTCACAAAGTGTATATCCGATTGGGTTAAACGATAGACTTATTAATCCTCTTTCAATATAGTAAATCACACAAAAAAACAAAACAAAATGGTTATGCAATATCATTTTTTTACAAATGTTTACACTACTCCGCCCAAAATACGCACAAAATACGTAATAGAGGTTTCGATAGCGATCTTGAAAGTGCATATTTACAAAAGCAGAAGTTTTCGAAACTCTATATCACTGTAAACGCACAACAACGAATAAAAGCAAAACCGCTGTCATGGCAACAACACAAAGTACATAATTGCACCAACTCAGTGTGACCTCACAAAAACAGAGCCACAAAAATGCGGATCTGTCAACCTAGAATTTTCAGAACATGAAGATTTTGGATTTTTCCATAAGAAAACCTGACAGCTTTGGCCAAATTCGGGAGAGAGCTAAAATTCGCTAAAGATATAAATATAATTGACAAACTTGTGCTCGGTAAATAGATTACAACAAAATATTCTTGATGAGTAGAATGAAAAGTACCTTCAGACTGATTCAAAGCATCAGAGCATTCATTGAAAGGTCTTCCTTACGTGCACAAAGTCGAGTGAAAACGAGAAAGTTGTAAGGAAAAGTCCGAAATAGATTATTTGATTCTGCAAAAATCAACCGGAAGAAAACGTACAGTATAACAACCGGGAGACCGGGAGGAAGCAGTCAAGGCCTTGAGTCTCCCGGTGATACCGGGAGAGTTGGCAGATCTGAAAACTGATATTTTTCCCTCCAATTTCGTAAGGGCTGTGAATGCACATAACGGATATTGTTATCTCCTTTTCTGTTCAAAAGTGGAGCAGCGTGGACAGGGTACAGATATCAACCAAAACGGATATGTTTGAAGTTAAAACAGTGTGAACAGAGCATAGAACATTCAAATATTATGACATATGCAGACGAAGCATCGACATCAACTTCAGATAAAAACAATTTAAATCAAGATATTAACAATCTATCCACATGACGTTGTGGAAACGAACTTATCATGAATCTTAGGCCTAGTTCATACAGCGAATAAATTTGGGGCATCAAAAAGCTTCCAAAAGGAATTTTCCACACGCTCGAGCGGAAAATGCTCTTGAGCTTCTTGTAGTCGCATGCGCAATACTGTTAAATTGCCGTTGACCCTGGCGACTTTTACCTTATTGAGCTCAAGCGGAGAAGTTGAACTCAGTCTACTGTTGCTTGCGAGCTTTTTCTCTCGACCTTGACGTCCAATCAGGTGTCATGAAAAGTTAGATATCAAACAGCATGACTTCCATCACCTCTTTGAACAGTCTATAGCTAGGGGATCAGCATCAGAGTTAATTTACTGTATAGTGAGAAAATAATATGCCAAACAATTCCTAGAAGCAGAATAAACTTAAAGAGTTCCTTCTAAAGAAAGGGTGATCTTAATTCCCAACTCAAGTATGAGCCAAAGACCGAAGCCAATTGATATCGCAAATATGAGGAAAGGGTAATAGCCCCATTTATTCCTACACAGCCTTTTTGAGCAACGAAGCAGTGTGATCCAATACCGCTGACGGGGGATCATCAATGCTCTTGAGGGAGGAACAAGTTCAGGAGGATTTTTGCTCGAGAGGAAGATGCAATCTTATGGAAATTTACATTAAGTGTCATTTTATTCGCTGATAATGCACTGTATGAATTTAGATCGACTCTAGAATTCGATGTGCATTGACGAGCGAATTACGACTTGAAATAGTCAATTCGCCGTGGTTTCAGACAGCGAATTACAAGTACCGCGAATTAAATAGATGTTAGTTGGAATCATTGCTTATCACCGCCAATCACTTTGATTTTCTTGATTTCTGTATATCAGGTGTGCTCAAAAGTGGGTGGTTAAAGCGGAGGTTGATTGATAAAATTGAGTGGCTTCTCATTATGCTGTTAGTAAGGGCCCATGTACACAAGACCAAAACTTCCTCCTAAAACAGAGGGGAGTACTGCAGTAAATTCCAAATACCAACGCTTCCGGCTAAAAATTTTCTGAAGTCACTTCAAGTAACACCTGAACAGATCTTAACCTCGATGATTGAATTGATAATTGGCTTTCTTATTGCGCCTGTTTCTGTGATTGAAACAGTTATCTGAATCACAATCGCTTTCATCTACCGCGTGAATTCATGAGCAACTTCTGTTATCAAAATGGCTGGTTTTAGACGATTTGCAAATCAGAATTATTCTGAAAATTAAAATTCGGGGTCTCATGATGGAGAATTTTTTGAAGAATCTCAGGATCCAAGCCTCTACATGACTCAGCCTCAATCTTATGTTAATCGAACGTTATCGATTTTGTTGTAATAAATATACAGCTATAACTAACAACATAAAAAATTCTTCGTGTTTGTAAAATAAGTAACAGAGAAAGAAAACAACATTTAATCCATGTTGACATGTATCACTGAGAAAACAAAAGAGGAATTAGGATTGGGATGCTCGCGAGCATCCCAATACTAATTAAGCGGCCCTTTTCATCCGCACCAAAATGTTTAACTGGTAGAATTTCTACAAAAGACCATGTACACGGGAAATGGAAGGTGCTAAACTCGTTAATCCCTTCAAATACTTAGAAAAGTAGCTCGTGCACACGGGGCCTAAGCTCGATTTTGAGGAGGATGACAATAGCTGTGACCCAGTTTTAGGTTATATATTTGACAGTCTCCATTAACTTGAGAAAGCAAGGAGAAAGGAAGACGAACTTACTGTTCAATCAAATGCTGGAGTAAAGTTGCTTCTCTTTAACGAAGAAAATTGAAAGTTAAATCAGAACTTGGTCTTCGGGAATATATTCTGACTTTCAAGTATCACTTGATGTGCGCTGATGCGAATTAAATTCGCTGTCTGTATCCTCACTTGAATTCGAAGTTGAAGAAGGGGAAGACCGAAGTTATGCTTTTGCTACCACATGGAGATTAAATACACCCGGAGATGGTCACTTGAGCACCAAGCAAAGAAAGTCTACAATAAATTTTACAACACAATACAATATCTTGGAGTTTGTTTAGACCCCATGCTAAAGCTTGAAATTCAGGCAAGTATTGAGCAAAGTCAATTTGTTATTGATTAAATCCCCGACGGAAAAGTCTATAACTATACCAGCGATGAAACAGGACTGATAAGTAACCGCTGAGCATGCATGCATGCATCTACTGAGTCAGAAATAGGTTTATTTCGGTTGACTGTATTCTTTGGGGATAAAAATAGTCTAAGTTCATGAGCTCACGGTCAACCCCAGAAGGGATTCTATGCACACACGCACAAGGATGTTTTAACTTCGCTGCAAATGGAGAATAGAGAATGGCTGCAGTGATTTACATGAAGGAACGTATTGTGTTGGAACTGATTCCTGGAAATGGAAGTGGGAGTATGGTGCTAAGCAGGCTACGAGTGAAGACAGCGTTCAGGCGAATTAAAGGTTGTTTTTATTAGAGATTTGTGTTTTATTGAATTAAACATTCTTCAAATTTGGACTTGGCCTAAGCTATGTAACTGATTGAGGTTAAGGAATGTCGCACCTGGTCACGTGTAGTGCAAGAGCCTCTCATTTCATGAATAATAGTAGTGATGTTGTTCACTAAACCCTTGAATAATGCAGGGCCAACAGTTGTCACTGTCACTTGCTGTTGAAGTTCGATATTTGTCTAGAACCTCCTTTGTCTCTTCAAGGCCATGTCCGACTGGGTCATGCTAATCAATTGTGAGCTGAAATATTGGTTTGTATTCATTAGATTAAAGTACTTTTATCAAAAAATTGCATTTGATGCACCATCAATAAGAAGTAATTTATCGAAAGGGCCCTTAGACCCTACAAGGCTCGTGTATGGCAATAGAATCCCCGTCAATGATTGGCTTAAACTTTACCAGGCTAGCAATGCATTTCAACAATAAGAGCAGTTTTCGGCACCCTATAAAAGTGTTTGAAATGGCAATACCAAACACAAAAGTCCTTTTCAAATTTTTCATTCAAAATATCTTACGAACTCGTGCTCATCGGAAATACTTTCCTTAGAGACAGCAAGGTAAATTGTTTTGCTTAAAACTTGTTTACATACAAGCGTATACTTTTCACGAAATGCAGAACAATACAGCATGCTTCGACGTATCTCACAGTGGCCAGTGGTAGATGCAATCTTTGTCTACAGTGCACCCCCCAGTGCAGAACTACGTGCAAAGTACCCACGGGGCGTTCTTAATGAGCTTACAATATTAAGACTGCACGATGCCTATTGTATGAGATATCAAATAGTTTACATCATATAGAGTGGTATCCAATGGAATTCACTGCGTGTGGAATCAATCTTTTAATCCTGACATATTTGTGGAATGCACCGAAAGGGTCATCCTTGCTTCCCCAATGATCATTGTCAGTGAAATAGAACCATTTCTACATCGGCCATCGGAGCGACCCTGACTTTGATATCGACCAGACAACACGACTTCCAACGAGTAAAGCCAGGGATGGATTAGCCCATTGGGCTATCGAAAGATCCCCAAAAGGGACTCAATAAGGAAACAAGCACAAAGCACTAATGATAATTAAATTTTTACAGTACTGTTGAGAAGGTCTAGCAACTCTGAGGAGCACTGCACTCACACTTGTAATATTTAGCATGACCTGTATTAAATTAGCTTATGATAGTTATAATAGGATCGATGGAATCTCAAATGAAATGGTATTTCTATAACAATTTTGTCTTTTATCAGATGAAAAAACAACAAGAAAGACTCTCCAGGTTCTCTAAAACCAACATTGATGTTGGTTTTAGTACTGAAAAAGTTTAGTTATCATTAGTACTTTATTTCCTTATTGGGTCCCTTTTGGGGATCTTTCGGTAGCCCAATGAGCTAATCCATTCCTGGCTTTAATCGTTGGAAGTCGTGTTGTCTAGTCGAAATAAAGTCTCACTCAAATCACACGGTACCAAGGGGGGGGGGGGACAGAAAGAACTACAACTGAGGAAGTTTGCAAGAAAAAGTATATCTACAGCAGCTTCAAAGAGCTTTCTAAACGTATAGAAGGACTTCGACTGGCTAAATGGGAAATTGAATATCTTGAGAATAGGATTTTGTTTCGAAAACAAGAGAAAGACTGTTTGAAATCTGTATAGGTGATAGCCTTGCATGCACTTTGAAAGTGTACAACTGGTTGATACCAGAGGACCATCCTCTATACAGTATTAATAGGCGATCTGTTAGGCACATGTTAGTGTCAAATCTGATTGTAGATGTTGAAAAATATCACATATGTTTTGGAATGTCAATCAGTCTAAGTTGACAGCACACTGCAAACCATGTTGTGTCTATGGTCTGTGACCCATTGTTGGAAGATGCTGTCTGTAGTAGATCATATAAGTATCGCAGATCAATTCATTGCTACATGATTTCAATGACAGAGCAATGTGAAGAATTTGTCACTGCAGAAAAATACAGATAAAAATATCTAAGAACAGATTGCAGAATCTTGCAATTCCAGTTCAGTCTAATGCACCAGAACTAGTCCTGAACGTATTAAGCTAACACTTCAGAAGCAAAGACTAAGATGTAGACAGTTAGAGAAAGAGCTTGAATGCATGAAGGCTGAAATAGCTGCCAATTCAGCTGAGATTCATGATTAATTGAGCCATGATTTTGCATCAATAACACTGGCCAACAAAAGAAGTTTTTGAACTGGTGGCAGGGACAATTTGGCCACAACATATCATATCAATGGTGCTGATTCTGAAAATCAGATTGATTTTGCTCCATTAGCTCTAGTTTTTGAGATCTGGATAAGTTAGAAAATTTGGGATTGATCAACTGTTTTGCCAAAAAGATAAATGCTACCAGGTATACTAAAGCAAAACAAGCTGCATACTAGACACAACAGTCATGTCACAAACACCAAAATGCAAAGAGAACAGCTTTATTGGAACAAACAAAGACATATGGCAAGAATTTTCTCTTTCTGGATGTTCGAGAGTAGTCTATATTGGTCCTTTTCTTTAAGCTCCAGCAGTAATCTGCCATCATTCGTTTGTCCTATCAGCCTTGGTATCAGCTTGGTATTACTTTTATATCCTGGTGAAAACGCTCTCCCTCCTCATCACTTACATCACCACAGTTCTCTGGAAATCTATCAGAATGACTATGGAGAAAATGCACTTTGATGCTCATTTTTGCACCAATCTCCTGGTAATTGGTCAACATTTTGTCTAAGAGCTCCTCGTAGTTGTGTGACTTGTTTTCCAAAAAGTCTTTCACAAAAGCAACAAAAGAATCCCAGACATTTGATTCCAAAGCATTCATCGGCTACACAAAATTATCATCCTTGATGAGTTTTCTGATCCGAGGGCCATCGAATGCACCTTGTTCAAGTTTCCCTGAGCTGAGACCTGGGAACGCTTTGCAGATGTATTCGAGGCATTGTCCTTATCTAGCACTTATAGAAACTGTTTCATCAGTCACAATTTGATGTGAAGAGGAGAACTTTAGTGACTTTTGTGTCTTAATAGTCCATTGCAGTAGTGTTCCTTCCATGTCTTGCAAACAATATGCGGAGCCCATGATTTGTCCCAGTCACTGAGCTTGATTTGGAAGTGCACGTGGTATGCCTTTCTGCAAAAATCATCAATGGATTTTCTATTTTCCATAGTTGTGAATTCTCCACATGTTTAGCAGAAGATATTTGGATTGTTTCTGCATCCTCTTGATGAAGCCATTCAACAAATTTCAAAACTAAATAAAACAAAGTAGACAAGAAAGAGCTGTAACTCTTTGCACTGCTCCAGACATGAGAAACTCGAGTACAATTCAAGAATAAAACTTGCTTGGGTAAAACCTGCTTGGGTAAAAGGCCAGATTTGCTACCTGGACATGACTGATCAGTGTCAATCAAACTGAAAGTATGTGGTAAGGAATTTTCTAAACAAAATCTACTAACATCACCAACCAAATGTGACAAGCAAACCGAGCACAAGATCAAACCAAAAAAGCTTTTATTGTACATTTTTCAAGAGCCTTGACCCACTTCGAAATTTTTTGCTGATATTCCTTCTGAGAACTTCCGTAAACCTAAATATTTTCAATGATGAAGATAATTAAAGACCTTTGAAGGGCATGTCTTCAGCCTTCTGAATGACTTCAACTCCCTTAGATGATTTCTTATTACAATGCTACAAGGTTTGCTAGCAATTTCATTGAGAGGTGTGGTAATTTACGTTCATTTTTGAAGAGTGCAATTATATGATTTGTAATACTGTGGACTCTTTGACCATGAAAAAACACTGATATTTAAAAAAATATGAGCCATTCTGCACAGTCAAAAGGAGAGCTAAAAGGAAAAAAACAGAGTTTATTTTCTAACTTTGCACGCTAGAATTAGCCAAGAAAGAGTATTTTTGACCTGGCACCAAAATGGTTGTTGACCAGTGTAATTGATCAGGGCCATAAATCAATAACCCCTGTTATGAAGCTCTTTTGGAAAGAGCAAAGGAAGAGTTCTTGCATTCTATGAAAGGACAAAGATACCATCCAATGATTGTTCGCTTTTGCCTGTCTCTTCATAGCAAATCAGCATCAGCCTACAAGGAGTTCAGGGATGCACTTGGCAACAAACAAGGCGGAGTCTTGATATTGCCATGCAAAAGAACTCTAAGAGACTATAAAAACTGGATTTGGCCAAAGTGTGGCTTTAATGAAGATGCCATCCTAGAACTAATTGGATTAACAGACAAATATGTTGGAGTTCAGCGATATGTTGCATGTCTCTTTGATGATATGTATCAATGCTGCGAATTTCAAGAAAATCGGAGAGGGTGAGTGTAGAACTTGCTTTTTTTGTCCCACTTTTACATGGAATGACCTTTCTAGGAAAGGATGCACACCTGAAACAAAAGCAAAAGTTGCTGGAGTTGTGAAAAAGTTGAAGTCCTATCCATTCCTCTGCAAAGTAGCTACTTATCTAGATATTCCTGACATAATGGGCCCAATTTCCCTGGTCTTCGAAAAGCATGATCTAATGGCTTTTGAGATTCCCTCGGGTGTGGAGAAAACATGTGACACCTTGGTGGAGATGCTAGAGAATACTTTATCCTCAGACTATGTTCTCAGCAGCAACTTAGCCAAATTTCGTATTGTACAAGATGGGGGTGCTATTAAAGTTAAAGCAAATTACCCTAAGGCTAGTCACGAGAGGCGCCAACCGGAAAATCAAGAGTTTTTTGATCTGGAATTGGAGCAAATGAGTGATGCTGGCTATGGAGGAACGGAAAAAGCCCTTGAAATGCAGGTTAAAGTGGCAGGTATTTTTTGCCCCCTTAGTCTCAATCGCTTTTCTTTGCATGACCAAGACATCTTCAAAACCGTGACTTGGATTGATCCAAAGTACTGGGATAGTGCTGACAAAAGCTATGGCAAAAGAGACATCGCAAGAGTTTGTGAAATTTTCAGCAAACCATTGGAAGCAGCCTCTTTCAACAAGGGAAAGGTTTTTGAAGAATGGAGATCCCTTAAGATCCCGCAGAAGTCGCTGTATCCTAAGATGAAATCACGACAACTGTGGGAAAGATTCTCACCTTCCGAAAACGAGAGTTCCCAAATTTGTCTCTCCTCGTGAGCTTGTGCCTATGTGTCTCAGGCTCTAATTCCATGGTTGAGCGAGCTTTCAACATTTTGAGGACCATCTTGTCAGATCGTAGACTCAGCATGTCACACAAAACCATGGAAAATTGCATGCTGATTGCTGGAAGTGAACGCAACTGGTCCAAAGAAGAAAAAGAGCAGCTCATCATACGTGCTGTTGATCTCTACATGGAGTAAAGAAGGACGGCTGTACATCCCAGTGGGGCCACAAGTGTTGAAGATGCGTCACATCAATCAAGCAGCACTGCAAGATTGCAGAAAACGTTTGAACATGATGAATCTGACAAGGAAGCTACCTCTTCGGACAGTGAAACTACCTCATCAGCAAGCGAGTTGCAAGATGACATGTTTCAGGAATAGAACTTTCACAAACACTAATTAAAAAGTCTTCTAGAGAATACGTTTGCAGTTTTGCAGATTTTACTATTATGTCAATCTTTTGTTTGCTGTGATCATCTTTTCAGCTTAGGCTTTTAGCAAGGTAAGATCATAAAAAACAAAGGATATGGACAAAACGTATCCTAAAAGAATAGTAATTTGAGTTTTCACAGCTTTTCTAAGTTTTCAAAGTATTCCATAACAATCATCAGATTCACTTGTATCATTCTGAATATTCAAACAAATGTCGTTTGAAGTCCGTCCAATGCTTAGAAATTATTGAACCATACAAAGCAGGAACAAGCCTAGATAAAGATATGCCAAGGATTTTTTTGACTAAAGCCAATTGTTGCTTAAATAGTTTTCCTCAGTACAGCAGATTTGTGTACTTTTTACAGTCCTAAGAGTTGAGTTGGACATTTCTCTATGAAAAATTATGTTTGGTTCTCTTATTATATCTCACTTTATGAGGCCCATGCAACTTTGAAAATAAACAGTCTGTTCAAAAGATATTGTTGAATATGTTTTTTGGTGATGTATGAACTGTTTAGGGGTACAAAGGCTTGGCTATAAATAAATTTTATTTATATGGGCAAGCACAGGACACATCTTAAATACTGATAAACGAGGGTTTCTTTCAATTATTTAGACTTGTTAGAACTTCCCTTGCTTTAGTTATAACCACATATGTTCTTCGTAAAAGTTTCATTTGAAAAGTGAAAAAATGACTTAAGAAATGAGTTTCTTTATAGCTCTATATATTCTGTAATAGAAATTTTGTACATAGAAGACAAAATACTAATAGCACTCCATCACACCTCTGCCATAGTCTTGGGGTGCGAAATGCCACACTTGTGGTAATTTATTCCCAGGAAGGCCTGCTTCTTGAGAGTTTCAATACTGATACAGTATGATGTAAAAGTTGTAAAATATATTTTAGTAAAATATAAATAAGTTTTAGTCCTCATTGTTGAAGGATCCTGCAGAGGAGCGTCTTATCTCAGTATGTAACCCTTTTGGTTTGGTGATGATTTTCTTTGATTTGTATTTCTGTATGATACCTTTACAATATATGTAGTATCTCATCCTTATATACAACTTTAGAATGGAACGTAGTACGTCAGCTGCTATATCTTTGTTTACTGTTAGCGAGGTGATCTCAATGATGCTTTGGTAGTTTGAGTTTATGGTGATGTCTCTCAGGCAAATGTGTAAAATTTTTGTTTGGTCGATGATTCTTTCAATCTGATCAGATTCAGCATTCTGCTGGAAATGTGTTTCTGCTCTCATCAGTAAGTTCTGAGCAGCTGTAAAAGACTCCAAAGGCCACCTCTGTTCAAACATGAAACAAATTGCTGAGAAGAAGGGACAGTCTCCTGTCTCACACTAGAAAAGCAACGGAATAATTTGCTGTCCCTCTGAGCTCTTCTATTTTATGGACTTATGCAACTTTTTGTGAAAATTTCTAAAAACATAACCTCGAAGATTTTGCAGACCAGCAGTTTCTCTTTCAGTTAACTGTGAACATTGTGCTCATTGGCTGTTTTGCAATGTCTCAATGGTTTAGACTGAGATCTCTTTACATAGTTTAAAATTTCAACAGCAAATTTTGTTCCAAACAGCTGTCACTATTAAAGAATAAAATGTAGAACAATATTTTCAACATTTGGTTGTGACTTTGTAATAAGACAATAAGTCTACTGCAGTATTTCCTAAAACCGATCTTGTCTATCAGGTGGCAATGGCACCATAAGGCTAGTTTTAAATTCTTCTCGAAATTTTTCCGGATAGCATTTATTGCGAAATAGCTTACTCGATAGCGTACTTGCGACCTCGCCTGTTGCCTTTGTAAACAACACAGTATTCGGTGGCTAACTTTCAGGTTTTCTTTCCCCTTGAAGATGCAATGCAGGTACATGCCTTGTTAAGCCACCTTTACTTTTACACTATGACAGTAATCACAAACATACAATCCAGGCTGTGCCTGTGAAAGGAATAGGCCTTGCTTAAAAAATCAGTGTATAAAACTGTAATGGAGAAATGCTATGTGTTCTCCTAGCTTTCGGTTTCTAAGGTCAACCAAACCATGAATCGACTATGTCTAGGAAAATGGCATAAAGACCAAAGATTGATAAAAGAGCTTACATCTTCCACCACAGTTTCAAATTCATGTTGTAAGCTTTCATCTTCTTCAAATATATCGAAAAAAGCATCTAAATCATCTCCCTACAAAAGCAAATCACTGTCGCAAGCGGCCATGTTAACAATTGCAGTGCACATTCACATCACGTGACGTACACTTTCAAATCCGAGCTGAAGAACAGTGGGAAATTGAATGACCTTTTGTTCTGTTGCCGTGCCAGAAATTGAATGACTAGATTCAACACAGTACTTCCTCGATTATTATGCCCATAAGAGACACAACTTTCTAAAAGGGAGTCGGATAATCGATAATGGTTGATTAAGCAACATTACGCTTTTAGACATCGGTGAACAAGAAAAACAGCCAAGACAATTAGAAAGTGTTCTTTTTCTACCCTAGTAAAATTGTTATCAATGTGCTAAGTAGGGTGGCCCATACAGATCAAACACACTATACTTATCGAAAACAAAATACATTTATCGAAAACACCATACACTTATCGAACACATAGTAAATTTATCAAAAATACAATAAATTTATTGGAACCACAGTACAGTTATCGAAAACACAATGCATGTTTTTGAAACACAATAATAATAATAATAATAAGAGTTAGCCGCTTCCAAACTGAAAGCAATTGGCAATCATTGACTGATTATTTACAGTTGATCTTTTTCATCAAGAGTTCTATTTTACATCTGTTACCTTGAAGCAGTCAGACAGGAATTGACCTTTACTTATTTTGCTTGACGATATGGTTCTTTCTAGAATAGATGGTACTTTTTGGCCTCTTCTTTTAAGGCACAATACACTTTCTGAAAACACAATACGTTTATTGAAAACACAATATACTTATCGAAAACACAATGCGTGTATTGAAAACAAAATATACTTATCGAAAGCATAATACATTTATTGAAAACACAATATACTTGTCGAAAACACAATGCATTTATTGAAAACAAAATACGCTTATCGAAAACACAATACATTTATTGAAAACAAAATATGCTTATCGAAAACACAATACACTTGTCGAAAACAAATTACACTTATCGAAAACACAATGCATTAATCAAAAACAAAATACAGTTACCGAACACAAGGGGCAAAACAAGGGTGGCGGTATGGTGGGGGTTATTTTAGAAACAAAAAAATTCAAAGGGTGACCAGTCTTTCTTCATTGATGGTTGAAGCTGATGTAGTCTTATTTAACGTGCAGAGAACACGGAGCCAGAGATACGCGATGTTGTATCAACGAAATGACCTATTGACTAACATTGAACTGCACACACAAATACACAAATACTGACGATGAAACATTGCACATGAATTAGTGAATAACTATAAAAAGGGATGGATAGATGAGATAAACAAATGCGAAGGAATGACCTGTATGAAGTGATTACAGGGATGATGTATGGATGATGTCTAGTAGTGAGATAACAATGACTAACAGTGCAGAAATGGGCATGCTCGTTGTGAACAAAGGATGAGCAAAAGAAGGCTTGCCTTGATAGATTTATTCGCGGTGTTTAAGTTCACTACAGTGTCATACACTCTGAATACTTTGAGCACCCAGTTCCACTCGGTAGTTGATAGTAGTAAAGTCCGTCCTTATCAGGCTTTGAGCTTTGCGCTTTCCTAATTTTGAATTATCCTATGCAAGGTCGTTTATGACGTCCACAAGTGTATTGTGGTTTCGATTAATGTATTGATTTTTTGATAAATATATTGTGTATTCGATAGCTGTATTGTGTTTTCTATAAGTATTGTGTTTTAAATAAATGTATTGTGCTTTCGATAAATTTATTGTGTTTTAAATAAATGTATTGTGCTTTCGATAAATTTATTGTGTTTTAAATAAATATATTGTGCTTTCGAGAAATTTATTGTGTTTTCAATAAATGTATTGTGCTTTGGACAAATATTCTGTAGTGCCTTATATGCTTTGTTTTCTCTAAAGTGAAGTTCTGTAGTACCAACAGATTTTGTTTCTACAAGTGTATTGTCTTTTAGATAAAGTTATTGTGTTTTCGATAAATGTATTTTGTTTTCAATAAATATATTGTATTTTCTATGTCTATTGTGCTTTAAATAAATGTATTGAGTTTTCGATAAATGTATTGTGTTTTTGATAAATATATTGTGTGTTTGTGTTTTCGATAAGTGTATTGCATTTGACCTATATGAACCACCGTACGTGGCACATTGATAAGAATTTTACTAGGGTATGATAAGTACACTTTCTAATTATCTTAGCTGTTTGTCTTGTGCACCGATGTCTAAAAGTGTAATGTTGCCTAATCAACCATTATCGATTAACCGACTCCCTTTTAGAAAGTTGTGTCTCTTATGGGCAGGGTAATTGAGGAAGTACTGTGTTGAATGGAAGCTAAATAAGTATCTACGTTAACAATGCCAGTTACGAACAATCCAAACTCATGTCGACAAATTCGGAACAGTTTGTAAGGGTAGTAGGGTTGAAATCGCATATCTCCTACAATTATCTCAAGCAAAAAGAAGTTAAGAGTTTCACGAAGAAGACGAAGGACACTTGGCCCACTAGTGAGTACTGGGCCACATTTAAGTCTAGTTCACATGGTATCATTCTGCGCCAGTCGTGTCAGCCTGTGCCTGAAAAGTTTGTGCTAGGCACGATAGACACCGCGTGAACATGTCGTCTCAGTAACATAATGCTTCTTGGCTACACTTTGAGCAAGGTACTTAAGCGCTGCTAAGTATGACCTATATGGACCACCGTAGCCAAGACATAAAAACTGAGTTCATTTTAACCAAGACATAACGCTCATCTGCTTTCGTGTAGCAGGGCGTTTTACTAATGTTAACTAAAGTTGATGTATTCGCTAGCGTATCCTTAGGCTGATTACGGAGCCAAGTTGAGCAGTCGTCCAACATCCTCATGGCCGATGCACGCAAAACCGGGCAGCTTTCAAAAGATTAGTTTATCTTAAATTAAATCAATCATATAATGTGATGTAAACGAAGGGGTAAATAAGAATAGTCATAGCCGGGTAATCGAGGGAAGTTCAATCATGAGACGGCTATCCAGGAAGTACTGTAGTATATGTCCATATTTACGCCAATTTATATCTCCATACCTTAAAATACACATCCTGTCATGGTTTCATTTGGTTTAGATGAAGTAATATTCACATATTTGTCTTGTTGCTACTCCTGTATGTTTTTGCGGATCGTTAGCAATACCAACCATTCCAGTGCCACTTAAATAAATCAATAAATATATTCCTCTAAATAATTAAGATTGAGAAGTACTACCAGCCTCAATCACATCAGCATATGACTTCTGTTGTCTTGCCTTAATTAGAAGGATCAAATAGTCCAATAGTGACTGTGGTAGGCAATAATTTCAATAAAAAGTTGCATATACTCTTCAACATAACATTCTAAGTCTGTAATACTAAAATCAACTATGCATCAGTAGACCCAGCAGCATTCAATCTTCAAACAAAGTTAACAGCCAATTAACATGAATAATTAATGGGTTACTCCACTCAATCTATCGATAGGTTCACTAAAACCTACAAAGACACAGATTTACCAATTATGAATAACTAATGGTGTCTCAAACTTGAAACTATACCAGGTATAGGAATGGCATCACTATTCAAAAACTAAACAACTTAAACTACAAATATTCATTGATAAATGCTGCTTTTGATACTTGAAATAGGCAGCCTGGTATCCATGAACCTCTGAAGTTACTTTCATATCCTTCATCCATAATCACTATCCATAGTTGATAAACAGTAACATATGCATCACCTCCCAATACTAATTTGAATATTACATAGAAAGGAATTATTTACAGACAGCTTCAAATGACGTGGAAAGATGTCACTATACTTGTTAAGTGTCTCTTTTACCAAATATAACACTACCAACGCGTACATTAGTGCTTCCAGCAAGAATCTAAAAAATATGAATGTGATTTTAGCAAAAACGAAGCTGTAGCATCAGCAAAATGAGTGTGTGTTGTCGTTTACATCTGATCTATTTCTTTAATCAAGAGCTATGTTTTAAGACAATTCGCAGTCTCCAATAACTCACATTAGAGTAAAACCGTGATTAATGCACAAAACTAAAGTGAAGAAATCAATTTCTCTCCGAATCCAGACAAATGTCTATTGCTTCAATTAGCCTTTAATCCGCTATGAAAATGCTACCAGTGAAAGGGCTTTATATAAGGTGAACTAACTGTTAGAAACTCGTAAGATGGAATCACTTTCCAGTGTATCCCTTGATTGCAAATTCTAGAAGGATACAGCCAACAAAAACACAGAATGCTCAAACTGAATGCGATAAAAGTGTGATAAAAATGCCCGAACCAACTGAAAAATATGACGGGAAGGATAAACAAAGGAGTAAATAATGAAATGAATACATGGGGTGAATAAGAAAAGCACAGAAATGCAATCATGAATTGGTTTGGAAAGCTTATTCTACGAATAACTTCGAAGACAGTATTATCCAAACTAACCTATATATTACTACTTACAGCTTGAACATAATCTGCAGACATGCCCATGCTGAGCTCAACTGTATTAGGCAAAATGCCTAACTTATTACAAATCTCCGCTCTGTATGACACCAATGACTGAAAGAAATCGTTAGAAGAGAATTTAGAAATGACAAATATAAGTAAAGCTTTCGCTGTGAGACCAACTTCGGCTCAGCTACGTTGGTGAAAAGAATAATAGGCTTTTCCTTCGAAAGAAATAAAATGAATCATCTAAAACCCAGCTACTTTTAGCAATTGTCTATTCTGTCGGAAAAAATGATAAGTAGTGGGGAGGGGGCAACTTTATGCGATTACTTTTCGCACTTTTCGACCAAAAGCTTGGAATCTTTGATGACCCAATTCTGGTTTTGCGTACTTCTGAGCCAATTCCTTCCTGATTTCTAGTTAGAAATGTACATAAAGTGTACAGAAAAATTTCCAACCTTCCTATGGCTGCCAGTTCTTCATAATCAACCTTCTTCATTTAAAAAAAGTCAAAATTAGCCAGTTATCTAACCCAATGCATTGGCTACATCTCTAAACAATAAGAAACTAGTTCCCTACTTCATAGTACTGTCGACTCCATTTATAGTCACATCAAATCTTCAAAGGAAAAATTTGATTGTACCCGGAGTTGCCTAAAATTGATCGCCAGATAATAGGGAACTATTGTGGTGGCTACATGATAGCACAAAAACTCATAGGAAACATATTTGCATCAAAAGATGTCAATAATGACCAATAAATGCAATGATTGCCAAACAACTTGTGCGTGAAACTGGGAGAAAAGAATAGGATGATCATTGGAAAGGAAAACATTGAGTTAGATAATCATTTTTCTTTATACAGGTGTACCATAATATATTAGCCATTAAACACCCTCTGTGAGAAAGAAGAAATCGAGAATAGAGGCCTGTTTCCGTAGTTTTCCTTTGTTTCGCTCAATAATGACCTCTCTTCAAAATCTTCATAACTTTGGCCATCGTACACTTGTAAATTACGACAAATACAGGTGCTGTTTGGAAACAAAGATGATTTCGTTTGTGGAGACTAATCAGTCCATTTCAACTGTGATTTGCACTCATGAAAATGTAGGCAAAAATGAGCAACTGGCTACTTGGATAACACAAGAGAAAAGAGAGTACTATAACTAAAATCTTAAAAGAAAAGAAGTTCTAGAGAGTCCCAATCTTTATTAAGGCGATAGAATACGTAGTTTGTAGTTCTTATGGCAATGGGTATTGTCTGTCTTATTATATAGTTTCTTGTTGAGATGTCACATTTTAAAACAGTTTGAGGTGTGCTGGCCAAAACAACCGGAGCACACATGCAAAAATTTACATAATTAATTTCACTGAATTTCTGCTGCTATTTCCTTATGAAGGCTTTATATTTGAGTTGCTTCCTACAAGAAATATTTCATAAGTTTGTCTCGAAACCAACTGTTAATTCAAGAATGTAGAGACACTTAGCAGGAGTGATTAAAAGCAAATCTGGACGAAGATTATTACCTGCTAAAGCGGTAGGACTGAAAAAGCAAGGAATACCTCGCGTATAGAAAAGGGTTTTCCATGAGAGGTGCTCATCAACAAGAATGCCCAGAAATATAACATATTTGGTCCTTTTAATAGATTTACTACCAATTTCAGATTTACTAAGTCTGGCAACTTCTTTCTAGATGAATGGAAGAGCACAAAATTAGTTATGTCAATATTTAATGAAAGATTATTGCAATCCAACCAAGACTTAACTTTCTTTAACTCTCTATTTATTGTTTTGACAAATTTTGTGAGATCATCAGTTTCAACCTAATTTAAAAAGCCGTAATATTGTTTGAAAACATATTACATTTATGTACTGAGTGTCATAATATTCTTTAAGTTACCCTCGTAAGAGAAAGCTGACTGACTTATGTTGTGCAATTGATCATAAAGCATATAATTTATCATTATCACTGCCAGCTGTGCACTGATTTTAACTCCACAAAGTCAAATAGTGATCTAAAAACCGGAAAATTTCCAAAAAAGTGACAAAGTTACCTAATTGTACTGAAAAGTCATTAGTACACCATTTTGCGGTGATACAAATCCCATTGTATCCAATAGAACCCTGAAAACTCTTAGAAAGGCAATAAATAAAGAATTAGAATCTCTATATCCCTGGCTTCGTGCAAATCGACTTTCACTTAATGTTGCAAAGAAGGAATTTTTTGTCTATTTAGGAACAACTTGAACGAAAGCAAGAATTTTGATATCACTCTCCGTTCAAATAGCGAAATTCTACACGAATTCCACTACATTAACCATTTAGGCATTCTTATCGATAACAAGCTAAATTGGAAATCACATATAAATGAACTCACTAAAACATTAAGTACAGCTATCGGCCTGCTAAGTAAAATCAGACATTTTGTGACGGATTAAATTCTGAAACACCTTTACCATGTGGTATCTTTCGGTGCAGTCTCTTTCGCTCAATTCTTAAGCATGGATGCATTTTATAAAGTAGTTCTACTGATGTCCAACTTGATCGGATTCGTAAACTCAAAAACGGGCCATAAGAACAATCGTTTTCTCGAAATATAATGATCACATTTCTCAGACTACAGCAATAACTCTTTGTGTACGGTTTTGATAAGAGTCGAGAGCCAACCGCCCTAAACTGGCTTTTCAGAGAACTGACAATATACAAAATCGACCTACTCGTCTTTTATCGGCTAAGGGATTTTATACACAAAAACTCAATACATCTACCTATGGGCTAAGCTCTCTGCGTTACACTGGCACTCAAGCAATTAATTCTCTGAAAATGACGCTCTACTCAATAATGTAACAAATAAAAAACACCTTAAACGTCTATTTTCAGATCAGGCCTTTGAGTCTTATTAAACAACTTGGCATCACCAATACAATTGTCTACCATTGACAAGCAGCTCCCTTCTTTTGCAGCAGTTACACTAAATGACTAGCTACCATGTTCAATATTTTGGAATTGGCCTTATCGGTCGGGTGGGGGTCTATGAAATAGCTCTGCTAGAAGATCCCTTCCCCACCAATTGGAAACATTTTGCTAAATTGTTCTTTTTTGCTTCCATCAGTTACCTGTAATTTCTACTGATTATATTTTGTATCTTGTAATTCCTTGTTGGTTCAAAATGAAATTCTTATTCTCTTCCTATGCTCTTCTACTCTACCAGGGAGGGAGGGCACCTCAAGAAGTAATAGAGAGCATTTCAAAAATCAAATCAGTATATCCATTCCTCGATCTTAATTCAGATGAAGATGAACAAACAGCAAATTAGGACTATGTTGTTGGATTTACGATATTGTTCGAAATTTCTTGGTTCGAAATTGACCGAAATCTGGTGTTGTTTTACATATCCCTCTTTTGATTTTACTGGTAGTACTTGTTTTTGTCAGCTTTTTATTTTATTGCAAGTGCACTTGGGCAACAATGAAAAAGCACTTCGACATCATTTTCTCCGGGTAGTTTACAGTTCAGATAAATTTTTATAGTTCTTTAATCAGCAAATTTGTTTCAATACTGACAGTGGTTCAAAGGCTCGGTCTCTCCTGCTCTTATAGCCTTTGACACTTAGGGCAAAGATTGCTGTCAGACAGTGAATGTTGAAACACGAGCAATGCAATCATCAAGTTTCTTGTCAACTCTTCATTACATTATGTAAGGAACTTTCTACTGCTAGCAAATTGTTGTGTAATCATGTTCAGGTTTGTGTCTTCGTGTTTCACCATAATTTTGCATATTTATCAGTGTGCTATGATCATCATTGAGGCATAGCTAACAGGGCTATTGTTAGTTTGAAGAACTCTGGAGTACCGAGAAATGCCCCCTCCCCCCGAGTAGCATGTAAAACAGACAAAGCAAGCGAATAAGAGTATAACACAAAAATCAATCGGAACTTAAAATTACAACAAAAGATTATGTCTCTTGAAGAGTTACCGCTCCTCAGGATTATTGCTTCCCGATTTTTATGGTGGCAGTTCTATCCATTGTTTCCTTCATGTTATATGTTTCATTTGCTTTGTGTTGAAAGTGCTTTCATATAATCTTGCATGACGCTGTGAGAAATAGTAGTACAGAATGCTTTGCCGTAGTATTCCCATGCACCATGATCCAGAAGCATATAATTAAGGAAGAAATAGAAACAAATGAAGTTATCGCAGTGGCTGAACAAAACATTGATGATTGAAGAATACTAGTTGACCACCTTATGAAACAAACTGTCATCAAATTGTGACCTCTTAGTACCGAGATATTCGCAGTCAAAGTTTTATGAAATTCTCAAAACTCAATTTCAAAGCATTTCCTGTCAAATTCTAAGCAGCAATAACGCACAAACTTGCAAATGCCCCTTTTAGTATCCCATCTAGCAATTTCCGATCATCAAAATTATTTTGCTATTTCATAGATGTATGCTTCAGATTATGCTGCAAAGCAAAGAAGACGATGTAACTGACCTGGTTACCTATTTCTAGGGATTTTTCGAACTTAGCGGTCTTACATAAAAAAGACGCAAAAAATGTACTTTGACGTAAAATTCATAGCTGCAAATTCTCAGAACTACGTAACATATTGACCTCAGGTAAACGGCATTTCAACACTCCCTCTGAGATTCAAGGTGAAGACGTAGTTTATACTTAAAACTCCATCCTGGAATTACCATCAAGAGTTAATTTGTTTTCAAGGACACCTTGTTACTTAAAGAGCATTCTGAACCAACAACATTCATTCATGCATTCATTTTTAAATATTTACACAGGGTACAAATTCAGATTAACTGTATTACAATTAGCCTTGAGTAAAAACTAAAAAAATAACTAATTTTTTAAGAAAGGAGATACAAATGCACTAAAATATTGCCTACTTTTCTAATAGACTCTTATATAATTGCTCTAAAACTTAAGATCGGAAATAACTAACACAAAACTAAACAGAAAGAGAGTAATAACTAGCATGGCTCAAGTGTCTTCCTAAATGCTGTTAGGGAAGGGATGCCTTTTTATCATTATTCAATTTGTTCCAAAGCCTGGCACGACGATATGATAAAGATTTCTGACCTTTGCAGCTTGTCCTCAGTGGAACTCAGAGATCAGTCTGTGTATTTCTAAGCTCTCTTTTGTGGACTTGGGTAAGGTTTTGGAATAGATCACTTAAAAATGATATGATCATAAAGTACAAATAACAATTTCATTGACTTTTGTCTTAGAATTGCTTCTGATTTACTGGAAATCAGTCAAAATACATCTAATTGATCAGCAGGTGGCCACTTGAAGGTTTATCGTTACATGCTATTCCCCCATTTCTTCTATATTACTATTTGATGGAAAAAGCTGATACTTTTAAAGATAGTTCACTGCCCCCCCTCCCAAATGCGCAAGTTTGCATAAGCCCTTCTGGGAGTGGATTCATAATATGCTACAGTTTCGGAAAGTTTTGGTTTACTTGATGCAATATGATATAGCATTTTATATTTTTACCTCTAAAATTAAAAAATAGACAGAAATTTTTGTATTTTTATGTAAGAACGCCAAGTTCGAAAAATTCCCTGAAAATAGGTAACTAGGCCAGTTACATCATTTTCTTTGCTTTGCAGCATAATCAGAAGCACATATCTATGAAATAAAAAAAATTTGAAGATCGGACATTGCTACGTGGAGATACTGAAAAGGGAACTTGCAAGTGTATGAGCTGTTGTTGCCTAGAACTTGAAAGGACATGCTATGAAATTGAGTGTTTTGAATTTCATCAAACTCTGACTGTAAATATGTCGGTACTAAGAAGTCTGAATTTGATGAAAATTTGCTGCGTGAGATGTTCAACTAGTATTCTTTTGCTATCAATGCTTTCCTAAGCCATTGCAACAACTTCATGCTTTCCTATGTCTTCCCTGGCTTTGATCACTGTGTTTTTTTTATATATATGCTCATAATCACTTTACAATACAAAATAATGAAAACGTGCCCCAGGGAATATGGAACTGTATAACAACCTTCAAAATGGGTGTCAGGTCAACAAAGCAATGAATTTCATAAGTTCGATTATGCATGAGTAATGCATAGCCTTCGGTTTGGCTTGCGGGCTTTACCCGACTCCCATTTTGATACAGACTTCTGTCACAGACATATAAAGGAAACAAAACACAAATCTATAGACGAAAAATTTCACAAGATGGGAGAGATTCACTCTTCGTCAAAAGGAGTGGAGCGATCTATCAAAAGTGTTGTGATGCATGGACGTACGTAAAGGTCGCCATAATGATTTGTGAATTTGAATAAATTGATAACCTCTCATCTGCATACAGAAGAACTTTAAGCTGCATTTCATTTGCAAGGCTTGATAGGCCTTTTGCAAGCAATATTGCATCGACAGAGCGGAGAAGATCATGTCTTTGTACATCATACAAATGACAGGACAACAACAACTGCTCCGTATCTCCGATGCTATTATTTATTGAGCACATCGGATTTATTGTATCAATAAAATTATGCATAAACTTATGAAAATTGGGTTTGCTGAGGCCAACACATAATTGCGTAAGGATTGCTAGACCTTTAGGATCATGAACACCAAAGATTTGTTTAGCTGGGGGGGGGGGCGGATAAGTGATGATACTTTATTCTTGAATGCACTTATTATAGATGACAGTCTAATTCCAGGATCAAGTCTTTTCCACTCTGATAGACAGTGGGGTTAGAAACTTGCTTCATAATTGGCAGTCCTTGCACATATTTGCCCTACTACATTGCGTTTTCACAGAGAGTAAAACAATTCTGATGTCGGTGGAATTGGTATTCTTGCATAATCTTGTGTCAAGGTATTGAAAATCTTGTAAGACAGGACAAATCACCTACTCCATAAACGGTTGTTGAGCGATTACCACCCCAGTTCTTCCTAGAGCTTCTCACGTGATGTACCTCTCCATGCTCCAGATACTGCCAACGCAGCCGAATATTAAACGGTTCCCAGCTGTTCCAATGGATTATTCAACACTGTTTCATTAGATTATTCAATGAAATATGTTTACTATAATCGCAAAATGTCTACTTGAAGAGTCTGAGGGAAAGAAATATCAAATTTCCTAATAAAGTAACTTAGAGACTGAGCTGGAATGGTGATGAGGGGTTGCACAGATGCAGAAGTCAATAATTCACTGAGGAAAAATGACAGTATACAGCCTCAGTTCAGTGAATTATTAGGGACAGTATCCCCATACCCCCTCACTGACTACTAACCGGCAAAGCGTGAAATAAAGTTATGCTATGGGATCATCCATAAAGTACGCATGCTCAAAATCATCGCATTTTTGACCAACCCGCTCTCCCTGTACGCGCGAGTCAGCTCTTGACTTAAAATTTCCGAACGTATGAAGGTTTCTTTGACATTTCATGAAAAATTTTGGCCAATTTTAGCAACAATTTTTCACAAAATGAGGGAAATATGCATTAAGCTCTCACGTTTTGACGTGATTGGATTGTACGGACGTTTTGACATTTGACAACTCCCCACCCTGTACGCGTGACTACACTTTTGGCTTTACCCACCCACCGACCCTCAAAACGTATTTACTTTCTGAACGGCCCCATTCCATCACAATACATTGCAAAGAAAGTCAATCGAGACAACCCACCAAGAAATAGATAAGTAAACACTTCCATAATACACTAAAAGCAAACATATTCAGCGGAAACACTTTCAAGCAATAACCTTATGCTAAAATATTTTCGGAAAAAGTTAGGATATTTCGGACAAATCAATTTTCGGACAAAAGAATGAACAAATTTTCCGATTGTGAAACCTAAATACGTCCGGTTGTTAATTCAAAGATTGCTATTGAACTCATGAGAAACTCTTAAGGAGCTGATACAACTAAAAATTTGAGAGTTTTACGAAGCGTTCAATATTGAACTGACAAGAAATACACGGTTTGTTATAAATAGAAACGTATTGACAAAATTGCTTTCTGTACGAATGGTAAGACCAAAACCAGCACAGTTCCTTATCTTTTATTCCATATAAATAAATCTTTTTAAGATAATTTACTTACATGGAAGATAAGATAAGGAATTGTGCTGGTTTTGGTCTTACCATTCGCTCAGAAAGCAATGCCGTAGGTAGGTGGGGAAGCCTCTACATTTGAGAACATAACATGTTGGGTCCACAAGGCTCATGCTTAGCGCCTCTTCTCTCTGTAGTACACATCAATGACCTACACCTATCTCTAAATCATTCTGAGGTGAACATATATGCAGATCACACCAGCATCTCATATTCTTCAAACTCGACTTCTGATGGGCAATTAGTTGTTATTGAAAATGTGCAGTGAATGAATAAATGAATGAATGAATGAATGAATGAATGACTAAGTGGATTAAAGAGAATTGAATCCCATTATTTCCACAAAATAGCTTTCTCCACTGCATTTTATTTTAAATATTTGTAGTTAAAGCAAAACCAGACAGAAGGAGAAGTCTAAATTCTAAAAGACCCTATCCCTTCCCCTCTCTACAACGTCTAAAGTAGTCTGAAACTCATCGTACACCCCTCCCCTTCTTCGCCGACATCATATAATTATGGCCCCAAGGGCTTCTTGCAAGCAAAGTAAACAATGGGAGCGCTTCAAATATCAAATATATTGGAAACCATTCATTTGCCAGCTTAGGGCTCCGAAATTTCAATGAAAGATCAATTTACGAGTTTCCAGTATAAAGCTCGCCGCTGTAAATGAACGTAATTTTTTCCAGGGCAAAAGTTATGAGTGGTGATTTTTACAGCAACTCCATCTCAAAATGGTGCTATAATGACAGATATAAAAAATGGAAGCAACTTATTGGGTAATAAGTTCATTTAAGCAAATGCGTTTGGTTGCACGAGAAAAAAATGTGGCTATGTTGCCATAGTGATAATGCCCAGCGGCAAAGCTGAGGAATAAGATTGAGAAACAAAGCGATAAATCGCGTCCAAAGTCACAGAAGGGCAAACCTAACTCGAAATCTGTGATGCCAAACAAACTACTACTCTGACGAAAGACGAAAGTCTTCTCTCTTCAAACAATACAACATTTAACCTAACATTTACCCAACTTTGATGGTGAGTGAAATGCTGGGTCGTTTGAATAATGACAGCCAACAATTCTATCATTGTCAAATGTTTGATGAAATTCTGGGTCGTTTGAACACTTCAACCATCATCGCTAACATTGTGTATGTGTACTTCAATATTCACAAAACTTTTCAAATATATCTGTGAGATTTTTAATACCCAGATGAAATGTAGGAAGGGAGCTATTTAATTTGCAGGCTCAATCTACACTCCCTACCAAAATTATGGAAACGAGTCAACGCTAGGCCTAAGTGGGAAAATGATTTTGGCACGAAGTACAAAAGCAAATTATGTCTGTACTGGCAGGCCCTTCTAGTAAGGTGTGTAAATGTCAAGATTTATATACAGCGGGTAAAGCGTTATTCTGAGGTATAACTTCATAAGAGTCCCACCATTCCTGCCAACGTTCCATTTGCAAAATCTTCAAAAATTGCTCGTTGAGGTTTTCAAATCCATCCATCAAATGAACCCCGCATTTATGTGGGAGTTTTTTGAGAGGAAACAATCAAACTACAACCTTCGCAATAAAGATCTCCTATAGGTACTAAAATTCCAAACGATAACCTATGGGGCAAATTCTATTACATACAGAGGCAGCTACCTCTGGAATAGCACACCTGATGTGGTACAGAGCTGAGATAGTGTCCTTTCCTTCAAAAGACAAATCAGAGAGTGGGGTGGTAATACCTGTACCTGCAGAGCTTGCAAATAAACGTGCATTAAAAGAATTTGATAAATTGTAATTAACTATTTTTGCAAGTTATTTTTGTAAGTACGTAAATAGTTGGTATTAAATAGTACACTTCCTCTGATGTGTACTATAAATTTATGTTACCAACTTTAAATAAATTGATTATTATTATTATTACTATTCTTTGGCGTTCCCATTGTACTTCGGAAGATTCAGCTTGCGCGTTTTCGGGGTTTCGACTACATAGGGGTAGGAGGCTACGGACTGTCGGCTTTTCACCCTTCTCAAGCAGCTCTAATACGGTGTGAACCGTAGGCGAATACGCATTTCGAAAGCGATTATCAAAGCGATTATATCAAATTTGTTTGATATAATCGCTTTCGATAATCACCACTTCAAAGTCGACCGTTCTTCCGGCGATTGTTAAATGGAATATTTCTGTTGTATTCCTGCAAGAATCCTGTAGATTCTAAGTTCTATTTTGAAACAGTTTTCTGAAATAAACCGCGCGTAGATGAACTTATACCGAAGAACAGAAGTAGAAGTATATCAACGGTTCCATTTCGTTCACAACCGTTTGAAAATGATAATAAATCGATCTGTTTCTAAAACTACCCGCCCAGCACCTTCCCTTTCTTGATTTCTCCCTTCTGGGTCTATGGTAAGTAATACGTAAACGCAAATTATATCTTTTATCTCGAAAACACAGCTACTCGCAGTGGTTACACCGTTAAACCTATGTGATGTAACAATTCACTTCAGTGGGAATGGCGATGGCTTATTTCCGGCAGATAATCACTTTCGATAATCGCTTTGGATTCTTAAAGTGATTATGCTAATCGCCTCTAGTAATAATAATCATAATAATAATATGCATGTTTATACAGGGTAGAATACCTTATCAATACTCTAAAGTATCGTTATCAACAAGGGCCCTGTTAAAATAAAATGTAATAAAATTAATGATAATAATCCTAATACAATGTAAAACTGACCGAAGTAATAACAAAGTATTCGTAAGAAATCGTTTCAACAAGGATATAGTGTGAACCAGGCTTAAATGAATGTAACTTAAATGGTTGTAATGCGTTGATCAAATCTAAGAATTCCATTTGCATATGATCAAACATTTTGACAGTACTTCAAAACATGATGCGTCCAATATAACTTAATAAAAAATGACAAATGTTGATCCTAAGGAAACAAAATTGTACAGACCTCAAAATCTGGATTTGGCTCGTCACTGGGTAGCGTCAAAACACGTCCAATGGTCATAAGACCAACAAATTCTAAATTCTCACAATTTCTCTTTACATGAACTACAAGATCTAAGCAGCTTTGAATGTCTGAGCAGCCATTTTTATCTTGAAAAAGATACAGAAGATCGTAAATGCACAAAAGATGCAAAGTACAGCTATTCAAAAATGCAACATGATGCAACTCTTCATACTGAAGAGCATCCTGCACAGCTTGATCACTGGTGTATAAATGTTAAAGACTACAACACAATGCATACAAATTTGAAACAATATTTTACTACAAGAATCCCGAAAACAACAAAAAAGAACATGGCCCATTATGGTTATACAATCGGAACTAAACAATGGTTAGCAAACTGGGAGTTCTATGAATGCAACAACTACACACACTTACTTTTTTCTTCACTTGTATTCACCTGTACCATAACTTTTAATCTCCTTTGATTTTTTAAGTTTCCCCAGGATCTATTCAAAGCTTCTGCTAACTTAACTGAGTCAACTGTTTCAACCATTTCTAGGTTTGGGGCACCTGAAAAGATTGAGGTATGAATCAAATTGACCAAGAATCAAATTTTGAGGAGAGGGGCATTACAATCTAATAACAACCATCGTCATCATTAAACAGATAAACCATTTGGTTGATCAGCCATCACATCGTTACCATACTGTCTCCACTCCTGCCTATCCTAAACCGTCTTATACACCTGTACCATATTTATTTCTGTAAGGTCTCGTATGTTGTTTCTGTATCTAGCACAGATTAGAAAAGCGATATACCGTCAAAGCTCTGTTAAGCTCCCGGGGGAGGCTTATTTACTTTTTGCAGTCATAGCGGGAGGTTTAATAAGGAGGGGAATTCTTGTAGAGGGGGCTTATTACTAACACAAGTTAAACATCTATATAAACATTCCTATACATTTGTCCGGTAGTATTTGTAAAACTACACAATTGGTACCAACTGCCTAGGCTTGCAAACACTTAGTCAATTATAATGTTCTCATCTATATCAGAGTTATCTGGACCAATTGTTAGTTCTAAGGCATCTTCTAAAGAAACTACTTACTCTGGGATGCCTTCGAAACGATCAACATGGGTATTTTCAAGATCTTTAAGGCTGTGACCAAGAATGTTAGGGGATGGACAAGTTGTTCAAGGGACATACACAGAATTCTGTCCATTGCGAAGGCAGCAAGAGACTTTAGGAGAACAACCGAGAATGAAAGCCTTGCCTCTAAAACGCATGAAATACGAAATTTTGGCATTAAAAGTATCAAAACTATAAACTATTGCCAAATTCTCACAGTTTACGTCTTCCTGCAGTGGCATCAGGGCTAAAAGGGGGGTATAATAGAGAGGGAAGATCTATTTCTAACTTTTATTTGAAAAAGGCAATTAATAGAAAGCAGTCTTACTAGAGAGAGGGGATCAACAGAGCCTTTCCGGTAGTTCAACACACTTAGGAAAAACTAGGTGATACCATACAGAGTGTAAACCTCTATGCCAAATGAGAAACAAGCACCAAGAAAAATGCAAATTCGACATAAAATGACATAAAAGAAACAAGAAATGAAAGAATACAAGAGACCCAACTGGGTTCTGAGCCACGAGAAATGTATTTTCCTCTACAACAAGTTACTCGGAAGGACAAACCCGGAATTGAGAAGAAAGTTTATAACTTGAATTTCCGCTTGAAGAATTTCTGCGCAAGAAATCAGTTATACTTCATTGTAAATGACCGGGACGATGCCTCTTATCTTGGTAAGAAGAAGCTTCACCTTAACATGAGGGGTAACTCTGTTTTAGCAAAAAACTTTGTAAACTATTTTGATAACATCTGACGCTCGTGTGAACGTGTGAAACGATCAATTATAGTTAGTAGATAGCGAAAACCATTAGAAAGCTGGATGTCAATATGTACATGATCAAAGCGGGCATCAGATGCTAGAAAAGTCCCACGAGGAGCAGCAACATGGCGGTGAACTTTTGCTTCTTGGCATTTTGAGCAGGAACGAGCCCATTGTACATCTTTGTTGACATCTGGCCAAATAAACCTAACCTTTCAGTGATGAGCTTTTGTGAAGCACGAATTCCAGGATGCGATAGCAAATGTAGTTGATCGAAAATATGACGACGGTAAGACTTTGGAACATAGGGATGTGGCAAAGCTATTGATAAATCACATAAAATTGCGCCGGTGGAATATGGCATTGGAACGTCTTGAAGGCAAAGTGAAGAAGAAGTCTTTAAGACAGGAATTTCTGGATCATTTTTTTGTGTAGCTGCAAGGATGGTAAAATCAATAGCAGACGAGTAAATCAATGCATTTATGTCCATACATGAAAAGGCATCTGCAACAGGGTTCTGTTGTCCAGTTTTCCAATAATGTGGCGAAAGTCAGAGGCAAACTGCGAAATAAAATCAAGATGACGAGTTTCCCTTGGAGAATAACGAGAGGGCACAGCAGATAATGCATGTGCCAAAGGTTTGTGATCTGTGAAAACATAAAAATCGTGTCCTTCAAGAAATGACGAAAATGGCGTATGGATAAATATATAGCGAGTGATTCTCGGCAAAAAGTGCTGTACTTCATCTCTGCAGGATGCAGTTTCTTTGAGAAAAATGAGATAGGGTGCCATGTACCATTTATGTTTTGTCGTAAAACTCATCCGACTGCAACGTTCGAAGCATCGACCATAAGACAATATGGAGCTTCAGAAGACGGATGAGTGAGCATGGCGGCATTGGCAAGTGCAGCTTTGGTAGCTTGGAATGCAGCAAGGGTGTCATCATTAAGCTGGAAGGAACCACGGACATGTTTTTCTGAAAGAAGATCTGCTAGAGGATGCAGCAGTTGTGTACAATGTAGAAGAAAATGATGATAAAAATTGACGAGTCCTAAAAATTCACGAAATTTGTGAGCAGAAGTAGGTGGCGGGAAATCTTGTATAGCTTGAACTTTTGCTTGAAGAGGTGTAATACCGGTAGGAGAAACATGATGACCAAGAAAATCCAAGGATGAGGCACCGAAAACGCTTTATGAAGGATTAATAATCACACCATATGCTGATAACCATTGGAAAAGAACTTCTTTATGTGTAAGGTGCTCTGTGTCCAAAGAACTGGCAATCAGGAGGTCATCTATGTAAGAATACACAAAATCGAGGCCACGAAGAACTTCATCAATAAATCGCTGAAAAGTTTGAGCTGCATTATGTAGGCCAAATGGCATGTGCAGAAACTCAAATAAAACCAAAAGGAGTGGAAATGGCGGTCTTAGGAACGTCATCTGGATGCACAGGAATCTGGTGATATGCACAGACATAGTCGATTTTAGCAAAAATAGATTTCCCATGTAAAGAAGAGGAAAACTCCTGAATATGTGGTATAGGATAACGATCCGGTATGGTGACTTTGTTTAATGCATGATAATCTCCGCAAGGACGCCAATCACCTGGAGTAGGTCTAGGTACCATATGAGGAGGAGAAGACCAGGAACTATCAGAAGCACGAATAATACCAAGCTGAAGCATATGATAAAATTCAGATTTTGCAATCTTCAAACGATCAGGAGCAAGGCGGCGAGGACGGTAAAATACTGATGGTCCGGTGGTGCGTATATGTTGTGTTACAGAATGTTTTATTGTAGAAGCATCGTAGCATGGGCGAGAAATATCATGAAACTGTCGAAGTAAATCTGTGTAAGGTGTAGAAGCCGGATAATGAAATATAGGACGTGGTGAAGGTGTAGTAGATTGAATACCACGAAGATGGAAACCTGTAATTGTATTAATGAGCTGGCGATTGTGGATATCAACTCTGAGACCGAAATGTGCCAGAAAATCAGCTCCAAGAATAGGGATGGGAATGTCAACAATTATGAAAATCCATAGATAACTACAGTGAAGTCCGATATCCAGGGTCATGGACTTTTTACCGAAAGTTGAGATGGCAGATTGGTTAATGACTTGAAGAGTATATAACGAGGGTCTTCTCTTGTCAGCAGCAGAGGGTGGAAGAACACTTACATCAGTGCCTGTATCAACAAGAAATCGGGTACCAGTAGTACGGTCGGTGATATAGAAAAGGCAACTGGTGGAGGATGGGCCAGCTGAACGTGTTGCTGTTAGTTGCTGGCGGTGGAGTTTTCTGACTGCTGAGCTGGCATTGAAGACGTGAACGAGCAAGGTGCTTTACAGTAATGTGCACTCAAGCCAAACTTGCGATGATACCAACAAAGAGGCTGGGTACTGTCTGGTCGAGAAGTGCTTGAATCTCTGCGCTTGTGTAAAAAGTATGGGCTGGATCCACGAGAACAGGAATGTGAGCGTGGATGAATGCTGAGTTGATTGACCAAAGCTGTTAGCTGATTCGTCAGGTTATTTACTTGGTTGCGCAGAGCTTCAGTTCCGTTACTGTGGAGGCGCTCTGACAAGTAGTGGCAAAAGCTACAGAGAGCTGTGAAGGAGCGACTTCAAGAATGCGATTGGCTAGCACAGCAAGCTCATCAAGGGAAATGTTATCTGCTGTAGAAGCAAGAATTCACCGGGTATTTGTAGGAAGGCGTTGGAGAAAAAGTAGCGAAGAATACCAACTTCCAGTCGATTGTCACCTAACAGCTGTCGCATTTTGCGTAGCAACTGAGAACGTTTCTGATCACCAAGCTCCTCTGAAATGAGCAATTGATTTAAATGTTTCTGTTCAGAGGCGGAAGTACGTTTAATCAGTTCCGACTTCAGTTTGTTGTAAGGCTCATTAGTTGGAGGGGAAATTAGCAAGTCTCTGATTTCTTGTGCAATCTCTGGTTGCAAGGAAGAAATAACGTAGGCAAACTTCGTTGATTGAGAAGTTATATTGCAAGTAATAAACTGGGCTTCTACTTGAGCAAACCGTACTGGAGGCTCATTAGGCCAATATGGAGGTAGTTTCAGAGAGACGGCAGCAACGGCTGGAACAAGAGGAATTGAGCCAGAGTAGCTGGATGAACCAGAAGTAGAAGGGGTGGATGCAGATTCAGGCATAACGGTGATGAAAGTACAATAAACAAGGATCACAACAGAGTAGCGACGAAAACGTGCGAAATTGTAAGTAGACGAAAATAATCAACGAGAAAGAGTCATAAAATACTATTGGCTGGGTCACCACTTCAGTAGGTCCGCGGCTGAGATTGTATTTTTATATGAACTATTAATTTGTAATAAGTATATACAACATACTGCTTGTGGTCTTGACTTCAGTATGTATGCACAGAATAGAATTAGTTGTTTTCTTCTATATGATTCTTGTTTTCTGATATAAATTCTCTTCCAACTGATTTCTCTATCATATATATATATATATATATATACATATATATAATATATATATATATATATATATATATATATATATATATATATATATATATATATATATATATATATATATATATATATATATATATATAATATATATATATATATATATATATATATATATATATATATATATATATATATATATATTTATATAGAGTGAACAATATATATATATATATATATATATATATATATATATATATATATATATATATATATATATATATATATATATATATATATATATATATATATATATATATATATATATATATATATATATATATATATATGTATGTTGCAAAGATTAAGCAATTGTTTATGTGGGATGAAAAAGTAATAGCGATGCGTTAGAAATTGCTGAGTAGGGAGTAAGGCCCAAACAATGATTTTGACGCAAGAGGTGGTTGTGTGTAGGAATGTATGAATAAAGTAATGGTATGAGTTGCTATGGGAGTAAAACAAATTGTGAAAATGAATGATTATGAACACTTATGGAAGAAAATATTTGTATGGGAGGAGAGAGATGCTACAAGATGTTGAACTAAGACCATGTGATCTTCTGTGATGGCTGCGAGCGGTCTGTAAGTTGTTGTCAAATCCGAATCATCTCCAGAGAGTAATCATCTTTGGTATACCGTATTTATTGAAACTAATTAAACTAATATCTATCTATATACATGGCTCGGCTGAGTGACGTACGTCCCCGCCATGGCTCTAACTATATCTTCGAACTCTTCACTCTATTCCATTCAAACTTAATGCACGAGGGTTATATATACTTCTTAATACCTAATATTGTGTTAGCAGTTGTGCTGCTAACCAACTGATGACTGCAATGCAGATGTCAGTCCAAAAGCATTGCATAATCCTGACTCTTTCTAGACTTCCCTAAACAATAGATAGGAATGCTGTGTAATGCTCAGTCATGTAGCTAATCTAATGGAATGATGCATGGCTATATTTATGCATAGTGCAATGGCAACAATACATTATCCTAAACTTGATGCTATCAAATATTATTTATTAATATATCCATCCTAACCTAATCTCGTAAACTAACTTAACCTTAAAACTAGCAATAATGCTGGCTCTAACCCATGGAGCCTCAACGAAGCAACAAATACAATAAATGCCAAATGGCACTCCTCAGTCTTTCCCAAGTACTGAGAGTCCAAGTGCGATAAACAACGCTAAATGCAAAATATGAAAGTAGACACGAGTGCTTTCGCAAGCCACTTTGACTTCGGCCTAGTTAACAAGGTGTTTGTATTCTACAAAATCTCTCCAAACAGTGTAACAAAAACCTATCAATTAAAATAGCAGTATTACAATCTCCCAACATGAGAAAATTTGACAAAACGCTTTTCGGAATTGATATGCGGCAGATAGATTGGGAATCCATACTTGGCCCATTTGAAGGCGACCTTGCTGGAATGGCAGCCACGTTTCAGGATGTGTCTGAATCAATCCTGAATCTCGACGCACCCTTACGGAAAAAGGGTGCGCAGTGAACATTCCCTTTGGCTCTCTGTTCCCCTTAGAAACCTGATGAAGGAACGTGATAGGGCGAAGTTGATAGTCATGGGTCAACCGGAAATGTGGCCAACATACAGGCAACTACGTAATTGTGTAACAAAAAAGATTTATACCGCCATTCAGGATTATTATAGTGGGCTAATCAAAGAAAACGAAAAAAATCCGACAAAAACGTGGAAGACAATAAACAAAGTCTTAGATAAAAACACTAAGGCTATGTTTAAATGTCGCATTTCTGCCGCGTCGAATTAAATAAAACAGCCTGAAAAAGACTAAGTGTCAATTTCATGCGACAGCTCAACCTTTAAATCCATTGCCGCATTAAATAGTTTAATTCGACAGTAGTTCACCAGGCTCGTCGCATTAAACGAACGAGACCGAAATGCGACTCGATTTAAAGGCCACGTTTGTGTGGCGTCGAATTAAATTGATCAAGGTAGCGAAGCTCATGTCTTTAAGTTCTTTCAAATTAATTGGACAAATGCGAGAGAATAAGATAAGAAAAGACGAGAAAAGGAAACGCCACTTCATGAATTTGATGAAAGTTGCACAATTTTGACGAATTTTGTATAAAAAATCGCAACACTACACTATTTCTAAACACCATATTGCATAAAAGCGCATGCTTTCATTTTTTTGATGCCACTTTGGAATTTGATGCGACAGAATTAAATGCGACCTTTAAATCTGTTGTCATATTGCGCCACATAACAGTCGAATTTAATTGCATTTAATTCGACTCGGCAGAAATGTGACCTTTAAACTAGGCCTAACTCAGATATCCCCTTGAGTCTCGAATTCGAGGAAAAGCGCTTAACAAGGGAGCATGATGCTCTTGAGGCATTTAATCACCATTTCACTTCTATAGGACCTTTGCTGGCCCAAAAAATTGAGGTTCGAAATGGTGATGATTGTCTTCATAACATCACTACTGAATCAAATAATGTTTCTCAGAACCGTTGATGTAAATTATATATTGGATGCAATGAACCACCTAAAAATGGAAAAGCATCAGGAACAGATAAGGTATCGACCACCATCGTACAAGCTGTAAAATATCTCATTGCAAAACCTTGACACTAATCTTTAATGATTCGGTGATGGATGGCGTCTTCCCTGACATCTGGGAACTGGCAAGAGTAACTCCAATCTCTAAATCGGGCGCCAAAAATGATGCAAAAATGATAGGCCGATTTCTGTCATTTCGATTTTTTCGATCAATCTGCTTTTCAAAAACTACACTCCACCATAGCCTCGCTAATCAGTAGCACTGACTATTGGTATGATAACACAGACTCTCGGAAAATCAATTTGACTATATTTTTGGACCTCAAGAAAGCCGTCGATACGGTTGACCATTCTATCCTTATAAAAAAGCTTCGAGCGTATGGTGCTAGAGGATCTGCTGGTGATTGGTTTGAGTCGTATCTAAAGGAAAGAACACAGTACTGTGCTGCAAATGGACACAAATCAAACATCAAAAACATCACATGTGGTATGCTCTTGCCTTGGTCCTCTACTTTTTATCATCTACCTTAACGACTTTGAAAAATGCTTAGAAGTTTTGCAAGCTAGTCTCTATGCTGATGACACGCAAATCACGACTACATCAGATGAGATAGGAAAACTATTACTTGACGTGCAGCAAGAACTGTCCAACCTCTCTGAGTGGCTGAGGATAAACAAATTTTAAGTCCTACCACCAGCTATAACTGAATACATGGCAAACTAGTAATCTCGAAACAGCTGTTGTTAAATGGCACTGAAATCAAACGGGTACTTACATACAAAGCTCTCGTAGTCGTCATACATGATAGTCTGACATGGGATGAACAGTTTAAAGCTGTTAAGTCAAAAATCTGCGTTGGTTTATCTGCCTTAAAACAGATAAAAGATATCATACCGTAATCGCAGTTGTGGAGTGTATTCCACACGATTGTTGAAAGTCATCTTCGATATGCAGATGTTATTTGGGGGAGTCTCTCAAAAACAAAATTAGACACCCTCCAGCGTCTGCATAACAGGGCACATTCAATAGTAGGAAGTGCATGCATAAAGGAGGAATGGTCATCAAACTGTTGAGAATCTTATTCGATTTGATCGCTCTGTGATGATGTATAAGATTCTGAACAAGTTGATCCCAGAAAGCCTTTGGGATAAGTACCAATATGGACCCATGTACTCAAATTATGAAACAAGGAACTGCATGGATATCCAGATCCAAAGGCTCATAACTGAGCATGCCAAAAAAGGAGTTTACTACTCTGCCTTAACGACTTGGAACGATATTCCTGCAAATAGTTCAGAAATCCAAACACTCGGGCGCTTCAAAAAAGAACTAACTGCGCACTTGACAAGCTAAGAATGCTAAGTACACCCAAACACAGCCCTCTGGAAGAACCGCTTAGACTACTTTCTTTTTTTCATCAATTTTACCGTCTTAATTGTTTTCTTTAAATTTTAAACATCGTAATAGATTATAGCTGAAGTCTTATCGTGTATAAATAATAATACTGATGATAATGATGATGATGAATCAAATCATACACATAAAGGCTGATTTCCACGAGGCGATTTCGCTGTGAAACCGCTGCGAAAAAAGATCTGGGCATGCGCAGTCAACGTTTTGAGATTTCGCAGCGCTTCGCTGTGACATCACTAGGAGTAGAACGGAGTCCTACTATTTCGCAGTGAAACGTGCAAATACAAGACCCATAATGGCGTGAAGTAGCGGCAGTCAATTTAACTTCACGGTACCAATAGAGGTATTGTCAGGGGGAAATGCAACTGTTTTGTCAGCACTTCTTGGAATGTAACAGCCAATGAAAGAGAGGAATTCCAAAGCATAGAAAGGTAATTATGAACGATAACTGTTCTGTTTATAATTCTTTCTACCAATGTCGAATAAAGGGCCGTAAATATCGAGATAGGGGAGGTAGGTGGTACCCTAATGGCCTTGAACGAATTGTCAAAGTTCCATACAACCCCGATGAAAGCCTCTAAAATCTAATGTGGAAGGGCAACCCAGAATATAGAATTCACAATATGAAATGAAAAAATTTTAATATAGATTTGATCCTTTATCAGCATTTACCTTGGTTTTTCGTCTATTTCATGTCTAGAAGTCAAGTAGCATTGACAAGCAAGCCTTCCTAGAGGCTGTTAGAGACCTGCCCGGCCCTGCCTGTGGAATGTAAATTCATATTCCTACAAAGTCAGGGCAATGAAGCAGAAGGCACGGAAGAGTCTTTCCTGGGGAGGCGAGTGGGGAACATATTAAACAATAGTTCTGGTTTCCCCCTGCAACCCTCCAGAATTGTGGTAAACACGCCTTGATGTGTTTGCATATGCTTGATGTTATGTAACTGACATTAATACGAGAGTAACTCTTCTCTCTGTTTCTGTCTGTTTTCTCAAAGGGCGCCAAATCATATATGTAACTTGGATTCTTTCTTTTATTTATTTTCAGTTGTATTGTGAAGGCAACAGGATTTGAAAGAAAAGAAATTCACTTTTCATTTTCAGTTGTGTTTCTTCAAAAGCAACTGAAGAATTTGAGGGATATGCGAAAGAAATGCTTGGACAAGCGCAACCGCCTGTCAAGGTCTGGCGCAGCAGCCAGAGAATTGCCAAAATGCCAGTACTTTGAGAAAATGGCACTTCTCTGTGAAACAAGTGCCAACAAGGCAACTGAAAGCAATTTTCCTTCTACAATTAACCATTTAGGTAGTCCCTTTTCAGAGGACTCTGTGATTACATCACCAAGTCCAGGTAGCATTTGTGAGGTAGTTACAGAGACTCCAAGTAGGCTATCACCCCAACCAAATAGGAAAAGGAAGCAGGATTCGCAGGCTTCAGTATTGACACTTTTTTTAGCAGAATGTGATGCAATGCTGAAGAAATCCATGGAAGATGACAATGATGAAGGTGCACTTTATTGCCGCAGCTTAATCCCAATAATGAGCTGCCTAAGAAGATAAAGAGAGGTGCCCAAGAAGACAAAGAGGGCGGCAAAGATAAAATTAGCCAACTTCCTTATGATATTCAATATGGAGATGATTGACTAACTTCATATTGTGTATGCTTGGCTTATTTCTCAAATTGGTATTAATCAGGGCATTTACAGGCATGCTGGAGAAATTACTGCACAAACATTTGATTATAAAATTTCATTTTGATGGCTAATTAGAGTCTATATGGAGGAATGCTTTCAATTGATTTGCCACTAAAACACCATATGGGAAGCTTTGAGAGGTATTCACATTGTCGTCCTTCGTGGTGCCCAAAACTACTCACTACTAGTAACATTACAAACCAACTACCATTTGTTCACTGAATAATTAAGGACAAAAGTTTAAAATGGAAATCTGGCAGCATTTTGATAATGCAAATGTGCAATATTTCATTAATTTCCTTGCATGTGATGAGTGAAGCATTATTTCTTCCTCTTTTATTTGGTATTTAACGAACACATATTTCTGGTCACCGCTCGAAATACCGTAAATAGATCAAATTGATACCCTGTTCATAACATAAAGGGTTTCATGAATGTTTATTGCCCTAGGGTTTTGGTTGGTATGTTCTCAATAAACCTAAAATAGATCAAATTGCTACCCTATTCATATTGTAGAGGGTAGGTTTCAGGACTATTGATTATTTCAAGGTTTTGGTTGTCATGTTTTCAATAAACCTAAAATAGACCAAATTGATACGCTATTCATAACATAAAGGGCTTCATGAATGTTCATTGCTCTCAGGGTTTGATTGGCGTATTAACAAAATGCTGTGCCAGATACTATGGAATAGTCAATAACTATACAGCAAGGTGTTCATCAATAGATACCTGAAATTTCATTTTTCCTGCACATGCGTTGCTCTCAGTAGCTGCCAATCAAGTGAACCTTCAGTGGAGCAAAAGTAATTTGTGAAGTCATCTCACTTCTTTGGCGCCCCGAGAATAAATGTTCGAACCCATTTGCAATATCTGTTGCAGTCCAGCACTATCTGCATGTTCCTTACGCCAATTCCGAGAGTTATTCCAGATCTAGTATCTCTATCAGTGTACGATGTGGGATAATAATTATAGTTGCTTTCATTATTATGAGTTCGTTTCTTCATTAAATAATTATGCAACGCAACGACTGCTTTTGTTATCAATATCACTTTCGATGTCTTAGCAATGATAGGTCTACGAAAAATTCGGAAACTTGATCTCGCAATACCAAACGTATTTTCATTAATTCCCCTAGCTATAGCGTGACCAAATGGCTATTATTGTAGACGCTGCCATCAGTTTGTCTGCCTGTATCTCCAATGTCAACTAAAATAAACTCATACATGGCATTGCATACTGCTAGTAAAACGATGCTGCGGGCTTTTTTATAGTTGAAGTATTCTGACCTACTGTTATGTGGAGCTTGCATAACAACATGCTTCGCATCGATTGCTCCCAATGAATGTGGAAAGTTCCATTTCTCACAAAAACCCCTCAGCATTTGCTCTCCACTGGGCTTCTGTACTTGGAAGATCAATATATTTCAAATTCAACAAAGAAACCCATATTGCATTACATGTTTCTGCTAATTCCTACCAATTGTTGTCGGACATATCCCGTAACTGGCAGCAATCGTGCACTGGGCATCTCCTACTACCAGGCACAATGCAAGATCCATTCGTTTTGAAGGTGTACTGAAGGTTCATTCGTTCTGCTAGTTGTAAGATAGTCTTTGTTACTGCTATATCTGCTTTATTCGATGGGGAATGATTCCTTGGAGAAAGCAATTTACTCGGCGACTAACCATATCCGAAAAGTTCAAACACACACGTCCATCGTCAGGACTGTGGCTGAGAAGTATGGCCTTAGTGAATCAAGGATCAAGAAACATCTGGATCATCTTGTTGAAACTGGAGCTGTGTTTATCACTGTCACTGAGAGATGTGATTTATATTTTATATTTGACCCTGAAAATATTGGAGAAGGTGAAAATGATTCTCAATATTTAATAATTGATGATTTAAGTTTGGACGGGAAATTGGAAAGCTCTCTGAAATTGTCTGAAAGTGAGGTGCTAGTGGAGGTATGAAATTCCATTTGATGCCTTTATTTGGAGTAGACTGTCTAATCTTGTTTTGATCCAGTTGTCCTACAAGCTCTTCAAGTTCGTTTTTGGCGCCAACAAAATTTTTCCCATTGTCAGATAACATCTCTTGAGGGATTCCTCTATGACTGACCATGCGACAGAAAGCATTTAGGAATGAATTCGGACTCTAGTGCAAAGGCCATTTCCTAGTGGACAGCTCGAGATGTTAAACAAATAAACAGACACAGGTAGCGCTTTGCTCTTCTTTTTCCTTCTACTTGAATTGTATAGAATGGACCACCATAATCTACGTAAAGATGCTCTGGAAAATGCACGAAGAGGCAACTTCGACCTGGATCTTGGTAGAGGAGCCATTACTTGAGTGTTTGCTTTTGATCTTCTCCTACGACAGTCATAGCATTGTCCTTCCCATTCCCGGATTTCCTCTCCCATGCATTACCCAGTATCTGCTAGATAACATAGCAAATGTTTGGTCTGTGCCAGCTGAGTGGTTGCCTCTCTCATGATAATGCTTCACTATGAGCTTAGTAATTCAACTTTTCCTTGGTAGTATCACTGGGTATCTAGTATCGTATGGTAAATGCTCTTTGTACTGTAATCTGCCATTACACCTCAATAACCCATCATCATTTAGGCATGGCTTCAAGTTGAGGATCTTACCTCTGTTAGGAAGTGATTTGAGTGATGAAACAGCTCAGTAGTCTCCTGGAGAATGCTCCCTCTGACCATGCTTTATCAATTGAATTTCAGCCCTCATTATCTCTTCAGGTAACAGCTCCCCAATGACTCTCTTTTCTTTTGGTAGAAAGCAATTGCTCACTAAGCGGTATACCCATGCTAAGATTCTCTTTAATTCTGCAAATTTCAAAATCTCTTTGGATCCAATCTCCATGAGACATCTTTGTGCAGTGTAACGAGAGTCTGACTTTCACTCTCAACATATAACTCTTGCCCCATACGCAGCTCTTTATCAAGTTCATGCTTCTTCAACTGCTAGCAATATGGTGGGTGTAACACCACTTGTTCTTGTTGTATTTGTCATGTGTCTGGCTCAGTTTTGTACCTCAGCTACCTACAAAGTCAGTTTCTTCGACTCTTTCAAACGAGAAACTGAAGAGCAACATAGATTTTCTTCTGGAGCTATTGGTAGTCTGCTGGGAGCAATTAAGGCATGGACAAAAGTGTCTGTCAATACGCAAGGCCCAAATGAGGGAAGGCCTAAGTCAAGATCGATGGTAAGAAAACAAAGAAAACAAAGGAGCACCTATGTATAGAAAGTATGTTTTGATTATGACTATACTGCTGAGAGGATACATCAGTATAAATCCTGGACCAGTTAAAAACCTGTGTTCCATCTGCCTCAGACCAGTTGCCAGAAACCATAAAGCTGTGTCCGGTGATTCATGCAATGATGAAGTTTACAGTCATTGTGAAGGAATAACCAAAAAGGAATACTGAAAAGCTTATTTTCGTCCGACACTTGTCAGAGTATGAAACGTCGGATAGCGACCGAAAGGTGAACCGAAATTTATAGCCAGATGCGGGTACACGTGATATGATGAATAATGTGTCCAGTTAGCCGTATGATTGGCCACTTGGCACCTATTCACCATTGTTTACTTGAAGAGTCCACTGTTTACTTGAAGGGTCCAAGTCCACTTATTCATCATATCACGTGTACCCGCATCTGGCTATAAATTTCGGTTCACCCTTCGGTCGCTATCCGACGTTTCTTACTCTGACCAATGTCGGACGAAAATAAGCTTTTCAGTATGCCTAAAACATGGTACCGCTTTTTCGTGCTGTAGTGAAGTTCTGTAGTACCAACAGACTTTTCACAAAAAGGAATATAAAACTCTTACAAAGCTTGATGAATTCCCATGGACATGCAAGCGATGTTGCTCAAGAAGTCTACCATTTTTAAATATCATCAATGGAATGATAGAATATCAGATTGGTAATGCTAATCATTCAAATGATGTAGACATGCCTACATTTGAGGAGGTAGATTTCCACCAAATAAAGGAAAAGAGTGGCTTGACAATGCTTCACCTGAATATCAATGGCCTATTACCCAAGTTAGATTATGTGAGACTTCTAACAGCTTCATTGCAGTCTTTTGCTCAATGCTCATTTGACATTCCTCCTTATTCGGCAATTTCTCTATCTCCCAAAATCGACGTAGCACTTTATTGGTAACCTCTTGAGAACCTTTTCGTGCGGATCTTATGAAATACCTATGTACCAACCTCGACTGATACGTCCTACTCTCACCCTCAGGGTTTCCAATACATGTCCCGCTAAGTGGTGTTAATCTTGCCAGTTGTTCTCCTGCACCTCCAACACAAGACTCAAGATACTTTATTGACAACGTAAGCAGAAGTATAGATAAACATACTCCATCATGTGATAATTTCGTAATAATATGTAACTTTAATATGGAGGTGGGCGATAAATCAATGAGTACACTTATTAGCACTTATCAATTATATAGCCTTTATAAGGGGGCAACATGCTTTAAGACCACAAAGGGAAGACCAATTGACCTTATGCTCACAAATAAAAAGCATTCGTTCATGAAGAACCAATCATTCGAAGCAGGCTTCAGTGATCATCACCATTTGATTTACACGATCCTAAAATCAACTTATGTAAAACTACCCCCTAAAACTATTCGATATCGAAAATATAAAAATTTCCAGAATTCCAAAGAGAACTAGAGATTAATCTTAATGAAACCACTCATGCTGATTATCAAGTTTTGCATTCGGTCATTGTAAATGTATTACAGAAGCACGCACCATTGAAACAAAGAGTGGTCAGAGGAAATAATAAACCTCACGTGAAAGCTGATTTGAGAAGAGCGATTATATAAAGAACAGATATAAATAAAGAATAGATTGAAGAAAAGAGCGAACAAAACTGGAAATGAAGAAGATATTCAGAAATATAAACAACAGAGAAATCTGATTGTCAACATGAACAGAAAAGCGAATAGAGATTTTTACAATTCTGTAGATCTAAACACTGTCGATAGTGATAGGAAATTCTGGAAAGCAGTTAAACCTATGTTTTCTAATGGAAATCCAATGGGGGAGAAAATCGTCCTCATCGAAGATGCCATCATTATATCAGATGATCAAGTGATTGCAGAATCTTTAAACTCTCACTTTGTGAATATAACAGACTCCCTTGGTCTAGAAAAAACTTTAGGAACGCTCGAATACACAAGTCTATGGACAAGAATATTGAAACAGCTGTAACAAAATATAAGAATCATCCTACCATTGTTGCCATAAAAAGGAAGATAAACATGTATCATACAAGTGAATTTAAGTATGTTAATTTGTTACATGTCATGACTAAAACAATATCATTTAAGACTAGTAAACCAAGTAGCGGTGCTTTACCTACGAAAATTATACAAGAAGCGAAAGAGGCGATTTGCCCAAACTTGACAGATTGCATAAATGCATCTATAGAAAACGGTGTATTTCCGGACAAACTGAAAGAGGCAGTAGTATGCCCAATATATAAGAAAGGAGATCCAGGCCATAAAGGGAACTACAGACCTATAAGTGTCCTATCAGCTATGTCTAAAATATTCGAACGAATCATGAGTGAACAAATAAACCAGGTTATGGCTGGTACGCTATCACCATTACTATCCGGATTCCGTCAAGGGTATAGCACACAAAATGCTCTATTTCGTGCAGTAGAGATATGGAAAAAGCATCTAGATATGACGGGTATAGTTGGAACAATCCTAATGGATTTATCGAAGGTTTATGATCGCATACCTCACGATCTACTGATAGCCAGAAGAGATATATAGTAATCTCATAAATCGAAACCAAAGGGTCAAAATAAGCTCCGCCTATAGTTCTCCAAAGTGCATCTTTATTGGTGTACCTCAGGGTTCTGTTCTTGACCCCTTACTTTTCAACATCTTTATACACGACCTATTTTATACGGATCTGGAGTTGGAGATCTGTAATTTTGCAGACGACACAACCATTTTCGCATGTGATAAAAATGTAGATTCAGTAATTATTAAATTAGAGAGTGACAAATTATTAGAATGGTATACTACCAATGGCATGTGTGCCAATCTGTCTAAATTCCAGATAATGTTCTTGGGACTCAAAAGAAAAAATAAACTATGCCTTAATATCAAAGGGCAATTGATTCCATCAAGCGAGCACGTGAAACTTCTGGGAGTAACCATTGACAACACCCTTAAGTTTGACACTCATGTACTTGGAGTATGTAAGAAGGTCAACCAAAAATTACACGCATTTGATAGATTAACTCCATAGTTAGGAGAGAATAAATCAAAACTCCTTTTAAACGCAGTTATGATGTCAAACTTCTCCTATTGCCCGCTGATTTGGCTGTTCTGCAGCAAAGCTGCTAACAATGAAATCAATAGAACTCACAAGCGTGCATCAAGGACCTTATATAGAGACTATGAATCGAATTTTGAGGAACTTTTAGATAGGGATGATACAAAGACAATACATACAAAAAACCTACAAAACTTGATGATTGAAATATATAAATCGTTTAATCAACTAAACCCTGAATATATGTGGGAATGGATTCAATTCTCTAGCATTTAGAAGGAGTCTGTTATGGAATACCCTGAATGACGAGCTCACATTAACATCCTCTCTTATAAAATTCAAAAAAGTATAAGTAGCTGGAATGGCAGGAGTTGCACGTGCTATATTTGCATATAACGAAGATTTTACTTTTATTTCTTTTCTTATTTCTTTTGTAGAGTAGATAGTTGGTGTAAATTAGTATTTAACTATGGTAAACCAACTGTAAATATGTTGTATGATTATGATTATTATGCTCCGAAATAATTCTCCACTGGATGTGTAGCTTTCTACTTCGCCTATATCCGTGCCTGTATATGTACTTACGGTGTTTATTAATATAAGTAACATTACATCATAACTAAAACCAAACAAGCCATTACGTAACCGTTCGAAGTTCTAAATAGTTCCATTACTTCATGCGCTCTTTTATGCTCAAAACATAAAACGTCATAATCCCTTTGTTTTTATTGTTGAAAAATAGCAATTGGTAGGTGTTTCTCAGCAATCCCTCCGTTTTGCTGTGTAATCCTTAGCAGTCTGAAAGTTATTTTAGAAAATACATCATCTCAGTTCTCCAAACAATGTACTATAAACTCTAAATTTCTCCCGATGCAGTCGTATCAATACAGCCAATCTCTTCAAGATTCTTTCCCTGTCAATGGCTATCGAAACTGGTGTGCCCCATGAGTGCCAACCTTGATGTATGCTATTTCTCAACACACGTGCATAAACACACTTAAGATCATTTAAGATCTCTAGATCACTTGAGAAGACTCTAAGTTGTATCCGGCAAAGTGCGCAGGCTCATGGAATGTGAAGCAAGCAACCATAGAATCATTTAAATAAATGGTGAAGTGAAACAAAAAAGTAATGACAAAAGTATGATACATACTGCAAAGATTATTGACTTTATTTCTTTGCAAATGACCAATAAAATGCCACTTTATATCTTCACATCGACCACTTTCCTGCATGAAGTAAATACTCATAAATCAAACTCTTCTCAGGGTACGACCTATAAGTCTGGGATGGGCAAACGACAGTCCGCTAAAGTTGTCTGTGGCCCTCCCAAAAAAACTTGTATGAAGCAAAATTCTATCATTTTCATTTTCTAACACTTGACACTGTAAAAACGGTTTCACCGCATTGTAACCAGTGAAAATTGCGATGCCTACTGATGATGGATTATTCTGGTTAAGAAGCATATTTGTCAAAATGATGTGTCTGATGTTGATTGTATTTCAAACTGCTACATATTGAACAGTGGCTTGGTGTCCCTGACATCTCCTTTTTTGCCCAAAGTGGCTTATTCGAAGTAATCCAAAAAGTGAAACATTGTAGACGAATGCCGTGCTTATATCACTGCAAATTACTTCTTCCAGACATTGGAGACAAAGCTGTGTCTCGTATGTTCTGTAATAGTTTCTGTGCGCAAAGAATAAAACATAAAACGTCATTTTGAAACCAAGCACAAAGCCTTTGGAAATACTTAATTAAAACCAAGATTTTGATCCGATGCAACATTCTTATTTACATGGTTCTTCTCCCACCAGTTGGTTACTGAGTAAATTCTTTTCAAACGTATGTGTTTCTGTTGAAGGTTCTATTTTTGACTATTAGTTAGCTGTTTGTATACCACTCTTCATATCGAGAAAGCTTTGGCAACAAACTATGTGGCCCTTAAAAAAATCTAGAATTTGTGAATGCGGCCCTAGCACTGAAAAGTTTGCCCACCCCTAATCTACACGCATATTTATTGAAACTTTCTATATGAAATTGAACAGCTAGTAATAAAGACTCGGTTCAAGCTGCATTTCATCAAAACTGAGACACGTAAGTTGCAAAATAGTTTATAACAGCACGAACAAGCCGCAACATTTTATACACGTACTGAAAGCTTTCTCGTACGACCCTCGTCAGAGTATGAAACCTCGGATAACGACTGAAAGGTGAACCGAAATATATGATCAGATGCGGATACACGTGATATGATGAATAATGCATCTAGTTGGCCCTAATGGGCTGATTACATGAGGCGGGCTAGCCCGCCTAACCGAGCTGGCTCGGCTAGTCGGTCTGAAACTGCTAACCGATTACATGAAGCGGGCTGGCTCGGGCTTCCTGTGCTCCGAAATTGGCGCTAAACAGTTTGGTGCGTGAATTGCAATTCTCAACATGGCTGCTGTATACACCAAAAAGCAATTTGCTGTTATGAGAGCGCTAGTCCAGCAGTCTGTGATGCTAACTCATTGTTGCTTCAACTTCATTGTTTAATTTATGTATATATAGCTTATAAGAAGCATTTTGATGATCAATCGTCATGCTACTATGCTACAAGAAGGAATATTTTACGAAGGAAGTTGAAATACAACTATTGAGAAAACTTTCAAGGAAAAAGCGTGCAGTTTGGATCAACAATGGTAGAACGGAAGCATGGTGGCTTAATATGATTAATGGGATTTTACCAGATCAGGATTGGAGAAGGAATTTTCGTATGACTAGGGAGAAATACTTGCTTCTCTGTAAAATGCTTAGGCCATATCTTTCACCAGGTAATACGCCCAACTACCGGTTTTTTTCTGTGGAAAAGAAAGTTGCTATAACGTTATACTATCTAAAAGACACCGGGTCACTTTGGATGAAAGTCAACACTTTTGGAATTCACCAGTGCATCAGGTCCAATGGGAAGTCTGCTGAAAACCTCAAGATTTCCATGCCCACTTGTCTTTCTGTATTCTATTGTATAATTGTATTGACTAAGTGTGAGAGCCCATCTTGCCTATATGTTTGCTGCAAGTGCTGGAGTCGGCTTGTTTGGTTGGACCAGAAATAGCAAGCAATGGTTTGTGATCCGTAAACAAAATGAATTTTCTTCCATAGATTTATTGATGAAACTTCTTCAGAGCGAACATGACTGCAAGCGCATCCTTTGGATTTGACTGTAGCGTCTCTGGGCATCTGTCAATGTTTTTGAAACATTGCTGATAGGACCTGTGAAATAGGACTGCTACAGTCCCTGAAGCCGATGCATAATATGAAATTCCAATTTGTTGTGAAGGATCGTAGTGTGCAAGTACTGTGTCATTTGAAAGAATTGTCTTCAGATTATCAAATGCATCCTTAGCCTTCCTATCCCAACTCCAAGGTGTATTCTTCTTGGTCAGCTGATGCAAAGGAGCAGTGATCGAAGACAGCTTTGGGATGAATTTTCCGTAGAACTGAACTGATCCCAGGAAAGAACGAAGACTTGAGACGTCACTGGGTTCTGGCATATTTTTGACAGCATCAACTTTGCATTATTTCTCTGCTCCACTCTGCGTAAGGTCATGTTCAAGATACTCCACAGATGGCTGAGCAAAACTGCATTTCTCTAACAGGCATCGCAAACGATGTTCCTCAAGGCGTTGCAAAAGGTGCTGTAAATTCTGCAGATGGTCATCAGCATTTTCTCCACTGACTAAAATATCATCCAAATATACTGCTACCCCTTTCAAATCACATGTCAGTTGTTCCATTATTTCCTGAAAATAGCCAGGTGCAGAGCTGATTCCGAATGGCAATAGAGTTTGCAGGAGAACACCTCTGTGTGTACTGACAGCAAGATGCTGTTGACTTTCCTAAGAAAGCTCAATCTGATTTTAGGCGTCTGAAAGATCAATGTTCGTGAATCAAAATCCCCACCAAATTTTCTCATGAGATCCTCAAGGAATGGAACGGGCTGACAGTGTTCTTCTAGCTGATAATTAACTGCTACTGAGTAGTCTCCACAAACTCTGAGTGCAGTTTTTCTTCAAGGAAGTGCTACTTTTCTTATAGGAACAAGAGTAGTGCCCCATCTATTAAATTTGACTGGTTTCCAAATACTTTGCTTGATGCCTATATCATATGCAACATTGAGGTCCTCTTGCAGAGCCAATGGAACTGATCTCGGTTTGCAAAATTTTGGTTCTGCATCAGGCTTGAACTTGATGTCCAGCTTAATATCTTTAAAACATTCCAACTCTTCTTTGAAAAGGTTTGGAAACTCTTCGCAGATAGGTTAACATTTTTTTTGCAATTCACTGAATTCCACTTCACTAGTAGTTCTCACCAAATGAAGTTCTATTGTAATACCTTTGTAAATATCATCAAATGAGAGTCCAAGTTTACCGATTGAACGTAATCCAATAAGATTGAGGGGTGATGTTGTAACATTGAAAGGTAAACTGTTCATCGAGTTGTTAACAGATGTATCCAAATAGCATGCTCCATTAAGTTGAAAAGTACTTCTTGCTGCAGATTCATAGCAAATGCTGGTTGGGAAAAGCTTTGGTCGTTCCATTTATTCCCATGTAGCTTCGGAAATAACGTTATCTGGTGCTCCAGTGCCGATTTCCATCATGAATTCCTTGTTGTTAAGGCAAACTAGAATATCCATTCGAAATTTGGTACTGCTAGTCACTGAGGTGATGCGTGCTTGCTGACAGTCTTCATTGGGAAATCGTGGGTCATCTGATTTGATGGTTTTTGACAGTTGCAGCCTTCTCTGGTGTTTGTTTCTGTCTCTTCTTGGAAAGGCGAACTCGCTCAAGGTGCCCTTTCTTTTGGTAGAAATCGCACATGGATTCTTTGTATCTGCATTCAACAGATTTGTGGTTTGTATTGCCACATCTCATGCAAATGCTGCTGGAATTTTGAGCTGGCTTTCGTTCGGAGTTGTGTGGTGTTGTAGCCTCAGTTTGCTTCTTCCTAACTGCATGGACAGGTTTTAAAAATTGATGCTTTGTTCCGTAAATGGTCTCCTTGGCAACTTGAGCTGCATCCTCTCTCTCGCATGCTACTCTATTGCATTAGTGAAAGTCAGTTCGTCGTCTCTTCTTTAAACAACATCCTTTGAACCGCGTCACTTCCAACTGAGCAGATAAAACGTGTTCTCATTGCTTCACATTGAGAATCTTCGACTGCAGGGAAATTGCAAGTCGCAGCGCCCTGACGAATACGTGCCGCCAATTCATGAATTTTTTCACCAGGTTTGCGGTTAAGAGAGCTCCAAAATTTGAAGCGCTCTCAGACTACAAATATTTAAACCTTTTTGGGTCATACTGATTCTGCATGATCTCAACGATATCATCCATTGATAGGTCATCGACATCTTTCTTGGGTGAGAGTTGTGAAGCCATATTTGACAAGAATTTGCAGACAGCATTTTTCTGATTCGTAAGAAACATCTGTGCTTTCTTAGAATCTTCAACGGAATTAGTGCCAAAACATGTTTGAAAATGTTTCCAATAGTCATTCCATAATTCGGATGTGCTATTGAACGGTTGAAATTTTGGAATGATTGTGGTGATGTTTGTTGCCACTGAACGGCTGCCGGTTGCCGCTTTTTGGCTAAAACCTTCAATGGCCTTCATCATTGCATTCAGTTCTTGCTGATGTATCTTTTGCTGTTTTTCATATTGTTCTTGTTGCATAAGAAGCTGTCGTTGCTGTATTTCAAGAAGTTCAACCAACCTTGTATCCGCCAGTCTTCAAGCAAAAATTTCATTTTTGATCCTCGTCCGATGTTTGTTTCCTCGTCGCCAATTGATTTCTGTTGTGTTTTCCTTGCATGCGCTAGGCTAGCTTGAGATGACCGAGAAGCTAGGTCCTCTTTTAACGATACGACCAATGGCAGAAATCAAAGAGAAAGATAGACAAAGTGCCAATCTATAATCAACACAAGTACTGATCTCTAAAACGTTACAACTGAAAAGCGAAGACGTCAGTTTTCTACCAGTTTATGTCACTAGCTAAAACGTGCATTGGATCCCTAGACAGTTCGTTGTTCGTGCTTTATGCTTGGCACAGCTATTGAAAAACAAATACACAGACATCGGTGCTACCTAAGAAACAAGAAAAACAATGTTTACTGCATAAAGAATGATTTACTAAATGTTTTTCAGTCAACGTTTATTAAGTCCATAACTGCCATTATACATTTGTATTCATATAGAGCACTTAATAGCTATTGCACCATCTCTTCATTCCATTTGAACCATAGTGGCTCCTCTTGTTTCTTTTGTTTCTTTTAATTTCTGTCGAATCTACCCGCAATGTTGAATGGATCACGAGGTATGGTAAAATAGCTCAAGGCGCATGCGTAGGTATAAACTCAGCTTGACTTGCCGGGCTAGCCCGTTTCGAATCGATTAGGTGAAAAGAGATTAAGAATCTCTGCCCGGATAGGCGGGCTAGCCCGATATGCAGAAGGTGGGATCTTGGCTAACCGGGCTAGACCGTTTGCCATGTAATTTAAATTTTTGAATAACAAGAAGTTCTATTGGCACAGGGCTGGCCTGGGTATCTGAGCCAGCCCGGCTAACCGAGCCAGCCCGCTCATGTAATCAGCCTCAAAGGGCTCATATACACGAGCGAAATAAGGACATTTTTGTAAGGACTAAAGCTCGGTTCATACTTCGTAATTTTTCTCAAACTTATGTGCTTAACACCGGGCCGGCGCCAGAGAGTCTGCTCCATTATCCGCTGTAAGTTCCTTAGCATGCTTACGCAAAAATAGTGGAGGCGTGATGCAGTTCCTTCGATCCGTAAGCAACGAAATTACGGAGTTGAAAATAGTTCAACTTTTTCGTTATCCTTAAGCGCCATCACATACAAAACGCAGCGCCCGGCCACATAATATGCACCTTTTGCATTCCGATCCATATGAATCACACGCACTTCCATATGCACTTCCTTTTCTGCACTCACTTTGCCTACCACGTTTTAATACGGACAACTTTAAAGCAAGACTATAAGAAGTGCAGAAATATCCGCATTTATATAACCATGTACGTAAAGAATACCGGGACTCAATCAGAGTTCAAAACTCCTGGCATGAAATTGGTAAAACATTCATGATCAATACAGAAACGACAAAAATATAGAAATATATCAGGGAAGCATTAACTGTGAGAATGTATGACCTTGGTTGTCGCCGTTTCAGTAATGCATACAATGCAAGAAGTTTTGAAATCAATTTTGCTTAAGGCCTTAGTATACGGAGGCGCAGTTTGCTTAAGGAAATAAATGCATTTTGCTTGCGCATTTACAGCAGATAATTTCTCCTTAATCCGTTTCGCATTAATTTTTAAGTATGAACTGGGCTTTAGGCAACTAGCGCTTTGGCTGCCAGTGTATATTTTGCTAAGTCCACCCTATTCTTTTCACACGTAATGATGAAAAGGACCGGCCAATAAAATAAGGGCAGCTCTCGAGCTTCCTTGTTTTAAGGCAGCATTGTTTTTTCGTTAATCCCTGTCATCAGGAATTAGCATCAGCAGACAAAGACCTTGTACAACAATATGTATAGGGAGCTGCCGTGGAGAATCTTTAAAGTGCTATGCTATAATCAGTCATCATCTATCAGAATAATTCACAAGTGTTACCCATTTTGATGATAAAAACAGGGACAGACGGTCAGGAATTCATAACTACTTGCGCAGCACGGTGCTGTTTAAGGACAGTTTAAAGCTCTCGTGTAAATTTTCCCTTAGAGTGACTAATTAACATCTATTCACCATTGTTTACGTCAAGAGTCTAAGTGCGAGAATGAACTATTTTTGTTTACATAAGACTGGATTTTAAGTTTTACATAAACTGATTCCAAACACTTGAATGAAAAGACAATCTTGCTTGCCCTATGATCCGAAAATTATATTCTGCACATGTTTTGGCGCATTCTGGATTTGTAATAAGATGTTGTCCTATGGTCGAATCACAAGTCATTTTACAACGATTGCTTTTGCACGCACGAGGTGGCTGTTCTCTTATTGTATCACTTTTCTTCCTGATACTCATGGGAACGTGCTGTTATATTCTGTCTGTTAGTCCCTGAGTAGTGCATCCTACTTACTGATCTGCACATCATCACAGAAAGTCATAAACTACACAACTCTTTAGAGTGGTGGGAACGCTTTCGTTTTTAGCAGATTGTAGCACAACCCTAGTACAGTAAACCACACGGTCCTTCACAGCATAGAAACAAGATGTAATTTTACTTTATCATTGCAGTTGTGGCTTAAATAAAATGAAGAATTGAAATGAAGTAGACACCGGGTTTGACGGTGTTATCGAAAAGTCTACAGTCATCAGAGCCCGCGAAAATGTTGGCTAAAGCCGGCCCCAAAGGACTGCCCATTGCCACTCCGTCTAATAGCCTATACATCTGCTTGGTGGTATATAGCTTTAGCAACCAGATGTATAGGCAATTAAACGGGATGGAGGTGTGTTGGAATCAGTTTACATTAAGATTCAAAATACAGTCTTGTTTAAAAAAAAGAGTTCATTTTTATACTTGGACTATGGAAGTAAAACATGCTGAATAGGTGCTAATTGGCCAATGATAGGGCCTAATTGATGCATTATTTATCATATCACGTGCATTTGCATCTGGCTATATATTTCCGTTTCATACTCTGACGCTTCATTATGCGTAAGAAATGTTGCCACGCTTTCGTGCTATAGTGAAGTTCTGTAGTACCAACAGACTATTCACGTATTTTCGGCAAATAGTTTGTAACTTATTAGAATGACAAAGGACATACCTTGATTTTCCTAGCTTTCTGCACTAGCTCTTGAACCTACAAAACATTAAGCCATCCAAGATTCTCAGATTCTCAGACTAAATGCTAACTTTAAACACAACACACAGGTTCTACTTGTATGTGCACGATTCAGATAAAATGTATATTAGGCTTCCTTTGATTTTCATTTGATCACAAAAAGAAACTAAACTAAGATATTCTCCAGCTTGGGCCTACATTGGAAAGAGCAACAGGCCATAACGCTAGCAATAATTGATCACAATTTTGTCAATATGGCAGGTGAATCTGCAACAATGGATATTAATTTCGATGATTACAGCAAATGTGATAACAATATTCACCCATACGTTTGTTCACAGAAATAAAGCAATCAGGGATCTAACAGTTTAAACATTTATTGAAGATAAAATATGACAGGCCACCAAAAGGCCATGACATTATCATTGAGGAAACCATGGGTTATTTATGTGCGTGAAAAGGCAATCGACGCTCGCAGGCACAAAATGATACATACCAAACTTATGCAGGCACTACAGATCCAAGTCTACCTATCGATTGTTGCTACTCCGAATTGTTAGAGCAGCTGCACATAATGCAACTGGGAAGTCAGAAAAAACAAAGGTTTGCTAATTATTTATATCTAACCATACGTGGCATGCCATTCTAATGTGAAGGGTCATTCTGTAATCGCGGGCACAACTAGATATTAATGAGCCCTGGAGGAAGGCAAAATACATGACTAACAACTACCATTACTCGTTGGCTTTTGGAAACTACATGAAAAAGAGGCAATAAAATGACTCCTAACATTAGTACTAACATACTGATAACTCATTGCCTACAAATTATGAAGAAGACAGGGTTAACGACAAATCGTCAAATGACAGCTGCAGTATTAGATTTAGTTTTGGCTTTCTTGTGGGCATCTTTATGTTTGTGATGATATCATGTTTGCAATGCATTCTTTGACCATTTGTTGCTAGTCTTGTCTGGGATTTATGACCCAATCGGTTTATCCTACAATAGTCGCAAAAAGTCTTGGGTTACTTTCCACTTTTTGTATTCCGCAATGAACTTTCATCCCCCTCTCCCCCTGAAACAATGCTGGTTTTTTGGAGAACTACATGCCATAATGGGAAAATTTCGCGTGCACGCCAACTTCAAGTGTCCCACAAACGAACAAACATTGTTCTAGGGGAAAGGAGGGTGCATGCTTGTAGGAACTATGACAATATGTAGAAGAAAGTGGTTTTTTATCAGCTGTTTCTAAGTATCACAAGGACTTTTGGCGACTATTGTCTGGTATCAAATTAAACAACTAAAAGATATTGAGCTGCAATCATGGATGAATATAGGGTTTTTGGGGGCGCTGATTAGATAGTGACAAGTTTTTAGGTAACTTTACACTATGACGTCATGCTGACGTCACAGGGAAAATATATTGTGTTTGTCTCTTGAAGGTGAATATAAACCGCACTTCTGTATATACAAGTGCAACTGTAAGTCATACTCACAAAAATATGAGGCTCTAGCTTCTATGTAACAAAAAACAGCAGCAGTTTGAATAGTGGCTTACGCTTAACACCGTACTATAAGTGTAGCCTCGTAATCGTGAACTTGAATGTAGGAATTGAAAAACAGTCATGTGCGGCTGCATGTGGCCATAAAAATGTACCATAACGGTTCTCAAAGATTGAGATGCGATGAAGTGAGAAGCGACAATTGCAGACAAGAAGAATGAAGTCGTGGCGAAAGGAGTTTAACTTGACGCATAGTGAAATCACAACTCGGTATATGATCTCTAAATCTAGCATCGAACGCATCGGCACACAGTGTATGAAGTCAAAACCACCCAAAAAAGAGTTGTGACCCTCCGTACTCACAGTAGAAGGGGAAAGGATCATTTTCTCAGGAAGTTTAAGTCATGAAAGAACAAAACCAGACCTTCTGATGAGGCAAGAAAAGGCTATGAGGGAAGGAGAAAGATCTCCCCATTTTCAGAGGCCCAGGTAATGAGGACACAAGCAGACTCGATGGTAATGATATATGGTATGTTGTACAACCTGTTATCACTTCTAGTTCCCTGACCACCTAAACATTCAGTTTGAATTACGGAAGGATGCAGGAAATGAATATTTGATAAAATAAAGTGAAGATAATACGTTCCGTGGAATACAATACATGCAATACATAACTCGGCTGATATATATATATATATATATATATATATATATATATATATATATATATATATATATATATATATATATATATATATATATATATATATATATATATATATATGGAAGGACTCATTACTTCTCATTATATATATATATATATATATATATATATATATATATATATATATATAAATGAGAAGTAATGCATTATATATTTTAAGACGTTTTGGCACAAGCCTTCATCAGTTCTAACATTCCCGGTACATACAGCGCATATATAATGATAAAATAAAGGAACAATATCTAATTAACTTACGACAATATAACACTTTACACAATGACACAGGACTTACAATGGATAGCACTTGAAATTGAATGGAAAGGAAATTGTAGTTAGCATAAGAGAAAAGGCTGTTAGAGAAGCTGATACCTACCATCCCATCGGGGTAGAGAGAAAACCATGCGAGAACAAAGTGGGTGTAAAATAATATAAAATGAAAAGGAAACCCAATATGACCTAGAGAGGACGATATTGAGAGGAGGGAGATATACTAAGAAAAGGGGTTACATAAACAATAAAAATAGATAAGCATAACTAAATGAAAGTAAAAACCATAACATAAAATAAAAAGAGGAGGATAAATAGTGAGTACATATAGAATAAACCAGCCAACTCAAATAAATAATAATACTATGCGTCTAGTTCCTAAACATTAAGACTCAGGGGTGCGAAAGTGTCCAGCTTATGTTGCCAGAAACTTTCACGAGTCCTCTCCCTCCCAATAAGTTTATCAATAACAGTGACACGAATGTCTTCCACGAACCCTTGATGTCCTTCCTCAGAAAAATGTCTGAAAAAGTCCATCTGGGCAACTGAAGACCCCGACCTAAACCTACGATAACACTTTCAGACATAGATTTACATACTTGATTTCTGGACTTTCACAACAAGTACAATCCCTTTCATCACAGTTATTGTTAGTAACTAACCTAGCCCTAACTAGCAGGTCCTAAAGGTTCTTACATCGCCTAAAAGCAGCGACCAGAGGTTCAGGGAACACCTCTCTATGCCCCTCTGAGTTTGAAAGCATAGATTGGAGACCCCTTACTGTTTTTCCCGCACTGATGGGCACTGGATGGTATGTAATAACTAATGGAATTCTATCATCCCTCCCCGGATTGGGTTCCCTGTCTGTTGTAGCTAGAAGAGTCTCCCTATCTAACCCAAGTACCCTATCTCTCTGTTCATTAACTAGTGACTCTTCATAGCCCCTATCCTCTAACCATCCAGCTAAATTACCTACCCTATCCCTAAATTGGCGATTTTTCGAACATATCCTACGATACCTAAGGGCTTGGCTATAAGGCACCGCTTTCTTAAGGCCGAAATACACAGTCCTTTTTTTACAAGAATTCACAAGTTTTCACCTATTATCCAAATAGGATTAGGTGAATTTGATGAGTGATGGGTGTTTACAAGATCCTCTTGTTCCTCCGATAGAGAAGTACGGACGATTAGTGCTTTCATATACACAATAATATGCTATTTCTCTTGTTATTTTCGTTCTTTTCATTATGGGAAAACCAATACAAAGTATATATGTTGGCTCTATAGTTTTGGTATTAAAGTTATCTGGAAAACGCAAAGGAGATTACGCCTAGAACACCTAGATAGAAGTGGGGGCCAATGGAAGCAGATTACCCCGGACCCCAAGGCCTGAGAAGGGGCCAGAGTTATGAAACAGTTCTTTGGTGGTTGCATCAACTTTGAAATTTCACATTGACCTCATGAGGGGCCAAATATTTTCATTTGCCCGCCATTCAAAATAACTATTTGGGGTTTGGTAGGGGCTTCCTATTCATTACTCTAAATCCCCCGCTAGAACTTTAAATCGTTAACAGTCTTCTTCCTCACAGAGGCCCCAATCACAGAAGATGACGAATACCCTATTATCGACTGATACCCGCGTGTAGCCTGTTCTGTTTTTTATTTTAAAGCAGGTTCCCAGCTCTTTGATCTCCGTGGCAATATTTGTTCAACATGACAAGGCATAAACAAGAGAGTTTCTGTCTATTTGGAAAATGCTTTTCAATGCTTTTGGCCTGGTTCTACGAAGCTACACATTATTGCGTAACGCGAGACAGGCAGAACAAAAGATTTCTTGTCGCCTGTCAAAAGCACAATAGAAAAAACCTATCTGATTTCGCCTGAAGTTTGAACATGTCCTTCTTTTTAAAAAGAGAAAAGTGAGAACATGATTATATGGAATGTGTCAAAGATAATCTTATGTTCTAGTGCTTTTGACATACACTAGGTGGAAATGGAGGTAGAAAAGGACCGTGTATTTCGGCCTTTAGTATGCCATGGATGACATGATTTCCTGTGCAAGAACTGATGAGTATCAGCTGGTTTGCAAAACAAATCTGTCTTTATGACTCCCCCCCTCCCTATCCCATAGTGACCTGGACATCTAAAAAACGTATGGTTTCCCGGAACTACTCGCTAGAAAATTTGATATTGTCCTGGCTACTGTTGAGAAAGTTGATGAAAAGCTGCAGTTTCTCTTCCCCATGTGTCGAAATGAAGAAAAAATCATCGATGAATCTCATCTAGACCAGTGGTTTGCTCACCGAAGCCTCCTACAACCTCTCATCCAACACACTCATAAAGAGATTAGCATAGGCAGGAGCGAAATTCGTGCCTATCGTCGATCTCAACTCTTGCCTATATATCTTATTGTTAAATTCAAAATAGTTATTTTCAAGGACCAGGGATGCCAACCCAATACAGGTGGCAGTAGCCACGGTTGGATTAACCCTCCTACCCAGTGCTTCCCTCATGGCCTCAAGACCCTCCCCATGTGGCATACTGAGATAACGCCCTATTACATCAACAATGCAGAGAAAAGCCCAATCGGGTATGCTTCCTAGCTTGCCTAGCTTAGATAGAAAGTGATTAGTATCCTGAACGTAAGACCTAGTAAAGCTTATCAACGGATTGAAGTGGTGATCTAAATACTCCGATATATGCTCTGTTATACTACCACAATTAGAGATGACTGGACGCCCCATAACGCTATTGAGAACCTTATGGATCTTAGGTAAAAGATAAAATCTGCTTAATCTAGAATCATTAACCTCTAAGTAACCCATCACCTCTTCTAAACCCAGGTCCTCCTCCCTTAATTCTTTTAACCTATCAAGTATGGTCTTACCTAATTCTACAGTGGGGTCCACCTCAACTTCCTCATAAACCTGCCTATCATCTAATTCTAGGACAGCTTCTGTAACATACTCCCCCCTGTCCAATAAAACCAAGGCTGACCCCATATCCGCTTCCCTAATAACCAAACCAACATCAGATTTCAAAAACTTAAGAGCAGAAAGCTCAGAGTGAGAAAGATTGGGATAAGACTTACCTTCCGCAGAAACGGACAGTACCCTCTTCTCCACAAGAGAAAGATAAGATTCAAGCAAAGGACCACCTTTAGGACGATTCCAAGAAGATTTAAGTTTAAATTTATTAATTGCAGTAGCGTCATTTGTTCTATCTTTGAAAAACCAGCGAATTCTAATTCTACGTTTGAAATCTTCAATGTCCTGTCGCAATCTTGCCACATCTATGTCTGTAGGAACGGGTGAGAATTTTAAACCCTGGGAGAGGAGAATGATTTCCTCTTCCGAAAGGGATCTCCGAGAAAGGTTCACCACATTCGCACTAACAAAACGTCCAATGATTCTACCATCCTCATTTAAGACTCCTTCGAAACCAAGATTAACGTCCTGCAGCCTCTTCTCGTCAGCTAAACTGTTGTCCATCATTACCGGCTTCTCTGCCGCTCTTAGGTCTCTTCCACTAAATAACTCGCCATCGAGATGTTGTTTTATCTCTAACCCCTTCAGTAATCTATTATTTTCTTCCATCTTCCTCGTCAAACATAAACTGAGAATCTTTTTCCTTCTCTTCTCCAGTAAACTTTGACATATCATCGTCAGTCTCTCCCTCACATGCTCCATCCCTTCTCTCATAACTTGGGATCTTTCCCTACATAGAATTCCATATGCCCCCTTCTCTGCTTCCCGTAAACATTCTCGATAATGTAAAATTAAGTGTCACTAATTGGGATTCTGCAATGCATAAGATGCTCCTCTATGACTCACTAAACTCCTGCGAGTCCTCTCCAACACATGACAATTACTTTTTTATACGAAGTCCAACAGGTACAACAATAACAGCATTACACGACTCCAGAAAACTACGGTGATGTTCCAACTTTAACAACTTTGTAAACATACTATATTAATATTAATGATTAACTGAATGCGCTTCATTTACCAATCCTTCTATACCTACTCCTAGCAAACCAAATATATATATATATACATATATATATATATATATATTCCATCAACAATGCAGAGATATATATATATATATATATATATATATATATATTTATATATATATATATATATATATATATATATATATATATATATATATATATATATATTTATATATATTATATTAAAGCAGAAGCAAGAAATGCTATACTTCTGGACATCTAGTCCTCCTATGCCTGCAAGCTCAGAAGGATTCCAACCGATGCCGTGAGTGACAGTCAAACCATCGAACGATCATCAGCTTCCAACGGCAAACACGTGCATTTCAAGATTCTATATTCCATTTTACTCATCCAAGAGTATTTTAAAAAGTACACTTTTATTAGCAATTAAGACAAGAACATTTGGATTTGTTTATTATGATGATGACATAGCGTAACTGCATGTAAATCAGTTTTTACTGAATTATATATATATATATATATAATATATATATATATATATATATATATATATATATATATATATATATATATATATATATATATATATATATATATATATATATATATATATATATATATATATATATATATATATATATATATATATATATATATATATATATATATATATATATATATATATATAATTTCCTCAACATCTCCAAACTGTAAAATGGTTAAAAATTACAAAATACTCAGTGAAAACACTTTTGTAAGTAGAAAAGTGTTTCTAGAGCGTATCATAAAAAAGGCTTTGAAAGCAAACATTAAAACTAGAAGATGCACCCACATAGTTTTCGCCAAAATACTTTTGTCCGCAAGTATATGCATCCTCAATTAATTCAATTGGTTTTGTCTTGCTAACTGCGACAAGTCTGGGTTCTTGTGTAGAACAGCATTTATTTTCCTATAAGAGGAAGATCAAACTTGGGATTAGACCCTTCCAACAGACATGTATAAGGTATCTGGACAATAAACGAAAATGATTAAGTCGTTTAGATAAAAGAAATCATCACATACTTAGATAAAAATGCTTCAACTGACTTCTACAATTCAATACAATACAACTTAATTCCGAACTCCAGTGGCCTTTCGCAAAATATCTGCTGTAGGAGTTGTGAGGTCACAGTGGACATTGGTTAGGGATGCAGGAGTGAAAAGGTAAGTAATCACTCAGCAAAAGGAAATGGAAAGGTGGAGGAGTGGTGGGTATTTACACGATCCTCTTTTACGTACATTTGTACCTAAATAGATAAAAAAGTATGGGCAATGGTTTTTACATATACATAATAAAAAGCAATTTCTCACGCTAACTCCATCATATGAAAACTAATCTAAAGCACATATGTTGGCACTATGGTTTTGATATCAAAAGATAATTGGAGAAAGCGAACTATTAGGCCAGGAAAAAACGGAATGAAATGAGGGAATGAACACCGACAAATGAGGCAAGTTGTCCAGGGCTCCTAGCCTTAGAATGGATCCCTGAGTTATGAAATGATTAAGTGGTGATTGCATCAACTTTAAAAATTCATAATGACCTGGTGAGAGGCCACATTTTATATTTATGAAGTGCCTCTTGTTAAGAAACAACGTAGATGACTAAATACTGTGTTGCTACTTCCTTCCGTTAAGCTTCATTTGATTGGATCGGAACTAATACCTATAGTTGTGGTATTATTTTTCAAGCCTTTTAATTATGTCTGGGTGCTTGTGATCACTTACATAGATAGTAGTATCGTTTGCATAATTATAAAATCATGTCACATGTCACAAATGTGAATAAATCATGAATACAGGTGCTAAAGACGAGTGGTCCCAGAAAGCAGTACCACATGGTCAAGTCTCTCTTCATAAATCGTGAGTCCCATTCACCTTCACCTGCTGCCTCTCTCATGCTGATAACTGTGACTCAATATAAGAGATGCCATTAAAACCGTATGGTTCAATTATAGCAATTACAAGGTCATGATTCAGAAAATCGAATGATGAAGAAAGATCAAGAAATACAGCTACAGTACTTTTTCTCTGCCCAGTGCTTTCTCACATGTTTCAGCGAAGCACAAGAAAACATATGATCGCCAGTCTACTTCTACCCAGTGAGTATGGCCAAGTTACTATAACGCATTAGGTGCGGAGGGAATTAAATGGGGCATCAAAAAGTTTCCAAGGGACAATTTAATTCGCTAATAAAGCGCCATAAAAAACCACCTTTTGAATTTAGATCGACGGTAGAATTTGGTGCGCATTGACCAGCGACATATCAGCGAATTAAAAATGATAATTTCGCCTTGGTTTCAGACAGCGAATTACAAGCGCAGTGAGTTAAATTGATGGTCACTGGAATGTGTTCATAGCTGCTAATAGCTTTAATTTTCTTTATTTCTATGCATCACGCATCCTCAAACGTGGGAAACCTAGCTGACTGGTCAGGGGATTTGTTGAAGAAGAATGCAAAGTAAACCAAAATGGCTTGTTGGTGAACGGATAAAGCGGAAGCTAATTGACAAAATTGAGCGGCTTCTTCTTGTGCTGCTAGTCAGCCAGTTTTGGAGGAGGATGACAATAGTTGCGATTCTGTTTCAGATTATACATTCGACAGTCTACATTAACTAGAGAAAGGAAGGAAAGCGGAAGACGAACTTACAGCTCAATTGAATGCTGGAGTAACGTTGGTGATGTAGCATATGAAGGGGGGGGGGGGGTGATGATACAGAAAAGCCTTACTTCACAAACTGAACAAAAGCATCCGTGCTTGAATCTTTCACCTGTCGAAGTACTTTTCACAACAGATAGTAATAATTTTTTGGAAGTACTCCATCAGTCCAGAATTCCTAGATGAAAATGACACATTCATATGACTACCTCTCTATAATGAAAGAAATTGAAAGTCACAGCTTAGCTCTAGGGAATATATTCCCCCACCATATGACTGTCAATTATTACTTGATGTGAGTTGATGCGAATTAAATTTATTTGAATTTACTGTCTGAATCTACACTTGAGTTCCAAGCACTCCCACAGCGAATTATCAATGCTTCAAATTAAAACTAATTCGCTGCGCTCTAAATGCGCGGTATGAGTTTGGCCTAGAATATTCGGTAAGAGTAACAAAATGGTCTCCTGGTAGCATTGGTTCAGGTAGATCAAGTGTGAAGTTTTATCACGGCTTGTCAGGCAGTATTGTTGATTTCACTGCTGGTACACTATAATGTCTTGCTACTACTCGAAAGCTAAGCCTTACTCTGCACTTGTTCTGTCTCACAGTCCATACCAGGCCACCATGCTTTTGCTCTAATTCTCTTCTTAGTTTTCACTATTCCTTGGTGGTCTTCATGAGCCAGATTTGTGTAACAACATTACGGATGACAGTATGTGGAAACATCTCATTAAAAACCCAGAATTCGCCAAATCATATTGCTAGGAAATATCCACTCCCTACAAGTTCTTTTTGTTGTTCAAAACACAGGCTAATCCAGGGACGTAGGAACTGGGGGTGCCAGAGGGGCCATGGCACCCAACCTTTTTGCAAACAATGCAAAAGTGCCCCTTTGAAGCCCAAAATGGGCGTGGTAATGTGCCCCTTTTAGGACTTGGCTCCCTTCACTTTTTAGATGCTTCCTACGTCCCTGGGGTAATACTAGAAAAATGCTAGTTTCATCTCCAATAATATCTATTTCATCTTGTATAATCAATTTTGTCTTATCTGCACTTTTGTCTTATCTACACTCTATAAACCACCAACTAACGGATTTACATCTGATATATTCAGTATATACTAAAAACAATGTGAAAATACAAAATGATACGACAGGGGTACGGTACAAACGTGGTACGATATCCATATAGTACGATATATGTTCCAAAAATTTCTAAGCACCTACAATACTGCGCATGGCTATGATACGCATATGGGGTGATGCTAGGGATATTCCCCACACATATAGAGATGATAGTTTTCAGATCATTACTGCGCAAGCAAGATCGTCCTTTTATTTAAATGTTCGGGAATCACTTTATATAAAGACTTAAAACCCGGACTTGTGTAAACAAAAGGAGTTCGTTTCCTCCCTTTGACTCTTCAAGCAAATTCTGGGATATAGGTACCCATTGGCCAACTATATGGTCAACTATACGCAGTATTCATCATATCAGTGAATCTATCCGCATCTTGCTATATAAATACGGTGGAATCTCGGGTTTTGAATGCAATTCATTCCAGAACGATGGTTGAAAAACGATTTGTTCGAAAACTGAAACAGTATTTCCTATAGGAAATTATTACAAGTAGGTTAAGATAAAGACTTTAAGTAAGCTCAAAACAGCACAATCACTCATGAATATGCCGGACCGTTCGAGATACAACAATAATGGCTGTACGGAGTAGATTGAGCTAGTGACTACACGCTCGACCGGCTCAATCTGCTCGAACTCCTGTAATTTGTTCGAACAGTAAGGTGGTAACTCAGGGTAGAAGTTTTCAAATTGAGTTACTTCTTCGAATTGAATAGGGTTGAATAGATCTGAGAGTATTAAAACATCGGATACCTGATGTCAGTATCTTTAGTATTTCAAAAGTTATGGGACTTTGAAGCTATGAATTTTACGTCAAACTTCAAAGAATACAAATTGCTTTTTCCAGAGGTTTGGCGCTTGATTTTAATAGGAAACATGCATGTACAAATCTGAAACTAACCTCCATTGCAAGAGCATAAAAATATATAGCTATTTTGCTGTCATTCCTACTTAACTTCCTTAACATAAGTGTATCAAGACAGCATTTTCTCGGCTAGTTAAAGAATAGGGATACTTCAGCAGTTTTTAAAACTTATCATGCTTTTCCAGGCCTCCCAATCTAAATTGAACAATTTTTTTTATGAATTTATAACACTTTTTGCTGAATTCTTAGGACATTTTATGACGTTATTCAGTGATTTTTATGACATTTTATGACACAATTAACGCTATTCATTGGTCATTTTGAAATATCATCATGACAAATATGGTAAAATAAAACAAAGCTCATCAAACACAAACTAAATTATTGAAGCAATAAGAAATTCAAACAAAAAATATCACAATTGACAGTTCATGTTTGGTTCATTCACTTTTTTATCTGTTCAATTTCTTTCAATCTCCTCTGCAACACTTCTTTATCTGCTTCAAGTTCTGCCCTTCGCTTAAGACCCATCTCAATTTTGCCTGGAGCTCTCTGCAATTGGTGCTTTGTGCAATTTTTCTGGCTTAAAAGCTCTTTAAGCTGATCATTTCCTTCTTTAATACTGTCATCCGCAACTGCCAAGCCGTTCTGTAGTTGTTGTTAAGATACTCTTACAACAGACAGTTCCTCGTTCTTCTCATATTCAACCTTGTTTTGGGCTTCCAGCTCCCTTTTCCTTGCTATTTCTTCTTGTTCAATCTTCCTTGTAGATTCCAAGTCGGTCACATACCGTTTTCTTGCATCTTTCACATTATCTATCAAAGATCTTGTGATGGGAAGATCAAGTACTGATGGGTACTGTAAAAGTGCATCTTTGACAAAGCGCAAGGCCTCAATTGTTGACTCACCCAGAGAATTTCCATCAACATCAAGGATTGCTTTATTAATGGAGAAACCATTCTCAGGCGCACTGTTTCCATGTAAAATAGAAAGAATTACTTGAAACAGCGAAACAAGGAATGCATATTTTGGTTTACCATCAGACCCCATCAGCTTCTCTAAATGGAGCACAAATTTCACCATGTCACATTTTGGTGGCTCCTTTGCTACCGAGTCCACCCCCGCCAACATGAAAGCAGCTTCCCAAAAAGAATGTTGCTTCTTTGAGGACGCCTTGTCTTCTGCACTTGTTTGGTAGGCTGAGCCTGGAAATTTTTCAGTCTGGTAGAGCCTCCATTCTGTGCGCAAAATGTCACACACGACTTCAGTAGTGAGACAAGTCGGGAAAATAGCTGGCAATACATTTGGCAATGCTGACAAAACCATTTTTGTAAGCTTTGTAATAGCTTCAAGAGACCCATTAGCATTTTTTTTCCGGATTAATGATTGCTCCATTCTCAATGAACGAATTGATCGGTAGCATTCTTTTCAAGTAATCAGCTGCGTTTCGGTATGCCTGAAGGCAGTCACTGCGAAAGTTCTTCTCAACTTCCCCAATACCCAACGAAGACGACAAGAGCCCACTAGCTTTTGTTCCAACATCAACGTGACGGAGGCCCTTGACAACATCTTTATCGCAAGTATTTACCAACAGTAGCTGATTCACAGAGAGAGCATGTTTCTCTCCATCTTTCATCTCAGTAAGATACTTTGACCTTACAAACTTAGCCATGATATTCCACAGTAATGTCCCCATTTCTTCATACAAAGTGTGGATCAACGGCTTCATAGATTGAAACTTTGTCAAAAACGACTCAAAATCTGTAGCAAAATAGGCTACAAAGGATAGAAAACACAAGGCGGTATCATCTTTCAGCACCTTGCAAATGTTTTCGTAGCGAGGACTCTTCTTAACACTTGCTTTAAATGAAGAGGTATTAGGAAGAAAAGTCAAAAAGTATTCTTACAGATAATCATACTGTTCAATCAACCGCACTACAACTTTCCGCATGGTAACCCACCTGGTCGTGGAATGCTTCAGAGCATACTCTGAGACAACATCTGTAAACTCGACCATACTTTTATAATCAGCCCCACGTGCAGCTGACAGCTTAAAAAAGAAATGAATATCTAAAGCAAACTGATCAACATCGAACTTCAATTGCGAAACACCTTTTCTAAAGGCATTATGCACAATATGCAGTGGGCAAGATCCAATGTCCAAAAATGATGTTTGTGCTTCAGCTAGTAATGATGACTGCAGAAGAAGGCATTGGAATTTCAAATTCACATTTGGTCCATCCATGCCAAGATGCAACATAAATTTAATATCAAGACCAATTTTCTCGATGAATGCAAAGAAATGTTCCAAAAGTTTCTCAGCCGGACAATGGTCAACGAACAATGATCCACAATATGCCACAACAATCCCGTTTTGGGACTTGCTCCAATACTGCACAAAACCATCATATTGCTTTTTAACCTGTGAGGTTGTTGTTTCATCAAACTTGAAAGAAAAAGCTTTTGCATGAAAGTCACTCTTCAGGCTCTCTCTGAAGTGTGGACAAAGACCATAGTTTATAACATATGCCATCTTGGTCTCATTTTGCTTGTAGCCTTGAGCGATTTTCGAATCTGGGAACATTTGGCGGAACCTATCGCCATCTCCGGTGGCAGCCGCAAATGAAAAATTTGATTCAACAGTTTTGAAAGCCTGGAGAATCTCTGCTTTCACTAATTGTTCATATGGCAACAAAACAAATTTGTTCTTACTCATTATAGCACTGCCATTCTCAGATCTGGAAAATGTTACTTGGATTTTCATTCTCTTTTCATGTTGCAAGTGGGTAGGGCCTGACATATGTGAACATACTTGCGAAATTCCACAGCCATCAATTCTGAATGTTTTGTTACAAGCTACACATAATCCACGATATTTGTCAGTTGGAATGCCACGTAAGAAAGGAAACACCTTTTCCCATGACTCACTATAAGTCGTTTGTCTTTTAGCCGCCATAAAAATCTGAGGTATCTACCATAAAATGAGACAAGCCGATTAGAAACCGGAACAGAACAGACGCAACATCTGTCGGGGAGGGGAATCGAGGCCTGCTGTATTTTCTTTTGTCTGATCTTCAATGGTATCATTCAATGAGAATGTGTATATGATCCATATTTCTATGGTATGATCTGAGAAGGCGTTGAAAAGATCAATTTTCTGCGGAAGTTATGAAGGAAAAGTAATTCGACACCATTTGTTTTATTGTTCAAGACTGAGGGGCAGTATTCTAAAGGATAGGATAGAGGTTTCCCTGTATGCAGGCGTTTCTCTAGTCAATAGCACGGATTGTTGGCAGCTTAAGTGCTGTGATAAAAGAGAGAAAAATTCGAGTTCTCTCAACTTTCTGTGGGAGATTTCATTGTAAAGACAGCTTAATAAAACAACCAAATACTCGAGTATTAATCACAAGTACTTCGTCTTCATTTCATACAAAGTTACAGTCGAGGTATCAATTGTTGTGCAAAAGGGCCAATGAAGTAATCTAGTCATCACTTATGAGAAAGATTTTTCAAGCAAACATTTATGACATTTTATGACATTTGGCTACTTTTTATGACATTTTATGACAAAAATTCCAAAATTCAATTTTTTATGACGTTTTATGATTCTATGACAGAGTGGGAGGCCTGAACAGTTTATTAATTTATATAGCTAATCATGAAGAAGGTATTGTGTTAGCCATAGGCCCAAAAAGTCTACACACTCCAGGTCCCAGCCAACAAATGAAAATACAACAAAGGGGTGTGTCATTGGACTTCAAGTTAGTAAAGAAACTTAGTAGCTATTATATCAGCAAAATGCTCTATCATGCCATAAAATCTTCTTTTAAAAGATTTTTTTCTTCCTCGTTGTACTAGAAAACATTTGTTCTGGCCTAGTAATACTCAACCTATGATCATTGAAAATGTGTTGCTTTAATGAAAGCAAACAACAAACACCTTCCAAAGAACAATCATAAAATAATTGCACATGTGTATGAAGAATGACATACACTAATGGATCAGAAGTATTGCAACACCCTGCTAAAAACGGAGGCTTTGTGCAGTCAAAGGCCTAATCTTGAAAAGCTACACAACAAAATTATCACAATGTAGAGGCTTCTTCAATCCTAGTTTTGGCTGGAAGATATTCACCATCCGCTCAATTTCGAATTAAAACAAACTTTTTACCACTATTGAGAATTATTGACAGAAAAAGTACCAAAAGTGTTAAAGGAGTGCCATCAAATGTTTATGTATATTCAACTTGCTTTGTTTTAGATAAGTCCTACAAAAATAATTGCAAAGCCAGGGCTCATGCAGGAATTGCAAGTGAGGAAGTTTAAAAAACAACATGCTTATTGTCATTGAAACTTGTGCCTCACCTGAAACTGCTCCACAGAACACAGATACCGAATATCTAAGTGATGAGAACCACCACAGCAAAAATTTTTGTACAAACTGATAGTCCTGTATATTTTGTCTTCAAAAGCAATGAAATACCATATTCTTTCATCAGAAAATGCATATTGTTACATTAATTTCTTCCTACCAACTTCCTAAACTCACAGCCTAAACATTTAAAGGGCCTCCTTGAACATTTTCACTAATTTTTCTGTCAATATTTCTCATCAGTGCTAAAAAAGTTCATTTTAATTTGAAATTGAGAGAATGGCAAATATTTTTCAGCCTAAACTAGAATGGAAGAAGCCCCTACATTGTGATAATTTTGTTGTGTAAATTTTCAAGATTAGGTCCTTGATCGCAGAAAGCCTCCATTTTTAGCAGGGTGTTGCAATACTTTTGTTCAATTGGTGTATAATATTGTGTGTATGAGCTGTCTGAGACATCGGGGTGGGCTCTCAAGTGAAGTATATGGGAAACAAAGTTTCATTATTCATGACACTCACATTGTATCAAATACAGTCTGAGAAATATTCACAAATATTTTCACATTCTAATTGTGCACAGTTGTCAATGTAATGCTGCTCCTTAGTCTTGGACATAGAATTTCTCCAGAGTTTTGATAGAGCAATGTTTGTAGCAAACAATAGTAGTCTCTGGAGTTCAAGAGGGTAAATGTCCCTATCTGCAGTAGGTAAGTAATACTTGTACCACAAAGTTATAAGATTCCAAAAACCAAACTATGGGTTGAAATCAAGAGGTTTTACAATGTCTTCAAATCTAACGCTTTTCCAAATGCTGCCTAAAGTTGACAAAAAGAGTGTCCCCAACCAAAGGAGACCATAGCCTTATGAGGTAGCCTTGGCAGCTAAGTAACTACTGACACCGAGAAATATTTTTCTCATCTGTGCTACAATAGTCAGGAAATTCACAAACAATTCTCCAAGGTGCATGCCCTGGAAAGATTATGCAGAGAGTCAGTCAGTCATTCTTGTCTTCATACCAAAGCAGGCCAGTAAAGAGCCAGCTTGAGCCCTGGGGCTAGAGAAAAATGGGCCCTTTGTCAAGGGCAAATCTACCAAAACTTATTTTGTCCACACAGAAAAATGCACTTTACAACATAGAGATACACAAATGCAACGAGTGTGAGAAACTTAACTAAAGTTTCCATGGAATTTTAGAACTATCCTAGTCTACCAGAGTTCCATACAATAGGGGGTATCTACCTCCTCAATACACTATATGGTTCCATTGCAAGTCTTCTAGCTATGCCCTTCTTTAAGTGTGCATTGGCAGTACTGCAAAAAACAAACCTTTTGCACTTGCAGCAATGCTTAGTCACTTGAAGCCATTTTGCCAAACCAGCACACTGCTTTACCAAATGAAGTAGCAATGTACCAACTGGTCATGCAGTGCATATGGCAAAACATTGGGGGTGTCACACCACTCACACCACCCAGTAAATCCACCCTTGGCCCTTGTGGCTTCAAATCTGTTAAGTGCTGGACTCAAGCAATCTGAAAGTTTTGCAAGTATTGAATTTATGTAGCAAAACTAATGTTCCAAAAGCATAATTAGTATCAATGTAATGTGGGCTAATACACAAAAGGTTTTGTGCTACAAAACTCATTACTATTACTAATAATCCTTAAAATCAACAGTTCTTGGAATTTCTGATTCAAAACTCAATAGTGCAAGGTCACACAGCTTTTCCTGGGTCATAATAATTCACATGAAGTCCTATATCAGTTCATGCTTGCTGAAAGAATGCTTGATTGATGTAATGGTCAAAGGCAAAGTACACAATATCCTCAGTGCAGTGCAAATATTATAGAAAATAATATCTAACATAAATTCACCAACTTATTTTAAAAAGCATGTCACTTGATCTCTTTCAAGTAATAGAATCAAACTGAATCAAAGTGGAAAAACAAAGCCCTAAAACCTTTAACAACTAAACATCCAACAAGCACCCCAATTATAATTGTCCTGCATAAAGGGATAGTCAGATATCTATTTCAACCCTGTTTGGTGTCACCTCAACATAACTTTCAGTTAACTTTCAGACCCCTCCACCCCCACCCCTAGCATTCGTCCATGAAAAACTGAAAATGGCCCTACAAGCACATGCTAGTAGTTGGTGGCCTAGCATCTAGCAAGCTATCAGACTCATTATCAAGCCTCGCAGATTGCTGGAAACATATAAAAGCTACTTGCTGAGAAGTTAGTTCCTTTTCTAATCAATGCTTATTTGATGACAACAACAAATTACTTTGAGAACCTTTTTACATAGGTCATTCAAGATCTCATGTGAGGCAATTTCCTCTCAGGATTTAACATTCAATTTTTAGTCAGTTGTACAAAACTTAAAGTAAAACAATTTTTTAGTGTTGTGGCTATTGCCGCCCCCCCCCCCAACCACCCTTTAATTTGGAATGGCCCTGAGTGATGACAAAATCAATATATGACTGACACTTAAATAACACTTTTCTAGGCTCTTGTCAGGATCCCACTGGAGGTTTACCCCATCTATCCCATCACTCCTCTCTGTTTGAAGTTACTACAAACAGGTAACTTTTTGTCAAATCCTCATTGCCAATAATAAAAATATAGACATTTCATGCCAGTTTATTAAAGACAAAGGCATACTCAACATTAGATATCTCAGGCATAGAATACATGGATTGCACATTCCTTATCAAAGACCCATTACTAGAACCAAAGGGCTCTGGTGCATTCAGGGAATTTCGCTAAATTTTTCATTCCTAAGCCACAACTGTGGTAGTATCAATGCCACTTTCTAACACCCCATTTGAACTATAGCCACCTGCAACAGGGTTGGTTCTAGCCTGGAAAACCTGGAGGATCAAGAAAAGGCACAATTAGGATCAGTGAATAGGCTCAATTGGTTTGGTAAAATAGCACATAGCTTCAAAGCTGGTTTCAATCCAATCCTGAAAAAACACCACTGAAACTTAGACTTGCAAGCTTTATAAAGACAATCTAACACTGTATGTTATCATGTGACTAACTAGAGTAGTGTCTTTTTGAGGTGCCACCATGGTTGATAGCAAGGAGGGAAATTCCAAATTTTCTTGTTCCCCAGACATTTCCACAGATAAGTTCCAAATGATACCTATACATAGTAATGATCTCAAGAAATTGGCAAAGGTTTGATATAATAGCAAGATCTGGGTAAAGTGGGCTAAGTAAACCACTCAAAATTCCATTTTATGACTACTGGTTGGAAAAAAACCAATTTTGGTGTGGATACGTTTTTTCTCGGCGAACTGGAGCAAAGTGACCTATTGGTGTACTACAGTAGCGTGAAGGCAAAAGTAAATGAATGAATCTCCGGCGCGGCCTCTACAAGGAATGCACTGTTGAAATACTCCTAATCAGCAAATACGTTAATCTTTAAATCTATGTTCAACTTTATCGAAAAATTATACCGCTGTATATCTGAGAGATGCATCTTTCATTTGACTCCACACGGCATTCAGTGCAGCCTGCATTTCCGAACCAATCTTGTCTCCGGATAGAGGTGTTTCAAAGCTTGATAAACTCCTAAATATCTTTGATATACACTGTAAAACCATTCGTTACCACTAGGATTTAAGGTCCCACTATTGGTAGCACTTGCAATGTATCCGCCATGAGTTGTTGCTGTTGTACTTAAGCAATCAGAATCACAGCTCGACACTGATCGATGACAATGCAATGCTAAAGGCTGGTTTTCATATGTTGTAATTTATCTGCGATGGTTGCAAGTCTGGATCTGCGACTGTCGCCGATGAATTACAACATATGAAAACCAGATTTTATAGCAGTCGCAGACCATCGCCGATCATGGTAGATCATTCGAAGAGTTCAGTTTCTTTGTTCCGTTTCTTTGTGTTTCTATTTATTCTTTAGTCTGTATTATATTGTAATTTTATATTTAATTAAATAACTAGGTATTATTAGGTATTTTCTTTCACAGGGCCAATTGTAAAACAGGTTTCTACACTGAATTGTTACCCTGTATAAATAAGTTTAAAATGAAATGAAATGAAACTATTAACTACTGTCCGCTTGTATGGATGTTTCACGATAGAAGGGCTAATACTAAATTAAATAAAGTATGGGAAAGAGCCTTGCGAATTGCATGCAAAGATAGTGGTAGTAATTCTGTAAATAAATCCCTGACTATACATCAACGCAATTTGCAGTTGCTTGCGATAGAAATATTCAAGATAAAGAATAACATTAATCCAACTTTTATGAAGGATGTCTGTGCCGAAAAATATAACTATTATAGCTTGCGTAATTCATCATATATCATCATCATCATATATTTAATCACAAACTTCCATCAGCTTAAATTACAAAATTTAAAATATAAAAACAAATATATATAACTTACTAATCAACGTTCATCTTAATAATCTATAACTTACTAATCAATTTACGAGAATGCCAGATTGCTGATCTTCCTGGGTGTCGTGCTTGGGGAAGGATTTTAATTCTGGAGAAATTCCTTCAGTCTTTTTTTAAAAGTGAAGACATTGGAACTTAATCTTATTTGCAATGGAATTTCGTTCCATGTCTTTGCACTTGTATAGAAAAAACTTGTTTTAGAGAACTCAAGATTGAGTCTTGGGATGTCTAAATCATGCTGATTTCTTGTTTGATATTTTGAAATCTGGCATCTAGTGATGAGTTTTCCGTTCAAGCTCTCCGGGCACAGACCGTTAAGGATTTTGTAGATCATTTTTGCCCTATCAAATTTGATCAAGTTGGAAACTGAGAGCCAGTTACAAGTCCACCCATCTTTCAATCTGGAGCTCTCAATCAGCGTCCGTGCTCTGTTTTGAAGACGCTGGAGATGATCAAGTTTTGTATTTGATAAACTGCCGCCCTATACACTTGATCTAGTTTCGACTGCGGAAGTATGTTTCTTAATTTCTGCAGGGACGAGAGCGCACTTTTTATTTTACCTTTGTGCTTCTTATATTGCTCATTCCATGTAAGGTTTTCGTCTACCATGGTTCCGAGATATTTTACTGTCTGGACCCGTTTAATGGGCTCCTCGTTTATTTTTATCTCAATAGGTTCAGAGATACTGTTGGTTTGACGTTTGTGACCAACTACCATGTACTCTGTTTTATCAGTGTTAAGACTTAGCTTATTTAGTCTTAACCATTTTGCTATATTGCCAACCTCTGTTTTTAAGTCGTTGCAGAGCTCAGTAAGATCTTCAGCAGAACATGTTACACTGGTATCATCCGCGTACATGATTGCTGTACATTTTTCGAGGCATTGCTCAAAGTCATTTACATACAGGATGAATAGAAGAGGCCCCAAGCACGAGCCCTGTGGAATGCCGCAGAGAACATTTTTCAGGCAGGATTTGTGACCATTTATTTGACAGTATTGTTTCCTGTCAGTTAAATAAGATGCTAACCAGCGAAGTGGTGTCCCTACTGCACCATATTTACTTAACTTTGATAGGAGAATTCCGTGGTCCACGGTATCGAACGCCTTCTTTAGGTCGAGAAAGATACTAATATTAAGTTTGCGTTTGTCAATGTTTGAAAACCATGTGTCCGTTACACTAAGTAGTGAAGTGAGAGTGCTGTGCAATTTAAGAAATGCGTGTTGGCATTTTGCAAATTTGTTATGTTCTTTCAAGTACTTGGAAAATTGGTCATGTCCTATTTTTTCTAGTAATCTTGAAAACACGGATAACACAGATATGGGCCTATAGTTGCTGACATTGCTTTTCGAACCTGACTTAAAAATTGAAGTTACTCTCGCTATTTTCCAGATATCGGGAAAGATGCCCTTATTGAAAGACGCGTTGAATATAATAGCTAGCGGTTCAGATAAAATTTTTGCTGCATCCTTAACTAGCTTGACAGATATTTTGTCATATCCTGCAGATTTGGAGCATTTCAAGTTTTTTATTTCTCTTTCTATAGTATTAGGATGGATTGTATAAAACTCGAAGCATGAAGCAATCGTCCCTCCTATATTAGATAGATATTTTAGTGGGTCATCAGAGTAATCCAAATCATTTGCAACTGCCGAAAGCAAGAGCAACAATATATGGTACAGAAAATATTCAGTTTAGAGGTTGCTCCTTATGGTCCTCACTGCCCAATAGTTTGAAAGACAGTGACGCTTTACAAGAATTTAAAAGAAAAATAAAACAGTGGAACAGAATGCCTTGCAACTGCAGATTGTGCAAAGTTTATATTAAAGATTTAGGTTTTTTGGCTTAGTTCTGTATTTATATTCTCTTTTGTTTAGTCTCTTAGTTTTAGAGTTAGTTTGGGTTGGCCTTAATTAGCTTCTTTTTAGCTATAAATACAGCCAACTGTAAATAAATTGATGATGATGATCATGATGATCATGATGATGATGATGATGATGATGAAATGAAATTTCAAAAAAGTTTGAATTTTCCGATTATCGCAGATTGTCTGCGATGGTCTGCGACGGAAAAAATTGATGGAAACACTCAGTCGCCGACAATCTGCGCAGGAAATACAAAGTTTGCGTCCATTTCCATTGTTTCATTTGCAAAACAAAATGGCCAACAAAGATGCACGAGACAACGATGCTTCGTTCATGGAGATTATTTGGGAATATCCTGTAGTATATAGTAGTGCCAGCAAAGACTTCAAGAATAAAAATAATTTCATGTAATCTGAGCTCCTTTACCAATGTATGAAAACTGCCCCCAAGCTTTTGTTGCTGCTGCCATATCTTCCTTATCCAAAATCTCGGTAGGGTGTTCTTCTTAATAGCTTTCTTTTCTTTAGTAATAATGCTATTACTAGCAGCAATTTACCTTGCAAGAGCAGCTGCTTAATGTTGCCTTGGTTCACCATCTTGCAATGAAAATGTTAGTTTATGCGCCAAAACTGAGAATGAAAAACAACTACAGCATGCAATAATCGCAGACAATCTGCGATGGTCGCAGACAATCTGCGATGGTCGCAGACAATCTGCGATGGTCGCATGCAATCTGCGATGATCGCAGGCAATCTGCGATGATCGCAGACAATCTGCGATGGTCGCAGACAGTCTGCGATGGCCGAAGACAATCGGCGTTCATTTGGAATACATTTGTCTGCGACTGTCGCCGATGAATTACAACATATGAAAACCAGCCTTAAAGCGCCCAAGGCTTCTATATCATTGCTCATTGAATTAAACTTGTTATCAACTGATGGCATTAAGGATCCAATTGATGTTGCGATTACTAAATACAGCTTACATCCAAGCGTCAAAAGAATAAAAGACGACTTTAATCCTTCAAGGATGTTCGAGTTTGCACTTGTGTCAAAGGAAGAAGTATACAAACAACTGGATAAACTTGATCTAAAGAAAGCAACACCACTAGAGAGCATTCCAGCCAAAATTTTGAAAGGAAGCTCGGATGTTTTTCTTCCTTATCTTACTAACATTTTCAACCTGTGCTTGGCAGAAAATTACTTTCCAAACGAACTTAAAAAAGGGGATGTCTCCTCGTTATAGGCCAATTACTATCCTATCATCTACTTCAAAAATTTTGAAACGCCTGTTATATGACCAGTTAATGGAATTCTCCTTGAGCTTCTTGTCTCCCCTACTTTGCGCGTTTAAAAAAGGCTATAATACACAGTATGCTCTTTTAAGATTTCTGGAAACTTGTAAAATGACCTTGGATAAAAGCGGCTACGCAGGAGCTCTATTGATGGATCTCTCTAAAGCCTTTGACTGCATAGATCATGAATTATAATAGCAAAATTGCATGCCTATGGCCTTAGTAGAAATGCTCTTAAAATGATACATAGTTATTTGTCAAAAAGGCTACAGAGAGTTCAGATAAATGGTTCATTTAGCACATGGAAGGAAGATAACAAAGGAGTCCCACAGGGATCCATCTTAGGACTTTTGCTTTTTAACATTTTTTTGAATGATTTGTTTCTTCTGATGAACAGACTCGAAATATGCAACTACGCTGATGATACGACAATTTATGTATGCGACTCTAAGATTGAATGTGTCATAGATGGCTTAGTGCAAGATGCTGCTCAGTTAGCAACCTGGTATCCTGAAAATTATATGAAATCGAATGTAGATAAATGTCATCTTATGATATTTGGTGAAAAAGTAAAAAGATGAAAATACATTTTGGAGAGGCTGTAATAGAAGAGAGTGATGAAGAAACATTGCTAGGGATAACGCTAGATACAAAGCTTAGCTTCACAAGTCATGTGCAGTCACTTTGCAGAAAAGCAAGCCAGAAGCTGCACGCATTATCTAGAATTTCGAATTTCATGGATTCAAAAAAGATAAAATTGATGATGAATACCTTGATATTGTCACATTTCAGCTACTGCCCTCTGATATGGATGTTCCATGATAGGAAGATTGAAAGCAAAATAAATAAAATACAGGAGAGGGCTCTTAGAATCGCATACAGAAATAACACTTCTCAATTTAAAGAGCTGTTAGAAAAAGATAATTCGGTATCTGTTCATCAGAAGAACCTACAGTTGCTGACGATTGAGATTTACAAAACCAAAAATTGGTTGAATCCTCCGTTTATGATAGAAATTTTTGGCGATAAGGAAGTGCCCTATCAGCTAAGAAGCACGAGTAAACTAAATCTACCAAAAGTGAGAACTACAAACTATGGCACAGATACAGTACGGTTCATGGGTCAAAGAGCGTGGGCAAAATTGCCACTAGAATTAAAAGCTTCCAGCTCTTTGACAGTTTTTAGAAAATATCTTAAATCAGAGAAAAGCAGACATTGCAACTGTAGGATCTGCAAGACTTTTATTTATGGATTAGGGTATTTATAATTTTCATATTTTTTCTTTTTCCTTTTACTTTTTTATCTTGTAAATAGTTGGCCTAAATTAGCTATAGTAGCTACTATAAACAGCCAACTTTAAATTAAAGAGATAATAATAATAATAATAATTATTATTATTATTATCAGCCGCAGATCCAGCGGAGCGTGTTACCGGGTTCAGATATGTCATTTTAGACCACACCTTCTCAAAACTCCAGGCACGCCCATTTTAAAACTTTTCAATGCCATACCAGTCGAAGGATGGATAGATATATAGTATTTATCTAAGCCAGCCAAAGATTATTATTATTACCATTGGTCCCTGTCAAGTCTCTCCAACCTTTCGCTGAATTCCTTAAAATTTGTTTTATTTATTAATTTAGTCAAAATATCGATCTGTCATTATTATATGCTATTAACTACTTTTAGATGCTGCCAAAGTTCAATTATCATGGCATAAGCACTCTCCGATGAGTGAGTTTCAAAACTCTGAAAGTTGTGTTGAAATGACACCAAAAGCAAATGAACAGTTGAAATCAAACAATCGCTCGTTTGCCTTTTGTAGTGTAATTTGTCAGCATTGCTAATATCAATTCCATGATAATGGCCTAAGCACTCTGAGATGATTGAGTCTCAGAACTCTGAAAGTTATGTTGAAATGACACCAAAAGCAAATGAGCCATTAAAACCAAACAATCGCTCGTTTGCCTTTTGTAATATCAATTTTAAGCCTTATTGGTTTAACAACGGTAAATACCATTCCTTTAGAGATCTGGAAGAGCTCAAAAACCTGCAAAGTCACAAGTAGCTTGACTTTGCTTAATTTGTTATTATTTTGTTTCTTCTTCTGTAATTAATAGTTGTTTTAAATTGTACTTTTTCCCTGTAAACAAAATTGAATTTTATACTCTTAATGGCTTTAGGGCTTGCTGAAATTTATTAATTTGAAAAGTAACTTTGAGTAATAGGGAGTAGATGGTAGTACATCCTTTATTGCTATTAATATTTTTATTACTTATTATTTTATTGTTATTATTATCATTAAGTTCACTTTAATGCTTGAGTTTTTACTTCCACTCGACGGATTGATAGCCCCCATGGACAAGTAGTATTTCCTGTTTATTGCTCATGCATGCATGCATATTTCATATTTCATATATTCATTATTTACCGTTGGTTTGTTGTTTCTAATATTTTCACGCTAATTTAGACCACCTTGCATACATAAATATCTAAAAAAGTTAATTACAACAATAGAAAATTTCCCGTGAATGATACGGATTCTACTGCATATGATGTTGTCTTTGCATTTGCAATTTTGCAGAGGTTCTTTTTGCTACGATCATATTTCACATATTTATCTCATGAAATTGCGATGCAATCGATGGATTCATGTTATTTAATAACTTGTACATTTCTGTCATCAACTTTTGCAGATTTTTTACGTGAATGGTATAGCTGTTGCTGCTGTAGAAGCACTTGGAACGATGAATTATAATCATTTGTAAAGGGTCCTCAGTACACGTTTATGTGCACGATCTATTTTCTTATTTGCACTTTTATTGCAGAATAGCCATGCCAAAGAGCAATAATTGAAATTTGACAGGATCATCACATTACAAATTGATAGTGCTTGTTCTCTGGAAATGTAAATATTTAGTCTCGTAAAAGCGCTGGTCCTTTTGTTGACTTTTTGACATAGGGTAATTCGGGGCAAAATGAGACGCTTAAGCAAATAGTCTACTCTTGCTCAGCCAGGAATACGTGAATATAAGAGGACAACATTCATATACTTACTTAAACATATGAACTATTCAACAGCAAGAGCAATTTTCCCTAGCTTTTCATAATTTGAAAATTTCCAGCTTTTTCTACAACAGGTATATCATCTCATTTTGCCCCAAATGTGGGGCAAAATGAGACACTTTATCTTCTATGTTTATAACTCTTAAAGGCATACATCTACTAGCTTCGTTTTTAAACGATAAGAAGCGGAGGCAAGAGACATTTCATTCAACAGTTTTTAGCAATATATTACTAATTGAAATGACTGAAATAAGTACACTTACATTCGAATTAATTTAATGAAATTTATGAATTTCTTCTAAAAATTATGTAATGGCGAAAGATCAACGAGGTGCGTGGTTATGCAAATTAGATGCAAATTACAACAGCAAATCAAAAAGAACAGGAAGTCGAAATACGGCCAATGAAAAGGTTATAATTTGAAGATTCGAAAAGTTAAATATTGTTGCGAAAAACTTTTGTTAAAATAGATCTTTAATAGATGTTTTGACGGGTAGCCACGCATTTTTTTGACAGCTTCGAATGCCAAATCTAATGTTCTGCTATCTGAAGAAGTTTCGAGTTAACTCTGCTCTGTGAGCAGATGCATTATCCTGTTGACAAATGAAAGTTTTTCTTGATTGCTATGGATATTGCTAATACTTTAAGAATGATTTTCTTGAAGCAAGGAAACATAATATTTTAAATTCGATCTTCATGTTATTGAGTCGTTTCTAAAGCCAAAACGACAATCGTTAGAGAATACCCACTGAAGAGGGGTCCGGCAGCTTTTTGCTGAAAGTAAAGTTTTTGCCTTCTTATACTCTTTGATATGTGCGGAGCATCTGAAATCAAAGTCAATTCAACGTATGGTTTCATCTAAATTAAGAAATACAAGTATATACTATGATTCCTAGTAGTAGATTAGGATGGACTTAGGCCATCGTCGCATTTTGCCCCAGTTTGATACCAGAAGAAAGAAAGAAACTAAGCATAAAATTGTGCATTCCATCATGCTATGTTATTGCGAGTAATATACAGTTGTGCTTAACTAAATTCTATAAGGGGTTGTATCTCACTCATCTTGAATCATTGGCGCAAAACTTTGAAAAAGTTTTCAATATATTTTCCTTAGTCTTGGCAAAATTGCTGTTTTAATCATCGATGAATCCGCAAAAAATTCGTTTTTCTCACCTCAGCTTTTCGTTACCACAGAAACAACGGCTGAAAAGCTGAAAGAGGGAGTTCAATTTTTATATCATAGATTGAGCTGATTTGTTTCTCCACCGAACAAACCGAAAATTCATTATGAAAGAAGAAATGTCGCATTTTGCCCTGTGTCTCATTTTGCCCCGAATTACCCTAATTTCTTTACCCGGTGTATTCTTATCTTGATTGATATCATGTTTCAGATTTCATGATACTGTAGGTCAATATCTACTTATGAAATTACTAAAATTAGATCCCAAATAAGAGTTTCCTTTTTCGTTTGGATGGAAGTTTTTCTGGCTTAGACATGATACATCTAAGTTGTCGTTGTCAATAACTGCAATCTCAATTTCTTTAGCAAGTTCTTTGATATCCTTGTTCAAAAGTGGGACGCTTACCTTCAGTTGTTTGGTCTCATCTATCATCTTTTTACCCTCTTCCTACTTTGTTTAAATGTGACCAGATGCCTTCAGGTGGTAGCAAACTCCTGGAAGTGCATTTCTGTTTCAATTTGTTGCATGTCACATGAAGACCTCAACTATTTTTTAAAGAGCGTATTTTTCACTGGCCCCTAATTCTGCGCTGTAATCTTATATGTATTTTTATGATAGCCAAATAAAGCCGCTTGGTCAAAATAATCATTCTCTTTATTACAACACTTAAGTTGCGTTTCACATCTATTAGTATCGATTTATACTTTTAATCTGTTTGTACAGTAGCATTTAGTCTATTTAGTTTATGCTTCAGGTAGAGAACTGTAGAGCCCCCTCATGTGTTGATGGACTGCCAGCTTTTGCGTATTCTTCGGACGTAACTGGCATGCCATACGTAAGTGGCTATGACATAAATAAACAACTGCCCCAAACTATTAACTCACGCAACTTCATAATCCTAGAAATTACAATTCGATTCAAGGGACCTCTCATTCTTCATACAAATATAAGAAGTCTTTCCCTGCACCATGAGGACCTCGTTACTCTATGCGTTATGATTAAGGTTAACTGTGATATCATAGGAGTCTCTGAAACATGGAATCAAACTCAAAAAGATATTTTAAATAATTTCAGGACTGATGGTTACAATTACCACAATACAAAGGCTTTAACAAAAGACTTTATGTTAAAAATTCCTTGACTTCTAAGCTATGCAATAATTTGTGCATTTGTTGCAATGGTTTTTGAAACAGTTTAGGTTGAAATAAACAACACAGGTGGAAAGAACTTTTCACTCTGTTACACCTATAGACACCTGGATACGGACGTGGGTAAGCTTACTGACCATATTAAATCTATTCTCCCTAAATCAATCAGGAAACAAATGTTTATAATGGATGATTTCAATATCAACTTTTGAATTTTGATTCTCACATACCTACAAGTGAATCTGTTAGTAATCCTCTTTCGGGTAATTTTCAACCCTGCATAAATCATCTTACAAGAATCTCTCATAGCTCTCCAACGATTATTTACAATATTTTTACTAATTCAACAGATTGTGATATCATCTGTTATAACACTCTATCACAGATTTCCGGTCATTTTCCTCAGCTCTTAATTCCTAAAGATGGGAAGATGCATCATAAACAAGTGACTTCTTTTTAATGTGATTTTTCATTATTAAATGTGAACTCCTTTATTCGCAGATTTTTAACCAAATGGATTTAAAATACATTGAAGCTGATACTGATGTTGATAATAACTACACGCAATTTTTTCAGGAAATTAATCTTTTATTAGATAGTCATGTACTAATTAAAAGATGTATAAAATAAATCAAAGTTTAGGTTAAAGCCTTGGATTAACAAGAGAATTAAGAAAATGATGAGAATTCGTGATAACATCCTGAGAAAACTGAAGAGAATTAGGTCTGAGAATAATATCAAACTCCATAGACAGTTCAGAATTTGGGTGCCAGTTGAAATAAACAATAGTAAAATATACTATTTTCATGACTATTTTTCCACTAACGGCAAAAATATAAAAAAGTTATGGCAAGCCATAAAGTCAATTATATCTAACATCTCCACTCCAACAATTTCAAGAGGTATAAAAGATCCTAATGGGAAAATGGGCGAGTGGCCAAGTGGTTAGAGCGCTTGACTGCTGTGCGAAACATCGATGGTTCGAGCCGAACCCTCGGATCATAGTTGGGATGCTCGCTCACTGTCCACCCAGCAGTAAATGGATACCTGGTGGCAACACTGGGGAAGCTAAAGGCGGCAAGGAAAGGAACTGGCCACCCTACCTCACTATGCCGGCGGCTCAGGATAAGTGCCCCTCTAATGGGCACTCCCCCAACGTACGGAATCGTACATGGGACTCACCTTTACCTTAATGGGAAAATGCCCATAAATTCACTCGACATCACTAAAACTCATAACAAATCCTTTGTTAATGTTACTCAACACATATTGAAAATGAGATGTTGATCTCTGGCTGAATCACTTTTCATTTTAGAATTAGAGTTTTTACACATACGAGGTCGCTGTTCCCTTATTAGAGTCTTTTTCATCCTGATGCTCGTGGGTACATCCTGTTTCTATGCTGTGAAACCTCGTTTGGTCTACAATACTAAGGTCATGCTACCATCTGCTAAAAAAGATAGCATTCCTACAACTCAAAAAAATTGTGTAGTTTATGAATTTTCATGCCGATGTGAAGCTCGGTACGTAGGGTGCACTACGCAGAGACTAGCAGATAGAATAAAACAACATGTACCCACGAGCATCAGGACGAAAAACACCACAAAAAGAGAACAGCCACCTTGTATGTGTAAAAACTCTTATTCTAAAATGAAAAGTAATTCGGCCATAGGACAACATCTTGTTACAAATCCAGAATGCGCCAAAACATATACAGACGATAATTTTCGGATCATTGGGCAAGCAAGATCGTCCTTTCATTTAGGTGTTTTGGAATCAGTTTACATTAAGGCTCAAAATCCAGTCTTGTGTAAACAAAAATAGTTCGTTTTTCACTTGGACTCTTCAAGTAAACAATGGCGAATAGGTGCCAAATGGCCAATCATACGGCTAACTGGACACATTATTCATCATATCACGTGTACCCGCATCTGGCTATATATTTGGGTTCACCTTTCGGTCGCTATCCGACGTTTCATACTCTAACGAGTGTTGGACGAAAAAAGACTTTTCAGTATGTCTAAAACATGGTACCGCTTTTTCGTGCTGTAGTGAAGTTCTGTACCAAGTACACTAAAGTCGCCTCTTGACTATCTTAATGATAGGAGTATTAATTCAATGTTCCTTTTACCAGCCACTCATATAGAAGTCGAGCATGAAATCTCTAATTTTGAGTCACCGAAGTCCTGTGGGCCTAATAGTGTTCCTATATACATCTTGAAAGTTCTAGGACCCTAAATTCCTAATGTCTTACCCACTCTTATTAGTCAGTCATTTTCTGCAGGCATTTTTCCAGGTAAATTAAAAACGACTAAAGTAATTACTCTTTTCAAGAAGGGAGATCCCGAAATAACATAAAATGATAAGCCTTTACCTCTGTTATCTAGTTTCAGTAAGCTATGTGACAAGTTAAAGTACAAAAGACTCTACTCGTTCGTAATGCACAATGAATTAATTCACCCACTGCAATTCGGTTTTCGAAAAAACAATTCAATTGACCATACTCTGATTAGCATGACTGAAGCAAAAATAAACACCCTTCACAAAATGAAGTACGGGTGTGCAATATTCATTGATTTACAAAAAGCTTTTGATACTGTAAACCATGGTGTTCTGATTGACAAGCTGGTTGGTTTAAATTCTCTTACTTGGTTTAAATCTTACCTCTCAGAAAGGTACCAATTTGCTGCAGTGGAAGATAAAAATTCTGAACTTCTAAGGGTCACTAATGGTGTACCACATGGGTCTATACTAGGGCCATTGCCATCTCTCATTTTTTAAACGATTTTCCGTATGTGTCTAAAGAATTTAAATTTGTTTTTCTTCTTTGCTGATGATACTTACATGTAGTATAAATCCGATGCATTAAATAATTGTTGTCAAGAGAGCAAACTCTGAACTGAGATATGTGAAAAATGGCTAGATGACTACAAACGTTCGATAAATATAAGCAAAGCAAATACATAATGTTTCATTGTTGGAAATATCATTTTAGCGAACTTTCTAAGAAACTCATAAGAGCTTGTAGAGTTATTTTACAAAATTAGGTCCTTTCTCCCGACTGAAAATCTTATCTATCTATACAACTCAATATTTATGTAGTTTCTTCGATATGGTATTGCTGTTTGGGGTCAAACGTGTGCTTCGTATATCGACCCTATTATTAAATTGCAGAGAAGAGCTGTCAGAATAAATTCATATCAAACTTTGCTGTGTCACACTACACCTATTTTCAAAACTCTAAAACTGCTTAGATTTCTGGATATAATTAAACTCCCACTTTTAACCTTTGCATTTTTATAGTTAAATAAGCTAGCACTGCACTTCCTTGAAAGCCACTTTTCATTAATTTCTTCAATTCACTCATATTAAACAAGACATTCAGCTCGTGGAGACATTTATATAGAAAAGAAGAATACGCTACAGATTGGCTTAACATTCATTCAATACATTGGGGCGAAACTCTGGAATGACTTGCCAATAGAGATCAGGAACTCTACCTCTAAGTTTTTATCTAAAAGAAAGCTAAACGTTTATTTTCAAAATACTTTGTGAATGAAAACCGAAATCTGTGCACTTTATTTAGCCATTGACTTTCAATTAATGTTTCCTACAAGGAAGGGGTCCTCATCTTGTTAGTCTAACTTCTTTGAGGTCTCCTCCTGAAAAGCCCCTGCTGCATTTTTAAATCTTTAAATCTAGTTTGTTTAATTTTTCTTTGTTATTGTAGCTGTGGTTTAGGTGAAATGAATTGAAAACAATGAAATGAAATTTTCATTGTGCAATAAACGTCGCCCTGTGTTGAACACAACATCCAAAATTTGCTTTGAACTCCATGACGCTTATTAGAGGAACTTCAATACTGAGAATTTCCTTAGACCCTTTCTCAGTTAAACCCCCTTTCCAATAATTCCTGGGTACAAATAGAGCCTCCTCAAGAAATCTTTGACCTACTGAGAATTTTCTCACATTATAAGGATTTGCTAAGCCCTTTTCTTCAGCCCGATCCTCTTAAATGCTTGAAAGTAATATGTCTCCCCTCTGGGGGTTTAAAGAGAAGTTACAGTAAAATCCTTTAGTTGACACAACAACACACAACGATCGATTCTCTATGATGGCGAGAGCGAGGACAGTCATGCTGTTTGTGATAATAACTTTTGCTTTTACGAATCTAAAAAGAGTTTTTACTGCAGCTGCAACTAGTTCAAATACCTACACAGTTAGTATATTGACCAGTGTTTATGGTCGTAGTTTGCAAGCAAGTGGAGATAAAAGGCCAGCGAAGAGAATCATGCTGTTTTATTTAGGCCTACTTCTTGTATTATGTGGAGACGTAGAGGTACACCCTGGACCCTTAACGGGAATACAGCAAGGAATCAAAGTCTTTTGTCAAAGTAAAGGTCTGAAGATATTCCATCAAAATGTTAGGGGATTGCAGGGAATGCTTGACGAACTCAAAGATATAATCTTACTCCGTAAGAATATCGATGCATTTTGCATCACCGAACTTTTTGTACACGAAGACAATACACAAAACTTCGATATCCCAGGATACACATTGCTTCAAAAAAGGAGAAAAAATGGAGCTGTAGGGGGAGTAGGTGTCTACATCCGAAATGAATTAAATTTCATAGAAAGAAAGGACCTTCCCGGAGATGATATTGAAGCAATTTTCGTAGAAATCAAACCGAAACAAGCGAAGAGCTTTATTGTTGCTACTGTCTACAAACCCCCTGAATCGTCGAAACATTTGTCAAAACCTTTCCTGCAATCTCTGACAGGAAAAATTCAAAAACTCAGTGATGAAAACACCTAATCAATTATCTTGGGAGACTTGAACACTGACTACCTCAAAAAGAACGACCAGAAAGGTGTTAAAACCTCTTTACTATCCATGGATACAAGCAGCTATTGAAATCAACACATGTCATAAAGGAAACATCCACCCTAATAGATGTTATATTTACGAACAACCCAATGAATATTGCAGATCATAAAGTGATTGCTGCAGGTCTGAGTGATCACAATTTAACTGCCTGTATTCGCAAGATGAATAGCATAAAATTTAAACCCACCATCATAAATTTCAGAGACTACTCAAATTATGACGTAAATGATGTAAATAACATACTTTTAAACTTGAATTTGGACACAGTTTATAATGCACTTACACCCGATGAAGCTTTTAACAACTTGTAATCGATGTTACTCAACGTACTTGATATACATGCACCATTTACATCGAAAAAAGTGAAAGGTAAACCGTCACCATGGCTCGATGCCGAAGTAAAACAGCACATGAATGCACGTGACAAATTACTACTTAAGGCTCAAAAATCGAAACTAGAACCAGATTGGAATGCATACCGTAAACATAAAAATTTTGTCACAAATTTGATAAAACGAACAAAGCGAAACTTTTTGAAGAATAAACTAGAAGAGAGCCGGTCCAAGCCAGAAAAGTTTTGGAAAACAGTTAAGGAAGTTTTTCCTGTTACAAAGTCAGCAAGTATCTGTACCAAGTCATTCAAAATCGATGAAAAGACTGTTACGGACAAAAAAATTATTGCGGAAGGGTTCTGTAAATGTTTTGCAAATGTTGCAACAACTCTTAAGAAAGCATTGTTCCCACTAGTGAACTTTGCATGGCGTTATAACCAATCATCGGAGCCAAATGTCACTAAATTTAAATTCAATAAAGTTTCTGAATCGGAAGTACTAAAACATTTAAAAAAACTTAAACGAAAATATGCAAAGGGCTTGGATAACCTGCCGTCATGCTACCTGAAAGACATTGCATATGTCCTAGCAAAACTGCTAACTCATGTCATCAACCTATCGCTTCAACTGGCGACTTTTCCATCAGACCTAAAGAAAGCGAGGGTTACCCCCATATACAAATCCGGTGCCCAAAATATATTCGACAATTACAGACCAATAAGTGTTCTGTCAGTGATTTCCAAAGTCTTCGAAAAGTGCGTACATGCCCAAATTACGAACCATCTAGAAAGCAACAAATTGCTGTTGGAAAACCAATTTGGATTTTGCAAATACCTATCGACTGATATCGTTACAGTTTACTTCACGGATCAAATCCGAAAGGCAATGGACAACGGAAAATACACAGGTACAGTTTACATAGACCTAAGCAAAGCTTTTGACGCTATCAGCCATTCTATCCTGATCAACACTCTCCCTGAATATGGCATCTCAGGGAGGGCTCAGGATTGGTTGTGCGATTACCTGTTTTCAAGATCACAACAGGTCTCGTTTCAAGGAAAACTATCATCGGCGGAGCCAATATTCTGTGGCGTCCCTCAAGGGTCAATACTCGGACCGCTCCTGTTTATCTTGTATTTCAATGGTGCAATCAAAACACTATCGCAATGCAAAATGCTGATGTATGCCGATGTTACAGTCTTGTTTTGTTCTGGAAAAGATATAGGCGAAATCCACAAACAGTTAAATGCAGACTTTCAATCATTTACCTGCTGGCTTGACAAACATGAGCTTGTCATAAACACTAAGAAAGGCAAAACAGAGGTTATGGTGTTTGGTACTAGCCAAAAACTTAACAAACTTGAGGAGACACCTATCCAAATTATGCACAGGAACAAAGAAATACATAACACAAGGACTTACAAATATCTAGGTCTCAATCTGACATGCAATCTCAACATGTCTGATCACTAAAATGAATCTATTAAAAAGGCCTCTGCTAGACTACACCTACTGAAAAAAATTTGAGCCTTCATGGACAGGAAAACTAGTACTCTTGTCTACCAAACAATGATAACTCCTTTTCTGACGTACTGTTCATTTTCGCTATATGGTGCAATACCCCAATATGTAAAACAAAAGATAGAACGCATAGAATGCCGCGCAGAAAAGATCATCGGCCAACAAGTTCAGGGAAATGAAATGATCTCAATGAAACGAATATGTACACATGTGCACAAATGCCTCCACTCTAATAACGTAGACGCTATCTTTGACAGCTATTTTACCATAAAAAACTAATGTAAATACCAGAAACAATGGCACAATGATCAAAATCCTGAGGATTAATGTGGACACAGCAAGAGCATCCTTTTACTACCAAGGTGCCTCATTATTCAACAAGCTTCCAAAAGAAATTCGAGCAGAAGATGATTTTATTTCCTTCAAAAATAAATTGAAGGGCTTTTATACTTTAACTTAGACTAATCCGGACTTGCTTCCCGCTTTCACAGTATATTTTTTAAATGCTGATTGTAAACATTTTTTTTTTTATTTTTACTTTTGTTTTATTTTACCAGGACAACTTGGAAAACAGTGTAAATATGTATATATGCATATCACTACTGAAGTATTATCCTGTATAAATATTCGAGAGTAATAACAATAATAATAACATATTCCAGGCGCGCAACTACAAGGTGGGATCTGGGGGTCTAGACCCCATGCCCTTTTCATCCAAAAGGTAAATATGTCCTTTTTCTTAGACAGTTTCGAAATTGCTTATTATATATTTTGTTAAGTACACTTGCTTATAATCTTTGTTGCACATGAAAGCAACGAACTCCTGGAACTTCTTTTGTTTCTAAATCTAAAAAATACGATTTCCAAATACATTCTCTTTAGAAAGTGCTTTGTATTCCCTTACTGTTGATTAGGCCTATGCCTACAAATGTTCCTAGTTTCGCCCTTGTATTCTCTGCAAAACAGCTTCAGGAAATTCCAACTGGAAAGGAGAATTTGCTGAAATTTTCCAAAGTGACGACAGATATGCAGCTTTTTCAGGGGCTTGTATAACCTCATTCATTTCAATACAAAAAGATGGACCCAAATTAAGATCAATAGATATACATAGAGACTGAGAACATAGATAATTATAATAAGCCAGCGCTCCTACTAAACCATTTTTTTCTAGATCTCTATGCATATTTCTGGATTTTGAAAAATCTCTCCTTATTGCCTCAGCTAATATCTCATTCCTTTTTCTTTTCTTAGTACTACTTCCCTTTTGACTCTTCTGACCTTTTGACATCCACCACATTATTAGGCGGCTTCTTTCAGGAGAATAGACGCAAAAATGGTAAAATCTGATATTCGCCATGACATTTACTATGGACAATAGAGTTCATGCACCCTTTTAACTAACAAGGTTTACTATAGCACGAAAATGCGGGAACAGTTATTAGCATACTGAAAGCTTTTTTCGTCCGACAGTCCTCTGAGTATGAAACGTCAGATAACGACCAAAAGGTGAACTGAAATATACAACCAGATGAGGATAAACGTGATATGATAGTTAATGCATTTACTTGACGCTATGATTGGCCACTTAGACGCATTATTCATTATATCATGTGTACCCACGTCTGGCTATGCCGAAGAAAGCCTTCAGTATGCTAAAAGAATGTTCCCGCTTCAGACTATTGTGAAGTTCTGTAGGAGCGATAGACTTTTAATAAGGTTTATTAGGTGGAATTATTTCCATTTGAATTTTCCTGTCATTTTAGTTTAGCTTGAAACAAATATGATTCGATTATTTATAACATTGGCATTAGAAACCTTACTGCAATAAACTGGCCGAGTTTCTATTTTTACATCTTTGCACCTCATTCACAGTATGATGCCAATTTAAATATTTCTCATAGACAACAGAATTTAGAACATTCGGCTTGTCACATTCCATTTTTCAGAGACGTATAAGAAAAATTTTGTTCTTTTGAGAACAAAGCTCCTTCAATTATCCTAGATTTTGTGAACTTTGGAAACAGCTGCATAGTATTATTATTCTGTTTAACTATTCAATGTGGTAAGATTCAACCAATCTCGAGAATTCACAATATCGCAACATGTCCTCACATTCATCGTTTCTGTGACCACTTGCTTGAATATTCATCAAATATCAAGGTTTGGGGATATTTTATGACGACTTGAAGTTGCCTCAAATGAATAATTGATGAGGAAATAATAAAAGAACCTGCCAACTCCTACAGCTTGTAAATTTCTGACGGTAAATAATATGTTTTATAAGAATCGACTGGCTTATGATTACTGCCCAACAAACAGCACACTAATTTGCAGAATTTGAATGCATGGGATGTATTTTTAAAGTATGGAGAGATGAAGCCATCAGATAAAATCGACAGCCAGAGTAATGCCACTGGTAATCGTCATATTAAATGCCGCAAAGGTAACGCTTGATGACTAACTTTTAGCATGGAGAAGTAGTCCAACATCTTAGATTTGAGGAACCATAAGCTCTAGCTTGTGCCATTAGCAAAAAGAGTGTATAGGAAGACCAGGTACTGACCTGAATGAAGTTTATTACAGTTTATAATAAAACTGTATGCCATGCCACTCTTGGGAAAAAGCTCCAAGCAGGTTCTACCACCTATAAAGAATCCTGCCTTCAGTTTGACAGAATCAACAAGCGTAGTTGTATCTCAGCACGAAGAGTCATCTAATGGGGTTTGTATACATTTTTATGCTCCTTTCGCCAGCTATTTAATTAGCTGCATTCTTTCTCGAGTTAATTTCCAATTTACCCCCTCAAGTTAATTTTGAATCTACCATCAGTTATCCAAAAGTTAGATGAACGTTTTCTTCCAGACAATTCTGCTTTTGCGCATAGGTAACATGCTTATCTTAGGGAGATGAAACATCCAACGAAAAAAAATATTACCTTCCTACAGAAGTGCACTCGAGACTTATAAATTGAGTTCCACAGTAACATTTCATATTGCTACTGATAGGTGCAGATCTTTATAAATTATTGAAGAAAGTTGAAAAGTCTAAAATAATCCTTATTCTAGTTGATATACAGTATTTAGGGAATACTGTATTATAATTCCATACTTGAGCTTGTAAACAGAAATTCAAATCTACTTTACTTGTGGTCACATTGTCTTTAGCTAACAAAATCAGATGCAAAAATACAAAAGCCAGGGCGATTTTCAGGATTCACAAATCCATTCAAAAAAAGGCCTAAATCAACCATATCATCAAGTTCATTCCAGTCACAAGATGAGACCATGTCACCACATGCGGATAACAAAGCTACCACTGGTGAAAGTCTTGAGGCAATGCAACAACCCAAAAGCAAGAAACAGTTGTCTCTTGAACTTGCTCAACAAAGGCTTGTTTCTGAAAACAGGAGATCACCTAGACAAAGAACAGCATTGTCGCTAGAGAGTGTACAGCAAGATAGACAGCAAAATGATATGAATATTATAAAAAGTACAGATGACTGTACAACAAAACGTGCGCCTGCTCCAGGTCCAAGATTAAAAAATGATATCATTTCAATTGAATCTCTAAGGTTTGCTTGAAATTCACTTATCTCCTAACTTGCCACTGAAATACTCTGTTATTGCATATACTTGCTGGCCAATGACGTTGAGATCCAACCTTTGGTTTGCAAGTATAGATACCATCTTCTTGTCTTCTACGCATGATTCATAGGTCTCATGTTTGTTTCACAGATCTATCTCGTAGACATTGCAGGTATCATTCTTTTAGATACTTTCTTCAAATACACAAAATAATCTAGAGAAGAAATATTGAAATATTATTAAAGGTAGTGTAAACATCAAATGAAAGAAGCTTATCTTTAGACTTTAAGTGTCTTTAGTAGAAACAATGTTCATTGGACTATGTGTAATAGTTTTGGCACATTAATTGCCCATGGCAACTACCTGCTTCATTGTAAGTTTAAACAGGGTTCATAGATGTATATGCCATCAATATAATTCCATACTTATCTCTGTTTTTGCAAAATACTAGTGAAATTATCACGAACGCAAGAGCTGCCGAAACTTATGGTGAAGTAGAAGAATTTCTGACATCAACTTTCGACTCTTATGTTTCAATCAATAAGATTTTTAAGGTACCTATAGACTACATTTTGATATTTGTCAAATTTCATGCAATTGACGTCGATTTAAATATTACTTTATTAAGCATATCAAATGAGACAGCACTACTACAGTGTCACACCATGTAGAAAGATAAATTTATAAAAGGAGCATATTTCGTTTCACTATGACATGATTAAATCAGAATGATCTCTCTTAATTAACTAATTATATTGTTACCTCTGAAAAGGTGATGAACAATAGATGTATGAGGGATTGCTTTTCTAGGGACTTTTTCATAAGCAAAGCATAGAAACATCTTTAATCATTACACAAAATACCAGGTCTCCACATCATGAATATTATCCGTCTAGTACCTAAGATTGACTTGGTCAAAGGGACTTAATGCCTCCCATGTTTTTATGTTATTTTATCGTTGATATAATTTATACCATGTATTTTGACAAATGCTCCTGTATTTGAAGTTAATCTATTTTACTATATTTTTACTCTTTTCTCTATAGGAAACTGGAGCATTTTCAGATGCTTATGAGATACTCATAAATTTTGAATATATGGAGTATGTGTATGACTCAATTCGACAATTAGTGAGTAACATTTAGTGCCGCATGCATTATGGTAGCCATTTCCTGTGTTTGAGTGCAACTACCATTCAGTTATATTGCATCTGCAAAAGTTTCTATTTTTTTTAAATACTTTGATGAAATTGCCCTTTTTCCATTTTTCAGCCAAAGGAAATACAAAAGCTATCACTGAAATCCATAATACACTGCTTACTGAAAGACGTAAGAAGGTAATACATTAGATTGTGCCAATCTTCTTCAACTAGATTCATGTCAAAGTATTAGTTCTTTTCAAAGCTGTTACTGTATCTTAGATTCAACTAAGATTATTGTACCTATCGCCGAATAGACTTTATTCAAGCTACCTGACTGCAATAAACCTTGATTCCTTTTATGTAGGAATGATTTTAAATACATTGATTGAACTTTTTCATCAGGCCTGGCAACATTGATGACTTAAGAGCCTTGATGATCCTATTAATGGTAGGGAAAGCATTTTTTAACTTTCTCCAACATAAAACATTCAACTATCATTAAAATAGTATGGAACTCATTTGCTTCTCGTATTTCAGACGTTTCTACATCTATGAAAGGTCACAACAATAACGTATCGCAACTGACCCATCAGAAAATGGCAATAATGACAGAGATTTGCCGGGTTAGCCAATCAGAGGTACTTAGACAGCACCTTATCAGCTCCTGAGTCCCATATTCAACGTACATTCAATTAGTTTCCTATTTCAAAATATAACCATACTGAAAGTTTCACTTATGTCACTCTTGTAATTCGACCTGTAAGCACCTCCAATTTGTTTCAGGTTCCAATCTGTTTACTTCAAAAAAGCTTTGCCGTACTACTGTTCCCGTAAACTTGAACTTATTGGTCATGCAAACCAACATTAAAAGATATCTATCTATCTGTATATCGGTCGTTCTGTTTTCTGTCGTTTTCCTGCATTTATCCTTCTGCCGTTATGCTTATAATCCCTTCCGTCTATACCTTTAACCGTCTATCTGCCTATTGCTTCTCTGTATGTCTGTCTATTCGCTTTTGCTCTGTCTTCTTCTATCGGTCTTCTTATCTATCTGCTTCTCTGTATACCTGCCTTCCATTTTTCTGTGTTTTGTCTATCTGTCTGTCTGAATACTTCTTCAATCTACAAAATAGAAATCCATTTGCTAGGTGTTGTTAAGGTCGTTATTTTCAAGTAAGAGCATCTGAAGATCATAGGCCTAGGATGCATAAGTTCATTATCCATAAGTAATGGAATCCCCAGATGCAAACACTCCCTTTTTTCTTTGCAATTGCAGTAGCGCTGGACAGGTGAAATATGCGTGAGGTCCAAAATGCAGGTTATCGGAATTCACTAATAGCTTTGTCATCTTGAATGCAGCTTTCCAAGTGAACCCGATTTAATATCCTGATTTATGCAAATGGGATGGAATTGTTTCTTGTGGATGTGCCAGAACTTAGAAAAAAATTAGCTAGCTTATTCTACACGATTCTGGCTTTGTAAACAGGCTAAAATTAGAGATAAGTTAACGTTAATTGGGATAAACGACAGGATTAAGATGTTTCCTTAATTTTTTTTCCTATAGACGCCATTTAGAAATGAGAACACTTTATGCATAGTTCGAGTTAATAGAAAGTAATAGTAGACTTCCTTGTAGCTATTTCTAAGAAATAGAATTAGGGAATTTTCAGAGAAAGCCGTTAAATTAATTAAGATTCGTTAGGAACTCTATCAGGATACAATTAATACGCCTCTTTGTTGCATACTTCTGTTTGAAAGAAAGCAGAGACATCAAGCAATATACCATAAATTGCCTCCTGCCAGGAATTCAGTCATATTAAGGAGAGACAGTATACCCTATTGTAAAATTGTCGCCTCCTGCAAATACAATTTGACTGGAGCAATATTGGCTCAGGCAATGTTGACAAAACTCAATGTCTTGTTACTGGGAGCTGGAAGTAACTAGGTGATATAAGTGATGATGGAGAAACAAAGCTTTCTCTTGTTGCGAGTGAACTTGAACTTGGACAAGCATCTTTCAGCAGTGATTAAAAAGGTTTGAGGAGGATTAAGGATGCTATGTTTCTTTAAGCAGTATCTAGCAGGGGCCCCAGCCAGGGGCAAGAGGAGCAGCTTCCCTCGTCTAATATTGGCAGTGGGGGCAAGAAGTGTCTTGCATAATGGGACCGTTTGCATATGCTTAGTCAAAATTTTTCCTATACAAAGAATGTGAAGACTAAAATCTACCATTTGGAAGCACACACACACAAGCAATATTTAGGTAGCCGAAACCAAGGTATATTAGTAGACAATGTCCGCAATGTGCCCTCAGTTGAATCTATGCCCCCTTCCGCTAGTCATATGCAGGCGTTCCTGGTATCTACCCATTGCATAGTACATATAAGGACCCACTATTGTTGGTTCTGATGCAGCAGAAAATTTTTCTTAATTTTGCTGCCTGGAATGGCTACAATGCCTTCAAAAAGTTTTGGAACACTTGCTGTGATTTACGCTATAGATGAGCTATAGCATCCCCTCCCTCGTTAAACAATGTTGTGTGAAGAAAGTATGAGCAACCCTAAGGCCAAAAGTGATGCGTGTTTATAAAGCTACTGGTTCTTGCTATTGAATCAACATTCTTTGAAGGAGGGAAGCGTTTTACATTTCAAGTGGTGTCACGGAGATGCGGCAGGAGTCGGAAATCAATACAGTTGTGTGGGTGTTCCAACAACTTTTGGCAGGCATGGTAGGTCGTTTGCAGAAAGCTACTACTTACTTTGCTTGCACCGCAAATAGCGGGAAATGTGCTGAATCAAGTGGTCCCATGTTAAAGCAAAAATATTTGTGCCCTAACCAGCGGGAGTTAGAAATGTCTACATCGAATTAAAACTATAATACGCGTTAGGAAGCTTACGGCTTAATAGCTTAAGATAGACGGCAAACGGCAACCATATGACGATACGACAATTTTGGAAGATTCTTCTTTCAAACAAAGCTCTACTGCATTAATCATGGAAAGGCCTCTACCTAAAATGAACATTTACTACTTATTCGCCGTTTAAAAACATCGACTGAGCTGCTCAAAAACTCTGTAAATACTAAGTTATCATATCTGCTTAACTATATAATTGTATATATATATATATATTGTCCTCAATCTTTTCTTTGTCATAAATGAGCTTTCTCATCTCCATCGATCTTTTATTAATTGCAATCATAAAGCATATATTACAGAATAAAGCATATATATTCAAGTCCACAAAAGTCACAGGAGAAAGTTCTCTTGGTTGATAGATTGGCTTTTGCCGCACCGTGGATTCTCATGTGCCGTTTCAATCCTGGAGTTGACTTGCACTGCTTGCCACATTGATAACAATATCTACACCATGATTGCTGCAGTCCACACGTGGGTTTATATTGTAACTCCGTAAATGGCTTAATAGACCGGCCTTACTTAAACATACTCTTCCACATTCTTGACAAGCAAGTTCAGGTGATATACCAATTTCAACGCATGATACATTGGAGCCTTGCTTACGCACTTGACGTTTAAGTTTTTCATGGTCGTTCCGACCTCTTCCATACTGCTCTAGTCCTCTACTTACAAGTTGTGTTCAATGCGTTCTATCTTGTGCATTTTCTTCCAAAAAGTCGATGTTTATTTTGCACTTCTTCAGGGTTGCTTTGATGCAGTCTTTATATCTTAACTTGGGCTTATGCCGAGACCTTTTACCTTCACATAGCTCACCATATAGCAACTGTTTTGGGAGGCGTGTGTCATCCACCCTGACAACATAGCCACTCCATCTCAAACGGTGTTGGTAGATGGTGGCTTCGATGCATTTACATCCACTGCGATCAAGAACGCCTACATCACATATGTATATTTGCCATTTTATTCCCAGTGTTCTTCTCAGACACTGTTGATGAAATCGTTCTAGCCATTTAATGTGCTTCGTATAAGAAACCTAGGCAGAACACAGTATTATATACTTTCAACTTAGTCTCAACGGATATTCCTATCATCTCAGAGCCTATCAGCAAGTCTTTCAAATGACTCACTGGCTTTGCATATTCTCAGAGCAATTTCATTATCTAATGTGTTGTTAGAGTTCAAAGTGCTGCCCAAGTAGACGAACCTATCGACGACTTTGAGTTTGCTGCCATTCACATAAATATTTGGTGGGATATATGTCTTCCCTGGAGCAGACTGGTACATTAAAACAGTCTTTTTGAGATTGATGGCCAGACCCAGTGCAGTACACGCTCATGAAAAAGCATCCACAAGATGTTGCATGTCAGTTTGTGAATGGGCAAGGATGTCACAATCGTCAGCGTATAGAAACTTGCGAAAGAGGCTTGATAAAGTCTTTGTCGGGGCGTCAAAACGTCGAATATTGAACAACTTACCAGTGGTACGATATCTTAGGTAAATGCCATCATGACAACCCTCAAATGCTAGCTGGAAAGCGACAGCAAAGTAAAGAGAAAATAGTGTTGATGCAGGGATGTCACCTTGCTTAACACCATTTGCTACTGAGATTTGTTCAGACAACTTGCCACCAACATTTACCCAAGCTTGCATATCGTCATGGAATAATCTGAGTATTTTAACAAATTTATTTGGACACCCTAACTTCTCTAATATTAACCATAATGCCCTCCTATTTACTGTGTCGAATGCTTTGGTCAAATCTATGAAAACTTGAAACAGACGCATCCGGTGTTCAATGCACTTCTCTTGAAGTTGCCTTGCCGAAAATATCATGTCAACAGCGCCTCTTCCCCCTCTAAAATCACACTGAGACTCTGGGAGAACTTCATTTGTAACATGGTACTGAAGGCGATCAAGAATTATTCTGCATAATATCTTACCAGCTGTACAAAGCAACCGATACCCCAGGAGTTACTACAACCATCCTTTGCACCTTTTCCTTTATAGAGCACGGTCATTAGGGCATCTTTGCACTCTTGTGGCACAAGCTCTTCTCTCCACACCTTTACCAGCAAATTTGTGAAGCGCTGCAGAAATGCCGGCCAACCACACTTAAAAATCTCTGCACCTAGGCCATCTACTGCAGGTGATTTGCCATTATTTAGCTTAGCCACTTTCTACTTTTTCTAGAGTAGAGCTAGCTGAAATTGATTCCTTTATGGGCATAGATGGAAAAGCCTGTATGAAGTCTTCGTCAACAGCAGATTGTCGGTTAAGAAGTTCATCAAAATGTTTTCGGCATCTATCCAAGATCCCGGTTGGATCACGCAAAAGCATCTTGCCATCCATTGAGCGAATTGGTACCACCTGAGAACTAGTAGGTCCGTACACATCTTTAAGAAGTGTGTGAAGCTGTTTAGAATCATTTCTGTCAGAGGCATTATGTATTTCATCAGTTTTGGCACTCTACTACGAGTCTTGCATATGACGCAGCTGTTGTTGAACCCTACGTTTCACCACCTTGAGCATCTCATTCTATACCCTAGCTCCATTGCTTCCTAATTAAGAATTTACCGCTCTTCACTTCTCATCCAACATTGTTTTAATCTCTCTATTGTTCTCATCAAACCAGTCTTTGTGCGTTCTCCTCCTGACACCAATTATCTCAACACTAGCATCCCATATTGCTGATTTCAGAGCATCCCAGGAGTTCTCAAAATTAATTGCCTCAAGTTTTGCTTCAAGACATCTCCTAGTAGCATTATCTTTTAGTGCTGCAATATTTAGACGCTTGGGTAGGCTTGACCCAGAACATTTTAATTTAGGTTTGATAACAAACTTAAATTTAGCTCTAATAAGGCGGTGATCGGTCCAACATTCTGCTCCCCTCATTACACGAACAATATATATATATATATATATATATATATATATATATATATATATATATATATATATATATATATATATATATATATATATATATATATATATATATATATATATATATATATTTCTGTATATAACAGGCACGCAACTACGATGGGTCCCTGGGGTTGGGAACCCTTCCCATTTTCTCTCAAAAGCTTAAAAGTGCCCTTTCTCTTAGGATAGTTTGGATCAATTTATTTATTATCAATATTTGCATTTTAACAGAATAGATCCAATTATAATCACTTTACAGTAGAGACATCTTGAATCTTCGTCCGCTTCTATTTGTAACGTTTTTTCATGATCTTTGCATTCATCAAATTAGGCTCACTTGTAAGCAGATTCCGACTTTTCATCGCAGCACGTAGGCAGCACGCGCACCATAGATGGCATCTTTTAATCTCCCTTCTTCATACCTCTGAACCCCAAATCAATTTTGTAATCTACTCCTTTTTTGAAGTTCAGACTTAGATTTGAAGACAGATAAATGAGTATGATTATAAATTGTTGCTGCGCAGCAGAAGGACCTATTGATTATTCCTATTGTTTAAATTTGAATACTTTTAAAAGGGACATTTTGTTTTATTGAGATAAGTGTGGCATGCATAAAGGGTTGTTTTTGAGCAAGTAGAACGTTGTTTTTTTACTTTATGGCGCCACCAATCGTACAGTAAATGTTCAGGAATATTGTAAGTATATTTACTTTGAGTTTACCGTCGTTTGTTCTCGGTTTTCGTTAGTAAACGTTGCTTATATTTCGCATGTTTATTTATTTGTAGCGAAAACCACAAACATTTCACACGTTAATACAGAATCTTTGATATTATGAATTTGTGCGTATTCGAAGTCTATTCTTACTGTTACCTTTCATGAGGCTTGGCGCCACCTTATCGTTTTCGAATATTCTTCGATGAAATTGGAAATTTCCTCGGCATAGAATCAAATGGATTCTCAGAATGCAGATGAGGGAATTCAAGCTGCAGTTGCACTGGCCGAAGTTCGCAAAGCAGAAAGCGAGTTCGATAAACAACTAGATGATGTCGCAGGTTTACTTGCAGAGTCATATCCACGAAGAACGCGAGTTTTAACGGAAAAGGGCCTTGCATACTGGGTAGAAACAAGGGATAAGAGACGAAAAAATCAAGATCGATACAGGCATGTCATTGAAGGTCATATTGCAAGAATTTATGAGATTCTTAAAACTAGTGAAGGCGTAGATACAATGGACGAATTGCTTGTAAAGGTTACACAATCATATAGCGATTACACACGCCAATTTGATTCGGAAGAGGAAAAAATGAGCGACCCCCTCTTTCTTCAGACGTGTAATAAAGTTAAAGTCATTCAACAAGATATTCAATCTTGGAAAGCTGATGCAAATGCTGCTTCAATTTTAAGAGCAAAGCCTAATTCTATAAAGTCAGGTAGCTCTAAAATTTCAAGGAAATCAAAATCATCCAAGTCTTCTCATAGTTCGTGCAAAACAATGGATGACGTTATCAGAAATCGAACTAAATTAGCAACATTACAAGCAAGAGCACAATATTTTGAGAAAGAAAGGCAAGTAAAGCTGGAATTAGACCGTACACGATTGGAAAAAGAAATAGCAATTGCCAAAGCAACAGAAAAGATACATCAAGAATATCTAAATGATGAATACGAATTAACCTCTTTGGATGATAAGGATGTTCAATTTCCAAAAATTAGTGACGATGTTGGGGTATACAGTTATGATAGCAAGCCAGCTTTGCTCCAACGTCATGACGATAATGTAAACACGAAGAAGCAAAATTTTTTGGCTGGGAATGATCAACATTCTCACATAGCACCGATATTCAGCACGCAAGCACGATGTAGCCTTGAGAAACCCAACTTGCAACCAGAAATTGCGCAATTTCATCCTACACTTGCTCATGGTGGTGCAACTACTTCCTTGCCACTTCCTGCTCCTTTTAGCAATCAGAGGAACGACCTGCTGTATCACCTGTTAGAAAAGCAAGGAGAATATATTCGGCAACAAGGCTTACCTCACGTTACTCCTGAAATATTTGCTGGTGACTCTTTGAAGTACAAGATGTTTATGACATTATTTGATATGACTGTAGATTCGAGGATTTCAAACCCAAAAGAGAAGCTTGCTATATTAATAGAGTATACAAGTGGAGAGCCAAGGAATTTAATTGAAACTTGTTTGTATCAACCTGCAGATTCGGGTTATCGAAGGGCGAGAGAATTGTTGGAAAAGCATTATGGAAATCCTATACAAGTTGCTAATGCACATATGGAAAAGTTGATCACATGGCCTAAAATCTATGATAACGATAGCAAGAAGATGCGAGAATTCTATGTTTATTTAGTTAAATGTCAAGGTTGTTTAACTAATGAGGAATATGTTCACGAGTTAAACACAAGTTCATTGCTGCAAGCATTATGTTCAAAGCTACAAGAAAGACTGCAACGACAATGGGCTACGCAGGTTTATATCATAAAGTCAACAAAATTAAGAAGAGCAAATTTTAGAGATTTTGTTGAATTTATAGGCAAAGAAAGTGAAGTTGCAAGTGATTCCACTTTTAGCAGGGAAGCTATGTCAAAGTTTGTATCAAAAAGACCATTCAACAGCTCCCGAACACAACGAGATACGGGAAAGTCTAGAATAACATCGTTTGTCACAAAACCAGAAGTCATTGACACTGACACTGCAATTGGCACGAAATCGAATGCAGATGGAATAGCAAACAATTTAACAATGAATGCCAAAGATGATGATCTAGAGTGCCCCTTTTGTAGAGAGAAGCATTGTCTAGATAGCTGCAAGGCTTTTATGAATAAATCACCATTTGCAAGAAAGATGTTTGTAATATCACATAAATTGTGCTTTGGTTGCTATTCTCCTTCGCATAACGTTACAAAGTGCACGCAAAAGCTTGTATGCAGAGAGAAAGATTGCGGGATGTCACACCCAACAGGTATGCATGGTACACAAAAGTTTAAAGGAAAGGTAAAGGCTTCTACGAACGATTCACCTCAAATAAACAACGGGTGTACGAAATGTGATGATCCCGACGAAGTCTCTGCTGAAGTTCTTTCCCTTAGTGTTCTGCCAATGTTATTGTGGCACAAGTCAAATCCAAATCGCGTGATCAAGGTTTATGGAATGTTGGATAACTGCAGTCAGGGGACATTTATAAGGAAAGATGTTTTAACAAGCTTGAATGTGCCAAAAGTTAACACCAAGATTATCATCAAAACAATTACAGGAGTAATCAAAGAAGATGCAGACATCGTAAATGATTTAATAATATCAAGCTTAGATAAGAGCAATCAAATTGATTTGCCAAAAGTTTTCAGTCGTCAGGATCTTCCAATAGATCGGGAGGAGATACCTACCCCTGAAAGAGTAAGGAACTGGTCGTATTTAGAGGAAATAGCAGATGAAATTCCAGACCTAGACTGTGATATCCCAATAGGTCTCTTAATCGGAGTTAATTGTCCAGCTGCTCTGCGACCTACAGAGGTTATTAAAGAAAGGAATGGAGGCCCGTTTGCACAGAGGACAGCGTTTGGGTGGTGTATTGTTGGCCCTTTATTGAATGGACAGTCTACAGACAAAAGCATAAGCTGTAATCGAATTGCTGTTACAGATGTAACTACAAATAAATGTTCACAACATTATTTTGCTGTTCAAAATGAAGTAAAAGATATAAATGCAGCAACAGTTTTGATAGATATGTACAGAAAGGAATTTAACGAACCAACTCCTAAGGAAATGAAGAATCAGCTGCTTAAAGGTGCTTGTCATCCACAATCGACAACTGAAAAATTGTTAACTAGGTTATCCCTACAGCATAACGAACAGTCTGTTTCTAGAGAAGATGAAAAATTTCTGGCAAAGATTGAAAAGGAGATTATACTAGTTAATGGGCATTATCAGTTACCTTTGCCTTTCCGTAATGACAATGTGGAAATGCCTAATAATCGTGAGCAAGCTGAGCAAAGAGCGCGTTGGATAAAGAAGAAATTTGCAAGCAAACAATTCAAGGAAGATTATGTGACGTTTATGAATGATATCATTAGCAAAGGATATGCTAGAAAGGTACCAAAGTCAAGCATGAAAATCGAAAAAGGTAAAACATGGTACCTACCGCATCATGGCGTTTACCACCCACATAAGCCAACCAAGATTAGAGTAGTTTTTGATTGCAGTTGTAGCTACAAAGGAACATCATTAAACGAGGAGCTCTTGCAAGGTCCAAATTTGACGAACTCATTGGTCGGAGTTTTGACAAGATTTCGATTGGAACCAGTTGCTATCATGGCTGACATTGAGGCTATGTTCTATCAAGTTCATGTTCCAGAAAATCAACGAAGCTTTCTACGTTTCTTGTGGTGGCCTAATGGCAATACCGACGAATGTCTGGCTGAATACGAGATGTGTGTTCATATATTTGGGGCTATTAGTTCTCCTGCTTGTGCTAACTTTGCGCTCCACAAAACAGCTGAAGATAATATGGAGAAATTTGGATATGAAGCGTTACAGTGTGTCAAAGAAGATTTCTATGTTGATGATTTGCTAAAGTCAAAGGACAGTGTTGAGTCTGCAATTGATCTTGTCTCTAAAATCAAGATGATGTGTGCTTCAGGTGGTTTCAATCTGACCAAGTTTTCATCTAATGAAAGAGCTGTAATTCAAGCTATTCCAGATGAAGATCGTTCAAAGAATATAAAGAACCTCAATTTGGAATTGGATTCATTACCGATTGAGAGAGCACTCGGAATGACATGGAATATTGAAAATGACACATTGAATTTTCGGATTACTCTTAAAGATCTACCACTCACACGAAGAGGCATTTTAGCTACTGTCAGTTCGATATATGACCCACTCGGGTTGGTTAGTCCACTTCTGTTGCTTGGAAGGCGAATTCTGCAAGAAATAGTAGCTGACAACAAGAGCTGGGATGAAGGTATCTCAGAGCAGCAACGATTTACATGGGAAAAGTGGAGAAAGGATCTACATATTTTAGATAAGATTCAAATCAAACGAAGTTTCAAGCCATTACACTTTGGAAAAGTCGTGTCTGCTCAGATTCATCACTTTTCAGATGCAAGCGAGATCGGTTACGGTGAAGCAAGCTATTTACGATTGTTAGATGAGCATGGTCAGATTTCAAGCACTCTTATAATGGCGAAATCGAGAGTTGCACCATTGAAGCCTTTTACGATACCGCGTTTAGAACTGACAGCCGCAACGGTGGCAGTAAAAGTTGGATATATGTTATATAAAGAGTTACAAATCAATAATTTGCTAGAATATTATTGGACAGATTCAAAGTTGGTTTTGCAGTATTTGAACAACGAAAAAAAAAGATTTCATGTTTTCGTAGCTAATCGAATCAAGGTAATACATGATTATACTGACGTCAAGCAATGGAAGCACGTGGAATCAAAGTACAATCCTGCAGACCATACATCACGAGGTCTTACAGCAAAGAAATTTATTGATTGTAGGGAATGGTTTAATGGACCGGACTTTTTGAGAAAATCAGAAGATAACTGGCCAAGCAGTTCAATCGAGAGGGAATTAAATGACAACGATCCTGAAGTAAAAAGTCATATAAAAGTCAATGTTACTGGAGTCAAAGAGAAAAACCATGTCTTATCACAACTAGAGAAAGGCTTATCTTGTTGGTATCGGATTAAGAGAGTACTAGCTATAATTATGAAAGTAATTAAACAAAAGAGCTTTAGTCGCGTCAATGTAGCAGTCGAAGATTTGCAAGAAGCTGAAAAACTACTTATCAGTTGGGTACAGAGTGAAGCTTTTTACGAGCAGCTAAAAGTTTTGAAAGATCCACGTGAATTTAATGAAGATACACGAGAGAGCAAGGTAAAGAGAAAGAAGTTTTTAAGAGAGAACGATATTCTTGTGCAATTAGATCCATTTGTAGACCAGTCTGGAATTTTAAGAGTAGGAGGTCGTTTGAGAAGGTCTGATTTAGAGGACAGCATAAAGCATCCCATTATTCTTCCAAATAAAGGAAAAATCTCGAAGCTGATAATAGAAAGTTGTCACAAGAGGGTACATCACCAAGGTCGAGGGTTAACAACAAATGAGATTAGAAATTCCGGATATTGGATATTGCAGTGTAGCACACTGGTACGGAAAGTCATACGGGCGGTGTCTGGGAGAGGCAAATACGGTCTGTACGGGCAATTTTGTCTGCTCTATTCAGAGTTCATGGAACATCACTAAATGAAGAAGCGTTACGTACCTTTATGGCAGAAGCGACAGGAATTTTAAACTCAAGACCCTTAACGGTTGACAACTTGAATAGTCCAGATTGTGTACCTCTTTCTCCAAACAATTTATTAACGATGAAGACGAGCGTTATTTTACCACCACCCGGCAACTTCCCACGAGCTGACATTTATGCAAGGAAGTACTGGCGCAGAGTACAACATTTGGCTAATGAATTCTGGAAAAGATGGCGCAAGGAATACTTGCAAAATCAGCAGAAAAGATCTAAGTGGTACCATCGAAAAGATAATTTCAAAGTAGGAGACATTGTATTGATCATCCAAGAGAATGCTCCAAGAAACGAATGGAACAAGGGAAGAATTGTAAATGTACGAGAAGATTGCGAAGGACAGATTCGTAGCGTGTTTGTAAAAATTGGAAGCAAAAATGGTAGATCTGAACAAGTTTTAGAGCGCCCAATTGATAAGCTTATTTTTCTATGTGCCACGGAAGTTGATGGGAAACCGGTGTAGTATAGTGGTTCAATTCCTGCCGAGGAGCCAAACATATTACATATTGAGGAAAGAAAATGTTTCATGACTATGTCATTCTACATTTTGGGGAGCCAGATGTTGCTGCGCAGCAGAAGGACCTATTGATTATTCCTATTGTTTAAATTTGAATACTTTTAAAAGGGACATTTTGTTTTATTGAGATAAGTGTGGCATGCATAAAGGGTTGTTTTTGAGCAAGTAGAACGTTGTTTTTTTACTTTATGGCGCCACCAATCGTACAGTAAATGTTCAGGAATATTGTAAGTATATTTACTTTGAGTTTACCGTCGTTTGTTCTCGGTTTTCGTTAGTAAACGTTGCTTATATTTCGCATGTTTATTTATTTGTAGCGAAAACCACAAACATTTCACACGTTAATACAGAATCTTTGATATTATGAATTTGTGCGTATTCGAAGTCTATTCTTACTGTTACCTTTCATGAGGCTTGGCGCCACCTTATAAATGATTGGACCCCTTGCAAATCAGCTCTGGCTTAAGGGCAACCTTCCTTAAAGGAATTAAAATGAAATGAAATGAAATGAAAGAATCAATTTTCTTTACTGTAGACACGAAACGACTGTAGATCTAATTAAAAAATGTTAAAGTACAGAAGCTTCTCTTGTATTTTCTCTTTGTATATTCTCATCATTTTTTCTAATTGTAATCAAGTATTTCTAATTGATAATGAAGAGAAGATAATAACACGAAAAAGCGGAAACATTCTTTTAGCATACTGAAAGCTTTTTTCGTCCGACACTCGTCTGAGTATGAAACGTCGGATAACGACCGAAAGGTGAACCAAAATATATAGCCAGATACTACATCTACATCTAGCCCTAAAATTTACAGTAGAGAAGGAGCAAAACAACTCCTTGAATTTTTTAGATGTTTCGGAGGAGAAAGGGGGCACTGGATTTCTCACCAGCATTTACAGGAAGCCAACGTTTACTGGTCAATACATCCGTTGGAGTTCCTTCAGCCCAAAAGCTAGGAAAATCAACCTAATCAAAACTTTAGTTCATAGGGCACTTATGATTTGCTCTAAAACTAAGTTAGATTCTGAGCTGGACACAATAAAACAACTTTTAATTGACAATGGATATCCAGAAGATATCCTTGTTTCTTGTACTAAGGAAAAACTAGCTAACATTTCATCAGAAAAACAGTTTGGTCCTGAAAAGTACCCGGTTTACCCAAAATTTGAAAACCAAATTAACAAAGCCATTACATCCTGTGTCTATGCTGTGAAACCTCGTTTGGTCTACAATACTAAGGTCATGCTACCATCTGCTAAAAAAGATAGCATTCCTACCACTCAAAAAGTTGTGTAGTTTATGAATTTTCATGCCGATGTGAAGCTCGGTACGTAGGGCGCACTACGCAGAGGTTAGCAGATAGAATAAAAAAACATGTACCCACGAGCATCAGGACGAAAAACACAACAACAAGAGAACAGCCACCTCGTATGTGTAAAAACTCTATTTCTAAAATGAAAAGTGATTCGGCCATAGGACAACATCTTATTACAAATCCAGAATGCGCCAAAACATATACAGACGATAATTTTCGGATCATTGGGCAAGCAAGATCGTCCTTTCATTTAGGTGTTTTGGAATCGGTTTACATCAAGACTCAAAACCCAGTCTTGTGTAAACAAAAAGAGTTCGTTTTTTCACTTGGACTCTTCAAGTAAACAATGGTGAATAGGTGGTAATTGGCCAATCATAGAGCCAAATAGACGCATTATTCATCATATCACGTGCACCCGCATCTGGCTATATATTTCGGTTCACCTTTCGTGCGTTATCCGACGTTTCATACTCTGACGAGTGTCGGACGAAAAAAGCTTTCAGTATGCTAAAAGAATGTTTCCGCTTTTTCGTGCTATAGTGAAGTTCTGTAGTACCAACAGACTTTTCAAGAAGATAATAAACCTTCCACTTATCAAATTTCAGTTGGCTGTACCGATTACTACTTGTATGACAGGTGCTTTGATCAATGACCAATCATATTTAAGAGCACTTTTAATTTTTTTTTTCTTGAAATATTGTTACCCCTCTCAACCCCAAAGTACAGAAATTTTCCCAGATTCATGCTTTTCTCAGAAGCCAAGCCGTTGCTCATCAGCTGGCTCACTATTGATTGAATAAAAAGCTCTGAAAATGGTGCATACGTCGATAAACTATCAAGCTCCCACTAACCTTAGGAAACTTTCTAATACCGAAATAGACTTATCCGCTCCTCGTTGCAAATCTACTTTTGCAAAGAAGTTTTTCTTACAAATAATGATAAACAATGAAATGATTTTTCTATTGAAGTCACGTCTTTCAAATCGTAAAAAGTATTTGAAAAAACTTGCTTATAATCTATGTAAGCGAGAAATCCTGATTCTCTCTTGCATGCTTTGTATGTATTATCTTAATTTTAGTTGTATTCATATGGACCTTTTCTTTCTTATAATTTATTTCTAAGTTTTTATTGTAAATACAATTATTTCAGTTTGTATTCTCTTCCATTTGACTTAAGCATTTAACTATCTTAACATTTTAGCACAGCCAACTGTAAGTTAATCCTTAGATTTACTTGGATTATGGGCCTATTCAGTTTTGTAATCAACTCAAATGAGCATTAATTTAAGGAATTTTCATCATTGCAAAAAAATTGTGAATCATAGATTTGGGGGAAATAGTCTGCGGTAAAATAGTGTGGTCTTAGGTTTGGTGTCGGGATATTAGTCTTGATAATAGGAAAGTTTGATAATAGGATAATATTTTATTGCTAGGATTGCAATGTGCTCCTATCCTTATTACTACTGTTTTCATCATCTAGCCTGAGAAGTGTAAGAATCAGGCCAGATTTAACATGATCCTATATTTATATTCGTTCCGGATTGGTTCCATACCTTTTGGGTCTAAGCTGCTCCGTTTTCATCTGAGTTAAAGGGCCTAGATTTACTCTTAATACACTTGTGGTTTTGGTTACACTATTTGGTGGGTGGGTGGGGGGAAGCTTCTGAATGTATTCCATGTATTACATCATGCTCTGATTAGGTATGCAAATTATGCTTCTTCATTTTATACGTATATTTGAAGTTTTCCAATTTGACATTTTAATTCCCAATCCTATCTTTCTGAACACTTTCTATACATTTTTCTGAGATATTTCACCTTACTTACTGAAGAGAGTTCAAGGCAGTCCAAAGCAGATTTAAAGAGTTGCATTTCAAGACCGATCTCCATCATTAAAACTATATGGGAACTTATTAAATTGCTTTTTGAGTAGCCAGTTTCACCTTTGTAATTTCGGGAGAGAGAATTGCATAGTATATTGCAACGACTTGGATGCTCAAATGTTTGTTTCACAATGCTTCAAATTGTTTTACGTATACCCTAACCGATATACCATCTTACAGTTTTGTTGTTGTCAGGTTAGCATTCGCATTACTTGATACTTAATTTTAGATATCTTGAAATGGCTAGTAGATATTTGTTTATTAGATATTTTATTTAAAATCACAACAGAACCCGCAGTTTCTTCAAGTGTCAACATATACAATATTTGCCCATTTGCTACGAGTGATCTCCTCCTCGCAAGAAGTTGATCAAAGAACGATTATGCACTGGTTTCGACAGTAAGTAAAATGAAATTTTTCATCAGCGACGAAAGATAAGCAATGGCTAACGATATCTTTAAATGATAAAGTACATGCCTTAAAATTATGATTACACTTAATACAATCTTTATCAGAGGACATTTAAATGGTCGATCTTAAAAGTCATCACATTATGTACTCTATTACCAGAGTCCCGGTGCAACATTTCAAGAACATCATTGGCTGCATTCATCAGGTATGATTTGGTTAATGCTTTTAATTGACAGAGCAAGAAATTAGAATTATAGAGACCCTACTACTAGTCAGTTCATGCTCCTCAAGCGAAGCCATATCTATTATGCCCATTATGTTCATTTCCAGTTTATATCACAAAGACTATTTCCAACCAAAGTAAGTGAATTGCCTCCAGTAGAAAAATGCCGTTGGTGGATTCAATCTGCTGTCAAAGTTCTAGCACTGTTAAGTAAGTTTTGTATCGATTTTCAATTAATCAATGGTTCTGTCTTATTTGGATGGCAAGTTCATCTCACTTCTCAGCCCTATTGTTTCTTATCATATAGAACCATTTTAACATACTCAGTATTATTAGAGGGAATTGTAATATTATTTACTTTGCTCAAAACTCATACTGTTAAAAGGGAACTCAATAATCAGTGATTTTTATGCAGATTCAGCCAACTGGAGTGCTTATCCACCACTTGTTAAGCATGCCTTCTTCTATTGTGATGCAATTGATAAACTTGACCTTATGAGAGAGTATGATACATGGCAAGGACAATCTGGGTATGACACATCACTGCAGTTTCATCATCAAGATTTGCAAACATAGGCTGATCCAGAGTTTGGTTTATGATGGGGAAATTTTGGAAAAAATATTGCGGGAGGGGAATTTTTCATTGCCACCCCCCTAAAACACTTGGAGTGTTGTGTAGAGTGCTTAATTCAATTTTTAGTTATTCTCTTGTCTAATTCATGTGTTATGTCTCTGAAAAGCTTTTGCGATGCGAAATAATACCGTTTGGAGGAGGCATCTCCCGTCCCCCCTTTGGATCCGCACTTGTTTGCAAAGTTAAGTATCTTATGTGCAGTAGCATTATCATCGTATGAAACTTAGAAATTTGACAAAAAGCTAAAGTTTTTCTTCCACTTTACATCATTTGTGTTAGAATCGCCTACAGCAGTAAAACAACATACAGGTACACCATGTTACATTATGTCTCAATTGTGCCCTATGTGCATAAGACAGCCTAGAATATCATAATACAACAAGTAAATTTCCTGAATGTCTAAATTTCCTACATTTTTTATAGCAAATTGTAAATGATTGCGAGTGTAAATTGTGTCTTAGGCGATTCTCCTTTTGTCAATATCCATTTCTGTTGAGTCTTGGATCAAAGAGGTTTATTATGCAAAAGGATTCGGAAATGAAAATGCTATTTGAAGCAAGGGTATGAAATCTTATTATAATTAATAGGCTGTAATCGTTAACTTAAAACTTTATCAACTCACAGAAACTAAAACTAGCTCAAGAATTTAATATCTCAGGAACTGCGGAGCGTAAGTGTGATTGGAAGGACTAAGGAAACACGCCAGATCGAGCGTAAGAGCGCCGAAAGGATTGAGCATTTTTAGAGTAGTCTTGGAGCATGCTCCACCTGGAAATTTGAAATTTAGATCTTCTAAAATTTCCAGAAGAGGGTATATTCCTACTTATTCTTTGAACTTTTCATAATAAATTTGGTGTATTTTTGCATAGAAACTATCTTTAGCCCATGACTGGGGATATGGTATGATGTTCTTTGATGGAGAACACAGGTCTAATGTTAAGTTAGCCCCGAAATTCATATTCCCTAATTTTTAAAGATACTTCTTCAGACTAACTTCTTTAACAGACGTGCCTCGTTTGCCAGTTCAATAGTTGGTTATGTAATATGCAAAGGGACACCTACGCTGGGGGGGGCAAGGGGGCAGCTGTCCCTCCTGCCCTTTTCAAGGGCTTAATTATTTTAGTGCAAAAATGCTTATAACGTGCCCTCAATAGGAAACTTGCCCCCCTGCCCTCAGTGCGGGCAGGCGTGCCTGAATATGCCCATTTGCCCGTAGCTGCAGTGGCAGGATCGACTTAGAGTAGTTTCCGCTCTGCACAATATCACTTTTCATAGATCGCTGATTCGAAGCAAAACCCTTCACTTCACCTAGTAGTCAAAAAACTGTCGATCTCTTTCTCCTTAGTAAGAATCTTAAAACTCACCAATTAAAGAGGAATATACTCATAATGTACTTCATCAGCACAGTTTCTTTCACAAATTTCACGTAAGAAGAATTATCACCACCTTTAGAGCGTTAGTGAGAAGATTTCAATAGCTCTTATTAGCTACAAAAGTAGGCTGGTCGAAACGCTCCTCAATAGCAACAGTAATTAGGTCCAGACATTGAAAATTTATCTGTAGATGGTGGGCCTCTGAAGTCTGGGGGTAAAAGCCCTTTCTCTTGCATGGAAGTTGAGGATCTATAAATTTATTAGTATTAATTTAAATTTATTTACAATAGGCAAAGAAAGATGTATAATTTCATATAACTAAAAGCTTACTTAAGCCCACTAAAGTGACCTATAATCTACAGGTATTAAGATAAAATAAATTGTATGCACTTTGTTTTTATGTGAGATAATATAAAAAGATAAGAAGAATTAATCAATAAAACCAGTACTAGCTACATAAATCTTGCAAAGCCTGCGATTGCATGTGCCCTTATCCCATTGCTTTATCTCTCTTTTGACTGGTTTAAATTTTGAGAATTTTCCATTCGTTTGGTAGAGTATTACATAATCTACACCCTAAATATGACACTTCTCCTATACCATATGTTTTTGTTTGAACTTTTGGTGGCTGAAAGCTACTACCATTTTTTAGTGAGAATTGCTGTTGTGCTACAGGAAATATCTCTCATAAATGTCGTGCTAGAGTTGTCAATTTCGGGTTTAAAAATGTCGGGTGTAAAAAATTAATATCACTAGCAATTGCAGAAAGATAATAAATTTTTCATACTTAAACAATAAGTTAGCGTTTTTTTATCATTCAACTTTTTACGGTAAACTACTGAAGAGTATTCACACCTATGTTTACTATATTAGTCTACGCTTGTCATATTTTCTTCTCTGCACGCTGCACGAAAAGTCTTGCCAAGTTATTGGTGAGGCCATAGCCCAGCTACCCAAATAGCTCCTTATCCTATTTCTAAAATTTAGAGATCTAAGAGGCAAGCAATTCTGATATAAGGTTTTTAATTTGCTTCATATACTTTCTTGCTTTAGGAGAGCATTGTCAAACACGTAAAAAGAAGGGAAATGCCAAATATGGGAATGTTATTTCTTAACTTGAAAGTTCGTCGATCTCATCTTGTCTCTGATTCCTTGGATGAGGTACTGTATAACTTGTTATTTCACTGAGTTATGTGAATAGAAAGCAAACTATAAATGTTGAATAACCTTTCAGGAAATTTTAATCACTCATCTGTTTTGTGGAGCAATACTGTAAATGATCCTCTTAAGGGTCACATATTCAATGTTGTGTTATATACTGAAAAGAACCTGGAATAGTAGCAGGCCTCCTTCAGTCTCGGAAGACTATGGGGTTGGGCTTTGAGTGTTCTGTCGAAGCTAGAGTGACCTCTCCAGAGCACAAAGCCTGGGTAAGTAAGTATGGAGAGCAAGCTGTTACCCATGCAGCAGCCCCCCTCCCTCTCCGCGTCGCTGAAATGATCCATTGGAAAGGCAAGCGCTGATACACATGGTTCCAGTGCCGTCGCAGGAGTTGCCAGAACGTTGCTGTATACAGCAGCGGACTGCCTTAGGGACTCCGGCTCCGGGTTTTTCTTCAGGGTTGACTCCCGCAGCCTTTCCCTTGGGTGGGTATGGCCGCAAGGCAGCGGAGGTTTGAAATCAGAGTTTTCCTTCTCTTAGATGGGCTGTCTTCCCAGACTGATGAGCCCCACTTGCCCAAAGCACTGGTGTTCAGGCGCCAGTAACCCACCTTCGCCCCTTCTCCTATCAGCAGAAGCAGTTCCGCCGGGCTTATATCTAACCCACACGAGCTGGCTAGGAGACGGACTTAGTTGTCAGAGGCTATTTGAGACGCACGCCGTGAGCGGCATTTTATAGACGATGGGAGCTTGTCCCCACTTACCACCCCTCGGCTATGACAACCTTGGAACCTGGAATATTATTAAGATATTCCACTGAAATATTGAAAAATAATGCAGTTGCATTTAGAAGTCTGTTTAATAAGATCAGATCTTTTGAGCTTTATTTCAAATGTCTTATAGCAATGGAAGCAACAAAAACCGTTTACATGACAAAGTATATTCTTTTGCCTGAGTTTCATGTTTCCTATGATTATAGTGAAATAATGAAAATATGACTTCAGTCTTCATTGATCGCACTAAAACGTAGTAACTTGGGTATTATCTGGCGAGCTGCTGAAGGCTCGTTCTGTTTCATTTGCCAATTCAAGGTTTCATATAATTTTTACTATGTTGATATAGATCTGCTGTTTTGCCTCGTTTGTTTCAACTAAATGGTAAATACCGGACTATTCAATTAATTGTTCACATGTGTCACATTTGAAAACGAAGAATTAATTTGGAATTTGGCTATTTTCATCGCATTTCCCTTGACTTTTACCTCTTCAACTCCACAACATTGAAAACTCAAAAATTGCAAATGAAAGACAGCATGGATATGACACTCTCCCGGGACACTTAGAATTGCTGTTAGGGCCACCATTTGAATAGGCTTGGTTTACTAGGTTGTAGGCCCATAGTAAGCTTTTTCATTGGACTATACTGATAATATTCTGAGACTGTTGCATTAAGGAATTACTTTAAAGGCAGAAACGTTCGATAGTGGAAAGTATTTGTGAGAAAAAATTCGTGAAATTCAGAGCGTAAAGTTTCGTAAAGTCTAGTTTTTTTGTAAATTTTGCTGAAAAAGCTATCGCGAGCAAAAAAAGAGTTCATTGAATTCATTCAAAATGTCACGCATGACTAACAAAAATTGTGGGAAAAATCTCAATCTTCTATGCATTTTCGGTACTGTCAATGTTGAAATATTTCACTTCTATAAAGATGCTGCCTAGGAAATTAAGCCAAGAATGCTCGAGGAGGAAGAAGAAGAAAATCTCAGCCACTCTAAACTTTTTCAAGAGACATAGGGGAGACTTTGATGGAACCACGGAAGGAGAAAAAGAAAGGATCCTGACGTAAAATCGAAGGATTGATCACAAATTATTGTCATATTGTTGTCCATGATGATTGTTCTGTCAGAAAAAGTAGTCCCCTTGAGCATAAAGCGTTTTCGATTTTGTTCCTGTTAAATGCCTTTCATTGGCGGTATCCACGCCCTTATAAGACCCACCTATGATTGAGTACGAATCTTTAGCAAATGGATACAAGGTCTGTTGGGCAGTGTCTCTTTTTGTCCTAATACTGATATTGCCATCAGAAAAATATTTAATAATGTTTCATTGTTACAGTCACTGCCATGTTCGTTTGCATGCGAATACTTGATTTGTATGTTTGAAGGTCCAAGAGAGTAAATACACGGTGTGGAAAACTGTCTATTTAGACGTACTTGTGTCGACACTCTACAACAGAGGATATCACTACACGAGTTCCAGTTTTGTACAATCTTGTTTGGGATATGTTCCGGTGGCTTGATAAAATAGAATTCCGGCTTGTTTTCAAGACATGCTCTATTTAGCTCCTATTGCTTATCATATTAGGACAGAGTAAGCAATAGAAAGGTGAAGATATACTTGGTGTTTACGTGTGACAAGGCATTACATATATATAAATAACTGAGTAATAATTCTAGACAGTTTGCTTCCTGCATTAAATTGCTCAAGTAGTCATAACAGGCTTGGACTTTGAATATAATTCATTAAGGTTGGACTCATTGCTAGCATGGTGCATTTTTACAGTTATATCAAGGCCAGTTTCCTAAATATCTCGCTAATACCTTGAAAAATCTCACTTCTTGTAACCTAAGATCCTTATTCGTCTGATGGTATTGGCCAATTTATTTTACAGATTGCTGCCAAGAAAAGAGACCTCAAGAAGAAACTCCGAGTCTCATTTGATGGAGAGCCAGGTCTTGACTTAGGTGGATTGACAAAGGAATGGTTTTTGCTGCTTATCCGCAGGATATTTAGAGAAGAGTATGGTGAATGTCAAGTTTTATCGTTTTTCTTCCACTTTACATATCATTAAAGTCATATCGTGTCATAGCTACTATCAGTAATAGTAATGACAAACATAGGCTATAATAATAATTCATTTCATTAAATTCATCAAAAAATCTATTTCAGATCTCTAAGTAATAAAGTAAGCTGTCGTTTAATATTTGAACTAAGCGGTTGAAGTAAAGTGTGAAATACCCAGCAAAATATAACTAAAAAGTACCAAAAATTGCTTCAGGAAACCTTAACTCTTGTTCCACTATGATGATGACAAAGGGGTACCTAATTGTAATTCCTTGATTTCAGAGCTAACGATCTCTTGGTGAAGGATGTTGAAATCAAATCCTTTACTGGTACTATGAAATCTATAGAACGAGATCCTTTTTACACGATGCCAGATTCATTTTCACATCGGATTCGTGACTCAACCCACTCCACTGCGGATTAATTCTCCACTGGAGTTGTCAGGAATCCTCTGTAGCGCAGTTCTCGGTGGTTTGGTGTCAAAATAAATTTGGTTTGGTTCAACAGCTTCTTAGCAGTGACAGACGCAGACACGATCCACTAAAGGCTGGTTTCTATATAATCGTAAGGAGTCTTAAGAGAGACGCAGACAGTCTGCGATTCTCTTAAGACTCTATGCTATCATATGGAAACACAAATTGGCGACTATCGCAGACAATCTCAGACTGTCTGTGATCGTCTTATGATCAGTTGAAAAAGTTGAACATGTTTAACTTTTGCGATTGCTTTAAGACTCCTTAAGACTCCTTACGGTTATATGGAAACATAAATATTCGATCGTTGCAGACAGTCTGCGTCACTTCAATTGTTACGAATCAATCACGCGCTCATCACTGTCCAATAAGAACAATAATATTTCTTCTAACAATAACAACACAATCCACGTGGCTCTTGACCTAGAGATTGACGACTGTTTTTTCTATTTTATAATATTTATACAGGGTAAAACATTCAGTTTTACTGTTATACAATGTACCCTGTTTAAAATAAAAACTAGCAAACGAAAAGAAACCATCTAAATTTACACGTAAATCTAAAATAAAATAAAATAAATACTCTAAAATATAAGAGAGAATAAAGCGATAAAAAAACGATATAAGAGAGAATTAGGTAAAAGCGTGGTTTGCTATGCTTTTTTTGAAAGTTTTCAAAGTCGGGGACAATTTTGATTCTAAGCTGAGACAATTCCACATTTTCGCGCCTTTATATGAGAAGCATTTTTGGCCATTGGCAGATTTTCGCATGGGAATCTCTAAATCAGATCTAGTGTTTGGTAATTCTCTCTTACATGTATCAGAGAGTCTTAAGAACATTTCAGTAAGGTAAGTGGGAGCCAGATCATTTGTAGATTAGTATACCATACTCAAAGTCTCAATTTGAATAATTTCACTAACAGTGTGCCATCCAAGTTTCTTAATGATAGGCTTTGCAGAAGCATTATATCTACTGTTAGTGACTATTCCTGCAGCCTGATTTTGAAGTTTCTGTAATTCGTTTATTGCTGTGGAACCACAGCTTCCCCATAAAGGGCAACAATATCTAAAATAAGGTTCTGCAAGACTTTTATACATGCATTGTATAGTGAGAAGAGGGAGATACTTTATGGAGTATTTCAACATCCCTATCCCTCTAGAAACTTTTTTCTTGACAGTAGAAATTTGTTCTTTCCAGTTCAAGTGTTGATCAACCATTACTCCCAGGTATTTTGCCTGTTTTATGAATGAAACAGTTTCATCCCCAACATTGAAGAGAGGCTTTACTCCCCCTACCTATTCTATGTCGTTCAAATGCTTACTACCACCTATCACAAGACTTTGTGCCTTGGTCACATTGAGGGACAATTTGTTTGCATTAAGCCAAGATTTAAGGTATCCAAGGTCCTCATTGGCGCATTCATTTATTAAAGGACTGGACTTTGAAGCGAAAGAAAGGCTTGTATCATCGGCGTACATGTTAACATCTGAATGTCTCAAAGAGAGATGAAGATCATTTACGTAAATAATGAAAAGAAGAGGTCCTGGGCAAGAGCCCTGAAGAACTCCAGTCTTTATCAACTCAAGATCTGAAAGCTACCCATTAACCTTGCAGCACTGCTTTCTATTTGTTAGATACGAGCGGAACCATCTTATCTCTATGTTTTAACCCCATAATGCTCCAGTTTCTGTACAAGGATGTCATGATTCACCGTGTCAAAAGCCTTTTTTAAATCAATAAAAGAAACGGCTGTATATTCACTTTTCTCCATATTGAGATACCAATCATTGGTACATTTTAAGAGACAGGTCAATACGGAATGTTGTAACCAGAAACTAGATTGTTGTGAAAATAAAAGTTTATTCATATTTAGAAAGCCGTACAATTGATTGTAAACCAGTTTTTCAAAAAGGCGAGAGATGACCGGTAAAACAGATATCGGACGATAGTTCGAATTTTCATCTTCTGAGCCATCCTTGTAGGTAGGTGCGACCCTAGCTATCTTCCAATCGTCTGGAAAAAGGTTTTCGACTCTAGGCATTGACATGTTTGCAGATCTTTGCAGATTCCTTACGATAGGTGCGATTCCTTAAGACTATATGGAAACAGGTCAATCGGGAGACTGACGCAGACTGTCTCAGACTGTCTGCGACTCTCTTAAGACTCCTTACGATTATATGGAAACCAGCCTTAATGCACCGGATCATTTATAAAAACTCGAAAAAATACATTCTAATATCGTTACTTGGTAGTCTAAAATAGGACAGAATAGATTTATAAGAAGAAGAAAGGTACTTGATAATCATACCCCATCACTATGTTTCTCAAGCTCTTCGCAGCGACCTTGTCTGAAGTATACTTTGCAGAAGTGCAGAGGTCTATTGTTTACTGGATGATCGCAGCTTTCCGCCCTATATCGTATGGAAATGTCTGGATTCACCCTTGCATATTAATAAGTGCATTGTTTCCATATGATATATGATTGTTTCAAGCTGGGCACGTGATATTTTTTCTAAAATTGGACCTTATGCGACTTTTCTGGCGTTAGTATGGAGTGTGTACCGTGGCTGATTTGACCAACTTATCTCTCAAACTTCTTAAAGTTAAAACTGGCGGCAAGACATGCGGCCGCACGTTTTGATCATTAAGTCAAAGTTGCAAAGTTTTACAGTCAAAACTTGCGCTCGCACTCCGTATCACGTGGCCGCACCTTTGGACTTCCTTCCTATTGGCAAATCGCCTGGCGTGATAGCTTGAAGTGGTTCCTTTATTATTCAGGATGCAACTTTTCCAAAGCATTCTGAAATGATTTGTCCCATGAACGGTAGCCACATCAATCTAAGGATTGATTTACAGTTGGCCTGTACATATACATTTCAGTTGTCGTACATATATATATATATATATATATATATATATATATATATATATATATATATATATATATATATATATATATATATATATATATATATATATATATATATATATATATATATATATATATATATATATATATATATATATATATATATATATATATATATATATATATATATATATATATATATATAAATACAAACATACATTTATACATTTTATTTTAACATTTTATTCAGTTGACATTAATTATACTCGAAAATAACTCTGCAGCAAACAAATACAAAATTTACTAACAGTTTTGAAGTCGAACAACTAAATATATATCTAAAAGCCTAAATCCTAATTTCCTAATCTGTTGTTGCTCCAGGGAGGCGTGGGCACTTAATTTCAGAATGTTTTTGGAGTAGCTATGCCGTAAATATTGTAGTGAACGTAAACATAGTGCACTTAGGCCAGTTCTTTCGTTTATTCACATTCCTGAATCACACACCCTGGACATCACCTTGTGTCACTCCTGTCGTCGTACACATGGTTGTTGTTTTTGTTGTTTTTGTTTACTTTATTTTGAGTAGGCTGTTATATCTAGCGTTTTCAGCTAATTCAGGCCTACTGTGCATGCCGCATCCAGGCATGGTCATTCCTCTTCTGTTGTTCTCTATGCAATCATGGTCTCATGAATGTAGCTAAAAACCCTATGACAACAACCTAACCCTTCCTTTACTTACATCGTGCTTATTTTGGGTTATTCCATGTGAATGTGTATATTCATGTAAAATATATAGTCAGTCAGAGTAGAGTCTGAGTAAAGTCAACAAACAGTAGTCTATAGGAAGCACCACAACTCCCGTTCTTATATGATATAGGCACATCACTTCAAGCGATTTGCAAATGGGAAGGAAATGGAAAGGTATGGATAATTAGTCATTCAAAATAGTGAACAATCTTTGTCCCGAAATCCTGAAGAACAAATTTCAAGAAAGGTCTTCCATTTCCAAATATAACACAAGGAACATAAGAGACCTACATTTTCAAAGGCCAAACTTAGAATGCGTAAAGAAAAGCTTCTATTATACCTGGGTACGAGCATGGAACAGCATTCCACAGCCCATCAAAGATGCTAGATCAATAATAACATTCAAAAAAGCCTAAAAACTCATTTTTTGAACTGAAAAAGTCCTTTTAAAAAAAGTCCTTTTTGAAAAACACGAATTCATGGAAGGGCAGTATCTGGCTTTAGGTAATTAGTTTTTTTTGCAGGTTACACTAGTTTAATTAGTTACTATTGAAGAAATCTTGTAAATTTAGGTCTTCTTTATTTCCTCTTACGTATCATTTCTCTCCATTTTGACCTGTCACACACGAGATGTTCAATCGAATCTGCATATAATCCAGCATCATAGATTATCTTCCTCCAATATTCTAACGTTCCATGTTTTGGTTTTCTTTGTGGTGTCGGTGTCACCGGTGGTACATACCAGCCAAGTGCTATCCGTTTCGTTGGACGATTGTTTTCCATCTTTAGCACATGACCAATCTTTCTCAATACTCTCTCCTCGATCTTTGCTGCCATTGATCTGACTCCAAGACTTCTTCTCACTCCCCACATGTTCACTTTATTCTCTTCCATTTGCTTAAGAGCTGGTCCCCTTTCTTATTCATCCATACAAAACGATAACCATGGTCTACTATTTTTTTACATCTCTTTTATCTCTTTCTTCCCCCATGCCCTTGTCTCACAATTGAATGTCATCATTGATTCAATTACGGCTTGAATTATCACTGTTTGTGTTTTCTTACCTAGTTTGGAATTTTTCAATCTTTTCTCGACGATCATAAGAGCATGTCTTCTCCTTTTTTTCTCTGGTTTAGATCTTGTCTCCTACCTACTTATGTCTCAAGCACTCGTGCTCCACCTCCAGCTGCTATACCTAATTCTAGACGTTCTTCTTTGCCATCGTGACAGTTTTCTTGAAAACTTCTCATGCTTAGTTTTACAATTTCCTTGCCTTGTCTCATTTCATCTCGGGTATTTCATTTGCTGTTTTCCTCTCTACCTCTTATTCTGTATTCAGTTTCCTCGAGCAGTACTTTTAGCAGTCTAATGCTTTCCTCCTTCATTCCATATTTTCTTAGCATGCTCCATAGGATTGGTCTGTTGACTCGTAGGTATGCTTTCTTTATGTCCAAAAGTGTTGCTGCAGGAGTCCAGGCTTCCTCACTATTTACTTTCATTTACATATAGCCCTGCTTCTTCATGTAGTCTCATGCATATTTGTGCCGCATCTGCCGTCGAGCTGCCAACTCGAAATCCGTCTTGGTTTTCACCCAGCACTCCTATTTTCTCTGCCCATGTTCTAAATCTTGACACCAAGATTCTTGCCAATATTCTACTTGCCATACTTAAGAGGCAAACCACTCTATAGTTGCTAGTATGATCTCGTTGCTTCCTTTTGAACAAAGGGACTACCAAACCAGTCTTTACCATTGATTCTCACTCATTCGTGTGTTTGTAGGCCATACCTAGTATAACATTACATACTGCTTGTTGGTGGGTTGTACTTGCATATTTTATATGTGTTATCCTCAAATTATCTAATCCTGGGGCCCCATCTTTGATTTTTGACCATTCTTTAAGTATTTCTCTGTGTGTTATTGGGCTGTGGAGTTTATCTACCTCAATTCTTGCTGCTTCACTGTCTCTCATTTCCGTGATCTTTTCCATTGCTTTCTTCCTCGTTTCTTCCTCGTTTCCTCACTCTCCTCATTTCTATCTTTTGATGCCTTTTGAATTATAATTTGTACTGTTATGGAGTAAAATAATCCCTTGCTGATGCCGTCCTTGAGTCTCTCGTTCCTAGCTTGTTTAATGGTTGATACATCTTCCCCCTTTGCATTGGTCTATGATTTGTTGCCACCATGTTCTTTCCCATCCACTCAATTTGTTCCTAAATATTTTCCTTCTACGTTTTCTCTCTGCTCGCTTCTCTTTAATTGCAAGATCTTTCTGCTCTTTCTTTTTGTCCGTTAGGCATTGCTTTGATGCCTCAATCAATGAAAATAACTCGCTACTAATCTCAGTGATCCGTCTGTGCTTTCCCTGTGCCTTTTTTTCGTGTCCCTCAAGCCATAGCGATTCCCTTCTCTTTGGCATGCTGCCCGCTACATCTGCAGCTTCCTTTTTTATCATTTGACTTAAATTAAACCAATTCTGTTCTTCTCCATCTTCTACCATTTTTAGCATGGCCTTCTCTGTCCTACTTTTGTATTCTTTACACTTTTTTGGGTCTTTTACCAATAAATGATTGATGGATAACCATTTACTACATGTTGCCACTATTCTTGGTCTGGTCACTGTTCTTGTAATTAGCTCTTTTGGTCGATGATCAGAGAAACTGTTCTCTTTCACTGTTCTCTTTCACTGTTCTCGTTTTCTTTACTATCCGATGCTGTTGCTCTTGTTTGATTAAAAATCCATCTAATTCATACCATCGTCCATAGCCTTGGTGAAACCATGTCCCTCAATCAGGGTGGCTCATAAAAGAATTTGCCCAAGTCATGCCATTCAATTCACACCATACTATTAGGACATTTTCCTGCTTCGCTACTGGGGCCCAAAAACATATATACCCCTAGCTCCTGTAGGGCTTGACTTTTGCTCAAGTTTGCCTACAGACGCGTTATGATTTCCTCCCATAAGTAACCATTCATCATGTCGTTTCATTGCTATCTGTTCCTCTATTGCATGCCTATATTCATTGATTCCCTTCAGTCCGTAATGCCATAGTGGTTGATAAACTGATATTAGACGGTAGGTCTTGAAAAGTACTGTCGGTGTTCTGTCCGTTCTCCAATGCTGACTTCCACTTACAAGCCACAAACCTGTCCAAATTCCAATAAGTGCAATGGCCGTTTTTCTGCTATGTATGACAACTGTCCTGTGTCTTTCGCTCCCTATCCAAAAGATACCATTATTTTTAGCTGTGATTTCAGTTAGCAACAAAATATCGACTTTGTTCATCCAGATATTCGTTTCGTTTCTTACAAAATATTCGTTTCAATCTTCCTCTGTTTATTCGTTTCAATCTTCCTCTGTTATTCGCTGCAAATAATGTTTCGTATACATTCCATGTCCTCACTTTCGTTGTCGTTTTGTTGTTGAAGCTATGATTGGGTATACTTTTATGTATTTTCTTAGTTTGTCTTTCTTTCCTTCACTCCCTTCTTCGTTTATTTTGCTTTGTTCCATTTTGTTGAGTCTGTTACTCCCGTTGCCAAACGTCGATTGAGTCCAATTGGACTTAGGCCCATGATATTTTTGAGGAAAGGTAACATGCGGCCACTGTGCTCTCTCCCTTTGAGATCAGCTTTGACTTTCGTTGATCACTTGCTATGCCCTCCAGCCTCCAACAAATCTCGTTGAAACAATTTGCGAGTGACATCACCCCACACTTCCCACTACGTGTAAGTTTGTTTCTCGGGAAGCCAATATCATCATCATCATCATCATCATCATCAGCACCATCATCATCAGCACCATCATCATCAGCACCATCATCATCAGCACCATCATCATCATCATCATCATCATCATCATCATCATCATCATCATCATCATCATCATCATCATCATCATCATCATCATCATCATCATCATCATCATCATCATCATCATCATCATCATCATCATCATCATCATCATCATCATCATCATCATCATCATCATCATCATCATCATCATCATCATAGTTCATTGGACTCTTCACTTGAACTCTTCAAGAAAACAATGATGACTAGGTGCCAAGTGGCCAATCATACTGCTAACTGGACATATTATTCATCACATCACGAGCATCCGCATCTGGCTATATATTTAGGTTCACCTTTTGGTCGCTATCCGACGTTTCATACTCTGACGAGTGTCGGACGAAAAAAAGATTTTCAATATGCCTATAACATGGTGCCGCTTTTCGTGCTGTAGTGAAGTTCTGTAGTACGAGCAGTCTTTTCAGTTCGTTATTAATAAAGTGTAGTACAATACTATCAGGAGAAAAGTTAATTTTTATTTTTCGCAAGTGGCACTCTTTGAAAAGGCTCGAAAATTGCATTCAGATAAAGCGAATACATTTTTAGGGGATAGTTCTTAATTAATCTGGAATTATGTCGGCTTTCTTTGGTTCATCCTGTAAGAATCAGCTAGAGATAATACTGAAGTGCAGTTAATGGTACAGTTTGATTGGAACTATAAATATTTAATGGCCTCTTTCCTGCCTTGAAACATTAGCTACATAATGCTCACTTTGGAATATACAATTATGAACCATCGCAGCGTCTTCATCACCACCTTTACGAGTTGCTTTTGCTTACTATTCTTGGATTTAGTTGTCTTTCTTCTTCGAATCATGACTTTATTTAATTTTTGAATGAAACCATTTGACATTCCCTGATGATATTCTTTCTATTTGCCGTACTTTACATTAAAATCTTAGAAGATAAAATTATTGAATGTAACTTGAATGTTAACCTTCCTTACTTTCGGTAGTAAAAATCCAAAACTTTTCATTGCATATTGCAAGTAATGTTTGGACATTGATCAGAGCACCTAACTCTGAAAAGTGATCGAAAGGATAACCAGATGGGAATCCAAATTTACTTCACGAATGGCTGGCTGTTTTCTTGCTTTTTCATTGAAATTCTGCAGTGCAAAAAGTTCATTTACATATTTAGCTTGTGACGTGTTTCAGTCATTTTCAAAATCATTTTGCTTACTTTAAGGGATGTTTACTTACAATAGTAAAGTGAGATCATGGTGGTTTAACAGCGCAAGTGTAGAAACAGAGCAAGAGTTCAATCTGCTTGGTGTTGTATCCTTTCTGTAAGTTTGTATATATTTAGAAATATTATGCTAGAACACCTGAGGGTCTTAAGTGATCTACTAAGTTAAAATCGCTTTTCATTACTACTTAGCAACTGGAACTCAAAGAACTCCTATTTTACAACCATTATACCACGGCACTTTAAAGCAGGCATCATTAAGTACTGCAAATCCCCTCGAATTGATTCCCCTCGAAAAATCCCCTCGAATAAGCCCCAGGCTAGAACTTCATGTTTTTAATACACCCCCTTTGAAAAGCCACACCCCATATCAGATGAAGACTTTGATAAAGACTAATGATGAAATTTAAACTGTTCTTTTAATACTATGGAGGAAAGGAGCTTTAGATAATGAGAAATTTATGTGGCATATGTCAAATAATTTTATAAGCTCCCACCCAAAAAGTATCAAAAGTAAATAAGCCTCCAAGGACTTACAGGAATAGTTAAGTGATAAGCAGAGCTTATCTGTATTTTCTCCTACATTGTATCGTATTTACCTTAATCGATATCTCTAGTTAATGGGTCTGGCTGTGTACAACGGAATCAACCTTGATATTCATCTTCCACTTTGTTGCTACAAAAAGCTGCTTAGCCCAGCTGTTGTTCCCTTTCATAATCCCCACGCCCCTGTTGGCATAGCAACATTGAGTCTTGAAGATCTTGGTGATGTCAATCCTGTAAGTTAATGATCTGAAAGAGATCTCATAGATTATTATTCGTTTTCATCAAGTTAAGTTTAAATAGATTCTCCTTAGTTGTAGTATTTATTCACAACCACCGTTCTTAATTATGAGATCGATAAAGAATTGGAGTAAGTGACTTGGTACCATTTCTCAAGAAGTTCATGGAGTTATTTTTCGAACTTCCTACACTGTACACACAGAATTAAGATAATGAAAGCACGACAGCTTTTGCCGATCATATATGTCCGTAGTAACTTTAAAGCTTTGCTTATTATCATTCTGCAGTACTTCCATCTATGGTGTTTGTAATGTTAATGAGACCATTGTATTTTTTAAAACTTCAAAAGGCAAGAATGCAATCTCAGTTTCAAAATTGATTTTGTTGAGTTTCTTGCTTGGTTGAAGAAAAGGTAGTGAGAGAAAGCTATGCAAACTGTACTTGTATGCAAAAGATTTAAAAGCCTATTAAATGCTCTGTTCATATTTTGGGGAAATTGCCTTATAGTTATTATCTAGGAACTTGCACATGGATTAAAAGAACTTCTTAAATATGAAGGTGATGTTGAAAACGATTTGTGTCAGACTTTTCAGGTAATTACTGCTTACTTGCTAATATTCTATGTTTTAAGTGAAATACTGTTCGTGATAATAGATCTTCTCTTTTTCTCGTGTACATGCAATTTTTGCCATGTATGTTTGATTAACAGGCTCAACTTTTAGCTTAAAAATAGGATCATCACAGTGTTGATTAAAGGAATGAATCTATTAATGGATTTAATCTCTGGATTTCCTGCGGCGCCTAAAAAAGTGGCCTTTGAAAACTAGTAGTGTCTGCCAAATTTCGTAAAGAGATCTTGACAATGAAAATTAGCGCTTCAAAATTTAATGGGAACGTTAATTGTGAAATTCTCTTTCAAAACGAAGAAGTGAAAGGTATTATAATGTAAGGTACCACAGCGTTTTCTCTAGAAATCGATCGAGATCCTGGAAAATTAACTTTTGGACTCCAAATGCAATCCTGTAATGTCTGCTAAAGAGTGGTCTTGTAAATTCCGCATATTTCAAGTTTGATTTGCTCTGATAGTTTTGTTAATTAGCGCTATATGGTAACTCAATTTTAATCTCATCTTTGAAACTACTAGATATCATACAAAAGCTATGGTACAGTAGTTACAAAGGACTTGAAGAAAAATGGTTCTCAAGTCTCCGTAACTAAGGACAACCGAGAAGGTAAACAGTAGAATTTACTAAGAGTGTCCATTAATGCAAAGATAGCGTGAGCTGGTGGATTATATTAATACCTCATTGTGATGAACATTTAGTTTTGTTTCTTTTGCCATCTTCAATCTCAATCCAAGATCTCCCTTAATGCAGCTAAAGGTTCCGTATATTGACAACCATACAGATACGAAGATCAGTGCTGATTTCATGCCAGTTGTTATCACTTTCTTTGCATTCCTTGCTGTTTTAAAAGAAGATTTACTCTAAATATTCAAACATTATTTCCTTGTCCTTAAAATACAGCTAACAATTTGCTTTATTTTCAGAATATGTTCAATTATACATTAACTATATATTAAACAAGTCAGTATACAAGCAATTCTATGCATTCTACCATGGATTTCATAGTGTTTGTGCATCAAATGCATTGATTGTAAGTATTTTATCAATTTCTAATGATGTAATGAGAAACACTATTTACTCATAGCTTCGTAATAGCTATTTAGATATCAAATTGTTTTTCAGCTTCCGATTCCCTCAGCAATTACCTCTAGTCAACTTTTCCAGTTACTGCAGACACCTGAAGAACTTTTTTCGACTGATATTCTGGTTTACATAAAAGGATTTACTTGCTTTGTTGTTGGGAAAGTTGGCGCTTCCTAATACTGATGCCAATTAACACGAAAAGTAAACTCAGCTTGTTCAAGAAATGTAGTACAATAACCTCTATTTTACAGCTTCTTCGTCCAGAAGAGGTTGAAATGCTTGTGTGTGGAGATCCCAGTCTTGATATCGAGGCATTACAGAGAGTAACAATCTACGATGGATTTACAAACAATGACCCAGTAATTAGGTATGTTTTTTAAGTTCTGCTTTGCACTTAACAAACAAAATTTGCATCTGGCTGATGAAGAACTTAGGAGCTATCGTCAAAAAATCTTATGAACTAATCATTCTAACGTCAACACTGCAAAATCCTGCCAACAAAGCAAAGCATTATATATAGGAATTTCCCTCCAAAAATCGATTTCTTCGTGCTGATTTTTGCTATATTTTCTTACGCTCGTCAGGCTAGCCTGTGTTGACCTAAAAGCTAGATCCTCCTTGAATGATGTGATCTTTGGGAGAAATATGATAGAGAGAAAGACAATGTTCCAATAATTGATTGACATAAATGCTTTCTCTACATCTGTAAAACTCTACACCAGCTTTTATAGTTTACTAAATTGTATCTTGTGTCCATCAGTTATTTTTGTTTCCTTCTCAATGCCGCTATTCACAACCACATTTATTAATAAAATAGGTATTACCTAAAAGCTTTAAGATTATAAGGATGTCTACTGCCTAAAGTTCTAGCATCAAAATTTGTTTACTGCATGTGGTTTCCCCATACGTAGTGTTCGCGACAGCCTTCGATGTTCTTAGATATATAAGGTTTTAATTGATGAATTATTTGTAGCAGGCAGTTAACTCCTTCGCTTTCCTCCTGAAACAGGCGATTCTGGGAAGTAGTGGTTGCCTTCAATTTGCAACTAAAAAAGAAACTCCTTCTGTTTACAACTGGAAGTGACCGAGTACCAGCTGGCGGGATGGGTGAAATGAAATTCAAGATAACTCGTATGGATGGATCAAATGTTGATAAAATGTACGTGACTTTCTTACTACAAATAATTTCATTCTATATATATATATATATATATATATATATATATATATATATATATATATATATATATATATATATATATATATATATATTAGTTATCTTCTAGGGTCAATGGCATTAAAATACTTTCGTGATAAATATAGTTGGTGATTTTATTCATTTACAAGAATCTATCTTTTCTCAATTGCTGGTATAGGACTGCCCCTTCCTACTTGCACTTTTATCCAGATTGCAAGAAAGCGTTGCTCTAGCAGAATTTTTGCGATGCTTCTATTTATTATTTAGGTTACCCATGGCACACACATGCTTCAATCAGCTGATTCTACCTACATATCGTAGCAGAAAAACTCTTAAGCAGAAGTTAATTGTGGCTATATCAAATTCTGAAGGGTTTGGGATCGAATAGACAGCTTCTATTGGCGTGTGGAAAAAGAACAAAATTTGGCTGAATGCATGTGGAAATCAAATGTTCTTGCAGCTGAAGCCAATAATAAAATCTATGATTTATAGATGAGATTACTAGAAACTCTTGAGCAATTAAAAGACTTCTAAATGTTGCATTATAAAATGTTACTTATTTTGAAGTAATTCACTTTCAGACGTAGATGTGCACAATATATATGTCAGTTTTGGAAAAACTGACGAGTTATAGATAAATTGATGTAAATATTATTAGAGCACTATAGCAAGAATCCGTGTCATTGAGAATACTGCAAAAGGGTGTGTTACTCTGATAGAGATATGGTATAAGTTTGATGAGTGTGTCATAGGCCTGTATAAATTACTTTTGAAAAGTAACATAAATTAGGAATTGCTTGCTTAAAAGGTAATTAATATAAGTGACAAATTACTTTTCCTGAAATGTAGCTAAATTACACTGCAAATTACTTTGAAAACTAACTTACCTTTTTCCAATTACTTTTCAAGTACTTCTTCAAAATAGGATTTTGAGCAAGAATGTAAATTAGTGAAGTAATTATTGCAAGAGTAACAGTTTGTTAGTTATATTGTAAGCAAACAATTCAATGGTAATATTGTTCTAGAATTGTAAGCAAACAAGGGTATGTCATGCAAATTAACTAAAGGAAAGAAGAAGCCTAAGCAAATGCTTTAGTATACAACCTTTCTGTGACCAACGTAAGCAAGGCAAGGGTAACTCCCGATGTCATAAGACGTAAGCAAAGTCTATAAGGTTTATTTGCTTTAAGAGGATTAACTTTCCAACTTCTTATCCGACAGAGATTCTCCTCTTTCACTCATAATGAAAGATCAATTTTTACATTATTCAGAAGCATCTCTGTAAAAGAATGCCAGTACGTTTCTGCTAAAATACTGAATTGATTAGATCCTTACAAAAATATAGCGTATTGCAAAACCAAATTTTTAACTTCTACTCATAAACAATAATACAGAAAGCATTCTTTTTTAGGGAGTTACTTCTTATTTCCTCATGCTAATAGTAATTAGTTATAAGAATTATTTTAATTTCTATCTACTTATTGAAAACTTTAGCTAAAATAAATAAAAAATGACTTTCCAAAAAGCACTCAAATAAATTTTCTAAATGCCATTATTAGTAATGCAGTAATTTTAATATTAATTAGAATTACTTCACGAATCTGTTAATGCATTTCAATATTATTTCATAGTTCGACTTAAAGTTACTATTGCGTTTAGGTATTGCAGATGCTATATATCAAGGGCTCAACTAAGGGGGTGGGTTCTAGGGATACAGACCCCTGTGCTTTCTCAAAAGGATTAAAGGTTCCCTTCATTCTTGGAAAATTATGAAACTTTTCATTGTATTTTTCTGAAGCAGATCTGCTCATAATCATTATTCAACTAGTAAGTAACGAATAAGGAAACTTTTTATAATGTTTCTGACATTGCTAAAACTAAAAACCCATTGATCCAAGCTATATCCTCTAAGACAGAAGTGTCCAGCTCATTTAGGTCCAGGGGGCATATGAAGCATAATTTGATCTCAGGCGGGCCGGAGACGGTGACGGTTGGTTTCAGTTTGCTGATGATGCGACTGTTATTACCAGCGGCGTAAAAGAGAACCAAATTCTACTTAACTGCTTTACAAGGTGGTGTCAATGGGCAAATTTTGTTATACAGGTTGATAAATGTATCACTTTTGGTGTTAGAAAGTATTCAACAAGATCCATTCAGTTTCAGCCTAAGCTTTTAATTGATAAACAAATTGTTCCTCCTGTCAAAAATGGTGAATCTTTTAAATACCTTGGCCGCTTCTTTGATTTTGACATGAGTAATGAAATGCATAAGTCACAACTACTTTCTCTCTTCTCCACGTTCATGAAAGGGATCGATGATCTGCCTCTGCATCCAAAAAATAAACTGTTAGTTTACCACAGATATGTACTGTCCAAAGTGTCATGGCATTTTACTGTTGCAGATCTACCTAAAACTTGGGTCTCAGATAATCTTGACAATCTTGTATCCAAATATATTCGCCGATGGCTTGACCTTCCTGTCAGTGCAACATTGACAAGTTTAGTCCTTACTAAAAATCAATTTGGTCTAAATCTTAAACTGCCTTCTGTCAAATTCACTCAGTGCCAAACTGTCTCTCGCAATATACTTCGATCTTCCCCAAATGTTAATGTTCAGACCTTGTGGAAAAACACTAGTAATGGAACAAACCTGCAATATGACATATATCGCAATACCAAAGAGGTACTGAAAGCAGTTAAATTGGACAACAAAGAGCGCTTGATACACAATTTGCCATCTCAAGGTGCCCTACTTTCATTCTTGTTGGATCATTCATTCAAAAAACTGCATGGAATCTGGTCTCTAGCACAGAGAAATCTACCAACAAACATCTTCAACTTTACCATAAAATATCTCAATAACACTCTACCTACTCGCAAAAATCTTAACCTATGGAAGCTGAGCCAATCGTCCTACTGCCAATTTTATCTTCTTCCTGAAACTTTACTTCATGTTGTAGCAGGCTACAAAGTTTACCTTGAACAAGGTCGGTACACTTGGCGTCACAACTCTGTACTCAATTTTCTAGCCACATCCTTAAAAGTAGTTGAAGGATCTTCAATGTATGCGGACATTCCAGGTTTCCCTTCACCTTCAATCATAACCGGACATGATTTACGTCCTGACCTTCTTCTACATACCAAGGACAACTGTCTTTACATTTTAGAACTCACGATTGGTTTTGAGACAAATCTAAACAACAATGCAGAAAGGAAGCGCTTGAAATACTCACAACTAGTCTCAGATCTAAGAAGTCAGTACAATACTGTCACTTTTGTAAACCTCACCATGAGCTCTCTTGGGATTTACGCAAACTCTTGTCATTCGTTTCTTGAAATGTGTGACTCCCTCTCTATTGATAACCACCACAAACGCTTTCTCATTTCTAAGTTATCTACAATTTCAATCCGTACAACCTACTACATCTTCTGCTGCAGAAATAAACCATGGAACAACCCTGATCTATTCTACCTTTAATGTTCACTTTTTGTTCCTTTTTTTTATTTTGTTTGTTTTTTATACAACACTTGTTATTTACGATTTTTCTCATGTATTGTCACCCAGGCTAGCCAATTACAAATTACCTTGTAATAGCGAGATTTGTAATTGTAGATTAATTGAATGAAATATGACTGTTTCCATTATTGTTATTATTGCTCTGTTTACAAAATCTACTTCATGAAGAAACTGACGTCAGTTCAATTCCTTGAAGCATTAGTAGCATTTTATTCAAACATAAAATTAAGACCAAGTTATTAAGAAGCGATCTAAATCGACAAAGATTGACATATTGAAAAATCTGGTAGTGATATTGTTAACATGCAGGATATAGCTAATAACATGAATTCCTACTTCTGTTCAGTTGGTAAGGACCTCGCAAGCAAGATTGAAGCTGTACCCAATCCAATGGTCACAGGAAAATACAATCTGAACCCTCAAGATAAGCACTCTAATTTTAATGCGATAGGGGTGCAATACATTAGAGAAGCAATGGTTAAATTTAAAACATCAAAGAGTTTTGGGAGTGATAAAATATCTAGTTATTTTTAATGCTTGCGATCCCTCTTATTGAGAGATCGCTTGATTTCATATTTAACACTTCTCTAAACTAGCCATTTCCCCGACTTGTAGAAAACACCTATCTTTAAGGATGGAGATAAGGCTGATAAATCAAATTACCGTCGAATCTCAATTCTCCCTGCAATTTCAAAACTTTTTGGGAAGATTGTTCTTAACCAATTATACCGGTAATCTAATTGAGAATAATATGATACACCCTGGTCAATCAGGATATGTGAAAAAACATTCGATATTGACATGTCTACTTAAAATTACTGATGACTGGTACAATGGACTAGACAGTTCTGAAATGGTGGCATCAGTATTCATTGATCTTAAAAAAGCATGTGATACGGTTGATCATGATCTTCTCTGCAAAAAATTAGAGCAATATGGTGTTCAGCAGCGTCTTATCTTAGTAACAGAAAACAGTACTGCAGAGTTGGGGATTGATTCATTAACTGGAAATGCAGAAGTCGGTGTGCCTCAGGGGTCATGCTTTGGACCACTCCTCTTCTTGATCTACATTAATGACCTTCCTGAAGCTGTGCAGTGTTCCTCTGTATGTATGTATGCTGATGATACTAGCCTTTGCTCTAAGTCTAAAGACATTTCTCAACTGAACAGGGCTATGAACAGAAATCTTGAGGATCTTGATTCCTGGTTGAAAGATAGCAAGTTTTCTCTAAGTATTGTGAAAACACAATCAATACTAATTACAACAAAGCCAAGGCATCAAATGCCTAGCAATGTTACAGAGAATGTAAAGCTTTAGATACTTGGCAGTGAGCTTGACGTTGTCAGGAAAACCAGGTATCTCGGTTTTCAAGTTGGTAACAGTCTAGACTGGAAGGAACAAATTAAAACGATATCTTCCAAAGTTTCCGGAGCCATTGGTTTTCTAAAATATGCGATAAACATCCTGCCTATTGCTACTGTGAAAAAATTGTATGCAAGTGTTGTTGAGCCCCATTTCCAATATTGCTGTTCAGTATAGGGCTCCTGTGGTGCAACTACCATTAATCAGCTCCAAAAACTTCAAACGGAGCTGCAAGAATTTTGATGGACAGCAGTTTAATGCCCCTAGTGGACCACTCATTGAGATCCTTGGTTGAAAGATTATTTGTGAGCTCATTGATGAAGAATCAAAATTAATGGTCTTCAAATCTATCAATGGGCTTGCACCACAGTACCTGCACAATCTTTTCATAAGAAACACTAGTAGTAACTCTTATGCTCTTCGAAATACAACAACTGACCTGAAGATTCCAAAGAAACCATCAAAAAATGGAAAGAAATCTTTCTTGTATCGAGGTGTGAAACTTTGGAATAGCCTCCCAATTGAGACAAAGTAGTCACTTTCCATTTGTGCTTTCAAAAACATCTTATACTGGACTGGGAGTCTTTCTAGTGGTCGGGTGGAAGCTAACTATATTGATTGGTGCTTCATTCCAACTGATCATAAGGTCTTCCCTTCTTTTTGAGTTAAGGAAGGGGCAGCTTTGTACCTAGATTGCTGGAGAGATTCTCAGTTCCTTGATTTTATACTTGATTTTGATTTTATACTTTTATCTAAGAAATTCTTTCTGTATTTTTTACTCTAGTATTTATTACCTTTGTGTTAATTAGCTATACATTAAAATAGGTGGAGGGCCCCTTGTAAACCAGGATTTGCTGAAGGATCACCCTCCTAAAATTAAATGAAATATGAAAAATATGAAATATAAGACATAAGAAGAAGGTGTTACCTTGCAAGTTAATACTTTATGTACGCATAAACTAAACATATGAGATAACATATATAACATGGTTTGTATAAGAGACAAGATTATTCGTAGCATTGCCCTGTTTGAAGAAGTGCGTATTTAGTTTTTCATCCATTTCACTCTGAAGTCTTTTTTATGATAGCCACGACAATCAAAGCAGATTGGCTTTCCAAGGTCGTGGTATACTATTTACAAACTTATCAAATAAGAATTAAAGAGTGAAAACTAATTAGAATATACACATGTTGAAATGATAAAGAAATATTAGAAAAAGAAAAGAATGAACTACAAGGAAGACTGTGTAATGACGGCTCTTCTAAAAGTGAACAGGGAGCGCAGCTGTTTAAGTGAAAGCTGCAATTTATTCCACATGTCAGCACTTCGATAAGAAAAAGCATTTTGATCATTTTGTTCCCATTAGTGGAACGTATAAATCAGTGTCTGCACTTCGTAACCTGATAATGTTTCTAAAAGAATTTTTAGTAAATGAATTTGTAGGTTAATTAAAGATTTGTACACCATTGTACTTCCATTAACTACCTATTAAGTACATATCTAATACTTAGTATTTACTGAGCAAAAAAAGCTTGATAAAGCAACATATTTGATTTAGTCTTGACTTGTGTTTTCCTGTAAAATTTGGCATTTGTTAGTTTGTATAAGTGCACAGGGATCGTCCAACTAGTTTGTACCAGGGAAGCCGACAACTGCGTTAAGTGAAGTAGGAGGGCCTGTATTCATGGGCCCAAGGTGGCAGAAAATTTTTTAGGCTTTATCATCTAGAACAGGGGATCGGTAACCTCTAACACTGGAAGAGCCACTTCAACCATCTTTCCGCTGAAAAGATAGAACTGGAAGACTCATGGAATAAAACTATATATGGAGGTGAACTAAGTTGCAAGTGGAACTTTTGCTTTGTTCCACAAAGCTATTGTTGTGCTGGTGAAGATTGAAGCAAAAGGTTGGAATTCTGATAACGCTGGCAACTGTGAAGTTTGTTTGGTTGGCTTATTCTTGTAAAAATATTCCTTTTTGAAGAAACGTCAGATATTTGATTGAAATAAACTTCAACTGGATACTTAACCATCATGCTTTAAAATCTGAAGGAGCCATATAACAAGAGTAAATAAAGCACATGAGGTTCAGGAGCCGCAGGTTCCTTACCTCTGATCTAGAACAATCAAGAAGGATTCTCCGAGACTAAAGTTTCAACAAAAAGTATAGTGTTCAGTGCAGAAAGATTTATAACAAAAATTAGCATTAAAAGGAAACTAAAATGTCTTCGACAAAAAGATAGCGAAACTAACCCAGTAGCGCTTTGCCTGGTCCATCAAAATGAGATGGCTGTTGCGTCCGTGATTTGCCTGATATGGTCATTCATGAAAATATTGATAACAAACGTATGTAGATAGTACCAAACACACAAAATAGTTTGCAACCAATGGTGTTCATCTAGGATAGCCTGGTAAGAGATACTGATAAAATGTATTCCATCTCACAGAAGCAAAAGGGCATTACTTTGCTTACGTTCTCAAAATTTATGGCTCTATAAAAGAGGGGGCTGGATTAAGCCATTTTACAAACTGGAGCCTACGGGGAGCGCTTTTCACACCCCATACTCTAAATTGCATTTAGTAGGGTACACCGGGGTAAAATGGGTCACTGTCTAGGGATTTTGAAAATGAATACTAATATCTCAGAGAAAGGGTATGCATTCTCTCAACAAATCATATCAGTAGAGCAGATGGCATCTAGACAGCTTATTTGGAAGATATTGATTTAGTGGAAAATACTGTTTTAAAATTACACAAAATTTTACAGATAAAGATACAGAAATGCAATTTCTTTTTCAACGATAAATGTATCTAATTCTTTGTAAAACGGCACAGGAACTTCAAAGAACGATAACTCTTAAAACTCAATACAATAACCGAAGACGACAAATTCCAAAACGGAAGCACGACACTCACAGCACGACCGGCGACTTTGACTGTACTTCATTACGACAACTGCTAACGAACACTTTACACAACGGCTGACTACATGGAACATTACACCCTTAACTTATATTGAAACACATGACGTAACAAAATAATTATAACATATGACGGAACTACAGGGACAATTCTATGGCATGGTAACACAACTCAACAAACAGCTGTGTACTAAGAATAAGCGACACGTCACTCAGGTGCGGATCCAGGCAGAAATCTGACTGGCTTACAAATGGGCGTGACTCATTCGTGACGCATACGCAATAGAAACTTTAGTCTTATAAGCATATATTAGCAATCTCTTTAGTTTCCACCGAAGGAATGAAGTGTGTTCTCAACCGAAGTGTCAGATAAGTACATATAGGAAGGGAATTTAGTTGAAGAATTTGAGACGAAACACAAGAATACTTCCCCTACCATATTGCCAGGTTCATCATGATATTGCCCCCAACAGTTTTGAATATTTGACTGATACTCATTCACTACACAATCTATGATCTTATCAGACAGTGCTGAAAACAACGGGCATTTTCTCTGTATTTTAGCAGATAGTGTCTTCATAAGAGAGTATGAAGAAGTGTTTGAAAAGTTTCATTTCAAAAATTATTCTTCTATTCACTACTCCAGCACAGCAAGATATATCATCATAGGTAGACTTTGATCTGTATGGGGCATATTTTGAGGAAGTATCAAAGTGTTCTTTGAGAATTGCATCACCACTTTCAGCTCTGACATTTATGAGGGGTTGAAAGCTCCTAGTGTCAATCTTATATTATTTGGAATCATCCCTGTGACCACATAATGGTATATTCTGTTTTGCAAAAAAGAGAACATTTTTACTGGTGGAACATAATTTCAATCTATTCTCGCAGATAGTACCATTTAATACCTTATCATGGATTATGTCTAATGAAATTAATTTCACACAAAGGAAGGTTTGCATGGCTCATAATTCTGTTTGATGTGTACTTGACTTGATACGAACTTTGAACCTTGCTACTGCATTGGATCAGTCTTTGAAAGAGCCTACATCTAGTTTTTCTACTTTAGATAAATAAGCAAGAATTTGGTGAACAAAAAGTACAGAAGGCAAGCAGAAGGCACCATCAAGGAGTTTAGGGTTTTGAAGCCATTTGTAATCTTCAAGCTAATAAAAAAAACTTACTTTTTCCCAGTGGCATAGCCAGCCGTAATTGTTTGGTCGTGCTGTCAGCGATATATACAGGCATGGGTGGTACCAGCCACCCATCTGGGCGTGGTTTTGATATATGAAGCTTTTTGGGCCATGCCCCTAAACTAAATCATGCAAATAAAGGGTGAGAAAAAGCGACATAGCTAAAATAGAAAAGAATGCTTTTCAAATTCAGACAACTTACAAAAGTGATGAAGGAGACTACCGAAAGGATATGCCCCCTAGTGCCCATTGTGGCACCATTTCTATATACAGGCTTGCTGTAATGAACAATACAGACATGCCACTTACTCTCGACTGCTTAGTACAAGAGGGGTCTTAATAGTTGGGGGTAGAAACTTTTGTCAAAACTGATAAAGGGGTGTCTTAGTAACCGAGGGGGGAATTTCCAGATAGGAAGCCTGTCATGCATTAACTAATAAAACACCATTTCCTGAGGTCAAGGCCTTTAATCTACTAATTTATAACTAAAAAGAACACTCAAAACTTGAATGCAATGGCATTGTATCTTTTCAAAAATACAAAACAAACAACGTATGCCTTGATATATAATTGACATGGACCCTTGAAACCTCAACTTACAAAAATTAATAAGTGGGGGGTCTTAATACGATCCGGGAGGGTGGGAAAAAATCTGAAAAATTAATAAGCGCCCCTCTCCGTTTAGCACACTAGAGTAGTGATTCCTGATCATGGGTTAGGAGGCTATAGATACAGTAGGCTAATTTTTGTAAGTAAACATATGACAAAAAGCATCAACTTAATTCACTTCTCTTACAAATTGCATATGTATAACAAATGAACAGCATAAAACTTCCACTCTTTCAACAAATTCTTAATCATTGAAGCAATTGAATTAAAACCATTTACTTTTCAAACATCACTTGCCGCCTAAGGAAAATTATAGCTGTCCACTACCACATAATTGTGAATGAGACAAGCTGTAAAGTACTAAATTATGGGTTCATTCTTTGCTCAAGTTTTCCATTTTTTGTCATTTAGAAGGAAATCATCTAGCACTGGGGCAGTTAGTATGTAGCTGGCAGAAAAGGAAACTGCAGAGTTCCATGTAGTAGCTAGTCTCTTCCAAATAACAAATACACAAGGAGCAAAATATATATCTGCAAGTGCCACATGCATATGACGAAATCCTTTTCTGAAGCAATGTATTTGACCATAAGTAGGGTTCTGGCAACTTCAATTGCTTTCTATGAATGGCAGATGTCCCTGAGATGGCGGCGGGTGTGCAGTTTAGGGTAACAGTATGGCACGCCATCTATGACATAAGTGGTTGAAATTCACATGGTATAGGTTGAGAAAGTAAAAACAATAGATTGGGGGTTGAAATTCACCAGGCGATAGTTGAAATTCACCAAGTGATGGTTGAAATTCATCGATTTAAATTGACCAAGTGGTAGTTGAAATTCACCTTGCTGATAGTTGAAATTCACCAAGTAATGGTTGAAATTCATCAATTGAAATTTACATTGTGATAGTTGAAATTGACCAAATGATAGTTGAAATTCACCAGGGGATGGTTGAAATTCATCGATTGACAATCATCGATTAAAATTCATCGGAGTTAGGGAGGTGTGGCAACATGTCAGCAGAAGAAGACCTTCCAAATTTCTTAGTTGTAGTTGACAACTAGTTGGTTTTATAGATGAACATCGGTTGTCATACGATTTTTCTCTAGAATATTCTGTCCGTATGCTTGAAGATGCGATTCGTATACTTATGGGGATCTTACTGGCAATCTCCAATGTGGATCACATGAATGATGAAGTGAAGAATCTGGTTGCGGGACTCATCACAAATGTATGCACCTCTTTGTATGAGCTTAATGCCAGTAAGACCGTGCAGCTAGGAAAAGCTAGGGCGATGGAACCACGTATAGAGCAAGTATTGAATGGTGGGTGGCCTAAGTAAAATCACTGCCAAAAGTCCTTGGAACACCTATTGAATATTGAAGTTTATTTGACAATAGTGAATTTCCGGTCAAATCTGACAGCTACTGATCCCCTCCCCCCTTAAAACAATGTTGAGATAAAAGCTTAGTTGCTAGAGTGCTATTCGAGAGCACATTGACGTGAATGCTGCGAGTAACCCCTGATTAATTCAACACGTTCTGAGTGGGGAGAGAGCGAGTTTGCTTTACGAGTAAAAAAATTAATGTAAGTGTTCCAAGACTTTTGGCAGTGATTGTACATTGTTACCAAGGAGCAACAGGAATGCCTGAGGGAAACGGGTATGAGCTGGAGAAAGATTGCATCACTCTTTGACATTCATGAACTCACCTTACTGAGGCGGAAGGCAAGTTGAACCTGCTAGAAAACTTTTCAGCTATTCCTGATGAAAATTTGGATAGCCACATAGCAGATATTCTCCTAACAACTCCTTACAAAGATGTTCTCCTAACAAAGAAGTTGGAGAAGATGGAATTGTGACTGAGATGATAAAGGCTACAGGAGAATTTGGAATAAGGAAGATACCTGATTTAGCAAACTGGATTTTCAAAAGTAGATATGTTTCAGAAGCCATGAGAGAATCAGTCTTTATTGCGATTCCAAAGAAATTAGGTGCTTTAGAATGCTGTATACACAGAACTGTTAGAATTATAAGTCAACTTGGCAAAGTATTGTTGAGAGTTACTATAACTAAATTGAGGGGAAAATCAACTAAAGAGCTTATGAGGAATAGTTTGAATTTAGGAAAAGAAAAGGCACAACTAAGGCAATATTTGCTTTCAGAATGATAATAGAAAGACCAATTGAAATGCAAAATAATGCATTTTTGTGTTTTGAGGATTTTGAGAAAGTATTCGACACAGTGCGCAGTGAAATATAAAGAAATGAGTAAGATCCTGAAAGACACTGGAGTTGGCAAGAAAGACACTATGTTGATAAGCAACTTATATTGGAATCAGAAAGCAGCAGTAAGAGTAGGTGCTGAAAACACAGACTGGATAGAAATAAAGAGAGAAGTAAAACAGTGATGTGCGTTATCACCAGATATGTTCTAACTGTAAAGCCAAGTATTCGTGGATGAGTTAGTAGGATTAGACGGTATTTCAGTTGGTGGACGGAACGTGAATAGTATCAGATTTGCAGACGATACAGTATTGATAGCAGACTCAGAGGAGAAACTACAAGCATTAGTAAGCAAGCTGAATGATGAACGTGAAAGTAAAGGATTGAGCAAATAAATATGGAGAATAAATATACAATGACAGTCACTAAAAGTAAACAGAATGTGATAGTGACAATACGAGTTGGAGACAAGGAAGTAAAACAAGTCAACAGCGCTGTTTATCTGGTAAGTGCCATTCATGGCGAAGGAATCAGCGAGAAAGAGATTGTAAAAAGAATTGGAATTGCAAAGAAACCATTTGGTAGTATGGTGCAGATCTTGAAGGATTCGGGTATGAGTATGAAAGTTAGAATAAGGATTTTGAAGTGTTTTGTATCGTCAAGGTTTTCTATATGGGTGCAAGACATGAACAATAAAGAAAGATTTAAAGAAGAAAATAGATGCAACAGAAATGTGGCTTTTGAGAAGAATGCTATGGATACCATGAACTGAGAAATTTACAAATTATAAGGTCTTGAGAAGAGCTGGAATTGGAAGAGAATTAATGAAAAATATTGAAAGGAGACAGTTACAGTTTCTTGGCCATGTTCTAAGTGCACGGGGATTGGAGAGGGATTGCCTACTTGGAACAATGAATGGAAAGAGACAACGACTGAAATTCATTGAAAGTACAGCTGTTAGAATGGGTAGACTGTAGAAACTAGTAGATTTAGAGGATAGAGGGAGGTGGTAGATTCTTGGTCGCCGACGTCGCAAGATAGGCACCTCGATAGATAGACAGAATGGCCAAGCGGTTCAGCTAGTTTTTGGTAGCTTGACTGTGTTAGGTCAGCAATTGGACGGGTGACTTTCCAGATAAACTACCGAAGCAAATCACTCCGCCTATGGCTGCCCAAATGTAGCAATATTCAAACCTTAAAATATGCATTCAATTTAATCCTAAAAAATACATTCAATCTAATCCTGAAATACATATATTCAAGTCAATCTTGACATTTTTTTCAATTCAATGCTAAAATATATGAATTCAGTTCAATTATAAGCATATGCTTTTAATTCAATCCTGAAAAATATGTATTCAGTCCAATGGTAAAATATACATTCAATCCAATGTTGAATGTAGTCAACCGGCAGAGAAAAAAACATGGAAAGATGCGCAGCTGCCAGAAATTAGGTGGAAGTTAAGCCGCTGCTACATAAGAAGAGAATAAATGACCTATGAGGAACATGCCAAGGGATTCGTAAAATAGAAAATCAGTTTCACTATCACAGAACTTTTTCTAGGGTCTGTTCAGAAGTTTGATGATGGAAGCGATATCGAGAAGGTTCGGGCAGTGACAGGTCCATTACTCTTCGGAGGCAAAGGGAGCAGATCTTTTTATTGACAACTGATGTTTTAGGTCGCTAAGGTTTGTGATGGTGAAACTGATGCTCTATTTTACTTATTCTTTGGCATGTTTTTCATAGGCAACTCACTCTCTTCTTCCGTTGCAGTGACATGAATTCAGCTCAATTTCTGGAGGTTGCGTGGAGATCATCTAGAAAGTACGTACACCAAAAATTGTCACGTTTTTGGCCAATCCACTGACCTTGTATGCGCAAGTACGCTTTTAACTCAACCCACCAGCCACTGTACGAGCGTACGATGTTTTTGGATACTCCTTGAAAAATGCTTCTGAGCCTTAGCATCAGCTTTTCACAGAATGAAAACAAAATGCATCAAGCCTTCACTTTCAGGAAGTAACTGTTGCAATTTTTTCATTTTCTGCCATTTTCCCGCATTTTCCTTCTACTTGCAAAATGAGTAAGCCTACCAGTAGAGCTCGCCATCGTACGTACGCTTTGACCTTTACTATGCTACCTACCCTGTACGTGTGTGTACGCTGTTGACCTTATCCATTCACCGACCTTCAAATACCCCTTGTCTTTCCGTGCTTGCTGTAATGGAGATTGAATATATTCAGGACTGGATAGAATGCATATTTTACGATTGGATTGAATACATATATTTCAAGACTGAATTGGATATATATTTTAGGATTGAATTGAATACATGCTTCTTATTATTGAACTGAGTTACTATATTGTGGGAATGAATTGAATGAATCTTTAACGATTGGACTGAATGCAAATATTTCACAATTAGATGGAATGTATATTTTAGGATGGGATTGAATTCAATATGTATTTCAAAGTACGAATATTGCTACATTTGGACAGCCATTCTCCATCGTCCTTCGGAAGGGATGTTAAACTAGGGGTGCCATGCTTGGCTATGGCAACAACAACAGCAATCATTACAAGCTACATCATTATAGACCATTTTGTGAATTGGACCACAATGCATTGCAATCGCATTGGCGGCCATGTTGGTAGACCCAGTGTAGACAGCTGGTTCATTTGCATTTTTAATGTTTGGATCAGTTTTGTAAGCAGCCAATTACGAAATATGGAAAAATATATCGAAAGTTCAGATGTTGTTGCGCTAAGGCGGTATATCGATAAGATAGCCATAATTGGAGGGCAAGACCTTTACTTGCTCCCCAGTGAAATGTGGTGCACTGACCCTACTAACTTCCCAAGTATGACTAATATCGACATGGTGAACTACTCTGCATTAGGCCAGAGTCCGTTCTATACGATGAAAGATTTCAAAAACTATAGAAGCTTGGAATCGTACGATCACTTTGTTTCTGGGTGGGTACGCAATGTTGAGACTTATAAGTATATTTTCTGCGACACAAAGTCAATGACATATTATGTTGTGCGTGGCAGGGTAAATCATAGTCAGCGGCTGAGTGAATCACCACTGCAGGCTTGGTTTATTTGTGGTGAAGAAGGAAATGTAATTACCGCTCACTGTAGTTGTATGGCTGGACTTGGTTGGGGAAACATGCTCCCTTTTGGCCGCCATGATGTTCTTTGTCGAAGCTGCCGTTCGTTTGAGAGACAAAAAGACCATTACTCAGGAAGCTACGTATTGGAAATTGCCTTCAGTAAAAAAGCAGATTGAATATGCCCCTATTAAAGACATTGATTTCAAATCATCACGTCATTTGAAAAAAGAACTTGATAATAGCATTGATACTGTTAGTAGTACGGAAAAGTCAAGTCAGAAGCCTTCAAAAAATAATGCAGTTTACCATGCTAGCAGAGAAAACTTTGCAAAGTTTTTGAGTGAGTTAGCAGATGCAAAGCCATTATTCTTATCTGTTCACCCATGCTATGTTGATGCATATACTCCAGAAATTACCACAACTAAATATCCTGTTATTCTCACCACCCTTTATGACCCTGATGCAGAAAAGTTATCATACTCAGAACTTGTCAAAGTTTGTGAAAATATTTCAAGTACCCTTACTGTCACTGAAAGGCAACGAACAATTGTTGAAATAGAAACAAGATGCCAAGCATCATCAAAACTGTGGTTTTCTCTTCGAGCAGGAAGAATGACAGCATCAAAACTGAAAGCTGCCACAGCTACAAACTACTTAAAGCCATCAGTCAGTCTTGTCAAGGCAATCTGCTACCCTCATGAGATGAGATTTTCAACTCCAGCAACAAGATGGGGTATAGATCATGAACAAACTGCTAGACATAAATATTACCAACCCCAGTCTGCCAAGCACGCTTGTCTGAGTGTGAATGAGTGTGGTCTGTTCCTTAGTACAGACAATCCTTTCTTATGTGCTACACCTGATGGGTCTGTTAGCTGTTTGTGTGAAGGGTGTGTAAGCCGTTGCCTTGAGATTCCTTGCAACCTTCGTTTCAGTACCTTAGAAAACCCTCCAAGAGGGTTATTCTTTGAGATTTGTATAGAAATGGGGATGCAACTCAAAAGGAATCCACCAATATTATTTCCAAGTGCAAGCACAAATGGCACTCACAAAAGCACAAATGGCACTCACAAACACAACATCATGTGATTTTTTTGTATGGACAACTGTTGATACATTTCTTGAAAGAGCTGCCTTTGATAAAGAATTCTGGGAGCAGCAAGTGAACTTATGCAAACTACCTTTTCAACATGGAATTATGCCAGAATTGGTGGGAAAGTATTTTAGTAACATGTCACTTGAAGCTAACAAGACAGAATCTGTTGCAGAAGATCACTCTTATGAACAATCTGTGTGAATTTTTTAAACTAATTTTCATTCAGGTAGCTTGTATTTTCTATATAAAGGTTCAATCAACTCAACTTAAGTTCAATATTTACAAATATTAATATGATTTTTACTATAATCAGCTATCTGTGGCACAATTCATAAAGTTGCATTTGAAAAATAGAAGACAAATAACTGGTTTTAGTGTATAGTAAAATAAAAAAAGAATTGTCATATACTGTATTTACTGAAAAGGAACCACTGAAGGGCATAAGTTAATGAGTGCACAATAATAATGGCAATAATAAGGACAGACAAGACAAACGACGATTGATCAATCTATATGAAAGTAAACAGGACTCAGTGATACAACGAGCATAGAAAGAACGAATTGATATACACAGTTCCGGAAAGTCAGACAGCGTATTCCAGTTTGAGACTAAATGACTGCCTTCCAAGTAGAGACAAAGTATCCATTTTATCATTCTCCCTTTGACTGACAATGGTACTTAGAAAATGCCTAATCCACGGATACTCACTACAAGGTAATCATATGAACAAATATGAGGCCATATCGACACTTGTATCGTTGTGGAAGCACTTCCTGTTAAAATGAGTCACTCCGATGCAGTTCTTTCCTGGAAAATATTATTTTCCGTTGCACAACTGAGTGATTTCCGTTGCACAAGTGAGTTACTGCCCTAAGGAAGTTCAGAAAACAATCTTCAACTGAGGTAAACCAATAGTTTTCATTTATGTTCCCTCGCACAATGTATTGTTATCCAATGAAAACACGAATATAGACAATATTCGATAAACCATGACCAATGAAGTGAAGCTAAATGATATTTATGTTCGATAGCAGAAGAAAGGCTGGAGGAGGAGGGTTGGAAATTTCCGAAAAGCTTAATAAACGGGGTAGTTGGAATAATTGGAGTGGGTGGAAAATTTCTCAAGTATAATGGCTATGGATGAGTTTCACAACATATTTCAATAGATGTGGAAAACACGATTTCTCACGTTACTTGCTACTCAATCAAATTACAGACATTAAAATAATAACGGAGGGTCTGGATTAAGGATTTCCAAAAATTAATAATCAGGGGAGACGTTTATTCGGGATTGAGGAGTAGTCCCCGCTGCGGCTGACTCGTACAATATTTATTCTGCCTCGCCTCCTCGTCGCATTGAAGTTGTTGTACAATGCACAGTTTGATTCTTTCTAACTAGAGACATGATCCTACTTGTCTTTCCAGCCCGCTCTTGACAGCAACATCTCAAAGTTTACATATAAATGTAGTTGCCAACGCCTATCTCGCAGTATTTTCCGAACGGCGTTTCAACTCGTTCGTGACAGCGAAAAGAACAATGCAAAACGATCAGAAGACTGCATTTCAAGAAGAGGATCAGGAAAATGACTTGCTTGCGAAGGATGATCGGGGAAAAAGCTTCTACAAAGAGAAAGCTTGTTTCGCAAAGCCAATTCGATGATCTTCGGCCTACAGTGGAAGACATGCACAGCGAGATACCAAAATTGGTCTCCATTTTGCAAGATTCGCTCGTTCCTGCAAAGAAAATGCCTTCAATGCAACCTGATGCTACCTCTGCACCATGTAAATTGCTCGAGAACCAGTTTCTCATACATACTTCTGAGCCCCAACTTCCAATGCCTACACGTAGGAGTCAGCTTTCCTTGAGGCCATCAGGTAGTTAGTTTGCCACAAACCACTTGGGGGATCAGTTCCCTGTTCTGCAGAAGTTCAGCAGATATATTAAGTATAGATATTCTGCCACACCCCTCACCTCACTGTCCGTTGAAACTTCTGAGGGTCATTTTGTTCCAAGTTTTGACAATGAAACTAAAGATTTCCTCTTCTCAAATGTTGTACCAACTGAACGACATAGCGTGAAATTGCACTTCGTCAAAGACGAAGCTATATGTTCACCACTTTCGGAACCATACACGAAATACGTAGAGGATAACTGCCGAAAGCGCATCCTCACTACTGAATTTGCAAAGTTTGAGGAAGGCTTCAGGAGACCACAGAACTGCCCAGCACTAAGTGTGCCAACTATTAATCCTATCCTTTGGGCCCAGCTACCCAATGTCTGAAAGGAGCATGACAAACGCTCCAAAAAGCTTCGTCATTACTCGTTAAAAGACTTGCAGGGGTTGTTCAAATGAAGGATACACTCTTGCAAATAAATTCACTTACTGTTCAGTTCAGTTTTCTGCAACAACTTAACGAACAAGTGGATGGATTTGTTGCTCTTTTGGGAAATGTCTGTCTAGAATCTTCTTATCGCCGAAGCCAGCTATAAATTTTTTGTTTGGGGATGATATTCTTGAGACAGATAAAACAATTCACTTATCACACAAAATGACCCGAACTTTTACAACTAATCGCCACAATTTTTCATCCAATCGATCTACAAACTACAGATTTAAGGGGTCAGTCATTTATAACTCTGGGTAGTAGGGCGGGCTAGAATTGGGTAGGGTATGAAAACTTTTTCTAGGATACTTGGGGGGTATGAAACTTTGTAGAGAATTTTTGAGGGATATGAAATCCTTTAGAGACAATATCTAAAGAACATCAACTCAATGACTTGCAGAAGTTTACTGATCACTGTATACGTATATAGTTGTCTGAGTTTATCCAATAGCAATTTTTCTCTGATTTAAGTTTTCTGTGGTATACTGTGTTATTGTAGTGCTCTTATTAGCATTCATCACAGTTGTTTGTTCAAATGAAGTTTCAAGCATAAATAGACCTTTTCATGAAAACTTATGTATGCCTTATGCAAAGAAATCTCACAAAGAATGATATTTACAACATTGTGTACAATGGTTTTCCATGCAATATTTCCCAGCAAGTACTTTTGCAGAACACATTTTCTATATGCGATTTTTCAAGTCGATGATAGTGGCAGTTGTGACTTTAAAAGTAGCAATGAAGAAATCTTCCATGAAATCCTTACAGGGTAGATAGCAAGTGGGGTGTAAAACTTATCACTTATTTCTCAATAGGGTATGAAAACTTTTAGACAAAAATTGAAGGGGTATAAAACTTTTGACCATTTTGTAAATTCTAACCCACCCCGGTACCCAGAGTTATAAATGACTGACCCCTAATGCAAATGAAAACCGGCCTGCATCTTCTTTGACCAGTAGTTTAAACTTCCGAGGACAAACGAACGAATATTGGGGGTTTCGTCAGCAGCACCGGATGTCAACCACCAACAACAGCTTCGCGAGGAAACATCAAGCAAAGTAAAACACAATTTAACTGCTCGTACTAAAAGTTGTCTCCAGACATAGCGTACTTTAACTACACATCAGTTTGTTCTTAATACTGTAAGTGGCATTCATTTAAAATTCATGAGTCCATTTATGCAAACATGTATACCACGGCCAATTAAGTTTACTACAAACGAGATCACATATATTGATGAAGAAATAAAATCCCTTATACTGAAAGGAGCTATAATTCTGGTGAATCACACACCTGGTCAAATTATATCTAACATGTTCACTCGGCCTAGAAAGTCCGGAGGTCTGCAAACTATCATTAACCTGAAAGGGTTGAATAAATACTTGGAGAAAATTCGTTTAAAAATGAAGCATAGTATGGCCAGTTTACCTCTCCTTAAACAAGTCATGTACACGACATCTCATGATTTGAAAGATGCCTATTTTTCACTGCCCAAGTGCATACCGGTACAAAAAATATCTCCGGTTTATCTGGAAAGATGAGTTATACGAATATCAATGTCTCTGTTCTTGACTAAGCCTATCTCCATTTTACTTTACAAAAGTTATGAAGCCAATTTTCTCACATCTAAGGCATGAGGACATTAGTTGCACCTACTACATTGACCATAGTCTATACGTAAATCACTCTGCCATAAACGGTGAAGCCGACACGAAGAAGGTTATGACACTCTTTCATTCTCTGGGATTTACAGTGAACAAAGACAAGTCTTCACTCACACTTAAGCAGACAAATTTTTCATCTAGGGTCTGTGATTGACACTACAACATATACTGTCAGTCTACCTCATCAAAAGGTCCAAAAAATTATTTTCTGAGTGCAACGATCAGCTCTCTTCGGAAACTATTAGTGTACGTAAATTCTCTACAGTAATTGGTCAGTTTGTTTCTTCCTTAGTATGGTCACAGAAAAAAGTTAATTGCAGGGGGTCTCAATTAGAAGGGGGTTAGAAAAGTTTTCAAAAACTAGCTAGCGGGGGGACTGCAATAAGGCACCAAAGAGTATGCAAAGAACACAATGCCATGAAGGTACAACGGGTTGAACTATTGCATAGCAATAGAGATGGCTTAACTGCAAAAAGTAAGGGGGGCGCTCATTCTAGGGGGGGGGCGGTCTTTAGAGAACATACGGTATGACTACCTGTTAAAAGAATCCCTGACGTGATCTAAACGTGCAGCTGTGGTCAAACATAGTTGTGAGAAACTAACAAAACTAACAATTGACCCATATTACCCCGGGGACCTACATTGTTGCGGTCTACCCTATGCCTTTTATGGATTAAACGCCATCCTTAGAAATTCCTAGTTATGTGTCTGATAGATGATTTGAACTTTTTAGTGTACCGTGTGGACGAATAGAATTTGTACAACACCTTGCTTTCAGCTTCCTTTCCTGAATCCTACAACTTAACTTGCTTCAAATCTAACATCAACAAACTGGATCTCATCTCCCTATCTAAGTAACATACCTTTCTCTTTCTTCCTTTGTCAGGGCTTTGTGATAGGCTCTATTGGCCTTTCCCTGATATAATAAAATAAAAAAACAAAATAAAAATTACCGAGGAGGCTAATAGCACTGAACCAAGTGGACATAATGCTTCACCCCCCCCCCCCCCGCTGTTTTGTAATGATGCAAAAATTGAATCAACACCTTGGAGTTGTTCCTAAGGTAACATTAGTTGAGAGGTAATTGGCGGCGAACGACAGACTAGAAATGGTAGGCTGCAAAAAGATAATTTTATCAGTGCGAGTAACAGTAGACAAAACGGGACTGCTTGCAGTTTTATAAGGGATTGACAGAAATATTAAATAGTGAATGAAGATGTCGTCAAAAGGTAAAAGAAGACTCGAAGATGCTTTAGTTGTCGGAAGAGAGATCTCGGCAAGCGTAAATAGTGAACCTAGGTATGTAGTTTTCCACAGTACTTTACCAAGGAATTCTAAAGCAGAAATTGCGTGTACAGAATTCCTTGAGCTCCAATTATTATTAACACACGAAGCTCACTTCTATCCCTCTGCAAATGTTAAAAATGTTAAAGTGTTGAGTGAACTGAATCTATTGCTTGTTGTTTATCGCTGAATGCTGCAGGCTGACGACAATCAGGAAAATAGGCTGCTAGCGGTGAAATGGAGGTGTGTCGCTAGCTATACGCAAGTTTTATTGAAATATAGCCTATAAAAATATGTAGACGGAAAATTGCGGAATGTAAGAATAATGTAAGAATAATGCAAAGCTAAAGCGTCACCAAGACTTAGATTCTTTTACTGGTGGGAGTGATCTTAGAAAACAACACTTAAGTGAGTTGGTTACGTATACGAGTATGACAGTAGCCTACGTATTCCACGGTTTTTGGCATAGGAATGAATCAAGTACTATGTTTTCAAAGCTACTGCGAAGTCATGATAAATCCCCTCTTGTTTTAAGACAGTGTTATGACGATGTTATTGTAAAGACAAAGTAATCATAACATAAAGAGGCTTTCTGCGTGAAAAGGTGCAAAAACTAACACTAGCAAAGTCAAGACATATACGCAAACGCCGACACGATTAACTAAGGAAGATTTTTGAGCATACCCCAACACGATTAAGTAAGAGAAGGTTTTGGACGAACGCCGGAGTACGGAAATATCGAAGGTCTGTCTGCCATATAAATATGGCGGAAACACACACGATTCTATTAAGGACAAGTATGTGTGGTCTTCTTGAGAAAAGTGAGTGTCATAAAACTAGTGTAGAAATAGTGCTTTTGGGTTACGTTCTATACTGTAGATGCCAGACTTTTGGTTTGTTCCGTTCTTGGCTTTTTATTTTTTGATGAATTAGCACATGGATAAAAATTTAAAATTTTCCCTTTGATTGCACCCTTTGTGACTCAAGAATATTTTAAGTTTAATCTTAGGCTCGAAATCAAGGTATGATAAGACTATCAAGCTCAACAAAAAGTAGGTATTCTTGTAAAGAGGGAATATATGACTGTTCAGTGCAGTGGAGATTTTCTAGTTCAAGAAATAGTAGTGTGGTGGGATGCTTTCAGAGTGGGCTGGGTCCATTTTGGCCCCCCCTTCTCCATAGAAAAAATATTTGTTTGTTCACATTCCACTACTTCTTTCATACTATTTCAAGAACATTGCCATTGGTGTATTACAGGAAGTGTGCAAGTAACTCTGTTTAGTGATACTGAAGCACCCAACTTGGAAAATTGTTCAAAGTTTACTCTTTAGAATAGGGGTGTCAAACTAATTTTTACTTAGGGTCACATCAGCTTTAGGGTTGATTTTGGAGGACCAGATGAACAGAAACTGCACATTATATTGTAAGATAATAGCTATTTCTGTATTTATTATGTGTTCAAGTTAAATGGGAGGGGGGAGACTATGCCACAAGCAACATGTGACAAGCATCATTTTGAACAAAAACAATGAAGAAATGCTGCCTGCCCTTTAGCACACACAAATAGATCCATCCTCGTTGTTACATACCATCTCACACATCCTCATTCATAGTTATGTTTTGGGAAGAACCAGTGAAATGAGAACATAGCCTTTAAAGTATGTACTAATTTTACTCTTCTGAGTCATGTACATCATGACAACTCATCATCAGAATAGCATAAAAGCTCTTGCAGGCCAGATATAATGATATGGAGGGCCACATTTGGCCCAAGGGCCTTGAGATTGACATATATGCTTTAGAATCATTAGTACACAATATGATATGATAATAGTCTTATTTAAAGTTGGTCTAATTACAATAGTTATATAATTACTAATTTATACCAACTATTTACAAAAATAGCTTGAACAGAAAATAGAGCAAATTTACAATTCTGGTTATTTACAAATCCAGCAATTACACTTATCACCAAGCCAGTGCTTGATCGCTCTTTTGAAAGCTGCAACGTTTGGAAGTGCTTTTATGTGGTCACTAGAGGTGTTCCAAAGGAGGCTTCCTCTAAATGATACAGACTCTATTCCAAATTTTGTTGTTCGTGTTCTTGGCAATTGACATAAATTCTTTTCGTTCATAGGTCGTATTTCACAACCTTTTCTGCATGAAATTCCCAAATACATGAGGGGTTCAAGTTGTTCATTGTTTTGTAAATTTCAATCATCAGTTTCTGGAGATTTTGAGCATATATTTTCATGCTTTCACTTTTCTCCAGTAACTCATCAAAAGAAGAGTCATCAAAGGAACAGTAGGGCACTATGAGACCAGAATTTGACTGAATTGTATGGTTCTGAAAATACAACATGCTTGGGATTTAGTGAAGGCATACAGAAGCATCACCATCCTCTTCTTCTTCTTCTTGTTCTCGTTATGCCCCTAATGGGGCCTGAGACTCACCCTGGGGTCAGTGGACTGCCTATCAATTGTTTAAAAGAGGTGATTGAGTCGGCTACACTCAATCCACTCTGATACCCCAACAGTTACTTGGCAGTACTGCAGCTGATCCACTGAGCCTGTTGTTCACTGCCGGGGCCTGTTTGGACAGTTTGCCACAAGTCATCAACAACTGTCCCAATTCTGAATCTTTGCGAAATGACTCGCTATCAACTTAAGGGCAGTGTCTCTTTGTACCAACCCACCACCATGAGGAAGTCTCCAACCATGTGTGGGCAAGCATCACCACCATCATCATAATCATCATCATCATCATCCTTATCCTTATCATCATCATCATCATCTGTCTGTCTGTTCCTGTACGCCCCTTACAGGGCCTAGGCTGACCCTGAGGTCAGTGTGGCCTTCAAATTGTTTAGAAGAGGTGATTGAGTCGGCTACACTCAATCCACTCTGTTACCCCAATAGTTACTGATCAGAGCTGCAGCCTGAAGCTGCTGTGCCTGACTTTCACTGAAGGGGCCTGGTTGGACAGTTTGCCACAGGTCGTCAACATGTGCCCCAATTCTGAATCTTCGCGAAATGAATCACTATCAACTTAAGGACAGAGTCTCTCTGTGCCTGCTTGCCACCACGAGGAGGTCTCCAACCATGGGCTAGCCATCATCATCATCATCATCATCATCATCGTCATCATCATCATCATCATCATCATCATCATCATTATCATCATTATTATCATCATCATCATCATCATCATCATCATCATCATCATCATCATCATCATCATCATCATCATCTGTCTTTTCCTGTACCCCCCTTACGGGGCCTAAGCTGACCCTGGGGTCAGGGTCGCCTTCAAATTGTTTAGAAGCGGTGGTTGAGTCGGCTACACTCAATCCACTCTGTTACCCCAATAATTACTTATCAGAACTGCAGCCTGAAGCTGCTTTGCCTGACTTTCACTGAAGGGGCCTGGTTGGACAGTTTGCCACAGGTCGTTAACATCTGCCCCAATTCTGAATCTCTGCGAAATGAATCACTATCAACTTAAGGGCAGTGTCTCTCTGTGCCCACTTGCCACCATGAGGTCTCCAACCATGGGCTAGCCATCATCATCATCATCATCATCATCATCATCATCATCATCATCATCATCATCATCATCATCATCATCATCATCATCATCATCATCATCATCATCATCATCATTATCATCATCATCATGCTCAATTTTATGTCCATTTTGTATGCTGGCATATGCTAGACAGTTCTTTAAAATTGACTTCAAAGTTAGCCTATCCTTCAGCAGGTCTCTACTGACACCTATTTATTTGAGATGCATACTTATTATTTCTTCCCACATATTCTTTGGTTTTCCTCTGCTAGTGAATCATGTGACCTTTGTTGTTCTGCATTTACTTGCTCAAGTAGTCTTGTCCATTCTCTCTATATAACTAAAACAATGAAGACTACTATTCTGCAAGCATTGTTGGATTGTTCATCTAGAGAGAATGAACAAGAATGTATACACAAGTAGATGCATAGCAGTAGAAGTCATAGGAGTCATTGGCAATGGGAGACTTAAGAAAACATGAGAAGAGGTGATTGGAATGGACCACATGTTAAAAGATGAGATACAGTGCTCTCACTTAAAAACTTGAGTTGTGACTAAACGTTACCATAGATAGCAACATGCAGTTGTAGCATCTCTCTCCTCCTCCTATACAAATCATTTCTTCCATAACTATTCATAACCATTCATTTTCACAATTTGTTTTATTCCCATAACAACTCATACCATTACTTCATTCACACATTCCTACGCACAACCACATCTTGCGTCAAAATCATTGTTTGGGCCTAAGTTCTCCCTACTCAGCATTTTCTAACGCCTCGCTATTACTTTTTCATCCCACATAAACCATTACGTAATCTTTGTAACATACAGTATATATATATGATAGAGAAATCAGTTAGTAGAGAATTTTATATCCGAGAACAAGAATCATATAAGAAGAAAACGAACAACTTCTATTCTGTGCTTACACATTCTGAAGGCAAGACCACAAGTGGTATGTTATATATTCTAATTACAAATTAGTAGTTCATATTAAAACAAGCCTCAGCCACGGAACTACTAAACAGTCATAAATATACATTGCATTTGCATCACTGTGAAGAAGGTAATTTTTTCTTAACAGAAATATCAATTTTCTTACTTTACCTGAGGATAGGCTTAAAGTATGCAATCTTTGCTGATTTCTACATCAAAGTGATGTACGTTGCCATGCAATGTTTATATGAATACAGAACTTGCTGTATTTGTTTTCCTTTTCACAAATTAAGGTTCCACAATCACGATTTCTGCTGCTTCAAATTATGTTTTGATCAGATGAGTTGCAATTTTAGTACTTGCTTTAATCTTAAGATACAGTTCTTGTTGTGACATATTTCAAAATTGTAGTCTTGGGTCATACAAATTGCTTCATGACTACTTAGGGATGTAATTTTACTTTAGAGTTAATGTGGAGATATCTTTCAATCACCTCTTTGCTTAGGGCACAATATTCATTATCAGTTTTTATTAACAAGCTTGAGAAAATAGTTTTAGGTAGTTTGTCATCTACTAGCTTGAACACATGATATCAGTTTCCCCCCTCTCTCATAACTGATTGTTTTATTGGCACCAGTTTGATTAGAGTTGAAATAATGGCAAATCCATATGTATCTCTGCTAAGTTGAGTAAACTACAATGGAAAAATGCTTTCCATGAGGCATTTCAATAGGCTTTTGTTTGGCATTTTAGTTCATTCATTTCATTTATGTATTTTGATTTCATATGTTTAAGCAGGGTGGGCCTAACAGTGATTGCTGATTCTCAAGGGGCCCTCTTCTGCAGCTCAATACTATATTTTGTGTTATATGCTCTACTTAAAATAGGGACTTTGAACCTAAGTTTCAATAGTAGGATTAGCCCAAATAATATCTAAAATGGTGTAATATACAGTTTTGCAAATGTTTACAATAAGTGTTACATAAAACAACCTTGGTTTAATGTGGCACTTGATGGTTCTATCTGAAGAATAAGTAATTAGGTAGACTCTTCTGACATCTTTGTTGTCTATGTCATACAAGAAATAAGCGAGTAGAGATTTTGCCATTTTTTTGATCGCATAAGTAATAAGCTATTGTGCAAATGACAGTTACGCCGCGCCATACGTGAACCGTCCCTTTACTATCCTACAATTCAGACAGAAACTTTATTCTCAGTACAAAAAACACAGTTTTGCTTATCAACTTGAAGTATGAACTCATGTGCCTTCAGATTCAGATAGTCTTTCTGGCATGGTAGAAACAGCACAAAATTGATGCATGTCACTATCTCTACCTCCTAAACCATTACATATATGGAGTTGGCAACAAAACAATTGAAATCAGGACCATGGAAAACCCTATGGTACATATTTTGTCCATCATGTAATTCCCCTTACAACCATATTTGTCTCAGACAGTCTGAGGCAATTCTGTTAGGAGGCTGCATTTTGAAAGTTTTATCGGTTATACTTTAAAGTAATTTTTATAGCACCAGAATCGACAATATTTCTTGGATCACTAACTGCTATATTGACAATTAAGGTAGATCTATTGATAGTTTCCCTTGTAGGTTCTTTTTTGAGCTGTTTATGACTATACGCTTCGTACAAATCTATATGAATCAACCAAATTACTAACACTATCTTGTTTCCACGGTTACTTCTCTTTTAAGTCTGCAATACATAGCTATAAAACTAGACAATCCTGTCTTTACTTAATTGGCAAAAATACGCTTCGATACGGACTGGGCTCAATTCGATATATGGGGGCCAAGCTATGGAATGAGTTACCAAGAGAAATAAGAAATTAATCTTCCATATTTAGAAAAAATTTAAAGAAGCACCTTCATGCCACAATGTGAATATCTTTTGTTTTGTGTTTTAATGTTCCGGAAAACTGCTTTAGATTAAAATTAAAAATGTATCTGCAAAACCTATAGCATGAAGCATTTGTTTCTTTTCAATCATGTCTCTAAGTCTAAAACAACCAAAAGAGGAGGGGGGCTCTCTCCTCGATTAGTTTACTTATTGAGTGAGCTCCTCCCAAAGAAATTCAACAGAGAAATTTATTATTTTTACTTTTATGTTTATCTATATGTAATATCTAGTTGTTGTTGTTGCTGTTGTTGTTGTTGTTGTTGTTGTTGTTGTTGTTGTTGTTGTTGGTATAGTTTTTATTGCTTTAGCTACTTAGTTGAATTTTGAATTGAATTAAATTGAATTGAATACGAAGAAAGCTCTAGTGTGCGGCAGGCAATACTGATCTTTCAGTGTTATCACATGAATGAGTCTCCTGTCTTTTCCGAATGTATTGATTGTCGAGGTCTCAAAAAATTTTAGTTGTTGATTCCACAAGCATCGTTGCAGTAGAAGAGCTTTAGAGCTGCGACATGCCATTTGCAGAAATTACCCAGGGTGCCATTGACGACTATTTGGTTGTTCAGGGATGAAGTGTTAAATTCCCAAGAGAACAACCAGAGAGACACCAAGTTTCGTATCTTGTTAGGCTTCATTCAAATCAATTCACCAGAATGCTATTTTGTTCGAAACTTCGATACTAACCTACTTCAATCTGTGTCTTGAACTCTGTCAAACTATCTAGCGCTCCAACTATCTTACTGTCTTTCTCTCCAACTCTTTTACTCTCTTTGTTGTAGACAGTTTAAACATATCTGTACATTTCTATCAATCAAAATTAAGAACAACAGGATACAGGATTTACGTAAATATGATTGATAAACAAATTGCAAAAAGAGGTTTGTTTAGGTATTAGCAGTAATATATAGGTTGTACTTGGGTTGTGCATAAAGTAAACAAGATATTATTGCATATCACAACGACTACTCAAAGATAATCTAGGCGCTAAACTAGGAATTTTTGATGGTAGAGGTCTAAACCAAGAAAAAAGTTCACACTAAGCACCTAAAGAGAATATATCTTGAAATCATGTTTATCAGACTTATATACTAAAGAAATCGTACGGGAATTTTCAGTGTTTTGTTACTGTCATTTGTAACAAAGATTACTCACACGTCTCCTACAGAACTACAAGAAACAGTTTGAAGATTCTCCAAGAAAAAGGACACTTTTACCTTTCTGGGGAGAACGGCAGGGGTCATGACCCCCAGGACCCACCCCATAGTTGCGTGCCTGTAATCTACGTCAGCTGCGTGTGAAAGTAAATGAATACTTAAAGAGGAAAGATCGCTGCGAAGGCGTAGAAGGGTGTGGAAAATCCCCTTCACCATCGAAGGCTTTAGAGGTATTGTCATTTCCACTGGCGCGTGTTCTTACATAGGAATTTACAGTGTGCACCGTTGACTGTAGGGAAATAGTAGCGGCTGATAGGAAATTAGCACTTTAAGGAGCAGTTGAGTGATGAAGCTGAGGAGTATCTAGCCCAATTTGTGACGTTTCACCTAGTGACTGAAAATGCATGATGGCATCACTTTCACAAAAGGAATCCAATGTTGCTAGAGCACACCCTTGATAAGTGCCCCTCCCCTCTCTCAGTATTTAACCTTAAGGTATTAATAAGTATTAACCAATATTCTCATTTACGGTGATAATAAAATAAGCTAGCAAGGAGATTTCAGAATGATGGCTTTACAGCCCAGAAAATTCCCTTGGGTCAATACAGAAACTAGTACATAACTTTTTCCCATAAGTGTCCATAAAAATTATGTTGAGAGTTAATGAAGCTAGAATATCCATTAATTTAGGATTAATTCTTAAACACTTGCCTGGATTTGTCAAAGCTGTTAGAAAAATTGATTGAAAAGGAAATATTGATAATGACTTTTGCATGAATTTGGGAATTTGAAACAAATCTTCCAATGATAGTTTACACTTCTGCCAATGATGGCTTACAACTAATTTTTATAGGCTGGCTTGAGTTAATTAATCTTTGCATAGATACGTATTATAATACTACGAAAATCATATTTCGTTTTTGGAAATAAATAATCAATTCTTGTTATATCCACAATGATAATAGGTTTATTGATGTATGAAGTCTAGACAGATTTCTACACTATAGTACAGCATTTGCTGAGGTTGGGGAAATAATTAGCATATTTCGCTGCAAAACTGAAAAAAACTGTCTAAACTGGATGCATGTGGCACCCTAATTGATATGAACACGAAAACCAGACGGGTTTTTGGCTCTTTTTATATATAACAAAAGTCAATAAAACTCCTCACTGCATCCCACACAGTTGCCACATTCATGGGACATGAACGAACTGTATGTCCGTATGTCTTGCACCTGCTACACTTCAAGGTTTTTCTTTTGGAGACTGTCATCGTATGAGACTGCACCTGCACACAGTGTGCCCAGAGGCGGGAAAAAGTGAAAATCGCACATTTCTGCACCTGCGAATGCTCAGTGCTCCTAAATGCACAATAAACTGAGCTGCAATACGCTTTTGAATTATTGAGTTATCATTTACACATTTTGTGTGAGACAGGTTTGAATGCGCCCACTTTTGTTTTTCTTGTGGACTGGAGGTGTTCGAAAACCCAGTATAAGTGATGATATGGAAAAATATATAATTAAGATATGCTTTGCAGGTATGCTGTTGAAGTTAACTTAAACATTCTTTTTGCTTTTTTCAGGTAGTTATAAATACTATTTGAAAAACTTTTCTTTGACCGGATTATCAATTTTACTTAGTGAATATTTATTAAATATTGGGCTATGCGTGACTGTTTTGCCATATAGCACTATAAGGTCAGCACACTACCATACTAACTGCAATTTTTGCGCATACTTGGGGGTGGTAAATTCTTATCTGTATGTAGTACCCTGGATGTAGATTGGTGAAACAAGCCGAGTTTAAGGGGCCCCGGCATTGCGAATTGGCGCAGCTTCATCCGTTCTGTCACTTGCTGGGTAGATGGTAGACGTGAATTTGAGAGCAATCTTTAAGAAACTATACCTGAAATAGTCAATCCGATTGAAAGCCATGCTACATGTTGCATTGAATAGGCTTTTTGTAAAGTCCAAGTCCAAAAGCATTACCTTGATAGTACTTTCAATAAACTTTAACCCGGTAGTATCAGTCTTAAGACGGTTTGTTTGCCACTAGTTGAAATACCAAGCAGAATTGTGGTGTAAAAAGTTGAAGCAGGATACAGGTCAATGGTATTAAGCTTGTGCTGCACTGTTATAAATGGAAAATTATCAGGGAGACCAATAGAGATCCATCATTAAATAATTATCTTGACACCAAGGTTACTGGGAACACCATGGTGAAGTTTCAATCGAGCTCACCTTTATAAAAATATAGTCCATAAGAATATCAAGACTCAACATCGCTGACATTTAAGATTAGTTTAAGAATAACGGAACCCTCAAGCTTCATGAAGACTTAGGCTGTTTATCTATTTGAGTTTTGTGGAAAGTGGAAAGGTGTGAGTGTGATTTATCCGGTCAGGGAGTCATTACTTTTTGATGCGACACAGCAACCTAGCCATACGCCGCAGAGAGCATATGGGAGTTTCTAAAACAGGGTATAAGAGAAACAATAATTTTTCCACTGTTTACAACCATTCGTCTTCCACTGGTCACCCTGCATTCCCTGAGGACTTTAGTATTATCAGCAGCACTAGCAGCAGCATAGACGCATTTTAATTCATGAGAGCCTTCTGATCCTTAGAGACCGTCCCAACTTAAATTCCCAAACATCCTCTACTCATTTCACGCTTTTTTAAATTTATGTTGCCCCTTGATCTTACCATGGCGTCCATGATTTCTCAGTCCCATTGATTTACCTCTTGATTTATTTGTTCCCCTAGTTTTCCCAAGGTTCCCCTTGTAGATTTTATTTATTTGTTGTTTCCTATATATTCACATTTCTTCGGTTGTTTTTACACTGATGATGGATCCCAGGAGATGGGTCCGAAACGTTTGTATAGACTGTATCAGATTTTGTTGGTGTCGTAGTATGGAAATTGGAAAAAATGGATGTGTGTTCTCTAGAATTGGTAATAAAATATGCAACTAAATATGACGTTACTTTTTGTCGTTTTTATCCTTCGATTTATTGTGGAATTGCGCTTCCCACAAAGTGAGCCAATTCTAACGGAGTATCTGTTACACACTTTTTATTGTAATACTGTAATCTATATGAATAATAGTGCCCAAAATCGATGAGATTTTAGATAAGTTAAGGACAATCTTCGGCTCAAAATCGACAGAATTGACGATTATCATAGCTCAGCAGAAATTCAGTGTTATTAAAAATTGTGTATAGGATTTGTCATTCGTAGTATGCCAGGATAACATTGATATGGCAAAGCAATAGGATGCGGTGCTATATATTACCGTAGAAGCTCCCAAAGTTCAAATTGTTAGATATGTTTTATTTTTTACTAGATGCACCTTATGGATATAGATGAACGAAGTTTATTGTTACTGTATTAAGATGATTTTGAACAAAAATATGTTAGATATAGTGTTTTAGGCCAAAATGACCACATATACCAATTATGCAAGGATATGCTATTCGGCAGTGTATGTCTTAGTACACAGATACTTGAATTGCAGGAAATTTTGTACCTTCATCTATTCTTTAACTTCCGTCAATCACTTTATAAACATGATTTTGAGTGAGGATATTGTGAAATATGTATTTTTGGCCACATTGCCCATATTTGGTAGTAAGTCCCCATCAACGCCTAAAGTGAAAAATTTTGAGCTATAGTGACTTTCAACAAATTCCTTAGATAATTCTGATTCAAATGATCCCCCAACCATTATCCTGAGATGAACTTGAGTACTGTAATGGACTTTTTCCCAAGTTTTTGCTCTCTGGGCACATTGTGCGATAGTTGTATTTATTACCATTCTCCTTATAGTTTCCTTTGTTTTCAGCAGTAAAGTGTATTGTAGTAATTACTTCTATTGAGGAGTGTATGTATTTATATCTATGATGCATATATTCATTTTTGCATTCTATTTGTGAATTTTAATTATTACAAATAAATCAATTCAAACCATAAATAGGCATAGGCCTCCTCTTCTTCATAGCATAAAGCTGTTAAAGTTTCTCGTACGAATATCAAGGATTTGATTCAGTGTCAACTGACAGTTTCCTTCCAGGCTGGGCATATCTCTGTTCCGATTGGTCTGTTTACTAAAGTCTATAGGGTGTAATCACAGAAGTTTTCCTAGGAGCTTCCAAGCCGGACCCCTATTCTTCATTTTCATTCATTTGTTTCCTAATCACCTGTCTTACCACTGTATGAGACTCGTGCTTTGATAATTAATATTGAAAGACATGAAAATCGTGTTTTTAACTGTGAAAAGGGATCTCCTTTTTTATTGAGCGTGACCTAGGCACTAGGAAATGGTGTGGTTAAAGCACAATGTCATCTTCGCACCCCCAAGCATATCGTGCTAGATCTACCCCTTCCCATAAGGTCATACTTCAGTCTGGAATGTATCTATGAGTGAAACATGAAGAAATCAGGGAAGTTAATAGTGTTCAAGGTTTAGAAAGACAATTTGAAGATTTCAGTGCCAGGGTTTGTTTCAGCATTACCTCTAAGTAAGATCAACCATGTGAACACCCAATACGAGTAGAGGAAGTCAATAGCTACACATGCTGCATATTATTGGACATACACGAGGGAAACGTATTTCATTGGGCCGTGTTTAGACGGTAGAGAGTGTTCGATGCTAATGCAATTCGGTCAAAATTCGGTTTAAGAAGGTCAACATTGCACCTGCATTTTTTTATGGCCATGTAGCAACGGCAAAATAAGGACATGAAACAAGGTTGGAGATAAAGCAAATGCCCTATTGCACAATGGTCTGCAACTGTGTAGGCTAATCATTGAGATGAGAATAAAGCAAACAGCACATTTATATTACCTTAGGATGTTCAATGACGTTTCGAGGAAATTATGTGTTCAAGATGTACCATTTTGCTGCTTGTCATTGGTTGATATCAACCACCATCATAAGTAAGGGATCCCCTCGCCAATGCCGTGATGACTGACAAAAGAAAATAGCTTTACTGAAGTAATGATTAGTATCTATAATGTGTTTGTTCAGGACAACGGAGAACCAGTGTTTCATTATATTATTGCTTAGCTATAGATATTTTTATACAAGCCTTGCCAATGCCCTGGGACATTTTGAAGTTGCATTGAATAAATAACAGGAGAAGGCCGTAGCTGATCAAAAAATTCAGTTCAAACTACTAACGAATTCTTCAAGCGTGTCGCTCGCAAGTAACGTTTTATAGTTATACATGTAATACTACATTTAATGATCCATCAACTCAACCCTTGATAATAAGGAGAATGATTAAGCTTTGTATATGTATTTAAATTGTATATCAATATTTCTGTTAGATAGCTGTTAAATTCATCTTTAATGATTTATGATTTGATTTTTCCCTTAATTATTAGGGAATCAAGGGAGATCGTTTGCAACATTGAAAAAGTCCAATTGAGTAATGAAAATGGAATTTTTAGTGCACAAATTAATCATGATGGGTCACTTGCTGTTATTGGCCTTGGAAGTGGGAGTGTTCAGGTACGGTGTTGTGTGAGCAATCCTATCATTACCATATATTCAGTAACAAAATTATGTAATTTTTAGTATGGTCAAAGAGGCTTTAGTTTGCAAACTACATACCTTTTTGGAGAAAAATCGTGGTTCACCAACGTGTGAAAATGTCAGGAATTCTTATTTTATCTCTAGACATGTTCAAAGCAATAGATTTATGCTATTTATAGCTCAAGACTATCCAAATATTTTTTGATCAGTTTGCTGCTTACAATAACCATTTACTTATCAATGAACGACCACATTCTTTGTAGATCCTATCTTTCATGCAGGTGTTATTAATCTTTGCCCTACTTTCCATTCTAGCTGTATTCACTTCCTAGCCTAAAGAGGGTACGTAAACTAGTTGCTGGATCCTTTATTGGACTTCCTGTCACCAGTGTCAAATTCCACCCATCATCCAAAAAGCGGTTATGTTATGCAGCAGGTATGGAAGAATTAGAGGAAGCTATTGTATATACAGTTTGTTGCTCACGAATCTGATCAAATGCATCAGCAGAACAAACGCAGGAAAAAACGGTCATTCAATCCTCAAAACTATCTTAGCTCAATCTTCATTCTCCTCCATCATTTTGCCAAAAAGTGTATGCATTTAGTCTTTTGGAAAACCTCAACTGTTTGCAATCCTGTGAAGAAGTGGGAAAACTTTTGGTATTCAAATTGTAAGCTATGTATTTCAATTTGGATAGGACTGGTTACAAGAAATGTGAATAAACACAGATATAGAGTTCGTAAAGGGCCAAGAAAACCTGAATTCTGTAACTTTGGCTAATGTCAAAGAACACCTGGAATAGTAAAGTGTTTTCTTTTAATTATTAAAATGCAGGGGAACTATAGGGGATTCTGATTATCAATTTTGTTTCGTGGAGTTCTCTGCAGCCTCCCTGTGCCCTAGGAACTCCTAGTGACACTCAGGAAGCTCTCTGATATATTTCGAGCTGGGAATATCGAAATTTTACTTACCTTACGATTGATATGCCCCCGTTTATGCTATTTTTATGAATGTTCTGGATTATGATATTAAGTATAAACAGCAGTGTAGGAGAGCTAGGTGGTGCAACATCCAGATCTTTAATACTTGGTTGCTAATTCTGAATTCAGCAGCGTTCAACAGTACAAGGCAGCTTGCATAGACATGACATACAAAATGGAATATCAGTTATTGGAAGGACAATTTCTATCAAGATATATTCTATGCATCCAACGCTAAGTAATAAAAGGCGCATTTATTCCACGAAGTCTTTTTCCCCTATAGATTAATTTCAGGTGATACTGAAACATATCTTAAAATTTTTTATTTTAAGCCTCCTAAGTTAACACCTTTCATTCCTTTTATCTTCTCTGAATATTTTTGGGTGCCCGAATATATTCGGCGACAGAACACAGCCTAGCCGTACCCCTATTCTTGATTTTGAAGTCTGTTGTTATTTCTTGATCAGTTCCTATAGCTGCTCTCGGATGCATTTCCCTGTTTTTACATTCTCTTTCAAGGCTCATTGCCTCTTCATACTTATCCTTGTATCACTTCTCTTTTACTGCTTTACAAGTTGCATCAATTTGCTCGTTCAATGCGTTGTATTTCATTTCACCTCTTTCTTTAAATTTCTTTCAGTTTTCCCTCATTTTGAGAGAGATATTTTGTCATCTTGGTGTGTTTGGCTGAATTAAAAGCTGTTGTATACCCAATAGAGCATATTTATGCATTGCCGTGTACTATTCTGTAGATTGTTTATTTCCTTGGCAGCCCTATCTGGTATTCTCTGCTGTATTACTTTGAAGAGAGACCTTGTTACACGATTCATTAGGCTTATTTTCCTACTTCTTTTCAATTTTGAGCATTGGGTATTGTTTCATTTCTTTTGGACTTACATCAATATTCAGATAATATTACAGATGTTTGTGACTTTCAATGCTACCTTCTTCTAATAACTTAAGTTCTTTTGTTGATATTTCATCTGGTCCTGTTGCTTTCCTATTCTTCAAGAATTTTATAACTTTCTCACCCTCTTCCTCTTCTTTGAGTATGTTTTCTCCAATTGTGATCTCAAAATTGGGCATTTGATCTGTGTCATCATCATATAGCTCTGTAATGCGCCCTCCGCACCTGTTTGATATTTCTTCTTGATTAAAGAACAGTCTTCCATTTTTAGCAAGTATTCAGCGTCTTTCTCTCTTTTTCACTCGTTTGTATATTAGCTCTTTAACTTTCTTGTGCATTCTCTCTCAAGGCTCGTTGCTACTTCATACTTATCCTTGTATCATTGCTCTTTTGCTGCGTCACATGTTGTTTCCACGTGCTTGTTCAATACATTGTATGTCATTTCGCCTCTTTGTTTAAATTTCTTTCAGTCTTCCGTCATTTTTAGCACTTCACTGAAAATATGATGACTTCCATCATCTGAATCAGTTCAATCATCAACTATTTTACTTGCCAATCAAACAGGAGCCTCTTCCTTGCAGCCTCTATCTGGATCCCCTGCAAGAGTCCCAGCTAGGCCTATATGTTTGTTGGTGCATATAAATATACATATACATATATACATGTATGTATATATATATATATATATATATATATATATATATATATATATATATATATATATATATATATATATATATATATATATATATATATATATATATATATATATATATATATATATATATATATAAATGTATCTATGTATGTATATATGTATGTATGTATGTATATGTATATATATATTGGAGGCTTCGACTCACAAACCACTAGTCTGGATGAGATTCATCGATGATGTTTTTTCTTTCATATGTGGTGGAGAAACTGAAGGTTTTCATCAGCTTTCTCAACAGTAGCCACGACAATATCAAATTTACAAGCGAGTATTCCTGGGAAACCATAAGTTTTTTAGATGTCCTGGTCTCTATGGGAGAGGGGGGAGTCCTAACGACAGATTTGTTTTGCAAACCAGCTGATACTCATGTCACCCGTGGCATACTAAGAAGGCGAATACCTATAGCCAAGCCCATAGGTATCGTAGGATGTGTTCGGAAGATCACCAATTTAGAGATAGGGTAGGTAATTTAGCTGGATGGCTTAAGGATAGGGGCTATGAAGCGTCACTAGTTAATGAACAGATAGACAGGATACGTAGGTTAGATAGGGAAACTCTTCTAGCTGAGACAGGCAGGGAACCCAACCCTGGGAGGGGGGATAGGATTCCATTAGTCATTACATACCATCCAGCGTTCAACAGTATTGTGAAAACAATAAGGAGTCTCCACTCTATGCTTTAAAGCTCAGAGGAGCATAGGGAGGTGTTTCCTGAATCTCAGATCACTGCTTTCAGGTGATGTAAGAACCTTAAGGACCTGTTAGTTAGGACTAGGCTGGCTACTAACAATAACTGTGATGAAAGGTGTTGTACTTGTTGTGACAAGTCCAGATGTCAAGTGTGTAAATCTAGGTCTGAAAGTGATAGTTTCTATTCCCATGGAAATAGACAGGAGTATAAGATTAACTTTTCGTTTAACTAACACGCCATTTAAGCTTAGGTGTACTAATTATAAGGCGTGTTATCGTAGGTTTAGGTTTGGGTCTTCAGTTGCCCAGATGGACTTTTTCAGACATTTTTCTGAGGAAGGACATCATGGGTTCGTGGAATACATTCGTGTCACTGTTATTGATAAACTTAGTGGGAGGGATAGGACACGTGAAAGTTTCTGGCAACATAAGCTGGACACTTTCACACCCCGGGGTCTTAATGTTAAGGAACTAGACGCATAGTATTATTATTTATTTGAGTTGGCTGGTTTAGTCTATATGTATTCACTATTTATTCTCCTCTTTTTATTTTATGTCATGGTTTTTACTTTCATTTAGTTATGCTTCTCTATAATATTATTTATGTAGCACCTTTTCTTACTATATCTCCCTCCTCTCAATATCGTCCTTTCTAGGTCATATTGGGTTTCCTTTTCATTTCATGTTACTTCACACCCACTTTGTTCTAGCATGGTTTTCTTTCTACCCTGGTGGGGCGGTAGTTATCAGCTTCTCCAACGCCCTTTTCTCTTATGCTAAATATAATTTCCCTGTCATTCAATTTTAAGTGCTATCCATTGTAAGTCCTATTTCATTGTTTAAAGTGCTCTATTGTCGTAAGTTAATTAGATATTGTTCCGTTGTTTTATCGTTATATATGCGCTGTATGTACCGGGAATGTTATAACTGATGAAGGCTTGTGCCGAAACGTTTTAGAAGTTGGAATTTTTTATTTATTTCTTTAAAAATTTCTTTGTGATTGAAGCTATTTGAGTATATATATATGTATATATTTATATATTGGCAAGTAAGTGGCTGTTGCACTGACGTCTTCACGTTAAAAAACACTATATCCTAAGGTTCCGGTAATAAACTATGTAGAGAGGAATATAATGTGTATGTAGAAAGGAATATAATGTTTTGACAGCAGTAAATTGTGGATCTTTCGAGTTGCATTTGCATAATTTTGCTGTTGGACTAAGTGTTGCATTTAACAATTGTAATCTGTCTACATTCTGCATACTTCCTTGCTTCTTCAGAACTTGTAGCCGAACTATAGAGCTCACTAAATTGTAGAATTTCTGCTGATGTGCGTCTACTGCAGTTCCCAGCTTGTCTGGAATTCTTTAACTGTCTGATAGTCGTATGCAATACTTTCCTGGATCCTCAATTGGTGATTCTTTGTGTCAGTGTATTGCATCTGTGAATTGGATTTATTTTGTATGATTCCTATTATCATTTCCTGTTGCGCCTCTAAACAACTGACTGGTTTGTTCTTTGTTCCATCCAGGTTTGACTTCCGTTTCTTTTCATGATGTTTCCTCCTATCTTTCTTAACTGTCCGTTGCTTTTAAGTGTGTTCGAGAATTCGATCGAATACATCAGCTGAAGCGCACCAAGGGAAAGTTTCTCGTTAAATTTCTAAATTCAAACAGCTAGGCTTTCAGCTCCTCCGTCATTTACAGATAAAAAAGAATAAAGCATGCACAGAATAGTTCTACCCTTAATTGAATAGATAGGAAATTTTAGTATGTTCCTGAAGTGGCTCCAGCACACTATGGCAAAACATGCATAAATGCCTCCCAGGGTGTAGGTTACAGCCCTAATTTGAAACGTTAAAACTGGAAGAAATCATGGTTGACAGTACTATATGTCATCAAAAGCTTAAACTTTCTCTGAACATTAGTGCATTCTACACATAGGCTGTTTCCAGGAACCAAAATTTGGAAATAAATTGTGGCCTATAAGCTTGCCATATTCAAGCATATTTAAGTTTTAAATGTAGTTTTCTTATATGTTTTAAAAGGGGCGGATGGATCAGTCTCGGTTTGGGATCTTGAAGCTTTTACAGCAATTGGTTCTGTGGATGAACCGGGCAACCAAATAGGCGCATTGGATCTTTCAAATGATGGCCTTTCATTTGCTACTGCTGGAAAAGTAAGTTAGTATTCATTTCACCTTTTATACATCTTTGGTAGAGATATAGACCCAATGAACAAATAATATGTAAATCATAACATGGTTGCATAAAGTTTGTAACATTTTATGGCCTCTGATTTGTTTAATGCTTTTTAAAATGAAGGGAAATGCCCCACTGTTGTTGTTTATGAACAATTATTAGTTATACACAGTAGACTTTGCTCTCAAGAATCATAATTGATTATATATTTTTCTTGTTAGGACAAAAATGTCAGATTGTATGATAGTGAAACTCTGCAATGTAGAAAGATCTATGTTGGAGCTCATGCACTTGAAATGGAAAGGTAGAGAAAAGCCTTTATGACCATTTCCTCTATTTGTATCCATTTGTTTTACATAAAATGAGTGGGCAGAAGTATTGCGACGCCCTACTAAAAATATCTATCAGCACTCAAGGGCCTGAAAATGAAAATTTAAGTAACAAAGTCATCACAATGCACGAGCCTCTACGTTAATCTAGGCAGGATGATATTCTTCTCACTCAATTTCGAATTAAAGCAAACTCTAGAAAAATTTCCTGTGGTGATTCTCTTTAGTGAGATATTCGTTATCGTTTTTTTCCGTGGAGCATTTTCAGGTGAGACGGAGATTGCAATGACAATATGCACAGGCTTCACTCTTATTCTTGTAGGAATTATCAAAAGCTAGCCTTGTTGTATACAGACGACCCTCTTAGCATATTGCTGTTTTCGTTGTATTAAATATTCAACTAATTTCACTACACTCCCAATACCAAAAGTTTGGAAACTAGTTAACACTAGGCCTAAGCGGGAAACTGATTTCGGTTCGAAGTGCAAAGCTAAACTATGCTTGTACGAGTTATATCTTTCCAGCGTGAGCTCAACTTTTTACTTTCATGTTACTTAATCTATCTGAAAACAAATTTTAATATATCATATAAAAAGGTAGGCAGAAAGTGTTTAAATTTGTATACGTTTGAAAATGGTATGAAGCATGGACTTTTCATTTGAAGGCAGGGCTGCTATAAAAACACTACGAGAAAAGGGCCATTCCTTCGGAGAAGTTGTAAACAACATTAGCTAGTTGCAAGTCAGTGCCCTACTTCAATTCTTAGATTTAACGGCAAACTGGTACTGTTGCAGTTCATAAGAGGGCTGGACTGCGAAAAATGTTCCTTGAACAGTCATAAACGTGTCCTAAACAATTCAACTCGGAAACATGCCATTCTCATCTTCGCTTTTATGACTAATTTAGTGAGTTTTCAAGGAAGAAAGCCATGATGTCAACTGCGAAGCGAATTCTTCACGAATGTAGGATAACAAGCTACTCTGGATGCAAAACGTCATTTGTCTATTTAATCAACCGCAATGGTAGATAGGAATAGGCCATAGTATTGAGAGAATGGCCACTTCAAGTGTGGAAAGATGTAGTTTTCAGCGATGAGTTCATCTGTGCTTTAAACAACGTCTCAGTAATGTTGAGAGTATGTAGAGGAACAAATGAAGCCGATAATTCTGAATATTATCATCAATATTTATCAATTCTGGTTCAGCAATGTTCTGGTGGTAAATTGGCAGTAGTAGAGTAGGTCGACTTGTCCTTTGTATACTCTCTGTCAATGCGCCTTATTATTGTGAAATTCTTCAAATTAATTTGATGCAATGAATATGCAATGCACATAATCGATGTTGAGTTGTATGGAAACTCCATTCATTTGCCAACAAGGCTAAGCATCATCCATGAATCCTGATACAGAAAGATATCTTTTGTCCCAGGTAGTGTAGGACTTGTCTCGCGGCCTAGTTAACCCTACGATATTAAAATTGTTGTAAATGAATGACTTCTCTTGAAACGAAGGCTGAAAAATCAATCCTCTACATAATAAAGAAGAACTACTGCAAGATCATTTGAAAAAAGGCCAGAGATTCCATAACTATGTATTAACAAAGTTTGCTAATCAGTTCTACTACTTGTAAATGCCGTACTCCGAAAACATGGTTTCCTAGAAGATAGTGAATGTTAGAGCCCACGAGAGTAGTTCTTGAAAGTATATTTTTATAACTTAAAGATTAGCAAGTGTTTCACTGTTTGACGAAATTTGACATTAGTTCGAACAATAGATGCGCCATATTACACCACTTCGAGTAACCGCGCTAGTAGGACCGATTGGGAGACTGGGCGTAAATTTGGGGTGTAGAAGTAACATTTTCTTAGCTGTTGCAACGAGGAATCGTACGAAAAATGTACACGTACTGCAGAAACTGCGTAGTAAAGTCACTGATTGTTGCATTTTCTCTCGAATTTATTCATCCTATCGTTTCTTGTGAATTTCGGGACAGCTTTTTTTAAAGTTTTTGTAAGTATGTAGCTTGCAAGCCACGACCTATCGTCCTTAGCTTTGTCGCATTTATGCTCATGTGAATCCTATGAATTTTATATCATGGCGAGTGGTAATTGCGCGGTTGTTGGTTGTGGAAGCCGTCAATCCAGGCTGAAAAAATGGAAGAAAGTTCTATTTGCAGAGCATCTATAGGATTGTTACACAAAGAATGCCTTTTTCCACAGCCGTGCACCTTGCATCGTTTCCCAAGCAAACTTTTAAATGCTGCATCAAGAAATGAGTGAGTGGATCCGACTTATGAACAGAATCACTAAGAAGAATACCAGATGGATGCCAAATGAAAGTGAGTTAGTTTGTTCTCGGCATTTTGTTTACGGAAGACCTAGCTTACAGAATCCTAATCCAACCCTAAAACTTGGGATATCAGAAGGCTGCCAAGAAACCAAGGAGAGCTCTGATATGCTTTCTATCAATATGCTTCCACTTGCTGACAGCATAGTAAGGACTTGTGCCTCACTCTGCAATCTTCAGCCACAACTAATCAAACAGTAGAAGTTATGAAGAGAAGAACAATACTAAAGTAGTGATTTTTGGTTCCTCCAATGTATTTATAAATAAATTTAGATTTGCAGATGGATACATGTATATTTATAGATAATACATGTGTATACATTGATAGATTGAGGTACTGAGAAATGATGCGAGACATGTATCACTTTTACATGTATTTATTTCCTTTCACTTCTGCGTTTTCACATTCATATATACCCATCATAACATTTTGAAAATTGAAGTTCATCTCTGCCGAAATACTTGGAAGAGGTCATCAGGAATATCGGCAACATGAATAGAAATAAAAAAATCTGATGGCCTTTTTGCCTTCTTCTCTCAAATTAGTTGGTATGTCTCAAGTCATTTTGCAGCGGTTGTATGTATCTACATAGCCAAAATATAAACATATAATCACCAGCTTGGAACTATACTTTACTATACTATACTTTACTATACTTTACGATACTATACTATACTATACTATACTATACTATACTATACTATACTATACTATACTATACTGTACTATACTATACTATACTATACTATTCTATACTATACTATACTATACTATGTTATACTATACTATACTATACTATACTATATTATACTATACTATACTATACTCTACTATACTATACTATACCACAGAATAGATAATGGTCAGAAGGGACACTCGCGTCTGCGCCTTTGTTGTTTTCGAGGCGCGGATTGTAAAATTTGTACACCTAAACTCGTTGTTAGTTCGAGGCTTATAGCATAACTAGCCGTACGAAGGCCTAGACAGCTTGCTGAGATGAAATTGGTTTCGACTAAAAGTACAAAATCATGGCATTGATTCTGATTTAACATTAAGAAATGGATAACAGCACATTGGAAATTTAGTGTAGAAGTGCAAACTGTACACTGGCCGCTTTCATATGCATCCAGATGTATTGTGGCATCGCCCATGCAGAAGAGTGCATCGCTCATCCACCCAATCTGTTTTCTTGTTAAAGTACGCCGCCGTACAAAAATAAATTACACTCCGAAAGTTCTTTGGGGATCAAATCAGCACTAAATGACTTAACAGGCGTCAAGGACTCTTGGCCCGAATACACACTGCATAGCATGCACTCTGGCACAAGATTCAAGGAATCATAGTAGAATTCAAAATTTTACAATGGAACGGTTCAATATGATTTGAGGAACTCCATAACCTACTTTATTTTGCTTGAGCTCGCTAGCTTCATTTGATTTATTACCAATATATTAGGAAGCACTTTACTTGCAGCTATTTAGCAGTGCATTGACGCAAAGCTCAAAGGACAAACAATAATCTTGGTTTAAGTATAGTACTCCATTCCTAGATGCTTATCACAAGACATGTCATAGAGTAGATGATTATGTAAGAGGCATTTCATGCATCACTGGAAAAAAATTCTAGTAAGAAGAGACTTTACCTTTCCTTTAGAACAATAAACTTGTAACTGAAGCAAACTTCGACACAATATGGATTAATATTTGCTATATTGAGAAACTGAATAATCTTTCCAGAAGTTGCGTTTTCCATCAACTTTCCACAAGTCTCTTTGAATTCTTACTGATGTGGCACGTAATAGTGACAATTTTGATGAAAGTTAATATACACTTTTTGTTTTGTTTTAAAAAGTCTAAGCATTCTTTTTGTGAGGTATATTCATGTCAAGAAACTTGAAGTCTTTGGTACCATCAATGTATTATTTGGCAAATGTCACCCAATAGTGGCTGGAGAAACATAAGATTTTCATGTAGAATGCAGCTTCATTAAAAGGCAGTCAATTTTCCACTTACAGAAATACAAAGCATTATTTCAGTGAGTGGAAAGAGAGTGATAATATCCCTTTTGAAACTTTTTAACAGACATAGGTAATTTGTACTGAATATGATATCCAACATTATTGTAAGCAAGCAACCATGGAAACGATGAATTGGCCTAGCAAGAATTCCTCCCTGTATCATAAGACTATTAATTTGTTTCAATTCTTTCAATAGTTTGATGATTATGCATTAAGGGAAATTAAATATTAAATAAAAAGTACTACATCTCAAAATATACTGAGGATCAGTTGACAGGTGTGTTCAATACATTGGTGACTTGTTATACAGATTTGTCTATCTATCTATGCAACAGTGAACAAGAACCAACTTTGGTAGTTACATGCATGCTTGATTAGTGAGGCTAAATTATATTGTAGTTTTAAAAATAAATAAAGCTTTTAACAATGCTGACAAGTTTTCCATGTTATGTATGAAAAAGAAAATAAAAAGAAAACTTTTGCAGAAATAGGCTATTCTTCATCAAAATAAGTTGTCACTTACCTAAGTAGCTCTTGAAAGCAACTTGAGTCTTCCTGTTTCTAATGTAGAGGTATGCAGTGTTCCATAACATTGTAGCACTTGGGAAGTATGAGGATTTGTAGATCTTGTGCCAGAACATGATATTTAGATAGCTCTTTGGCTTCTTGTGCAGGGTATATTCGACATAGTGAGCCTTAATGCGGAATATCAGTGAGATGGTTATGAATCATGTGTTGTTATCAAGCCTACCTGTTACTTTTGTCCTGGCTTTCCTGTCATCAAAAAGACCTCACTCAAGCTTTCTAGTCATGGCAATAGAAGTGGTAGATCTGTCATAATTGCTGCAAACAATTCTTGGACCTTGTTTCTGAATCATTTCTAGCTTTTCAATATATGAAGCGTGGGAAGATCGCAAACTGCATTATTCCGTATTCTGATCTTCTGATCTTGCCTCCCTCAGTAAATACCCATTCTCTGCCCCTTACAACATAAAGAGAACCCTCTAATATGCATGCATCCAAATAACTATAATTAAATGTACCAGAGTTTAACGATAAGAGGAATGCATGGAGAATAAATACGTGAACTACTCTTGGCTTACTCACCATATAACTCAAAAGGAGACTCAGTAAAACTGATTGCCAGGTCATGATTTCCAGTTGTTGCTACAATTAACTGCAGCGCAATAAGCCCCAATCTGATTTCGATTCCATTCGTTGTCCATCTGCACCTGAGACCTCGAAATTTTTGCAAAAACTGCTCTTTCAGTTGAAACCCCTACACAAACCCATAGCTTTCCTTTGAATGTTACACCTCTAAACTCGTGTCCATGCGGAAAAGTTGACGCATGCGTGAGAAAATCCGTGCCCTCTAAAAAGTCGAGAGTGTCCCTTCTGCCTATTATCTATTCTGTAACTATCCTATACTATACTAAACTATACTATACTATACTAAACTATGCTATACTTTACGATACTATACTATACTTTACTATACTATACTTTACTATACTATACTATACTATACTATATTATACTATACTATACCATATTATACTATGCTATACTATACTATGCTATACTACACTATACTATACTATACTATACTATACTATAATATACTATACTATACTATACTATACTATACTATAATATACTATACTATACTATACTATACTATACTATACTATACTATACTATACTATACTATACTATACTATACTATACTATACTATACTATACTATAATATACTATTCTATAATACTATACTATACTTTACTATACTGTACTGTACTATACTGTACTATACTATACTATACTATACTATACTATACTATACTATACTATACTATACTATACTATACTATACTATACTATATTATACTATACTGGGCTATGCTGTACTGTACTATGCTATATTGTACTGTACTATACTATATTGTACTGTACTATGCTATACTGTACTATGCTATACTGTACAATACTATGCTAAACCTCAGATGGTAGATGATTTATCTCATCACCTGGGGTGGTACCACCTCTCTACCTATTAGTGCCTTTAGGGACTTTATCTCTTTCAGTACTAGGATGGAGAGTCCGGGGGCTGTGGGAGACTGCTGAGCTTGTTTGATCCCAGGCTATATCTGAGTGTACCGTTGGAGTAGGTGCACTGCAGGCCTGCTGCCAGATAGTACAAAGGCCCGAACCCATTGGTAGCGCTTTGGGAGGCTGCCTTATTAGCGGGTGTGTAATCTCGGGCTGCCTGCTATGCCAGTTTGTGACTGGAGCCACTCCTAGCTCGTAGCTCCGGTGGGCGCTTCTGAGCTAACTATTGCTTCTGTCGCATCATCTCCAATCTTCACTTGACCCTAACGACACCTCCATTCTTTCTCCTCATCTAAAATCCCCTGGCTATAAGCTGTTCTCTTCTTTCTTCCCTAATGGTGGTGTTTGCGCATTTATCCGTTCTGATGTACAAACCTCTCGATTATCTCAAGTTCACATCTTGAATCCCCGATTTCTACTCATCTAGCAGAAAATTTCTCTTCCTGGTACTTCTAAGTTCATTTGCACTCTATACCGCTCACCAAATTCAAATAATCATGACCTTCTATTTGACAATCTATCTAAATCAATTGATGCTATTACCCTTCAATCTCCACGTTCTGAAATTATTATCCTTGGCGATTTCAATGTCCACAATTCAGACTGGCTTTTATACTCTTCAAACATTGCCAACCCTACTGGTCGTGATGCAGAGGCCTTTGCCATTGTGAACGACTTGACTCAGTTGATCTCAGTACCCACACGAATCCCTGATCGCTCCAGAGACCAGGCAGATACTCCAGATCTTTTCCTTACATCTAACCCAAACATTTCCTCCAGACTTATTGTAGACTCCCCTCTTGGTCACTCTGATTACTGTCTCATCACCTTGTAGCATGACATCCTTGTCCCCCTTCAGGATAAGTCTTTCTCCACTCAAAAAGTACTTCACTTTAGCAAAGCTGACTGGTACTCTCTTTGCAACGTTTACTCCTCATGTCCTTGGTACTCTGGCATCTCTAATGATCCTTCCTCTTTTGCCTCTTTTATTACAAATGGAATTCTACTTGGTATGGATCTTTTCATTCCCTCTTGCTATAAGCGTGGCAAGAAACATTCTCCAGAATGGTTGAATTCACAGTGTGCTAAAGCTGTGAAGACTAAGAACCATTGCTTCAAACAGTGGAAGTCCCTTCAAACTACACAATCCAGAGCTTAATTTATGCTAGCACGTAATCTGTGCTCAAAAAATATTGACAGTTCCAAAACCTCTTTTGTCAACCGTATCAACCATAAGATTGCTTCCTGCCAGACTGGATCTCGGTCTTTTTGGTCCTTAGCCAAAGTTATCTCACAAAACTTTTCTTCCTCTTCTTTTCCGCCTCTGAAACAACTCTGGCTCTTCTTCGTGCACTCCTTCATCTAAGGCCAACCTGTTTACATCTACTTTTGCTTCCAATTCCAACCTGGATGATGAAAAGTCCCAACCTCCTCTATACCCTACATCCACCATCACAATGCTGCCTGTTAAGTTCCCTACACGCAAGCTTCGAAAAACCCTTCTCCAGCTCAACACCTCTAAATCCACGGGCCCCAGCAATAGTGCTTGAATCCTTTGCCCCGGAACTCGCCCCTGTTCTCAACAAACTGTTTAAGCTTTCCTACTCTGTTGGTATATTTCCATCTTCTTGGAAACTTGCACACGTTTTTTCTATCCCCCAAAAAGGGGACAGGTCTGACCCTTCAAACTATCGCCCAATTGCAACTACTTCACTCATCTCTAAGACTATGGAGACTATCATCACCAAACAACTGTTTGCCTTCCTTGAAACAAACAATCTTCTTTCTAATCACCAGTATGGCTTTCGACAAGCCAGATCTACTGGTGACCTTCTAGCTTACGCTGTTCGTGCTTGGCCCTTTGCTCTAGAATCCTATGGCGTGAGCAAAGTGATTTCTCTTGATATCTCCAAAGCCTTTGATTGTGTCTGGCACAAAGGTCTCCTTGCCAAACTACCAATGTTTGGTCTGTACAACAACCTCATTAAATTGATTGCTAACTTTCTTTCTGACAAATCAATTGCAAATAGGGTCGATGGCTTCCTCTCTGAACCTCATTCTATCAACTCTGGTGTACCTCAGGGCTCTGCTATCTCGCCTGTTTTATTCATCCTCTTCGTAAATGATCTACTTTCCTCTACATCTTCCAGTATTTACTCTTTCGTGGATGATACTTATCTAAGTTCATCGTTTTCATCTAATCCACAAAATCTTTCCTACTCCAATGTTTCATCCTACCGTTACACCTCAGTTTCACTTGTCACAAATGACTTATGAACCATAAAGATGTGGGGGTAATTGTAATATTTTAATGTGAGAGGGAGTTCACACAACCGAACTGCAGCTTTCATACTCGTGAACTGATCATATGTACACATCAATTGACATATAAACAACAGGACAATAAGACACAGTACAAAGGTCAATACAAACAATAAAACATACAAGTGTCAAAACACTACATCCCTCCCTAACTTTGATGAAAACAAATATAAATGGAGATTAAAATCGACGAGTCCTGTGGCATAAAAAGTTCGACAAATCCATTCTGTAACACTGCAGTTTCTTCGTTCTTCTGGCCTCTCACAGAAAATCAGCATGCACTTTCCATCTTGTTCCTCTCCTCTTCCTGATTACTTGTGAAGCGGTATTTTGAGTGACTCCGCCAGCCTCAGCATCTGTGAGCTGGCCACTCAGGAGAACTAGCGTCGGCTCTTTGCGACCCAGCCACCCATTTTCTTTCGTGATTCTGGATGACTCCACCAGCACCAGCATTTGTGGCCTGGCCATCCGGGATGCCACGATTCCACTAGCGTCTACAGCACGAGACCTAGCGACCCATTCTTGTAGGACCTTGAGAAGAACTCGCTATATTCCAGCTTCGACGGTTGCTCGTCGATTATCCGTTGATCCTCGTCGCCATTGTAATATTTTAATGTGAGAGGGAGTTCACACAACCGAACTGCAGCTTGCATACTCGTGAACTGATCATATGTACACATCAATTGACATATAAACAACAGGACAATAAGACACAGTACAAAGGTCAATACAAACAATAAAACATACAAGTGTCAAAACACTACAGTAATGACAACCGTACTATTTTTAATCAAGGAAAGACGACACAGGTTGTTATTTCACGTAAAAGTCACCCCTGTGTTTATGAGTAGCCTGAACTGGACATTTCATCTTCTTTCACTCAGCTTGGTCTTTCATTGTCATCTAATCTTTCTTGGAAAAGCCACATCCACTCCATTGCTAAACATGCATCTCAGAAACTTGGCTTCCTTTCTAGAGCCCGTGGTTCTTTCTTTCTTTCTCAGCTGCTGACTATATACAAATCTCAGATTCGTCCTTCTCTGGAATACTGCTCCCATGTTTGGGATAGTGCTCCCAGACCTTCTGTAGATCTTGTTCACAAAGTCCAGTCCAAAGCGATCTGTCTCATAAATAATTCTAGTCTCACCAAATCTCTCCAATCTCTCTCTCATTGTCGTCTGGATGCAGATCTGTCCATTTTCTATCAATTGTTTCATGGACATTGCTCACTGAAAATGAAGAATAGTATTCCTGATCCCCTGAGGTATGTTCGACCAACCAGAAGCTCTACTTAATCACACCCTTTCCAATTCACACTATCTAATCCACGAACTCCCACAAATTCCCACAAGTCTTCTTTCATTCCAAGAACCTGTCAACGTTGGAACACTATACCTTCCACTTCCTTTCCTGAATACTACAACTTAACTTTCTTCAAATCTAACATCAACAAATTTGATCTCATGCCCCTATTTAATTAACTTTCCATTCTCTTTCTTTCTTTGGCTGGGCTTTGTTATAGGCTTTATTGGCCTTTCCATGGCATTACTTACTAAACAAAAATACTGTACTATACTTTGCTTTACTGTACTGTACTATCCTATACTGTACTTTGCTATACTATACTGTATTGTATTATGCTATACTGTACTTTATCTTTTTTGGCTTCACCGCCTTGTTGTTTGCAGCCATTGGCACGGTTTTGAAGTGCACAAAGAGTTGTTGAAGCCCCTTCTGGCTACAGCCTCAGTCCTAAAAAGAGCTGCTACGACATGGTTAAATGTTTGAGCCAGCCCAGCCATGGATGAGCATTGTGTTGAGACAATATTACCATTACGTTTTGCCAAACAGATCCACAGTTTGTGTGGGGCATGACTGATTTGCTGTGATCGTCTGCAAGTACCCTTAAGAAAACAATACTCACTATCATTAGCTATAAGATGAAAATGTAATGGTGATAGCCAACCCCGAGAGTAGTAGCTGTAACCTTTTGACTGCTTATAATCAGAGACCCATCACTTGAGAGTTCATTTGGATGAAATGCCAAAAAGTTATGTATATCTGTATAGAGAATAACAGGCCAAAATACAGTTCCGTCCTCTTCATTCAGCCAGCAATTTGCAATTCCGAAATGGTCTGGCAATGTCTTTCACCCGACTTCAAGTTTTACTTTGTAGTCTGATACAATCTCGCGCTCAACCTCTTCAGCTGTTTTTATTAAAGGAACGTCGTTTTCAATAGCAACATACACTCCAGCAACTATTTCCTCCTTTTTCCCAGCCGTCTTTAATCCACGAAGACGAGAGAAACTCTTCAATTTATCCTTTCATTTTAGACAACTTCGATAAGTCGGCATCCATCATTTGGCCTAGGTCCAAACAGTGCAACTTAGTTTACAATGAATATTGTGGCTTGCAAGCTAAGTACTTGTAGCGACACGTAAACATTGTAACTTAGGCCATATCACACTCAATGCCGATTTTCTTCTTTTCATTCATTCTCATTCACAACATCACACACCTGGGACATGACCATACGTCACTCCTGTCATCACACACCCGGTCATTCCTCTTCTGTTGTTCCACACGCAAACATCGCCACACGAATCTATTCAACAAACAACTAACAACCACCTAACCCTTTCCTGTACGTAACTCATGTTTATTTCGGTTGTTCAATGTTTATGTATATATTCATGTTACCTGTAAAGTAATGTTTAGTCAGTAGAGTCAGAGTACCGTCAACAACATCGTCTCCTCTCTCTGCCTCCGTGTTCTCTGCACGTTAAATAAGGATACGCAACAACAATGGATCAAAGAAGGATGTCACAGAACGAACACTTGCAGCTTATAGGACCCAACAATTCACGTTCCTATATACTTATAAAAGCTTTGCAAACAGCTGTTCCAAAGTTCACAAGAAACAATAGGATGAATACACTCTAGAGAAAATGCAACAAGCAGTGACTTTACTACGCAGTTTTAGCAGGAATCAGTACTTACCATGGCTAACTCCTTTTCAAAATTAGTGGACACAATCAGTAAATTACATCGAATGCTGAGCATCGAACGTGGCATGCTAATCTTTGATGTTAGAAAATTTCTCTCTCAAAGTAAGAAACCAGGAGCTGGAAACTCAGATGGAAAAATTCCTTGAATCGCAAGCTAAAGAAAACAAGATCCCACAGACGGCGACACAAAAAGCCTTAGAAATCTATTCGAATTTAACCAATAAAGCAGAACAAAGCAGGCAGGAGAACGGCGACAAGAAAAATGAAACACTTGACAATCCAGAAAACAATGCTCCTACCCAAGGATTACCTAATCGAGAGAAGGCACCTGTACAGATACAGCCTACATTTCAAGCCCAGTGGGATTTGTATGTAAAGGAGAAAAGTAAACAATATGAACAGCACCTCATATCAAAAAAGTCGAAGAATTGAAGACAAGCAATCCCAAAGGTAACAACAAGATGATTGCAAATTGTGCTGAGACAAATAGCAAAGCTAATTCTGATTCGTCTACAACGTCAAAGACAAAAGAAATTACCCAAAATCGAAAAAAAAGTTTTGGAAGGCCCAAAAGCCGTCTAAAGCTAGCAGCCCCGTTTCCAAGTCAGAAACCAACCAAGCTAATAAGCAAGCGAGCAACAGATGTGATGATATGAACGAAACACAACCCTGGAGAAAAGGTACAACTCTAATAGCTGGTGACAGCATCCTGTATGGCATAGATGAAAGAAAGTTATGCCAAAATTGCTCTGCAAAAGTAAGAGTATTTTCAGGAACTATGATCGAAGATTTAAGGGATTATTACATCAAACCACTATTGCGCAAAATGCCATGTAAGGTAATTCTACATGTGGGTACCAATAATGCTAGCCTGAAAAATGCTAATCCTGATCAAATTCTAAATGCCCTACTTGACCTTAAAAAGGATATAGGAGACCAGGTTCCAGGATGCGTGGTTGTAATATCAATGCCCACAAAAAGGTTCGATAACGAGGAATATGGAAAGATCATTGAATCTCTAAGTAGAAAAATTACTGATCTTGGAATTGATGCCAGTAACAACAACAACAACATTTCCAGAGCTGACATTGGATTGAAAGGTTTACATTTACATGCTAAAGGCACAAGCAAGCTCACGTCGAAACTAGTATCTAAATTACGTTGTCTTTGACATCTATGATATAACTGATGGGCAGGCACCAAACTTAGATTCTTCACAAATTAGGTGTTCAATCGAAAGCAAGGTTTATGATTGGCTTGGTCATCAGCATACTGGGCAAAATAAAGGTCTTTCTTTAGCGGCCCTGAATTTAAATGGTCCTCGCAGCCATCATGATGAAGTTTCATCCCTTAGAAAAGAGAACGGTATTCATATACTTGCCAATGAAACAAAACTGGCCAATTCGTACCCTAAAGAACTTACAAATATTGAAGGGTATCAGCAAGAGCGCGAAGATAGAAACGCTATTGGGGGAGGAGCTGCGCTATATATAAGGGAGCCAATTCAATACACCCGGCGTACAGATCTGTCTGAAAGCGATCTTGAGTTCATTTGTGTAGAAATAAAACCCCCCAAAAGTAGACCGCACATTGTTATAGTCTGGTCCCGTCCTCCAAGTGACCCTGTTGATTCCTTCAACAAGCTTGAAACTAACCTCTCTTACCTAGACAGAGAGGGCAAGGAAATTATTCTCCTTGGCGACACAAACTGTGATTTCACTAGCATACCTAAGGGGCAACTAAGCGACAACAATGCAAAACATCTTCGCAGCATCTACGATTTGTTCAGCTTTACTCAGCTTATTGAGGAGCCAACTAGGGTTACTTTGGGAACGGCTACACTGATAGATCACATTGCTACGACTTGCCCCAATAACGTACTTGAATCTGGGGTATTGAAGATTTCGATGAGTGACCATTATATGGTATATTGTATTCGAAAATTAAATAGCTCCTTTAAAAAGGACCATAAAGCCATTAAAACACGGAACATGAAAAGCTTTTCTGAAGAGGCTTTCTTGCAAGACGTTGCCACTATTAACTGGCAGGACGTTCTGGGAACTTCAGGTGACGTTAATACACTTGTCGAGAGATTCTCGACATTATTTTCCCTTATGATAGAGAAACACGCCCCTCTCCGTCAAATTCGAGTATCAGAAAAGTACTGTCCGTGGATAAACGCTGATCTGAAGAGGTTGATTAGGACTAGGGATCGACTAAAAAGGTCTGCAGTGAAACATAAGTCACAGGCCATGATTAGTTCTTATAAGCAATGTAGAAATCAAGTGAACACTCTAAATGTAACTTTAAAAAGGCAATATTTCTCCGATAAAATCTTACAACAGAAGGGTAATATGAAGGAATCATGACAGACTATCAATCAACTACTCAATAAGCGGTTAAAGTCAACAAATATTGATAGTTTGAGCGATTCTAGCCAAACTTTGTTTGACAAACAAAGAATTTCGGACAAAATGAACGAGTTCTTTTGTTCTGTTGGGAAAACACTAGCTGCAGATATTGATGTTACCCCCAATCCGCTTCTGTCAGGAGAATTTAGTATCAGCGATTCAGCGATGGCGGGAAGATCTTTAACTTTAAGGCAATTAACGAAGGAGACCTCCAAAAAGCAATGGCTAAGATGAAAATAAAGAAAAGCTTTGGCAATGACAACATCTCGGGCTACTTTCTGAAGATCGTATTTGCAGTAATATCTAGTAGTTTACTGAAAATATTTAACGTTTCTATTGAGACTAACACATTTCCAGATGCCTGGAAAATTGCCAGAGTCACCCCAATTTACAAAGAAGGGAAAAGTCAGAAAAATCGAACTACAGACCCATTTCTGTACTGCCTGTCATATCAAGGCTATTTGAAAAACTTATCTATGACCAGTTGTACCAATATATGAATGGGAGTGGACTTCTGTCGCCAGATCAATCTGGATTCAGGGCTCTACATTCAACTATCACCTGCTTGCTGAAATGCACAGATGATTGTTTCAACGGCATAGATAAGGGGCTTTTGACTGGAATGATCTTTATAGATCTCAATAAAGCTTTTGATACGGTTGATCATGAAATCCTATGCAAAAACCTGGCCCACTATGGTGTACTCGGTAGGGAGCTATCATGGTTTAAATCTTATCTCGCTAACACAGAAGGCAGTATTGTCGAGTTAATGGTGTCGACTCTAATATGGAGAATATCTAAGTGGGAGTCCCTCAAGGCTCTTGTCTCGGTCCACTCCTATTTTAGTCTACATAAATGACCTCCCCTGCATTATAAAGAACTCGAAAGTGTCCATGTATGCTGATGACACAAGTCAGTACCATTTTTCGAAAAACATTTCTCAGTTAAACTGGGCTATTAATGAAGATCTAGGGAAACTTGATAGGTGGCTAAAGGGGAACAAATTATCCCTTAACGTAACCAAAACCCACTCTATGCTGATCACCACTAAACATAAGAAAAAATATCTCGACATTTCTGGCCAAACTTTCCAACCTTCCATTCGTGAGACGAGCGTCGAAGTTTCAAGTAACAATAAATACTTAGGTGTCCAACTGGACGAACATCTCTCATGGATGGAGCACATAAAAGTGGTCGCTGCGAAAGCTTCGCGTGCAATTGGCCTCTTGAAATACGCCAAAAAGTACCTTCCTATTGCAGTCGTGAAGACTCTCTATAGTAGCATCGTTGAGCCTCACTTCCAATACTGCTGCTCTGTCTGGGGTTGCTGCAATTCCACTGACATCTTACAATTGCAGAGACTTCAAAACAGAGCAGCTCGTGTCTTGACTAATACTCAGTTCGATGCCCCTAGTAAACCTTTGATACAAAGTTTAGGTTGGCAAACGATCGGGCAGTTGATTGATAGACAGTCAGCACTAACGGTTTTTAAATGCTTTAACGACCTTGCTCTCAGATATCTAAGCGAATTTTCACCAAAAACGTTGACTGCACCTCACGCAACCTACGGAATACATCAGCGGACTTAAGGCTACCTTTGAAAAGTTCTTCTACTGGACAGAAATGTTTTTCGTTCAGAGGAGCAAAAATCTGGAATAGTCTCTCCACGGAGGCTAAGCAGGCAGCTACACTCGATGCCTTCAAGGTCAAAATTTAAGTCCAGAGAGATTTTGAAATATTTTAGACTATGTTATTCTAGATTATAAAGCATTCCATTTATTGTAATTAGGTTTTTTTATCTATTTTATATTAGAACCATTGTATTATATTTTAGATGGAGGGCCCCTTTTATAACCAGCATTGGCTGAAGGGTTACCCTCCTAAAACATGTGAAATCAAATCAAATCAATTAAGAATGTTAGAAACCTCCCGGTCGAATATAAGAACAATAAAAAAGCATGGGTGATAGCGGATATTTTCACAGACTGGGTTGCAAAGCTTGACAGGAAGCTTTCAAGAGAGAATCGAAAGGTTCTCCTTATTGTCGATAATTGCTGTGCACATGATCAAGATTTTGCAACCAAGTTAAAATCAGTCTAATTAGAGTTTTGCCCCCAAATTGTACAAGCCAACTACGGCCATGCGACATGGGGATCATGAACAACTTTAAAGTTTTATATCGAAAGCGCCTTCTGTCCAAACTTATCAGAGCAATAAGAGAAAATAGTAAAGAGGACTTCACGGCACATGTGTTGGAGTGTTAACGTTGGTCGAAATCAGTTTGGGATGATGAAGCTACCCGAGAAACAATTACCTATTGCTTTAACAAGCAGGATTTCACAAGGAATTCTGCTAAAGGAAAAGCAGCACAGATAGTGCTGATGACCAGAATGACAGTCTAAAGAACCTCTTTGATTACATTTCTGATCTTCATTTTATTGGTTCTGACGACAGCAATCTGCTTGATGAGTTCACATCTGTCCTTTACGAGTTGGAAACATCTCCAGTTTTGACTGAGTCTGCTACTACTTACAGACTACGGTACTTAGGATAATAAAATACAATGATAATAATATATTTACAAAAAAGAAGAAAAATAAAGCTAGTATACAAATGTAAAATGAGTTAAGATCAGTAAAGTTAAGTTAAGAAACCGACATGGCTAACGAATTTTCTGCATAAGACTGCATTTGCAGTTATCTTTCCATCGTTTAATTTGCCTTTTATATGATGTAAGAGTTTTATTGCTTTTAAATTCATCAGGTAGGTTATTCTAGAGTTTACATGCTAAATAGGACAAGCCCTCAATTTCATAACTAGAAGTTGGCGTTTTTGGGATACGTATTGGCAAATTGTTCCTAAGATTGTGGGCTATGCTCTTTTGTAGAAATATTTCCTTCATAAAACTCGGGTTGACATTTTGTACTGTCTTGTAGACTTCAATCATTAGCAACTGCAGGTTTCTTTTATGTATTGACACAGTGTTTGCTTCTTTCAGAGGGGTGTTGAACTCGGATGTTTTATTCTGGGATGCGACACGCAAAGCCTATTGATTGTAATAAAGCCTATTGACAGCATGTGTGCTAGATTTTCACTCTTTCAATCGCATGAAGCTTACCTGAGCCTCTATTTTTATTATTTCAACCGTTAAACGCTACAGGAGCGGCTGAAAGGCACATACAAGTCTATACTTGAATAAGTCTGGTATATTCCTTTTACCACGGTTGTTACGTGCTTCATTTATAACGTACCAAGTCACCCGATCACTTGACGTATGTTATATCCCAGTTGTATTGTAATTACGCCTATTGACAGAACTAAAAGTAGTGGAATTGATTACCAAACTTTGTTAATGCACAGTTATGGAATCTCTGGCCTTTCTTCAAATGGTCTTGCAGTAGTTCTTCTCTGTTATGTAGAGGATTGATTTTTCAGCCTTCTTTTCAAGAGAAGCCCTTCATTTACAACAATTTTAATATCGTAGGGTTAACTAGGCCGCGAGACAAGTCCTACACTACCTGGGACAAAAGATATCTTTCTGTATCAGGATTCATGGATGATGCTTAGCCTTGTTGGCAAATGAATGAAGTTTCCATACAACTCAACATCGATTGTGTGCATTGCATATTCATTGCATCAAATTAATTTGAAGAATTTCACAATAATAAGGCGCACTGACAGAGCGTATACAAAGGACAAGTCGACCTACTCTACTACTGCCAATTTACCACCAGAACATTGCTGAACCAGAATTGATAAATATTGATGAAAATAATCAGAATTATCGGCTTCATTTGTTTCTCTACATACTCTCAACATTCCTGAAACGTTGTTTAAAGTACAGTTGAACTCATCGCTGAAAACTACGTCTTTCCACACTTGAAGTGGCCATTCTCTCAATACTTTGGCCTATTCCTATCTACCATTTCGGTTGATTAAATAGACAAATGACGTTTTGCATCCAGAGTAGCTTGTTATCCTATATTCGTGAAGAATTCGTTTCGCAGTTGACATCATGGCTTTCTTCCTCGAAAACTCACTACATTAGTCATAAAAGCGAAGATGACAATGGCATGTTTCCGAGTTGAATTGTTTAGGACATGTTTATGACTTTTCAAGGAACATTTTTCGCAGTCCAGCCCTCTTGTGAACTGCAACATTACCAGTTTGCCGTTAAATCTAAGAATTATAGTAGGCCACTGACTTGCAACTAGCTAATTTTGTTTACAACTTCTCCGAAGGAATGGCCCTTTTCTCGTGGTGTTTTTATAGCAGCCCTGCCTTCAAACGAAAAGTCCATGCTTCATACCATTTTCAAACGGATACAAATTTAAACACTTTCTGCCTACTCTTTTATATGATATATTAAAATTTGTTGTCAGGCAGATTAAGTAACATGAAAGTAAAAAGTTGAGCTCACGCTGGAAAGATATAACTCGTACAAGCATAGTTTAGCTTTGCACTTCGAGCCGAAATCAGTTTCCCGCTTAGGCCTAGTGTTAACTGGTTTCCAAACTTTTGGTAATGGGAGTGTAGTATTTTGGCTAGATCATGATGGAGGAAGCCCGTACAGTGGGATAATTTTTTAATGCAAGGCTTCAAGGATATGCCCGTGATCATTGAAATCCGCCATGTTTAGCGGGGTGCTGTTGTACTTTTATCCCCTTAGTGCATTGTTTATTTGACAGTGTTATAACTGAAGTTGCTTTGACATCAAAAGGCTGAATGTATTATCTTTAAATATACCTGCATAGCAATTTGACTGTAAACCCTGCAACTTTTTTTGCGAGAGTTTCTGTGTGTTTATCATGCACTCCATAGTGTTTGCACTCATGCTACGGATTTACTATAAAAGATGACCATATATCGTAGTTCCAGTAATTTTAAATCATGGAGTTAAAGCGAAATAGCCAGAAAGTACTTTTGTTACCGTCAAAAAACAGCTGTAGTCAAGAATTTAGTTTAATCTTGGCCTACTTGAAATTATGAATAACTATTAATGAACTTTTGAAGATGTGCTAAGATATATATGGCTAGGTGACTTGTTGTTTAAGATGTATACTAACAGTAATTCACACATTGATTTTGTGATTTGTGAAAATCTCTAATGTAACATTTGTTGGAGGACTTTGAGTGCACAATAATTTCAGCTTTCCTCAAATTAGCCAGGATGAATCACCATTTCAATCTGGACATTCTCAGAAGATCCTTGCATTACGGTTTCACCCAGATGATAAAGATGTATTTGTGACAGCTGGATGGGATCATTCAGTTAAGGTAGAAATTGTTTCTTTCGCATAAATAGTAGGTTAGATTGACTTTTTATACAGCGGTCTGAAATTTACCTACTCCTGAAGATTTTGACATGACAACTGAAATTAGGGTCATTCATTTAGTACGTACGCACGAAGGGGGTGGGAGGCGGTCAAGCAAAAGTTTACGCTTGCGTACAGCAGGCATGGTATTTAACACATGCAAGTACATACAGAAAATCAGAAACCAATCGCGTTGTGCGCTTGCAACCTGCAATGTTCTCTTTTGCACGAAAATTCCGTCTTTTCATCAGTGAAAGTGTTTCTGCACACCAGCAGTTGTTGTAATTCATCAATTACACGGTCCGCCTTTATACTAATTATGTGCAAACCATTTGGGATTGTCAATCAGACAGGCATTATTGAATGAATGGCATATTTTGTGTAAATGATATTTAAAGCTTTCCAATTGGGTCAGTTGGTTAGAAGTATGTGCGGAGTAAGGGGTGCCCCGCACATACTTCTAACTGCCAGATCTGAAAGTGAATGTCTCATTCTCTTTAGGAGCTTTATACGAGCTGTCACACTTGTCAAGGTCTTTTGTAGATGATCGCTCGTGTTTAGTGATGGATCTAAGGTTACCCCTAGGTACTTATGTCCAGTCACAAAGATAATGAGATACTCCTTGGTAGAAACCTTCAAACCTCCTTGTGACTGGAATCTCTTTGTGCTTCCGAACGGCATTGTTTCAGTTTCCCCTTTTCTTAGATTTATAATTAGTTTGTTATTTTCCAATCATTCAGCAATTTTCGTCATTTCAATAGTCAAAGTCTCTTCAATGACGTTTGCATTTTTATGAGAGAAAGATAGTGCTGTATCATCAGCATAAATTTGAATTCTGCAATCTTTTATTGTTCTGGTCAGATCGTTTATGTGTCTGAGAAACAGCGAGGGTTCAAGAATTGAGCCTTGTGGCACACCATGTTCGACTAATGTGGGTTCAGATTTAGCAGCAGCACACTGAACAGACTGATAACGGTCCACTAAACAGCTTTTTGTCCAAATGAACTCTGTGGCCTGGATACCATAGCATGAGAGCTTTGATAATGGTATTGAGTGCTCAACCGTGTCAAAGGCTTTTTGGAAATCAGTGACTACTGCACCAGTGAGCTTGCCCTGATCCATAACCTGACGACTTTTATCTGTGAACAAAGTCACAGTAGGTTCAGTGTTATACGTTTTTCTGAATCCAAATTGTGATGTTGCCAAGAGGTCATTCCGTTCTAAATAGATAGAGAGCTGGTCATATACTATTCTTTCAAAAACCTTTGGCAAAGCTGGTGGAATTGAAATCTGACTTTCTACAATGATGTTTCCATAAAAATTTTCACACTGTACTGGCTTCTCCCAACTTGATTTAGGTTGGAAAATGTTCGTTGGAAAGTATTCTTCATTTGTCCAATTTGGAATTCAGAAAAATTCTAGCACTAATGAAATTTACTGAGAGACAAATTGACCGAAATAGTGAAGGAGCGTATTTGTATGTATAGGACCATGATTCGGTGGATCCTAACACTGCAATGCTCGTTTATTGGTATCCTTCGTTGATCAGTTGTTAGCGTGTATCATTTAACGTGCAGAGAACACGGAGGCAGAGAGAGGATGTTTTGTTTTTTGTCTGTAGTACGCAATCTCGGGGACAGGTCAATAAAGCCTATAACAAAGCCCTGAAAAAGGAAGAAAGAGACAGGAAAGTTAAGTAGATAGTGAGATGAGATCCAATTTGTCGATGTTAGATTTTAAGCAAGTTAAGTTGTAGGATTCAGGAGAGTAAGTGGAATGTAGAGTGCCCCAACTTTGACAGCTTCTTGGAATGAAAGAAGATTTGTGGGAAAGAGTTCGTGGATTAGATAGTATGACTTGGAAAGGGTGTGATTGAGTAGAGCATCTGGTAGGACGAACATGCCTCAGGGGATCAGAAATACTATTCTTGATTTCCAGTGAGCAATATCCATGAAACAATTGATAGAAAATGGACAAATCTGCATCCAGACGACAATAAGAGAGAGATTGAAGAGACTTGGTGAGAGTAGAATTATTTATGAGACAGATGGCTTTGGACTGGACTTTGTGAACAAGATCTAGAGAAGATCTGGGAGCACTATCCCAAACATGGGAGCAGTATTCCAGAGAAGGACGAATTTGATATTTGTATATAGTCAGCAGCTAAGAAGGAGAGAAAAAACCACGGGCTCTAGAAAGGAAGCCAAGTTGCTGAGATCCATGTTTAGCAATGGAATGGATGTGGGTTTTCCAAGAAAGATTAGATGACACTAAAAGACCAAGCTGAGTGAAAGAAGATTAAATGTCCAGTTCAGGCTACTCATAAACACAGGGGTGACTTTTACGTGAAATAACAACCTGTGTCGTCTTTCCTTGATTAAACATAACACAGTTGTCATTACCCCACATCTTTATGGTTCATAAGTCATTTGTGACAAGTGAAACTGAGGTGTAACGATAGGATGAAACATTGGAGTAGGAAAGATTTTGTGGATTAGATGAAAACGATGAACTTAGATAAGTATCATCTGCGAAAGAGTAAATACTGGAAGATGTAGAGGAAAGTAGATCATTTACGAAGAGGATGAATAAAACAGGCGAGATAGCAGAGCCCTGAGGTACACCAGAGTTGATAGAATGAGGCTCAGAGAGGAAGCCATCGACCCTATTTGCAATTGATCTGTCAGAAAGAAAGTTAGCAATCGATTTAATGAGGTTGTTGTACAGACCAAACATTGGTAGTTTGGCAAGGAGACCTTTGTGCCAGACACAATCAAAGGCTTTGGAAATATCAAGAGAAATCACTTTGCTCACGCCATACGATTCTAGAGCAGAGGATCAAGTATGAACAGCGTAAACTAGAAGGTCACCAGTAGATCTGGCTTGTCGAAAGCCATACTGGTGATCAGAAAGAAGGTTGTTTGTTTCAAGGAAGGCAAGCAGTTGTTTGGTGACGATAGTCTCCATAGTCTTAGAGATGAGTGAAGTAGTTGCAAGTGGGCGATAATTTGAAGAGTCAGACTTGCCCCTTGCTTGGGGATAGGGAAAACGTGTGCAAGTTTCCAAGAAGATGGAAATATACCAACAGAGTAGGAAAGATGCGGTGTTGTTTACGGTACTCTCTCTCTACTCTCGCTAAACTTGACTTTACAGATAATATGAATATATACATAAGCACTGAACAACCCAAAATAACATGAGGTACGTAAGGGAAGGGTTAGGTTCTTGTTAGTACATTGTTGAACAGAGTCGTGTGGCGATGATTGCGTGGAGAGCAAGAGAAGAGGAGTGACCAGATGTGTGATGACAGAAGTCAAGTGATGAAGAAAGGAAAATTGGCGTTGATTAAGAAATGGCGTATTCTACAATGTTTCGTTCACTACAAGAGCTCCCCCCTTAGAATGCAAGCCGATGAGAAGTATTCGATCCGTAGGGGCAAACGAAGCAAAGAAAGATTGTAATCATTGTAGGAAAGATTGTATCATGAGTGGCGAGATTCGAGAATAGCATTAGTTTCCCTAGTTACAAATGTTAATAATTAGCAGTTATACGAAAACACAGAGATGATAATTGTAAATACACGAAGATAACATAGAAAATAATGTCCAAGCATACGATTAAAACTGTCCAATTTTGCTGCGACCACGTGGTTTGTGATGCTGTCGAGGTTGTATCCGTTGGATGACCAAGAACCAGAGCGTCGGCGTTTGAAGGTTGTGCGAGGTCTTGTGTGTTGAATGAACCAGGAACCAGAATATCAGCGTTTGAGGGTTGTGCGAGGTTTTGTGTGTTGGATGAACCAGGAACCAGAATACCGCCATTTGAAGGTTGTGCAAGGTCTTGTGTGTTGGATGAACCAGGAAGCAGAATATCGACGTTTGAGTAGGATCAACCAGGAACCTGTATGTCGGCGTTCGACGAGTGTTTGCTTGTATTGTTTAGGCACTACGGTGAGTCGAGTGCGAGTTACAATGAGTTAGTTGTTGAAACTTCTGACTGAAGTCTTGAACTGTTTCTTGGAGGCGGATGAATGAAGGATTTCCAGGTCACGTCGCGGTCACCATTATAGGAACGTGAAGTGACTGTCTTTACAACGTAAACTACATGGTTATATACAGAAACATTAAACAACCCAAAATAACATGATTTACCTAAAGGAAGGATTAAGTGCTTGTTAGTATATTGTTGAATAGATTCGTGTTGCGATGACTGCGTGGGAACAAGAGAAGTGGAGTTAGCAGATGTGTGATGACAGAAGAGACGTACGGTGATGTCCCAGGTGTGTAATTCAAGATTGTGAATGAATTATAGAAGGAAAATTGGCGTTGAGTAAGAAATGGCCCATGCTGCAGTGTTTACGTTCACTACGTATGAAAGGCCTATAAATTTTGGCCTAAAATCTCTACTGGTATATCCTACACAAAGTGAGCCCTGACAGGGGGTCAAGCGAACATTTGCTAGTAGCGTAATTAAACGTTATAATGTGCTAATGAGCGATGGGCAAAATCACGAAAAATCAGGTTTTTCTAAATTTTAGGTGAGTCTGGCACAAATAATTCGAAGTTTGGAATAGTTATCTTCACTTCTGCAAAAACACGTCTCAGACTAACCTCGATTCTATGATAATGGTTAAGCAGTCGTTGCAAATGTATTTCTGAAATCTGATGCTTGCTACGAAAGTAATCATTGGAGCATTTATATATGAGCTTTCGAAACTTTCTAAGCATCTAGGAACGTAGGTCAATATTTCTATACATGCTTGCACATAATCAAATGAAATTTCAGAAATAGGATGACAAGCAAGTCTTCACAGTATGATCTGCATGGCTTTCTTGAGTTCTTTGCAGCTACGAATTGTGTGACCATTGGCTTTGCAGTGAGAACAATGGAGGTGCCCTCTCAGTTTCATAACCATTGGACCACTTTTGTCCCAAAATCGATTTATGCAGTCAGACACATTGTCAAACTGATTTGCCTTATGAGCAAAATTCATTGGATATTGACGAAGAAATTTGTTCTTTGTTTCAGGACCACTCTCGGTACAGTTAAGTACAGTTATTTGTAGAGAATTCTCTTTACAAGCGATTTCTATGGACTTCTGCTAGGATTCGCTCTTCGCATTACCCTTGAAATATTTTTCAGCGATTCATATCTTAGCCTTATTTCGTCCCTGCACTCAATCCTTTCACTTCGCTTGTCATATTTTTTGGACCTCTAGTTCTTGGCAGCCTCTCGATTGAATTTGTAACTTTAAAGCTGTGATAAATACTCAATACCATAGAATGATGACAGCCAGCGATTTTTCCAATGTTTGAAAAGACAGACCAGTTTTCTCTCAATGTTTTGACGATGAGTCTCTGTTCATTCGATAGTTCTCTTATTTTGGGTAAGGTTTATTCACGGATAGGACTGGAAATGCACCACTTACAGTTTGTAAAAGCACTCCTATAGTCGAACTGAAAGTAAGTAGACTGTGCCTTATTTGTTTAATTTTCCTTTAAAATTCTCACGTCAGCAGACTAAACAACATTTTCCCGCCAAAATTGCATTTCTGGGACTTGATATAAACATTGAAAACATTTTTTGCCCGAGCTATAGAATTTCATTCTGCCATTTTGTTTTTATTGAAGCCTGTACAATACTTTTTTAACCCTAAGTGTACTTTCCACCAACGTTTCTCAGGTTTTCAACTACCCATGTTTAGCTTATGTCTGCAATAGTAAAGTGCCAATAGATGTTACAGAGAACAAGTCGATGGCAAAGTAGAGGTTTATTCTTTTGATGGCAAGGAGTATTATCAATTTCAGTCAGTAAGTCAGTAATGGTGTCCAATAGAATAGTTTTATGTTCAAAATTCTGCATGGAGAAAGAGAAATATTGACAAAGATACATAAACGAATTCACCAATTCATTACTTATGATGAGTTTAGGTAGGAAATGTACAGATGAAGTTGCAGATTTTCTAATTCCAAACGAGGAACAGTCTACACCAACTATCATGTCGGCCTAAGCATACCATCACGAGAAGTAATTTAGCAATAGGTGATTCTCATTTTCTAGGCTAGTAATAACGGCTGCATCGTCGGCAGATTGAAACCAATGCAATGGATTGAGAGAATTTGTAGAGAAGCAAACTTGAGTAAACTTGGGATAAGATATATATTTGATAAAAGTATAAATGCATATAAAGATTAATGGGCTGAGACTGTCCCCTTGCAGAACGTCCTGACCCACCTTTATAAATGTAGTATGAAATGATGTAGTACCAGTTGATGTGCAAAATTAAAATAGAGCTTGTAAATTATTGTCTGAATATTCAATGGGATATGATGGTATTGTAGTGCATCCTAAATAGGATTGTGGTTAACTTCACCAAATGCATTCTTGAGATCTAGCCACGTGATGACAAGTGAACGCTGTTTCAACCTTGCTTTATACATATGACATTTGCCATTTGAGAATTATATTCAAATATGCCAGTTAGTGTAGGAAGGAAACCGTCTTGCATTTTGTGCTCAATAAAATTATTGGAGCTCAAAAGGACAATAGATAGTCGCGGATGCAAGAATTATAGGTTTTAAGAGGAACACTTTCAAGTGTTATTGGTCTAAAGTTGGGTGGGTCTGATATACCACCTTTTTTGTAGACTAGGACTGTACAAGCCTGTTTCCAATTATGAGGAATCTCGCCAGATTTCCAAAGTAAATAACATATTTCTGTTATGTAGACTCGATGTAGGGATAGTGCTGTAAAGGGATAATTGAAATCTTGTCAAAAGGATAGGGTGAACCAGCAGCTTTCATTTCACGCACAACCTTCGTTATTTGTTAATACGTTGGTGGAGACATATTGTATTGTACTGAAGGCTGAAGAAGGGAAGTAGTCCTGCTTGTGATTTTGAAAGACTAAAACGGATGTTTTGCACGGAAAAACTCATGAAAGAATTTAGTACAAGCTATCACACTGAATGATGGAGAAGATGGGGTACTGAAGCCTAGCTTTGACTGTACGTAATCTCAAAAGTTGTTTTTGAATCCTGATATCGTGACTAAATTCAGAGGGTGGAACGTCTGCGGAAGTGCGCATATTGTTACTTAGTAAACGAGCTAGAGACACACCTAGTTTTGTCGGGAGAGACCTGGGACAGTTTCAAAAATTTTAAATTACCTTTTACGATCGTGTAGTCATGCCCTTGTATTTATTGATAAATTGGTTGCTAATTAAGTCCTCCGAGTTGCCAAACTTTTCTTTAAAGGTATTATAAACAGTTGAGTTCATGAGTTGCATGGTGTTGTTGATATTTGATGAGTTTATTGCACAAATCGTCAGCGAAACCATGAAACAGAAATTGGCAGCTTTCCATTGATTAGTAGATTTAGGCAATTGAACTCCAAGTTTGATATCTGGAAACGAAGAACTTATGGCATGGTTTGATTCTTCACTAAAATCATCGTTGTTATATGAACTGATAAGATCATCTTTGGAAGTTCAACTGTTTCATCTATTAGATCCTTGATAGCCCGGCAGTTACATTGATGCATCTATAGACCCCGCAATTCTTTACATACTTTTCCTTAGAAACATTGTACTTTATGATAGTTGCTTGGAGAATGTGATATACCAATATTACCAGAATCGATCGTTATGTATTACCGAGTCGGTTTGATCATGACGCCGTTGATTACCACTGTCACCAGTATTGAATGTTGTCTTTTTCTTGAATCTCCATGAGTGTTTTATAAAATGTTAAAATTGATAATGATACAATGATACACCTCGCTAATGACAGGCAGTGTGTTATTGGCTTGTCTGTATAAAAGTTAACTAAAATAAACATTCATTGAAAAGAAACAAGAAAAATAAAAGTGAAGATGCATATACACAAAGAAGTAAATAAATTTATAGTTCTAAAATTCTATAAGTTCTGCATTCATCCATGGTTTATTCCTGCGACAGGAAATGTAATAAATACACCGAAGGGAAACGCTGATTAATTTTTTGATAATTTGACATTGGCTAGTTTTATCTAAGCCTAAATCGTCCATCATCGTCATTACTAAATCATAGGGGGTGCAGAAATTCCAAGGGCACTTATTGACAAGTTTATGAAAGTATACTGTGATAGTTTGAAGTATGGTATCATTACTTCCATGATTTGCCAGTTTATCTAGAATAGGTTTTATCTTTTCCACTACCAGTGCCTGAGAGAAACGTCTTGAAAAAGAATTCCTCCCTAAGTTCAAGGATCGACCCTTCCAAGGGAATAGGTAACTGAGAAGTGCTCTGAATGAAAGCACTGTCAGTTAATGACCTTGAATAGACCTTTTCATGTGAAGTAATACAGCACATTGCCACTAACAACAAGATTCACTACATCAATGCTAAGAAGGCAAGGTCTTCATGAGAGAAATATAGGGTTCCTTACTTTATCTTAGGATAGAGAAAGGGCATTCAATCTTTCATAATTTCAGTATCTAGTGATGTACATTACCTTGTAATGTTGTTGGAAATATCAAAATTTGTTTTATTTGTATTCCTTTACAAAAACTAAATTTCCTCCATCACAATGTCTGCTGCTTCAAGCTGGTAGTCAAATCTGTTGCAATTACTATTCTTTGACAGACTGTGTCTTAAGATACAGTGCCTTTTGCGACATTTATATTTCAATTCTTGTTTAGTGAAAATACAAGCTGCTTCGTATCAGATTCAGCATACAGTTTTGTCCTAAAGTTGACGAGAAGTTATCTTTCAGTCTGCTGTCTTTAAAGAACACTATTCATTATCAATGTTTGTATTCTGAATGGCTTGAGACGATAGTTCAATAAAATTTGTCATATACTAGCTTATAAGTTACCTGATATTACTTTTTTGCTCTCTTTATCATAGCTGATTGTGTTTTTTGCACCAGTTTAATTAGAATTGAAATAGCGTTAGATCTTTTTGTGACTGCTCAGTTGAATACGATGCTAAAACAACGCTTTCTATAAAATCTCAATGGGCTTTAGCTTTGTATAGCTTGACGTACCTGTTAATTACTGCTTTTCTCTTTTTCTAATTGGATCAATCTGTTGGAATATCAATTAGTTGGTCATTTTTCAGTCTTTCGTCCATTTTGGAGCCTTTGAAAAGCTCTTTCTGTGGACAATTTTATTGTAGAAGAATATTAGTTAATTGTACTTGCCATGATTTTTTTTTGAGAGATTTGGGATGTAAGAACTGATGGAGTTGTGCGTACCATTAGAGGACCATTTGTTTGTGGTGATGGACTGGACATTTTGTCTGATGAGATTCTCACTGGGTCTTGGTTGGCACATAATGCACTCAAGGTACATTTTAGCAAACACTTTCATGTTCTCCATCTATCAGATTGTAGTACATAAAGAGATTGCCGGATAAAGAGAATATCATTCCGCCTCTCGTATACTAACATTTTTTTCATTCAAGCAAGTTTGATTTGAACCTTAATTACCTGTGTCGCGCACCAAATCATAATTTTTTTGCTCATGGTGTCATTTACATATTGAATTGATCTTGCGATGTAAATTTTGCTGATAGGTTTGGGATTACAAGAGCGGTAATTTGATCGATGACATCCCATTTCCTACACCGGATCATCAAGGAGAGTTTCTGTATTGTGCCAGATTCTGGGATGAAGATACTGTTGTTGCTGGGGGAAGTGGGAGCAATGATGTCAAGATTATCAGCAGAAAATCAAGGGAGGTATGTATACTGAGGTTTATATCTTCTCTTTATTTTTGGACCTTTGTTCAGACACTGTAGTTATATTTCATCGAACTAAGACTGATGTGATGATGATGCGTAAATGCTTATATTAGGCAAGTATGCATATCAGCATTTAATTCATATAAATCGCGACTGTTTTGCAGCATAATACCCCTGAAAATCGTACTCATATCAAGTGCTATGTTTATGGAGCACTGGATATGATTGTATGTAGCGTTAAGTGATTTTTCATTTTAAGCTCGTATGCCTTGGTTTGTCTATGAATTATTTGCAGAATAGCGATCACGACCTAGATAACTCACACCTTACTACTGCAACAAGGGAGAAAGCACAAATTGCAAGACACACACCTAGTGAGGACAAACCTATAGAGGATAGAGTTGGAAAAGCTTGGAGTTCATGGGTCACATAACAACATTTGCTCGATTTTTGAAGCCTTCCCTTCATCTCTGGATGCGCTTCGTAGCAGAAGTCTCCACCCTCCTCTTGTCGCTACAAAGCACAATAGTGTTACCAGTGGTTATATTGTCAATGAAGTCAGAAGAAGAAGGGGTCCTATTTACCTAGATCAAAACACATGCAATGAAGAGGACTAGTTCATACAATACATTACACTCTGAGCACAGGAATTAAACTGTGGCTTCAAAAACTTTTAATTGTTAATTAAATTCGCTGGTAATTTGCAGAATGCGACAAAATAGTTCGCTGTGCAGGTTTCTGAACTCAATGAAAAGTTCTTGAATTTCAACTTTCATTTCAAGGACACTTGAAACTCCTTGAATATCGGAATTTATCCTTGAAAGTTGATCACACTCCTTGAAATTTGTGAATGTTTACTGTTTACATCGTTCAGAGCAATAAAGAATGCATATAGTTTAAAGAAGATCGTACAAGTAAACTCATGATATGCTAAGAAATGTGTGATTTTTGCTATTTTTGGCTTTCTGGGTATCACGCTTGCGCTGCAATATTCTCAGAGAGCTATGAGACGTCTGACTGCTGTCCGCTTAACTTATGGTTACTCAACTAAACATTGAAGAAAACAACAGAAGCCATGGCGAGCTGTTTCTCAAAATGTAACTTTTTAATTTTCTATTCTTTCAAACGTGCAGAAAGTGTTTCATCTCAGCACGTGGCTTCCGTTTGAATGCTTTTGTCATGTAAGTGTACAGATTTTACTTAGCCTGGATTCTTGGCAATATATTCAAATTCTCCTACGAGACAAAATGCCGAGTGGTAAATATGTGTTCAACTATTCGTGGCTTAAGGTTATTAGCTTCATACAATGGTTTAGGGCAGTAAGTCGTGACAAGTACAATGCACTTTGCACAATCCACAGCCGCACTTTCAACATTATAAGTATGGGAAAATCAGTCTTAAATTCCCATATGAATGGCAGAGTACATCAGAAACGTTTGAAAGATTAAGCTGAGGCAAAGAAAATCAGCAGCTTTCTAGAAAGTAGTAAAACAGCAGCAGATGAAAAGCAATCAACTTCAGCAAGTTTGGATGTAGATGCTTCTCCTACATCTACACAGGAAGATTCTAGTCATAGTAAACAAAAAGACTCTTCACTTAATTACTTTTCTACCATACCCAAACAGGTAGCTGATGCGGAAATACGATGGGCATTGAATTGTGTGGCATTCCAGTTTTTAGCTTCCTCAAGCAATGGAATGAATGAATTATTCAAGTCAATGTTCTCTGATAGCGAAATTGTTTCATACTATTCCATGAGTGAGTCTAAGTACCGCTACATTACAAGCTTTGGGATTGGCCCATATTTCGCCAAGACCATGGCTGTAGCGGTGAAGAATCACCTGCTCATTGCATCCGGTTTGATGAGTCACTGAATAAAGAATTAAAAAACAAGCAAATGGATCTTCACATTCGCTTCTGGTCTCAACAATCACAAACTGTTGAGTCAAGATATTTCACATCTGTTTTCATTGGTCATGGCAGAGCTTCCGATTTGACTGAACATTTTGAAAAAGCAACAAGTGACATTGATCCAGTCAGAGCTTGGCAAGTAGGCATGGATGGGCCAAATGTGAACCTAAGTTTCTTCAAACAGTTGAATGACCAACGCATAGAGAATCATTACCCAGCATTATCGAATTTAGGGACTTGTGGATTACACATAATCCATGAAGGATTTCAGACTGGTGCCAAAGCTACAAGCTGACAGCTCGAAAATTATCTGAAAAAAGAGTATAAACTTTCAAGGACTCCCGTGCTCGCCTAGAGGATTTTGTGAACTATACTGGACGTTCAATATTTCCATCTGAATTCTGCTGTCATAGCTAAGAGTTATTTTAAAGTTTCATGCTCTGGACAACAATGTTAATCAACCAATTTCGTTCGTATATTTTGGACAGACAGTGGACAGGAAAATACTAATCGGCCTTTAATTTCCCTTGCAGTTTGGGTCAGCCATTTTAACCATAGCTGAGACATCAGTCTTCGTCACTTCACCCGGGAAGGAACAATTATACATAGCTACATTTATGCAGCCATTTAGATATGGGCATATGCCCTCTTTGGCCATTTTGATCATGTTAGTGGTATATCTCTACTGGTAGATTTGCTAGCACCCAGTACCTCAATAACCTTCATAACCTCCCATGGATAAACATGGGAAAACTCAAACTTTTGAGTAATACTGATGTTCTGTTCAATAGTGATAAAACTTGGGTGGTTATTGTATTTAGCCAGCGCTAATGATACTTTCTCATCTAACTCTGCATAGTTAAGTACTTCTTTACACATAGATCCATTTCTAGGGAATCCGTAATATTTATGAAATGCAAGTTGAAGTATTGAGCAATCATAGCACCATCCGATATGATCATTCCTTCCTCAATCAAAGCAATTTTTCTCCCATTTGGTTGCTATTTGAAAACATGGATTTAACCATCTTCCAGAATTTTTTGTCATTATCTATGGGTCTAAGCTCATTCGAGCTGTAATAGTCAAATTGAGCATTAATTCATTTTTCCCTGGCAATCGAAATAAATACACCAAAGTCCCTCTAGCAGCGTTAGTTTCAGTGCAGACAACATGGCGGGACACATTGTGATCCATCGGCCACACGTTGGACAACCTGGTCCTTAGTAGAAGTAAGGTTTTTAATTTTTTGCTAGTGGTGCTCAGTTAGGTACGATTTCTCCTCTTAATCACAACGATTCACCTCCTTCACGAATACTTTCTGCATGCAGTCTGTCAGCAGGGGCGTTTTTCCTCTGGTACCCACTGATAGGAAGAGCCAATAGGGAAACAGGCGTAAGGCACTAAAGCTAATAATTGAAGTTGTTTCAGTACTGTTGAGATGGTCTGGCAACTCTGTTACCAGGGAACCCTTCCAGTGCGCTACGTTGGTTCATTTCATTTCAAAATTTTAGCTCAACATACCAAGTGTCTTATTGCAGAATCCTAGCAAATCGACCATTGGGATTCTAAATCCGAGATGGGCCACTTGCCATTTTCATCGGAAGTATGTTAAATCGTGATAAAATACTGTAGCACAGGTTAAACCGAAAGATAAAAGGCGAGTAGTATAAACATAAACAGCATCAGTAAAATTAAGGAATAACGAACAACAAGATGAGTAAAACATTACAACAACATGAAAGAATAGCGGATTTGTCAATCACAGTTAAAATAAACATGAGTCATCTTTCATTCTCTCAACACTCCCATTTGACGAATGTTTATTTTCTTAAGCGTTCAGCAAACTTAATTAATGTGAGCTTCTAATTCGATTAAGTCTCTTAACTCTTGAAATCTTTCTTTAGGCAAAGCTTTCGTCAGTATGTCTGCTAACATTTCTTTTGTAGGACAATACTGAGGCATTATCTTATTTTTCTCTACAGCTTCTCTGATAAAGTGATACTTGATGCCTATGTGTTTGGTCTTAGGGTGATTTCCTGGATTCCTGCAAGCGCTATCGCTCCTTGATTATCCTCACTAATCATTGTGGGATCCAGTTGCTGAAATCCAATGCTTTCTAGCAGATTTCTCATCCAGATAGTTCCTTGAGCTGCACAGCTTAAAGAAACATATTCTGCTTCTGTCGAAGACAACTCTACTATTGATTGCCTTCTTGTTTTCCATGACACTGTTCCATTACCAATCTGAAACAGATATCCAGTTGTGGATTTTCTTGTGCTTACATCTCTTGCCCAGTCCGCATCTGCACTTCCACCATAGATTTTCTGATGCTCATGCACCAGTCTATCGCGAACATATCTTCATGTAAGTCGTTCTTCTGCGATGGTTTTTAGGGCAGTTATTAAATGATTATAGCAGTCAGGTAAACTGCTAATCAAAATTATTACCAAGTCCTTTTCAGCGAGGGGGTCTCCCACTGCTTGTAGGTGCTCAGATAGCGTCTTGATGTAGTTTCCGTGCTCCAACATGCTAGCCCTTTTATCCATTTGGGCGGCATACAATTTTCTTCGGTAATAAATCTTTTGGGAAAGCGATTCCCTTTCAAAATGTTTCTCAAGATTTTCCCAAGCCTCCTTTGCCGTAGCAGCGGATCTTACATAAATTTGCAGGCCTGTTGCAACCGACAAACAAACGGTAGCAAGAGGGATATTTTCTCTCTTCCTAAATTTTACTATCTCACCTGGAGAAGCATCGGCTGGCAAAGTTTCATCGCCTGTTACAATCTCCCATACCTCTTTTGCCATAAGATGCATCTTTATTTGGAATTTCCAATTATGATAGTTGTCACCATTTAACTTTTCCACCTTCAATCCAGCAATTTCATCAGATACCATTTCAATATCCAAAACTTTGAAAGGCCTGACGATAACAACTCCCACTGAAGCCTTACGGAAAACAGAACTTAAAAGGTTCCTCACATCGCAACAAATCACAACATCCAAATCACTCGGCATTGACCCATAACCTGATAAAATACTGTAGCACAGGTTAAGACGAAAGATAAAAGGCGAGTAGTATAAACATAAACAGCATCAGTAAAATCAAAGAATAACGAACAACAAGATGAGTAAAACATTACAACAACATGAAAGAATAGCGGATTTGTCAATCACAGTTAAAATAAACATGAGTCATCTTTCATTCTCTCAACAAGTCGATGACCTCAAAAATGCTGAAAATTGGGCACATTTCTACCGTTTACTTTCTCACATAAGTCTTTATATCATAAATGTAAGCATTTTTAGAACCAGCAAAACACAATCTATCGATTCATACCAATTTTGCTTGCTTTAAGTAACGTTTCTGTTTTTAGCTATGACGTCATCAATCCGTCGCTATATACTTTGAATTGACTTCGATGAAGATACAGGCGTTAAATTGTCCGCTAAACTTTCTATGTTGTCCATAACGTATATCTTGATTCATAGAAGGTGCTTTCTTTATATTTTAATAGATAATATCCGCTATTTACTAAAAGACTGTCTCAATCATCGTCATCATCATCATCATCATCATATTTATTTAAAGTTGGTGTCATACATAGTTCTACAAAGTAAATCTAATTTACACCAACTATTTACAAATCAACCTAAAGAAGTACATATTAAAATCAAGGAATTTAGCTTCTATTTACAAATTGTGCTAGGGCAGCTTGTTCCATCCCAAGTCTTAATTTCTTTTTTTAAAGCTGCAACAGACTCTATCTTCTTTTCATCATCATTCAGGGTATCCCACAGCATAGCTCCTCTCAATCTCAAGGAGTTTATCCCATATCTCATAGTGTTAGACATCTCAGGAAGTTTGCTTAAAACATTTTTGCGTAAGGTATAGGATATAGATTTTGTTTGGAAATTCTCCCTCAGGTATGACGGATTTAAGTAGTGGAGCGTTTTGTAAACTTCTTAAAGCAGTTTCTGTAGGTTTTTTACAACAGTTGTTTTCAACAGTTGTTTTCGAATTCAATCTGCGAAAAGCCCCCTAAAATGACTAATTCAGTTGTCTATTTTGAGTTTGCAATAGTAAACTCTTAATCACTCTGTGAATTAAAATAATCTCCCGTGTTTCTTTCTGTCACTCGTCGTTACTGTCGCAAGTCCTGGGCACGTTTTCACTGATTCCTCATTTTCGTTCTTAGATATATCATTTAGCGTGCCATTGAAAGACAATAAGTGGAATGTTTCAATTACAAATTATTTATATCATACCTCTCATTGTGTAATTCCGACATCAAAGCAATTCATTCATTCACTCTGCGCCATGCTTCATAGCGTTGGCTACCATGGATCTCCATCTTTCACGGTTCTAAGTGCACGAAATCGTTTGTGTTGGCTTGTCTTTTCGCAGCCATACCGTCATACTGTTAACATGAATTTCGAAAAATTTCATCTTTGCTCGTCATTTTGGTACCATTCGCTTTAGCTTCTGTCGATTAGAAGTGGCATAATTCTTCAGGTAAAGCTGTGTACCCGATGCGAAAATGTAAAACTTTCTATGACGTCATAAGTAGTACTCGTCCAACAACACACAGTTATTATTGATGATGAAAAGAGGAGTACAGGAGGTCGCAACCAACTTCGATTACCTTTCGCAATGTCGTCTTATGAGTCAAATCCGTTGGTGATGGAGAATCGATGATGAACGAAGGAAATGACAGTGGAGACCATTATGGTGTTGCCTTTCTCGGCACAAATGTACTGCGTTGGAACGAGCCCCTTGCCGTTCCAGGTGAAATAGCAGAGGCCTATCATTATGAAGATGATAAAGATAATATCCCGCTAGCTACAATTGAAGCAAGATTCGAAAGATAAATAAACGTCAATAGCTGATGAGTGTAATTAATTTGCGATTTTTTTCGATTGGTAGTTAACACATTGTTTCAACTAAATGCAATATATTGTGTAGCTATATAGCCTATATACCTATATCATAGGCCTGTATCAAGATCTTTCATGGAAGTACAGTAACTTTGTATAATGAGAGAGATAAATGATACTAAATTTTACGTGCAAAGTACAGGAAAATAATAGGCAGGTAAAATGATGTAGGGTGTTAATTCAGAAACTGCGTCAGGACTATTTGGACATGTAGACGATGTTTGGATTCAAGAGGGGCCCCTATCCACCTTTATGTGTTCACGGCCAGGGTGCCTTGCCTTCTCCTTCATCTCATTTGCAGCGTCGATTGTTGGAACAGCGTCGGGCTTTAGCATCGCCTTCATTCCAAGACTCTTAGCAATACTACGATTACCTGTGAAGCATGACTCTTCAAAGTGCATGCCACAGAGGATCGCCTGTTTACTTCCCGGAGTCCACTTAGGCCTAGCCTACGAACAAAACGTACCTACTGCATATAACTACTTGGCTCTTTCTCTCGATAAGGGAAATGATGAATTGAGCCACCGGGTGTATATTGGACATTTGCACAACTTTCAAAATTTGGTCCACTAGCTACGCATCGTTTCCCGCCATCAAGCTTTTTCCTTTCAATGCTTACCATGGGTTGCCATCAGTACACGTCTTCTTTGTTTTGTGCACGAGCGATGCAGATGGGTACTAGGTATGACGTCAAAAAGACAGATTTTTCGCACGGAACCTTCTGAATTACGGAACTTTGAAAGCTAATTACAACGTTTTGGAGGTACACATTTGAATTCTGATTTTTGAATAGTGTCTAGCACATTACGATTACCGTAACTGGCAACAATTTAAACATTTCAAAATTTGATTGCATAAGCACTTTAAGTATGTTCTCTCTCTCTCTGTCTGGCCCTGCTTCTTTTTCCGTCAATTTTTCCTATCGTCACTAAATGTTCCAATTCTTTTCTTCTAATCACGTTTCCAAAGAACACTGCTTGTCTCTTCCTTGCCTCTTTAACTAGTTACCTCGTTGTCCCTGCCCTTTCAAGTACTTCTTCATTTCTAATTTTGTCTACATACGAGATTCTAGGCATTGTGCGAAGAAACCACATCTCAGTCGCCCTTAATCGATTTTCTATTTCCTTGCTGATAGTCCATGGTTCACAGCCATACATCAATACTGGCAATATGTAACAGTCAAGCACTCTTTAACGAACTTTCATTGACATACTCTGGTTAATAAGAAAGTGTTTCATTTACCCAAAAACCTTTTTCGCTTGCATTATTCTCGCAGTTGTTCTTGCTTTATTCTCGCAATAATTTGTTGCCTGTCTTTATAGCACAAGTTGGTGGATCTTTATTTTTTGATATCACCATGGTTTCTGTTTTCTTAATATTCAGACTCAATCCCGTAATTCCGCTCTCTTCGCTGATCGTATTTACTAAGTCTTGTACTTCTTCTTCTCTTCCTGCTATCAACACAATATCGTCAGCATACCTGAGGTTATTAATGTTTACATCCCATGTTCTTATTTCGAGCCTATATATTATAGTTCTTAATATGATCTCATTATAAAGTGAAAACAATTCAGGCGAGAGTATACACCCTTGTCTTGCTTCCTTTTCAATCTTTCGATATCCACTGAGGTTGTTATTTATCTTTATCGCTGCAGTTTGTTGCCAGTACATATTTTTGATTAGTTGTATATCTTTACCATCTATATTGATTTCTTGAAGCATTTGTATAAGCTTCTCGTGTTTTACGGTGTCAAAAGCCTTGGAAAGTCTATAAAGCATAAGTATAGGTCTTTTTGGACTTCAGTGGATTCTTTCTATAACTGTTCTTAATATATATATATTGCATTCGTGGCTCCTTTTCCAGCAACAAATCCACATTGCTTATGTGCAATCTCTGGTCCTATCTTGGTCCTTGTTCTGTTCAATATTGTCCTAAGCAAGATCTTTGTAAGATAGCTCATTAAACTTATAGTCATGTGTAGCGCGTATTCAATTGCACCTGCTTTTTTGGGAGTGCAGTAAAAATATATTTTTGAAAGATTCTATGTTGATGCTGTCAGGCCCTAAAGTTTTCCCCTTTTTAATCCTTTTCATTGCATATTCTACTTCACTTTTGAATATCTGTGGCCCTTCTGAGTTAGTTCTGATTGTGATATGCTCATTTCTTTCATTGTCAGCATATAAATCTTTAATATACTCTTCCCATCTCTCTAGTATATTTTCCTTTTCCATAATAATATATCCTCCTTCTTTTGACATTATACACCCTGTGCTTGAGCATGTTTTCCTTCTACCAGTGATTTCATTATTCTTTTTGTACGTTGATCTTAAATCTTTGCCATGAAAAGTCTTCAACTTCTCTGCAACTCTTATTTAGCCAAAGCTCTTTGCCTCCTTGCATTTAGTTCTTATCATCATATGTACTGTTTCATAATCCTCACTGTTTCTTTTAAACTCTCTCCTATTTCCCATCAGATTCAATATTTCATCAGTCATCCTTTTCTGTTTCGCGTTTCTTGTCACTTTTGGGGTGATTTTCTGTGCATTTTTGTTGATAAACTCTCTCAGATTTTCCCATTGTTTTTCGATACTATCTAGTCCCTGTAATGCTTCAATGTAATGCTTATTTCTCCTTTATCTAATTTAATCCTTAATCTTATTTCTCTTCAATGTAATGCTTATTTCTCTTATTTAAGTATAGTCTCTTTAATTCTGGATCGGTATTCAGCATAGCATAATCCATCAAAGATTCTTTCCTGGTGTTTCTTAATTTCTTTAATTTGAGCCTCATTTTGCTGATAATAGGGACGTGGTGACTGTAGCAATCTGGTTCTGGGTACGTTTTACAAGATATCAGTGAGTTTCTAAACCTCGTTTTTCATCATGACATAATCTATTTGATTCCTTATGTTGTCACCAGGACTTTTCCATGTCCACAGTCGTCTAGGTGGCTGACAGAAGATAGTATTTCCAATGATCATTCCATATTCTTTCACCCATTCTACCAGGCGCTTTCCTCTCTCATTTCTTTGACCCAGCCCATATGCTCCCATATTCTCGTCCTTGCTGCCTTTTCCTACCTTCGCATTAAAATCTCCCTGTATGAAAGTGTTATCAGTTGATTTTCATTGCTTCATAGCTGTTTCCAATTCACTGTAAAACTTGTACAGCTCCTCATTACTGTCAGAGGTTGGGGCATATGCTTGAATGATGTTTATATCAAGTGGCTTTGAATCTAGCTTTATCATGCAAACTCTATCTGACAATGCCCAACAACTCTTTAGAGATTTGGCGTGCTCTTCATCCATTATAAATCCAACCCCATTTTCATGCTTTTGCCCTCCTGAATAAATGACAGTGTATTTACCTGAGGAAATTTTACCAGCTCCTGTCTATCTTACTTCGCATATTCCAAGTATGTTGATCACTTACCTATCCATTTCCTTTTTGATATTTTCTAACTTTCGAGATTGATATATCGTTCTGACATTCCATGTAGCAATTTTGACAGATTTTACTCTACTTCTACTATTATGTTAACCAGCAGTCGCTTGATAACGGTCGAGTTTCACCTGCTGATAATGAGCACCTCTACTGGACGAGGGTTCTCGATTCCAGCCCCCATTAACGTCGTTCACTTAAATTCGGTTAAGACTTTGTTCCATGATTGTGCTTGGGAAGTTACAACAGTGGTTTCCCGTTGCCTTCTGCCGGATTTATCTTCTAGTTTTCTCTGATAGCCTTTGATCATCTAACATCGCTCTGCAAGGCAGCAGAATAATTTGTGGATGGCGGTTGACTCACTAGATTTCATCCACCCTTTGTCAGGTATTACTTTTTATCCTGCAGGATTCCACTACCCTCCTCACCCAGTAGTAATCTAGATGGGGGTGTCAGTTTAGTCGCCGACAACTCGACCATGTACAGGTTGTATCGAATTACATGGTTACCAATAGCAGAGAATTAAACTCTGGTCCTACTCAATCAAAGCAATAATGGTTGCTTATTATTGAACCAAATTGGTTGTACCAGAGCCCTTATTCATGGATTTTCATGTACCTCTTTATGAAAATGCGCAGAGAAGATGTGGAGTCACCGGGTTATATGTGAAGGATAACTATCCCCCCTCCCCACTTTTTGAACCTGTGTTAAGCTAGAGTGGTCAAAATTTAAAGTATGAATATTAAAGTTTCTTGCAAGAATATTAGTGATTTGATCTATAGTTCCATCTTACCTTCTCCTCCATGGACTTATAGTCTATTATATTCAGAAGTGGGTTTTTCGGAAATCTAGGCATTGCCAACTATTCTATTTCTGTGAACGTTTTGTAGGATGCATTCAGAAAACAACAACCTTCATGTAAAAGAACATAACACGACTTACTCAACGTATTTACTCATACATAAACATGTCATACTATTCGGTTTTCTGGGCACAAGTACTACACCAAGCTAGAAATTTTCCCAAGGGATTTTGCCCCCAGAATGTCATTCTTTGTTTTGCTCCTTTTCATAGTCGCTTCTGTTGCCATTGAATGAGATTCATACTTTGTATTCGTTATCACTGATAGGTACTAAAGTTCTGTTTCTTAACTGTGAAAAGATATTTGCTTCTACCTACTCCCGAAAAATCGTGCTAGATCTTCCCCTGGTAAAAAGATGGGCCCTGGGACAGCTTCGCGATAGTGATACCGATCTTTATGCCCCTTTACTACAATCGGCATGTGGCCAAAAAAGTTTCTCCTATAGAGGAGCAATGCTTTGGAATAGCCAACAAACTGAAGTGAAGAAAGCCAAATCTTTTACCCAATTCGTGAAATCATTGAAAAATCACCGACTGTAATTATCTCCGGACTCGTATTTTTTACTGGTTACTTATGTTTATATTATAGTAGATTCTTGTTAAAATATTGTAAACAAGTATTTAATTAATATTCTTCTTTTATTTTTTTTGTATACAGGGCAGTTTGAAAATCAATTATATTAAAATTTGAAACTTACCCTGTATAAAGAAATTGTAAAATGAAATAAAATGAAAAAATGAGAGATCCCTGGCCCTTGATGAGAGTTAGTCTGCGCCTGTCCCCCTGAAGGTAGAGAGCTTTATGCCAGTTTATTGACTACTTGTTGTCGCCTCTTGTTGAAAAGTACTCCCACAGTTCTCCTTCAAACTCTTTCAAATGTCTTTTTGTCGTCAAACCTTCTGGTATAGCTCCTCTGCTTGAAAGAATTATTAGTCTGGTACTAAACGAAAATGATAAACGTACTGTTTTGCATACTCTCCTGGATTTCCTGAGGTCTTTGAGGAAGCCTGTTAATAAGTATGCAGTGTGTGTCCTACATTGCAAAATTGTTGTCGGTTACTTGAGAGGAGGAGATACTGGACATTTTACTAAGACTAACTTTTACTGTTGTGGAAGGGATCCTGTAGATAAATGCATCACCAGGGTGCCTGGTAGTTGAAAATATCTGTATCAGTTTTGGAATTGTAGCTTGGCTTCATGAAATGAGAAAAGTACCAGTTAGATTTTATATTGTTGCTATATTTCTTTCTCACTCTATAAAAGTTCTAGCTATTTAGAGAAAAATAGCCAGCCCATATGTGAATCAAAAATCGTTCGAGAGGAGCAAGAGGGGAAAATGTATTTGCTATGCGCCGGAAAGCATAGGGAAACTAGAATCAATTAAATTTTTGCCATTTTGAAAACCTCAAAGCACAAGTTTCTAGAAAGGCGCAATATTTAAAAATTGCCGATGGCACTTCTTGCATTTCCATACTTGATAGGCATAGTATCAACGTTATATATTACTACTGTATGCAACAGAAGGCACTATTGCTGTGAAGCATAGTGCGGTTTATAATACTAGGGTCATGCTACCACCTTCTAAAAAAGATAGCGTTCCTACCACTCAAAAAAGTTGTGTAGTTTACGAATTTTCGTGCCTATGTGAAGCTCAGTACGTAGGGCGCACCACGCAGAGACTAGCAGACAGAATAAAACAACATGTACCCACGAGCATAAGGACGAAAGCCACTAAAAACAGAGAGAACAGCCACCTCGTATGTGTAAAAACTCTATTTCTAAAATGAAAAGTGACTCGGCCATGGGACATCATCTTATTACGAACCCAGAATGCGCCAGAACATTCACAGACGATAACTTTCGGATCATTGGGCAAGCAAGATCGTCCTTTCATTTAAGTGTTTTGGAATCAGTTTACATTAAGACTCAAAATCCAGTCTTGTGTAAACAAAAAGAATTCATTTTCTCACATGGACTCTTAAATTAAACAATGGTGAATAGGTGCTAATTGGCCAATCATAGGGCCAAATAGACGCATTATTCATCATACCATCTGTACCCTCAGCTGACTATATATTTCAGTTCACCTGTCGGTCGCTATCCGACGTTTCATACTGTGACGAGTGTCGGACGAATAAAGCTTTCAGTATGCTAAAAGAATGTTCCCGCTTTTTCGTGCTATAGTGAAGTATTGTAGAATCGTAGCTCTGCTAGAAATGGACGTCCTACCGTAACATACTATACACCATTCGACAGCTCTCGTTGAGTGGATTACAATGGTACCGTCATTTACCCCATAGCTCAAATTTACGAAGATTTATCGAGGGGTAGTGTCAGGGATATGGTTAGCATTAGTGTTTAAATAGTACAAATGATCAACATTTCATCGATTTCTACTGCAATCAACATTATATCGATGAAAACAGATCAAATTCCAACACTTTAAGATGATTAGAACCCTAGCCCTAATCCCATTTAGCGAACACACATGGCAGCCATGTTTGTTGGGGATAATTTGGCATCTCCTCCAGAGTTGAGGGGGTCAATTTGATTTATTGGGTAAATGATGGTAACATCGTACTCTGCTTCTAGGATAGGTGCGATTCTGCAGTAGCGCCGCAAAAGGAGAATTATGGCATGGAGGGATGGACTACAGGGGCGGATCCAACGATAAAACTAACTGCTGCACAACATCGGAAACTTTTAAGGAAAGGGCGTGCTCCAGAGTTGTCACGCCCATTTTGTCAGTAGCTTACGTATATTTTAAGCTGTTCACAGCATTTCCTTCTCTTTCAGTGGTTCCTCTCTTGAAACACACAATAACCTTCATCCTTCGAAATACGATAGTAACCGTTAAGTTATCGTGATATCGTTTATTCGATGAATTTCTAATCTCCTTTCAAGATTTTTTTCTCCCATCTGACTTTCTGGATCCACAACTGGAGATATTCATTGCAAACAATACATTTTTGGGGGGAGGGGGTGAATCGACAAATGTTCGATAACTCACAAATAACTTTTATGACACAACTGATATACCTCCATTTTCTCTGAAGCCCACTTTAAAATATTAAATCTATAACTAATGTACTTTTGATGAGATTGTTGTTCCAACATTCAATTGAAATTCATTTTCTCTATTTCATGTATGAAAAATGCGCTGTTTAATGCAAGTCAGGCTCTCTACTTGCCTGGGTAACAAAAAGGAGGGGTATATTACTCAGTTCTGAAAACCTCAAGCATTCTCTCTCAAACTACGTTTCCGGTGATGTCTTTGACGATGCAATTGACAACATTTGTCCCCACAAGCATGAAGGACCTAAGACTTACTAACTTACTTATCAAAATATTATATGGCTTCCCTGAAGCACCAACTAACATTTCTGATCTAGCTGAAGTGGGAAGGTCCATTTCTACGTTTCTCGTACTTTCGTTCACTTCGCGCCAAGACAAATTATACAGCAAGAGCAAAACTACTTTTGAAAGAGACTGCGTCTACTGTGTGGCATAACTAACAATTGTGCTGCAAAATATAATGTAGTGCGGGGCCCCCAACCATCAATTTCACTAAGGGCCCCACACTGCTCCGTTACGCCACTTGGCATGCTTCACAGAGCCCGGAAACTTATTGGCCAGCTCTATATATTCTTTACAGATGATTTCATGCTAACGACGTTTGTTTCTGAACAAGGTAAATGCATAGTAGTTACCCTGCTGTGACGTAATGGCATGGGGCCCGCATAGAAAGAGTTCTTGAGTGGTGCCAGTATGAATTAAGGGTGGAAAATAACTAGCTACTTGATATTCTAAGCAAATTATAGATCCTATGGGGCATGCAATTAATCTAAAAGATTCATTTAGTCTTCTGCAAAATCAAAAGCTTCATAAAAAGATTACTCATCTCAACTTCATTTTCACCCTCACTTTCTTAACAACTGTATATTCTACTGCTCTAACAAATGGTCTTCATCATAATTATTTGAAAAACTTTGACAGTCAAGGAGCTGGACCCTCAAAATTTTCTGTCAGTTTAGTTAGGAAGACTCGTCCACTGAACAGGTATGCTCTGTACTGTGGCTCTGTTCCATTCCCAGCCAGTAAAAAGCATCCACCAAGTCAGTTCTACATTTAAACCAAACCGAAATATTTAGTACTACATGCTCTATAGTAGCATAACCTGGATGTTTGCAACCCCCTTCCATAGACATGCAGAAATTTCCCAAAATCATTATGCGTCCAATTTCTTTACATGAGTAGTAGGTGTTCAAACTTCAAGACTTGGCCTTGTAACGTATCACAGTTTCAAATATTTCATGCCTATTTATGTATATATTACACTTGTCATATAGTGCGCAGTATGATGCCATATACTGTATGATTGAACCCCTCTGCTTAGAAACACAGAAATTTCCCATTATCACTGTGGGTCTGAATTCTTTGCATGAGCATTAGGTTCTCAAAATTCAAGATTTTGTTTTGTAACATATCACAGTTTTTGTTTGAAATTTTAATGTTTATTTGTGTACTTTGTACACTATGGTTGTAGTCGACAGTAGAATGTTATGGATGGTTGCAGATTACTTCCTTAAGCCAAGGTGCCCAACCTCACTCTGGGTCTAGATATAAACATCTCCTATATTGTCGCAGATATAAGAAGTTCTAATAATAAAGCATGGGGTAACTATAATGGGGAGACCCATGACGGAGGTTGTGATCCCTAATCAAAAGGTGTTCAAGCGCAGATTGTTCGCGTACGAAATGTAAAAACAAAAATACTTATAAGATTCACTCTATAAATTATACGAATTATAGTTCCTACTTCACGTTATCATTTTTTATCGTCATCAGACCATCTACATATGCTCTTTCGCGCCATTTGCTAGCAAACTAAAAGCTACACGCGCTCGTAGTAGAGCCTGCGACGACAATCCACTTTGACCAGCGGTGGACATTTTCCCTCTTGCTTTCGAGAGGGCGAATGCTCACGTTAGCTGGAGTTCGAGTCATCGGGGGCATGTATGCGAAAGTGCTGCGCAAGATTCAAGGGGGAATGCGATATGTGATCGACTTAGCTAATAGTCGAATTATCCAGGGTTCAACTTATCAGGAGCTTACTGTACCCATGTTCTTTACATATTGTTCTATACTACTCGTTTTCTGTTTAGATTATGTAATTATAAACGTGTGTTACAAGGTTATATCTTTTATGGCTGTGTTATGATGATAGTAGTACTTAACTTATTGATAGTCTCAAAACCTCAATAGCTTTTGGATCTAATTGGAAACTCTCGATGAGAAACGTGTCTAATACATTTATCCGAAGAACTTTATTAGTTTATTTCATTTAGTTAATTATATGTTATAGACGGTGTTTTACTATATGTATGATATATACAATATATACAATGTTTTACAATTTATACAATGTTTTCCTTTTATATTATTTTGTTTTGAACAACAGAATTTAATGAACGGTTTTTACACACATACAAAGGCTTCTATTTATTGGTGAAAGATGTGACCCAAATTACTCTCCTAACAGTTTTTGAAAATGGCATCTTGGCATAGGTCTCAAAGAGTCTTCCAAGGGAAGGCAGTCCACTGCACCGAGTCAATATCTTCCAATTAAACTGTCAAGTTAGCAAATGTTCTGATACGATGATTGGTTGAGAGAAAGATTACCCCTGCACTAAGGCATTATAGGTGCAAGTTCAATAACCCTAAAAAGTGACTCGTATTACCCTGGATTACCCTATGTTCTCTGGGATCTCTGTACATTCCTTTCAGTGTTACTGGACGTGAATCTTTGTTCCTGCAGTATCCCTTTGCTGTCTAATCTGCAATTCAAATGTACATTGCGATGATAGCTTCCTCTAGGAGTTAAACTGACGCTGCGCTTTTTCAAGTATGCCACTGAATAGTCAATGTTATAGAGTAGGGCGCTTGATTGGAACTACCGATTTCTTCCTGGTATTCCTACGGATTGAGGTGAATTGTCAGCTAGCACGGTAGACGTGCACACTATAGGTTACTGAATCCACGCCATGATCGTCACTTGGTTATACGCTAGCTTTATAGAAGAAATTTTGATCAGGCGTTCACTTCTCATTTATAGTGCGTTTTTCACATTTTCAGTTTCATTCAGGCATTTTCACTTTTAGCAGAGAGAGTACAGTACCTAATTTAGTACTAAGGAATGTGTGTTTCAGCTTTAGTAGTTAATTTGGCATTATTGTTTTTGTGAATTTGATCACTGATGAAATGCTTGATAATTAAGTGTTTTATTAATTATTGTTTAGGTTCTTGGTCATCTAGATGGTTCAAACCAATGTGTGCAAGCAAAGGATATAAATCAAAGATCAGGAAACATTTTAATAGGAACGTCTAGAGGTATCCTCAAATGTGCAACGTTAAATTGTAGTTGAAGTTCCGATAACACCAAGAACAAAACTCCAGGTCAGGAATTGTTCTAATTTCATTTCAATAACTCCTTTCAGTATTTTAGCTACTTTGCTTTTTTGCCACTGGCTCGTTATCAACCCCAAGGTCTTTTGGTCAATACAAAATTAGGCAATCTATGTAATGACTCTTTCATAGCAACTTTGCTCTAGACGACTATATTTTGAAAAGAACTTTAGCCTAGATTTCAGAGGTATTTGCGCATTTTGAAGTGGATTTAATAACTCTTACCTTCTACCACCCTTCCACATCATTTATGACTATTAGGTTAACGCATGAGTCAAATTTGGAATAATCGAACAATCTTGTTCCAAATCATGGATTATGAATGATCTAGTTACGCCTATTCAGTTACACTCTGCATAAGTAACATTTTACTCTAGTTTTCAAAGTGTAGATTTTGAACAAAGTTTAGATCTAATATTCGATATTTTTTACATACGCATTTCCTGTCTCTTTTCAGTAATGAAACTTCATGTACATATATAAACGCACAAATATGCACTCTTTGAAAGCTGTCATTAATTCAGTTTGCTATCATTGTTTCCTTCTTCTTTATTTGCTGCTTCTGTAAGAGACAAACTGAATAATTAGAAAAGACAATGAGATCTTTGTCATGATGGCAATGTGTAGCATCGTAATGGGCGAATGTAAAGGACTTTGATTCCATTACTCAACTGAATACAAGATCTGTACTTGTGTGGCAAGAGTTTCCTTTTGTCATTTCATTTATGATGCATTCATAAATACAAATTTTTTACAAAAAGCTCCCAGTCATACAAGATACTCAAGGCTTTTACTATGTTTGTTGCACCACGTTCAACAGGAATCTGGGCTTAAATACTAAGACTTACGAGATATAAGTTCTGCAACACCTTTCTATAAAAGGACAGCTGTTAGCGGGGAAAGTCCTTTTCTTCAAAATCTATCACAAGATTATCACACTGTGGGAAGCCTTCCAACTTAGCTTAGACTGGAAAATGTTTGTTATATTGTCATATTGATATTGAAATAAAACTATAGCACTTTTGAGATTTATTGACTGAGACATTGGCGAAAGGGTTGAAGGAGCGCTGTTAATTTCCAAAGACGAAGACTACAACAAAACATCCAATATCTGTGTTATTACTATTCGTCGATAAATCCAAGAACGATAAATCCTTAAAAGTTTAGTAGAAAACGAACGAAGCGAAACAAGATCTTCTATCCAGACACTATAACTTCAACGTTATGCTTGCTAATGCAGCCTATAGCAAGAATTTTCAAGCGCGTAATTTATTATGTTCTGGATAAAAAGTCATTGAATATATTATCTACTTAACACCATATATCTTCTCAAATGTAGTAAATCATATTTTACTGCCTGGAAAAATCGAGATCGCATTAACGTTAGAATCTGTCGATAAAGTTTTCCAACAAACAGCTTTAGCACAAGCTAAATATCATGTGGACAGTGTGATATTGTATGTTCCTAAATTTAAATGAAAACCAGACGCTATATAAATGTATGTGGATAGATATCTTACAGAACAAGCACTTACACGCTTACAAGAAACGATTGTAGGACATGGTTCTCTATCTAATCGTGAAAATGCAATTATTTTGAAAGAAATATATAAACCAAGGTTTATAGTTATGCACGTTCAAAATGCAGAAAATAAGAATACTCACATACATGATTCTTTTAGCATAAATAAAACTACATCTCATTCAGTAGATGAATTAGTAACTGACGGTGTAGGTGAAGATCCTGAAATAGCAAATGCTTACTTGAACATTACAGGCACTATTAATATATATAATACTTCATTAAATCTGCAGTGGAATAAATCAATAGCATAGCCTATAATCATTTATTGAAATATACGGCTAATAACAGTATTAGGGAAGCTCCATATGTTACTTATGATATAGTTAGCCGCATATATGGTGTTTATGTTTTGACCTAGCAAAACATATATTTGAAAGCATGTCTTTTGTATTAGATAATTCTGTGCGTGGGGATCAGCCTTCCTTTGTTGATGGTTGAAGTTTATGTGGTCTTATTTAACGGTTAAAAAACACGGAGCCAGAGATAGAGGATGTTGCGCTAATGGATTGATCTACTGACTAATATTGAACGTAATTTTTCACACATATATATACAAATTTTGCTGACGAATCATTACACCCGAATTACTAAATAACGATAAAAAGTTGGTTGGCTGAGTAAACAAAATGGCTAGATCAGATAAAACAAATGCAAATGAATGACCTGTGTGATGTGATTACAGGAATGACGTAAGGGTGATGTCCAGATGTGGATGACTGTCGATGACATGGCAACAGTGGAAAAGACCAGTTGCGAATGAATGATGGAGGAAGGCCTAATTTTGAGGTTTTATTCACTGTATTTAGTGTCATTACTGTAGTTCTCCCCTAGAATGCAAGCGATGCGAAGCATTCGATACATAGGATAGAAGTCCATGCAAATAACGAAAAATACCGGAATACAAATGAGGACGCAATGGAGATGAGAGTGACACAAAAGCATTACAAATAGAAAACTAGATGCGATTGACAAACATACAAGTAGAATAGAAAAATACAATTTCGATTACTTGCAAAAAGAAATTTAAGAGTTCAAAGAGACCAGGATGTGAGACGTCGGGAAGGTTGAGGTTTTTGCATTGGATAACCAGTAGCCAGAAGGCTGAAGAGTCGACGGTAGCTAGTCCTAAGTCATAAATGAGCGTCCTTGCAAGTACATGAAATAGATTCCAATAGACAGATCGGTACAATTGGAACTGAATGCAATTTTTTCATAAAAATTGGATAAGTGGTTGAAACGTTATAGGCTTTTTAGCGTATGAAAAGAAGGGGAATTTCTGACTGATTGTAATGAGCAAAACAATAGGCCCAACGGTACCAAAACAGAACTCTGAAACGAGGATAATTGTAAGGTAGGTCACTGGTCGAAAATCATAACATTTTGTCTAAAAAATCAAATTGCTGTTTTCAGTTGTATGAGCTATTTCAACTATTGAAGAATCTGAATGTGAAATGATCTTAACGATAGAGGCGTGTTAAGATACAAGTTTCTTGAATTTTATTTAGGTGCACAGGTGAAAATAGTTCGATAAGTACATAAATGAAACAAAATTTTCTGATTTCTGATTTCTGATTTCTAAACAATCCTGCTGTCCAGCATCATGACCTATACACCATTTGAAAATCCTGCATCTCATCTGTTCGAATATGAAAGTAGAATTGCCATACGATCTACCTGTATGCTATGCATGACGATATTTCTATATCGATAAAATAATGGGTTTCATTTCTACTTTCCATGACAATCAATGATTACGTTTGATTCGGTGATGCAAAATGTTATGCTGTCTGATTGGTTATTGAAGTTTACGTGCCTAAAATAATGGCGGCTAGATCTAAAGCAAAGTTGTTCATCATTGGTTTTAAACTTAACCGTTCGTTTTTGATCTATTGAAAAGTTCTACTCTGATTCGTGGAATTTCTTACACGCATTTCTTTACTTTGGTTTCTTAATGGCCCGGACAAAGCAGAAATCAATGAACTCCTTCCGTGGGAGCAGAAAAAGTTGTCGACTTATGAAGCAGAAGCAACAAATCATGCCAACTCCCCAAAAGATTGAATCACGTGGAATGTCAGCTTCTGCACGTGCCAGAAAGATAGATTTCTTTGGCATGAAACAGGACACCATCCAGAGTGAGAGAAAAAAGAACGAAGAAACTGTCAATGGAATAGAGGATTGTTTTTTCATCACACAGCTATCTTCTTAGTCTCTTCAGTAAAGTCTTATGCCCTCTCTGCAAGTCTCAAAGTGCCCTATTTGAATTACAAACTGGCAGTTCAAATGGTTTTTCAATGAAAGGTAAATTATGTTGTACAACTTGTAATGATATTATTGATGAGGACTTTTTATGTCAAAGAGTTGGAGGATCAAAGTCAACAAGGGTCCCTTTTGAAATTAACAGCAGCGCTACAATGGCTTTCAGGGGAATTGGATGTGGATTTATTGCTATGAAGGAGTGGTGTGGTGTTATGAACATGCCCTATTCATTAAGCCAAGATGCTTATACTTCACATCATAACAGAATTCATGAAACAAGCTTTGAAATAGTAGGCTGGCATCAACAATTGACTTGCTCACTGGGATATCCACTGACTTTGAAGTACTGGGTAACTTCTGTTTGAAATGTAAACGTGCAACTGACAAGCCAGATAGTCCAGAGTGCTGGCAAAATTTCATCCAGAACACTGACGTAAGGCTTAACCAATTTATCGATTTCAGACGGCCATTGACTAAGAGTATAGTCCTTCCTTGAGTAGTTGAAGTGCTGGATCTCGTTGAGTTTCTGACTGAAGTTGCGTCCAAAGTTTCTCACTAATGATAAAGGTCTGAAACAATTGAATGAACGTAAACGTTAATTTCAGATCCTGGTATTTCTGAACATGTGTCTCTGAGGTGTGTACGACTAAGTGCATCATGCTTGCAATAGTATCCCACAGGCCATTAGCAATGCCGAGATTACTGCACGATTTAAAAAAGAGATGAAATCTCACCTTTTGAGCCAGAAGATGCTATAGTGGCCCTAATTTGCACAAATCCTTGGAAGACTATCAATAAAATACTTCTTACTATAGTTTTATTGCGATATGATGGCTTAATTTTCTTCATGTAATATTGTATTAGTTTATGTATTGATGGCTAAGTATAGTAGAAACTCGCATAAAAGAACCTAGAGGCTGAAATTTAATTTGTTGAGTCCCCTAAGTAAAAACATCAAGGAGACTGAAACTGGGAGTGGGTCTTATACAATAGGTTTCATATTATTTGATTTAAAAATTATAAAGTGGAAACTTTCATAGGTTGTTCGTTTTCTGGTCATTTTTTTACACAACACTACCACGCACATTTACTTTTCACACTAAGATGAGAATTTTTCAGTCGCTCAATAACTAATAATATTATTAACCTAGGATACTTACCTAAAGGTGCTCTCAAGTATTGTCACGAATTCTACTGCCGAAGACAGTTTTAATGTGTGCAAGGCATGTACCGTATATAAGAACCTTGTTAAGAACCTTACTGGCTGGAATTAAGAATACCGGCCCATTAATTACAATAGGTACTCTAGGTAGATTTTAACAATAATCATAAACACGCGGAGGTAGTGCGGTTTTAATCATTATCATTAAAATCATCTTGCCAAATCCGGGAAGCTCCTTCGCCGCACCTCTGCAAGGGATTTAATACAGTAATTGAAATAGCGAATCTGATCCTTTGGTTATAATCCTATTGTTTTTTTGCTTTTTGGGGCTCAAGTAGATGTAATATCATGGACTTCTCTCACGAATCAAATATTGGGAATCCGAAAGGTGGATTACCGAATTTTGGTCTATATTAATCGCGATCATTCACGTTTTGGCGGATGTGAAGAATATGGGCCATTGGCATCGCGTATAACCCAACTCTACGCCTTGTGTTTTCTCGTGGGACAGGGTCCCGGAGTACAAGGTTAGGGTCAATGTTAGGTTGTGTTTGTTTCAAATACTATGACGTCTTTCCTGAAGAAATATGCAAGAATCATCTACTCTACTGTGTACATGCTTACACTTCCGATTTTAGACACTACTGACTCATAATGTGCTAATACGCAAACCGTGCAGTGTTTTTCGTTATAATTTCTCTCACATACACAATGCCGCAAAATGTATTTATATTGCTCGGTTACATTGGAGAAGAATCAGAAGCACAAAAGATACATGTACTTTCTTCAAATCACCAAAATAGAAGCGTCTGATCGTTCAACACCTTCACTACAAGGGCAACTGCTCCCTTTCTTACTGCGTACTTCAACTACTTTATTAAGACGGGGGTATGCCTCGATAGCTTATTCTAATAGGATAAAGGAGGGTGTGATAATGCCACTTGGGGAGGTCATTTAGAATGTTTAAAATATGCCCAGAAAATGGATCTCCATGGGATAAAGGTGTTTGTATTAAAGCGGCGAAAAAAGGTGATTTTGAATGTTTAGAATATGCTCATAAAAACAGATGTGAATGGAATGAAAGCGTGTGTGAATTATTAACAGAAAATGGTTATATTGAATGTTTAAAATATTCATATGAAAATGGATGTCCATGGGTTAAAAATACTTGTGAGAATGCAGCTCGTGGTGGGCATTTCGATTGCTTAAAATATGCTCGTGAAAATGGTGGTGATTGGGATAAAACAACATGTGAATCGATGACTGGAAATGGTAATTTAGAATTGTAAACTTTTCTTTCGTTTACGGCAGGATCACCACAGAAAAATGCACAAAGTTGTAATTTCCAATTAATCTTTCAATTATGGTGCTTATCACTACGGGTCTTTTACAAGTACCACGCGTAGGCCTTCCTAGTGTACAACTTTTCTCAAAGTCAAACTCTAGTTGACCAAGTCACTCCATTCTGACTCTAACCCTCACTGTGAGTCTCACTCTCTGACTCTCTAACTCTAATGCCAGATGCCAAATATATGCATTATAGCGGAGTACAGGGTGGCACACACACGCAGTGCTTGCTTGGCATTAAATCACTATTAAGCCTAATTAAGCTATGGTGGTATACTTAAACGAATTATGCTAATGAACGGATGACGTAGAAGACGGATAGACATTAATTTGACGCTGTGCACAAACTAGTGGAGTGTTCTACTCTAGACTGCACACGATGAACTGAACTAAACTAATCTAGGGTGTGATTAGGCTAAAATCTAGACTAAAAGCACAATCTACAAGTAGGCCTAACTGTATTACAGAATGCTTAAAATATGCTCACGAAAACGGATGTCCATGGGATAAAAAAGCATGTAAAGCTACGGTTGGAAATGGTCATTTAGAATGTTTAAAATGTGCTCACGAAAACGGATGTCCATGGGATAAAATAACGTTCTATCGTGCGGCTAAAAAGGGTGATTTAGAATGTTTAAAATATGTATGTAGTGACCCTAAACACCGGGAACCAAACCTCCAACTCGGGCCTCATTTCATCATTCATTCTCAACCGACCTTTTCCATTTCTGCTAAGTCATCCCACATCTGGACATCACATTACGTCATCCCTGTCATCACATCTTACATGTCATTCCTTTGCTTTTGTTTACCTCACATGTCCATTCCACCTACTCAGCCCACCACCTTCTTTTTATATCTATTTAGTAATTCGTGTGTAATGATTCGTCAGCTAAATGTGTGTATATATGTGTGTAAAATTATGTTGAATATCAGTCAGTAGATCAGTATGTTAACTCACCATCGTCTATCTCTGGCTCCGTGTTCTCTGCACGTTAAATAAGACCATCTACATCAACCACCAGAGGAGAAAGGCCGGTTACCACACTGCAGCATATCATATCACTAAATTTACATGAAAAAGGTTGTCCTTGGGATAAAGGAACTTGTACAAACGCCTCTAGTAAAGGTCATTTAGAATGTTTAAAGTATGCTCATGAAAACTGTTGTCCATGGAGTAAATCAACATGCTTTTTTCATGTTTCGCGTTGAGATGCTAGGACGTGCTAGATTAATGCCGCAGAATTATACGCTGAATTTGCAAAATTTACAAATATAGAGAGTATTATTTATGTTTTATTTGTCATCAATGGCTAATTGTGGCAGTAATTTGCTTATATTAAAGTCAATTAAAGAGCTTAGAGCAAAGAAAAAGTGTCCCGACCATGAATCAGTTGTATCGCATGCTCAGAGGCTCCATGGCCTATGCATCAAGGATAGTCGAGAGGCCCTTTGTTGCCTTCTGAACAATGGCTCTGTTTTTAATAGACTAACGTCTGCTGACTCATTTCTCTCTTTGTAAATGAGGAGTCTAACAACACTATTGCTGAATCAATATTCAATACTAGTCAGGATGAAACTATAAAAAGTCGTATTCTGCCGTTAGTGATCAGGACGTAGTTGAGGCGCAAACCGATGCTCTACCATGCAGTCGAAAGAATGCAAACCAGCCGGGCATTAATATTGTGGCTATTGATAATGTTTGCTATCATAATAAACCACAATTAGTTTCAAAGTGTGAATTTATTACCAGCAACTCCCTGAATGACTCGTTCTTGTGCTTCCTTGAGGGTGTTAAAACTCCGCCAAAAGGCAAAGATACAGGTATTCATAATTTTGCAGTTGGTAATTCAAATGCTTCATCTTTGCTTGGCATTATACAGAAACTTGTTGACTGCAATGCTAATCTCAATAATACGATCGAACATGAGAGATCTCGCAATAGCAAACTCGCTGGGGAAATTTTAGACCTAAGACTCCGAATCCTGAAAATGAGCACAGATGTTTGCTCTCAGGGGCCTACTTTGAAGGTGATAGGAGCTACGCAAACTAAAGAAAGTATGAATCAAACTTCTGGGATGGATTCTGTTGAACAACGCCTTGCCAAACAGCTGAAAGATGTTCAAAAGTTGAAACACGAAGAAGTTATTCCTTGAAATCGGCCATAAATGAGAAACATGTATCATGTGCGGTCGAGCATAACAAAGTCAACAGTGAAGAAAATTTCGACACTTAAACACCTTCAACAGCAAGAACAGCAATTGGCAAAAGCAAACCGATGCCCAATAACAACAGCAGAAAACGGAATCAAAGAAAGCTGAATGCAAGAAACGCAATAAAAATTCCCATAGCTCCAAAGAAACTGGAGATTTCGTCAGCCAAAAGAAAAATGTCCTTCTTCTAGGTGATTTGCATTTGCGGAGGCTTAATGATTGCAATGTACTCGGCTCACTCGGCGCCTGTCAAAGCGCACTCGGTTCACAAGAGTCAACGGCAGCGACTCCAGAGTCCAAAGTATAAGCCTAGGAGTTCCTCAGGGTTCATGTCTTGGACCCCTGCTCTTTTCAATCTACATCAATGATCTCCCTATGGTCATCGATAATGCTAAAGTTTATATGTACGCTGATGGCACTTGTATAAGCTTCCAAGCTGATAGCGTTGCTAAGCTAAATGATGGATTAAACAAGGAACTGGAAGCTTTAGATTGATGGTTCAATGGTAATATACTATCTCTGAACGTAGCCAAAACGCAGTCAATGACCATTTCAACAAAGCACAAGCAAGCTGCATTAGAAAGGAAAAATGAACAACTTTGTCTGCAAATGCGCAATGAAACCCTAGGAGCTGTTCAAAACGCCAAGTATCTAGGAGTTCACATTGATAATTCTCTTGACTGGAAGAAGCATATTCAGGAAACATCTAAAAAAATTTCACGATCTCTTGGTATGTTAAAATATGCAAAAAGATATCTTCCTTTCCATGCACTTAAAAATCTCTACACCAGTGTCATTGATCCTAGCTTCCGGTACTGCTGTTCTGTGTGGGGTGTGTGTGGTGCAGCCGAAATCCACCAGCTACAGAAACTTCAAAATCGAGCTGCCCGAATCATCACCGGTACCAATTACGATGCCCCTAGTAAACCATTAATAGAAAGTTTGGGTTGGAAAACGATTAATGATATGATACAGTTTGAATCGCGAGTTATGGTATTCAAATCATTAAATTGGCTCACCCCACAATACCTCTCAGACCTGTTTGTGGCAAACTCCACCAATCCCTCATACAACCTAAGGAGTACGGACACCGATCTTACGCTGCCAAAGAGAAACACCTCGACTGGCCAGAAAAGCTTTTCGTATAGGGGTGCTAAACTTTGGAATGGCCTCCCAGATCCATCAAAGCGAGCCTCTAGCCTGATCTCATTCAAGAGCAAGAATTACACTATTGAGATTTCAGTCATCTCCTTTATTTTTTTCTATTTTTCCCTCTAAGTAGTATTTTTAATTTTTCAAGTAGAACATTACATGTACTTATTGTAATTAAGAAAGTTATGTAGGATTTAACTGATTGTAATTAAGTTATGTAGGATTTTATTCCTATTTTGTAGTATATTTAGATAGAGGGTCCCTTGAAAAGCAGCTACGGCTGAAGGGCTACCCTCCCTAAACATTTAAAATAATAATAATTTTGTTTTAAACATTGTTCATTTTGATACTAATAACTAATCTACAATAATACACCTCACTAAAACTAGGCAGTGTAATATTGGCTGCTTCACATTGGATTAGAAACAAAAAAAAAAAACAAGCAATAAACTAAAAATTATGAATGATATAAATTTAGTTAAAATGTTCACTCAGAATAATAATAATAATAATAATAATAATAATAATAATTATCGGCCAATAACTTGTTTGAGCACATCTTATAAGATTTTAACAGGATTGATTGGGAGATACATGAGACAGCATGCATTAGAGAATAGCATTTGGGACGAAGGACAACTTGGAGCAGTGGCAGGGGTGCTTGGCACAGTTGACCAGTTACTTATTGACAAGTGTATTATGGAAGAAGTAAAGGCCTACCATCGGAATTTAGCTGTGGCCTACTATGATTACAAGAAAGCTTATGACAAAGTGCATCATGACTGGATGATACGAGTATATGAGTCAATTGGTATACCTGCAGTGATTATCTCAGTTTTGAAGGCATTAATGAATAAATGGAAAACACGATTGGAGTTGTGGAAGGATGGGGAAAAGTGTGTAAGTAGATGGATAGACATAAAATGTGGGTTTCTACAGGGAGATAGTTACTCACCGGTTGGGTTTTGTATTACAGAAATACCTATTGCTAAGTTGCTTGAACAGAGCAAAGGATATCGGATGGGAGAGCCAGGAATGAGAAATGTAAACAGGACACACAGTTTTTTCGTAGATGATCTTAAGGTATACCAGGAATCACATGATTTGTTAAAGGAGATAAACGAAATCATTGTACAAGCGAGCTTTGATACAGGTGCTTGCTATGGCGTTTCAAAGTGCGCAGAAATTGTGTTTGAGCGTGGGAAAATGATAAAAGGCGAAGGGCTGCAAGTGTTGCAGGAAAGGATGAAGGCTTTGGACCCAACTCAAGATGAAATGTATAGGTTTCTTGGGGTGGAACAGTCAAACGGTATAAAAGCAAAGACTGTATATAAAAGGGTTAAAGAGGAAGTAACAAGCAGGATGAGGGTATTATTGACATCCGAACTAAATGATGAAAATTTGATACAGGCTATCAATTCTAAGGTCATCCCAGTGGCAGCCTATCCAATGAATGTATGCAAAATGACAAAAAATGAGCTAAATTAGCTAGACCAGGTTATTAAAAGAGAGTTGAGAATGAAACACATGTTGGGTAAACAGGCAAGTGATGAGCGATTATATTTGAAGAGAGACCAAGGAGGGAGGGGATTACAATCTATGAGGGATGTTTATGCAGAGACTAGAACAAGAGTTGCTTGCTATATGTGTAAGTCAAGTAATAAGTGGATTCAAGCGGCATGGAGAAGAGAGAACAAGAAAGAATCCATTGCAATCATTGACGAAGCAGTAAATTCGATGATGGATATAGATAGAGATTTTGAATTTGTAGGGAACAATGTAAGATTAATGGGAGAGGTCTTGGAATTAGACTGGAAAGCGACATGGAAGAGAGTAAAACAAGAATTGAAGAGAGGTACACAACTTAAACGAAAAGAGAATTACAGACAGAAAGAATTGCAAAGTGACATATATGGAAAGCAAGAACAGGAATGCCATCTTTGGCTAAAACAACGGTTGACACCAAGGAAGACATCATCAATAATGATATTGATGGAGCAGATGGTGGAGACAAGAGGATGGAAGATGGTAAGAGGATTGATTGAGAATGGGAGGTGTCGATTATGTGGTGATTTCAATGAAACTTTGGAACACCTTGTAGCTGGATGTAAGGTGATGGCCAACAGTGAGTATTTAGCAAGACACAACAGAGCGTTGATGGTAATGGCAATTGCATGGGCAAAGGAGTACGGATTGGTAGCAAGAGAAGTAGTGTGGTATAAAGAGAATTGGACAAGAGGGAAAGTTTTAGAAAATGCGAATTCCAAGTTAATCTGGGACTTTGAGTTCAACTTGCGAAAAACGACAACATCTAGGAGACCGGATCTGATACTGGAGGACAAAGAAAAGAGTAAGATTTGGATTTGTGATATGGCATGCCCACAGCAAGCAAACATAGTTGCCAAAAGACACGAGAAATTGACTAAGTATCGACAACTTGCATTTGAACTAAGGGAGAGGAGACTTGGCTATGATGTAGAGATTGTCCCTGTAGTTATTGGTGCTCTTGGTGGAGGTATAAAGCAAGTTCTGTGTGATGTGGAAAGAGTATTTAGTAAACATCCAGAAAAGGAACGATTGGCTAAAGCAACGGTAGCAGAGATGCAGAAAACTGTGTTAATGGACAGTGAGAGTATGGTTAGAAGAGTTTTGTCGGGACTTTTACAAGCCGATGAGTAGATGTTGACAATGTTACTATTACGTGTCCTGTTTTGTATGTAGAATGTTGTTTAGTTTTCGGATCAACAATATTTGATGGTCCGCAGATGTTGGCTATTTAACCGTAGCTTTTTTACTTACCATAATGTGTTTCCGGAAAATACCTCGGCGAAGGGTCAAATTGGACTAAGAAGTAACCAGATTTTATCTCGCAACAAGCAGACAATAAACAGTGAATTATTAAAGTCTGATGTAGACATAATTCACATAGGAAGCAACGATGTTTCAAAAGGGGTCAAGCTAGAGAAAATCACAGGAAATGTGCACTTCGTTTGCAAGCGGCTGAAGGAATAAACCCAGAAATTAAAATCTCAGTCATCTGTGTTTTTTCAAGGCTATGATACTCCAAAGAACATTAATGTGATTGAGATAAATAAAGCCATTAAACTACTCTGTCTCTCTCAGGGGTGGGATTTCATCGATCATGGTAACATCGCCTTTCGGCACTTAGATTTTTTTTTTTATTTAACATTATTTACACACGAAACAAAACCCTTCAGCAATTAATATACAAAACTTACAGTCTTAAATCTAAAAAATTAAATTCCTAAAAAGCCTAAAATCCTAAATTCCTTATCTGCTGTTGTTCCAGGGAGTCGTGTTTTAAAATGAGTCTAGCCCTTTAAATACGTTTTTAGTCGTTGTTTAAAACGATTTAAAGTCGGTAGCTCACGAATTGTGGAAGGTGTTTTATTCCAGACTTTCAGAGATGCATAATGAAAACTCTTTTTGAAAAATTCTGTCCTGGATCTAGGGATTTGAAGATCCTGAGAATTTCTCGTATTATGCGAGGAAAAATATGATCTGGGCAAGTATTTATCAGAAAGGTTTTCAGGACATAATGTGTTTACGATCTTGTAGGTCTTCACGTTCCTGTCATAACGGATAATATTTTCTGCATTTAGCCAGGAACTAGACCAAAGATCTTTTATCTTTGCATTCTCTATTATTGACCATGCTCGGGATTGAAGACGTTGGAGAGCAGCTAATTTTGTTTTACACAAGCTGCCCCAAACAACGTCGCCATAACGCAGATGACTCTCGACAAGAGCATAATACACACTGCAAAGCTGAGATTGCGGTAAAATTTTTTCAGTCGTCATGTGGAATGCACCTTACCTCTGAGGGGAACAGACTATTCGCCAGAAATATTGTGGAGCACATTCAGTCTGGGTGACGGGAGTGTGCCTGAGGGAGATGATGCAGTAGGCCCCATTTTTCCCACTGCTATGAATGGGGGGCTAAACGTTTCTGACGACCAACCTGCACTGTGTCATCAGTGGCGTGGATCCAAAGGGAGCATGTCGATTGCTTCTCTTGACGTTAATGGTATACGTAGTCAACTGGATGAGATTCAGTTACTGATGAACACCCTTGAGGTTCATATTATGGCCCTTAATGAAACTAAAATTGATCCAGGTTACCCCGTTGAATTGACAGCCATTAGAGGTTACCAAGTGGAGCGATTGGAGCGCTCTGCAAGGGGTGGCGGAGTCTCTGTTTATGTTAGGGATTCCATCAGATTTAATCCACGGATAAATGTTCCTATCGAAGATTTAGAATTAATTTGTATTGAAATTATGCTCCAGAAGTGCAGCTCCTTTTTTGTTCTGGCTTGGTATAGACATCCCAGTCATCCAATATGGACATTTGAGAAGTTAGAAACTGCTTTTTTTACAAATTGTGATTTAACCCGTCATATGAGTGAAGTATACGATCTATTCAGCTTCAAGCAGCTTATTCAAGAGCCTACAAGGGTCAGTTTAACAACTTCCACACTCATTGATCACATTGCTACAACTTCTGAAAATATTGCTGATTCGAGGGTACTGCAAGTTTCTATGAGTGATCATTATTTAGTTTATTGTCTTAGGAAGTTGAATGGAGCACGTAGGAAAGATCACAAAGTTGTCAAAACAAAGTCTATGAAAAACTTCGATGAAACTACTTTTCTCGTAGATGTGTCTCGGATAAACTGGGATGGGGTAGTTAGCAGACCTGTCGACATGAATGTGCTTGTGGATGACTGGTCTAAATTTTTTTCCATGATCATAGACAAGCATGTTCCAATTAAGTCAATGCGGGTTTCTGAGAAATACTGTCCATGGATAAACAAGGATCTTAAGGGGCTCATGAGGAAGTGAGATAAACTGAAAAAAGCGGCAGTTCAACACAATTCTTCTTCCCTCTTGGAGTCCTATAGATAAATTCGAAACAGGGTAAATCAACTCAATATTAATCTCAAGAGACAGTACTTTTCGGAAAAAATTATCCAGTTTCAGGGTAACTTGGAAGAATCTTGGAGGACAATCAAACAATTATTAAATAAGAGATCTAAGTCTACCAATATTGATCTGATAAGTGACAAGGGTACTGAAATTTTCACCAAGAAAGAGATCTCTAATGTTATGAACAAATGCTTCTGCTCTGTTGGTAGAGATCTTGCAGGAAAAATGGATAAATCTCCAAATCCTCTACTTTCAGGTGACTATGATATCAATCCACTAAAAAGTCCTTTTACTTTCAATTCAATACAGGTACAGCACGTTGGAGAAGCGCTTGATAAAATTAAAGTGTCAACAAGTTTTGGGAATGATAACATTTCCAGCTACTTCTTGAAACTGGCCTTTCCTTATATCTAAAAATTCCCTTGTTCTCCTGTTTAACACCTCTGTTGAATCAAATATGTTCCCTGATAAATGGAAAATTGCCAGGATCACACCTATTTTTAAGGAGGGTGACAGGGCATGCAAAGAAAGCTACCGGCCTATTTCAGTTCTCCCAGTAGTTTCCAGGCTGTTTGAGAAACTAATTTTTTACCAGCTTTACAACTACCTTAACATAAACGATCTAATATATTGGAGTTAATCAGCCTATAGAAAGCTCCATTCAACGGTGACCGTTTAATAAAAAACACCGATAAGTGGTATATGGGAATGGATAAAGGCTGCACCTCTGGGACAGTTTTCATAAATCTTAAAAAGGCATTTGACACAGTGGATCATGCCATACTATGTCATAAATTAGAGCATTATGTTCTCCAACTGAATGAGCTGTTGTGGTTCAAGTCTTATCTTTCAATCGTAAACAGTACTGTAGAGTTGGAGGCTTTGACTCTAATATCGACAACATTGACGTCGGTGTTCCACAAGGATCTTGTTTAGGGCCACTGCTATTTTTGATTTACATAAATAATCTTCCACAAGTTGTTAAAGCCTCCAATGTCTCTATGTATGCTGATGACTCAAGACTTACCTTACAATCTCAGGACATTTCTCAGCTTAATGAGACCATCAATGATGATCTCAGACGCCTTGATTTATGGATGCAAGGAAACAAGCTATCCTTAAATGTGTCGAAAGCTCAGTCGATGCTTATCTGCACAAAACCTAAGCATCAAAAACTTAAGATGACAGGGGGAAATCTCTGCTTGAATATTAGAGGAAATTATCTAGATGTGGTGCAAAAAGTTAAGTACTTAGGAGTACAAGTTGATGATAGCCTAGACTGGAAGGATCAAATTAAGGCAATCTCTTCGAAGGTATCAAAGGCACAGGGACTTTTGAAGCAAGCTAAGAAATTTCTCCCTGCGTCTTCTTTAAGGTCACTATACCTAAGCATAGTTGAACACCACTTTAGTTATTGCTGCTCTGTGTGGGGATGCTGTGGCTCGAGCACACTGTTACAACTGCAAAAACTGCAAAATAGAGCTGCTAGAATACTGACAAACAGCGCCTTTGATGCCCCTAGTAGCCCACTTATTATGAGCTTAGGTTGGATGACCATAGCTGACGTGATCTCTTTCGAATCAAAGCAGTTAGTTTTTAAGTCATTAAATAATCAGGCTCCTCAGTATATATGCAAACTCTTTAAAAGAAACTCTGAATGCAGCTCACGAGACTTGAGAAATACTGCTACGGATCTGAGGCTTCCAAATGAGCACTTCTTTGAATGGTCAGAAACGGATTTTCTACCGCGGAGCCACATTGTGGAAAAACCTTGCTTTTGAGATCAAACAGGCACCCTCCCTTCCAGTTTTTCAGCAAAGACTTCTTATTAATAAAAACTCTAATTAGGATTTTTACTTTTTTCTTCAACTATTTTTTATCCTAACAATTAGTTGTAATAGGGTTTTATGTAGTATCTTTTACTTTTAATTGCTTGTTAAATTTATTGTTAGTAGTTAAGTCGAGGGCCCCTTGAAAATCAGCTTCATTGCTGAAGGGTGACCCTCCTAAAATATATGAAATATATAAATATAGAAATATATTTCGGAGTGCTGCTAAATGTGATTTAAAATGCTTAAAATATGCTCATGACAACGATTGTCCATGGGATGACACAACTTGTGAATCGGCGGCTGAATATAGTAATTTAGAATGTTTGAAATATGCTCATGAAAACGGTTGTCCCTGGGATAAATCGACTTGTGATTATGCGACTGGAAACGGTGAATTAGAATGTTTAAAATATGCTCATAAAAATGGTTGTCCATGGGATGAAATAACTTGTGAATTGGCGGCTGAAAATGGCGAATTAGAATGTTTAAGATATACCCATGAAAACGGTTGTGAATGGGATGAAAAACATATAATTATACCCTCGACCAACTTTATATTGGTTATATAATCACCTAAACCAATCATGCAGTATAGAATGTAAATGAAATACACGATTCCCAGACAATTTCTCACAGATTGTAATGAGACATGAATGACCAGGGCCTATAAGCCCTATATCATATTCATTTTCTTCAATATCTTATGAATAGTCGTATTTATTCGCAAATAAATGTGTAAAAGATACATATATGCTATTGCGGCTTTTAATACATTTTTATCTACATCATTATATATAGATTCAAATAAATAGAAATTATCATTCATAAATATTATCACAGTTTTAGGATTATCCATTATAATATATATTATAATAATTTTATATATTATGGACATACTTGTAATACTGGTGAAATTTATATACTTCATCTTCAGTCATGTGGTATAACATTGAAAAATTATACAATCGTCCAGTAAAGGAATGTGTATTACCATGTCTCACATTGTTACCAATATGATATTCGCTGATTAAATTACCAACGTTACCTTCATCAAAATAAATATTACCATTAGTAGTAAAAATTTTTACATTATTTAAACCATTGTTATAGGTTGCGATGATGATACATTATAAGCGTGTTTAGATAAAACTGATTTTTTTATTTAGCAATGACATTGTATTTATAATCACTTCACCATTAAGATTACTGATAATAATACCAGAGTTATTATAAAGAATTTTTATATGAGTATCTATTCCACTAGAATTTGTCCATAGAGTACTATTAATATCAACATTCTTTTTTCAACTTCAAAAACAAATTTAAAGTAAGTGGTTAGACTAACTGGTGTATGATCTATATATTTTATTTATTCATTTGTATTATAAAACTTAATATAATTATCATATACTATTTCAGGGAACAATAAAAAAGAATAATGTCGATAATGGAATTTAGCGCTATTCATAGTCTCAAAATAATATTTGTCTTTATTACGATAATTTGCAAATTTTTGAATCGTCACAACAGCATTTATCAATCATACTTATATCTTCTAAATTCATCCAACAATACCCTAATCTTCGTAATATAACTTCACCAATAAATTTTTTATTTATTTTATACCATTCTTCATTTACAATACTATATTTAATATAATCTTTATTAATTTTCGATTTAATATAAGCATCGTTAACTTGATTTTTAATATATGTTTCATTGATCAAGTTTTCAATATAACCGTCTGTTATTTTGACTTTACCTGTTACAAAGTCAAAATCAGTAGTTGTTCGATCCATTTTGATTTCGCAGAAATTGCTATCATTACGTGCAATGGGGCTATTAGAATTCAATCATATTAAATTTAGGGATAATGTACGGTCATTTATGATCAATTCATTATTCATAATAGATAAGGCACTCAATGGTGAAACATTTATTAAACTTGCGATAGAATTACATTTCCGTTCACAAGTGCTTTTTGCAAGTTAATGAATTAGATCCCGTGTGTTGTGACTCAAAATGTAATTCGGTAGTTTCATACCTTAAGTATGTTAAGTAAAACCTTATTTTTACACACATAAACACCTACATTAGTTAATCCTCAGAATTTTCGTTGCCCCTCGGCAACCTCCTCAGTGAGAATCTCATGTATGCTAAAGTTAATTTTTTGTTTATAAAACTAAATGGGTCTTTGATATTTAAATTCAATTTGTAATTTTGCCAATCCAACCCATGATCATAATTAATTCTTGGGTGAAAATGACCTGAGCTATCGGTGAAAAACAAAGGCCCTAGACGTAATCTCAATTGATTGTTAATATCCAAATAAACCTCTCCTGCCATTTGATCTGTGATATTTACACTTAATTTATTATTACTATTCATGATTATAGTCCCAGCGTTTTTAGCCACATAATTGTTTATATTGAACTTCAATTTATTACTAGTATCAAGATATATATCCTAGTTAATGGTTATATATTATCAATGTTTAATGATATCCCATCATTACCTCTTGTTAATTGTTTTTCCGTACTGTAATTTAATTCTAATCTTTGTTTATCGTCTAATCGTATAGAACCACTTGTATTATCTGTTAATGCACTCGTGTCGAACGACAAACGACCATTGTCGAATTTCGTCGCAAAACAAAGAGCGATGCTAATTTTGTTGTCTGAATTTCTCTCTATCCCGGGACCTATATTTATCTACACTGTTCCGTTATAATCTTCTTAGAAATCACTATTGTAATTTAACATTAATTTATCACTAGAATCAACCATTATAGAGCCTTTAAAATTCCCAGCCGAATCTATTTTCATTAACGATTTAGGGTTGATTATTAATTTTTCTTTATTTATATCTAATTTACCATTCAAAATCGTAAATTTATCACTATGTTGATCAGGATGCAGTAAAAATTTCAAGTTTTTATTTATGTAAAGAATATTATTAACAAAGTGAAAATCGGTATTTAATAATATTTTTAACTTCATCGTCGTGTATAATTCCATAATTGTAATAATTGAAATGTGATTGGATCGTGATCGATATTATACCATTTTGAACAAACACATAATGATGCAGTTTAATGTCTCGCTGTGATATTGTACGATTTTTGTATAAGAGAAAAGGAGCGACATTTCCTTTTAACGGCGAAGTCCCAGAAGGGTTTAAATCAACGAACGTCATTTGCGTGGATCCTACGCTCGCCCTTGCTGTAACCTCACACAATTTCTTACCGTTACAGTAAACATAAGATTTGTCAGTAGGCAAATTCCAATGGACAGATAAACAAACCCAATTATATTCACCCGCGTGTGCCTTAGTTTTATAGTCGGCATTCGGTGTTCTTTTGTTCTTTACGTTAGATCCTATAACAATATGATCATTGCTGGTTCCCGCTAAAACCAAGTCGCTTACAGGGCTGAAGCTGGTAAATTCATCAAAACCGCCATTATCATTCCCGAAGAGGCCGTCTATCGTCCAAATAACTGCCTGAAAATGAATTTAATTTATAAACTATAAATATATTTACAATATCGTCTTGTCCACTCGCTGGGTTAAAATCAATGTTAGATATCATTCTTTTTGATCCGTTAAACTCTAAATAACATCTTTTATTTAAGGGATTTGCTTTACTACACAAAGTGGGTTGATTAGCGGAAGTTAATTGCTCTGCGTTGTCTTGACTTAACGACTGATCGTACAATTTAGAGACCTTTCTAGTTTCTGCGTCATATATTAATTCTGTATGATTTGCTGCATCTATCTTATAAAATGCGTCTGCTTTTTTATAATACTCCCATACTATTGTTTCACAAAGTTGCGTATAAGTGTAATTTACTAGACATTCTGCATTAATAGCGTATTTCAAATTTATTGTTTGATTTACACACAAAGTTTTTAAATTGTACATAGATTTATTTCTCATATTAATATTTTCATTTTTCTTATGATATTTACCTGCATTATGATGAAAAATATGATCACCTGTAAGTCTTCCCATTATAATATTAATTATAATTATTAAAGAAATCAACTATAACTTTTGGATTGCAATCTAAATCAACTAATGAAAATTTCTTTACTATTTCATAATAACTTAAACCGTGATATCTATGATAAACAAAATATAAACACTCTTTTGAATCGTATGACTGATACTGTGATGAATTGTAAGTATACGAATAATTTTCAGCCACAATATAATAGACGGTGCTTTTAAACCTTCAGGTTGTTTAATTGCGGGTTGTTTACTAGAGGGAAGAGGGATTTTTCATCTATATGTTTTATATCCGCCTGTGGGTGTGTTATGAGGGCCTTGACCAGTTAGTGCTTTTATAATCATAGGAATGCCGATATTGGCGAGCAAAACCCCTAAAAAACCGCCTGACATATTTTGGACGTTTCTAGACATAATTATTTCATCACACTTAGCTTTATCATTTTTAGATAATTTATTTATTTCTTCAATTAATTTAGATATCACAACTACAATATCTCGTAAGTTTTCATCAACTAATCCATTACCAAATAGACTGTCTATCCCTAAACTAGCTAAGGCTTATGATACACCAGTTGCTAAACCAGGCAAAACATTGTTTGTTAAAACAGGAGACAATTGACTTATAAGTTTTGTTGCGGCAGGTAGAATAGACGATAGTAAAGAACCACCGTCTTGTTTCATAGCACGATAATGTGATGTATTAAATGCTATAATAACAGGGTTACCTTTGTGAATTTTATCATATTGTCATTTATTCACATAAATTTTATCACCATTTTTCTCATTTCCTCGCAAGAACCTTTTTAAATGGTCTCTTTCCGATCCCCCATCTTGCTCCTTTTGTCTCCATCCAGAAACATTTCAGCATGTTGTATCGAGTTGCAGGTCTTATCTAGAGGATGACAGGTACACCTGGCGTCACAATTCTGTTTTACTGTTCATTGCTAAATCATTTTCTTCTATACAGCATTGCCTCGTACATGCTGATCTCCCTTTTTTCCCATCACCTTCTCTTATCACTGGTGATCCTCTTCGGCTCGATCTTGCCTTGATTGCTCCAGACAATTCTCTTTATATCTTAGAATTAACGGTTGGATTTGAAACAAACATAGAAATTAATAGTAATCACAAAGCTACTACGTCATAGGCCTCTTTTGCTCGAACTAAAACCACGATATCGTGAAATCAACTTCGTAAATATTTCTATGGGCGCTCTTGGCATTCTTGAGCCTTCATCTTATTCGTTGTTAGACACAGGCCCGTAGACACTGGGGGGGGCAGCGGGGGCATTGCCCCCCAATAATTCACCGAGGTTGTATATTGAATTATACTACACAGTACTTTTTAATCATTTTTCAGTTCAGTTCTACTCAATCTTGAACCAAGAAGCACCATAACACAGATATATGGCTTGCAGATATCTTGATTCTGTTTTACGACAAACTGTTAACCTTTTTTCAGTGACGACACTAGTGTTGTAGGAGTGTCTAAGAGTTTCTGCTTGTGTAGATGGCAATACTTTTAGGAAATAGGCCATCGTCCCTTTTGAGTGCATTCCATGTAGCCCATGCCAGATATCTGAGGGTGAGAAATGTCTTTTCTTCAATGTGTTGGTAAGATATAGTTTCGCCTCTATCATTGGTGTACATGCACGAAGTACCAAAGAGAAAAGACAGTATAGCTTTTTCCTTTGTCGTTTAAATCTTCAAATTTCGATGAAACTAGGTTCATTCCTTTTTTATAGTGACAATTTTATAAAACCAACAGCCTCAAAATTGTTGAGAAATTAAGAACAAATTAAGAACAAATTGAGGCTGAAGTATTATCGTAAAATATATTTTTGCACAAAGATGCATGCACTGTCCAATAATATATTAACATGAAATGCCATTCCCTCATAAAAATAATACCTGTTTCACAGGCATCTAATTTTGTCTTGCATATTGTCTTATGTCTAAATTGTCTACACCCCAAAAATTTAAGAACAAATTTTATGAACAATTCAGCCTCAAAAATTTAGAAAAAAATTAAGAACAGCCAGTCTAAACCTCAATTTTACTGGTTCTTATAACAAAAAAGAGTGCAAATGAGCCAGTTTCCATTCTTAGCATGAAAATCAATCATGGAAACTGCTTCATTCTATTTTGCAAAAGGGCGTTTTCCACCGTTCTGGAGGGCGTTACTCTGAAAAATTTTTCTGGGGGCAAGCCCCCAGACCCCAATTTTTCATCAGAATGCCTATGAAAAACCATTATTTTGGCATATACTTATGGATAACATGTAATACACCCCCTCAAAAGGATTCTAACCTGACTTCTACATCTGTGCCCCCCCCATCCGGTTCAGCTGTCTACGGGCCTGGTTACACATGATGAAAGAGTTAGGCATCAACAATAGTACACAAAAAGTAATCATTAAGATGATCATGAACATTGCAGTGAGATGCACGTACTATGTCTTTTGCAGAAGAAACAAGGCGTGGACAAATACCGAACTATTAAACTTTTAATTAAATTTGTCTTGTTTTCCGTCTTCTTTTTTCAACCTTACTTCTTTCGTCTTTCTCTTCAGTATTTACTCGTTCTGTTATTGTATGTTACGTTAATATTATTGTTCTATTTTGTTTATGCAGACAAGCCAATTATACATTGTCTGTTAATTAGTGAGATATATAGTTGTAACTTTTAAATTGTTGATGAATGAAATGAAGTTTTAAAAATAATATAATAGATTTATTTTAATATCCCCAAAAGTATGTGATTACACGCTGAAGACAACAAATGGTAACAAACGTCACAAATCGGATGGTATCATTCGTTGATTATTTCACTCTATTTTAATAGGCCAACTCCGTCTTTGGGATTACCAAGGAGTTAGTTCAAAATTTTCTGCTAAATTTACTTAACATTATTTAAACCATTTATTCATTGTTTTTTATAGTTTCCATATTTTTCATTTATAGTACTCTCCAACCCACTTGCACCAGTATATTGCACCCGTATTCCCACATTACATTATATATCTTGTCGAGTTCTAAATCTATGGACAGAAGAATCTGGGGGTGAAATAGTCATGAAAATAGATTGGTAAGATTGTATGTATTGCTTTATAAATAAATATCAAAGGTTCAAATAAAAGACATCTTCAAGCTTGAAAATCTTCAATGCATGAAATAAAGGTGTAGATGGGACTGTAGGTAATTGGAAATTTATACTTCTAAGGATTTTACTTTGTAGAAGAAATAGAGGAGTTAGGTAGTTTTCAAACGTAAGGCCCCAGGCAATAATTCCATAATTTAGAAAAGATGAGAATAATGAAGTATATAGGCAGATAAGTGTTACTAAGGGGTGCCAATGCCTCAGCTTAAAGAAGGGTTCAGTGGTTTCTAGATAGCTTTTTGCTAAGTTCACATATGTGGTATTTCCAGGATAGGTGTTCATCAACCAGTACACCCAGGAACTTCCTATACTTAGCTCTTTTTATATTTTATATATGCTACCTGCATTGTTGGTGTAAGGATAGGTACGAATCCGGCACCTAGGATAAGGTTTTTTAGTTTACAGTCCTCTAGATAGCCTATCGGTTCACTGTGTTAGTGAAGATTCCCAAAACTGCTTAAAATTTTGCAGATGGTAATTCTATTGCATCTACTTGTTGCTAGAAGAAGCCCCAGGCATTGTGCCATTGCCTTGTGGTTTAAAAGAGATCAAATTGAGACTGGGTTTGTTGCGAAGGAACTTTATGCATATTTTATCATAAATTAATGCTCTATCTACATTCATTGTTGATCTGGATTCGGCGATAACGTCTGTAATACTACTGCAAGGACATGGTGGCTGTTCAATGGTTGCGTGAAACGTAGGGAATGATACAGCAATCATGTTTCCAGTTAGACGAGAATTAGTAGGGAAAAGATTTGCTTTCATTCATGGCGATGGACGAACTGGGACTCGTAAGCGAGGGTCTCATACCGGCCTATCACAAAATTGGAATGAGTTGAATTGGGTTACAGGAACGATTCTGGCAGCTAATGTTGACGGATTAGACGCACAGGAAGATTCAATCATTTCCAAAAAAGTCAAGGTTTGTATTTGTTGATTTCTTCTTGTTTCATTCAAGTCACCAATTCAACCTAAATCAAGAACCGCCCTTTTAAGTCTGTCGTTTTATTCCTGTCATTCTCCTGCCCATTCAAAAACTTAGCCTGAGAGAGCGCTTCTGTTCATGGCAAAGTTGTTGCAATCATAGTAGAAAAGCGGTAGAAAAGTGGTTTTGACGTTTGGATAGACTTTAGGGATTGTTTCACGGGTTAACTTCAAAGGGCAATGTTTGTTTGGTAGGGTGCAACTTTCGTGCGCTAAGTGTGTTCAACTTGTCTCTAGCCTGTAGAACAAGTTGATATCCTGTAAAAGAGAAAGAAAATGGAATGTTCAGTAATATGAATGTAGCAATCCTGTATCTGTTAGCCTAGATAGAAGCGCTTGGGTTTTGCGTGATAGGCCATTTGTTAAGTGAGTCTATAGTTGTGGGTTAGCGCACGTAGCGCATTTAATTATATGCAAAACAGAAAGGGGAGCGATAATGATATGCAAAATAGCTCGTCACAGGGTTTCCAAAATGATATGTACACTACCGTTCAAAAAGTGTGGAGCATCATCGAAAGGTTCTAGGGCCGTGCATGCCCGTGTATCAGAAAAGTTTAGAGAAGGGTATGTTTCTTCCTTTCTCATTATATATGCCAAACAGCTATTTCCTTCTGTTCTGTTTGGCGCCGTTCTGTTCTGTTACTTTATATACCGTAAGTCCTCGAATAAGCCCCCGGCGGGGGCTTACTTCACAAAAATATTTTAGGATGGGGGCTTATTCTGTCGCAACCATAAATGGTCATAAATATTTGTTGTTTTCGGGGCGATATCTAAATCCAAGTAATGTATGTTGAAAAAAAGAAAGTCTGTCAAAAATTAGAGTTAAATGTATTTGCTAAATTGCAACATTTACTAAAATTACAACAATCTTCACCCCCATGGGGGCTTATTCGAGGGTGGGGGCTTATGTCACAAAAAATAATTTAGGGTGGGGCTTATTCGAGGGTGGGGGCTTAAGGACTTACGGCCGGTAGTTAAGATGAAGTACTAAGCTAATTAATATCAACTGAGGTCCAACATTTATGCCAGGAAAAATTCTCCTCTAGATTGTGCAGATATTACATCTAGCCCAAGTTGGGAGTTAGTCATAGGTTGTGAATTATCCCTCAGTTTGAATGTCCCCATTTCTGCTTTAGCAAATAAGTCATGCCAATTCCTTCCATTTCATTTCTACTTTTTTGTGAGCTTTCCCTACTATTCAGGGTTTCTGTCTGATCGATAATGATGGTGGCCTTAGTGGCATTTCTACCAGGGGGTATTAGTTGCAAGGTTGTGGCAGAAAGCCTTTTATGTCTTACATTTCTTGTGTACAAGAGCAAAATGAATATAAGATCACAGTTCAATTCAGTTCATTTAATTTTGAAATTCAAAATTCAGAATTGCATGTTAAAACTGCACATTATTAGTATTGCAAGTATCAGATTTGCATATATTGGAATATTTTTCTTAGGAAGGAGCTCTCCCAGTAGTAATGCAAGGACAGCTCTCCATGTAGTGTAACAAGTTTGTGCATCTTCAATAAACTTAGAATTCAGCATTATCTAGTTGTGGATAATTCAGATTTATTCAGAGTTTTGAATGTACTGTGCAAGATTATATTTAAATGAAAATCTAGAGGCAGGGCTGTTTAGTGTTTCAGGGAGTCCGTTCCATGCTTTTGTCCCCATATACCGAATGGACTTCAACCCATATTGAAGACCATTTTTGTGGTTTCAGAATGCATTGCCATAATTAGGCTATCTACTGTAGTAAAGTACTCATATACATTTGAGTTAAGCAAGAAGAAATAATGGAAGCAATAAGAAATTAGTTTATTAATGATTCATTTACAAAGAATAGTCATTTTACTCAAAAAATGTCATGAAGTTACAAAAGTTTGAAGCTCTTGAAGACTGGTGAAGTATGAGAAAAAGGATGTTGATGTGCAATGGCCCCAACAACTTTTGTTGTAGTAGCAGTAGTGTTTCAAGATATGAAGTACATGTTTGGCCCCAGCCAATAATACCATATAGAAAGTATGGTAAGAATAATGAACTATAAGCTATTATCAGTATACTTATTGAGAGAAGGCTTCTGATTTTTAAAGTGCCACTATACCTTATTTTTTATTTCTAATATAATGCAATTCGATGTGCTGAAAACAATTCCAAGCCTGAAAATTTCATTTAGATGCTAAATGTTGAGTTTTTAAGGGATTTCTGATGCTTTTGTGTGGGACAGTACCGCATAGTTGGGAATCTGGAAGCTAGCCTTTCATGACATCATATTGGGAACCTATGTTTTATTCACATATACTGAGATACTACCAGGAGCTCATTCCTGAAGGGTTTTTGTTGATTTTGTGTGTTATATCCGTGTTTTTGCCCAAAAGTGAAAACTCTGAACTCAGTGATAATGATGAAACTCATTCGGATGGAAGAAATTGAAGGAGCTGCAGATAGCGAGCTTGCAAGCTGCTGAGTAGGGCAGTTAAAGCATCTGCTAGAGCATATAAGTGCTGTGTTTTTGATAGAATAGTGTCAAGGATGGTGCAGGAATCTGTAACACAGGGGCATTGAGACTCAAGAAATTTATCTGGGAAATGATAATGAGTGGGGGGGGGGGCTTGCATATTAGGAAGTAATTATGTAACTTCAAGGAGACCATGTCATGATTTGCCAGTAATGCAGTAAGTAACCCCTATAAAGGGATCCTGCAAAGATTTGATCACTTTCCCATTTGACCACAATGTCCTATGATTACATGATGTGCCAATGAGACCAGAAAAGTTGGAATAATGGCAAGTGTAAGCAGGATGTTTGCCATATGCTTTGACCTAAGTTCTCATTAGCATTTAATACAAGTAGTCATAGTATTAGTATTGAGGAGCAAATGCAATGTCTCAAAACATTATTAAGCAAATATTTCTCTACTTCAAGATGTTGATGGTCCAACAGCTGTGTTGTGTATGGCTTGTTTACTGTCAGCTACATTGTCTGTTGCATTATCTTTAGCAATACATGGAACTGGTAATTATTGCTGCAGGTACAAATGCGGTAGATGCTCCTTGGAGCTGCTGTCAAATGCCTATGAATGCAGATGCTATGTGGAAATGGAGGGTGCAATGCTTGGTATCTCCACATTCGAGGTTGAAGTGGATGTTGGTATTACAGGCCTTTGATCATACACATGTGATTATACATGAGCATGCAGGCTTGTGCCTGTATCAGTTCATGCGCTCGATTTGTTACCCGTGCCAGCTTTATGAAAAATATACATCCACGTATTAAGGAAAGCTCTCAAAATTGACTGTTCAGTGCATGCAAATGATCCCATGCGTGCAATTGGCAGCATGCGTCTAATTTACTCATTGAAAGGCCTGTATTATTTCCCATGTTAACAGCCCTTTTCAGCTTTCTTGCTGACTTTAGTTGTCTCAGTTCCCCTACAGAACAATTGCCATTTCCTTTATGTTGCATTCACAGTTGTGATTTAGATGCTTATTATTTCAAGCCAATGGAAATAAATTTTGAATAGATTAACATATTGGTATCTAAGATACGTATTGAATAGTGCTACAGTTCTTCTTTTGATACTATTTATAGAACTTCTGACATTTGAATAGCTGCTACCACCGAGGCATGCAAGAATTTCCAGCAGATGTACTATAGTGACGAACCATATGCATGGGGCTATAGTTTCATCTCAACTTACTTTTTAATCTTTTGCTTTTAAACTTCTGAAGTGCCAGTAAACCTCTCAAATATACTACGTGATTCTTGTCTTGGTGAACAGCATCCTGGATGGTCCAAATGTCATTTTGAACTCTTTGCAATTGTTTATTCCTTGTTAATTATTTAAACCAGTTTGATTTCATTTGAAGTATGCAAGTATCTTCACTAGATTTATCCATTATATCATGCTTGATTACATTAGAACATGTCTCAATTCGCAGCAGTATCACAACAGTTCCCTGTCAAACTAAAAGTATATGGAATTAGCTTGCTATGTGTTTCTTTTTCCATACAGGCCTACGAAATGATGCAATTTCTTCACGTTCAAACATCATGATAGATAGCTTGAAATTTACTCTTACCCGTCAACAGCATTTCACTTACTTCATCTTCTCTCGCAAGAAACAGTTCTTTGTAAGTTCATCAGCCACTTCCGAGCTTGCATCCATCGTCTGACCAATCTATTCATGGATGGTTGATGTTGTAAGTTCCTTCATGGCCTAGTGAAGTGGCACAATCTGTGACATATCCCACATATTTCACATTTCAGTATACAAAGAAGGCTTTGGGCAAACCTTTCTTTGTGCTCATGCAGATAGATCTTTGCATTCTTCCACATTCACAATGGATGTATATCTTGTATATCTTTTCTGTAGCTCTGATCTTGAATTGGCAAGATCACCGCAGCATCACTCCTTGTTCTAAACCAATCTTTTTTTTTATTTTTCTGCTTTTCAATTGCTCTTTCTCTGGTTTTCCATTCTCTTGGTCTGTACAAAGGTCTTACCCCACTCTCATCAGCTGATACTCTTTCATCCTGTTCTTTTAAGGCAGACTTAAATACTTCATATTGGAGTTTCTTATTATATCCTGAATATTGCTTTTTCTTCACTATGTTATTCACGTGTGTACATTGCAGTATTAGATGTTTTATGTTCTATCTAATTTATTTGCATATTCATTAGATTTACTTGCACAATAGGATCATGCTAGTGAGTAAATATTTCCCTAGATTTCTTGCCAGTTTTCTTTGTCAAGTGACAATGAATATAATGGAGTCATTTTCAGAACTGAAATAAAATTACCATTAGATTCCCTTACTGTACCAAAATAATGTTGAGCTCTGCTGATGTGTTGTTGGTAGAACATGTTGCTGTTGGAAATTTCTGGTAGGAACATCAGCCAACAGCCAACAGCCAACAGCCAACAGCCAACAGCCAACAGCCAACAGCCAACAGCCAACAGCCAACAGAAAGAAACAGATGAATGCGATGTTGTTTGGGCATTTTTAGTAAATCTAGGCAGTTTGATTTTAGAGTTTAATTTTGCAGGTTTGACGCATTGAGAGAAATATGATATAAAGGTGATTGATAATATATAAAGGAAATTGTTTAATGTATGATAATGATTTATGTTTCAGAGTACTAGTACATTTTGTACGTACTTGATCTGTTGGATATCAATTATGGAGTGTTATTGAATCTTCATTTATATGAAAATGGAACACGGTGTGATACTATGAACTGACGTCTTTCTGAGGTGGTGCTTGATCCCACATCATTACAAGTTTGTCATTAAATTGACCAATCGAGTGACCAAACTAAACTTGATAGGAAAGGCACCTATGTATCTATGGGACATATTGGAGATGTATATGGCGAAAATATCTTTCTGATTGAGTAGTGTGGTGCCATTGGAGGTTTCTCATTTCGAGAACATAACATTTGGTGCTAGAACTACTGCTGCTAGTCTCTGCAGATGCAGGTCTTGGGAAAAATCAGAGTGCCTTACAAAAGGACTCTTAAGTGACTCTTAAGTGTGGGATAGAAGTTTCTGATTTTATAAGCATCTGTTAGCAACCCCTGTAATTTCCACCGCATGAATGCAGTATGTTTTAACCAAATTGTCTGATATGTATAAATAGTAAGGGTCTTTATTTGAAGAATTTGAGAAGAAACACAAGAATACTTCTCTGCCATCATCCTGGTTTTTGTCAGTAAATTGCTAATCTTCCCAGGGTGTTGTTGGTAAATTTCTGCTCTCCACCCTTATGATAAGGAGGGCATACTTCACCATATAGTATATGTATTCCAAGGTTATTTATCTCCCCTGGATCTACCAGGATTTCATAATTATGAAAATGAGTAGCTGTGGAAAATATATGTGGGAAATTTTATCTCATTTTATTGCACTGTCAGGGAAAGTTGAGTAAAGGTCAGGGAATTTTATTTGCAGAATCTTGTATTCATGAAACTTGTTTTGAGCTCATTATATTTGATAAGCTTTTGAACTCTCAGTATTGTTAGTTGATTTTGCTAAATGCTGTCATTTATATTTTTTGTGAACTTTTAGGTATTTGTACAATATGACAGCCATTATCAGCTACAAAAGGAGTGGATCAAACTATACTCTGGAAGTCATAGAATATTTTTTGTTGAAGAAAATCTTGTGTTATGTCGAAGAAAAGGAGATGTTGGGTGTTCTAGTCAAGGGTATGGCTGGCCAGCTTTGGTATGTACAATACATATAAGAATGCATTCTAATTTTGGAGATTGTATTATCATCATTATTACCATGACCTACGTTATCTTCAATGTCAGCAGTAACATCATCAATACCACTATAATCATCATTATCAAATCTACCAACCTTAACAAAGATAAAGTAGAGAGATAAGAATGTGTCTGGAGAAAATTAAGTAGCAGTATAAAAATTGGAGTATTACAGTTGTCCCACTCTGTTACTAGACGTTTTCCTCATAAATGTTTGGGGAATCTCTCTGAATTTGATGTCAAGATAAGACTCTCTCAAAGCACACGTTTTGTCTTAGTAGATTTGCTGTAGTGGCAGTGGCAGTGGCACAAAAAGTAGATAACACTCATAGAAGGATATTAATGAATAGTGAATAGTTAAAAGTAATAGGAATTGAACTACTTATAAACATAGTCATGGAATGTACTGGGAAGGTAAACATTACATAATTGTTCTCTGAATAAGTCAATGGTTTTAGATTGTTCTTATCTTTGCTGAATAGCTACTGTGTCAGTAGTAGTTCTTGTAGGTTCACCAAAGTGTAATATATTACTAGAAGTTACCTAAGCAAGAGTGAGCTTTACACCCAGCATCTTCAGTTTTGCTGAGTTTTTACTTATCAGCTAGTAGGTTATTGAGTTTTCGATTGTTTTTATATTTTGGTCCAATGCTAATTGTCTGGCGTATTGATTCCCACTTAACTTTGCACTGCTGTAAGTGTCTTTCCAATTGAAATAGCAGCGACCTAAAACTGGTTTTAGGGACAGTCAGGAAAAGTGGGGAACTTTTAGTACAACTTGAAGAAAGGCGGGGAGAAAGTCAGGAATCTTTGTCATCCATGTGAATGAATTCTTTAGTGTCCAATAGACAGATTCTGACAATTGTAAAAAAATTTGTATTTTATGAGGTTTTTGATATGTTTTGCTCCTATTGGAGAAGGTAGTTACCCAAAGAGCCTCCCTTCCATACCAAAGTTGAAAAAATGCTTTCAACTACTTAGTTTAATAGATGGACCATTCAAGAAAAATAATATGTATTTCTGGAATTTAGTCAGGAAAAGCACCTTAATTTTAAAAAAAAGTAGGGAAAAGCTAGACAAATATTAGGCAGTATGGTTATGAACCCTGCAATTTCATATCAATTTCTCCTTTTCCATTTTGAGACCAAGGATGTTCACAAGTGACATTTAGTAGTTCACAAAAATATCACAGTAAAAGCCAAATGTCTTTGGAAAGTCAATACAGTAATTTATTTGAAGACCCCAGTCATCAAACCACTTGCACTTACGTAGTATTATTGCTATGCAGTGTCATTGGATCTTAATGAATTTTGGTATGGTTGTCTATTATATTTTTTTATTACAATTAATGTGAAACATAAAATCCGATATTTGAGAGGGACAGAAACATAGCTTTCCAAAAGTGGAGAATCAAGAGGGACAGAGATAAGTGTCTAAAATTGGATTTGATTGATAGCACATTCTCATATCTCAGTACTGGTACAGTCTATGTATTAATTGCTAATATCTTATTCTTAGCATTCAGTATCAATTTCAATTCCAACTTACACCTGTTTTGTTTTCGCTCGTCAACTTGCCTTTCATATGCCTGTCTTTAATCTTATCTAGTTCCACAATGCCCTGATGTTTATATCCATTTTCGTAAATTTCTTTCATCAATTTTCCATTCGGAAGTGCAATCACATTTAGCTTCACATTTTTCTTTTTCTTTAATGCCAACACTCCACCTTGCTTAGCCTTGAAAATTTGAACAGTTTTCACTAATGAATCCACTTGGTTTCGATTCTTGGCAAAAAATTTTGGATTATCTATGAAAAGGAGATGATTAGTTTGAATTCTTCATCTCCCCATTCATAACAGGCCGCCACTTTCCTCAATATTAATGTCAATGTAATCATACATAGAACAGACAATAGTTAGGATAGACTGTCACCCTGGAAAGTTCCCCCCTTGATGTGCACATATCTCGAACCTTTCACCATAGGATTTTAGTTCTAGCTTCCATGATAGCATACTGTCACTCAAGAACTCTAATATTCTTTGTTATTCATGGCAGCTCAAAGCCCTCACTAATTCAGCCGTTGAGGCACCAAATCATATGCCTTTTGGTAGTCAATCCACTTCATGGATGGTTTAGTCTTTCTCCTTTTACAATCTATCAGAACAGTTTTGTCACTCAACAGTTGGTCCTTAGTTTCACAACTCCCCTTTCTACAGCCTTTCTGTTCACCAGGCAATATATCCCCGTTTCCAAAAATTTCTACACCTCTCCAGCAATCATATGAAAAGTAGACAAATATGTCATCCATTCAGGCAGCCTGCGTACTCCACAAACAAGTTCATTCAGCTGAGTTGCTATTCTCTCACGCATTGATATAGGATTCTTAATCCAATAGCCTTTAACACCAAGTCTTCCAGGGGTCTTCAAATTAGGGACCTTTCTACTGTGATCTTTTACCATTTCTCTTCTGATCTGTTGTTCCTCCATTCTGGCGTTGTTTTGAAATCATCTCAATTCGCTCAACCATTCAGCTTGTGTAGTATGTTCTTTTTCGGTGCTACAGATGTCACTCCAAAACTTCCTACTCTCCAGCACTAGCAACGAAATTTTCTCCCCCACCCTCCTCATTCAGTTCATTTAGCATTGTCCGATCAACAGCAAACGTTCGATTTTGTCTATACTGTGCTATTCTCTCTTTATATCTCTTTATCAACACATGGCCAGTTTCAACCCACTCACGACTTGAAAAAAGCTCAGTACAATTGAGCTATAAAATTACATGTGTTATGTTATGCATTTTAGATGTGTTTATAAAATGATAGATATCATGCAGTTCAAGAGAATAGGTTATGGTTAGTTTAGAAGACTATTTCTGAAAATTACAAATTTCTCATCACAGTTTTACAAAAAGACATATTACCTATTATTTCACGGAAATCCATCATTCTGATCACCGTAACTTCAGTTCTTGATAGGATATTGAATTAATTCTTTTGCAGTATATCAGAAAAATTTGTTAGTGTCTGAAAACGTCAGTTGTATATGATTTCTTTGATAGCCATGTTTAGACAAACCTCCTCCCCCCCTGGACCCACTGTTCTTCACACTGTTGAAGCACTAGCAAGTGTTTTTAGTTTTTCACCTAATATAGACCTGTCTTCCCTTATATTTGTTGATTTTATTGTTGATGTGTATTATGTTAATCATTTGAGCTAATACTGAAGTATGGAGGATTAATTTAGTAGTTTTTTTGTAGCGCTTGGTTCCTATTGTTGATAGAAACTTCATGGATGAAAATCCCCATTTGATACCAGTTGAATATATGGGAGCAAGGAAGCAGTTGTTAGTATACTTTTCTATATATGATTGTAGATAAGTTTCAATCATCCATATATTTTGTTTTAGTATCTCTCCTTGAACTTAATCTACTATAAATATGAATCTGGTTGATTCTACAGATTTTTAGTGTAATCTTCCATTGTTTTCGTGTCTTATTGATTTACGCTATGGCAGTAAATTTTTGAAATAGACTTGCTCAGAATCAGTGAACCAATATCTAATTCCAAGGTTTTGATTATAAGATAGGGTTTTACAAGCTGTATGTAAAGTATGGGTTATACCCTGGCAATTAAACAATAAAAAGTAGTATTCAAGCCAATGAAATCGAAACCTGTGATCAATAGAGCAGTTCACGGCGAGTGCTTGCGTACAAATATCTTAAAAATCTGCAACATTATAAAAGTACATGTGATCATCTAAACGGAAATGAGGAGTGTTCTTCCTTTCGACACATAAATTAGTATTTGTGGGGTGAGTGGCCAAGTGGTTCAGCCAGCTTCAGTTAGCTAGTTGAAGTTATACTTGACTGTGTTAGGTTGGCAACTTGATAGGCGACTTTCCAGATATACGACCAGATCAACTCACTCTGCCGTCCTTCGGAAGGGATGATAAACTAGGGTTCCCATGCCTGGATTTGTCCATAACTGGGACTATCGTACCGCCAAACTCCAGTGTCTGGAGGAAACTCGAAAAGAAATTCAAGTACAACTTCCTAGAAGTATTATATGAGAATGAATAAGTTTTTGAGATATAACAGGTATATAAAGATGTTTTCTACAGTATTGTATATTCTACAGTGCTTTTGATAAATACATGTTTACCATCTCTAAAGCTCTAAAGACACTGATAGAAACCACAGTTATTTCAAGTTCTTCTACAACTTTTTGAATATCCTCCTCTGTTTTTGTCATTTGATGTATTTAGGTCCTGGGTGTAGAGAAATTGCATGACATACTTCCCTCACAATGGCTGAAACTGATGATCTGGAAATACCAAATGCTGTTTTGTGTCGGCCTTGGTCTACAAGATAATATACAATAATGACGACATGTTCCAACTCTACTAGGCCTCTCCCACAATCGATGTGATCTTCTCTTTTCGACGAAATTTTCGGCCATCTGTACATTCTTTGGGTCTATACAGTACTACCACTATAGTCAACTAGTGACAACAACTGTTGTTGTTTGAGTTGGAAAGGTTATCATAATACACTGACAAGCAGCTATTATGTTGTGCTACAGCTGCTAGCGAATTATTGAGTTAGTTCAATGGTGCCAAATTCTAAGATTAGTAAAGTGTGGCCTCGCTCATTTGCTGATCAGGTCTCCTTGTGAATTCGTATTGAAAGTGAGGCAGATTTCACCACCTACATTGGGTTTTCAAGGGGTTCAAATCACTCTTGATTTATTTTGTTAAACAGATTGGAAGTCATATTTCAAACCATGCTAGTTTTGCTACAGCTAGCTAAGAGTGGTATAAATGGAAGGCCTATCCATATCACTTTTGATATGGATCAGAAGTGACACTTGGCAGTGTAAACGTGGCCTAGGACTGACCCTGACCCTATGCTTTGCCACACATGGCAGGACTCCCCGCAAAAACCTACGGATTCTTTTATGATTGTATACTATATTTGTGCCTTATTTTTATCCTATTTTATTCTATAGTCTCGTAGAATTGATGCTATTTCATGCTAGGTGTTCTTAAATTTCATGCTATTCTATGCTTCCCAATCTGTATACTGTCAACAAAGCAAACCCAACTCAGATTCACTTAAATGATGGGCTTCATGCTAATAAAAATGAAAATCTAAATATGAAGATGATGTTAGGTACTATTTATATTTATGGTTTCAGTCTTGCTTTTCAGCCACTACCTTTCTAAGGGTCAAATATTTATTAAAGTACTTTTTCATAAGATAATTTGTGAAATTTGATGCTAATTGTTATTATTCAGGCACTATATTCTATACCTATTAGAAAAGTTAATAATATAATAATAATAATAATAATTCAATTATTTACAGTAGGCAGGAGTACATAAGTATGTGGATAGCTAATGTACAAGCTAATTAAAGCCTGCTACTTATAAAAACTATACTTAATACAATTATAGCAATTTATTATACAAAAAGAAAAGCCAGAATACATATGTAAAATGAGTAAGAAGATAAGATATTAAAAAAGTACAATAAATTAAGCTACGTTATGAACCCGATCTGGCTTACGAATTCTCTGCACAACCTGCAGTTGCAGTTAACTTTCCATCCTTTGATTTGCCTTTTGAATGATGGGAGGGTTTTAATGTTTTTAAGTTCCTCAGGTAGGTTATTCCAGAGCTTGGATCCTAGAAAGGACAAGCTCTCAATCCCATGTCTAGAAGTTTGCGTTTTGGGGATTCGCATCATCAATTTGTTCCTAAGACTATAGGTCATGTCCTTTTGTACAAAAATTTCCTTCATAAAACTTGGATTAAGATTCTGTATGGTTTTGTAGACTTCAATCATTAGCAACTGTAGATTCCGGGAGGCGATGCGCAATGCTAGGCCTTTGCATGGCGGCGTGTGTATCTGTGCGAAGGGGGTGAGTGTGTTGCCACCAACTTTACTGCATATTCGGGACGTGCATTGAATGTGCTTTCTATTGATATACAGTTTATATGCAATTTCAGCTGTCCTTAACCTCAACATGCATTCATATGAGTACAACAGGATGACAAAGATAGCCGCACATCAGCTTGTGAGGACTTGCAATGCCATACGCAATGAAGGCTATCTGTACATTTGATATCTAGTATATCTATCGGTTGAAATTACACATGGTCGAAAGTTTCATACCCCTTCAATATTTCCCAAGAATTGTCATACCCCATTGAGAAATAAGTAAACAGTTTCATATCTTAGTTGCTCTTTACTCCTTAAATATTTCAGGGTAGATTCCTTCATTGCCACTTGTAAAGTAGCATTGCCACTGTCATCTTCAAGATCTTCTAGGCTTCAAAAGATCACCTATAGAAAATGTGCTCTGCAATTTACTTATTGGGAAATATTGCCAGAAAAACCTTTGCACATGAGGACATATCATTCTTTGTGAGATTTCTTGGCGTCATGCATAAAAAAGTTTTCATGAAAAAAAGTTGATTTATGCTTGAAACTGCATTTGAACAAACAGCTGTGTACTCAAATTTATAAATGACTGACCCCTTAGGATATGATTTGTCATGGCGCCTCTTCATATTTTGTACCGCAGAATAGTAGCACAGAACCTATTCCCTTGGTATCCATGTTGATACCATTTGTGGCTGATGTTTTCGAAGCAAAACAAGTAACTGCGATCTAGAATTAGGTCTTTGTCCACGTAAATGATTATAATCATACCCTTAATATATGTATAAACGAAGTTAAGTATCATATCTTGTATTTGAGAATGATTGATGCCAGAAATTCTTAGTACCTGTCAAAAGTCATCTAAATCAATTTTGTTTTCAGTCTGCTTAAAATCACGTGTTGCAGTCTATTTACTGTATTATACATTAGTATTTTGTAGAATAGAACAGAAAGCATGTAGGTATTGTTGAGTTCCAACTATAATGCAGTTGCTTTGTTTTGTTTCAGGTCATTCATAGCATTTGAAGATATTGTTAAACTGTTTCCAGATGAAGTATGATAAATTTTCATTTAAAAGTTTGAGAAATTCTTTTTTATTATTGCCAACTGAATTATATTTCAGAAGAAACCAGTGTTTGATAAATATGAGAACAGTGATGTGGATAAAAGCAGCATGTTGTTTAAACTTTTCAGTTTTGATGTAAACATGCAGAAACAGTGAAGATGCATCGTTAATAATGAGAAGTGTTCTTTTCAAGTCACTTTTATCCGACTTTGATGTTTGTGAGACTTTCCCTTCTCTATTTGCTAGTGCACTGTCCCTACAGACCTACTCAGAGAAATGCACGTTTTGGGTTTGTCTTCCTCTCTATTCGCGGTAGTCTGAATCTCTATTCGCGGTATTGGTATTTATCTATGATATCTGAGTATACTGTCCAATTGAATCAATGATTGTCTAAGCGTTCATACATATGAATGACTTTTGTTGTTGTTAGGCTAGGAAAATTTGTTAGAGTGCCATAAGGAGCCTGCGACTGCAAGGGGTTGATCCAGATACTTTCCGTTTAAAGTGTTTTCATATAATACCGTGAGGAATCTTAAGGAACCAGGGGTGATCTGCTACTGCAATTCTGGCACTCAATATGTGAAACAATATTCTTCTAAGTAGTCACCAAAGGGTTTGTGAATTTTTCATACCTTTGTGGATGGGGCTTATTCGATAGGTGAGCATATATGATGGGCTTTTTTAAGTAGGGATGATTCGAGGTTTTGTCGGAATTTATGCTACATTGATTGTTTGAAACTTGATATACACACGAAGCAACTTATCGTGAAAGAATGGTGTGTTTGCAATTTTCTTCGCAGCAATCCATCAGTTTGTCATTGTCGAGGTCAATCACCAGTTTGATTGGGCAGTGATAAGCATGTGGTTGATTTTTGAGAGAAGAGTAACTCAGGCTGTCTGCAAGTGTTGCAGGCCTGCATGACTTATGCTTAAATATATATGCCTAAAGAGCCTGGATGTTGTTGAATTTGGTTGACCTATGATGTAGAGCGCTCAGATTCCCCCATTCTTCTTTGCTGTTTAGCTCCGGATTTAGTTCTTTGATGACCACAGCTTCTGTGTGTGATGGTGTTGTGTTGGAACTTCCAAGAGGACTCTGGCTGAATTGAGATTGAATTCCCAAGAAGACTTGACTTTGTAAAAAAATGATTCGTTTGAATAGTTGTTTTTGAGTTGAATGCGTTGCAAACGGGTGTTTTTCTTGCTGTTATTTCTACACTGTGTTTTGGTCTAGGCCATTTCGAAAATAGATAACATATTTTGGCTCAGTCGACAGGATAGTTTGAGTAGATGAAATATGTCTGATGATAAAAATGCTAGACCAAAGCCTGGGCCATCGGGGCTAGGTTCTCAATGAAGAAGAGAGCAGTATATTGGAATTCCAGGGGAATTTGACAAGCAAGAGGATTGGGGAAGTTATGTTTCACGTGTGAAACTTTTCTGGAGGGTCAACAAAGTTGCTGAAGAGGATAAAGCGGACCACTTTTTACCCTTTGTTGACATAATGCTTTCAAGAAGCTGACAATGGTATGTACACCAGAGGAACTCCAAAATGAGCCATTGCAAGAATTATTTGCTGTTTTTGGGAGGTATTATAAGCCAAAACCTTCAATATTGGAGGAACGTTTTAAGTTTCACAATAGGAAACATATGACAAACGAATCAATAGCTGAATATGAAGCAGAACCGAGAAGGTAAGCTAATACATGCGAGTTTACCATTGCTACAGTCGCTCAGGGATCAATTTGTTTTCGGTTTGAATAACAAGGTATGGCAACATCGTTTATTGCAAAGCATGGTGCTGTAACTTTTACAAGAGCTGTAGAAATCACGAAGGCTGCCAAAGCTGCACGGAAGGATGCTCAACAGTTTACCAATTCCTCCTTTCGTGGATCTAGTGAAGTTCACAGGGTAATGCCAAAGAGCGAGGGAAGCAAGCCTCAGGATGAAGAAACAAAGGGGAAGCAGGTTGTCTCAATTTCTAAAAATATCATGAAATATTTTAATTGTGTTAAAGAAGGACATTATGCCAGAGAGTGTAGGACTCCACGTAAAGCTCCTCATGTACCTCGCAAATCCTCACCAAGCCAAGTTAAGCATATTTCTGAAGAAAACATAGATTTTGAGACATTGTCTGTTAGTCCAAAAGAAGCCAATCATGTTGCAGAAAATTCAAAACCATGCCCAAAAGTTGAAGCTAAAATTAATAGGAAGCCAATCAAGTTGGAAATTGACACTGGATCTGTTGTTGCGCTGATCAACGAGGTTACATTGCATGATTCTCTTGAAGCCCCAGTATTTGCAATCTTCGCCTTTGGAGTTGAAAAGCTATTCTCATGAAAACATTCCATTACTGGGAGAGTTTGATGCAAATGTTGAAATTAATGGACAAGTGATCAAGTTTTGTGCAAGAGTAGTAAAAGGCAATTCCAGGAATCTTTTGGGAAGAGATTTATAGAGTCAAATTCGCAGTCGATTTTTGCTGTTTCTGTAACTAAGGAAAAACAACTGAAAGCTGTCTTGGATGAATTCGATCAAATTTTTTTGAAAGAATTGGGATTGTGCAAAGGTGCTAAGTCCAGAATTAACATGAAAGTGACGCAATTCCAACATTTCGTAAAGCACATCCATTGCCATTTGCTATGAAGAAGAAGGTGGAAAGGGAACTTGATCATTTGGAGCAGAAAGGAATCATTGAACCAGTGCTGTATTCGGACTGGGCGGCTCCAGTTGTTCATGTTTTGAAACGAAATGGATCAGTACGACTATGCGGTGATTTTTCAGTAACAATTAATCTTAAGATGGAAGTTGCACAGTATCCTTTACCTCAACTAAATGAATTATTTACAAATTTAAATGGTGGGGTAATTTTTAGCAAATTGGATTGTTCTGAAGCTTATTTGCAAATCGAGATGGATAAAGAATCTCAGAAGTTAATGGTTATTAATACACACAGAGGACCTTTCATTAGTTCAAGAGTCCAAGTGAAAAAGAGTTCGTTTTTTCACAAAAACGAAAAGAGTTCGTTTTGTGTAAACAAAAAGAGTTCGTTTTTTCACTTGGACTCTTCAAGTAAACAATGGTGAATAGGTGCTAATTGGCCAATCATAGAGCCAAATAGACGCATTATTCATCATATCACCTGTACCCGCATCTGGCTATATATTTCGTTTCACCTTTCGGTCGCTATCCGACGTTTCATACTCTGACGAGTGTCGGACGAAAAAAGCTTTCAGTATGCTAAAGCAATGTTCCCGCTTTTTCGTGCTATAGTGAAGAGCTCTCCTCCTTCCTCGCTAGAGATGCTAAGTGGTCTTTTCCTCTTGCATGCGCACTGCGTGATGTTTCCGCAATATAAATCTGTTCTTTTTCGTTGCTATTTGCACATTCCATACAGGTGACGCTGTAAGTTATTCCATCAATATCACAGGGGCCTTTTCCCCCATTAAGGCATACCATACAGTCGGCTTTCCCACAAATTTTACACTTAAAGGGGTTGGATCGTTGCAGGAGTCTCTTTAAGGAGATGCCTGTCTGTTCGATTACCTTGATTTTGGGCCCACTTGCTGTTATCTCTTCCGTGTACCTTCTCTGCAGCTCCGATTTTGGAGTGGCAGGTATAAAGATCACTGCATCATTACCTCTTGTTTTATACCAATTATTTTTCTTTCTCTGCTTTTCAAGTGCTCTGTCTTTGGTTTTCCATTCTCTCGGTCTCTACAAGAGTCTTATTCCACTCTCATAAGCTGATACTCTGCCATCGTATGCCTTCAAGGCAGACTTCACTACTTCATACGGGTATACTAGTGTGTTGAAGGAGTATAAAGGCTCATATGGACTATATACAAGATTTGAGTAAGTAGCTTTGATTATATATCCTTTCTTACCGCGGCAACAAAGATATCTTCACTATGAGTTTTTATCCTTTACTTGGTACTTTGTTAGATGTTCACTAACTCTTTCTCCAATGCTCCTTGCCGTTTCTCCAACGTACAAACCGTCATTTATGCTACTCCCAGTACCCCCTTAACACTTATTTTGGTATAAAACACCTCTTCCTTTACAGTTGGTACTAGAATCTAATTTGCACATCTTGCATTTATTTTGATTGCATTTTCCTTCACGGAAGGGATCTGATTTTGTTTGTAATTTCTTCAAGGATTTTCCTGCTCGTTCAACAACACGGATTTTAAGACCTGCTTCTTTTAGTGCTTTTCTGTATGCTTTTGCTAACTGCCCATTGGGTGTTGCCTTCACAAACATAACTGTTTCATGATCCCCTATCTTATACCAATTACACCGCTTGTCAGTTTCTCTTGTCTCTTTCCCTTCTTTGCCAGAATTTACTCCTGTACATTGGACATTGCCCAACTCTATCACGCTTTATAATTTATTATCAAACACTCTCTTTGCTTTCTTTTAAACTAGCACTTTGTCCTCTTGCGAATATCCAGAAAACTGCATCCTGTGGATGAAGTGCTGTACGTGCTTCGATCTTTCCTCTCCATTGCATTGTACCAAAACATTTCTCATCACTCTCACCAGATCTGAAACCAATATACTAATTTTCGTTTACATAGGCAGTGCTGATTCTTTGTTAATTACATTTTGACTAGCAATATTCTTCATATAGTGGGAGTGAAGGATTTGATATTTACTGTTACCTTCAATTTCAACTTCTTCTATCCACTGTTCAAGGTCTAAAACTGGCATACTTCCGTTCATGTGATTTGATGGGTAGTCAATAGTTACCTGTATACTCTTGTGGATTTTATTTGCAATGTTCTTGATAAACATCATTACTGTTTTATCAGCAGCTTCTCCCTCTACTTTTACATCCGGTTTTTCACAGACAATGTTTATGTCATCAACATATCTAGAATACATTTTAATTTTTACTCCTTCATTTTCAAGTTTTCTTTTAAAGTGGCGGTCCCACCATTCCATGAAGAGATTGGCAACATCACCCGCTATCCCAACACCTATTGCCCCTCCCTTTGTCTGCCGATACAATTTATTTCCAAAACAAAATATGTGATTACACAAGGTCACTTCTAAACTTTTAGCCAGCGCAAATGCAGCCATTCGTTTTATCTCACTTTCATGTTTTGCTTTATTTTTACTTTGAGTCCAACCTGATCAATGCTTTTTAACATTTTTACTTGTACCAGACGACACTAATGTTGGTCTTCTTCCTTTGCCATCTCTAGTTGGACATTAATTGTTGATGTTTTTGGTCTCTTGGGCTATTTCTATCGTTGTTGCCAGCGATAGAAATAACCTAAGTTCGTTTATGTCATTGTGTTTGAATTTGATGTCACTTTCACACAACATTTGTTCACATTTCTGTACTGCAAACTTGATGTCAATCAAAGAATACAGGGCCTCAACATCCGTGCTCCCAACTATGCATTTATGTAGGTTTTCTTGTTGATTACATTCTTTAATTCTGCTCAATAGATCCTCCGTGCTGTCACAAACATCAGCAGATTCCTTGATTAATGGTCTTAATATCATGGATAGAAAATAAGAAATGCGATAATTGCTAGCTATCACTGCACCACTGACAGGTCTCATTGGCGGTCCTTTAATTGCATCTTTGAAAACTTTGTGATCCTTCCTCAAACCATATATTGGTGGAACCATGCTATTTGTAGAATGGAAGTTATTTGTAATTCGATCATCTCCTTTCATAATCATGCACCATGCAGACATATATGCATTGAGCAATTTCTCCATACTCCTATTTCGATTGTTCTGATGTATTCCTATAAGTAGGTCAGAATATCCAAAGTACTAGACAAGTATGTCTTTAAAGAGTGACCCATTTCGCCCCACCTATAAGGATAACATCAATTTGAGGTTCTGATCAAAATGCTGCGACTCTTATGACTTTATCTTGAAAGTATGATTAACAGTCCTCTATAAAAGCTCTAGCTTGGAGATCCCTCTTGTTGCTTTTCCAGAATAACCTTAAGTTGTAAAAGGTGTCAAAATATTGTTAATTGACTACTGAACAGGTTTTGCCTGGTCTATGGCCTGTTTCCACTTCATTCGGATTCCGAATTCTGATGATAATCCATTGATCTCTGTTCAAATGCGAACGCTCTGAAATCGCATACGAACCTAGCTCATCTGAAAATGAAGACTTTGGAAGATTTGATTGATGAAGGAGAATTTCCCTTATTTTCCTAGCCATCAAAATGCGTTTCTAATAGACGATGTAAAGTTTGGAATCAGTTCAATTGGGGCTGTAGGCAATTTTGCTTTTGCTCTATAGAGATTGGGCACACCAACTCCTATGGTTTCATTTGATTACTGAGTATTTAAGTTAGTAACACTTAAGGAATTTGTGATAGTGACCCTTTATGCCCTACCAACCCATCTTACCTTATCCCAGCTACTCATTTCTGAAAGCCCATTCCCGCTGTATTCTAGTACTTTCAGCTGTTGCCAAATTTTGGTTATACTGGTTGGTGTTACTTGGAGTATTCTATATTTGCTAGGTCTCCTACATTTCGCTGCAGCCACAAACATTTCAGCATTATTTCCAGCTGACCCCCAAGAATGACAGAAGTTTATGTAATCTCCAGTATATCTTTTTAATTACTTTGCCCCATGGCGAGGAAGCCAGGAAATTCCAGTATGGCATTCATTTTCATTCAAGATTCCTTCTGATGTATAGACCCCCGTTACTCCTTTCTAGCACCAAAACAACAGCTCAGTGTTACATCAGCAGCACCAGAGAATTAAAAAGGCCCTTTCCCTCCTGAAAATTAATTTTTGGATGCTGTATCATACTACTAATCAAATAATATTTACATGTTGATGAGGGGTATTTAGTGTTCAGTTTGTTTATTTGGGGTTTTATAGCGTGTTCTTGGGGTGGTCAGTTGTTTGTGGGGTGTCTCTTTTGAAACGGTACAGTCCCTTACCTCAAGATTGTTGAATGATGCCAAAATAGACATGGTTATGAGTGTTTTTTGCACTCAATGTAGTTTTTTTGCATAATTGTATCAGCGACCGTCTTTAGATTTTCTTTCTCCCAAGTAATTTCCACTGTTCATTGATTTTTTGTGTCTTAGGATCAATCCTTGCTTTTGCAAAGTCTTCAGCAAGATCCTTATTTGAAGTCAGATTACCAAAGTTGGGAGAGGACTCAAAAAACTCAGATGATCCTGTTATATGGTTAGTTGAATTGGAATCTTGTGAAATTTAATAGGGCAATTGTATGTCTTGGACATAACAGCTCAATAATTGTTGTTATATGTTGGGTCAAATGTAATTTAGTGATAAATTACCTTTAGAAGCTTTTTGACTCATCATGACTGTGCTTTTTATCACAACTTTGTAATTTAGAAAGACTTTCACTACAATGTAGTGTTATGAGATCATGTGAAGACAGGTAAACGCATGTATTGCTCAAAAGCTGTTCAGCTCAAAATATAGCAAATGCAAATAGAAATAGTAAAAATAGTTCGATTATAGATGCCTGCATTATGCACAGAAACAGTAGGGAGAAGTCAGATAAACTGAAGATAAGGTTACTGCATAGCTCTCTTGTTAGAGGGTAGCTAAACATAACATCGTGAAGTAGTAATTGCTGGTTTGCTCCCAATATACTCATTCAAAAATGTCATTGATATTGATTTGCTTTTACCCCGTGGATGGGATACTTATGTTTCCCTCAAGCTGTTGATTGCTGTCCAGTTGTTATTATTTTTCGGCCCAATTGTAAATGGTATAGCTGATATTCTCACCATCGCTCAGGAAGGTGAAAATGAAATGAACAGAAGTTGCTCAAACCTAATGAATAAATGTCAGAGTGGCCACTACTCCTGGAAACTCCTGGAAAATGCTCCTGGAAAATGCAAAAGCTCCTGGAAAACTCCGGGAAGTCAATTTTTGATCACCTCTGTTAGACCTTTTTATGACGAATTGTCAAGAAACCTGTGCATCCCCCCTACCAGTAGGTCTAAGAGGAAGATTGTGCATCAAAAATTGCCCATTGTAGGTAGCCCCTAAAGCCTTATAGAACATACTATTTATGGGTTTGGCACCAATGTCTTGATTATACTTTCAATTACTATATTTTCTCTTTTGAGTTCCCCTATAGTGAGTTCCCTCCTTCCATAGCGTGCCTCTAAAGTGATGGAAAATTTAATGAGTTGCTCCAACGTTATTTAGAGTAAAAAGGGAGTTTACGATCGGAGGACCTCAACCTGAACGTCATGAAATTGTCGTCGAGGTTCCGATTCATAACCTCACTGCAAAAAACGAATGAGGGAAAACTTCATTCTAAGTGCTAGGTTATTTTGGCGCCAAATTTTCTTCTAAGTATGCATCCCTGTGATTGATCTAAGAAGATTGAGAATTTTATGCATGTATTGTTGTTTGAAGTGCCAAACTTAAAGGAGCGTAGAAGGACTTTGCTCCTCGCACACCAACAGAAGCTGATTAGCAATGAGGAATTTCTTTTATTATATCATGTAAACACATCTACAAGCCGAACTTACCCATATTGAGCCTATAAGAGCTTGGAGTCGGATGCTTTGTCAGACGATGAATGTAAGTCAGAATTCAGGTTTTATCGCAACGACATTTGTTTACTAATGGAAGCCATGCATATACCCCCGGAAATCATCTGCTACAATGGTTTGCATGTCAACGGGATTGAAGCCCTGTGCATACTTCTAAAAAGGTTTGCCTACACCTGCAGATATCTTGACCTGCTACCAAGGTTTGCTAAGCCTGTTCCCAGCTGTGTTTGGCATCAAACTATGTGATGAATTTCATCTATGATTGATGGAGCCATTTTCTTGCTAATCTTGAGCAGCCTTGGTTGTCCCCGGCAAATTTGCTGACACTTTCTGAAGTGATACACGAAAAGGGAGGCACACTGCAAAATTGCTGGGGGTTTGTTGATGGTACTGTTCGACCAGTTTCCTGTCCTGGAAGAAATCAATGGGTGCTTTACAATGGGTATAAGCAAGTTCATTCTATCAAATTCTAGTCGGTTGCAGCACCATATGGGCTTGTTGCAAATCTGTATGGACTGGTGGAAGGTAGACGCCACGATAGTGGTATGCTGGTTCAATCAAGACTGCTGGATGACTTGCAGCAACAGTCTTATGATCCTAATTGGAACATTCTCTGCACTTTTGGTGACCTAGCCTACCCACTGCGACCACACCTTCAAACTCCTTTTAAAGGTGCAAATGTGACCCCCCTACAAAAGCAGTGGAATAAATCAATGAGCCAAGTCCGGGTCTCTGTTGAGTGTATTTTTGGGGACATTGTTACTTTTTTCAAATTTTTGGACTTCAAAAGGAACTTAAAAGTACAGCTAAGTGCAGTAGGGAAGATGTGAATTGTATTTGCTCTTCTTCAAAATGCAAGAAGTTGCGTGTATGGGTCTACCACATCAGAATATTTTGATATCTGCCTTCCACAGCTTGAAGATTATTTTATATGAAGAAAACTAATTTTACCTGTTGGTATTTTTGATGTACAACAAGAAGACTACAGAAATACTGATGTAAGCAAAAGGGAATAAAAAAGCATTAATAAAATTCCTCTACAAACGAAGCTGGAAGAGTAAAAATTTTGATCATTAGAAACAGAAATCCAAAAGAAAGACAACATTACTCTATGTGACAAATCATTAAGCAACTTCTAGATCTACATGTAATAGGTGGTAGAAACTTGTCTTGAGAAAAATGTCTTCATATCAATAAGGAAACTTTTAATACTTGGAGTGGAATTCAAGTGTTTAGAAAAAGTGTAGCGAACCCTAAACCCAAAGCTAGCATATGTTGTATAGGCTTTGCATATAATAGCCCCAAAACTAGCAAAAAGCTAAATGTTTGTGAATTTTCATACAATTTTTTGGTGAACCATTTCAAGTAAACATCATTAAAGCATTTCTGCAGTATAAGAAACAGACTGGTAGGAGTTTGCTCTTAAGCATAAGTATGTCTATTTACAAATGAAATGTGTCTCTATTGTTCATTATTTGGTAGCACTCGCTGCAGTAGAGACAACAGGAGTATATTCTGTTGTTGCTGCTGGTCAATAATCTGCTGTGTTTGATTATGCTGCCTTTGCAGCTGCTGAACTAAAGTGTTTTGCTGCTCCTTTTGTAATTGAAATTCCTCTTTCTTTAACAAAATTTCTTCCTTTTTATATTCATCATCTTTCATGGCTCTTTCTTTCAGATATTCTAATGTTTCTGTGCCACCTAGCTTCCTGCTCATCTTTTCCTTAGTTTTCTTCCTTTTCTTTGTTACTGCAAAGCTTTCTAGGGAAACATTTCTCATCTCTTCTGCTTGCAAGGCTTCTTCAATTTGCCTTTTCTTTTTCTCTGAGACAGCTTCTTGCTGCAAAGATAATGCCTCATCAAATTGCTCCACAATATCTCGGATGGCTACAAAGACATCTTCTTCTGGACTTGTTCCAGATGCCCTCATATCTTCAATCACTGCCAAAAGTCCTTGGAACACCCTTTGACCGCAGCATTTCATGTGACAATTATGAGATTCCGGTGAAGCACAACGGATTACGCCCCCCCTACCCCCCAGAACAATGTTGAATTAACGGTTGGGTTAGCTGACAGTTGTGTGAATGCAATTTGACTTACTTACTGTGTATAAAACCTGTATAAATCAACATTGTTTTCAAGGGGAGAGGGGAACGCTCACCAGCCAGATCAAAAAATACAGTAAGTGTTCCAAGACTTTTGGCATTGATTGTCTGAGGAAAATCTGTAAAACGTTGAGGTGTACAGGAAATAGTTGGTGGGGGGTAGGGGTTTTCCATAGTGCTGAGTTCAATAGTGCCATCTAAAAGTACATATATTGGGGGGAAGGTGTAGAATTAAAGGGGTTCATAGAGTTCTACCTCATGAGTTGCTAATTTAGGTGTATTATTCTTATAGTCGCAGTTGTCTCTTAGTCACAAATAATTGTCTTTCTTTGTCCCCGTTCTTGTCAGTATCGAACACTCGTGCAATAAAAACAAGTGATTAATACATAGTAAACACATACTGGCAGCAGGAAACTCTTCAATACATGACAAATTTTACTCATATGGCATACAGTTTCTATTCAAACCCACTAATTTCCTGTCCGTGCAATATGGCGAATGGAAAAGTCTAAGTGGTAAAAAGGGGAATCTAAGGAAAGGTGTCTTATATCTAATACTCATCTACGCCACGCATCAGAATAACTGAGACAAAATGGTATTTCACGTAAGAATTAGTGCCAAAGCCAGAGCGTATATCTGCTACCTTCGACGAGAGTCCTCCTTGTCGTACAGAGAGATTGCTCGACGCTGTAGTATCTCACCATCAAGTGCTGTGAGGATATGTCGGGAGGGCTTTTCTAGCCAAAGTACGAAGAAGAGAACGGGTCGACCAACATTGATGACGAAGAAAGTCAAGGGCAGATTTATTCGAACTTTCCGCAAAATGAGAGATGAGAACCCGAACGTCAGAATCGTTGACGTCGCAAAAGAGTGTGAAATCACAAGCATCAGCTACAGAACTCTTGTACGTACATTAAATGATGCTGGGTATTATTTTTTGAGATCCAGAAGAAAAGGTATACTTTCATCAGATGACAGGGAACGCAGAGTGCGGTATGCAAAAACAGCTCTGAAAAACTATAACACACACTTTTGGACAGACGAGGTTCTTCTGTATTTGGACGGTGTCTCTTTTAGGCACAATCAAAAGCCATATGAAGATGCGTTATGTGCTGGTGGAAAAGTCTGGAGGAAAAGCAATGAAGGGCTGAAATATACGAGCAAAGGATCGAAAAATTTACCAGGGGGACGTTCGTTGCATCTTTTGGTGGGCATCTCACATTCAACAGGAGTGGTTCTTGCTGAAGAATATGAGAAGATGAACGGACCTTGGTTTGCCAAATTTGTGCAAGGAACTCTACAAAAGGTCTTAATGGATTGTGCAGTGCTAAAACGCAAGGAGAAATTACTGCTTGTTATGGATAACGACCCAAGCCAAAGAAATATGGTAGCGAAAGATGCCTTGCAGGAAATTGGTGCTGAACTTGTAGAAATACCAGCTAGATCACCAGACCTAAATCCCATAGAAAATATTTTTCATAATATTAAGCGTAGTCTTAGGGAGGATGCATTGAAGCGAAAAATTATCAGGGAGGACTTTGAATCATTTAAACAAAGGGTCTTGAGTACACTTCTCCAGTATGATGCATCTGTTATTGACCGCACTGTAGAGACAATGACCCTTCGTCTACAGAGAATTGTAAAGTCTGGTGGATATAGAACTAAATACTGAATTCATTCAAATTACTTGCAATATTATATCTTACAGCTTGTTCATTAGTATTTAAACCATATGAATTATGCAGTATTACAGCGAATTTTCCCTTGTCTATGGTCTCCCAAGGTGTCCTCAACAAGGTGTCCTCAATGAATACCAATCGCCCTTTGACTTGTATAAGGAGACGATGGAATTATGTAGATAAGTGAAAAATTTTCCTCTAATATGGCCTTAAACGACCCATTGCCACACTTTTGCTTAAAAAAACTGCGGCCTTATACCTATAAAGCATTAAACTCAATTCAGCCCAAAGTCGCATTGAATTGGATTCCGTCTCCAATGGTATATTCCAACGGTTTACCATCACGGTTTACCATTCTAGTTTTCCTTATAAAATACGAATGAACTCTTCGATATTGCTGCAAGTTTGCAAAAAGTGGTACATGAACACAAACTACAGCTGTCTATATTTGTGAATAAATCTGCTCTAGATTTTCTGAGAAAAACGAGAAAAACTGCACGGTTTACCATTTTTTGAAATCTGACTTTGATCCTATTCATGTTTATCTGCGTAAAATGGTAAACCGTGGCTATTTCCCAGATTTCACTAAGGTACGAGTAATAGACACGTATTTTCGCGTCATCTCATGAAGGTACATATCGATGTACCACTTTTAGCATTGTCCGTTCTTGGGTACCTACTACCAGTAAAGGATAGAAGGGAAAATAGAAATGGTAAACCGTGGCCAAATTGCACTTTCGCTACCATTACAATGACACCGTAGCTTGTCAACGCTACGGAGGAACAATAGTGTTTACAAAAGTGACGTGCCTATGCCCACTATTGCAACAACATCTTTGTGAAACAAGGACCGCATGGGGAGGCATTTTCTGCTCCTGTTGCTGGAACTACTATTTGAAATAGAAGAAGCCCCATCGTACCTGCATCGTTTCAATGTCCCAATCTTGTATAACAGAGGCTTTTACGAAAGAGATGGGTGCTTCTGCAGGGGCAAAAAGTGGTGTGTCGCTCGAAGAATCGACGTCTTTGCTGTAGTTCGTTTTTGGTGCAGCGAAGTGCACTGAATGGCATTCCAGTAGCAGTGTTCTGTTTTTATAGCATACAACCTACTCTTCAATCCATACCAGAAAATTTGACATAGAACGTGGTGTTCTGTTACAACATTTATAGTTTTTCTCTCACAGTGAAAATGCTACCTTTTCACGTACCCCACCATGGCTCCTGCCAAAACCAATAGAGATATCGATTTGGAAATATTTCCATTGAAATCAGGACCATGGAAAACCCTATGATACATATATATTTTATTGTCATACTATTGCATGGGCAGTATCTGTCTCAGACAATCACTGCCAAAAGTCCTTGGAACACCCTTTGACCGCAGCATTTCATGTGACAATTATGAGATTCCGGTGAAGCACAACGGATTACGCCCCCCCTACCCCCCAGAACAATGTTGAATTAACGGTTGGGTTAGCTGACAGTTGTGTGAATGCAATTTGACTTACTTACTGTGTATAAAACCTGTATAAATCAACATTGTTTTCAAGGGGAGAGGGGAACGCTCACCAGCCAGATCAAAAAATACAGTAAGTGTTCCAAGACTTTTGGCATTGATTGTTGTTTGTTTTCCTTCTTTAACCGCTTTTCAAGAACTTTATATCGTTCCCTCACAGATCTTGCATCCAATGGCTTAAACTTTGGTTCGTGGAAGCTACTTAGGCTCTCTGATTTTATAGTCCACACCATACCTCTTTCTGATGAGCCATGCCTATGCTCACATGGCTGAAACAGGAGAATTTCTCTTACTAGAGCAACATAATGCTATTTGAGCCATTGCATTGATTTCTAGAGAGTGAATAAATATTGCCAGAATACATCTAGAACTAAATTTCTTCCTTTACATTGCAGTGATATGGAACAGCTGAAGGTCAACAACTTTTGTACACTATTCTGTATCTAAAAATTTTAGAAATTGACTGTAAAGTTCTACTTTGGAAAGAAAAAGAACATACAATCAGGCTCCTGTCACAATATTTACGATCTGGTTTAGGTTACCAATTTGAATGAATAATAAGATCTTTATTAAATTTTATGGTAAATACAGCCAATTTCATAATAGACAGCTGACATTTCAAAATCGAAAGCATAGTGAAAGAAAGATCCGCTTACTACACTGTTTTTTATATTCTCTATAACAAAATATCTGCTATACCAGGGTTTAAGTTGGTGGCGATCTAAATTATTGGCCTACTTGCTTTCATTAACACCTTTGCTGGGCCGTATACGACCTAATGGTTTACTGTTTGACCTGCCACTTCTAAAATTTCAGGGTTCTACACCGCTTGCTTCCACTTCCCTTGTTCAAGACTGCACATCAGCTTAGAAAGAATGACAAAAAGGTCAACTGATACATACGATTTCGATTTCACAGCTTGTGACTCCATCTTCACATCACGTTTTTGCCAAGACTTCAAATCTGCCTTCACGAGGTTGGGCTCCTCACAGCTAGGACTTCGTGTTCCAAAGGAATACCCTTTGCGCATGCCCACTAGTAACAGAGCCTCTCTGGAATCGAAGTTGAGGTCGCAGATAACATTTTTGTAAACTCCCTAATATAAAGTGTAGATCACGTTCTGGATCATTCTGTTAACGGAATTGATAGAACATGATATACATGGATATTCTCAGACTAATGTATCACGGCTGTGTGGGGGAGCAGCACCCCACAAACATTGCCCAGCTGGAAAATCTTAGGACATTTGGACAATTAAAGCTTTTTTGGAAAAAAGCTATGCCGGGCATACCTTATCCTACAAGACTTAAATTTCCCGACTGCCCTGAGGTTGTCAGACGGTCCTCCCTACTAATGTTGCAACTTTGAGTCATAAATTCAGTATTCACAATTGCGTACTAATTTTTCCGAGCAGGTTCTCCTTCTCAGCAGGAAATTCAGTGATGAAAGCGAGAATATTCTAATTTGTAAATGGACGTTTTCAGACATTTTAGAGATCACTGCCTCAAATATTTTTCTGGGGGCAAGCCCTCAACCCCCCACACTTTTAAGCACCACGTCTGTTAGGGTTTATTTTGGCACATACTGTTTGATCCGTTGGTGGAGGTTTGCCACATGCAAAAGTTTCTAACTTTGAATTTGATTTCTACCATAGCATCCCCACTCAAGCCTGTTCAGCTGTCTACACGGGCCTGCCTTGAAGTAGTAAATGTTCACAATGAATGTTAATAGTAAGCTTTAGTAAATGTTTAACAACGCTTAGGCCTTCATAGAAAATGATAATTGATCTTTGTCAGTCGCAAATGTTGACCTCTTCACTCCTCCCCCTAATGTCCATTAATTTACATCCCTGGATACTCTCTCAGATACTCTTGGAAAAATCCATGGAAACTCCTGGAAAAGTCCTGGAATTTCTTTGTAAAATATGAGTGGCCACCCTGAATGTATATTCTGAAAATATAGACTTTATTGAGCAAGGTTACTTGGCACTTAGTTATAATGAAAGGTTTGAACAATTCAAAGTTACGATGTTATGCATGGAATTGCCCTATACCTACTATATACTTTCGGTAATTCGTCACCAAATTATCCGGATTGATCCCCCGAATAATCCAGATTTTTCCCATACTCCTAACATATTGCCTAGTAAATTAGATTGTTTAGTCCATATTTCTAGAAATGTTGACGCCAATTTTTGCGGACTTTTCCTTCAAATGTTGATCTCAACAATGCTCAAAATTGTCAACACATCAAAACAATATAAAAAAAATCCTTCTCTAAGAGGAAGGAAACGGACTGCGTCATATGTAGAGGATTTTTCCTTTACTACATTAAGAGCAAAATTTTCAGACAATAAGCTTCTACGGAAATATTTTCGGTCAGGTTGGGGATATTTCGGACAAATATATATGGAATATGGATAATAATATTCTTGACATATAGTGTCCATATAGTCAGGGTATATATATATATATATATATATATATATATATATATATATATATATATATATATATATATATATATATATATATATTACCAAAGTTTCTCAGCAGTAATATGTTAGAAATACACCTTAGAAAAACGACAATTGATTTCAATTTGTAAAACATGTCTCGATTGCTTCGACAACCATCTTCAGTTACAAAATAAGCATATTACATGGTGCAAACGATATAAATATATATATATATATATATATATATATATATATATATATATATATATATATATATATATATATATATATATATATATATATATATATATATATATATATATATATATATATATATATATATATATATAGATATACATACATACATATATATATATATATATATATATATATATATATATATATATATATATATATATATATATATATATATATATATATATATATATATATATATATATATATATTTATATATATATATATATATATATATATACATACATACATACATACAAACTATATCTTCTCCGTGGATAATGTGTTAACTGACAAGATAGTGCTCAGGGCACAGAACCTGTGCAAAGCAAAGTATACAGCAGGAGACAATGAAAGAAAAGACATTGTATCTGTGACTCTGAGTTTCATGCTAGTGCATTCATCAAGCAGACTCTATTCTAAAGAATATTACTTCCAACAGCGGTTCTTATGGATAGCTGTGATAATGTCCTATTATTCTATTGATTGATCATACAAGTTCTTTTGTTCCAAGGAGATACTTGTTCATATTATGGCATTTTGATAGGAGTTCGGACCTTTTGTTCAGCAGAGTGTTGCAGTTGGCCTTAATGATATGCAGCTTTTCTGTTAAGCGAAGGTCAAACATTTCCGATATATTTCTGTATGGTGTGGCTTTGGTGATAACTGTCCATTTTATGTTGTATTCTTGGTCATTGTCTTTGAGCTTCCAGATGTCTTTCGATAGTTCAGTGCTGTTGGCATATTTTCTGCTATTGAATGAACATTTGTGTTGAGAGAAACGTTGCTTAAAGGTTCCTTCTGTCAATCCAATATAGTTTTTCCCTGTTTTGTCGTTATTGGTGGTTATCTTTGCTTTGTATATAATATTCGATGAGAGACAGCTGTTATCTAGAGGGCAATGGTCCTTATTCCGGCAGTTACATGTCTTTGCAGATGGATTGGTGGATTATGGGTGCAGAATTTCATGTTGTGTTTACTAATGATTGCATGCATATGCTCCATACAACTGTAACTTACTTTAATGTTGTTCTCGTTGAATATACTATGGAACTTGTAATGCTTCGGGAAATGGTTGTGGACTAGCTTGAGGAAAATTCTGCCGATGTTTGTCGATACGTTTTTACTGTATAGATGATTGTACCATATAATGTTACGTTGCCTGTTTTTCCCTGCTTTTCTATGTATATTTTGGTTGTTGTATGACAAATTGTAAGTGAATCCACTGGATTTTAGAGCATTCTCATAGATAGGCTTGGCTTTATTAAATTCTGTTTCATTGCAAGAGATGCCAGCTTTTTGGCGATTGATTGCTTCTGGGAGATGTTTGATTATACTGGGAGATGTTTGACGATACTGGGAGGGTGGTTAGATTTAGTGTCTATATATAATGGTAGGTCATTTAGCTGTAGGGGAAATATGATTCATTGGTCAGCTTGAACGTTACACCCAGATAGTTTAAAACTTTCAAATTTGCTTGGATGGTGATATTCAGGCCGACGGTCTTGAACTGTCTAATGAAGTCCTTTCTTATTCTATCTGATTCTGGTCCTGAGATATGTTTGAAGACAGTAATACCGTCATCTCTATATAAACAAATGTTATTTTTCCCATATATTCCACATAAATTATCTAAGATATATAGTCCGATTAGCCGAATTAATATTATATAGTACGCTTGGCTCTGAAGATGGCATTATAGCCGAAACATAGAGAAGGCCCTAGATGCGTTGAGGGACTCACGGTAGAATGACCTTAAGATTCCACCGCTATTCTTTTGTGCCTGGATGGCGCAATTGATTAGCACAGGAATCTTCTGATCTAAACATCGTGAGTTCGAATCCGCACTGGGGCCAAAATAAATTTTCCAATTGTAGTAGCCCACTCATGACTTAGTATATATATATATATATATATATATATATATATATATATATATATATATATATATATATACTATGTGCTCTCGACAAGCCTGTTTCGTGAACGGTATTGTTCACTCATCAGGAGAATCACTTATAAAGTGATAAGCTTATGGTGAATTCATCACTTATGGTGAATTTCTAATATATATATATATATATATATATATATATATATATATATATATATATATATATATATATATATATATATATATATATATATATATATATATAACATAAGAGTCGGAACACGATGGTGTTGGCTGTACGTTACCATTCAGAAATTGTTGGGACGATTCGATAAAAGAATGATCGCATCAACTTTGCTTTTGTGTGGTAGCGAAAAGGTATTGTGATATGCTTAGTCTTGTCGTTTACTAGTGCATATGTAAACTTTGCAAAAATGCTATGAGTGTACGAAGCACTTCAACTTTATTTCCTATTAGAATTTCTTTGTAATTGTCGGTTGTCTTGTTTTATAGGAGAGTATCAATTGCATGCTTTTTAAAGCTTTTAACATAAACGTCCTTCGAAACTGTGTGAATCGTCTCAACACTTTTTGAACAGTAGTTTAGCTTAAAGTTTCACGCTCGATGTGATCTTCAAGCCATTGGTTTTCCCATGGTATCGAGCACTATTTCCAATGGAGTGGTTAGTCTTTGTCTTCTATAAATATATATACATAAATATATATAGCTGCAGGGTACTGGTCGGAAAAGACACATCAGCTTGGTTAGTACTAATAGTTTCAAGCCTTACGGCAATCCTCAGCCAACTAAAAACCGTTAAAACGAACATTACATATAAGGAACATAAACTTTACATCAGTTTCGGCTATCAAGTGAATACTTATTTCTGTGACGGCACTGTATCATAGCGTCACTTCTGTTATTTAGTAGATTATGTGGATCTTTGTAGTTTATAATGTCATATTGTCTCGGCCAAAGGAAATAGAAATAGAAAAAAGAAACAGAAGTTTCCTTTTACTAGTTCTATTTCTGTGTTTTTTTCATATATCTACAAAGATCCAGACAATCTGCTAAATAAATGAAGTGAAGTTATGACACCGTGCCGTCACAAAACTACGTATTCGCTTGATAGCCAAAACTGACATAGTTTCCTTGTTCCTTTTATGTAATGTACGTTTTAACGGTTCTTATATGGCCAAGAATTGCCGCAAGGCATGAAACTAGTAGTACTGACTACGCTGCCGCATCTTTTCTGACCAGTATCCTGCAACTTTTTATGCTATTCTCCTGGGATTGAGCACTATATTCCGGTTTTGGAGATCCAACTGTGTTTTAAATATATGTACATATACACTAGCCTCACATAAGTATTTCACCACCCTGCTAAAAATGGCGGCTAACAGCGGCCAATGGCCTAGTCTACAAGATTTGTATAAGAAAAGTGTCTTGCTGTAATGGCTTCTTCCATCTTAATTTAGTTGGGAAAAGATTCGTTATTTTCTCAAGTTTCACATTAGAACAAACTTTTAAACCGTATTGACATTTTTCTATGAAAAGATTAACACGATTTTGAAGTAGTGCTATCAAAAGTATTGGCAGTAATCGTTTACGATAGGCATGGCAAATTGTAGAAGAATGAAGCATTTTTGAATATAAAAGCGTGATGTTCTGGCATTCCGAGGCGAAAATGTTTCAGGCCTAGCATTCCAAGTGAATGATTGGTAAATTGGCTTTTGCTATATAGAGCAACAAGGCTTTAGTTAATGAAGCAGTTTTGGGTGAGTTAATCTTGAAGATTCTAAATATTGATTGAAATAAGTTGGGCATTTAATAAAGCAAAGTTAAGAATCATCTAGAGAGCCGTTTTGGTATATATGTAAAGTTTGATAATAAGCATAGTTATTAGGGCCAAATGAAAGGCCTATGTTCTTGTAGAAACCAAGCGTTGTGTTTTCGCCTCACAAAGATCCAAGAATTAAATAAACGGGAGATACACTCTGGGAATATCTATCGCAAAACTCACTCTCGAAAAACACATTCTCACAATCAAACGCCTCAATGCTTTTTCAACTTAAATGTCCATTGCTCTAGGTGTTATGAAAAGGCGTATAGCACAAAGATAATTAGTTAGGCGTAACTTGCTTGACTACATAACACCAAGAAAATGGAAGCTTGCAAGAATCACATGCCCATTGGTATTAGAACATATTACTCGCCTGAAACTTTCCAGTGATCTAAAATAATATCATTCTGAACGAAGTGAACCAAGTCAGCAAAAATTTTTCTACTATTATGAGGTATCATAAATTCTGGCTATAAGGCACTGAAACAGCACATTTTTTCTTCAAAATATTAATGTTTTTACACTATTCTGTTATGTCACCTTCAATAAATAAATGCTCAAAAATTTAATAATACTCTTTCATCACAATTCCTAATATTTCTGCCACAGTATCTCAGTAATACTATGAAGTTAGTTTTGCTTCAAAGCTGAGGGAACAAAGAATACTGCTTTTACTATAAATATGGTGATTGTACGCTATGTTGAGCCATATTCATGTTATTAAAATTGTCAACAGTAGCCCATTGGCCACTGTTAGCCGCCATTTTTAGCAGGGTGGTGAAATACTTATGTGAGGCAAGTGTGTTTGTGTGTTTGTGTCTGTGTGTGTGTCTGTGTGTGTGTCTGTGTGTGTGTCTGTGTGTCTGTATGTGTGTTTGTGTGTGTGTGTGTCTGTGTGTGTGGGTGCGTGCGTGCGTGCGTGTATATGGTATTTCCTCTAAAGAACTCCATGGGCAATTATTTAGAAGTCAGCCTTTGGTCATTTGAGGGGGCGCTCATTTACAAACTACTTCTTTTGGGGGCGCTCATCTGATTTGTTAGACATACAGACACAATCCTTCCCAATAGTTGTGTGTAGACACATAAACGCAACATATATAAAGAGATAAGAAATACAAGGAAAAGGGAATCAGTCGGAAAATCATATAAAAATCAAAAGCTTACAAAGCAATATATATGGGAAATGGTTACAAGAAAAATATCAATTTCATCCTCTGTCCATATCTATTCGCTTGGATTCTGGTGTAGTATCAGCAATATGCTGTTCTGAATCCAGCCTTTCAAATGGATTCAAGTCTGGTTTACTCAAAAATTAATAGCTGTTCCTTGAATATGTTTAGACCGGCATAGCCCTCTTTCAGGCAGTAGATCAAGCAGTCTTCACATATTTGATTTGAGTGGTTTGGTTCGTCTTGTTTTCACTCTGTTCGTTATCTTTGGCAAATCATTACTAAAGGGGGCACGCTCATTTGGGGGGGGACGCTGATTTAAATGTATTTACTTTAGAGGAGACGCTCATTCGAGGGGCACTCTTTCGAGGGGAGGCACTTTTAAGAGGAAATACAGTAAGTAGATATAGGCCCTATATCTGTTGTCTATCGATGTTACTATGGAATTGATAGGGCATCGTATGCCATAATACACCACCGTTTACTCTCTTCAGTATGGTAAGTGCTACGGTTTATCAGTGATAATTCTCTTGAAACTTGTTATATTTCAGTTTTTCTTGCTTCTACACAGGTCCATACTCATTGACTGGGTGTCGAGTTGAAGTTAATAAGTATGAACGTTATTTTGAAACAATTTAGTCGTGTTTTAATGAATTTTTTTGGTTGGAATATTTTGATTAGACTTTTAATCTGCTTAAATCTCTTTGATTTCTGAAAACCTGTAGGTTTTTGGGATTTTCAGTTTACTTCATCATTTACCAAGTGCATTTACATGACTGATAGGTATGCACTACAAAGCCAGTGTTGTTGTAGCTGTCAAATTCTGAAATAGCATCAATTACTAGCTTTGTCAGTACTGATTGTTGATGATGAACTAGTATTACCTTATGCTAGAAGTGAACTCTGAATTTAACTGTTTATTTCACATTTCTTTAAATGTTTGGTGGCTCTAGATTTATTTTGTAAGTGTTTGCTGGGGCATGGTACAGTTGGTATGTAATTAAATGAACGGATCATTTAGTTAGTACATATGCATAAAACTTGCGAAAATTTGACCCCCCCCCACTTCCTCCGTGGGAAAATGTCTAACTATCGGGTACACAAACATGCCATTCATTTGTTAATGCCTGACAGGCTATCCCAAATGGTTTGTAAATAAGTAGAATTAAAGATAACTATTTAGTTGTTTTACTAACACAGCTAGTTGTGTCCAGAAACAACTTCATTGATGGGAAAGATGGAATCTTCTTACAAATAAGACATTACAAAATACATACAAAAAGCAATTAGTTTGTCATTTTGCATATAGCTTTGGGTATTACCCCCCCCCCCACTCGTGTATGTCAATGTACGCTTTTGTTTGACTCTCTTCTCCCCTTTGCACTTAGTAAATGAATGAATTTTAAGGTTCTATAGACAATTTGTTGCAAAAATATGAATGCATTTGATCATAACCATACTATTCGTTTCAAAAGTACAAAGTCTTGTTTGCTTTCTGTTCAGCTAGGGTGCCCACTATAAGATGCCTTGGGGCTAAGTTTCTTTTCATTTGTTCCCAGCTAATTGATCAAAGTGGATGATCTTTTATATAGCTAAGTACATGCTCAGATCTTATTTAAGCTAACTGATTGTTTTATTGAAGATTGCTATTTAGTGTTAATCATTTTGCAGTCCTTCACATGGACGATGTTATAGAGCTGTCATTATCTCTCATGACTATTTGAAAAGGGTAGGTTTTGCTTTTTCTGATACTATTCTTATATGTTGATTTAGTAGTACCCATCTTGCGATTCTTATTTGGCTGAATAGTTTTTACAATTAATTTGTTACCAAGAACAAAATAGAGTTCTATATGGAGTCATTAACATATAGGTATTGAATGTATTCAAGTTATAAATGTTCATCAATAGATTTGTTATTAGTTGTTGGTAAATATAGTCAGTAATATCATCTCATTCACTTTGCTTCTTCTTCAGGGGCTCTTTCTCACTGGGGTATTACTTTCACCAGATTTTGCCTACTTTTGTATCACAGGGTTCATTTTCTTGTATGATATTTTTGATACTAATGTTATTTGTTTCTAATTTTTGGACTTAGATTTGTTGGTAGGAAGTCATTTCTTGAATCTAAGTCAACTGTTAGTGAACCAGGGTCATCTGTAAGTGAATGAACAAAGTGTTCTATAACGTTTTAGGTTTTGGATGTGATGGATGACCAGTTGCTTAAGAGCCAAAAGGTTAATCCAAAGCTTATACAAGTGAATTTCTTGGCATCAGGTAAGTATTCGTCAGTGAAGATTTGCCAGTTTATTAGTGACAGTTTTGCTCGAATGTTACATCAGTAGGGAACAGAGGCTCTGCAATATGATTTGAGAAGTTGTATTGTACCATATTAATTTTTGAATTATATATTTGTCTAAAAGGCAGCAGAAAAGTACTCTATCGTTGTTGAAAAATAGGGATCTCAGTCACGTACTTTGTTATAAGTCTAATTACTGCTTTGATTTTCTCAATATCTGTATACCATGTAGATGAAGATATTGACAAACTGATGTATGGTGAAGCACCAAAAGCAATTCCTACAAGATATTCGAGGTATGGTCATCAGGTAGGGAAAATAATCTGCTTTGGCTTTGAAAAGTGTTATTCTTTTTCATTATATCATGACTTTTGTATTGTTGTATTGTTATGTTGCAAAATGGATGCTAGTATCCAGACCTGTTTTATTAGTATGCATGGAGATAGTGATTAGCTAGGGAATTATTAGACGACTAAAGGCTAGATAGAGATATATGCAGGAGCACAATAAATGGCAATGAGGTAAACATTCTTTTCATCATATTTGCCATTTTTGTTTTTTTTTTGGAGTGATGGCTACGCCTCTTGTTCAGGGCTTACCACCCTTTGATCCAGATCTCGGTATCGGGGCATCCATAGGCCCCCAATGGAAAACATGGCTGGCTGATTTTGAAACATTCATGATTCATCAAAGGAGAAGCAACTGTGTTAATTGTTCGAAATTAATGGGGTGAAATGTAGCGATGTGAGTCAAATTGTTAGTGGTTTCAGATCATTCTTCTCAACTGTCATCAACATCATCAGGTCACAAGCTATGCGCCTTACCAACTTCACATGACGTGAACCGAGCAGCATGATTTTTAAAGCTTAGAAAAAATTTCATTTTAAAGAGGTTACACCTACGGAAATCTGTAGTCTCATAAAGAAGTCTGGCTCCCGGTCTCAATTTAACAATTTTAGGCAGATATCAATACTGCTATCTAAAATTGTGTCTAAAATCACTGAAAGAATCATCCACAAGCAACTGATGAATTTTCTGGAAGAAAATAACCTACTGTACAGTCATCAATTCAGATTCCGTAAAGGTATGTCTACCGAGCAAGCAGTAACTCTTTTGTTAGACAATATACGATCAGAAGTTGACAAAGGAAGATTAGTTGGTGCATGCGTTATAGACTTGTCGAAAGCATTCGACACGATCACTCATACAAAACTTCTAAGCAAGTTACCATAATATGGCATACACAACCTAGATCTAGAGTGGTTTACTGATTACCGATTCAACTGTAATGCGATCATCCAGTATGGACAGGAACAATAAGAGAAATTTAGCCTCTCGCAAGGTGTGCCTCAAGGTTCAATCCTTGGACTGTTTTATTCCTTTTCATTTTTAACAATCTTCCTGATGTAATTGAAAACTCCCAAGTAATCAGATATGCAGGTGATACAATATTGTATGCTTCTGGGAAAACTGCTACAGACATTACTGGGAAGCTCAACAGTGATCTCAGTACGTTGGAAGCATGGTTCCATGAAAATGAACTTATTATGAACCTGAATAAAGGAAAAACGGAAACTCTTCTGTCTGGAACCACTAGAAAGGTAGTAAATGGATCATCAGAATTCAGAGTCAGAATAAACAATAAGAAGATAACAGAAAGCCACGAGCTGCAGGTAACTTGGAGTCTCAGTTGACAGTACCCTAAATATGAACACGTTTTTTGAAAAGTGCTATAAAAGGGCATCATCTCAACTCAGTCTCCTTGTGAAATTACAAGGAGAACTGGATGTCAAAGCAGCAATAGCCATATACCAGAGTACAATTTTACCAGCATTCACTTACTGCGGCATCCTTCTGCTCTGCAACACAAGAACTCAATTAGACAAGCTGCACTCTTTTTACAATAGAGCCGAAGCCATTGTGAATAGAAACTCAGTCAACAAAATCACATTGCAGTCTGCACCTAATGGTAATAAAAAACGAGCTTGTATCCTTGTCAGATCATGCCTAAACAATAAAATCATTGATCCTTACAAACACTACTTCCAACTGATTGACCATCCAATTTGGACAAGAAATAGTTCAAAAATGATACATCTCCCAAAGATGAAAACTGAGTATGCTAGAAAAAGTTTCTCTTTCACTGGTGCAAAAGAGGACAGCATGCCTATTTTGGATGCTCGTGAAATGCACACAACAGATTTTGCTCTATTTTTATAGAAACATTTTAAATGAATGTGCTGACACTCTTAATGTAATATTTTACCAGGTACATTTTTTACTACTGTATACTTTAGGGTAGGCCTCGTTCTAAGTAACTTTCTTTATTTTTCACTGGACACACATTGATAACAGCTTCTTGTAAGTTGAAGTGTTCATCCAGTGTAAAGATTCGACATTGTTTTATATCTATTCTCATGGTTCTGATGTTACACCATTAGTTGTATTATCAGGCCACCTCCCGTTGCTTGAGATAATAGATTGCAGGTCTTTCTCTCTAAAACATAATCTGATTGCTCGTAATCCAAAGCTTTTCTAATGATTCTAGCAGTTCCCAATAAACAAGCTTTCTGCAATGGTTCTAGTCCTGGTTTAAAATCGATCTTTTCTAGATATTTGACAATATTCTTTGTGACTATTCCTAATGCGCCAATGACATTTGGTATTATGTACACTTTTGTTACTTCCGTGTTCCAATCCTTGAGGAGCTCATATTTCAAATCTATATAGTACTCAAATTTTTCTTTCTCCTTCTTCTCTACTCTCGTATTGAAAGGGCAAGCCACATTGTTAATGTAACAGATTCTTTCCTTTTTGTCCAGCAAAACTAGGTCTGGTTTGTTATGCTCTATTTTCATTTCTGTTTGGATAGAAAAATCCCATAACAGCTTGATCTCTTCATTTTCTAGGACAGTCATCTCTTTATGTACAAAATGCTCATAGCTCTTTGCAGTAGTAGGAAACCCATATTTCTGATATAACTGCCAATGGAGGATAGCAGCAACTTTATCATGTCTTATCTTTTTGTATTCAGTCTGAGCCAGCTCTCTACATTCTGACACTATATGGCTGACAGTTTCAGCTCTTGCACCGCATAATCTACACAATGGTGAAGTGTCTTCTTTATCAATGTTATGCCGTATCCAATTTGTCCTTATTGCTTGATCCTGAGCAGCCATGATCAGCCCTTCTGTTTCCTTCTTCAAATACCCCTTCTTAACCAATAGCCATCTATTATCTTCATCTCTTCCCTCTTCTGTTTCCCTAACAAAAGCTGAGTGCAATGGTTTGTTGTAATTCCTTTCTTCTCATGCTTTGCATAATCTTTCTCTCAAAATTTTGGGATTCTCATTTTCAGGCATGAAACCTTCTTTCACCACTTCTTGTAGTAGCACCTCTTCCTTTCCATTTACATAGAAACCAAGACTGGTTGACTCAAGCATCACACACTCTTCAATACTTATCAATCCTCGTCCACCTTTACTTCTCTTCGTATATATTCCTGTCTACATCACCCTTGGAATGCATACTTCTATATAATTTACGGGTTTTTCTGTCCATTTGCTGTAACTTTGCTTTTTGCCAGTCTACAATTCCTGCCCCATATCTAATTATAGAGACTGCTCTTAAATTTATGGCTTGGATTGTATTCCCAGTGGTCAGATTCGACTTCAGAATTTTTCTTATTTGTCTAAAATATTCTTAAATATTCTTTTGTTAGGATTTCTTTCATTTTTTTTATTCATTGTTGTGTCGCGCTAGATTATACCTAAATATTTATACCCATCGCTACTCTCTAATGCCTTAATTATCTCTCCCATCCCATAGGTAACTCTAATCCATTACTCGCTACCACTTTATCACATTTCATTTCTAGCATTGCACATTTAGAGATTCCATATTCCATACCAATATCCTGACTATATATGCGAGTTGCTTCAGCCAGCGAATATAATTCAGTCATACTCTTCCCATATATTTTCAGTCATCCATAAACAAGAGGCGATTTGGTTTCCCTCTGTTTTGACCTGACAGATATCCAACCTTCAAGTTATTGAGAACAATTGACAATGGAATCATAGTCAATACAAAGAGTATAGGTGATAGGCTGTCTCCTTGAAAGATGCCTCTCTTAATTTTAACCTGGCCAAGCATTTCTCCTCCTGATGTCAGATCAACAGTCCAAGAACTCATTGACTTTTCTATCAAATTAAAGACATTATGTGCTAATTTGAACATATGTAAGCATGCAAGTATCCAGGAATGAGGAACCATGTCATATGCCTTTTTATAGTCAATTCAGTCAACACACAAGTTTGTCAACCTTCTTTTGCAATTCTTCATCACCGTTTTGTCAATCATTAGTTTGTCTTTTGGTTCCCCTACTATTCTTCCTACAACCCTTTTGCTCCTCTGGCAATAACTTTTCACTTTCAAGGTGGTAATATAACGACTCACTCACTATGCCTGTTAATACCTTCCACATAAGCGGAAGATAAGTTATAGGTCTAAAGTTAGTAACGTCACTCCCTTTCTTCATATCTTTGAGAATCAGGCATGACCTTCCCCTAGTCATCCAAGATGGAGTCTCTCCTATGGTAATGCACTCATTCAGCTGTGCTGCCATCAGTGGGTGCAACTTTGTAAAACCTTTAAGCCAATACCATGCACCTTGTCTGGGCCACAAGCTTTCCATTTGGGGACTTTTCTAAGTTGTAATTGTAAGCTATGTAATGTGACTTCTATATCATATGAGCCTGTTTCCCTACACTCTCTACATGCTGTTCAATCTCCTTTATCTCCTTTATCAATCTCCTTCATTGTTGTACTCTACATCTTTTGACCAGATGCTACTCCAGAATGCTTTGCTTTCAAATGCGTTTTGTCTTATGCCATTATTCCTTTCAATTTCTTCAATTTTTTCAAATAGCAGTTTTTGGTTGGTTTGAAATAATCTGTTTTGTATATATTGGTTATTTCGCTCTTCGTATTTCTTCATCTTTGTGGTTTTTGTCTTTATTCTCTGCTTCAGCTCTTCCACAGTTGCTACAAAACCCTTTTTCCAAACATGGTACTTTCCCTCTAGACAACCCTTGAGACTTTCTGATTTTAGCCTTCCATCTCTCCACTTCTCAACTCTTGATAGATCTTTTCGTATTTCAGCAATCTGTCTCAATAACCTCTTTTCCCACATAGGAGTTTCACTCTTTTTCTGGCTCTTTTTCATATTACCTAGATCAGCCACAACAGTTGAGGCAGCTAATATGAGTATGTTTGTTTCTGTTATATCTCTGCTAAGTAGTTTGTCAATCACTTCATTAATGATACCCAGTTTCTGTTTTACTTCCTTCGGTCCAATGCTTGTAAGTTTACTGACTCTAAAGAACTGGGGTTTTCTATCTTAGTTTTTATCAAATTTAGAATTTCTATCTCTTCATCACTGACAGTTGCGTCACTCTGAAAGTAAATATCTGACTGATCCATACTGAGTGCTTCACTTCCAACATAATTATGTATCTCGTCACTATTTTCAGTTATGTCAGTACGTTCTTGACTAGTGCTATTATTTTCTTTCATCATTATCTTACTCTCTATGTCTTCTAATTCAATATTTGACAAAAATCCATTATTCTTAATAGCTCATACCTGGTCCTCTAATCTCTGTTCAGAGACTGTAGAAACACCAATTTCTTTCCATTTGGCAAACATTCTTTTGCAATATGACAAGCTTGTTCATTTCCTTACTCCAAACAGTTCTAGATGTTTTGTTCCTTGCAGTCATGGGATAACGACCAAAGTCTGCCTGCATGTGCACAGAACACTTGCCGGGTGCGAGACCTTCACTGTTGTCAGTTCCAGCCCAATTTACGCCGTTAACTGATATATTATCAATTGAAATTTTTCACTCATCAAGAGGCTAGTGTTTTTAGGTTACACGACCACCGGTGTTTTTATTGAGATGCCATCTCTAGGAGGGTTGCCAGCCAAGGCTAAAGAGTCACCTTCTACCCATGAGGCAAACTACACGAAAATTTGGGTGAATTGTCCGAGAGTTTTTCTCAATACCAAATATAAGATAGACAACTATATTTAGTTAGTTTCAGCAGAAAAATATCAGCAAATCTCTTGCACTTCAATTTTTTCGTTTTCGACTGAATTTGCACATAAATTGTGTCAAATAGAATTTGTGCGACAAGTTTCTCCCCACTAGTGCTTGAATTATCGGTACTCCCCAGTTATCAATCCATTGTAGTGTTTGTCATATTTTTAAAGGTTCATCCACCTCGTTGTCAGGCAAATGAAATGGGACCAACAAACCACCAGTCATCACACTTCACCCTTCCTCAGTGGATGGCAAGCTTAAATTTTATGGGCCAAGATCAAAACAGTCAAATTTCGCATAGCGATTATCAAGAAGAGAGTGCTATGCAATCCAACGAATTGAGTACGGTTATGAAACATGGTGATGGTGGAAAATTAGATACATCTCCAACTGGGTATGTGTACTTTGTTATAAGCTCTTCCAGGTTCTTTTATTTTGCTGTCCATTTGCTACGTTTATCCTGCAGCATTTCAATGTAGATGTACACGAAAATGTTGCAACAAAATAGCATGCTCTTCCGGTTGTGTGTGTTGGTATATGCCCACTGTGATGTGATATGATGGTGAGGATTTTAGCGAAAATTAAAACAAAATCACGCGTAAAGCAAGCACCAATTGCACTGTTGACTTACCTCTATTATAAGACATAGTGCCTTTAACTCAATATGTTGGCCCACAATGTGCCCAGAACCGTGAAATTTGGAAAGGAATCCATATAATGCCTAAAAATTACTCCATGGTTATTGCTAAGTGCTCATTAGAACTATATAGATGAGCTCTGTGTAGTTAAACATGTGCTATGCAGTAGGTACATGTAGGAAGAGTTTGGAATAATATTTTCCATTTCTGAGATCCTAATTGACTAGATCAAAATTTCTGCAAAATGTCTAAGGGAATGGAACTACTTGATGCAAATACCTCTGAGCCAAAAAGTCGGGGAACTAGGTTCCCTGGTTGCAGTACTTTTCCACCTCTACATTTAGGGGTTGTTGGACTCAAGTAACCCTTTTAAACCTTTCACAGTGACACAAATTCTAACGTAGAGATTGCCTTTTGAGAGTTGTTGGTGTCAACCAAGTTGGTGTGATATACCTTCAATTAGGATGACTGATAGGTCAACTTTAGAGACAGTAGTTTATTAGAAGTATAACTTAGTATATAGAGATAAATAACACTGGTCAACACGTTGTTTCATCAGAAGCTTCAATACCTGATCCGTATAGTATTTTTCGGGATGATTTCAGATATGTATTTTGCATGAGAAGCTTCAATACCTGTTCTGTATAGTATTTTTCTGGCTGATTTCAGATATGTATTTGGTGTTTCTCTAACACCTCAGGTTTTTGAGATCAGAGGACCCCCTTCTTCACAAAACCTAACTTATGCTCAATTGTCTGCGTGAAATCAATATAATTAGGATTATGTATATCTTGGTTATTTCAATGGAATAAGTTTGTTTTGTGGATCGAATGCAGAAATTGAAGTACTTGCTAATTTACTTTGATTACATAATGCTATTTGAGTTATTTTTGAATTTTTTGGCTGACATGTACCTTTGTAGATTCCACCTTTGTTGGAGTTAAACTTCAGTCATTCAATCAATTTCTCAGTCATTTAGGAAAGATAAAATTTTAGCCACTACCTCTTGGACAAAATGCCCTGGGAATGCAAGAACCATCCTGATAAATTCTGACATGCCTGTGGGAACTTTACTGTCAATTCTCAGCAGCGTCCTATAACAGACAACATAAAGAGGATATACAGATTGTACTTTGGTTGCCCTCTGAGTGACCAAAATAAAATTGGACACCGCACATTATATGTTCTGCATGCTATTGTGGCCTATGGGATTGGCTCAATAAGAAGAAATCAGTGATGCCATTTGCAATTCGCATGGTAAGGCGTGAGCTGAAAGACCATTTTCATGGTTGTTATTTTTGTGATGTTGATACAAACGGCTTCTCTAGCAAGAATAAGCATCTGCTCATGTACCCCTGCTTGGATTCTGCCTGCAGTTCTGTAGCCCATAATGCAACACTTCCAATTCAAGTTCCACCTGAAAATGCACTTACTTCTGTCCATGATAGGAGTGATAACAGTGAAGTTGAGAGTTATGGTGAGGACGAATGTGAATTGGATGCAAATTTTATGTGTCAAGATGATAACTATGCACCGCAGTTGCTTTCTCAAGAAGATTTGAATGGTTTTGTGAGAGATCTTGCATTTTCAAAGGCGAATGCTGAGCTTCTGGCTTCTCGACTTCAACAAAACAATGTACTAGAAAATAATGTTTGTGTGACTTATTTTCAGAAGCACTGTCGTGACTTAGCATCATTCTTCACAGTTCAAGATCCTTTGTGCTATTGCCATGGTACACATTCAGTGCAAAAAATTTCGGTGTGATTTAATTTCGGTGATGAGAAAGCACCAAAATTTTTTCTCACCTAATTTTTTTGCCATCAAGCATTGTCTCAGAAGTATGAACCAGATGAATGGTGTCTTCTTTGAAAACAAGCAAGAAATCTGTGCTTTTGCACAAAAGTAAAGGTGTCTGTTTCCTATGCTTGTGGGATAATTGTGACACTGAGAAACACTACCAGAAATGTTACTGGCCCCTTCTTGAGTGTACAATTGAGTGCCTAGTCATTATTGTTGAGGGCTGAATCAGGATTTTGCGAGTGTGGTGTATCACCCATGTAACTAGGTTTACAAGGGCATTTGCAAGGTTTAGGGCCTACGCGTAGGGAAAAGGCCTGCATATTTAATTCTTCCTAGAGAATCTCTGGGCAGTGGGTGATGAACAAGGTGAACGTTTCCTTAAAGACATACGGACCATGGAAACTTGGTATCAAGGATTCTGGAATGGAAACATGATGGCAGATCACTGCTGGATACTGTAGCATGATAATCCTGACAAAACATTTGAACGGAAGTCACATGCACAATGATTCTAAATCACATAAATGCATTATGGTCCTTGACTCACTTGCAGGGTTATAAGTTAAATTTTTGTAGGAATTCAGCTTTGCTAACAAGTTTTTCATGAATTTTTCTACAGTATGGACCACTGTATTACTTGATATAGTGAATAGAGTTCAGTATAGTTAATAATGAAATGGTCAAAGAAATAGAGAAATCAATTATACGATAAGATATGAGAAGAGTTTTATGGCCTGTTTTAGATTAAAAATAGTTGTAAATAGCTCAAATAGAACCCTGGGATCACACTATCAGTGGCAAAATATTTTCTTTTATCCGCCAAGGAATTATTTAAATCAAATGGCTATATTGCACATGACAATAATTTCATACTGATGTTCAAAATTTGTTCCTTTTAGTCTATTAGGGGATTAGCTGTATCTCAGAAATGTGATGAACTAGAGAAAAAGTGATTACATACCTGAAGTCAGCGCAGAAAGTTCAATTTGAAAAGTGAATTTAGATCTCTAATGATGAAAATAGGTGCAAATTTGTCGACCACGTAATGTTTGGAATTGTCTGAATGTCATTGAAAAGACATTGTATAGCTATATGATTATTCAGTCTCACTTCCCCGTTAGAAAAAACGTGGACAAGTTTTAGATCTAATTTGCTTATTGTTTTACATTGGAGGCATATGCAACAGTGGTGCAATGGCTGAGGTACAAATGGGGGTGATGGGGCCAGTATGTTGGAAATTCTAGACTTTTGCTGGTTTCGGAACCTTATGTACTACATTTATTATTATTGAGAGGCTATAAGGAAATTTTTCTACAAATATTAGCTGTCAGCTCTCGCGAAAATTATTTTCTATCACACCCCATGATTTGTGCTTACAACTTCTATTTTTGTAGGTATTTAAGAATGTTAATTCATTTTAGAAAACAAATTCGGGTTTTCAACGCAAATTCTTGCAAATGTTTATTAATTGACCTTAGATGACTGGATATCATAGTTTAAAATCTGACCTTAATTATTGCATGAGCAATTGCTTGAAATCTGTGTTGTCTTTCTGCAAATTCCTCTATTCACCCTTCGAACAATCTAAGGTATAACACAGCTCAACTTCACCTGCCCATAAAATCCTTAAAAATTTAGCCTTTTTTTCTGATAGTTTATTGTTTACTCAGTTAGCTCTCCTATTTTTGCTACTCTGCCTCTTTATAAATTATACCAAAGACTTCAAAAATGACTTCCACCTGGGGGCACACTGTGGCTTCATCTGGTCTCATTAGTTTATATAGAGTTTGTAGAATTTTCTACTCTTTGTAATTACAATATCAATGCCTGTTGTGTATTAGTCATTTACATATCAATCAAAATTTAAGATTCATGTTTTGCTTTCTTCACTTAACTTTTCCATTAACTAAAATTATGTGACTCTCTAGCAGTTTTGTTATTCGTAAAAGCTATTAGTAAGACAAATGAACCATACGATTCTTCTAAGATTCTTTCATAGACAGTTTGATTGTCAGGCTATGTGAATGTGCAATAGAATATGAATGATAGAACAGCTCTGATTTCTTAATTTTTATTAGAAATTAGATTCCAAATGAAGAGAAACTACAAAGAACAGTACTTAAACTTTTTTAAGCATGGACTGTGGCTTAGTGGAAAATTGATCCTGCAACTCTAGTATGAGAGCTTGTTCTTTTATGCCATTTTATGTCAATTATTTGTGGTCTGTTTAGTGTTTGATTTCTGTATCATTATAGATTGATCAATGTGTCAGATCAAAGCAGACCAGTGGCTGATATTCAGAATGGAATGCGAAATCAAGTAAACTTGAGCAGTCGATTCAATGATACCCAACATATTTTAAAGAGTGATGCACAGCTTGAAGAACACCGGTCAGCACGTTCATCTGAGCCCAGAGATTCCTCCAAGCATTGTGTAGCACGATTTAGACCAGCATTTGAGTCACATTTGCAGCACTCACCTGTCTTGTCTCTTCCTTCCAATAGTACACTGCAATTTGGACCTCCGGTCTCATCCAATCGCTTAAGAACTAGTTGTCCAGATCAACCAGTGAAAGACCTATCTATAGAGGCACAGTGTTCTGATGCCATGATGATGATGTGCTATGCTCCCTCTTCAACCGTTGCATCCCCACAGGGACAGGCCTGTGAGGTTTATGGTACCTTCTGTGCACAATCTCATGACCCAGATAGTAATTTGGCCAAATCTGATGAGTATATGCAGCTTGGTTGTTACCAATCTCGTCAATATGAAACTGATATTCTTTCAGAAAAAGCTTTTTCAGCAGGACTATCAAATTCTAAGTTTTCACCCGCTATTGGGAGATCATTCCCAGAAAGTGATAGGATGCCATCTGTACCCAAAAATTTTGAGGTCAAGACCCATCAAGATTTACAACTGCAGTCAAGTGATAGTTTGTCTGCCAGTAGCCAGAGGGTGGTCCCATATGGAGTACAGTACAATCCAGAAGAGCAACAAAACTTGCAGTTAAATGAATCATTAGAAGGCCCATTGAATAGTCCAGAATTGAATAGAACATCATTGAAAGTAGATGATGGATGCCTTGATAGGACTGTGCAAAGTCAATCTTTACATCAATCTATCAAAAGCCAGTCTATGAGTATTGACCAGGGTGATTTCGCTCACTTCCTTAAGCATTTGGATGCATGTTTCAGTGGTTCTACAAGAGCTCCTCAGCACATAGAAAGTTTTAAAGAAATAAAGAATTTCTCATCAAGCAGTCCTAGGGAGAATTTCCAGTCCACAGGATTTCCCTTTGATTCAAGAAGAAGCAACCCTGATGTTCAAGAAGATTATCTCCTTGCATTTATCCAAGAGAGATTTAGTAAATTATATCCTCAAAGTGAACCCCAGGACTTTAGGACTTTGCAAGGCATGTATGAACAATTTATAAAAAAGCATATTTCTCTCAAGCATGGTATGATTGCTTTGAATCAATCACATGATTTTGCAAGCAGTTCCTCTTCTTACATGACTCGGAGTTTGAGCTCAGATAATTTTCAGATAGGTTCAGGACAGTTCAGTATATCTCCATCCAATGCCCCTCTCAAAAAATTGAGAGGAAAAGTAAGGAGAAAAGCAAGATCAAAAGATGATACATCGAAACCATCACCTGAAGCGTCAAGAAAGTTTTCATCTTTACTCTTATCATGCAAAAGTGGAAAAGATGGAGATAGAGATGAAACAGATGCGATGGAAAAAATGTATCGTGGATTTATTGACACATCTAGGAAAGAACTCATTGGGGTGAATGAGAATAAAGCAGAAGCTGCTTCTAGTGCTGTGAAAGAATTGATAAAAGAAAAGAGAGATAAGGAAAACTTTAAAAGTCCAGGAGATCATGAGGACAAAGCACCCTTTTTGAGGGCAAATGATAAGATAGTAAATCAGGATGCCACTGCTAGACTTGCGTTGGCCTTTGCTGGATTTAGCAATGGTGTTTGCCATAATACACATTTTCATTGCACCGTCCCATATACAGCAGTTCAAAAGATACCAACAGATGCAACTTGGATTGAGGATGTTAGAAATGAATTATCCAATGGAGATGCCACTGTGATGAAAACAGAAAGTAATGTACATAAGAAGGCCTTAGGAAAAGCAAATGATGTGCTCATAGATGCACCACCATCACCTGAATTTTTGCCAAAGAAAGATAAAGAAGCTGAGTCAGTAGAAGACTTCAAAACTGGCTCTTCTAAATCCTCAGCTGGTTCTAGTAAACAAGTAAAAAGCTTCATAGGTAGTAGCAGTGAAGACCAGAAAGACAGCATGGAAAATGGCCCTTTAACTGAGTTTAATGTAGCACCTGAGTTGCATGGATCAGAATGTGTATCAATTGCAACTGATTCTTTGCATAGTGAAGATCTTTCTACGGTTTCAAAGAAAAATGAGCTTACAAATGGTGATGAAAAGCAACTGAATGAAGTGGAAAATAATATAGTGAAAAGAATTAGTCAAAGCTCAACTGTTGCAGACACTAGTTTTGATCATGCAGATAATGCTTTGAAAGAGACTGGCTTTTCCAAAATCCCTATATCATCTGTATCTGCTGCATTGCTAGGCATACACCTTGGGAAAAGTTCTGGTGTTTCAGAGAAATATGATAGCAATGAAACAGAGGTTGTACGAAATATTTATGGGCGTACCTTGTACCAGAAAGCCCAGAGGGGACCCAGTGTTGCTCAACAACTTAGAACAGATAAGATTATTGGAGTTATTTCCTCTAGTGAGTTACAGAATGATGTAAAGCTATTGCCAGAGCCATGCCTTTTAGAGGAGCCCCCAGTGAGCAAAAAAATAGAAGGGGATGATTCTTTAGCTCCTTTAAGTGACTTGAAGCAAATGCTCCAGACTAAGAAGCCATTACTTGAAACTTCTTCTGGACTTCATGTTCCTTCTACAGTTTTGCTGTCACCCAAACATGAGATGACGACCAGTTTGTTTAAAAACGATCAAGTCACAAAAGCCTTATCAGAGAGGGAGATAAAGCATGGAGAGAAGAAAGCAAAGAAGACCATCTGTAAGCATAAAAGAAAGCCATGTAAATGCGATTTAGAGCAAACTTTTGCAAGTTTGGTGCACAATGCCCCTGTATCATATAGAAAGAACGCAACTTTTCAATCATTACAACGTCTTACTACTCAGAATAGTGTTAGGCCCAGAATTGACAGCCCTGTGGTGCTTCCTTGTCGGACCATCCATCAGTTGTCATCTTTAAATCAGGAGCCAAAGATTCCAGCTAATCCACAGAACAGCATAACTCAGTTTGATTGTAAAATGAATGGGGGGTTATCACCATCGACTGAACAGTCATTTAGTATTTTGGAAAGCAAAGAAATGGCCGAGAAACCAAGCAGTCAATACATGCAATCACCAAAAAGCAATGCTCTCAAAGAGTCTCAAGCTCAGCCGTTGCCAACTCAAAAGATGGATTTATCTTCTGACAGTTTACACCCTATGACTTTAGAATCTAGCAGCAGTTTAAACTATTCTAGGAGTTTTGAGCCAAGGAATAGTGAAAAGTGTAAGCACAAGAGAAGACCTTGTCGCTGTGATATTAATGCTGCAGTTGAACTTAGTGCATATATAGAGCATCAAAATAGTAATGGAGCCAGCGAATCGCCATGCTCTAGTGTTAAGCCATTGACGTCTGGTATAAAATCTAGCTCAAATCCAGTGCATAATTCACTTGGGAGTATTCCACATATGACCTTCCATGAGGAGAAAAATGCTAATGATGGTATAAATTTGCAAACACCTGCAACTGATGTTAATGCCGTAGATGACAAATCATTTGGCATTCAAAATTGTATTGAAGATAAAAATGCTCCCATTTTATGCTATTTGCCATCAACGTCAGCAGACCTTGCTGTGGTCCAGAACTTTAAAAGTGATAGAGAGAAAGATTTGCCGGAGAATACTTCACAAGTTTCAATATTGGAAAATCCTACTTCTGAAAGAGATTTTATGGAAAGTGATCAATGCTCAGTTCTTTCAAGTGTTGTGGCTAATGAGTTGACTACAAAAAGCGACTATTTTGTTGCTTCAAGCAAACAATTTTCACCATTGGATAGTGCTTTTGGAGGGAATATTCTACTTGGCCAAAAATGTAGGCACGGAAGGAAGCCATGCAAGTGTAATAATGCTGAAGGTTTCAATGCAGATTCAATGGAAAATGCAGTTGGAGTGCTGTCTTCTAACCTGAAGGATGGAGCGTTTGGAAGAAATGGCTTGGAAGTCGAGGAATTTGTTGATAAACCAGAGAATCATATTTCTGTTCACTTAAATTATGACCACCAAGAACATTCAAAGGAATTTGGTTTCAGCTGTAATGATTCAGATGGTATAGGACCTCATAGAGATGTGAGATGTGCAACTCAGGAATGCTCAAAATTGGAACAGCATGACGTTGTTTTAACTGATTTGTCTCAACAAAATGAAAAAAATGACCTGATGCAGATGGACCATGGTATTAATGCGAATGGAAATACAGAAAAATTGCTGAGAGAGACTGGATACCCAAAAGTTCTTGATAACAAGTTTTGCAACTCTGTTGGAAAAACTGAGCTCTCCTATGAAGATCATGAGGGGGAAGCAAATCAGGTGAATGTAGAAAAAACTGTTGCAGAAAACTTAGAGGAGCTAAATATATTAGTTGATAGCAACAATCTACATGTATCTGTTGCCCATGAAATGGAAGCAGAAAGCGAAAATAGTCAAGTAACACTGAATGAAATACGATCTAAAGGAATCGATGTTGTTAGACGAAAGAGCCTTTGTGAAGAAGTGACTAAAGTTGTGAAATTAAAAGAGAGAAGGCATTTTGAAATGGGCAGGCGAATTGGAAAAAGGAGGAAGGCAATGAAAGCCAGTTTGGATAGTGAAATAGACATCCCAATAGCTGATGGAAAAGGTGGAGTGGTTATGAAGAGGAATGTGAATCTGACTGAAAGCAGAAACATTGATAAAGGTAAAGGAACTTTGTCATTGAATGAGACATCTAACTTGGAAAGCGTTGGTTGTGAACAGGAAATTATAGCTGAAACAAATGTAAATCAAGAACTGTCAGTTGAAAATGAAGTAGGAAAGCAAAATGAGAGCAAAGCATTGAAAGGGACTGTTGAATCTGGGAGCAAATCTACTACGAACAGACATTGTGTAGATGAGATTTCAAGTATGTCCGTATCTTCTGTCCAGCTTGAAAATACCAGTGTAGAAAAGACAAAGCCACTCCTTCCAAATAGCTCTTTGAAAATTTCTGTTCCAGCACATCTTCCAATATCTAGTAGCATGCTTAATGCTCCAGGAAATAGGTTCACAGCAAGAGCAAAAATTGCTTGCCCAGAAAAGAACCTTGAACCTTTGAAAGGTGCACCAGTAAACGTGAGCTTTGATGGTGGTAAAACTTTTGCTTTAGCAAATATTGTCGAAATAAGAAATAAAAGCAATCATAGTCATAGCAATGAAAGTCAGGAAAGGGTAGCTGCAAGCAAAGAGAAGTCTAATGAACGGCAGAAATTTAGAAGTGGAGGAGTCATAGAAAAGCCTACAACTATTGATGCTGTTTTACTTGGTTATAGTACTTCAGAATTATCAAGAAAGGATGTCATAGAAAAAGAGGATAAAACTTCTGAGAAGAAGCCCTGTACCACCAGGAAGAAGAAAAATATAACAGGAAGTACTTATGACACTGACAATTCATCCGATGAAGATGCTGACGATCCATATTTTGTGCAGAAAGGGAAGGAAACTAGTGAACAATTGAGACCTGCCAAAAAGTCTTGTGAAACTCACAAAGAATTAAGAAGAAGTAGTAGGTTTGCAATGAAAAGTGATGCTAATAAAGAAATTTGGGATGGAAAAGGAATGGCTAAAGAAGTAAGAAGTATCATGAGTCAATCAATTCATCATGAAAATGCTTCAAATGCTGTATTGTCCGAAGCAGACAATGAGGAAAAGTTATCCTCAGAAGGTTTATCTTTGACAGGTGCGAATGGGAAAACAGAATTGGGAAAAACCCCCATTGACAAAAGTATTGAAGCTGCAGGGAGTACTTGCGAAACTAGAGTCTGGAATGGAGACGACTTTATGAGAACAACACAGACAAGTAAAGATGAAATGTTTGATTGCTGTGCTATTCATCAGAATTTGTTTTGCCATAAGTGCTTGCCTTTCAAAAAGAAAGAAGGGCATTGGCCTGTATCTTCACGATCAAAGGAGATTAATGCTGCTTGGCGAAGGTTTGTTCAACGATGTTCGAAACATGATTGTTCAAAATGTGAAGAGTGCTATGATATTGAGAAAGGATTGTCAGTAGATAAATCTCATGATGTCTATGATGGTGCTCTACAGGATAGACTGTTCCAAGAAGCCAGCAATAAAACTTACAAGGCACATAAAGAAGCCATTGAGAAGCCAATACCACTAAAGAAAATGGAACATTTTGGACATGGTAAGAATGAGTTAGTACCTCATAAATCAATCGGATTTCAACTGGGTATGCATGATGTAATTGAAGATAAAACTGAAAGTATTGAATCTACCTCAAGGATAGAGAATACTGAAGAAGCTGACAGAGTGGATACAAGACTTAAAGGAAAAAGCAAGGCAAATGGTAGTATTGTTATAGAGAAAGTTTTGAATCAAATGAATGCAGGATTGCTAAATGAAAAAGAAGAAGATATATCAGAATTAGGATCAAATTCCATGGCACTAGGGAAGGAATCAGAGGATGATTATAGCGGAATTGGATCAGCTGAAGCAAGTAAGAAAGTGCTTACTGGAGCAAATGCAGAAGGTGGAAATAAAGAGAAAGCTAAAGCTGAGAGAGAGAATGGTGATATATACAGTTGTAATGAAAGCAAAAAACTTAATGCTAAACGAAATTTAAGACTGAAATTGAATCACACTGGAATGAAAGTTGTTAATGCAGATGAAGGTACTATATGGCAAGAGCAGCCTGCAACTGAAGGGCGGAAAGAGCCACCATCTGGCTTGGCTCTTGAAGCAGTAATCTTCAGTGATGAAGAATGTCTGATGAAATCAAATGTAGCAAGAAGTTCCCTTGATTTGCCTGTTCTGCAGCTGGACCCTACTGAAACTAATAATTCAAGAGATTGTTGTTCCGGTGATGTCCCTAGTCAAAACAATTCTCCATCTAAAAAGTGTACAAGAAGAAGCAGGAAACCATCTGAGCTTGGAGTGGATGATAAAACTGAAGGAAAGGATGCAATAAAGGATTTGAAAGACAATGATGATGTTCTAGAACCCTTCAGAAAAGAAGAAATGAGTGCATTTAGCGACAGTATGTCTAGTATTCCTGATGAGAAGTGTCTTATTCATGGAAGAAAGACTTGTGCTGCATGCAAGCCTTTTTACGAAAAAGATGGCAAATGGCCTCGCTGGGCAAGAAGGGGTGAAGTTCGGTTTTTGTGGGAGTCAATGAACAAAGAAAAAACAAAGATTAACACTGTGAAATGCAGGATTCATCTGAGAGGGAAGTGTCCCAAATGTTTGCCTTTTAGAGACGAAAATGGGATATGGCCATCATGGTTACAAAGAGATCTAGTAGAAGGCCATTACGAAAAAACAGATAATGCAGAAAATATAACTGATGAAACTCATGAGTCTATAAAGTACAGAAATACATCTCCTAGTTTAGAACAAGATTACATCTGTGAAATTCACAGTAAGTACTTTTGCGTAAAGTGTTACGAAATTAAGTTGAAAACTGGTAAATGGCCCATCGATGCAAAGTTTGTGGAGAGAGAATGTAGAGAGAGACAGAAGAAGAAAACTGACGTTCTTAGTGTATGGAACAGGTGTGAAATACATCAAGACCAAATTTGTTTACCTTGTTTTTATTTTTGGCGGCTGAAAGGAAGAGCTCCTTATGATAATGACGAGCAGATGGTAGATCAGATATGGAAAACTGTGGCTGCACAATTGTCCAGAAAACATTGTGAAATTCACCGTAGGTACTTTTGTCAGCATTGCACTCCAATATTCTTATCAGGGGAAGAGTTTCCCAATGCTGAAAACCATTTGAAATCAATTTATTCTTGGAAGCTTTTTGAGGACCTTTTGAAGCAATATCCGACTACGGTGGTCACAGAAGAGAACCAGACAAGGACAGAAAGGAGAGGGAAATATGCCAGAAAATCAAAAAGGGACCAATTACTGAAAAAGATTGATGCATTTAGCCAGAATATTTCCAAGAAATTTCATTGCACACTCCATGAATCATTCCCATGCTTTGTTTGCATGCCAAAGTTTGTGGCAGATAGCTGCTGGCCAAATGAGGAAGACTGTCATGAATTATGGCAGGGATGGGTTGATGAACATCCTGAATACGATAAATGTGTTGCGCATGGGAAACTGTTTTGTGACCAATGCCATGATATAGCATGTTTGTTCGACAAGTTCCATAAACCAGGTGTAACTGATGTCTTCTTAGAATTAGTTAAAGAGGTAGGCCAACATGTTTTTTGCTAATTGGTTTTACCTGTTACATGATCCCTCTTTGTGTTTTGTTTGTGTTGTTGAATAGTTTTTATTTATAGTTTTCATTGACAGGATCTGGACAGCCAACATGATGTATTTCATTCACAGATCTTTGATAGTACAGTTGACGATATAAATGGTCCCGGATTACATGTAGGAGCCTACTTATCTTTATCTTTTTATTCATGAATGAAATTCATCAATCGCTTCATTGTAATTTTGCTTTCTCTTGTATTTTATACAAGAATCCAAAAAACCAATAGTCCTTTTGATAGGTCATGGCAATTGACATCTTTAGAAAAAACAAGGTGCTGTTGATGAAGGTTTGCTGGATTACATGGTCTCACTTTAGCGCTGTAGTGAGTTGTAATGCAAGCTGGGAAACCTTTTGATATTTATTGCCATTTTCAAAGGAAAGACGATATACAACATTACTTCACATCTTTGAATCTAGTAGACAATTAAGTACAGTATGGAAAAATTCACTTGTTTTTATCTTTTGACTGGAGTTTTCTTTTATTACAAAGAAAAAGACAAGAAAAAGAAAGCGAGGTTGTTCAACTAGAGATAGTGATCCAGATGTTGACCCTAGAAGTGAGCATGTATCAGTGAGCTCAAAAGGTCGTGTCAGAAGTAAAGTGTCGAGGCCAGGCACTGTTGATATATCTAAACTATCTGAAGACTTCATAGACAAAGAGTGTAAGAAAGAACACACTATAATTTGTATGGACAAGGGTCAGAAAAAGAAAAACAGAACCATGAAAAATGATAGACAGATGCTCAGAAAACAATTAAATGTCTCTACACAATCTGAACCCATAAAACGGAAGAGAGGACGACCTCGAAAGAAACTGTTGGACTCTGAAGAGTCTGCACCAAAGAAGAGGAAGAGAAGAAGACGTAAGAATGGGTTAGTTGAGCAAGTTCGATCGGGCACATTGAAGATAATAAATGTTGACAATTTACGGGATCAGTTAGAGAATGAACGGGAACGGGATCCTAGCCCAGCTCATATGGAATACATTCAATTGCTTGAAAATGCTGAGAAGATGAATGTTAAATACTTCGCAATATCAGTAGATTGCAACAATGTCATTGAAAAAGATATACTGAAGAAAGAACAATTGCTTGTTAGTGAGGATAGAGAGGATGCCTTAGAGTTAGATTGTGGAAAGGTTAGCAATAGTGAGGTGGGTAAAAAGGACAAGAAAGATGATGCTAATGGTGGTAAGCATTTGAAAGAAGTGGTTGTCCCCAATAGAGAAATGTGGTCAGAAAGAGACATTGAACTTATCCTTCAGAAAGTTGAAAAAGTAGCTGAAGCTGCAAAGATGAAAAAAGAGGAAGCCTTACATAGAAAGAAGCAACGACAAAGAAAAAAGCCATTGACAGTAGCACAGGTATTGGCAATAAAGCGTAAGCGTAGTGGTGATGTAGGACCTGTAATGGATGAGAATGCCAGAGAAGATTTAGAAAAGATGCTGAAAGAAGCTGAAAGAAGGAGAGTTGATCTGGATACTTTGTTGGATGAAGCCATCAAAACAAAAGATAATGAAGGTTTGCATTCTTTATATTTCTATCATAATTAACAGATTTATATAGTTGTTTAAGGAAAACAGGATGTTTTCTTTCCTCTCCGGTCATTCATTTTCTTCATCTTTTACTTCAAACCTTTTATGGTTTTGATATCTTGCACTGGCAGTATGTCAGCATTTTATTTGCAGAATGGTTGCCGCAGGATGATTTAGTTTAGTGGATCTATGAATGTTATTTTGTTGTAGACCAACCCCTTTTTAGTTCAAAATTTAATGATGTTTTATATGATATCATTTATGAAGGGGATCATTCACATATTATGTCATCATTCTGTTGGATATTGTAAGCACCCCCTTCCCATATAATCAACTATCATTGTTGCTTTGACCCCTCCTAAAATATCATCATTTCCTTCACCCCCTCCCACCTTGAGCAGACGTCAATGGAGTGTAGCGCTGATACTCAAAGTACGAATAAAAGTCATACTGTACTATAAATGTAACTCTTGGTGTCAAAGTTGACTGGTGTCTACCAACTTTGCAAACGAATCTGACTTTTTACATAACATTTAGCAATAATGTGTGCTTTTGAGGGGATCAAATCATTGTATATTCAAAATGAAGCAATGTACACTAAGTATCTGGCGGAGACAGAATCCAGTGCATCTGCTTGCATCTAGCAATGTAATATGTGTGCACAATAGATCTGACATTTCAACCAACATATGGATAGCATTGAAATCTTGGACCATATGGTCTATTATGCATTCCTTTATCATTACAAAAGACAATGTTAGGTGCTGTAGTGCATTGTGCAAATGATCTAATACTTCATGACATGACGGTAGGTCAAATGTTAGATCAAAAGTTAGATCACTTGCACATGCCTTAACATATACGGTCAAGCACGCCTTATAAGTCAGACTCGCCTAATTCTGATACAGTATAATCTGGATGTAACGTACTTCAAGGGACCAACTGATCTGGTATGTCATAGCTGAAGTATGTTATAACTGAAGTAAAAGGAATATACCAGACTTATTAAAGTATAGACTGATATATGCTTTTGGGCTGCTCCTGTAGCTTTTAAAGATTGAATACTAAAACTAGATGCTCGGATAATTGTCATAACGTGGAAAGACATTGAAAGACTAACACAAAATTTAGTAGTGGGGCAATTTTAATAAGGATCCCCGAATGATAGCGGGGCAAGGGGACTAACAGGATGAAAAGGGCACCAACTAGAATAAGCACCTCTTTGGGACCAAAGACGCCTCTTTGGAACATTTACGTTCCATCGTTTAGCAAGAGTTATATTTCTCACAATCATACAAATATATCTCTCCTCCAATCATATACAGTATTTCACTAGTCAGACAGAAATGCATGGTCCTGGCCTTCTTGTTATAAATGCTGTACTTGTTCTATGGTTATATCAGATTTTATAAGTCAGGTTCTCGCATAAGTCGTAGTCTTTCTGAGGTTTGGTTGTAAAATAGCTCGATATTAGTCGGATTTTGATCGTGATTTTATTCGCAAAGTTGAAAAATGTTACAGCCAATGAACCTCTTGCTCTTGAATGTCAGCAATGGTGATCATTGTCAGCGATGGCTCTCCTCAGCCTTCCAGGCTGTGAGGAAGTTTACTTTAGTATGCTTGTTCTACCTTCCTCCTCTAATGGGAAAAGCATCTCCCAGACAAAATGATAAATTTTGAAATTATATCATTAGAGGCTGTACTTTTTCCATTCACCTCATGTGCCATACATGCTCTCGGCAGGGCTGGACTTACGTTGTGTAACTCAGGCTTCGCATAAGTCAGACTGTTTTGTCTGGTCTGAAGAGATCCGACTTACTCTCCAATCCTCAATAGAAGGGGGGTGACAATAAGCGAGGGGGATGGAAATGTCTGAAAGTAAATAATTGGGGGGGGAGTGAAAAAAGCTCCAAGACTAATGTCTATGAAGTAGGCTTTTATAAATGGAGGGATGGAGATGGAGAGAAAGGCTAACATATACACTGGATAAATGCTATAGGTTTTTGAAAAGGAGCTTATTACGTTTATTACATATTTCTGTCATACTATAAATGTGTCTATCATTGTCGTTCTTCATGTCATCATCATTGGCACAAATGTTAGCTGCGTTTTGAACCCTTGCAGCAATTATTCATTTCACTCTAGCATTTTTTCCGCACCACAACCATTCACGAGGTATTTTCGCCGGACAATTCAGGTTCTGATTTGGGGAAATTTCCTCTTGGCTCAAGCGGGGGCGGATTTCAATAAGAATGTCCTGGCATGCATTTTTTCAAAAAATAAACAGTTGGGGGTGGGACGTCTATTCCGGACTGGAGAGTACACGAGTTTGACTATATAATGTCATTATAGAATAGGAGAAACGCTTGGTATTCTCTGTAAAACAACTAGCAGGTACATTGCAGAGAGCTTGAACGAAGAAAGTTCACGTTTCTTAATATTTGTCAAATCCACCATAAATGGTTCTTAAATGTGTCCTAAAATTCTTGAAATTCCTTATAGCAACAGTCCAACTATGAGAAGATAGATTGAAGTTTTATTTAAAAACATTTGAGAGACAGATATTGTTTGTAGTTTGCTTCCAGGCGATTTAGAAATTTTCTCGCAAAACAGGATTTGTCAAGTTTACTTTTGAAACTCAGCCTTACAGTGTTTCTTAATTGTTTCTTAATTTTTGCCTGATTTGAGCCTCATGTTTCTTGTATACTTATTTCTTATAGAAAAAAGTGTCATGTAGAGTACCTAGAACTGTAAAAATAGCTAGAACTGCATGAAGTAGGGTTGCCACCAATTCAGGGAGATCAGGTAAAGTCAGAGAATTGTATGTTCCATCGGGTAATATCAGGGGAAAAAGAGATTTTTCAAAAGGTCTTGGAAAATCAAGGAAATTTTTCCCATTTTTCACAAGAAAATCATGTTTCATCTGCTCCAATCACTTTGGCGTATTTTACAACTCTTATTTCCTCTGAACGTCACTTTAGTTAAATTTTAGTAACACTGTTTTATTCAAAATACTCAAACCCTGGATGGGTTTGGAATTGAGCTACAAATTCAAAAGATGCTTGTTTCTTTCGATTATCAATACTTCTCGCCTGTGTGTTATTCAGATTGAAAGGGGTAGTATATGTGAAACATTATGATGTTTGGGTTTTCCCATTAACTATCTACAGTATGTGATCTACAGTCAATGCTCTCAAAGAGGACACTTCTACGAAGCGAACACCTCGTTAAGACGGACACTTACTTGACGTCCCAGTCAAAGCCAACTGGAAATGCTATATTTTCGTGTTCTATAAGACAGACGCCTTGTTAGTCAGACAGCGGGCATTACTTCTTAGTTCCAAACCCATAAAACACTTCAAGGAAGCGGGCACTGTAAAATTGATCTTTGTCTGAAGACAATGATTTATAGATAATCTAACAAGCAGGATTACAAACTTGTTGTAAATTGACTGTCACGTCTTATATCACTGGCGCTTTTCGTTTTCGAGACTCACTCTGGGTTGATGGATGCCAATTTGATACAAGCAAGCGCGATTAGCAAGTTTGCTCATGCAAGGAAACACTTAATAGTTACATCGAAAGTGCAAAGAAATTTGTGTTGACAATGACAACACTGACGATGATCCAGAAAAAAAAGAAAAGACAGTCAAGTTTCCAATAGTTTGCGTTGCTATTCACTTAGCAGACGTATTGATGCAATTTGCACAGAATGGTCTGAAATATCAGAAGCTTGTCATGTCTTTGATTTCAGTCCGCAGATTGCTTAGGGACTGGTCATTAATTCTTCCAGAGGAGTGGGTAGATGACATCAACGAGGGGAATACCAAAATTCTGCTAGCTCAGATGGAGGGGATATAAAGTAAAGAGCGTTTCAAAAGGAGTGGAGTTTCTTCTGAACCTGGAGTGGGGATCATAATTTTTACGGAGAGCTGAGAGTGGAACACAAATTCTATCAAATATATAAGAATGTCTCCCCCCCCCCTCACAAGTACTTAATGACCTGTCCCTTAAAAGAAAGAGGAATCCAGTGTCTGAAGCAGAAAAATATTAATAACTACTTTTCTGAGCAAATGCTTTTGCATAAGCATTCCATGTGGTGAGTCCTGAGTCACATCTTATTTATTGAAGTGATGAAATATTGTTCGCATTTGAGCAAATGATGTGGCAAACATTACAAAATGGTTAGAGAAGAACAGTCTCATCATAAATGGGAAAAAAGGAACAACAGAAGCCATTCTTTTTGGTACTGCCAAAAGGTCACACTATAAAATGGATTTAAAGGTTAGGATGAATGATTGCTTGATACAGTTTGTGAGTGGCTGCAAGTATCTTGGGGTATTTTTCGACCCTAGCCTGAATATGAAAGAGCATTTAAAAAAAGACCTTAAAAAGTGCGGCAGGACGAATTAAGCTTTTAAAAAGAATGAGGCAATCACTAACGAGTCATGCAGCTCAATCAATAAACAAAGCGATTATATTACCAAAAATGCTGTATTGCTGTACAACGACCCTGAAGATCTCGGACACAATTGGGCAAAAAATTAGAAAACCTTCAAGCAAGGGCCATTAAAATTATCATTGTCCAGAGTATGATCAAGAACGTGGGTATATGACGATATTGAACCAGAAAAAATCCAATGCAGATCTTATATTCTTCAGTTGTTTGCAGGGAACTTACATTCCAAGTTTTGCACTTTATGGTGAAAAAGGCAGCCACAATTATGGTACAAGAAGCAATAACATTACATTATGTGTTCCAAGGGTCAGAATAGAAGTCGCAAAAAGGTCCTTCTGTTCCCAAGGCCCATCTTTCTTTAACGAAGTACAAGTCAACAATCAAAGTGTAGATTCTATTGTTACCTTCAAGCATAGAATTAAAGAACATCTGAGAGGATTGTACTGATTTTTAACTACAGGATTTTTAAGAAGAACCATTGAATGACATGTGTAGGTTTTTGCATTGTATATGGATGCTGTTGCGCTTGTTTTTGTTCAAACATGGTTCTTATTGATGATAATACTTGTAGTGTTGACAAGGTTTTACCCTGTATAAATATCACTTATTGTTATTGTTATTATTATTGTGTGGGTTCGAACATGTTCTTCACGCCTTTTTGATGTTAGGCGGCTTATCTGGGCAGCAGATTGAATCCCTCAATCTTAGGTGTCCAGCATCCTTCTGATTACTTTTGCTATACCAAGTATATAAGTTTTCTTTAATAAAGATGTTAACTGTCTAATCTCAAGTCCCTCAACATCTTTGACTTTTCATTCTCTAGGACACCTTCTGGAATATGATCATACCATTTCTCTGTACAATTAATACCATTTCTTCTGCACAGTTCCCAGTGAATTATCCTACTAACTCTATCATGACTCCAATTATTATACTGGTTCTGAGCCAGTTTTCCACATTCAGCCACTGCATCCGCAATATTTTCTTCTCGCTTTCCGCACATTCTACACATAGGTGAAACATCTTGTTTATCTATTCGGTTCTTAATGACTTTAGGCCTAATGCTTGATCTTGATCAGCCATTACCGTCCCTTCCGTCTCTTTCTTCAAAGTACCTTTTCTCAGCCAATCCCATGAATCAGAACTTCTTATACTTACAGTCCATTTCCCATACTGGCCATGTAAAATCTTCCCTCTATAAGCTTACATCCTTTTTAACTTTGTTATTTCCCTTGGCGTTCCAGGACTTGTTAAGTCTTCATTGTGTACTGTTTTCACAAAGGGTCCGTTGCTTTTCTCCACATATCTAAATAGACTGTCTACTTCAATCTCAACACAATCCTCAACACAATTAAGCCTCTTCCACCTTCCGTCCTTCTGTAGTACAGTCTGTCCACATCTGCCTGTGGATGCAATACTTGACAAATCGTTTGTAGCCTTCTTGTTTTTCCTATCAACAGCTTTCAGTTCATCTACCCTCCAATGAATTATTCTTGCACCTTGTCTGATCAGTGATATCGCACTGGCTTTTGTTGCTTGGGTTGTGTTGTTGTTATTATCTAGTATATCTGCTTAATGCACAGGCTGGTGGAGTTGCCGTAACTTAAAGGTCAGTAGGTATTCAATTACTTGAATACTCAAGAACTTTCCTTTAAAATTGTGCTGTCTCTAATGAAGCAGTTTTCTTTGTCAAAGGTAATTTGTTTTTCTTCCAAGTTTGTCATTCGAGCCATGAAATACCTTTGTAACACATCCCAATGCACCAACTACAACGGGCACTACCTTTACACTTCCCAAGTTCCATATTTTTCCAATTATCCTCTTTAGATCCTGATATTTTCCAACGTTTTCCTTTTTATTTTTCTTTTCACCCACTGTAACATCTGCAGGTATCACTATATCTACAATAAAGCAGCTTGTTCTCTTTTGATCAATAACAACAATATCCGGCCTTCTCGCTTCTATAACATTATCACATTGAATTGACATGTCCCAAAACAACTTCATATCATCATTTTCCAATGATCCTTCTGCTTTTTGCGCATACCACTTTTCACTTGCATTAAACCCATACTTTGTGCGAAGCATCCAATGAATAACTATAGCGACATTGTCATGCCTTCTTTTGTAGTCTTTTTGAGCAAGTTTCTCATACCCACTTATGATATAACGTACACTTTCAACCTTGACTCCACACATGCGACAAAGTGGACTATATGTAGTTCTGTCAATGCTGTATTTAATAGTGTTTGATCGTATAGCTTGTTCTTGAGCTGCAAATATAAACGCTTCTGTTGAAACCTTCAAGCCACTCTGCAAGAGCCACATCCAAGGCTTTTCTTGATCAACACTATCTGGCATATCTCTAAGGAATTGACCATACATTTGTTTCTCTCTCCAAGTTGTTTTTCATTGCCTCCTTTCTCTCTCTTTTGAAGATATCCTTCCTCATACCATTTTCAGTGTCAACAATTCCTGCTATTCTAACCCCCTCGATTAACTTTTGATTAGAATTCTTAACATACCAACCAATGCAATTTTCCTCTCCTTTAACACATTCCTCACATCCAATTAGCCCTCTTCCCCCTTCCTTTCGTCCTATGTAGATTTGTTGTACATCACGTTTTGGATGAAGTGCTCCATACGTAGTCAAATATTTACCCGTCTTTTTGTCCAGACTTCGCAACTCCTCACATTTCCAATCAATTATACCTTCCCCATACAGCAGAAGTGCAAACGCCCAAGTATTTATTGCTATAATTTTGTTTCGTCCATTTAACTTTGATTTTAGAATGAGTCTCAGCCTTCTCTTATATATTCTCTATCAATGTTTTTCTTTATTTCCCGTTCTTATATTTTATCCAATTCAGAAATTCCAAGATATGTATATCCTTCCTCAGTAAGTTCCTTCATCAATCTATCATTAGGTAGATGTTCCTCTTCTGTTATTTACTTGCCTTTTCTTAAAACCAGAATACCACATTTCTTCGACTCAAACTCCATCCCAATGTCTTCACTGAAAATTTGAGAACTTGTCAGAACTTGTCTGCCTCGAGAAATGGTTGCAGGGCATTAACCTTTCCTTGAATATTGTCAAAACACAAGCCATGATAATTGTTTCAGCCCAAAAGCTGGGGCAGGTAGACCAATCATCAGAAATCACCCCTTGCTTCCAAGTTAACAAGAATGATATCGAACTTGTTCATGAAACTAAATATATTGGTGTCATGATTGGCAAAAATTTGAAATGGGGAAGTCAGGCTAAGTTCCTTCAAAAGAAAATCTCTCGGGCCCTTGGGTTTTTGAAATATGCCAAACATTTTGTACAAGAAGAGATGTTAGGAACATGTATTTAAGTATCGTTGAGCCCCACCACAGCTATTGTTGCTCGGTATGGGGATGCTGTGGCGATAATAAACTGAATACCTTGCAAAAATTACAGAACAGAGCTGCAAGGATTGTCAAGGGCAACCCTTGTGATGCATCAGCTGCTCCATTGTTGCAAAGATTAGGGCGCCTCTCAGGTAATAGGCTTCTTCATAGGGAAACATCTACCATGATATTTAAATCCCTAAATGGACTTGCTCCTGACAACCTTTGTCAAACCTTCTCTCAATTATCTGGTATTCACAATCGGCTCTTACGAAATACGGAATGCGACCTAGGTATACCTCGAATGAGAACAGCATATGGTCAAAACTCGTTTGCTTTCTGCGGAGTTGATACATGGAACAAACTCCATTCTGATATCAAGTTAGCTCCTTCCATCGTGTCATTTAAAGCCACACTTAAAGCTCATGATTGAAAATATTCAGGGGGAGCTGGTTTTATTTTGTGGTTTTTCTAATCAAGTTTTTATTAATAGGTATTTTGTATACTTATAGGTTTACACCATTATTGTGATAGGTTATTTTTGTATTTAGTTGCAGGGTATATTGTAAAACAGTTATTTAAACTGAATTGCATTCCTGGGTATATAACTTTAAAATGAAATAAGTAACATGAAACAGTATCTGTAGTTTCAAAATCGCACAGAACAAGTTTCAAAATTATCTATATTGCTCGATGCACTAAATTTCATTTCCAATCAAGTGCACTTTCATTGTTGGAATAATGAATGCGCCATAACACATAGAGACAATTTTCAGATCATAGGGCAAGCAAGATCGTCCTTTCATTTAACTTTTTTGGAATCAGTAAGACTCAAAACCCAGTCTTGTGTACACAAAGAGAATTCATTTTCTCACTTGGACTCTTGATGTAAACAATAGTGAATAGGTGCTAGTTGGCCAATCATAGGGCCAAATGGACACATTATTCATCATATCACGTGTACCCGCATCTGACTATTTGTATCGGTTCACCTTTCAGTCGTTATCCGACCTTTCATACTCTGACAAGTGTCGGACGAGAAAAGCTTTTCAGTGTGTTAAAAGGTTGTTCCCACTTTTTCGTACTATGCTGAAATTCTTCTGTTCTTGGGGAATCATCAGCCTTTTTCCAACTTTTTCCATCTTGTTCTTTTACCAATCTACATGACTATTCAAATGTTTACCCATAGAACAAAGGAAAACTCTTGCAAAGCAGAAAGCCAAAGTACGAGCGGAAACATTCCTACAGGAAAAGCCTTGTGATCAAACTCCAAAGCTCCCAAAATGTAGAGATTGCAGGATCGTGGATAAAAGAAAAGCTGACCAGCATGCATTTTGTAGATTTGTTATGTTTCGAAGGTAGATTACACTATTATTGCAATCACTACTTTTGCCAACTTCTTTATACTATTTCTCAGCAGTGGCGTAGCGTCCAGGTATTCAAGGAATGTTGTGAATACCCTACAATTGTCAGAAAAAAAATAATCTGCATGATCTCGCGATAACGGTACTATTTCTCAAATTCTCATTCAAATGTTAAATTTATCTGCTTTTAACGTGTTTACCTGACATAATATTCAAGTTGTGTTAGTGTGCAGATGTGAATCATTTGGAAGCAGGCAGATTTGTGAAGATAATGCAGAAGACCAACAACAACTTTGTGTTAAACAGGAGTTCCTCATGAATACGCAGTGAATGCACGGAAAAGTATTTCGTCCAGTTAAAATGCTCCATTTCATGAATAAATTTTCCCATAATGAGCGAAAATAGTGACATAAAACGATGAGAAATGGCCAGTGTTCAGCCTTATACTTCTAAATGCTCACGTTGAGGCTAATATAAAGTGAACTTGAGAACGTGGAGTTGTGGAGTTGTTATCGAATGTGAAGTAAATATGACACGGAAATTTTTAATAGGAAATTTGAAAGGCTGACTTTTTAGCAAGCAATATTTGTTCAAAAGTAAATTATTTCATGTAGCAGCAGCAGCAAGAAAGAGAAGTGAAAGGTAGGTAGCTTGTAGGTGTTCAGTCGCACGTAGGCCTAGTTTCTCAATGTCTCATTTTGTGGTGTTCGGTGGAGCCTATAAATGTTTTTAATTTCGTGAATAATATCATAGACGTCAAACATTCCCCTATATTTCTAAATATATTTAAGTTCCCTGGCTTAGTCTTTCTCTGTTTACATATTACGTGTTGCTAGATTTGCACAATCCAAAGATATGTGGAGTCATATGATATTGTCCCTATCGCCATTCGAACTTATTAGTCATTCTCTGCTATTGTTCATTTGCTATTGTAAAGAATGTTCTTTTGTTAAGGCTCCGAGAACTTTCTAGGCTTTGTTGTTCATGATTTGCTAGATGGATTTAACTTGACTATGGTGGAATCAGCGGTGGGTGATATCGTCACAGCACTTATCCAAAAGTCATTTGTCAAAATTATCGTTTGCTGAAAAAGATGATCATTGTGATAGGATTAAGTGGCTCACAGGGTCAGTTTCAAACAACAGACCATACTATTTAACTTACCTGCTTTTTTTAGTAGATATTTATGTTCATAATAATGTCAACTTGCCATACCCAGCCACGCCCTATGAGAGAGTACCTAATGAAAAAATTCATGCTACGCCACTGTTTCTTAGTGTGTTGTTGCAGTGAATTGGAAGGGGGTAGGAAACTGTTTCCTTGTTTGTGTTTTATCAAGAAGTTTAGGACAGTTGTGTTTCTACAGCTTTGCACACCTTGGTAAGGAATAGCTGAACTTCAAAAGTTGTCCTCACAAATTAAAGATGTATTGATATTGCTTTTCTTGTAAGGTGATTCTGTATATCACCATCAGTTTTTTGTTTTTCTTGGTATTGTAGAAGGTTGCAATATTCTTTAAATCAGTCCTCATTAGGATAAATGAAAGCAATTTTGATTTCTATAGGACAAATGTAGATTGGCTCCATTGCTCTTTCTTTTTTACTTACTCTTAGCGGTCACTGGGTCATTCATTTAGTACGTACGCACAAAGGGGAGGGGATAGAGCAAAAATGTACGCTTGTATGAAAAGAGGGGGGGGGTAGATATATCAAAGTATGTACGCAGAATAACAAACTAATCAGTTTTTGTATGTATTTAATAATTTTTTCATTTTGAGAAGATTCCATTTTCCATCAATGAAATTTTTCTGCTCATCACTAGTTATTTTCTTAAGTCAACTAAACAGTCCGCTTTAATTCTATTTATTTACGAACCATAGATGTATGCACACAAGAAGGGGCTTTCTTATATGCATACATGTGCATATGAGTGGATTGGGGGCATAGTTTTGCTATTTTCAGGCTCACACACTAAATGAATGACCCCTAAAGGGGAAATATATCTATATTTGCAGAATTTCTTATGTTTTGGTTTAAATTTCTATCAGGTTCTTACGCACTCGATTTGAGATGATAGAATATAAAATGTATGCCGTAAAATCTCCTTCAAATTCATGTTTAGATTGTTTAAAAGACCAAAGACTGGCAAAGTTGAAAGTGCTGGATTTTGTTCCCCTGAATCAGCAGATCACAATGCTTTTATTCCTTGGGCTGCTGAACCAAGTGGTAATAGTCTTTGTTTTTCTTTTTACTTTCCTTGAACTGGTGAACCTAGTGGCAATAGTCGTTGTTTTTCTTTTTATAACGTAGTTTTATTGATTGTTATCAATGCCTTTCGTAGAATATTTGTTCATCTCATTCCATTCCAGCATAGTGCTTGTAAGTATATCGTGAAACTTGAATGCTGAGCCAGTCTTGATGCCATTTTGTACTTCATTCATTTGAAAGCCTTCAACCAAGTCTCATGTGGAGCTAAAACATTTATTTAGTTATGTTCATAGCATGTAAACTACCAGCTCAAATCTTTGTTTATTGCCTTAGATGTCGACATGAAAGCTAGTGTTTGTCATTACATCATCAAGAATATCGCAGGACAATTTTGTGCTGTTGTCGAAGAGGAATGCCAAGCGTTAATGCTTGGTACGAAAGATGGTAATGCTCAAATTTTGAACTTTATGTTGCACTTATGTCGATTTTTTTCCGAACTACTGTTTTATTAGATTGGGCTTATAGTAATTTCTTTAAATTGAATTGATTCAGCCCTTTACATTGCTAGAGATAATTATTATTGACATTTTTAAGAAGAAATTTCCATTAGAACCTTTAAGGCTGGTTTTCATATGTTGTAATTCATCGGCGACAGTCGCAGACAAATGTATTCCAAATGAACGCCGATTGTCTTCGACCATCGCAGATTGTCTGCGATTATCGCATGCTGTACTTGTTTTTCACTCTCGGTTTTGGCACGTAAACTAACATTTAAATTGCAAGAAGGGGGACCAAGACAAAATTCAGCAGCTGCTAGTAACAGGACTGTTAGAGGTCAGTCATTTATAACTCTAAGTAGTAGGGCGGGCTAGAATTGGGCAGGGCATGAAAACGTTTTCAAGGATACTTGGGGGTATGAAACTTTGTGGATAATTTTTGAGGAATATGAAATCGTTTAGAGACAAAATCTGAAGAAAATCAACTCAATAACTGGCAGAAGTGTAGTGACCTCTGTACTTATGCATATCTAGTTGCCTGAGTTTATCCAATAGCAATTTTTCTCTGATTCAAGTTTTCTCTGGTACACCGTGTTATTGTAGTGCTCTTATTAGCATTCATCACGGCTGTTTGTTCAAATGAAGTTTCAAACATAAATCAACTTTTTCATGAAAATTTATGTATGCCTTATGCAAAGAAATCTCACAAACAATGATATTTACAACATTGTGTACTAAGGTTTTCTATGCAATATTTCCCAGCAAGTAATTTGGCAGAACACATTTTCTTTATGTGATCTTTCAAGTAGAAGATAGTGGAAATTGTGACTTTAAAGTAGCAATGAAGAAATCTCCCCTAAATCCTAACAGGGTAGATAGCAAGTGGGGTGTGGAACTTATTACTCATTTTTCAATAGGGTGTGAAAACTTTTAGACAAAAATTGAAGGGGTATAAAACTTTTAACCATTTTGTAAATTTTAACCCGCCCCAGTACCCAGAGTTATAAAGGACTGACCCCTTACTAAAGGAAAGAAGGCTATTAGGAAGAAAACCATATCGAAAGGAACGATTTTAGATAAGGAAGGTATGGCAGCACGACTATATACTGCAGGATATTCCCTTATGATCTCCATGAACGAATCATCGTTGTCTCGTGCATCTTTATCGGCCATTTTGTTCTGCAAATGGGACAATGGAAATGGATGCAAACTTTGTACTTCCTGTGCAGATTGTCTGCGACAGTCGGCGATTGAGTGTGTTCATTAACTTTTTCCATCGCAGACCATCGCAGACAATCTGCGATGATCGGAAAATTCAAACTTTTTTGAAATCTTCGAATGATCTGCGATGGTCTGCGATGGTCTGCGATGGTCTGCGATGGTCTGCGAATTTTGTAAAATCTGGTTTTCATATGTTGTAATTCATCGGCGACAGTCGCAGACCCAGGTCTGCGACCATCGCCGATGAATTACAACATATGAAAACCAGCCTTTAGTGAAGGTATTTTTGCTGTTGCACATACCCTTTTGCGATCAATATGCTGTTATGGCATGGCATGTCAGTTTTTACATTAGATGTACATGAAGGCGAATTTACCACATTTACTATATTGCTTTGAGGATAACTTTGTGCAACAGATAGCTTTTATGGGCCATAATGAAAATACAGAGACACATTAAGATTGTTAGTGCTCATGATATTTACAGAAAAATTAAGAAAGAAGTCAGGTTCATAGCTTGTTAGAGATATTCAAGCCTTTAAGAGCTTACTGCAATACACATGCTCAGATTCAATTGTGATTGCAAAGGTTATATGCACAACTGAGTCCTTTGAATTGAAGTCAACCTTAAGCCCTGGCCAAACGCTCTCCACTTTTTGCTTGACAGCATTCTACATGTGTGTCAAGTGAAATGTCACGAGGGTTTGGCCATCTTGTATAGTGATTTCGAGCATTCTTCAACTTTGTCGAGCACTGTCGAGTCAAATTTGATTAAGTTGAAGTTTTCGAGCGGAAGTGCTTGAAATTTTACATTATTTGAAGTGTTGTCGAGTGTTCTTGAGCTTCTTTAGCCACCCTCTCCTCAACAATGCTCGACAATGCTCAACATTGCTCAACATTGCCCAACAATGCTCGACATCACTGGATTTTTGTTGAGGACCGTAGAGTGAAAAGACAAGAGCATTGTAACCAGGGCGTAATGTGTACTTAATACAAATGCGTTAGGTGCTGTTGCCTGGAAACGAGCTGTACCTGGTGTTCGAGAAATGTGTGATGCTTGTGCTACAACTGTTTTCAACATTCATTGGGTTTGTGAAAAGTGTGGATTTGGTGTTTGTTTGGATTGCTTCAAAAGCAAGATCTCTGAGAAAGAAATTAAAGGTTTGCCTTCTTGTTGCTGCTTTATTATAATGATTTAGCGAATTTTCATGTTTTTTCTAAGTGATCTTATCTCTTTTGCTCTTTGAATTTTGACTTTTTTGTTTCCAAAGTTATTTTCGTTCAGTTAATCTCAAAATGCATGATCCTTTTTCACAGGTTTTTACCAAAAAGATTAGGACAAAGGGTTAGGTAGTGAGCGTTTACACAATCCTTGTGTACATATGCTTTTATGCGAATAGGTGTGAAGGATTGTTGTTTACGTATACACCATAAGATCAGTTTCTGCTTGCTTGCCTGCTTTCTATTCATCATGACAAAGCTGATCCAACGTGCACCTGTTGGCAGTATAGCTTTAAAATGTACAATGAGTTGTAGAAAGCAAGCAGTTGAGCCAACGATGCCGAGAGACAGGGGAGGTGGAGTTGATTACCGTTGGTCCGTAGTCTAAGAGTGGCCCCTCAGAGCTTCAACCTGACATGAATCTTGTTTGGAATTACACTAACTTTCAAATTTTCTAATGACCTCGTGAGTATTCACAAGTTTGTACTTGCCCTGGGCACCAAACGGCTTTCAGTGGCCTGGTAAGGGCTTTATCTACTTTGCCCTAAACCTTCATGTTAGCTGTGTTAGCAAATAGACTTATCAAAAGTATGAAAGAAGAGGAAAGCACTCTTCACAAGATTAGTGGCTGGCTCACTTTCTAATATTGCTGCAAATACAAGACTAATTCACAAGTTACATATTCAGCAAGCTATTTAGGAGGCATCTCCCCTCGGACATTTGTCACACAAAAATAGTTTGAAATATAACAACGATACCTTCTGTTTGTGGGTTTCCTATTTTACGCTCAAAAACAAGAGCAACTTCCGTCAGATGAGGAATGGTTCTGAGATGTTTCATAATCTATCAGGTTTCTCCAACGATATTATTTCATGTTTTTATTGTTAGAAAATATGTATTGCACAACATTCCTCATAACAAATATGGTTGCCAATCGCCATTACACTGCTCTGAACGAGACTGGCCTGTAACCTACTCTTGAGGCTAGAAGGTGTAACTTTACAGCTTATTTTCCGATTCTTTTGCTTGCGAATCTCCCAGCCTGTTCATAAAATTCTGCACTCTGGTTGACTTCAGAGGTAAGAGATTCACTGCTTATTGCATGATGTAGCCAGTGTCATAACAAAACACCGGAGAAAAGGAGTGATTCCTTGCTCCGACGTAGCAGTTCTCTCGACAATGAAGGATGAACGTGGAAATACATTACAATAGTAAATCTTTGTGCTGACTTTTAATCTGTAAGGAACTAGGTTTACTAGACAAAAATATTCTTGTAGTGTCCCGGGATATTCACTGAGTGCCTTGGATACCCGGATGGTTCACCACTGTCACAAAGAATTACTTCGTTGCAAGTACTTTTTTTCTAAAATAGCATAGAACATGTGCTGAGCCTCAACAGACAGTGGTCCTATTGTCTATTTTAGTGAATTTTCACTCTGCCGCAAGGTTTGTCGATGGAGTATGCTTCATCTTTTCTTCACCCATCTTTGCCTGTAGCACACTTTGGATTCAATAACTTGCATGGGACAGCTGTCTTTCAATATTGCCGACAACTTCTGTCCAAACAATACTGTATAGACCTTTTTCAGCTGAGTCATCTGGTTTTAAACGCTCTTTTATACCTTTTATCTCTTCCTTTCAGGAATGTTGTCCGCACAAATTTCACGGATCCCCTGCGATATTCTGTTTCACAACTCTCATCCTCGCCGTTGCCATTTCCGAGATTTTGAAATATAAGAAGTAGGACGGCATTGCCTTGTTTCTCAAATGGCCGGGCTATATATTCCAGTTCTTCAAAGAGATAATAATTATCACTTTGAGTATCTTATCGTATAACAAGCTAGAAAATATTGCGTACTGAATGGTAGACAATCTAAAGTTGGGCGGAATATAACAAAGTTGATTTAATTTCATTCAGAATTCCCAGTGATAATTTAGGGTACCCATGGTGACTTTACAGAAAGTAGCATGTTGTGATCATATTTATGGCGAGAAGTGAAAAGGAAAGAAGACGTCAACATGTCACATAATTATGCTTATGTATGTTGTGAACAAAGCCTGCTATTTTATATGTATTGCCCATTTAATAGCTACACTGTCAAAATGTTGTCAGCAATATCGTTTTTTTTTTAGCTTTGGGCCCATCCATTTAGTATGCGAAGAGGGGGATAGGCGAGTCAAGCAGAAGCACACGTTTTTGTACAAGGGGGAGGGGGGTTGACATTCAAGTACGTACACAAAATGAAAAATTATTTGCTTTTTCTGAATGTAACCTGTAGTGTTCTTATTTGCGAGAAGATGCACCTTTTCCATCATTCGAGATGGGGGGAGGGTCGTATGGGTTGAAGTACTTATGCAAGAAGGGGGCTCCAGGTGAGCGTCCATGTGCCTACAAGGTGAGAGGGGATCACATATTAGCCATTTTGGTGCATACGTGCTAATTGACTGACCTCTTCTCTGTTGAAAGCCATTCCTTGACACAAACCTTTCTCTTTCGCTTTGTTGCTCTTGATTTCTCATTTAGATGCATCGTGCTTGTTCATATATCCCGTATGCACAATAGAATTTTTTCATCTTCATCATTGAAACTCTTTATGTTGTCTGAAAGTTACCCTGCATGATAAATCTTGTAAAGCAATTGTCGGCACCCTTTCAACTTTCGATGGATATTCTGAATGATGTCAGGACAATTTGATTAAATTCCGCCCAAGCGTAGGGCCTTTGCACACAAGCAACCTTAGTTATAGGGATAAAGCTTGTTTTCACAGTTTTTGTCCTTGTGCATGGTCTTTTTTCAGAACTTTCTTGTGTTAGTAACAAGTAAGGATGAAAAGCACAGAACTGCAGCTCTCCAGCATCCTTTAAGCTTGGGTCACACGTTGTCAATCTGCAGATATCATGTCTTTATACACAGAAAAGTTGATGTTAGACACGATGGACACCGTGTGAACATGTCGTGTCAGTAACAAAATGCTACTTTGGCACACTTTTATCCAGGCATCTAAACGCGGCTAAATATGAACAGTTTTGATAGTTAGACATTGGGTGATAGTTTGCGTCTAGCGTTTCCTTTGTATCTCTTGCTTTAAAGAATGTAAACTATTTTCACACTATGGCACAATCCAATATCACAGATTTTGGCAACGTGGAAGTGGCTTACCCAAGCTTCGATGAAAATCTTTCAGACGCTGTTTGCAAATATCCTGTACTGTACAATAAATCTGACCCTGGGGTTTACAATAGGCACAAGAAAAGTAATGCATGGAACAGCGTCACTATAGAGCTGAACATTGAAGGATATCCTCATTTAAAGCAACAAATTGCCCATATCCCCATGCTCCTTTCTCCTTGAATATGTCTGTTTACCCTACTTCTGTCTCTGCACTTTCTCTCTCTTGATCACTCTTCTTCTTTGCTATAAAGTTATCAACAGAAGGGGAGCTGCGGCATACCTTCGACGAACCTCTTCCATATTGAGCACTACAGATGCCTTCTAAAGGTGCAGATTGACGGTCAAATGAACAAATCAACTTTTTAGGTGCAGATAGACACGACAGCTGCAGATTGACACCATGGTGACCAGGCTTTAACGTACTTGTTGCTTTGATTTTGTGTCATCTCTAATTACGTCTACGCTACCAGGGCTAGTGCAGATTACTGAAATTCTATTTCACTACATCTACAATTTCTTGCACCGTATGCACAAATGTAGCCTTGTCTGACAAGAATATTGAAAAGTGTTAAGAGGAATATTAGGTAGATATTAGGAAGATGCTGGTATGCAAGGGCCGAGTTACGAGTAGGGATTTTTGCATTAGATAGTCATTTTACGGATTATATATTGGCTTACATACTGGTTTGATTTTATTCTGCCCTTGCTTAGATTCTCTGTTATCGCTTCTAAGGCCCTATTCACACTGCACAAACTAGCCTGGGTTCGACCTGGGTTCGACCTGGGTTAAACTAGCCCAGGCATGCCCTAGGTTACATTTGGTCTTGTTCACACAGCCACATGTGTAGCACTGTGTAATCTGTGAACAGGAATCCAGTGTGAAACCATATTAGTTGCTATAAAAATGCACGCGCAAATTGAACTTTAAATATTCATGAGGAAAATAACAGACAGTGATTGTGGAAATCTAGCTTTGGGTGTTGGGTTTTGTCGCCAGATATTTGTTTTCAACACTTTGGCATTGTCTTGACATTTCTTTATTTTAAAGGCGATTTTAGGAAGGAAAAGACGACTTGAATGCATTTACGTCAATGCTCAGAAACGAATTGCTCGTTATTTGATAGTAGGATCACAGCAGGCCTAATCTTTTTTGGAAAATATTGGTTTCAAATGGTGGCAAAGTCGCCTAGCTATTCCAGGGTCTGTATGGTGCAGACCTAGAAGCAACACATGGTGGAAAAACATTGTAGAAAAACATTTAAAGATTGCAGCTGGCTGAAGAACTTCAGGATGGGGAAAATATCATGCTAGTTCCTTTGTGAAAAAGTACACCCCTACCTGTACAGGGAAAGCACTCACATGACGTAAGCGATTGCCATAAGAAGATGTGTCACTATAGGGCGTTGGAGACTGGCAACCAACGCCGATTATAGAACTGTAGCACATCATTTTGGTGTATCGCAAGCAAAGTATCTGTGATATTATTTATAAATTCTCATGTCATGACAGATATCATGCTACCAAAGTGAAAATACCTGTTGCTGAAGAGCATGATGAAAGTATGAATAAATTTCAAAATAAATGGGGATTTCCGCAGTGTGTAGGGGCAACTATTGGCTCCCATATTCCTATCAAATCCCCCGTGGAATTCCATTCTGACCACTTTAACCCTGATGGCTGTTATTCTGTTATTTTGCAAGCAGTAGTTGAAAACAGTTATGAGTTTATTGATGTTATAACGTTGGCTGGGCGGCCATGGAAAGTGCGTGATGCTTGATTCTTTGCATATTCTCTTTTATTTCTCAAAGGCATGATAGGTATGCTCTTCCTCTGCAAGTGAAAGCAAAAGACTTAAAGACATCAGCATTCCATTGGTCATAATTGCAGATGCTACATACCCTCTACTCCTATGGGTGAAGAAGCAATATTAAGATGCTGGTAAACCTTAGTGCAGAAAGGCTTCATTTCAACTATCATATTAGGCGAACACGGATGGTTGTTTAAAATGCCTTCGGAAGACTAAAAGGCTAATGGAGATGGTTACTGAAGGGGTCATTCAATTATTACATGTGCCCAAAAATGGTTAAAATTTGACCCCCCCTCCCCTGATATGCATATGTACGCTTGATACGCACCCCCCCCCCCCCGTTTGCGTATGTACTCTTCGTCGTTTTCCCCTCTCATCTCTAAAAGACAGGCTCAGTCACTGATTCTTTGTTTTACATGATTAGAACATTTCCTCCACTTGATCAATTCTTCACCCCCTGCCCCCTTCGTGCATACGTGCTAAATGAATGGCCATAAAGCAGACGAGGCAAGAATCAAAAAACTGGATTAACCCTCACCTATTCCCTCTTCAACCCGTTGTCCCACTTGAAAATAATTCATCAGGGGCGGACGCAGACATGATCCACTAATGCACCGGATCAATTAAAAAAAACTCAAAAAATATAGATTCTAATACTTTTATTTCCTGGTCGAAAATAGGACAGAATAAATTTATGAGAAGAAGAAATATGCTTGGTGATCATACCCATAACTGTGTTTCGCAAGTTCTGCGCAGCGACCTTGCCTGAAGCACAGTGGATTAGATGCCTATTGTAAACAGGATGGTCACAGCTTTTCGCCCGATATCGTATGGAATTGTTTCCATATGATCTATGATTTTTTCAAGCTGGGCACGTGATATATTTACTAAAGTTAGACCTTATGCGACTAGTCTAGTGTTAGTATGGAGTGTGTCTGGCATTAGTATGGAGTGTGTCTGGCATCAGTCATGATGGAAATGAATTCAAACTAAATCGTTTATGACGCAATGCTTTGTGTTGGTTACAATTTGCATAAGTCTGGCGTTACTCATTGAATGTTATGGACTCATCGAAGGTGCTATCAAATCCACTCAGACTGATCGGAGAGCAAGAGAGATGTAGTGATCTGAGGAAAGCTTGCGAGATTTTTGCAGGGGCTTTGAGTTATTTGAGCAATATGCTAAGTGATGTTCAATAGTAGCGTTAAAATTAAAGTCTTCCAACATTGCCCCTGAGTCTTGTAAGGATCCGCTATTCTTCAGCAATTAGACATTAAGTTTCAGTTAGATGTGGATTAAAGGAATATTCCATTTGACCCTTCTGAACTTCTATCGCATGGTAGAAGTCCATGCGGTGATTTTATGTCATCATCGACGTAACTCATGACCTACTGCATGTTCAAGGAAATTATAAACGTGTTCTAAATGTTCGTTCTCCCGGACCATGTCCGCTCACTGTAATATGGTATGTTTTTGCATCAAATACATGTCTCCCTGCTACTTTAACAGTGCCCACTACAATAGTGATAGCCTGTCATCATATTCTTTAGCAAAATTTCTGCCGCTTTTTGAAAGATTCCTGTAGGATGAATCTTTATGGTAGCGGTTCAGTGTTCTCCTGCTTTGTAGAACATTGTCAATATTGACGGTAACTTTCTAATATTTGAGTTTGGAAGATCTTGATTATGGTCTTCAACGCGATCGCTTTCATTTTCTTCTTTACAGAGTGTTCATTTCCGATTAAGTATTATGTTTGCTACACACACAAGTATACCTGTCTCTTATCCTCACTTTATAATCCACTAAGAACTGCAGGCTATAGCACTAATTTATAAGCAAGAACAATGTCTTATAGACAGATCACTTCAAAACTGGTTTTTTATTATTTATGCATATATTTTGCCAACCTAGTGAACCCTGAAAACATATAAGTGAATACATTACATAGCATATCTAAATAGAAATACATATTGCATGTACTCTTGGGTGCCTAATAGACGTCCCCACTATGTAATTTTTCAAAAATTTTCCACCCATGACATTCTAGATAACCCCCCTGCCTATTAATTTTTGGAAGTATTATCTCAACCAGTGCAATTTTTAGAGGAGGTACTTTGGCCTGCAAGTGAAAAGTATAGTAGAGAAGGTACACTGATCGCATGTGTTGTATGGTTCAGCCTTGTTCGTTCTGTGGGCTTGGTATTATTACTTTGACACACATTTGTGGTAAGAAACAATAGCCTATTCTACAACATTTGTTGTGGTCATTTTCCAACCCCCCCCCCCCCCCACTTATTCCAACCCCCGCTAATTAGGCTTTGAGGATTTTTCCAGCCCTCCCGACTATCCCAGCCCTCCGTCTGTTAACAGATTACTTAAAATGTGCTGTTAATGCATTTTGGCATCTTTGAAGGCCCAAAATTGTAATTTCTCATTTGCTTGAACGAGCTCAGAGGTAATGGGAGGGGGCAGCTCTCTTTTTATTTGTCAGCTTACTTTGAGAGTCCTCCTTCATTTTACTATGTACTATTTGTTATATCTATTTGCCATTTCTATGCTTAACTCTTGAACAACCATACAATTGTTCCACCTTTATAGCTATAACATAGTTTATGTTCTTTATTTGTGGGATTTAATGATATTTAAACATTGCATTTAAATCACGTTGAAAATTGAAGTTCTATCTAGTTTGCATTCCAATTACCTAGGCAATACATAAGCTTTCGATTGCAGTACCTCCAGTTATCACATATTTGATAAATATGCTGATATTGTCAGACATTTGTTACTATGAATGAAGGTCAGGTTGGCCAGGAGGAGGCCCACTCGAAAATCAACTATGCTGAGGGGTAACCCTTTTTAGATATGTAAAGTTAGATGAAATGAATAGGTTATGATAGAGAAATTTTCTGCTGTTACTTTTAGATAAAGGATACAGAGCATTTGAGTTTGTTTGGTCTTCCTGTGCTCCCGGCCTTTCTCATAAACCTGCAAATCTAACAGTAACACAGATCATTCCAAAAGATGGTAATAATTTTTATTGAATCATTTGCATTATTTGCAAGGGATTTTTGTTGTATATATACTTATTTGTTTTATATATAATTATGCTGCGTCTGCATAGAGTTACTTTCAAATTCATCAAAATTGAGTGTATTTCTTTATTTCTTAATTTTTCATTAGCATGACTATGTTGATGCTTTAACCTTCCGTGAAATGGATTTTAATGTATTCTTGTATTCTTAATGTATTCCGTGAAATGGATTTTAATGTATTTTAATGTATACCCCAGTGGCTCAGTGTACGTTTTCTAGGGTTATGTTTTTGTCTTGCTTTCAACAACTCATTTATCCTCAGTACTACCTTTGAGATGAACATTGAACAATTAGTGCCCATTGAGATGGGATGAACGTTGAACAACCAACAGAAAAGCATGTTGAAACTTAGCATATGACCATTGACACAAGCAGTGGAAATATCTGTGAATATTAAAAGATTCAAAGTGATATCTTCCGCCATTTTGATCTTCTCCCTAGAGTCTCAATGCAGTATGATATCAAGGCTAAAATAAACACTTCACTGAGTTTAAGGCAAGTGGCTGTGATGCTGGGGTGACAAGACTTTAAAACCACTCTTTTGTTTTCTATCTTTCTCAGTTTTCTTATTAATACTAGTTTGGTTGGCCTTAACTTGATTTTAGTGTGTTTCCTTGCAGCATTATGGGATGTATGTCTGAAGACGGTTGATATTTGTGAATCACTGAGCATTCCATATAGGCTGTCGGAAAATGTTTTGAAGAAAGCCTTGGTGTTAGACGATTGTGCTGATCCTTACAAGGAGAAAGCAAAATGTGTTGGTAAGGCAAAGAGTTTGGCATCCACTGAAGACCTTCTAGTGCAAAGGAGCAGAGTGCAACAAGGGAACTTTGAACATAGTGCAGCAAAGGCTAGCATTGAGTCTTCTGGTTTACATGATATGTCAGAAGATTGTAAAGTGGAACATCAAACTGTCAAAGCCTCTCTTTGTGTGAGTGATAATGTGCAACCATCTTCAGTTTCACCAGCAACCATATATGGCAATCCCACAAGCAGTGTTACCATTCCATCTCAGGTAGTGCACAGTTCAGCTAGGTTAATGAAGCCTTTAACTTTTTTGGCCTCAAATGATTGCAGCACTGGGGACAAAGCGTGTAGTGCGACAAGCATGAACATGAAAAGTGACCCTCTCACTGACAGAAAAGCTATGGAAGTGAGACTGTATGAAAACGAAGTGTTGTCACCAGATTATGCTGCCAAAATAGAATCAACCTGCATGCCACAAAGTACCAATCACTTAAATTTTGCAGTACCTCTGATTGGAGAGTCACAGCAGAAGTTGGCGAAAGTAACTTTTGACAGGTTGAATGACGATGATAATTTGTATTATAGTAGTGTATGCAATAAAGCCTTGTCAGTTTTGGATAGAATAAGGAAGTGGAAAAGCGCCAGTAAATTGATGAAGGAGGTCGTGAAGTTTCAAGATGATAGTGTAGAAGAAATAGACACTGACTGTAACCAAACGGAAGTTAATGCGATTGATTGTGGTAATGATTCACTACTTTCAGATATCAGTATGGCATCCGATGACGCTGAGATGCTAGGGGATCCTGTTGGTAATGGAGTAGTTGTGCAAGAGAAATTTGTAGAGAGATCGTCAAAAGCTGTAATATCACCACTGAAACCAGATCATGTATTGGCAGATACAGTAAAAAAGTCATGTGAAAGTGAAAGCGACATTTCACTTAGGAAGCAGTTCTCTCCTCCCTTTCAAAACAGTCTTGATATACTAGCCATGGTTGCTTCAGGGTTTTTGCAATCAAGTAAAAGTGAAAAATGTGCTGAAGAGAGTATAAAGTGTGATATTGTTAGCTCTGTGGAGCAAGCTAGGACAAGTACAGATGATGGTAGTGGGGATGGAATTTGTCCTGTGTCAATACTTGATGAGTCTGCTCTTATGATCAAAGAAAGCAGACTTGGGAATCAAAAGACCATAGCAGACTACCTTTGTGATGGCAAGTTGCTGCAATTGAATTATTCAAGACATCCCAAAAATCTTGAGCTTTTTCGGAGTGTGTGGAGGAAGGGATTTGTAAGTTGCACTGTATTTTCATGTGTTTTTGTGTTCTTCAATGTTTACAAGATTGCATTATAAGAAGTATTTTTAGCATTATTACAGATCATAAGCAATCACGGTAATCAATTTTTATTACAGTCTGCACTTGAAGGGTAAAGTAAATTCTTGTTATGAAATAAATATGCTGTTATGTAGTAGATTTGTTCTACTACAGCAAAGAAGGACAGATTATCTTTTTATGTTTAGTTTTTCAGTTCAACTACGTAGTGATTTCTAACAGGGTTCCCATGCCTCCTTAATATCTTTAGAAATCCTTGGAAAAAGAAAATATTCGTAGAAATCCTTATAAGTTCTTAATGAATATAAACTGTATTAAAATCTTCTTAAATCTTCTTAAAAAGTATAATTTGTGAAAGCAGTTTTGATAATTTGTACTGACAACAGTTAAATATGCTTCATGTATTCAGAATCATCATATGTGTTCCTGACAACTAGGTTCTGAATTCGGACATCTTTGAGTAACCGTAGTGACCTATGTAGCGAATCACAGACACTCTAATGATATGCTCGTGATGCAATGTCAACATACACTGTTCTCAAAAGTCTATTGATTGCAAATGATTGACATATTATATTGTCTCTCCATTGTTGGTATTGTGAGTAGAAATGCTATTAGTGGTGGTCATGGGCCGCATGATACAAGCATGACCTAAAACTATATATAAATCAGCCTTGGCTAATGTATGTGATATAGTGTTTTTATGCAGTATTTTCTCATAACAAGATGTCAAAAAAGTACTAGAGTTCTTTCCAATACTCGTGGTTGCAAGGAAAGGGCTTCTCATCATGGCTAGTAAAAATCACTGATGTTCATTCAGCCAGATGCAAGTTATGTGCAAAGATATTTTCTGTTGCAAGTATGGGTGTTGAAGCATTTGGAAACACATGCAAGAGGTGAAAAACATAGGCTGTGACAACCCTGGAATGCTTCAAGAAAAACTATAGCAATGCAGTTTGCAAAGCAAATGAAATTCAAAATGAAAGCGCTAGTGATCAACAGTCAAAATCCAATAAGATGCAGCAAACACTTTTTGTAGCAACAGAAAGTCAACTTTCAAAACATGCTGAAATGATGTTGGGTGTTGAACTAATGATGTGCAAACAGTCCTTTTTCTCTTGCGATAACAAGTCAAATTTGTTATCGGCCATGTTCCCAGACAGTAGTATTGCCTACCGCTTTGCCTATGTGCAACTCAAATGCAGATATATTGTGTTTTGGGATAGCTTTAAATTTTAATGAGCTGTTAAAAACTAGCTTATCAGACGTTGATCATATTGTTTGTCAGTTTGACGAAACATACAATGATGTTTTATAAAAATCTCAGATGGTTATACATATTAGGTACTGGAGAACTGCAACCAATGTAGTCACCACTCGTTATTATGCCTCAGAGTTCTTGGGCAAAGCAACTTCCGAAGATGCATTTTAGAAATTCGAGCAGTGTATGATGTGTGTAGATCAGGAAAACCTGTTGCAGGTATCAATGGACGGCCCAAACGTGAACAATTCCTGTCTGTTCATGTTTATAGGGAAAGGAAAGAAGAGGAACTATCTCATTTAGTTTCAATTGGAACATGTGGCCTCCATACTCTGCACAATTCATTTAAACATGGTGAGAATGCAACTGAATGGAAACTAAAGAAATTTCTATAATTGGTCTATAAAATCTTGCATGAAACTCCTTCTAGACGAAGTGACTGCAAAGCTTTAACTACAACTACTGAGTCTAAATACCCTCTTAAATTCTGTGGTCACTGTTGGGTTGAAAATGAAAATGTTGCTAGGAAAACCAGAGAAATTTGGCCAAAAATTTCGAAATTGAAGAGTTTTGGAACAGTCTTTCGAAGTCCAAGCAGCCTGGACAAGGAAAACCAGGGTAAAAACACTAGTTGTTATCACTTATGCAAAATCTACAAAGGTGTTTTTATTCCACTGAAGCTTCAGTTTTTGAGGAGATGGCAAAATCACTGGACTCCTTGCTGGTTTTCCAAACTGATAGGCCAATGGCACCTTTTATAGTAGAGATTCTAGGATCATTGCTACACTTTTTCTATGCAAGGTTTGTAAGAAAAGGAGTGTTACTCGAAGCAACTACAGTGTGGGAGCTGGTCAGGATCGACCTGCATTCGCAGAATAGCCTGGTTTCAGTAGAACAGTAGATGTTGGATTTGCTGTCAGATATTAGCTACAGCAATTGAAGAACGCTGGGAAAGTCATAGAAGCTCATATCACAAGATTCAAAAAGGAAGTGTGTGTGTTTCTAGTACAGATTTGTAGGCACACGAATGACAAGTCTCCACTTCGCATCTGTGTCCATAATGCTTGAAATCGCTATCGCCTATTTACATGGCAGAATCTATGAAAAGATCTGAACTGTATTTCAAAAAGCTGCTTTCCCTGTTGATGGCCAAAAGAAAATTGAAATCATTTTTTGCTGACAGTGCAAAATCGCAATTCATTGCTCGTAAATGTCATTGTGAAAGAAAGTAAAGATGAATTCTTGGTTTTTCAAAAGGTTACTGATCGACTTGGGGCATTTTTTGGAAATTTGTTGGAAGTACTAGCCAGTTCATGAATTTACGCAACGTTGTCAACCTAGTGCTGATTCTTTCCCACGGACAGGCTCAGGTAGAATGAGGTTTTAGTACCAACAGAGAGCAGTTGTATCAAAACATGCGAGGTGAAACTTTGATTGCACTGAGAATTGTAAAGATCACACGAGAAGCAATAATTTGCAGCCACAAGACCTGGAGATAACCTATAAATTGATGGAGTTTGTGAAAAATGCTAGAAAAGAATGTTATCTTGACCAACAAAAAAGATCCAAATGCAAGATTCAAAATGAAGAAGCTAAGCAAAAACAAGCTCTAATTGATCAGATTGAGGAGTATTTGCAGAAGATATCCGCTCTAAAAGGCCCCGTCCTACAGCTGAATTTTGACGCTGATAAATACGGTGTTGAGGCAGAGGAAGAAGACAACACTACTTGACATAAAATCTAAACTTTTTTAAGTCAAATGCTTTAAAGAGGGTTGCTGTAGAGAAACAGGAAGAGTTAGAGAAAATTGTGGAGAGAAAGAGCATCCTTTGAGAAGAGAAACAAGTCTATGTCATTTTTTGAATTGCTATTTTCTCAGAAAAACTTTAGCATTCTGCTTTAGTATGGTGTAAAATAAATACAAGCCTATTATTTGTTTTTATGTTACTATTTACTATCTATATCGCTCTTTCATGTAGAGCTTTCAGTTTTGATTCAATTCCTGATGTAGGTAATGTTTTTTAGTTTTTAATGATCAGGTTGATCTCAGTTCTCAACCTTTTTGATAGTCGGAATGTGGTTACTAAATGTTTTCCTTATACCAAAACATGCTCCTTTGCTTGCAAGTTTACTCTAAGAGTTACAGTAGTTTGAAAAGGTTGATCTTGTGTGTTTGCATTTTTGGAAGAAGCTAATAGATTGGCAACCTCCTTAAATCTCCTTAATTTTTATGGATTTTTGTCGTACTCGAGCTAAATTATCCTTACAAGGTGTCCTAAAAACTGTCCTTTTTCTCCTTAAAAGTCTTATTATTTTAAGTAAAGAAAGAGTGAACTCTGTTTACAAAGTATAAGTTTTATAATCTGGTCAATTTATGGGAATCAAGCAAATGATGAATCAGCTTGGAAGAGCTGCTGGCCAATAGCCATTTTGCGCATGTGTGGTAGAATCTCTACTTGTGTGTCAAGGCGTTGTTTTCACCTGCTAGCTTGGGAATATTTTGGGAAGCATTTTAGAATTCATTTGTCGAAGGCTGCTCAAGTATCTTGATGTCTTGAACAAACCTTTAGGCTCCTGTATCATTTTGCACTCATTTATGTAACTATCTCTAAGTTTGTCAAATCTCGATTTATCAAACTTCTCAATATCTTGAACAAAGAGTTTATTCCTGCGGATGATGTTATCTTGCTTGGCGATGCTGATCTGAGAGCTAACCTATATGCAGTCAAGACTGGTAATATTTTGCCAATGTGTTTTGCCTGCAAAAGCGGCATGCAGATATTGTACTAATTGAAGATTTAGATAAGGAAGAAAATGGTAGAGTAGTCTCAAGGAAATTTCAAGTGATAAATGAACACTGTCTGAATCCAATTAATTCGAGCCTTTTACCCTTTCATCCTTCATTTATACATAGTCTGTATCTTTCACAGTAGATTGTGTACTCTATACAAGACCCTATACAAGACTTTCTTTGCTTCTGTTCTTGTCCAAAAATAACTATTCAACCAGTTGTATGGTTACAACAAGATGCTAAAATTTTACGGTTGGAATACTGCTGGTCAGAAAATAACGGAGGATGAATTGAGATGCTACAAATATTGTCTGGGAACACTGTTCTATATAAATTTCGACCTCAGATGATCTCTCAGGACGGTTGTATCAACCTATAAATACCACAAAACATTGTTTCTGTGAGCTGAGTATTCGTGTTTTCAAAAGTTACTTCAAATGAAAAGACCCCCGAAACATTGGAGTTTTCTAATATTCTATGAACTTCTGAAAAGTTAATTCAAGCGAAAACATCCCACACGCATTGGAGATTTCTACCATTCTAATTTGAATTTCAGATAAGTGTTAGAGAGGAGAACTGCATGTTGCTTACCCTGAGTGCATAGCTATGATCATATTTGTAGTCCGAATGTGTGATGCCTAAACTTTTGTGTAGTCTTCCACCTTTCACATATTGTCATCAAGCAAAGGGGAGGAGGCCCTGAAAATTGTAAATAGTGATGGTTTTAATGCCTTGATGCCTCAGTTTTTTTTTCTATTTTATCCTATTTCTCGAAAGTAAAAATCTTGATACTTGGAATATTTTTGTTAGTCCCTTGATTGTTCGAGTTATCAAGAGTGTACTGTATGTAACCACATAAATTTTTTCAGAAACTACATGAGTAACTTTTCCGCACTCTTTTACTCTCTCATAGCCACTACTTGTAAGCGGTGTTAATGATCTACTGGACAAAGGTCTTTGGAAGCCAGAGTCTTTTGCTGTTGATTTTGGTTGGTTTTCATTGTTAATTATCTCTGCATGTGTCTTTATTTGGTGCATAATATTTCATATAGATGGATATTTCTTTATATCTTTTGACTATTTCTCATTTTGACACTTTTTCTATTTCTGATAGTGTTTATGATTTTTTATCTTTTCTTTTAATTTATTCTGCTTAGCCAGATTATTGCTAAGATAGCCTTGATTTATACTTACTATAGGAGATGAACTGGCAGATGTTGTAAATTGTCTAACTGGTGACACTTTGCATCAATTCTCGGTTGGAGACTTCTGGAAAGGATTTGAATCTATAAAAGGTTAATCAGTTTTCTGCCATTTAATCATTTAAATCCCCTTTTTGATGGTTTTTGTATCATTTCATATATGTATTTGTTTGAACTTGACTATAGGCTTCTATTGGGGGCTAATTGATTTCTCTAAAGTTTCTACCCAGGACATTTGTACCAACCTCCTCCTGCCTATTAATTTTTAAGTAAGCTTCTATCTGTGAAAATGTCTAGAGGATGGGGTGCAAGTAAAAACTATCATTAAGAATCTCATGCTGATCACATATCTTGTATTGTTTAGTATTGTTATATATTGTTTACTATTATTTAGTAATGTGTTGCATTACACTTTGTTTGGAAGTTTGTAGTTGAGTATAGACACTGAATCTTGATTTCATTTTCAAAATTTTTTCAGACCCCTGTTCTGGTATAGTCATAATTTTTGCCTAACACCCCTGGTAATTAAGTTTTTGGGATTTTACCACCCCCTCCCATTTATTCCAACCTCCCTTCTATAAAGCAAAGAATATATATAGTACAATGTGACGTGCTATAGCGTACTTTATTGGGCCGGCTGATTTAGTATGTTATATCCAAAGTAAGTTAACCAGATTAGATGGATATAGACCAGAAGCACTAGGGTAAGGAACAATGTATGGGATTGCTATGCACATGAGCAGACTCCTCCAGTCCTTATTGAACCATCTGCTTATGGATGAAAGCTATTACAGAAGAATGGATCATCAAAAGTTCGTATGACAGACCTGTATAAGGAAAACCAAAGAAGTCCCCACAACCTTCGTTATAACCAAGTGAATTTGTCTCTATGGATCAAGAATTTAGTACATTATAACCAATAGTATGTTATGACTTAAAGTAATTAAGACAGTGCGTTATATCCTGAGTATTTTGTTAGCGCTTGTGCTAACTTTTTCCCAGTACTTTATACCCAAAAGTGCGTTCTACTTGGGTACGTTATAGCGAGATTATGTTATATTCATCTAATGATACTAAAAAGAGCCTTTCTCAGAGTAGATATGCACAGGAGGGGAGTAGATGCCTGGCAATAAACGTATGCAAGCGTACAAAAGGGGGTATTATGACAATGTGTATGTATATAAGTTTATACCTTCAAACAACATACAGCCTTGCTTGCACTTTAGATTATTTCCCAATTGCAATGCTTCATTTCTGTGCGATAGTGCGCAGAGAAGTATCCCTTTTTGTGAAGCCATTCACACTTCTCCGCTCAAAAACACACAAAAATGTGGGTTATTTGAATACGCTCTTCAAAATGGATCTTTACAAAAATAGAGGTTGTCAAAAATACTCTGGGTCCTAATATCCAGAATATGGGCTCCCTTCTCACTTTTTCTTACACCATGATGTCATAAACTTTGTGTGTGACGTCAGTCATTGCGGTTTTCTCGAAAACAAGTGAAAGTAAAGCACTTTTTTAAAGAACAGTAACAGCCTAGATTGTAGAGCTGGTACAAACTGTTTTCTGGAGATCCTGAGAATGTATATGAAAATTATGCCTTTGTGAGTGTGTGGCATCACAGTGACATAATATAGATAGCAAAGTTAAATAAGAAATAGAAATGTTCATCAACGACATATGTTGACATCTACCACTTCAGAGAAGAAATTATGCACAACAAACTCAATGGTCCTTAGGTACTTTATCCATCAATCTCTTCTTATTCATCATCTTGATACTGTAGTTCAATGCAGGGCTCTGTATTTTAGCACTCAATACTATGCAACTTTTCTGTACGATATATTATCTTGCTGTAACAGGAACATTTGTTTGTTTCATATTTGCCTGTGCAGCCACATTTGAGTATTTCGAATATTTATTTTGGTGCTATTGGACTTGAACTGACTTTAGCAATCTATCAACCTGTTTCTTTGTTATTTTGCAACAAAGCTCTTCAATGATCGGCAAAATTTGAATGGTCTAGTATGAATTATTCCACACGGCAGCAACTTAATGGGCTCTTCGTATATGCTGATGGTGGGCAGAAGAATTTGGCGGATGCATCTCACACCCATCAGATGATCTGCAAAAAATGACCACCTGCTAATGGATGCTCCTCTGCAAAATACTTTGATTGCAAATAAAGCATTGTGATTGGCTCCACAGGTTAACATGGACAAAGTAAGGACAAATAATAAATGTAGGCCAGTACTGAATACAACATGTGATGAAGTTCTAACTAGAAAGATAACGCGAAGATGGTAAGAGGGTGCTCACGTGGAACTTGTAGTTATGATTCCAGGTATCCAGATAGGCCTTCCATGACTAATTGGTATGGGAAACCTGCTTGTTTTATTCATTTTCCTGGCAAAAAACCCCAGATAGCTTCTGCAATGAGGTGGATACATGCCTGCAAAATGGCAAGCATGTGGCAAGAAGCAAATACAAACCTGTTTAATGCAGTGGCAAGAAGAGTCTCAAATATAAGAATTCATTTTGAGAGGGCAATCATACGTCAGAAAACGTTTAGAATTCTGTGAGAGCATTTAAACTTACTCAAAAAGGTGCATGTATAGAATTGTAAATGTCTGTGTTTCCTGAGCAAATTTAGGTACTGACCTTGTTGCTGATTGACTTCATTGATCACCATATTCAAAATTTTAAGGCCACATGCAATTTTGCACATATTCCTAGATGAAAATCAAACCTTTGCAATATTGGTAGGAAATAATCACGAGCAGGAAAGTATTGTTTAAAAACATAATTTTTCAGTAGTAACTGTTTTTTCTGACTATATTAGCGGCCTTCTACACTTTTACAAATGATTGTATCTCTATGGTGGCCTATCGCTGCCATCAAACTTTGTGAGATGGTAAAAACAAAAGGAAAAATAAAATTGAAAATTAAATGCAATTCAAATCAAAAGTAAAATTAAAATACAACTAAAATTTAAATGTAATTTAAATCAAAAGCAAAATTGACATAATTAAAAATAAAATTCATTTCAAATCAAAGTGAAAGTAAAATCGATTTCTCTCTTGGCCTATCGCTGCCATCGTATACCATGATGCCTTGCTGGCAACTTTGTTGAAGTCAGAGCGTTAGAAGGAGGTTGTTAAAAAGTTTCCCACACTACAACGGAAATCACTAGGAGGGACAGAAGTGGCAGCTGCACGTAGGCTGTGTTAGGAGTTGGAAAAGCAGGGCGAGTAAATGAAATATTGAGAAAGGAAGAGTTGGTTGTGCAGAGGCTAAGCTCAGACATTTCCGAAATTTGGCCCTTTGGAAGTGAAATGACTGTTAGGTCTTCTTTCCATTTTGCCATTTTTTCCTTCATGGACATATTGAATTTTTGCCAAAGTGCAACTGCCATTTCAGTCCCTCCTCGTGATTTCCGTTGTAGTGTGGGAAACTTTTTAACAACCTTCTTCTAACGTCCTGGCTTCAACAAAGTTGCCTGCAAGGTATACGATGGCATGGTATACGATGTCAGAAGAGAGAAATTGACTTTACTTTCACTTTAAGAGAAATTGACTTTACTTTCACTTTGATTTAAAGCGAGTTTTATTTTTAATCATATTTCTATTTTGCGTTTGATTTAAAGTATATTTCATTTTTAGTTGTATTTTAATTTTACTTTTGATTTGAAGTGCATTTAATTTTCAATTTTATTTTTACTTTTGCTTTTACCACCTCAAAAAGTTTGATGGCAGCGATAGGCCACCATATATCTCCTACTTCTTGTACTAAATACAGTATGATGATGTAAGGTAAAATCTCTCATTCGTCTTCTCTCCTGCTTTGCATGCACTTCATTAAACCATTGAACAATTACTGTCCCAAGCTTTGCCAGCAAAAGAATTCCTCGTCTTTCAGAAAGAGTTCAAAATGAGACAGGAATGTTGCCAAATTAAAACCAGATAAATTCCACAATCAGTGTTGTCATCATGCTTTGGTGTTTGTGCAGCCCATCTTTTATATTGAATTTTAGCCTCTGCATCATTCCATTTGAAAACCTTGCATATCATATCAATTTCATTCTAGTATTGGTTGCTGCCTTTGCTCCTTAGATCTGAAAACAATATCTGTGACTTTGGTTTAATGTGTATGAGCCATCAGATTCCTGTATCCAACCAGCATGTTTGTTATAGCACGAGAAAGCAGGAACATTCTTTTAGCATTCTTAAAGCTTGTTCTGTCCTACACTTGTCAGAGTATGAAACGTCGTATAACGATCGAAAGGTGAACCGAAATTTATAGCCAGATGCGGGTACACGTGATATGATGCATAGTGCGTCAATTTGGCCATATTGTTGGCCAATTAGCACCTATTCACCTTTGTTTACTTGAAGAGTCCAAGTGAGAAAATGAACTCTTTTGTGTACACGAGACTAAGGAATTCAGATGTAAACTAATTCCATAACACTTAAGACTGGGTGCTCTTTCTTTACTTTTAAATGGACACTCGTATTCAGCAACAACTATTCTGCAACATTTGTATGTCCTTATGTCATCTGGACTGGCTGCTAAAAATGGTGTTTGTTTTTTTGATAACAAGACCAGATGGAGTAATGTTGCATTTTTTGTGTGTTATCATCATCATCTTTTTGTATTCTTTTCTTCCTTCATTTTCAAAAATTCTTCCATGTTGAATTTGAGAAGTTAATTTTTAATACTTCTCTAGATTGTCTTCATTTAAAATGTCTCTTGCAAGACAGTTCCCACTTTGTGCAGGGCATTTTTCAATTCTATTTTGCTCTTTATAAACATCGCGTAATTTACTTGATGTGACCATACCTTTTCTCTGTATTTTCCACATTTTGCATAGGCTTTGAGACTGTGTAAGTCTCTCAATGCTATATACTTCATCATCAGAAATTGAAAGTTCTTCAAGAAACTTTTCTTAGTCTATAAATCCAGACTGTAGGTATAGATGAACTTTTTGGAGCAATATTGGCATTGCTTCATTGGCTTTTGAGGCTTCAACTTCAAAAGTTCTAAAACACACTCATCTTCGCTATTTTCTAAGTCACTAAGAATAAAGCCTGCTGAAACACAGCCAAACTGTTTTAGCTGTTCTTTAATTTGCTTCAACTGATCTGAAGAGTGGTCATTGCGGTTTGCAGACATTCATGGGTCAAACTCCATTTTATCTTTTAAATTTTTCTTTTTCTTTGACAAACAATATTCTTTCCTTTGCATTTTCTTGCGCTCTCTTTCCTTAAATCCATGACTTGTCAGGAATGTGGAAGTTTTGTTTACACAAACCTCTGTAATATTAAAAGATTCAATTAATAGGAAAAGATTCAATAGCCCTGCCAGATTTCTTTTTTCATGAGCAAAGATTCTCTGTTGGGCCTGCACCTGAGTGTAGACAGTCATGGGTGGAATAGAGAGAAGCAGCAATGTGTTTGCAAGCCCCACCTTGTCCACCTGGGCATTGACAGTATGCAGGAAGAACAGATCTAGCTGTTGGCTTCCATGTCAAATTTGTTTGCCCGTGTTCTTTTTGTTCCCTCTCTCCATCAATGACAAACCAGAGCTTATAATGCTGTTGGACATCTTTGGTTTTCAACTTCATCATGGGGTGAATGTTAGCAATAAAAACAAAGTGTCCAGATATCTCCTTCATTTTCAAATCTTCCACATGGCCATCTTCAAATAACCCATACTCTTCAAAGGCTTTGTAGGAGGCAACCTTTTGGCGGTCATAATCGCTGGATGTAACTATCAGAAAGTTAAGGATATCTTCAATACCATAAGGTGGAACTGTTTCCATATTATTGGCCAACTGATGTTAAGGAATTAGCAAAGGGTCTCTTAATCTAATTCCTTTATTCATTAATCGATCTGATAAATCAGGATGATCATCATGAAAATACACGTTACATTATAGGCCCATGGTTGACATAAATGACATGCATATAAACAGAAACAGAGAACAACCCAAAATAAACTCAAATTACTTTGAGGAAGGGCTAGGTTGTTGTTTGCGGATTAATGAATAGATTCATGGGCCGATGTTTGCGTGTGGAACGACAGAAGAGGAATGACAAGGTGTTTGATGACATGAGTGACCTACGGTGATGTCCCAGGTTCGCGATATTAAAAGCGAATGAATGAGAGAGGAAAGTCGGCATTGAGCGAGAATGGCCTAAATGTAAAATATTTACGTTCACTGCAAACCTAAACAGCAATAGAATATTCCAGCCCAGCATCATCTGTGCCATTTTCCTATCTGGTGGATTCACCAAAAAGATGAGCTCTAACTCCTGTTTCACCTGTTCTTTTCCATAACAATCTCTTTCACCTCTTTGTGTTGAGACTGTAGCAAATACTATGATTGCATGTGCACACTTAAGACTATTTGGGTGAACAAGTCTGGATCTGGAAGCAACACTTCTGAACTTTTTGTTCATTTTTAATCCTTTGTACAGTCAAATTCGTGTTTCAACCAAAGGTTCTTTGAGCTCCCCCGTGTATAAACTTGTTTGTATCAAACGGGAGACATCAGCTAGTCCTTCTTTACTCAAACACTCTGACTTTCATAAAGACACAGGGGAAGTGCCATCATCATGCTTTGTCAATATACCAACAATTGAAAAAGAAGTGCATTTTTTACACGTTCCAATATTCATAAAAGCACAGTACACGTCTAGGCCCATCATTTTCATTCACTTGCAAAAGCATCTATGAATGGAAATATACTCTGACTGTCCATTTTCCTTTACCAATATATGTTGGCTGTCGTCCTTCTGTAGCTTTTTCAGAATCTTGATCTTCCTATGGAAGAATGAAGCAGTGGCATATCCAATAATGACCTGTAGTTGTTTTAAATTCTGCTTCTTAGGAAGTCATGCACTTTGCCTATATATATGAATGTTTCATGAGCGATTCTCATATTCAGCTACAAGTCAACTTCTCGATCTCATATCCATAAATGAGGAGTATCAACACATGTCAGTATCCTTTTCAACGATGAAGACCCTCGTATCTTGAAGGAAGTGTAGAGCACTAGCATTTTGTCAGCTTCTTCATGATTGCAAAGGAATAGCATTACCAGCCCTCAGAAAGTATGCAGATAATATCGACCATCAACACGAAACAAGAAGCAATAAATCATTGCTTAGACTGCCCTTGGTAAAAACAGAGGCTGCTAAAAGATCCCTTTACTTTCAAGGCCCACACTGCTTCAACGAACCTCCAAAGGACATACCTTACTTGGAATCGATTTTACTTTTTAAATCCAAATTGAGAGAACATTTTTATCTAAAGAGTCATTGTAAAGTAGAGAACATTTTGAAGGATTTTAATTTCAAATTTGTTAATTGTAAATAAATCAGTTTGAGAGTTTAGGTTTTTCTACGATCATAAAGTATATGTTTATAACAGGGCCCTTATTGGTGACAGCACCTGTATTGCTGTAAAGGCAACCCTGTATAAATAACTATATTATTATTATTATTAGCATCTTGAAGCTAGCGTTTTTAGTTTACCATATTTCATTTAAATGATTGAATATGACAAGCATTGACATGAGCATCCTGTACAAGTAGAGCATTTCTTTGAGGCACCTTGTTTCGAATTCTCGAATATTCCTTCTCTATTGCTATCCTCTTTTCGGAAGAAAGGTTCCCTTTCAGCTAGCTGATTTTCAAGGGGCTCTCTGATATAAACACTATTTACAATATAGAAAGTATGTTTGACTTTTATCAATAAAATTAAGCTATAAGATAATATGTTCAATGCTCAAAGCAATTTATAAAATCAAGATTGTTACATAAGAAAGGAAATACATCCTTGCTTTGAATAGTTCTCTTTAAGCCATGCAAAGAGGATGCCCACTTGTACTCAACTGAGAGGCATTTCCACATTTTGCACATCTATACAGGCAACATCCCTGACCATTCGATGACCTTTTTTATAGATAACTTCAAGTCTGTTCCCATATTGTGCAGACTGTAGGATGAGCATTGAGAATTTCATGTCAAGAGGGTACAGAGGTATTGTGGGGCCATCTCAGTTATGGACTTCAAGACCATTGTCTTAGATTGAACTGTAATCAGATCGGTAACAGTCTTACATCCCATCCTTTCAATAAGAGACCTTCCTGGGATGTCATAGCTGCTGTCATAGTGATAATCCTAGCAGTTCAATCTAGATGTTTCTGCAACTGATTAATTTCAATCAAAGCGGCACAGCTCTACACAGAGCAACAATGCTGAAAGTGTGGTCCCACAACACCTCTGTAGAGCATTTGCAAAGTTTCTTAATGTACGAACGACTTTTTGTCTTTTGGCCAATTTCGAGCTCTCTATCAGGTATTTTGACGTTCTTTATTTTGATAAGAATGTTGTGTTTTGCTTGGTAGAAACAAGCATGGAATGGGTTGTTACGACATTCAATGAAAGCTTCGTGCCTTGTAACCAAGCATCTAGTTTCCTAAGCTCGTTGTTTATAGCCTCATTCAGCTGAATCAAATCCTGAGACCGCTGGCATATACTGGTATTATCAGCTTACATAGACATACTAGAATTTTGGACATACTAGATCATTGATATAGATTAGGACGGCACGAACATTGTGGTACACCTACTTAATTGTCCCGCATTTTTTAATCAACCCCGTTTACCCTACAGAACTGTTTTCAGTTGGATGGGGTTCATTCACAGTGGATCTATCATTCATAAGGTGAATTGGCAAACGGTTTGATTCTGTTGATAGCTGTATGAAACTCAGATGCTATGAAAACCTTTCTTTTTGGGTGCCCTTATGTTTAACTGAGTGTAATCCTGTCGTGAATGAGCTATCTTGCAATTGTCAGCAAGGTATTGGTCAGTGTCTGAAATTCCTCTATCAAAACATTACAGACAGTTTACCTTGGAGTTTGCAAGTAGAAGGTGTACTAAGTACTTCCTTCTTGTGGGGCAATGGAATGTGCCAAACGTGTATGGATAATGAAGTATCACTGTGTTTGATCGATATGAAACTTATTAAGGGTATTTTTGAGAAATTATGCATAAGTACGTCAAAGACGCATTATACTGGACACCACAGTGTAAGTTAAACTAGGGCAGATGCAATAATGTGTAAAATCACTATAGCACAAAAAAGCTTTCAGTATGCTAAAGCAATGTTCCCGCTTTTTCGTGCTATAGTGAAGTTCTGTAGTACCAACAGACTTTTCACAAATGTGTAAAATGTAATGATAGAAGATTTCTCATGCCATCCTCTCTTTTGCGAATTCGTAGAGTAAAAACTTTGTGCAAGTACAAACAACTGACTCCTTTTACCATGTTCACATTTTTTTCAGATCGACCAAATGATCATCTTGGATCTTCAATGCTGCTCAAGTTGAAGGTTCGTGTTAGTCCATCTATTTCTTGAATAGATTTTGTCAATCTCATATCATTATTGAATCAGTTATATTTCCTTTACATATTAAGAGACATCTGTCAATTTGACTTGTCTTTTTCAGGATTGGCCCCCTGGTGCTGATTTCTGTGACAAAATGCCAAAAAGGTTTTTGTATCTTGTCTTTTATAGTAGAAGAGCATTTGCTATATTCATATTTACATCTTACCTAATCAAATGTTTTCTTGGATCCCTGATGATGTTGTAAATACTTATAAGCTACATCTGAAAAATTGTTAGCAGATTGGTATAAACTGTCAAGAAAACAACTTCACCTTGTCTGCGGTTTGAATCTTGTCTTCTTCAACAGTAATCATATTAGTACTGAAGGAGGCAAGAATCATAAAATTTAGATATTGAAGCTGTTTTCTTCACATCTTAGGACCCTGTTGCACTTTAATATTTCCTACTTAGGAACACTAAAAAAGGAAATAGGTATCTTACTCAGTATAAGTTCCAAATCTTGATTGGTTAATCACATGCAAATTCTCCACACTGAATTAACCAATATGGTTTCAAGAATTCGACAACAAGCATGTCTCACCTCTAGATTTAGGCCGACTTTTGACATTTTTACTACCTTCCAGAGAAAAATAATCACGTTAGATTTATTTCGATATATTCGCAAATTTTCGTTCTATAATGGAAAATTCGATAAACTTGGAGAAAACTGCTATTGTACTCGTTAATTTTTTTATCCCAATCCTTAGATATGAGGCTTTGAAGTTGAATGATAATAGACCCCCTAATTTTGGGGCCATGCCGAGGAACAGTACTGCCACATGTACAAAATTGTTGCTCTAAAATCTAATCTGGATACGGAATAGGTGTCTGTGCAGGCTAATGGTTGCTGTGTATGCTTTTGTGCCTGCCAGTAAGTACTTGAGCAATGACTGCATGTGTGCACTCCTGGCAGCAACTGTTTACCCCCTAGTGATCTTGTCAGAAATGTCCATATTGTCAATGTGAATATCATGGAAAAGAATGGAACATGAGCTCCTGAAATGGCAAACTGCGAGTGCACCTATATAAAAACTGTCAGTTTACTTGTCAAAACGTCTACTGCACACATATGTAATAAGGCTATGAACCCTGATTTTATATATCCCCACCCCCACACCCCACAGGCGCAGATCCAGCCAAAATCTGACTTATTCTTTATGGCCAGAAGCTGGCATTTAAGACTTGGTCTGGGTGTGGTCTGGACATGATCTGGGATTCTCTCAAGTCCTGCTTACACTACACTACACAAACCATCAAATCTTGGTTTTTCCTGCTTGTTCAAAAGTCATCATCTATTAAATAGTATAGGTTGTTCATCTCAATTAACTCATCCAATGCAATACCCTTAGGGTATGCAGTATCTTCATCCCACCACTGGGATGATCTACTGTTGAGATCACCAGTCAGTATCAGAGAATGGCATCTTTCCCTTCGAATTTGATCGAAAATCATCTACATTTTGTTTATGAACTCCTCAAATTGCTCACTGGTTTGGCTAGGACTACGGTAAACAGTAATAAAAAATATTTTTTGTGTGCCAACGTTATTTCAGCACTAATTGGAGATCAGTATTTTGTTTAATGGGTAAGCCCTCTCTGAAATACAAGCACACTCCCCCAGTCTTTGTATTACTAGGGTGGTCACTACGGTACATTTCTTTACTATAACCTCAATGCAAATTTCTTCATTTGTAACTGAATGCAGTTATGTCATATTTGTAAAGTGAGTCATAGGCCTCAATAAGTGGACTTTTAACACTACCTCTAGCACAAATACTGTTCAAAATCCAATAAAAATATTTTAGAAAGGTATTGCTTTGAGGACCAGGGTTTAATTCTACATCGCCAGAAAGCAACAATCGTGTACCCAATAGACAAATATCTTGAACATTAGAAAAACAAGGTATAATGTAGGGAGCTTTTGCTCCGTGCTTCACTTTAGAAAATACATCTCCTGCACGCCATTCATTATTTGCTATAGACATTGAGTGCTTGCTGTATCTCCTCGGTCATTGTCAGACAGCATGAGAAACAATAGGAGCATCGAATCAAGTTGCAGCAGTTAAAAGAAAAAAGGAAACAAAACATAGTATTTAAAGAAAAGAGCAAAATACGTAGCACAACAAAGAACAATATGAAAGTGCGCTGGAGATTGGCTAGGGAATCCAACTAAGTTAAATGCACTAGAGAAGCAGCAGGGGACTGAATTGGGCAATTTGAAAGAATTGTAAGAAAAAAAACAATTTTATGATGCTGTTTTGCGAAAAAAATATCAAAAAGGGAATGAAAACCAGTGATGTCTTGCCAAATGCACAAAAATAGCATTCAAATACTTGTCAGTTGTATAAGTGGTAGAACCTGTTATAAGCGTTCAATTGTAGTCGAAGTTATGTTAAGATCAAGATTTTATAATGCCTAATGGGGCTGCAGAACTATAAATAGGAATATTATGAAGTCAAAGTACAGGCAGCAAAGAACTGACCTAAATGCAAATGCACGAGTAATGTAAATTTAGCAACAATGAAAAAAGAAAAAAGTCACTTTACCAAACAACATAGCTCTTACTACTCAAAAGTTGGCTTTACTCCCATTACATAGGCTTATGAAAATGTCAATTGTCATCGTATCTCCTTATTATTTCCAACAGTCCCTCTTCGCTATTAAAATGCTCAAATGTACCTCCAATCTTGGCACTCATTCGGCAGTTTATGTCTGCAAAGGCAAACCCTAATTTCTTTTCCTCAAGGAATGACATGGCTTTCTGGATTGTGTCAATTCTGCGTTTCGTTAAATCCAACTTGATTTTATAATTGGGACACTTTTTTGTAGCTCGATATACTAAAGTTCTGTGTCTGCGAGTTGTAAAAGCGTACATTACCTGATAAACTTTTCTTTCCTTAACGATCCTTGGCTTGCCAATCCTGTGCGCCCTATCTATAACTGTACCCGGAACTTCAACCTCTAATTTTTCAAATAAATTCTTTACCTTTTCCAAACATATCTCAGGCGTTCCTCTCTCTCCATCAGCCACGGGAGGGACACCATTAATTCTAAGACACAGCCTTCGGTTATACTGCTCATTGTCATCCACGTTATTTTGAAGTAAGGTGATGTGCCGTTCCATGATGGCAATTCTAGATTCCAACTAATCAATTTTGTCATTCTGTTTCTTAATAGTTGCATGTAAGTTATCAATGCACTCCTTGGTTGCCATTTCTTTCATTAGTTCAGCAAACTTTTCATCAAAGTAGGCTTGATTACCTTCAATACCTTGGTTTTGGGTTTGGCATGCGAATGTACGAGCACCAGCTGACTTCATTTCAATGGCAGCGTGGTCTAGTGGCCTAACGGCAAAGTTTTGGAGGTGGTAATTCAGTTCTTTTGATCAATAAAAATTATCCTGACCACCTTCTACAAAGTTTAGATAGCTTCCCATGCACTGTTCATTATCATATAGCGATTAAATGCCAACTCTGCCCCCTACCTAATAGGAGCTAGAGAAACATGACCTCACCTCCAACCTCAACATATATCATGACCTCAACTCCAACCTCAACAAATATCATGACCTCAACTACTAAGCAACTTCATCATTCTCAATTGCAGTGGACATCCTTTTCACACAAATTGCCTCCCAATTGATGGTATAGGATGCTTGATTGGCAAAGAAAAAATTGCGGATTCTCTTCAAGAGTTTGCTAGGAAAGCCAATAAGAGATTGCACCACGAAAATGAGCAGGCCAAAATCGTCCCCGAAGCAGCTCGTTGCGGATACTTGGATGTGGAAGAGGAAAATGAAATTGAACCAGATGATGAATTTTGGCTGGATAATGATGCACTTCTTCGCCTAAAACAGCAGATTGTTACATGGGACCTAGTTCCCAGACTGTAGCGGAAACGTCTTGCCCGTAACTCAACTAACTAAACTGTTTTGTGTTTTAAAGTAACCTTATTTTCCATACAGATACTCCCGACAATCACTGAAAATGGTAGTATTGGGTCTTGCAGGATATCGTTTAGGAAACAACACCAACTTGCTTTCACAACTGCCTCAAGCTTGATCATACCGCTCTTGCGCAGCAACTCACATGGCTACATGAATGCTTTGATATTTAGGGGGGCATGCCACTCGTTTTCTTCCCAAAACTAGGGGTCTAATATCATTCAACTTCAAAGCCTCGTAACTAACAATCGGGATAAAAAAATTGACAAGTCCAGCGGCATTTTTCTCTAAATTTATCGTGTTTTCCATTTTTGAAAGAAAAATTAGGAATATATCGAAATAAGTTTTATACGATTATTTTTTCTGGAGGACCTTTAACATAGTTAATTTGATTTTTGGGTAAAAAGGATGCAGCAGTTCTGTTCTTTATTACTTTTTTCTGTTCTATTCCTTCATTCATTGCGTGTTTTTCTTCAACTCATTATCTTCACTTCCTCTATGCTGCGCAAACTAGCATCACACTATCTTTCAGATGTGTTGTATCACCATACCATTTTCTTAGGCTTATTTTCATGCCAGCTTTCCCTCAACACTTTGCCATTCCTGATCTAACCCTTCCTTTCCAAAATTGTTTGAGAAAAGGCAAGGCTAGAATGATGAAGTTGATCTTAGAGCCTGAGAGAAAAAAGAAGCTATACTCAGTTATACAGGAGGCTGCTCAATTTCGTTAAGAGCTAGGAATCGATCAAATAGACCGCAATGAGACTTTAAGTGTCACAAAAAAATCAGAAGAAGTCACGAATGTAGTGAAAAAGTAAGGAAAGTGGCAGATAAGAATAAAATGGGAATAGAAATCACTACACGGTCAGTACTTGAAAAGACTGAAGAGACAAGACATTGATGAACTTGAAACATGTAAGTAGTTGAGAAGTTCAGGATAAAAATAAGATGCAGAAGGCTTATTCATTGCAGAACAAGACCTCAGTTACATGACAAAACAATATCAAAATGGAATAATGAAGAATGGAATGATTCCTAAATGTCAACTATGGAGTGAGTATAGTTGAACCATGGATCACATTGAAAGCGGATGTCCAGTGTTCACAAAATCAGAATTCATGCGAAGGCATAACAAGACTGCATCATATATGCACTTGAAAGTTTGTAGAGCTTTCTGTCTACCAGTAACGAATTTTAGTATAATTGCAACCCAGGAAATTTCATTAGCAATGGTCAAATTACCTTAGTATGGATCTGCGAGTACAGACAGATATAGAAATACAATCAATAAGCTGGACATCGTTATCAGAGATTACATTAACAGCGTGTGTCAACTGATTGATTTGACAGTACCATCGGACAGAAAGTATCAATAACGGAAGTTGAAGAATTTGAAAGTAGAAGGATTTCGATATTGAAATAAGCAAAATATGGAAAATGTTACTTTTTATCATTAGATTCGTTGCAAGCAAATGTTAAACCACTACTTTCTTGCAGGTTTAACTAAATGAAAACTACGAATAAATATTCACTTCTTACGACCTTTTCACGATTGTGGCGTATCTTTACTGTGGTATAGGACTGCAAGGTTGGCACCCATTACTTTTGTGTTGCTTCTTGCTCTTGTTCTCAATCCTTGACTATTAGTAACTTCTTAAGGGCAACTCAAACCTTGCGTACTACTCTCTTGTGGTTTTCCTCCATCGCCTGGTGTCATCATCTTCTTATCTTAGCTTGGACCTACTGCTACCACTACGGATAGATATGGGGACCTATTTATTTACAAAACTGGCACACCTGATAGTTAGTAAAATTCCAATTTACATAACAGTAAGTTATGAAGAGCCCTGGCACTAATTTCAGTCATTCTATTGGTACACATATAGTTGTAACTGTTGATGCGTTTGATGTATTTTCCACACAAATGTATCATTATAGTTTTCAGCAGTGAGTAGTGCTGACCATTGATTCCGTTCTCATTATTCAATTATTCACTCCAAATGTTAGCAAGTATTTATTCGGTCATTCGGCATATATGGATGTTGTGAAAATTCAATGGTTTTCAATATAGGTGTGGCCAATCATATAGAAGAGTAATTTTCCCATACCTTGTGGAACAGATATTAAGGGGCACAACACGTATTGGTCCTTACAGGATTGGCCCAATTGCTTTTGCTGGGCTTGCTCTATAATGCAAGTGTAAAACAAGTGTATCAATCCAGCCACTTTACGTGTACTCTTTGCCACCTTGGCATTGCAACCATTCTTGCCTATACAGAAGCTTTCAGTTGTAAAAAAGAGCAGTTTGTTTGCTTGTATAAAAAGCCACACGTTTCTTGTAACCTTTTCTGCTTGAATCACTGTGACGTAGCATAACTTAATATTCATATGTCAATACAAGCATTACAACCAATGACATCTGTCAAATTGATTGAGTAGTCAGATCTATTCTGCTAGTGACCGCTACTCAAATAGTGACAGTTGTTAAATAAGCATTTTTATTAAATTAATCATGGCTCTCCTAGTAGTCATTGATATGCCACTATTCCTCCAGAATAATAAATTAGTCGTTTCCATGCAAATAATTGACTATTTGGCGCCACCTGAATGATGGAATAGAGAAACCACTAATAGACAACACTACCAGTGAAGACTCATATGGCTACTATTATGTTTTAAAACAGAAGACAGTTTTGTCGGTTCAGCATTTGAAAGAATAGGTGTTCTTGTGCCCCATTGCTCATCTCTAGGCCCCCTTCTCTTTCTTAGGTACATGAAGCTTTTGATATAAGTACCAATCTCACAATAACTGGACATTGTTGGAGTGCACTGACCTTTCCATACATGTTGCCAAAACAGTTTATACTCATTTCTATCAAGCAAAATCACAATATCTTCAAATGTTGTTATAAAGCTTTGCAATTAAAATTTACCGCAAGTGGTCCAACTTCCTTGCTGTGGTAGTCAGAAATTCTTTCATCTGGAAGGAACACATAAAGACAATTTTTTCCTAAAATTTCCAGAGCAATTGGATGTCCTGCTCAATACAGAGACAGATTTGAAATTGCCAATGACATAATCAAATAATGGCCAGTGATGTTTTTCTTATCGAGGAGACCTTGCTGAAACTTAGCCAGCATCTTCCCTTAATTTTTCGTTTGTTGTTTATGCCTTTTATAATGACAACTCTTTATTTGATTTTTTCATTTTCTAGATTCTTAGTATTTTATTCAATTTGAGCTATAGTATCTGTGGAAGGCCACTCGTAAATCAGCTCTGTCTGAAGGGTAGCCCTGCTTATATGAATTAACTAAAGTTAAATAAGGCCCTCAAGTGTGAAATTCTCATTTACTCTCCAAACTATTTTAAATTTTCAATCAATGTATTTCCTCCTATTTGAAGGGGGCTGTGCTTTTGTTTGTTCTTGGATTACTGGGAGATCCCTCCTGTAAGAGCCTCAATTACCTATGCAGATGAGGCAGTATTACACAAAATTTATTAATGCAGTATTTGTTATTTGTATTGTATTAACTGTTAAGTATAATTGAATTTTGAAAATTTTTGATATGAAAATTTGGAAAGGAAATGATATGAAAATTGCTGCTGTTCTTAGTTGATTTTCATACACTGAAAAAGTAGCTATCATTTTAACTTAGTTTTAGTCACAATCATTACATTTGTATTCCGGTTGGCAAATATAAATTGGAAATCTGACTAGTATCAAGTTAGAAAAGGTTTTGTTTGCTAATGGTAATGTAATACACTGTAGTGTTTCTAGTTCCCTCCATATGCTATTATTAAAGGGTTGTATGTGGTAGCTAGAAACATCGCTCATTAGTTGGTATTTTGCCATTCACGCCTCTTCTGTGTTTGTCAGCCTTTTCTTTAGTAAACCTTCTCCTTCATTTTTCTAAATTTCTTTATGCTCTTGATACCTTTGCTGTTTTTTGAATAGCAATTTTCTTCTCCACCAGGTTTAAAGATTTAATGGATGCAATACCACTTCCAGAGTATACAAGACGGGATGGCCAATGGAATTTAGTTTCTAGGTAACATTTTGAGCGTTAGTACTTTTCTCTTGTAGCATAGCTCATACCTGCCTACGCTTCCTTTTTGATTCCCGTAACGCAGTGGAGGAGGATCTATGAGGTTAGTTGTGGGAAAAACGGCGTACCGTGTGTCGTGTGTCGTGTGGTAGCAGCCTCGTTTTCCACCAGTGGAAATGAAATTTCAAGTAAATCGCGGAATGTAGTGTGGATAAGGAAGCGCACAAGATGCGTATATGATCGTCAGTTTTTTTAGAAAATATACTAGCAAAGTAATTAAACTGTTACTTGGGGCGCAATCTATTCATTTAAATCTCATTATTAGCTTTTCCTCCATATTTGTTGACATTTTGACAAAGTGTAATACATTTGCTACAATTTCCGGCCCCAGGTGCCAAGTCAATTTACTACACCACGAAAAAGCGGCACCATCTTTTAGGTATTCTGAAAAGCTTTTTACGTTCGACACTCGTCAGAGTATGAAACGTCGGATAGCTGCATACTCCATTGATTTTAGTCATTGTTCTTGATGTTGTGTGCTTAAGTCACTTGTTTGTCGATAATCATGTTCCTTTTCATGTGTTCGTAGAATCTCCTGTCGTGTTATCAGCGAACACCCTTTCCGGGCAACGTGTTCGTCTGTCAACGTGTATTGTGATTCGTAGTATTGTATGCTAATTAGCGTTAGTTTTATGTTGTGTGTATTGATGTTTGACTCAGATTCTCTTGAATGAAGTTACAGAAATGTCTAGTGAGGGTTCTCTTGGGTTACATTTACTTAAGGCCCAGGCCTATCGCCTAGGCGTAAAAAACCCAATGATATCGAGATCGTTACATAGCGACCGAAAGGTGAACTGAAATATACAGCCAGATGCGGATAAACGTGGTATGATGAATGTGTCCAGTTCACCATATGATTGGCTACATGGCACCTATTCACCATTGTTTACTTGAAGACTCCAAGTGGGAAAATGAACTCTTTTTGTTTATAGGTCAATTAGGTTTTTTTTTACAAGTTAATTTAGTAAAGATTAAAACTCGTTTATTTTATAGCCTCTCTTTGACTTGACCTTGAAAAGTACATTTTATATTGATATCGGAAATGACTTTATTTTTTGGTTTGTTGTGTTGTGTTGGTTGTAGAATTCACAATATCACAACTGGAATTGAATTATTCCATCCTCATTTTCTCATGGCTGCTGTATTTACTTTCACACTGGTTCCTGTTTAGTGCACTCTGCGATTGAACTACAATCCTACATCTCAAATATGCAATGAAAGAGGAACGTGTAGAGTAGGAGCTGTTGAATATATGTGTTTTTCTCTAGCTTCGGGTGGACAGGTTCCTTATAAACCTCTGTTGCAAACACTACCAGACTGCTACAGACAACTTTTGCTGCAGACAATCTCCTGTATATCATTTACAATTAACTTGTTACGGGAATCTACTTTAGTTTCACTATTTTTATGGAATGATTAATTTTGAATAGCATGAATATTGGGCAAGTTGTGGAGGCCTTGGAAGAGAGTTAGTTGTACAATGCCTGCCAAAAGTAGTTGGAACACCCACACAATTGTAGGTACAAACAATGAAGTTCAAATCACAATGTGATGCACAAAATAAAGCCTGAAGCACAAAATATTCAACATCAACACATTCAAAATGCATCACGTTTTGTTTGTAGTATGTACTTTTGGAAAGGCCTTGGGGCCTATAACAAAACCCCAACAAAGGAAGGAAGAAAGTTTTAGTAGACAGAGAGATATACTCAAGCTTCTTGATGATAGGTCTGAAACTTGCTATAAAAATCATCAAGTAGAATGAAAGTCTGAGCTGATACAAAAAAAACCATGAGAGTAGCTTTTATTTTGATGAAACAAACTCAAAAGTATGTGTTCCTGGTCTCGTTCCTAATAAGTTCAAGCTTCCATTAACCACTAAATTGAGTATCTTGGTAGCCTGGAAGATGTCTCCTTGGAACAACACCTATCATTAAGGAAGACCATAGCAATTTTCCTGTTATCCATTAACCTTTATCCATTAACACTACATAGATACGTTTCTTAAATACTTTTCTACTTTAATGTTTCTATGGGCCCAAAGGAAAACCCATAGCGACACCATTAATTTTTTTTCTTTTAAGGACCGCTTTCCGCCCATTGTGTTCTCCAATGTCATATATAAGTATACGTGTAATGGCTGTAATGCTACTTATTACGGGAAAACAATAAGGAACCTTAAGGTTCGTTGTTTGGAGCATCTATGTATTAAACAAAGTAGACATAGGACAAATTCATCCAATCAATCATCCATAGGGGACCATATTAGCAGAACAGGTCAAAATGCTACAATGGAAGACTTTAAGATCATTGCCAAAAGTGGCAACGCTTTTGACCTTCTGATTTATGAAAGCCCCCCCCCCCCCCCCTCCTCATGAGAAGTGGCATGGACACGTACGCGCTGACGGTTTTCATTGTGCGTCGATTTGTAGATGAAATCGTACCCTTCTTCGGGATATAAGGATAGACCTAGTCTTAACTCCCAGAAGTCTTCCACTCCCTTAGTCCTTTTCTAATTGTTAGTTTCCTCCACCCTTCTAGTGTTCTTTCCTCTTTCTTTTTATGTCTCTTTTACTGTAGGTATTCCCGTGATGCTTATCCCTTGTTGTTTACCACAATACGTGCCCTTATTCATGTCTTAGTTCTAGCATTCCTATTATTTCTCCTTTCCTTGATCGATATCTACTTGACCTTATCCACGTAGAACTACACATCATTTCCGTCATTTTGATCCCTGTTTATGTACCCAGTGTATTTAAGATAATTTTCTGCCTAGTTTATTCTCTACTAATGATGACTCTTGTTTGAGTTGAAACGTGTAGTCTCCGGATATGTCGCTAGATTGAATTATTGGACGTGTCTTCGCTAGACCTCCTAGTTAGTACCACGTTATGTGGTATTATCTTCCTGAAGATTGATTTGGTCGAAGTCTTTGATCTGTTAAATTTCTGTATTGTCAAATGTCTTTTGAACTTCCCTGAGATTTTCCCAGAATAATGTTATTCCCTTTTTGTGGAAGAGTACCAGTAACAGCTTGAATCTACAATATGACTTGTATAAGAATACAAAGCATGTCGTAGGAGTTGTGCGTCATGGACACAGGAAAAACTTAAGTCCTAGTTTTCATCCTAAAACTTAATCACATGTTTCTTTTTTATCACTCTTTGGGCGCACTTGAGCTCTTAGAGGCCCTCTGCATACAGTAAGCCTATACATATGTTTCATTTCATTGTGTGCTACCTTTATAACACACTAGCTAATCGCACAAATTTTCACACATTGTAACTCTCACCATCATCCATCCTTTCTTTTTGTTTGCATTTTGAGTCTCTTCTACATATTGTAACAGTCTGTAAGTCACATCTTGAAATGGCCGTTACACACGGATACATAACTCAAGTCTACACTTCATAGCCTCTGCAATGTGCCAAATACCTCTCTGTATGTTGACCTCCCAGGCTCCCCTTCACCTTGTGTTGTGACAGGGGGATATTTGTTTCTTAATTTGTTCTCTCTATTGGCAAGGCTACGATCAATATCGTTCAGCTTAATACTGGATTTGAAACCACGAAAAACACCTGCATCTCACTGGTGAGCTATCTCAAAACTATTGTGCATCTACTAGACCAGAATTTTCTGGGAAATCCTGCAGGTCTTTCATTAAAATATGCAATGATCTTGATATTGAAAAACAACTATGATATTATAGATTATGGACTTTCCAGCCACCATTATTCCACCCACCTACCATATTTTCTGCATGAGAAGCAACCCCTAGACTTATCTTGATACTTCGTACTAGTAGATGCATATAATATTTTTATGTGCAGAGTTATGTTATTTTAGTTTCCCCAGTCTTGTGTGGACTATATGTAACCTTATCTGCCTTATACAAACTACGTGTTATTGGATATGTCTATTAGTATTATTAATTGAACAAAGTGAGAATTCCTAGAAAACTACTATATTGTTACATGGAAGAATCATTATTAGTATTGTTATCACTTGGCAAAATCTTTGTACATTTCAGATTACCCACAAATCATTTCATTAAGCCTGATCTTGGTCCTAAGATGTATAACGCATATGGTAGGATCATTTTGCTCTATTTTCCCTCCATCTTTGGAAATTGTTGCAATTGATGGTTGCTTCATTCATGTGAGCTAGTCATTTGGTTGTCAAATAATGTTATATCATGTTATGCAATGATGATGCTCAATGTCTTTGTCCTAAAATGTAGGTTCTGCAGCAGCACCAAGTGCAGGAACTACTAATCTTCATCTTGATATGTCAGATGCTGTGAATGTCATGGTTAGTTTCATTTTTGTCATACATGCCCATTCTGTGTTTCAATCTGAAATGTTTGAGCTCTGTGTTTGCATTTCATTTTCCCAAACAACTATGACAGTACGTTTTTTTGACAGTAGACGTCTGTTGTACACCCAATGATGTGATGCAACTTGCAGTCTCGTTATTTTTTACTCGATACTTTCAGGTCACCATTTTCGTATCTAGCCTTGTTAAAATTGCTTAATTTTGTTATTTTGTCAGGTGTATGTTGGAGTACCATGTGATCCATTGCTGGGAGAGCAGGAAATCCAAGGTGGTGATATATAAATTGTTTTTTATTTAAGTATAATATGAAGTGAATGAGTAAGTAATAATTGTGTAACAAGATGTTTGGGTTAGCGTTTAACAAAGAGGGGGGAGAGAAGGGCCACGCAGAGCCTTTTTTGTTGTCAAACAATTAGCAGATTGGTTTACATCAATTTATTATCCAGCTTGACACTCCATTTTTAACATCAGTTCTTGTAGTTCCATCTAAAAGCGGAGTAGCTTTGGAGAAACAACTATTCACAAGCGTTTGCCTTAGAAAACTTTGTGGTAATGTACAGAAGCAGACCTTTAATTTGAACCTCGTGAGTACATTGTTAATTGATTTCTCCGAGCCATTTGCCGAGAACTATATGGGTTCCAAGGTAGTCAGCATATGGAGCAGGCCTATTGTTTATCTTTTACCTGTGATAGTTCAAACGATATAATTTTTTTATTCATACATGAAAGATTAAACAGAGCTACAATCAATGCTAAAAGTTGAGGAACACTTACGGTATTTGTTGACCTTGCTGGTGAGCATTCCCCTCTCCCCTTGAAAGCAATGTTGATTTATGCAGGCTTTATACGCAGTAAATAGGTCAGATTGTTTTCACACAACCGTCTGCTAACACAACCGTTAGTTTCTTGCCAAATTTAGATGACATATATGCTATATAAGGCTACCATTGCATTCATCGCCGAAAATTAAGTCCTTTTAATGTTCTGCTGATCATCCAACAAGTTTGTAAACTTACTGAAGATGATAATGTCAGTTTTCAATTAAACAGAGTTTTACATTTTGTTCGTGAATATTGTATTATTGCATAACTTTCTACTCTAAAGCAATTCATGAAGTACCCTTGTATAACCCCACCTCCGAGAACATGATATGAATATTAGAATACCATGACTCTCTCTTTTCATGGCAGTTGATTCTAACTATCCTTATATCTTTCGTGATACAAGCATTTGAAGCAATTTACTGATTGCATCTAATTTTAATGCCTCTTTGTTCATAAGATAACCAATGTGTGTGTGTGCATAGCACAAACTGTTAACCCTTTCTCCATGTGACAAGTTTCAACATTTTCCCTTGTACATTATTATTATGTACATGGGAAAATGTTGAAACTTATCACATGGAGAAAGGGTTAACAGTTTGTGCTATGCACACACACATTGGTTATCTTATATAGCTTTACAAAGCCTGCCACCTCTCTTTGCTGCCTGTCTCATTGTCTCATTGTAATATCAGAAGTAATACCATATTTTCGCACCAGAATGCAATTGGTTCAAATGTAAGCCGAGTGCAAACAATTACAAATGCGTCTTTTGGGTATGACTGTGTATCTTCTTCTCGTTTGAGCTGTTAGGGGTGGTCCAGGAAGCACCTCTTGTATATAAAGGAAGCAATAGGCCTGCTCCATATGTTGAAAATCTTAGAGACTATATGTTTCTTTGCTTAGGATTTGTAGATGCCAGTTGAAAATATCCTCGCTAGGTTGCAAGCAGCTTGTCTTTTTGAACTGACGTGATTTTCCTTTCTTGGCATAAGTTGAGAAATGATTTGCTCCAAGATGGCGTTGCAAGAGAATGTGTTGAGAATGGAAGCATCTTATTGCTTACTAATTAAATTTAAGCGTGTCCGCTGATTAGTCGGAAACAAAATGTGGCACTGTTGAGGGGCTAGCTTTCTTTGACATCTTTTCGCCTAATTATTCTTGTTTCCCAACATTTGCTCTGACACAATTTGCATAATGTTCTGTAGGACTTCTTATTAGTAGCTGTGAACAGTCATCCATGGCAACCACATTCAAATTAAAACAGCTTTGCCCATTACCTACAATTCCTCAATTATAAATTGCAGAACGATATGGTTGTATCTGCACACTAAAAACATGCTCTAGGTTCTATTCATTATTTGCCTGTGATGCTACATGAAATTTTGACGTTATTTAACACCAGTATATTGGGGTTCTTGTTGAGAAGACATCAGATTAAGGGAAGGTAAAATTTGTTAAAAGTTTGATTGAGGTATTTGTGGATGATCCCTTTTGTAGTTTGATTGAGGAAAGTTGGTCCCACCTTTCTCACAGAAAGCTTATGTATTATCTTTGTTTGTCATTTCTATGGGGCAAGTCTTTCATTGTAAAACACGTTTACTCTTCTAGTAACAATGGCTTTTTCTTCTGGTGTTTTTCAATGTTGAAATCATCAATATTTCGGAACATTTGTTCTCTTTTACTGTAGATGCTTTAAGGACAGTTGATATGGCATGCTGTGAAAAGACAAAACATCGAGTGCGGCAGCCAAATATTATTCCGGTATAGTTTTCAATTCATTATATATTTTGTAGGTGATCTTTTCCAGCTTGAAGTTACACTCTTTTTAGGAGACCAAGGTGAAGCTGACAAGCTTTCCTCTCGTCATTAGCAGAAAATATCTCCGATGAAAAAGGAGGTATAGAATTATTGAGTTGGTTGTAGGAAACCACAGTTTGAGAATGAACTTTAAGATTAGGATTGCAACGAAAACTAGAGATATTCTTTGTATTTAGAGATGTTTCTCCGTTACATTTTATTTGACATTACCATATTGCCATTATCAATGTACGACCTACGCTAAATATATGACATAACCAGTAGGACACTTGAACGTTCCAGCGCATCCAGGAGCCATCGTCTGTAGAGGGCGAGAATAAGTAAACTAGGTGTGTTATTTTCACTGAAAACATTTAGGTCCCCTGTTGATTATGCTGTCTATCGAGTCTAGGTTTTGCATTGATTATATATATGCATATATATATATATATATATATATATATATATATATATATATATATATATATATATATATATATATATATATATATATATATATATATATATATATATATATATATATATAGACTCTCATAATAAAAACAACTGTTTTACGTTTCGCGTATAGCTTCATCGGAAAAATCAATGTAAAATCATACATATATATATATATATATATATATATATATATATATATATATATATATATATATATATATTATATTTATATTTATATTTATATTTATATTTATATTTATATTTATTTATGTATAATCAATGTAAAATCATACATCTATATTTTGTCAATATGTCTAAAGAGCAATCATTTTTAAAGACAACACATGTCTCTCTTTTCATTGTAACCCTAGTCTTAAAGGCTTAGAATAGTGAAATAGAAAGAAAACATTATTAGTGTTCTTCGTTCTGTTCCTCAGAAGTACTCTCTATTTGAAAACAATAGCTTGGATACTTTTGTGGTAGCTCCTAATGAGATTAATGTCGTTTTGGTTTATTTAGGCTTTCTTTGTTACCTAACACTTACTTAGTCTAGAAGTTATGCTGTCATGTACTGGTTGTGGGCCAGAGCCTTTTTTATGAGATTTTGAGTGGGATGGCAATTGTTAACAAAGGAATATATTAGCTGAAGTTCAGCTAGCTTAAAAGGATGGAGTCGCTAAAGTTCACAGTCACTAATCATATGGTTTGGTTCCCTCTTCTAGCCAATCAGATTAACAAAAGAGTAAGTGTTATTCTCATTCTCAGGTGCCCGTTGCAACTTAAAACTTACGCTAGATATATCCATCTTCATAATGACTTCAATAGAATTTAGAACTGAATTCTCTATGTTTTGTAAGTTTTGCATTTGGCCTTGATTCATGACGTTCTTCTGAAAGAATCTTCCTATGGCCAGGGCCAGCCGTTGATCTAAGTTTCAGACCTTGATACCTTTCCATGCAGTCAACAAGCTATTTCTTTTAATGCCCTTGACTTTGAATACAATACTTTGCTCTGGGGTCATTCCATGTAAAAGAAGGACAGCTTCTACACCCCCCTCTCCGATTTTCTTCACATTCATACCATTGATACATATCATCAAGACTAGAACAGATGCGCAATGTTAGCTATAAAACCTTTGTCCTCCCAAAGTTATGGCATTTTGTAGTTTAGGCCTAAATGCCCATTTTTCACACGCAGCAGTCATTATGGATTTCTATACAAAAACTAAATCTCATTTTATTTTTGACTGGCAAAAGTTGCAGCTCAGTTTCTTAACGATACTAATTTTACAAAGCAAATTGGTAGGTAAAAGTGAATTGGATAATCGGGATAGTTAGGGCTGCTGCGTGTGAAAAATGAGCATTTAGGCCTAAGCTACAAAATGCCATAACTTTGAAAGGAGAAAGGTTTTATAGCTGAAATTGCGCATCTGTTCTAGTATTGATGATATGTATCAATAGTGTGAATGTCAAGAAATTCGGAGAGGGTGAGTGTAGAACTTTTTTTATGTCCCACATCTACATGGTATGAGCCTCTGCAAATGCTTACTCTTTTTTGTACCCAATTATGCCACGAGTAGAATATGGGCATTTTAGTGAAGTCCAGTATGCCCTAATATCCTTAGAGCAGATAGCGTGCCCTCTTGCAAGAGGATAATGCAGTGTCAGAGACGTTGGCCAAATTGTTAATTTTCTGACAGGAACCCCAGTTAAATTCCTCCTTTTTCAGACTTTTCAGAAATGGCAATCATTTGCAAATTCACAATCATGGCCTTTTACAGGGACGGCACTACTTAGGTATTCCCCAGGGTAGATTGTAATTGATAGTGACACAGGAGGAAGAACATTATTTTAATTTTGCCCTGAAGATTGGCTTAAAAAGCATCTCCCAGACTAGCCTTTGACAGAACAGTATAGTGCTTAGGCCCTGTTCTAGGAATCATCTGCTGTGGAAGTCACAATAAGGGGGATAAAACTCCCAGAAGTGCCATACCTTGCTTAATGCTGGATGTATATGTATATGTATTGCTGGACAGTGTTCTTCTAATAGCTGCTAATCCATTGAATATTTGGCTTTGCATGTTGCCCTCTAGATTTAACGAACACTGCTAAATGTAAATTTACCTGGCTTGTAGACTATGCAAAATGTCAAAGTTCAGAGATTACCAACCAAGTCTTTACAACAAGTGAAGTGATACGCTTGATTGAATTTGAATTGTGCTATGATGCTACTAAAATTAATAAATACAAACTTCAAACACAACAAGATTATATTACTCATAGATAAACAGGGATAGAAATAAACAAATATGCAGAATCCTTAATAAGAAGCCTCCTAAATAGATGTACTAACGAGAAGCTTCCCGTTTAGCTATAACGCACACGGATTTTGATATTTTGCTGTAAAGTAAAACTTTGATTTGTTAGAATGCAAGTTCCGCTACAATTTACATTGCATTTAAGAAGTGAGTTTCTAGATTCTTTTAGAGCAAGAAATGTACCAAAGATATTCTTATTGCAACAGGTAATTCATTACATAATTTTGCCCCTAAATATCGCATAAATTTCAAGCCACGCTACTGTGTTTCTATCTTAGCTAGACATAGGTCGCCACGTGCGGATTTTCTTGTATTACGGCAATCAACTGACGAGCTTTGGGAGAAAAAATCATGTTAGCAATCTGGCAATAACATGATGCTTGCTTCACGAGCAAAGAATAGCAGCATCAGGTTGAAAATATCCACAGTTTTACGTACCTTTGGGCCTTTAAAGATTAGAATTACAGTATAATCCGGGTATAACGTACTTCAAGGGACCAACTGATTTGGTACGTTATAACCGAAGTACGTTATAACCGAAGTACGTTATAACGAAGTAAAAGGAATATACCAGACTTAGTAAAGTATAGAATGATATATGCTTGCGGGCCGCTCCTTTAGCTTTTAAAGATTGAAATAGTACAACTAGAGGCTAGGATAAGCGTCAAAACATGGAAAGATATTGACAGACTAACATAAATTTAGTAGTGGGGCGGTTTTAATAAGGCGCCCCCGAACGATAGTGGGGCAAGGAGACTAACAGGATCAAAAGGGCACCGACTAGAATAGGCACCTCTTTGGGACCGAAGACACCTCTTTGGAACATTTTCATTCTATCGTTTAGCAAGGGCTATATTTCTCGCAATCATACAAATATATCTCTCCTCCAATCATATACTTTATGTAGCTTACTGTATCTCCGTTGTACCATATGAATGTCTGAAAAGGATTCTTTTGCATTTAAAAAATGGGCACTTTTGCTCCCCCTCCTCCCTCAAATAACAGGTAGGAGGGGCGCTTACTCCTCTCAGTCCCCTCTGCCCCCTCTCCAGCGTCCCTGGATTTAGTTGCTATGTTCATGACTAATATTTATCTCCTGTAAGGTCTAAAAAGGTCTGTAAAATGCTTCTGAACAGTCTGTTTAATCCAAGCGTTATGTAAAGTTGCATCAAATGTGTGGTTGCTTGGTACACGAGTAGTATGCTTACTTAAAACAGCTATTACAGGTGATAGTTAACAGTTTTGATTACTTTTACGACTGATTCGGAGAGGGAAAAAACAAAAGCCGCAAGGAAGTACGTTATAACCGAATATATTTGTCTCGAGGGGTCAAAAAGAGGGTACGTTATAACTGAAAGTACGTAATAACCGAGTACGTTATAACCGGAGTATTTTTATAAGGGTTTGTATGAGCCTTTTGCCCGGACCGGCCACTATGGTACGTTATATCCGAAGGTATGTTATAACTGAGTTATAACGGGATTATACTGTAGTAGAGGAAAATAGCAAGAATCCGTGAACAATTTTCCCAGACGTTCTTTTGAAAGCATTTTCTAGACCAGAAAAATGTGCTGAACTAACTGGGCTTGGGGGACCCTCTCAGAATTTCAGCGTTTTGGACCGGGGTAATGTGTGAAATGGGACAAATTTTCACATGAAATCACCATAGCAATTGATTTTGCGCCATAAATGGCATACAATTGATATCATATGAGCCAGTCCATAGGTCAAACCCGACAAGATATCCCCCTGTAAAAAATACCCTCAAGATGAACTTTTTGATACAAATGACGGGAGTTAGTACCCTACGCCCTGGTTTTCAATTATAATCGTTGTATGGTGCTAATTCATACTATGATTATCAGATACTTTCCAAACGCACTGTTTCAAACTGAAGTATGGTTTCACAGCATGATTAGTGAGAATTCTAATAACCCGAAGGAGATGTGGAAAACAATAGAGAAGGTCCTAAACAGAAGCCAAACCTGCCAACTTCCAAATCCCTTATGTTCAGGTGTCAACTAGTTGAAAAGTCAAATCAAATAGCGGAAGCATTGAATATCCATTTCACTACTATTGGCCCAAAACTTGCAGAAAAAATAGAAACTAAGGAATCCTACAACCCCTTGCTTCAAATTTCAGCCTAAAAACTATAGAGACTGAAATAAAAAAGTTAAAATGCTCCAGATCTGCAGGTTATGACAAAGTTTCTGTACTGCTGTTGATAGATGCAGCAGGAATTTTATATAAGTAACTAGTAGGAATTTTCAATTCTTCCTTTGAAACGTGTACTTTCCCAGATATATGGAAGTTAGCTAGAATGACTTCTGTCTTCAGGTCAAGTCAAAAGAATAACATGAATAACTTTAGGCCAATATCTGTCCTATCTGTATTCTTGAGATTGCTAGAAAAACTACGACATGATCAGGTCTCACACTACTTAAAGGTAAAAAGCAAAGCTTTCTTAGTGTCAGCATGCATTCCTAATGAGAAATAACACCTTGACAGTACTTTTAGATATTACAGATTCATGGTTTTGCAATGATGACAAATGCAAATCAACATAAGCGTATTTCTTGACCTTAAGAAAGAATTTGATGCAGTGGTCCATAGAATTCTCCTCTCAAAACTATCCAAATATGGGATAGCAGGGACCCCTCTTCATTCTACTTGACTAACAGAATACTACTCTGTCAATACAATGGCCAGAAATCCTACCTATAACTTGTTCAATGTGGTATACCTCAGGGATCGTGCTTGGGGCCTCTCCTCTTCATCCTGTATGTCAATGACTTCAAACAATGCCTCACAAAACGCATCCTAAATATGTATGCGGATGATACCAGCGTAACGTGTTCTACTGGAGACATTGATCATCTCTGCAATTATCTAACTGCTGAGGATAGACACATTGCAGAATGGATACGACAGAAAAGCTGAGCTGAAACATTGACAAAACGGAGTTTATGGTAGTACGTCATAGACGACAAACCAACCATATCCTTAGTTCCAGTAGAGATAAACATGAATGGAGAATCAATCAACCGAGTCAAAAAAGTTAAGTGCCTTGGAATTACTGTGGATGAAGACCTAATTTAATTATAAAATATTATAATTAAAATAGGGCATTATGAAAAGTTCAAATGTAAAATTAAAGCTGCCTTCTCGTCCCTACAGAAACTTAAGGATATACTATCACATTCTGAACTTGATGAGTTGTATAAGACACTATTTCAAAGTCATCTGAGGACAGTGATGAACTATGGGCAATTTATCAAGCACAAAGCTCCAGCATCTTCAATGTTTACAGACTAAAGCAAAAGCTTTGATAGAGAACTCTAGGTTAAAGGATGGGTGGAGATGGAACTGGGTGTCAGTTTCAAAATACAATTTGACAAAGCAGTAATGATCTATGAGATAGCGAACAGTCTCTGCCCGGACAGTCTAAGAGGGAGACTTATTCCCAAATCTCAGTTATTGAGTTACTTGACAAACATCAGTACGTCAGTTAGATCTGGACATTCCATAGTTGATCCTAGAGTTCTCAAAAAACAATTTCTTTAACTCTGGAGTAAGGACTTGGAATAACATCCCATTCAAATTTAGACCATTGATGAACATTGAATTGATGATGATGATGATGATGATGATGATGATGATGATGATGATGATGATGATGATGATGATGATGATGATGATGACGATGATGATGACGATGATGATGATGATGATGATGATGATGATGATGATGATGATGATGATGATGATGATGATGATGATGATGATGATGATGATGATGGCTTGGCTATGGTCTTCGACTTCCACGTTTAGTGCCCAGTGGACAAGATGATTCATTTCTACGATTTATCTTGACAAAAAAAGACCACAACTGACGGAAACAGGAGAAAGGCTATTTGTTGCTACACAATGCCTTTCCAGACACCGTTTTGTCCAATGGTCCTAAGTGGAGTAGCCGACCACCCAGACCCTATAAAATACTGCATGGCGAGTAACTTGGGTTAAAAAACCAATAACAAACAGCAACAGGATATGGAGATAAAATGGAAACAACAGTATGATATAGAGAAGAACCCAGGACCAAGGCCAGAGGCTTAGAAACAAGGTAGGATCAAAAGGAGAAAGGAAAGAACACAGCGGATGATTGAAAGTAAAGCTAAGGACATATACCAATGTTTCAACAGGCTCCCAATGAATATAGCAACTTTGAATGTAAATAGAGCGAATAGATTAAGTAGTAGATTTGGCGAAATGGTGAAGTGGTGTATAGACCGAAAATGAATATTATTCTTTTTATCAGATATGAATAACAACACGGATGGGATTAGGTTTTTCAGGCACTGGGGCAAGGTAGATACCTCATATATTCACATGGAACAGAGATACTAATAACCATGGATGCTTACTGTTTATGGCAAGACAATAATAGAACATGGAGTCCAGTTAATAGAATAACAACACTGCATCTTGAAGAATTGACAGTCTCAGCAATTTGTCAACCTGTGCATGGCTGTGAAAATTATCATGTAGAAATGGAAGTGCTAGGAAAAGAGGCTGAGAATGTGATTAGAACAACAAAACAGGTATACCTTTCGTTATAGGGGAGACTTTAATGCACAGATAGAGAGAAATGGGATAGAAAATAATGACGTAGTAGGAAAGTTTGGATATAACTACACAAATGGCCAAGGAGAAAAACTGGTGCAGTGGCTCATGAAAAATGATTTTTCATGGGCATATTCTTTTCATTTTATAAGAAAAGAAGAACTTGGTACAATAGAAGTGTTAGGAAATGGTATGAGTAAGGTGGATTTGTCACTCATATGCAAGATAGAAAATATATGGTACATGTAGTATTGACTGAACTGAACCTCAGCCCTTGACATATGACAATTAAAACAAAAAGTATTTATTCAAGTTATGTTGTGTTGGAACTAGAGCAATATGGCCGAATGAAGTCTTATTATTTGTGAATTTCTTAACAAAGAAAGAAATACAACAGTACAGAAGGTTAAAGTAATAAGAACACCTGAATCAGATCATAATGCATTATGTATGACTTTGCGCGAGAATGTAGCCAAAAAGCTTATCAGAATGAACAAGAAGGAACATAGAACAAAAACGAAATCAAGAAAGAATATAAACTGGCAGAAATTGTGGATCCAAGTAAATGAGCACAGGCACAGAGATCTAACAATGGCATTAATAGAGGGAGATAATCACGAATTAAATTGGAAGAAAATGCAACAAATAATGTTAACATCAACTGAATAGGTGTGTGGTACAAGTAGTTCAAATATAAACCCATCGATGAATGCACATGAAATAGAGATAAAAGAAATGAAGGATAAGATAGCAAAAGCACTATGCAGGAGGAACCTTGTGAGTAGGGTTGGCACAGAAGAAGGAAGGGAGGAACTGCTAAGAATTAACAGAACTATCTAATGAAAGGAGAAAATACAAAGGTTGCTCTAAGAATTGGGGGGAAGACTGTTGGAATGAGTTAGCAGAAAAATGTGAACAGGCTAGGAAGTTAGGAAGATTGGGAGAGATGTATGACTTACTGAAAACAGCTCCAGAAACTTGGAGAGTGCAGTAAGTCATAGAATATTCTTCTGTTCTCTGAGGAAACTTTCAAAGAACAGCTAGAGAAATTACAGAAAACATTTATGAAAGTGATGTCATCAAGATTGAAACAGTAATGAATAAGGTTAAAGTCCCAGATATAGATAAGATGAAAATTAAAGAATTACAAGCAGGCTTATAAATTATACCAACAAGTGAAGAGATAATGAAAGAGGTGGCAAAGATGAAAAATTCTGCTCCTGGAGAAGATGGATTTGGGCTAGGATTTATATAACAGGCTTCAAAAGAGATACTAGGTGTAGTTATCCATAAGGTCAAGTATTATGTGGAATACTCCAGCTACTTTATGTGAAGAGCCTTTGAAAGTAGGGGTAATAACTCCTCTTTTTAAAAAAGGAGATAAGAGTGACCCAAATAATTACAGGGGAATCTGTGTGTTACCTATATTAAGTAGAATACTTGGCAGAATATTAGCTACAAGGGTTAGAATATGGGCAGAAGAGATGAAGTTATTAGATGAAAATAAACCTGGATTTAGGAAAGACCTTTCAACTGCATATGCCGCACAAATATTTATACGCATCCAAGAAGATTCCATCATATTACAGAATGCACTATATGGACAAAGTCAACCAACAATCAGTAGTGAACAATCCCAAGGTGTTCTATTAGACCGGAAGAAAGCATACCCTAGAGTTGAGCAAACCTATACTGTGGAAAATTTTAGAGAAATTGAAAGTGCCAAGAACAACCATAAGCAAGCTACAGGACCTATATGAGTTCACAGAGTATAAAGTAAGAGGCCAAGAAAAAGAAAGCTCAAGTTTCTTTCCACAAAGAGGGCTGCGTGAAGGGTTCCCAACATCTCCAGTGATTTTCAATATATATCATCAAACAGTAAAACACTTTTCATCAGCTCAGACAGTGGATGTGAGATGTGATTTTTGTTAATTGTTCTTTAGGACTTTTGTTAAATTTATTGGAATACTGTGAGACCTGTTGATTCTCATGAGTTAAGATTTGATATTATTTCTTTTACTTCAAAATGAGTGACTGGAAACAGGGACTAGGAATTTTCACTAGTACTGCGAAGATATCTCAGGGCAGACTTTGGCATTCTCGGATAGGTTTTATTTATGTCATCAGCAACATTAGCAAACTGTTCATTAAATATACTGGGCATTTGAACAGAGTCTTTTAAAAAGCTTCCCAGTTTCATCTTTGATTTTTTCAATGCTCGAGTGTGTACAGGTTTGCTGTGCAATTATTGAGTTGATTGAAGACCAGAGTTTTCTCATATTTTTGTCATTCATTGCAAAGTAGTTCTGATTGTACTCCAATCTACTTTTCTTCACGTCAGTTGCTACACAATTTCAAATTTTTTGTAGTATTGTGTATTTGTTTTTTTTTCTATCTCTTTTCATTTTCCTAGGAGGTTGCTCTCTTTCCTGCGTAATTTTTTGTGTTCTATTATTGATCCAATGTTTTGTTGTATGCATTGATCATTTCTTAGTACACTTGATGATAGTCATTTGCCTTTCTGCTAGAGTAGTGATATCTTCAAGAAGTTTGTCATAAATATGATTAGTATCACAGTCGTTATTAAGATATTTCAAAGGAAATCTAGTAAAATCAGTTTAAAAGTTGTTTCATTAAAAGATGGATAGTCACATTTAGGCAACTCTAACTTTTTGTGCAAAATTTTTGTGTTTTCCATTATTAAAACTTGAGGAAACTGGTCTGTTGTAATTGTATTACCTGTGATTGTTGATGACTGGCTCACACTTCTATTGGGATAGCCATAGGTAATGCAGGTTACAAAATTATTGGAAAGAAAAGTATTGATGAAGTCATATGTTAATGTATATGACTTTAATGATTAAGCTCCAGAGCATGTAGATTTACCGACAAAGTTTCAAATATCTTAAGTGTAGTACTCACCACTCCTTTGCTTTAGAGTTTACTAATCTATTTTCTTTTACACAAGTTTTTATCTTGCCAACTACTCATGATGTCTGTGACAACAAAGATTATACCCTTGGGATTGGAGGGCAATTGCCCACCCAGTTCGATTCACCATTTTTGGCTACTTTTGTACAATACTAATGTTAATCTTTCAGGGTGCTCTTTGGCATATTTATGCTGCAGAAGATGCAGACAAGATTCGCAGGTTTCTTAGGAAGGTAATTGCTCAACAAAAGCAGTTCTCTTTATCTCGTTTGATTCCCAATCTACATAGTATAGCTTTCACCCAGAATGAGCAACTTTAACCCAGAATTCTTTGTATACTGGTTTTAGCATTTTATGAAGCTATAGCCTCATTTTCAAATTTTCATCTTATTGTGAGTGGTTTTATTGATGTAGGTGGCAGAAGAAAGGAAACTCAAATATTCTGTCCACAATGATCCTATACATGATCAAGTAAGTACCCTATCTCTTTATGTGTGCAAATTTATACTTCAGGTACTCTATATGTGGTATAGTAACCGTTGAAAGACCAGGTTCCATATTGGTCCGTAAATACCAGGCGGAGAAGGGGGGAATCGTCCCCTGAAGGCGAAATTTTAGGCACATGTTCGACGGATTTGGTCAACTTTAATTTCAGCTCAACGACAACACCTCTCCACTCGACCATTTCCCAGACAATGAAGCAAAAATTGCATACACGTTTCTCGCTTCAGAGCTCTTTGTACTGAATTCTACAAAACTATGAAGCAGTTAAACCTGATTTTATGCAAGAATTCTTTTCATTTATATCATATTACAGCACGAGCTGCTCCCAGAGAAATTATGCAATCTGTTACACTATAGGCCTAATCAAAAGAAATTTGGCACCATTAGTCTAAGAGCCTTAGGGTATCAAACATGGATGGACTCCCAAACGTATGAAATGCACTCAGAATATACAGATTTGTACAATGCAACTGCAATGAATACTTATATGAAGCACATCGAGCATATTTGATACTAAATGTAGTTAGATGCATGCAAATAGCTATCTTAATTTGTAGTAACTTTTTCGTAATTTTCAAACTCGATAAGCGTCTATATCAACATATTTAGAGGCTATACGCAGATTTTTTGTGAAGTAAAATGAGATGTAGAGCAGAGAACTGAGAAAGGGAACACTTATTGTTCACTAGGAAGCATTGCAGATTTTACTCGATCTTCAGCTGAAAACTGCAAATAATGATCTGCAAATGAATATTCAACTAACAGAGATACTTCATGCAAAACCTGACGAAGATAAATGCAAGTCTTTGACTTAAGTCTTACAATGCACGAGACAGACAAGCCGCGAAATGATTCTGTACAAAGTTTTCTATTCCTATTGATGCAACTCCAGATACCAGTAATCATGACAAAGTGACTTAACAATATGCATGTAATAGTGACAACACATCATCAACGTACTATACACTGCAAGATTTATTATAGTTCATAAGAACCAATTGAAGCTATTGTGCAAAGACTCAGCAGTATTCCAAAAACCGTTGAAAAAGCTGTTGATGTCAGAACAACAAAACTGCAACTGAAATCAATGGGAAACGGAATAACAAACAAAACGCATATTTTGACTATATGCTCACTTTGATGTTCATGAGAATCGTAATGCGAAAGACAGAGATTTCAATAATTAAATTGCTAGAAAATAACTTTCTTGAAGATTTGAAGTTAATCGAAGCGACCGTACAATTATCTCGGGACAGTTTGTGAAAGCAAAAATACAATGGATGCAAAAAGTCAAGCAACTAGCAGATACCCTACAGGCACTACTACAGAACCAAACTCCAACACTGTCCTACATCTTTGTGAGCTGTCATTGAAGTTTATTCCAGTTCTCTTTTTCTCTTACAGATCCCTAGCATATCTCAATGTTTTTCAATGGTTTTAAATAGAAGCAAAAGCAGTTAACATCAGCCTACTTGCAGGAACTGCAAATTTCGCATTTTTAAGCAGACACTTACTTCAAAATATCTAAGAAAGGCTGCAATCTTCCTTATACCACTCCATATCTGCGGCTAAGGACGAATGCGAGCTCAACAAGCTCAAAATTACTATCCTCTCATGGCTTGATCATACCAGGTTGAAGATGTTTACCGGCACTGGCCAAGAAAAACTGCAAATGCTATGGACTAAATAAAAATGATACTGCTCTCTAGTACATTAAAAGTACTGTCATACCAGGTTGAAGATGTTTAGCGGCACTGGCCAAGAAAAACTGCAAATGCTATGGACTAAATAAAAATGATACTGCTCTCTAGTACAATAAAAGTACTGTTGTGATAAAGGTTGGGTTTTTAAAATATTTCCATGAGATTTCTACACATCAGGAATTTTCGGCACACCCAATCCGATTCTCTGTCTCTCGTTTACTTTACGGCGATTCTCTTTATATGTATCACAGACCGAATTTGTCTTGCTGCAAATATGTCAGTGAGTATAAAGCGATGAAAAAGGAACACGGTAAGATCCTGCATGATATCAAGCACTGACTTAAGCAAAACAAGGAACAAGAACTAAGTGACAAAGTTAGCCTTCTAGATCAGATAGAAGACGATTCAGAAATGTATACAAAAAGTGTATAACAAAGCCATCAGAGATTTACAAAGTGATCAAGGAACACTTCGAGCAGCACTTCTATAACAAAGACTTCACAGGCATAGAACTGTGATGGACAGCCTAGAAAATTAAACAAAGAAATATCAATGGGAGAAGTAACAGTTGCTAGTAAGAAACTCAGTAACAACAAAGCTCCAGGAATTGAATAATATATCAGCTGAAATGGTCAAGTATGGCCCTGTAGCTCTGTACGAAACCATCAGAAAAATATTCAATGAAGCCTTTGAAAACGAACAGGAATTAGAACTAGGTGCGGGATACTAGCATCATTACAGAACCCCGGCAAAGCCTAAGACCCTGTGCCCAACTTAAGACCAGTAATTTTACTTCCAATTATAAGAAAGATCTTATCAGATATAGTTATACGCCGTATTCAACCAAAGGTAGAACTGTGTCTAACAGATTAACAAGCAGCATATAGACCTAATCGCAATGCATCAGATATAATTTGGGCATACAAATGGATAATAGCGAGGACACAAACATCACAGATTAGAGTTTATGTCACTGGTATAGATATGAGCAGTGCCTTTGACACAATCTGACGCGATACACTCATTAACATATTTAAGAGTTTCCTCGATGAAGATGCAGTAAGAATGATTCAGCTGTTGTTATGCAATACTACATTCGACATAAGAATAAATGAGGCTGAGACAGAGCCCTTCAACAGTAATATGGGATCACCACGAGGTGATGCACTAAGCGGTGTAATGTTTGACATCTATTTTGAGCAATCACTTCGTAAAGTAAGGAAGTAAAGGCTTGAGGTGAATAGCAATATTGATGACGAAGACAATGGCAGCACGCTTCTATCCTTTTTACCTCAAGAGGCTATGTATGCCCATGATACAGATTTCCTGACGACAAATGAAAACGAAAAGGACATCATCACCGATAAGATTCGAGAGATTCTACCACGAGATAACTTGAAAGTAAACAACAGTAAATCAGAGCAAATGGAAATATTCAGAGGAGATGGAAATATTGTGAGCATTGGAGGACTGTTAAAAACCTAGGTTCCCTATTAGGAGATACAGAAGACATACAAAGAAGCAAACTGTTGTCCATATCATCCATGATTAGATTAAATAACATATGGCTCAGGCAAGATCATATCAGCTAACAGCTTCGCCTGAAACTTTACAAAAAACTTGTAAAACCTGTCCTACTGTACAACAGTTCAACTTGGGGATTGACACAAATAGAGACCAAAGATCTTAATGCTTTTCACAGACAACAACTAGGACAACTAATAGGACAAAATACCCAGATAAAATATCAAATCAAAATTTGTATAAGAGATGCGATGAGAGGCCAATATCAGTTGATATCTTGAAAGGTAGATCGTTTGTACAGGACAGAAAAGCTTGGAGAAAATACTCAGATGTAATTTGCAGTGCTGCAGAAGCAGGAACCACATGAAACATTATTGTTGCTGATGCATATCTGCAATTATTATTATTATATTGGACAATGAAACTCGTTTTGAATTGTGTTGGTTTGCTTGATTACATGGTCCTTAGTTGTATCTGCGTTATCAAATATATAGCTAATGGAAGTTGCCAGATCGAGGTAGTAGAAAGTGAGCTGCCTTAGAGCTTTTGTAGTTGCCTCTTAAAGAGTGCCAATAAGAATTGACTTGCGGAGCATACAAAAGTAATTTCTAAAGATACATTTTTCTTTAAAATAATTATATAAAAATTGTTGTTTTATCCCCAGATGGTATATTTTATCATTTTAGCCCAACCAAGCAGCACTTGAAATGTTTGAGCATTTAGAGGAGAATTGCCATTTTGATTGAAAACGAGACTTTAAGCCCCAAATTTTCCTGCATAACGTCAGTTTTCAAAATCAGCTCCCCCATGTTGACTAAGTCCAACATCTACCATAAATTTCGTTTTCAGGGGACGACTCCTCCTTTCTCCGCTCGATCCAGTATATATGCTTTCAATCAATGACAATATAATGTTGTAAAAACATTTGAGAAAATGGACATTTTGTACAAGATTCTCCAGATGAACTTTTCCTTGACTTTTCTTTTAATTTCAGATGATTTTCCTTTATTCCTCGATTTAGTAATACCTACGGTAGTGGACAACTCTTTTACTGGTTGTTAGCACTATCCCCATTCCAGAATCTTCTACCTTATTGACCAATTAGAAGGCCAGGATCCGCAATTATACTTCACCTCCCTCAAAAAACCTGCTGTAAAATCTGCTCAAAGCTCATCCAAAATTTTTTTGCAAGATCGCACCCCGTTCAGCATATATCATGCTTTGGTCACGAAGCAACGTTTACTTACCTTCAAGTCGATATTTATTGATATATTTAACCATATAATCGTCTTCGCGAATATAAAGTATGTTAGATCGTTTTGATCAAATGTTTGTTTGCTCTCTCTACTCTAAGGAAAGCTTGTGAATGGTGAAACCAGGTGAATTTTAATTGAAAAATCGCGTGGAAATGCCACGTGGAACATTATAATAAAAATTCCATTCATAGCTTACTGCTGGACAAGCTACTTCTTCCGTAAAATATAGAAATTGTCAAAAATGCCTGCAAATCAAGATCTTGAAGAACAGCACCTTTGCAACTTATAAAGGAGAATGGAGAAAATTTGAAAGGCAAGATCAATGGGAACTATCTTTAACTTTGGCAACTACGCCCATTATCTTTAGCAAAGCGGGCTCCATCCCCGGCTCCCTAGAAATCACCCACATTTTCATGTATGTAAGCAAATTTTACAAATACTATCTCTATAAATGATTCCGCAAGTTCTTAAACCTTACAAAGGATGCTTGATGAACACTGAAGATGGTAGTAATATGAAATCTATAATCTTACACATAATTCACTGGACTTCTACTAGTCTTTCTGCAACTTCTAGTTTAGCGAATCAAACTGTTTTATGATATCTCCGAAAATTGCTTGTACTTCCTGTCTCAACTTCTCTTAGCACTGTTGTTCTTCCTTACAACAAATTTGGCCTAAGCGTTGATTTGCCCTCTACTTAATTTATGCAATGTCACACTGTACTAAGAAATTCACTAGAAAACTCTCAAACTAAAGACGCAAGCTTTATGGAAGTTCACTTCTTTCCATACCAATATCGAAAATGACACATATAGGAGGACAATAGACATCTTGAAAGTTACTTTTGTAAACATATGAAACACTATCTAAATACAGCAAGACTTTATCACTCCAAAATCTGGTATCATATCTTTTCAACGCATCTCTTGCAAATTTCACGTGTTTTTCCTGTCCCCTACACACAGGACGCCCTTTCTTATTGCCATTAATCTATAACAATTCACTTCGTTCAAGGCACGAATTAAAGTCCTACGGCTAACGTGGGTCATTCCCACTTCCCTACCAACCTCCAGCACTGTCACATTCGGGTTTTCCTCTCTCATTTCCAAAAACTTTCGTAGAAATCGGCTCCTATCTCTGTCCGTAAAGATGCGTGGTCTGCCGGGTTTTAGTTTCTTGATGTTATTTTCGCCTTTATCCTTTACCAGTATGCCCTCTCCGCATATTCTCAGGACAGATGATGCGGAAACTTGGCAACGCCGGCTTATTTGTCTTAACGATAGTCCTCATATATTATATTCATATTTCAATTTTTATACACTAAGACCATTCAACAATGCTAAGACTTAAATTTGCAAACAAAGTTATCTACACTAATTAGAGAGATAGCAAACAAATAAGTTAAAAATCCTATTCAGAATAGAGCTGTTCTTCCAGGGGTCGTGTTTTAATTTTTCAAGTCTTGCTCTTCATATAAACTTTGAGTTGCCTTTTAAAGGTATTTATTGTTGGCAACTTCCATATATCAAAAGGCGTGTTATTCCAGTCCTTAAGAGCTGAGTAATGAAAGCTTTTTTTGTAGTGCTCAGTCCTATGCTTAGGGATGTGGAGATCTTGGCTATTTCTCGTATTGTAAGGTGAGATAGTAGCCCTTGGTTTGTATTTACCAAAGAGGCTGTCTGGGCAGAGTTTCTGCACGATTTTATAGGTCATAACATTCCTGTCAAAACAAATTATGTTTTCTACACTCATCCCAGGACATGACCAAGTATCTTTAATTTTGGCACTCTTGATTACTTCGAGGGCCCAAGTTTGGAGTCTCTGAAGGGCAGCCAGTTTTGTCTCCGACAAACTGCCCCAGACAACATCACCATAGCGCAATTGACTTTCTATCATTGCATAATAGACCATGCATAGTTGTGATTGTGGAAGTATATTTTTCAATCTTTTTATTGCCAAAATTCCAGAGTTAATTTTGTCCTTTGTGAGGTTGAATTGGTCATCCAATGATAGGTGTTCATCAACGATCAATCCAAGGGACTTTGTTTTTGTTACTCTTTTTATTCTATGAATATTAATCATCAGACTCTCGGGGAGGTCAGGGTGTTTGGTTTTACGTGGATGCCCTATGACCATATATTCAGTTTTTGGTGGTTAGGGCTGAGTTTATTAATTCTCATCCACTCAGAAAGATTTATCATCTCCTGACTAGCATTATCTATCAATTTCATTACGTCATTCGATGCAATTGTGACATTTGTGTCATCTGCATAGATGCTAGCTCTTGAATTTTGGAGGCTATTTTCAAAGTCATTTAGATAAATTATAAAGAGAAGGGGGCCCAAGCAAGAGCCCAGAGTTATACCACATATAACTTTCCTCGGCTTGGATTTGACCCCATTCAAGCTGCAATACTGGGTTCTGTTTGTTAGATAAGATTCGAACCAAGCACTATTATCGTCTGCAATCCCGTAGGAGTTAAGCTTCTTTATAAGTATGTTATTATCCACTGTGTCAAAGGCTTTACTTATATCTAGAAATATGGTAAGGTTCATTTTGTTATTATCCATATTCTCATGCCAGTGATCCGTACTGCTTATTAGGGATGTTGTTGTGGAGTACAATTTGCGGAAAGCAGCCTGACTGCTCGTTAGAATATTGTTGGCCTTCAGATACTCCGTTAATTGGTCATGTGCCAGTCGTTCTAATATCCTTGTAAATACTGAAATTACTGAAATTGGCCTATAATTATGTAGGTTCGACTTAGATCCTGACTTATGAATCGGGGTAACACTTGCTGTTTTCCATACATCAGGAAAAACCCCATTCGCTATTGACGAGTTGATAATGCTCATGATGGGGTAGGCTATAAATTTCGCTGCATCTTTTACCAGATTAATAGTTACTTTATCCGGTCCTGATGCTTTTCCATTTTTTAGCCGACCAATGGCATCTAAAACATACTTAATATCAATTGTTTTCGAAGTCAGTTTGCTATTACCAGCGACGACATGCTTCAAGCAATCATCATCTGGCTTTGTAGTTATTGTTTTAGCCAAGTTTGTCCCACCAGAAACAAAATGATGATTTAATGCTTCAAGCATGTCAGAATCCTTTGTCAGGACTTTCCCATCTTTATTAATGTTGGAAAGCACCGTCGATTGTTTATCTTTGTTAAGGACTCTGCTAATAGCTTTGCACATCTTTTTAGGATTCCCTCTACTGCCTTCGATTATTTCTTTATACTGACCCTGAATAGAATTTCTTATTAGCTTGGTTACTCTATTTCTTTGCTGGTATATGAGGACCACATTTCAGGAATACCAGTAGCTATCTTTTTGAGCCTATCTCGTGACTCCATTGCCTTCCTTATATTTGGGGTAAGCCATGGAGCAAACTCTTTTTTAACCGTTCGTTTTTATTTGGAGCATGTGCATCTAGGACAGAGTTAAATATTTCCTGAAATGTGCTCGCTATACCAGACGGATCATCTATTCAAGTATCAAGGATGGTTTTCCAATCTATTTGTTTTAGGTCCTCTTCGAATAGAGATTTGTCATACTTTTTCATATTTCGAGATTCGACTATCTTTGGCGATATTACTGGTTTCTTTTTTCGCCAAGCGTTTATCTTCCTTATATCATATATTAACTATATTAAATAGTGGTCCACCATCCCTGTTTCTAAAACACCAGTCTTAAGAATATACCTTGTGTTTGAGGTAGAGAAATGGTCTATTAGCGATTTACTTATTCTTTTTGTACCATCATCACTAGTAATGGTAGCTACTCTTGTGTAAGTTTTTACCAATTGTTCCATTTGGAATTCCGAATATACCTGTTTGAGTCCCTTTGTGTTGGCATTTCTATCATTCATTAGGTCACAATTGGTGTCCCCTATAAGAATAATTTCCTTGTCTTCCCTATCAAGGGTCGTCAAAACAACCTTAAGATTTTCAAAGGTAACATCATCCACATTTGCAGTTGGTGGACGGTACCAGGAGACAAGAAAAAGGACTTTGCTATTTTAGGTTTTATCTCTAAGGAAATGATTTCCAGGTTATCCATTTGTTGTTCTACCTGAATCACTTCAAGAGAATCTTTCACATAAAGTGCCACTCCACCCCCGTGTACTTTACGGTCATTACGAAATATTTTGTACCCCTCAATTAGGAGGTCACGATTAGCAATCTTTGCATCTAACCGTGTCTCATTTAGGCCTATCACGTCTATTTCATTATCGTGCAAAATAATTCCAAGTTCATCTTTGTATTTCCTGAGGGATGCTATGTTAAGGGAGGCAATTTTTAGACCATTTCTCTTCCTAGAGTAATTCACCTTGTTAATATTTTGGTGTTTACTAGAGCATAGGCTTCGTTAACAGTACTTAATAGACTGTATCAAGTTCCCTGCAAATTTCCTTACCCCTCCTTCGTTTAAATGCAAACCATCATTGTTTAAGTTGCTAAATAGGATGTTTTCATTGGAGATAATGTCAAAGCCATGCATTAGTATTTCCTCCGATAAAACTTTGTTAACTTGACAGATCTTGGCGTTTACTTCATGTGAGTCTTTACGTCTAAATGCAGCAGAATAGGCTATCTTTGCACGAGGATTATTTTCCTGGATCTTTGCCAACGTTGCCAATAGTTCTTTGCTCAGTTCTTCAGGGCTCATTTTTGAGACATTATTCGTTGATGCATGTATAATGATGACGTCACTGTCGTTCTTCCCGGTCTTCTGTATCGCTTCTCTAATTTTCATCCCTGGTTTAAATTCTTTATTTACAGCGTGATGATCGTTCGACATCTTTTCCGTGCTTAAAAATCTCAATTGAGAGTCACCCACGATAGTAATATTGATCTTTTTATTATCAGGGGTCATCCCGTCTTGTCTCTTGTCCACAGTAGGATTTGGGCTTTCTTTGGCTTTGTTCTTGTTCTTACTCGCTTTTCTGCGTTGACGATTTTCAGGTACTGCAGTGCAGGCTTTTTCAAAAGATTCTTCCTTTCCTTTGTTTAGTGCAATATCTGGACTCTCCACGTTCCTCGTGTCTTTGCTTTTATGTGTGTGTGTTTCACAGTGGCAATGGCTTCTCTCCCTTGGGCATCTCATGTCTGGCGTGTGTTCTATCCCTCGTTTCGCTTACATCCAGCAATTTTTCAATAATACTTTGTTTCTGCTCAAGTTGCCGTTCGAGTGAATTTATACGTTCTTCTAGACTTCTTATATAAAACTGTACATAGTTTCCAGTCCCTCCCCCATTCTCCTCGGATACAGATTTTTCATTGTTGTTTATCCGTTCTTTTAATGACAAAACCTCGGTAAACATGTGCCTTTTGAATTCCAAGTAATCGGAACCCAGGGAGCAGTTACTTGTTTGGCCCATATCCTGTTCATTAGGAGTAGTATCGATCCGGTTTGGGCTTCCGGTCAACAGCCCATGTCCCTTGTCTAGGATACGAAGAGAGACCTGTTCCTTTTCTTTTCCAAACTGAGATATAAGTCCTTCAGTAGTAGTGAGCTCAATTGCTTGAAGCACCTTGGGCCTATCCCAGCTTAGTTCTTTACTGCATTGGGTCACAACATTTTCAAGATTTTAACCCTTCTTTTGGCTTTTTATCTGCTTTAGTATATGTAGAATTATCTTCGCCTCGGAATCTTGTCCTTGATGCATATTTCTAATATATTTCGATCGTTTGATGAACAGAGCATTAAAACACGTCTTACCACTACACCACACCAACATCAATCTCAATTCTCAATAAATAGATAAACGCTCTTGTCTTCTCGGCTATTTTCCTTTTGAATACCATACTTCTTGATAAAGAGTGCAGTTGAAACACTATACAGGTACCTATACATTTCAAACTATACAGACATATATATACAGAATTGAGAACAATGGGGGATCGACAAGCACGTGATAACATAATTTCATTGTCGTTCAGCACCAGCAGTTTGCCCTTACATTTTTGGCGCCAAAAGTTTGCCCGTACATTTTGAACGCCAAGAATAGCTGTCGTTTATATCACGTGGTTTTCGATCCTTATTTTCTTGCTTATGAGTATTACAGATGTAGCCGCGCAGCTATGCTGCAAGACGTTCTTAAGCCGCTAGCCTTACTAGAAATATATAAATATGTTTTTGCTACAGGTTTCAGTATAAACAGTTACTTGGTATTGCAATTTGCATGACATGACATGAGTACCACGCGCTCCATGCACAAACAGTTACATTCCCTTATCCTATTTGGCATATACTATAGAATACTTTTATTGCTATAGATATTTTATTATATTTAAAATATTTCGACATGTGCTATGTTACAAACATCTTCATTATTTGCTTCATAGCGATGAAGTTAAGGGGATAAGAAATATGCAGCCTCGGCCTCATTGACATTTGATGTTTATATAAATACCCCCAGTTCCATGGGAAACTGAAGTTATAAGGGAAACACGCTGCCGCCTCCCCCCCCCCATTGTTTCTGCATGGAAATAGGCTATTTATCTACACAAGCAATGACTTAAAAGTACCTTCCAGTGTATTCAGACATGAAAGCACTATTTATTTATAGACAGATAATATATAATATTATATTTGAGCCATGTATGACGTCACGGACTCGTTATACAGCTTTTATTTTGATTCCATTGAATTCGCGACCCCCAATTACCCCAGGATACCCATCTTTGATATGTAAATATCAGTCACTTTTAAAGAAACGAAAAAGACAATGGCCCCCAAAACTCTTGGAACACCTTGCTTCTTATCTCTATACACTATCTCCCCTCCCCCCTGTACAATGTTGTAATATGACTGGGAAACGAAGAAAAATTGAGATATAACTTTACCAAGTGCACCGCACATCCCGGGACATATTCTTCGTTCTTCTCAACATTGCTTCAGGGGGGAGGGGGACTGTTTACGTGAAAAACGACAATGAAGCGTTAAATATCTATTTCCTGGCAATTCCACGCTACTGTTCCAACTACTTTTGGCGGCCATTGTAGGTTGCTTATAAACTGGCTTCTTCTTAAAAAAAGCGTGTACACCTGTGGATGGATGGGGGGAGTAAAGCCATTTAGACGTCATAAGGGGGGTTAATGAGTTAAGACTATGCCCGACAAGGGGGGAGGGGATCAGAAATTGCTAGTTTGTTTAGAAGTTATAAATATATGACCCCTACTATCTGGCCGATTACCTTTCATTGGTTTGTCTGTGTGTATCGTGAAGTCCCAAAGGATAGTTTCATCATTTCCCATAGTGACTGATTCTGGGTGAAGTTGATACCAGTGTTCAACGTGTAGAGCATTATAGTGCTGGCATATTCTCCAATGTAGGCATTGTCCCATTGGGTCATTCCTTTCTTTGTACTCCTTTGGTACAAGTATTGGTCATCCTGCAACTAGATGATCACTTGTTTCCACTTTATCCTCACATAGTCTACGTCTAGGATCAGTTCCATTTCTTATTTTATTTGCTTGATAGTTCCTTGTGAACAGACTCTGGTCTTGTGCTGCCATTATAAACCCCTCAGTCTCTGCCTGTAGTCCAGCGCATCTGAACTATTGGTGGGTATTCAGTTGCTCTATATCAGCATCTTCGTATTGCATATTGGCCATGCAAAGGCTTTTGCTCCCATTTGCTTTTGATAGCATCTAGTCCTTTCCGTTTTGCTTCTTGTTTTACAAGTTTTGCTAGTTTTGTTGGTATTATTTCCCTCATTTCAGTTAATGCTAGTTCTAGCTCAGTCTCGTAGTTTCGACTTTGGCAGCTAACAAAGTGAACCTTTTTGGTTTTTCGTGTCGGTGAACAAGTTGTAACATCAATCTTGAGTTGAGTCTAGGTATTTTTTAAGTCCAATGATTACAGTTTTGTACATTAATTCTAGTTGTAGCAGTCCCATTCCTCCGGCATGATGCGTCAGATCTCTTCACCCTGATCTTGCCTTGATTTGTCCAGGCAATTCTCTGTATCTTTTAGAATTAACGGTTGGGTTTGAAGCAATTGTAGAAATTAGCAGAAATCGTAAAGCTAATAAGTATATACCCTTTTCGCTCGACTCATTACCACGGTATCATAAAGTCAACTTCGTAAATTTTTGTATGGGCACTCTTGGCATTCTTGAGCCTTCGTCTGATTCCATGTTATGTATGATCAAAGAGTTAGGCATCGACAGTAGTACCCAAAAAGCAATTGTAGTGAGGAGCATGTATTTTGTAGAAGAAAAGGCGTGGACAGACCCCGAACTTTTAAACTCTTAAACTTTTTATGGAATTTCACTTATTTTTTCAACCTTGTTAGTTTCTTCGTTTTCTATTCAGTATATATTCTTCTTTTTATTATATGTTACTTTGCTACTATTGTACACTGTTTTTATGCAGACTTGCCAATTATACATTGCCTATTAATTAGTGAGATACATGATTTTTACTTTTTAATTGTTCACGAATGAAGTTTTAAAACTTAGTATTATTAGTATCTTCTAACGTACTCAGAGCTATAGATACACTTAACCTCAATGTATAGGCTTGTATTGCTAATTTTTTGTTTTGCTTTTCTTCGTTCTGTTGACTGTATGAATAGCCTTGTCTACCAGATACACATTATCTATTATTGGAGAGATTTGTATTTGCATTCGTAATTTTGAATATACACGAAAAATTTTAATACCAAGTAATAATTGTTATTGCTAATATCAAATTATTTACAGTTGGTATTATATATAGTTATAATCTATTTCAAAACAACTATTTACATATTACCACAAAGTTTATATAACAAGGATAGAAGAGGTCAACTTCATGACCATTCTTATCACTAAATTTCTCTTCAAACCTTCAATATCACTAAACTTCATTACATTCAAATAATATGAACTACGACAAAATCATCCATTTGTTGCTTTGAAAGAACTCTATGTATCAGGCTTTAGGATAATACTACGTTCTAGACTACACCATGTGGAAATGCATTAACAAAACAGTGCTACGTCCATTAGTGTTTACAGATAAACATGATAGTAGTAAGAATCCTGTTTTGCCTAGAGTTAGGACGCTTTGTAGCATTTATGCTGTCAGGCTGGATGGTCAAAAAGACATCAGAGAAGAAATACTGCCAAAAGAAATCAGAATCCCAAACATTGGTTTTTAGATGGGATATTACGTCTATCGAAGCTTCTGCTGAAGCTATAAATTGCTTTAAAGTCTTGTTTCACATTTAGGTTTTTGTAACTAGACTTTTGTATACCTTTATTATAGTTGACTTTAAGACCTGCTTACATGGGAGTTTTCAACCATGGGATGAGTTTCATCCCATCTGACCTTGGTGAAACTCCATCCCAGCTCGCTACTCAGTCCTTTTTTGATTTCAATTTCAATTGCATGGGTAAATTTCAACCCTAGGAATAAAATAATATCCGCAGTGGAAATTTTATCCCATCCTGAGCAAACAGAGGAGAAGTTTTCAAGACGAACTTAATGTTCTTGGAAATTAGGACAATAGAAGGAAAATACATTTTCATATACAATAGGATTTTCACTTTAAATTCAGCTTGGATATGCAACAATTGTATCTTCTGGAAGAGTAATTCTATTAATATTTAATTGTAACCTTTTTAGAGCTTCTATCTGGATTATGATATGAGGAAAAGATTGAAAGCAGACTATGATGTTACTGGCTTTGCAATTTGCCAGTGCCTTGGTGATGCAGTATTTATTCCTGCCGGAGCACCCCATCAGGTTTGTAGCTTATTTTAACTTGTTTTGTTCGTACAGCTGATTCCTGTCAGTCGTACCATAAAGGGGCTAGTAAGTTCTTATAATTAGACTATTATCCATGTTAGAAGAATCTGATTCTAAATCAGACTTTCTTGGGAAGTTTACGATAGTTAATTTAGCTCACAGAGATCATCTTGAAGCGGTTGACTTTAGTTGTTCTCTCTGCATCATAGTGCACCATAGGCTTTTCTTTCATTCATCAACTCAGCGTTTGTTTTTGAATTCCATGTTTGCATTGCATATTGCATTGCATTACATATGTGCTTTCATCTACCTTTCAAAGAACTTTTGTACTTCTCGGTTAGTTTTTGAGTGCCTAACTTTTTGCACTGGTTTCCATTTAGTTTCAGGAATCAACATGCCTTTCATTCATTTCAAATTCTATATACACGAAATAAATTTCTTCAAAATTTAACTATAATACACTATCTAAGTTATCTAATGATTAATTCAAGGGTTCCAGACTGGCCTATTTTAGGTGTAGTTTCCCAGAGTTGGCTGTTTCTTCAAAAATTGTCATTCTATATTAAGTGGGAGTAAAAAACTTTAACTTGGACATCAATCTCAGAGTTTTGTTTTAAAATCTGCGTATTGTCTCAACTTTTTGTACGATATGCCGATATGCAAGAGAAGAGAAATTTACTCAAATACCTCATATTCTTCAAACTACACGCAATGGCATTGTAGTAATTTGAAGCCACCATCTCAGCCTCTAGACTTTCTAACTCTGGTTGTACTTGTCCCATAAACATGCAGCTTGTGCCATTTGAAAGCTCTTGTTGTGGAGATGGCGTTTTTGCAATAAAGGAGACCCATCTCAACACACGTTCCTATAATTCCATGGATGTTCTATTCAAGAATTGTCAGGGGTGGTGCAGTAAATGTTGATATTACATTCTAACAAATTTTTTAATTTTCCTGATTGACGACTGGACGGAGTCAGAGGTCACTGTTTTATTTTGCAATTTGAACATGCACACCAACTAATTCTCTTGTTAAATGCAAAACAATTCACCTCCACAACAAGAGCTTTGAATTGACACAAACGGCATGTGGATGGGGCTGTGATGTCCAGAAAGAAAATGCATTGATACATATACATAATTTGATATTATATATAGCTATTTGACGCGCTACCGTGAATGTATGTTAAAGGCGTATTTAGGTAAATCGTAAAACGAGAACGTATGTTGAAGGCGTAAACGCTACACAAACTTCCATTATACTGTAATAAAGCTATGTTAATGTCAATACCAATTAACTTGTTTCCAGGCCACTGATAGTCATTAGGTGCTAGCCCGTAGTGTTTGACAGGGAATAGTGTAACCAGTCGTAGCAAGTATGGGAGCCAAAAGTTTGCCACAAATTAAAAAACTTTACTTAGTTATAGCTTTGAACCATGTCTATTTGTGAAAGTCAGATTATGCATTCTCCTGGTGCATTTAACTTGTCAATCTTAGGCTGATGTAAAATTTTCAAGAAATCTATGATATCCGTGTCCATGATATGGCCTCACTTGACATGTAATGTCTCAGCTACTATACCATAGTGTATCTGTCGAATGCACTACATGTCTATTATTAACAGAAGTAACATTTTTATCATATCTCGTTCTTCCACTGATTTTCTTGTAGCTGGGGTAGGACATGAAGGGAATTCTGTTTCAACGAACCTTGTTTTATCTTGAGCATATGCATTTAGGGCAGAGTTAATTTTTTCCTGAAAAGTTTTCACCATACCTTATGGACCATAAATAAATTTTTCAAGGGTGTTTTCCCAGCTTCTTATTATAGACCCTCTTCCAAGAGAGCTTTAGCACACTTTCTCATATTTTGAGATTCGGCTGTTTAGCGATAACTTTGATAGCGGCACATAATCAGATTCCAAGTCGGTGAAGAATTTCATGTTTACTTTGAATTTTACAAGGTTCCTTGACAGACCAGGTGGGAATTTTTGTTGGCAAAGCGCGAACGGGTGGCTGGCTGCCTTGGGTCCTGAGAAAGGCCAATATCCCTTGGGTAAAATTAGAAGTATTTACTTACTCTGAAGACCAGGGCTTATGGTACTATAGAAAAGTGAATGATTCTTCTCCTGATAAGTCAGTATGTCGACAGAGATTTTTAGTAAACACTAAATTATTTTACCATAAAGAAGTACCATGTTAACAACAAAAAAATTGATGCTATAGAGCATGGTCATAAATGGAGGTCGATCTGAAAAATCGATGTACCAACATGATTAAGGATGCTAAAAGAAAATACTGTGACAACCTCTTTAGAGAAAATAGTAAAATCCCCTCGAAATTTTGGAAAGCGATAAAGAAAATATTTCCCACAGAAGAAATGTCCAGCATTACCTTTAGCTTGACCAATAAAGCAGACAAGCCGTTGAAGACCAATTCATTCTGTAATTTCTTTTCAACGATAGCAATAGCTATCAAGAAAGCTGCGCTGCCTCTGAGAGACTTTGCTTGGAAGGTGCCATTGAAACTAGAAAAATCAAATTGAACTCCTTTAAAATTCCAACATGTTTCACAATCATATGTTGAAAACCAACTTACCAGGAATGATGAAAGATGCAACAGTTGTGTTATCGGGCCCACTATCAATCATCATAAATCTATCTCTGGAGTCTTGCACAGTACCAAAAGCCTAGAAGATTGCTATGATCATAGCTTAGCATAAAGGAGGCGATAGCGATCATATGACAAACTGCCATCCTATATCGATTCTACCTGTAATTTCAAAGGTCATGGAGAGAGCCGTACGCGAGCAACTAATGAAATTCCTATAGGAAAATAAGATTCTCTCAAAGACTCAATTCGGATATAGAAAAGGACGATCCACTGAACTGGCTACACTATATTTAGTCGATGAAATAATGGAAAAATGGTATGTACCTTATTTATCAATCTATCACAAGCATTTGCTACTCTTAGCCATTCTATTCTTATTTCAAAACTGAGATTGTATGGATTAACGGGAGATGCACTCCGTTGGTTCATGGACCATGTTTGATCGCTCCATGATATGTGAATTGACGACCAACGCTCTGAGCCTTGCTCCCTTACCTCTGTGGTGCCACAAGAATCCATATCTGAACCTATCTTATTTCTAATTTATTACGATGACTTCGACAAATGCTTACAGCATTCGAAAGTTATCAACTTTGCAGAGGATACTTTTGTCTGTTTATCAAGAAAGACACACACTGATTTCAAACAGGACCTAAATCTGGGGTGGCCAACCTGTCGGAGACCAAGAGCCACAGGTTTTTATGTGTTGCTGCAAAGAGCCACATCAGACACAGGCACACATGCATAAGAATCATCGGTATATTTTTACTGACAGCATATATTACCTTTGGTTTTAATTATTTGAATGCTATATTGTAAAGTAGATGTAGGGCGCCTGGTAAATTAGCATTCACTGAAGGGCCACCTTCCTTAAATGAAATGAAATTAAAACCCCATCCTTTCCTCAACTAAGTCCACGAACAAAAATATTATAATTTACAGTAGCGGTTTTCTTTTACTATGCATGTTTCTTAGTGGGACTTCTGACGTTCCTTGTCTTGAACAATCTTCTTCAAGTTTGGCTTGTATTCTGTAGTTGCAACTCTAAGCAATTCCTTCACATGAATCTCAGTCAGAACAGATCGATGCTTTGATTTCACATACTTCAGGGTTGAGAACACAGACTCACACACGTATGTTGACCCAGACATTGACAGTATCTCAAGCGCAGCCCATTTTACATTTGGGTATTTTTCTAATGGGACCATTTTCCAGAACTCAATAGTCTCTTCCCTTAAAACAGGCTTCAGTTGGACCTCCTCATAAAGATCAATCATTTCTTACTCAGCCGCAGCCTCATCTGTGACTAATGGGGCTTTCAAACAGTCCTTCTCTGCATTAAATGGGTCAACGATGAATGTAATCTGTGGCCTTTTTCAGTTGTAGGTCATGAAACCGGGTCACAAATCTTTCGTGCAGGTGTTCAACCAGTGTTGCATATCTGACTCTTTGATTAGTCAAGGTGGCACTGGTGACTTGCCCACTGACTTTTAGCAGAATGGGAAAATCTGTTAATTCGCCCTTTTCAAAGTGCGCCTTGAACACCTTCAGTTTGTTGATAAACGCACCAGGTTCGACAACTTTTTATGCTTACCCTGCAGTGCCAGGTTCAGCCTGTCCAAGTGACATAGCATGTCGACCAAAAAGCCCAGACCCATAAACCACTCGGGGTCCGCGATTTCGGGATAGTACTTGCTCTTCTCCTCCATGAAGAGTTTCACGGCATCCAAAAGCTCAAAGAAGCGAGAGAGTACCTTGCTTTTTGACAGCCACCTCACAGTGCAGTGCAGGGCAGATCACCTGAAAGTTCTTGGTCCAGCTCAGTGATGAGATTCCTGAACTGCTTGTGGTTAAGCGCATGTGTGCAGATGTAGTTGATGATTTCCATTACAGGCTTCATGACGTTGTCTAAATTCAATGATTTAGACACGAGTTGTTCTCTATGCATGATGCAATGGAAATTCCAAAGCTCAGGAAGTGTTTGGTCAGCTTTGCACAGGCCAAAAAGTCCATTCGCAGATCCAACCATGGCTAGTGCTCCATCCGTGGCAATTGCAGTTAGTTTTGATATGGGAAGATTTGCTTTTGCAAATACAGCCATCATCGATGCTTTCACATCTATGCCACGGGTTCTGTCTTTCAATGGCACAATGTCAAGGAGATCTTCTTTGATAGCACAATCGTTGGACACAGATCATGCAAATATTGCCAACTGAGGCTTGTCTTGTATGTCATAGCTCTCATCCAATGCGACACTAAAATATTCACATGCTTGAAGGTCAGAGTGCAACTGTGACTCAATAACCGTGCTAATGTCTGATACTCTGCGTTCAACAGAGTGACAGGACAGTTGGAGGTCTGATACCATTCGTTTTAGCTGGCTATTTTCAGGGGATAAGACATCAACAGCGTCACTGAGGCATTTTTTAACGAACTCCCCTTCATCGTATGGCTTTTTAGCCTTTGCAGTGTTCCAAGCCAGTTGATATGATGCAAGCGTTGCGATCTCTGACTGCTTGGTAAATTTTTGCAAAAACTGTATCTGCTTTTCTGCCTGACTTTTCAAGGTGAATAGCTTGTGTTGACGAAGTTCAGTACCTTTTGGAAATTCCTGGTCTATGGAAGCATGAAGTGAGCTGAAGTGGCGCTGACTATTTGAAGCTTTAAAATGCGCTAATGATCCCTGACAAATAAGACAGAATGGCTCACCATTACAATCAATAGAAGTGTGAATTCTCCCACTCTTGTAAAAACGTCCTTTATTCATCTTCATATTTTCGTTTTGCTGTCCTTTCCCTCCCTGCCATTTTGGGAGCGACCTTGATACAAATTATTTACTACTCAAATGAACTACTCTATTTTCATCTCACGCACAAGTGTAATCAAAAACCTCTCAAGGCCAGTTTACTTATCATCACCTTCAGAAAACATTTTTCTTCTCAAATTTCCTGTTGCTAAAGAATATGAATTGCTTCAAGTTGTTTTTAGCCAATCAATTGCATCCATTTCAAATGCCTACCACAGACTGTTCTGTTTTAAACAGCATGAAAATTGAGAATCCATAATTATCTAAATGTGTTTTGAAAGTGGTTGTAGATGCGAGCCTTTAAGAGCCAGGCGAAGAGCCTCATGCAGCTCGCGAACCGGGAGTTGGCCACACCTGGACCGAAATGGAGATCTACAAAAGATTGCCGAATTTTTACCAGAAATGAGCTTTCTATTTGTCTAAAACCAGGAGAAACAGAACCCATTTTATTCAGTACTCAGAAAAAGGTAATTCAAAATGGTGATTGCTTCAGATTGCAATTTATTCATCAAACGATAGCTCCTACGAAAGAGTGCAAGTACTTAGGTATAATAATGGACCAGACACTCTCATTTAATACCAATTTCCATCGCGTGTATAAAAAACATATGGAAAACTGAGGCTACTCTTCTCTTTAAGGTCATATATTTCTCCAGAAACTCGCGGTAATATCTACAAAGGTATATTATTGCCTGTTCTTCTATATGCCTGTACAACAGATTTATGCCTAACAAGCTCACAACTGTCAAACTATCATCTTTGGACTGAAGAATTGCCAGAATGACCATCAAAAGGCAAACACCAATACAGACTGAAATGAAAAAGCAGACAGCTCTATTGGTTAGGAAGTATCTTGATAGACAACTTCGTGAAAACTTTCAGAATTTGTTCACTGTCAGAGCACATTAGCAGAATACAAGAAATAATGGGTTCGTCCTTGAATTCCCAAAAGTCAAATTACAAGTTGGCCAGCCCAGCTTTTGGTCGATAGGCATTAAAACCTACAATGACTTGCCTATCCAAAGTTGTCAAACTGATAGCCTCTTGATATTTAAAGAACATATAATGAATCGTTTTTATTTTTAGGAAGCCATTTTGAATTTTATTGATAGGCTTGCAATCATTGATTTTGACTGGATACATATTAATAGCAATGTACGTAGCACTGAAATTTACATCCTGTGTAAAGATTTCGTCTAATTGCTCCTTTTGTGTCCTGTCAGAAACTTTACAACTTGTAGTATCTGGCTGTAAGTCATATCTTATTGAAGGCATATTCTCATTCTTCTCACTGAGACATTGTACTGTTTATGCTGGTCTACCCTCATTTCTATCTCCATTCTTCGTTACTGATGAATCTTTTCGTCCTGACCTTCGTATACTTACAGTCACAAATATTCTCTGCATCCTTGAGCTTATAGTAGGTTTGAAACTAATATACAGAATAGTAGTGATCATAACGCTGCTAAATTGGTTAGCGACCTCTCTCTCTTTCTTTCAGCAAAGTCAAGTTTGTCAATCTTTCTATGGGAGCTATTGGGGCTATGGGCTCTTTCTGCAAGTCTCTTTTATCCTTGCTAAACGATTTACATTTCGATAAGACCTTGAATATCTCCATTAGATCTACTTACTATATCTTCTGTCCTCGTAATAAACCTTGGACTAGTCCAGAACTTTTAACTATCTAATTCCTCCATTCCTTTTATTCTGTTTATTTTTGTAGTTTCTGGTTTTGCTTTATGTTATGCTTTTGAATGCTCTCTACAAGCAAATCAATTGTACACCGCTATGTATCTTGTGAGGTGTATTATTGTAATTAGTTTCATATATACAATGAGAAGTTCAAAGAAAGTTATTGTAATATCCTGATGTAGCCACAATACAGCAACAAGTGGATCTTTGTTTATGACCTTGGTGTGTATCCTGCAATAAGTAGGAAAGCTAAAGTCATCTTGGCCAATAGATCTAGGATTGTTCACCTGTGCCATGATCTTAGCCATATCTTGAAATGTACTTTCAGAAACTTTGTTCTAGAGGCCAAGACCAGTTTTCCTGTAATATTTATATAAAAAGTGGCTCTTAATATTTATATAAAAAGTTGCCATTATTGCAGCAGCAAACAAGAGTTTCCTGAGCTTGCAGTTTGCGAATCTTTGAAGGTTGTATACCTTCCCTTCACTGCCATCCTCCCTTGTGAATACCACTCACTACCACCGACAGAACCTTTGACTGATAAATAGGGATCGATTGAAAAACCCTAAGGAGTCAACCAACGGTCTGCATTAGGCCCACTATAACTTTGAAGTATTAGTAGCCTTGTACTTACACCAAGTGGTAAATAAGGATCATATATTACGCTAGACCTAAAAGTGACAACTTGAAGATTTTGAAGTAAAACCCAGTCTATTACAATCCTCAACCACCGATAGACTCACTCTAATGATATCTAACCGCTTGGTAGTTGGAAACTGTAGAAAACGGGATTTTTAACTGCAACTTGCTTAATCTTCTGTACTTAGCATTTATATGCCAATGGTTTTTTGCCAGTATTTCCGCATTGGTGATTTTGCCTCAGCCCATGTAACAGAGTCAGACATCTAGCCACCATAGAGGGTCCTGTACCACCATATAGGGGGCAATGGTTACAAAGTAACGTGGCTTGGGTAAATCATTGATTTTATAGTACATGACAGTTAAAAATAAATGCACAACTTCTGCAGAGAAATGTCCCCTTTCATGAGGTTCTGTTGTACGCCAGGTACACACAGTCCACATGGTACTAAGCCCTGACCAAACACTCGACTCTTGACTTTTCACTCTACGGCACTCGATAAAAGTCCGGTGATGTCGAGCACAGTCGAATAGAGGGTTGCTAAACGCTCTCGACTTTCACTCGACACTTACTTAATTTCGCAGCAGTGTCAACTTTATTTTCATTTTTCTACCCTGTGCACATGAATTTTCGAGCGTTAAGTCAAGTGCAAAGTCGAATGTAAAAGTCGAGCGTTAAGTTGAGCACCTGGTCAAACGCAAATGGCCCAAACAATAGAACATGGGTAATTTACAACGCCCTCTAATCACTGTCGAAGGTAAGAATTGACAGAATGTTTAATTGAAGGTTTAATTAAAGAAACGTTTTTCTGTAAGAAGCAAACTTTCTGCCTCTAGCTTAGATGCTTCTTTTATTTTCTCAAATCTAGTCTTTGATATTTCTCAATTAGTTCTTAGCATTTGTCAACTTTCCAACAATACGAACAACGTAATGCTCAGTTTCTATGAACTAATTAGAGGTTGAATTTTCCAAATTTACCTTTGAATATCAACCTGCCCGTGTTTCTGAAATATCGCTTAATTTTTGTCTAAGTTGAAGCTCATTTTTGTTAATTGCATGTTTCTTACTATAGACATGTGTATACTATCTTATTTTATTGTGAAAATCTATAACATTAGGTAATTTCATTTATAGCAATTGCTGGGGTTTATTCCAGTCCCTTGAGATTTCTTCTCATTTTTTTTCAGGTCCTTAATCTACACAGCTGTGTGAAAGTCGCTGAGGATTTTGTTTCTCCTGAGCGAATAGGGCAGTGCTTTAATCTTACCCAAGAATTTCGATATTTGTCAGATCGGCACACCAATCATGAAGATAAACTTCAGGTAGGTATTCGAAATATCTTTTTTCATTGCACTGCTGTCGTTTGTTGCATTATTTTAATGTGAAAATGTGCATTCTACACTGCTTGTTTAAAACTTGAAAAGTTACCTTTAAGAATGTTTGGTGGTTTTTGATGTATTCTTTAAGAATATAACAAATTCATGATAGCAAGAGAAACTGCTCGTAATAATTTGATCGATCAATTTTTTGCAGTTATGTTATTTTTATATACCTCATTATGAGAATTTAGCAGTGATTCCAAGACAAACTTTTGATATTTTTGTAGGTGAAAAATATCATTTACCACGCTGTCAAAGACTCCATTTCAGTTCTGACAGACAAGTTGGAAGATTTAGATACTGAATGATATGACTACCTAAAATATGAATCACGTTGACATTTTGATATGTTCAGTGGCTTGGAACTATGGTTTAGTTTGCTAATTGCATATTAGTAGAGCTAGACAAATGTTACTGGTAATGCATTGTTACCACATCAGCTTCGCATACTTTGGATCGGGCTTATCTGGATTTTTATGTATTTTTGACAAAATTGTTACATGCGATTAATTTCGTGTTATAGTGTATTAAAATATTTCTCATTATTTGGACCTCCTATTCAAGACAAATTCATAATCCAGACAATATGTTACATTCCATTTAGTACAAGTACATGGTATTTATTTTCCACAATCCGGACCAACAATCCTATAAATATTTAAGATGTGTTCTTCACTGTGATCCTATCCTTGCAGCTTACATTTTGTTCAATTATGGACCGGAGTTCCTGCTGCAAGCAGAATGTTCAGCATCTAGAGAATTCTGTCTGTTAAGAGGACGTTGAAACAATGTATACTTGTAGCTATTGTGGCTTCACGGCGAAAGTATACCTTCAGAGCGAAAACATTTTTAACATATTCCGGACAAAATTTGTCAGTCCCCTGTGATCCAAAATATGCCAGTTTTGCTGTATTGCTAACTTATGATCTTCCATGTAGATAGTACATCTTCAGTATGGCACTATTCTTAAGTTTTTAATACACTATTATTGTCTCAGGCCTTCAGATTGTATTTTCTTATTCCCAAATAACCGAATGCTCTTTGATTTGACACATTATATATTTAGGTATACTTTTTGTAAAGGTTATTTTCATATAGATCTATGGTTATCTTTAATCGTTTCGCTTGTTGTCAGAAACAGTTAACATTTTATAAGATTTTCTACTTCACTAGTATCACTTAAAATTAGAATGGTTGTTTCCTTCTCAGTGTACTAACAGTTCATGCAATCACTTCATTTGTTTTTACTATTTTATTCATTCTTATATTGCAGTATTCATTGTATTATTACATCAGATTTGTCGGCTAACTAAACGTAGCCACACTTTGTTCTCAACCAATCCACGGATTTGTTTACATCAAATTAGTAACCAATAAGATGCATTTTTGCATGTTTCATTGTAACGCTATTTTGAAGCGGAGTTGCTTTGCAGAAGTCACTGATAATAACTTTTGACCGAGAAAAATGTTACTTTCATTTAAAGGGGAAATTCGCGAAAAATCTCAAATTTAATATGTTGTATAGAATGTCTTAAAACCCCATGATCTGAAGTATTTCTGTTCTTGCTTGCGGGCTTCCGCTGATATTCCCAGTTGTTTCTCATCAAAATCCACCTCGTGCTAGGCCGCCATTCTCACCTTTTCGCAAGATTGAGGTTGTTTTTGCACTGACGTCATCACGTGCAGAAAGACATCGAATCACTACCTTTGACTACGTAAGTTGGGAATATTATACCCATTTCTGTGACCTAAAAGCGGGTCAGTGGTATTGCAATGGCATAAATACATCAATGCAGAACAGTAAATATATATTTTATTATTCTGGAAGCCGCCTATGCTTCTAATAGCGACTTTCAGACTGTCAAGAGATTCCAGCTGCGATGCTATGCAGCATCCACTTTTTAAGATAATCGACATACTCATGAAGAAGGTCATTAATTTCTCTGAATAATTGTTTTTGCACGTAATGCGACAATATAAAAAAATTATTTAGCCCAGTACTAAAACACTTTGAAAACTTTCTTGGCAAGGATTTTTTAGTTCCAATCTGTTGCACAAAAACATTGTCGGAATGTGAAAAATATCCATGCACTCTTTAACTAATGATAAACCTCAGTCAAGTTGAAGTACTATTACTGTTGAAGTACTGTTGAAGGACAACCATTTTAAAATATAGAGCATTTTTTAAGCAGATAATCGATTTTCAAATGCATATGAACTTATAGACTTTCTTGGGTCTCCAGAAATCCAATGCTGACCTTTCTTAACTTTTTGAACAACCGAATACTACTCCTAATAAATCACTTTCCTATAAAAAAGTCGTATACATGCTTTGTACGAAATATCTTAGTAAAGTGACCCCTGATGGATCAATGTTTGGAGAAAATTCCAAAATGTCATGTTGAAAATGTTTTACAATAGGAACTATTACCTGTAAACGAATGATCAGAAATCTCATTTGCATATTGATAGTCCAAACTTTTTCCATAAATTTGCATTGGCCGACATTTCTTTCCACATAAACACTAGTTACTATTGGTAATTCCTTCTTGTTCAGTTTCAGTCATTGGCCCTCAAATCAATATCCCAATGCCCCAACTCGGTCCTCACATCGATATCCCAGTGCTCAAATTTCTTCCCAGTTTCCATGTAAAACAACTTTAAATGAACGCTGTCGGGTACTTCTGTCTAATCTGTTTTACAACTTCAACATAACATTCTTTTGATGACCCCTTGCATATTCAGCCATTTTAAATCATAAGCGGCTTTCAGAATAATGAAATACATATTTACTGTTCTGCTTTGATGTATTTATGCCTTTGCAATACCACTGACCCGCTTTTAGGTCACAGAAATGGGTATAATATTCCCAACTTACGTAGTCAAAGGTAGTGATTCAATGTCCTTCTGCACGTGATGACGTCAGTGCAAAAACAACTTCAGTCTTGCGAAAAGGTGAGAATAGCGGCCTAGCGCGAGGTGGATTTTGACGAGAAAAAACTGGGAATATCAGCGGAAGCCCGCAAGTAAGAGCAGAAATACTTCAGATCATGGGGTTTTAAGACATTCTATACAGCATATTAAATGTTAGTTTTTGCGTACCGAACTTTGCCTTTAAATAGATGAGCTTTTAACTGTTACCTCGTAAGTACGTTGATATCTCGGAGCCCTATTCTGGGAAATGAGCGGTTTCCAAGACAACACTAGGCGTTATTTGTTCATGCACAAAATGTGAAACAAGCTGAGCTTGCTTTGGTGATCCTTAAATTTTTCTTTGTGCTTATGGCTAGGAAGGCTTACTTTAGAAAATAGCTAAAATTATAGGTTTTTTATAAGAATGCCATTTTTTGCTCAAGCCTCATTTTTCTTAACTCTTCCCAAAATTGAGGCTGAGATTTGATTAGGCAGTAATTTCTCCACAGCAACTCCGCTTCAAAATGATGTTTCATTGAAATATGCAAAGCGCTGATTCATCATATTCTTTAGTAATTTGATGTACCTTATTGGTTCTTTTAACGCCGGCCCTTAATGGCGTTAGTTTTCCTTACGCAGCGTTAAAAGGGCCGGCCTAAAAGGGGTTGAAAATTCATGAATTTCCTCCAAGCAGTGGCGTTATTTTTTCAACTCTTATTTTTGGAGCCATTCACTTATTACGTCTTCAGAGAAGGGGGAAGGGGAGGGGGGTGGAGATGCTGATATATACAAGTATACTCGAATCAGGAGTACATTCAATCGGTTCAGAAATAAGAAAGGTACCAACGTGGTATTTATAAAATAAGGATCTCTCTTATAATGTACTCAAGTGCAACAGTTAATACTACCAACTCAACAACTTGTTCATTACGTTCAATTTGTGGATCTATTCGTTCACTACTACCTCCAGTTGTTGCCATTTCTATGTCTGGGTCTCTTTTTTCAACTATAAATCTAGCTACTCCGCCATATGTGGCATCTTCGACATTCCTTTGTATTTCTTCTAGCTCTAGTGAACTCAGCCACTGTTTCTGAATAATCTGGTTCTTCTGATCAATCAGCCGTTGTTCTGTGACATTTACCATCTCTCTGTCTTTCCACAACATATGCATTCTTTTCCTATAACCTCTCGTCTTTGGGTCACTAAAATGGAAACATTCCATAACTACTCTGTTTTCTTGCTGTGTCCATTTCCTTCTCATCCTCCCAGCAGTAGTTGGATGACGACCGGGCTATTTAAGGCCTACTTTGAATAAATATTTGCAATTTCTAAAATGAACAAGGGGGAAATTTACAATGTATATATATGATTTGATATATATGATTTATTCAATGATTTGTGGTCTAGTGGTTAAGATGCTTGCCCGGAAAGCAAGAGACCCGTGGTTCGATTCCCGGTGGTGGCAAGTTTTAATTTTCTCCTGATTTTTCTGAGAATAATAATGTTTCTGTCTGCACTGAAAAAGGAGAAATCCTGGTTACTCGCAAGCTACTGATTGTATATATATATATATATATATATATATATATATATATATATATATATATATATATATATATATATATATATATATATATATATATATATATATATATATATATATATATATATATATATATATATATATATGTAAAAAGTCTGTTGGTACTACAGAACTTTACTATAGCACGAAAAAGCGGAAACATTCTTTTGGCATACTGAAAGCTTTTTTCGTCCGACACTCGTCAGAGTATGAAACGTCGGATAACGATCGAAAGGTGAACCGAAATATATAGCCAGATGCGGGTGCACGTGATATGATGAATAATGCGTCTATTTGGCCCTATGATTGGCCAATTAGCACCTATTCACCATTGTTTACTTGAAGAGTCCAAGTGAAAAAACGAACTCTTTTTGTTTACACAAGACTGGGTTTTGAGTCTTGATGTAAACCGATTCCAAAACACCTAAATGAAAGGACGATCTTGCTTGCCCAATGATCCGAAAATTATCGTCTGTATATGTTTTGGCGCATTCTGGATTTGTTAGAAGATGTTGTCCTATGGCCGAATCACTTTTCATTTTAGAATTAGAGTTTTTACATGTACGAGGCGGCTGTTCTATTGTTGTAGTGTTTTTCGTCCTGATGCTCGTGGGTACATGTTGTTTTATTCTATCTGCTAACCTCTGCGTAGTGCGCCCTACGTACCGAGCTTCACATCGGCACGAAAATTCGTAAACTACACAACTTTTTTGGGTGGTAGGAACGCTATCTTTTTTAGCAGATGGTAGCATGACCCTCGTATTATAAACCGCACGGGGCTTCACAGCATAGAAACAAGATGTAATGGCTTTATTGATTTGGTTTTCAAATTTAGATGAAACATTTCCAATCCAGGGCAATTTCAGGTAAACCGGGCACTTTTCAGGACCAAACCGTTTTTCTGATGAAATGTTGGCTAGTTTTTCCTTAATGCAAGAAACAAGGACATCTTCTGGATATCCATTGTCAATTAAAAGTTGTTTTATTGTGTCCAGCTCAGAATCTAACTTAGTTTTAGAGCAAATCATAAGTGCCCTATGAACTAAAGTTTTGATTAGGTTGATCTTCCTAGCTTTTGGGCTGAAGGAATTCCAACGGATGTATTGACCAGTAAACGTTGGCTTCCTGTAAATGCTGGTGAGAAATCCAGTGCCCCCTTTCTCCACCGAAACATCTAGGACTCCTTGAATTTTCTAGATGTTTCGGTGGAGAAAGGGGGCACTGGATTTCTCACCAGCATTTACAGGAAGCCAACGTTTACTGGTCAATACATCCGTTGGAATTCCTTCAGCCCAAAAGCTAGGAAGATCAACCTAATCAAAACTTTAGTTCATAGGGCACTTATGATTTGCTCTAAAACTAAGTTAGATTCTGAGCTGGACACAATAAAACAACTTTTAATTGACAATGGATATCCAGAAGATGTCCTTGTTTCTTGCATTAAGGAAAAACTAGCCAACATTTCATCAGAAAAACGGTTTGGTCCTGAAAAGTGCCCGGTTTACCTGAAATTGCCCTGGATTGGAAATGTTTCATCTAAATTTGAAAACCAAATCAATAAAGCCATTACATCTTGTTTCTATGCTGTGAAGCCCCGTGCGGTTTATAATACGAGGGTCATGCTACCATCTGCTAAAAAAGATAGCGTTCCTACCACCCAAAAAAGTTGTGTAGTTTACGAATTTTCGTGCCGATGTGAAGCTCGGTACGTAGGGCGCACTACGCAGAGGTTAGCAGATAGAATAAAACAACATGTACCCACGAGCATCAGGACGAAAAACACTACAACAATAGAACAGCCGCCTCGTACATGTAAAAACTCTAATTCTAAAATGAAAAGTGATTCGGCCATAGGACAACATCTTCTAACAAATCCAGAATGCGCCAAAACATATACAGACGATAATTTTCGGATCATTGGGCAAGCAAGATCGTCCTTTCATTTAGGTGTTTTGGAATCGGTTTACATCAAGACTCAAAACCCAGTCTTGTGTAAACAAAAAGAGTTCGTTTTTTCACTTGGACTCTTCAAGTAAACAATGGTGAATAGGTGCTAATTGGCCAATCATAGGGCCAAATAGACGCATTATTCATCATATCACTGTAGTGTTTTGACACTTGTATGTTTTATTGTTTGTATTGACCTTTGTACTGTGTCTTATTGTCCTGTTGTTTATATGTCAATTGATGTGTACATATTATCAGTTCACGAGTATGCAAGCTGCAGTTCGGTTGTGTGAACTCCCTCTCACATTAAAATATTACAATCACGTGCACCCGCATCTGGCTATATATTTCGGTTCACCTTTCGGTCGTTATCCGACGTTTCATACTCTGACGAGTGTCGGACGAAAAAAGCTTTCAGTATGCCAAAAGAATGTTTCCGCTTTTTCGTGCTATAGTGAAGTTCTGTAGTACCAACAGACTTTTCAACTTTACTATAGCTCGAAAAAGTGGAAACATTCTTTTAGCATACTGAAAGCTTTTTCGTCCGACACTCGTCAGAGTATGAAACGTCGGATAACGACCGAAAGGTGAACCGAAATGTATAGCCAGATGCGGGTACACGTGATATGATGAATAATGCGTCTATTTGGCCCTATGATTGGCCAATTAGCACCTATTCGCCATTGTTTACTTGAAGAGTCCAAGTGAAAAAACGAACTCACTTTTTCACTTGGACTCTTCAAGTAAACAATGGCGAATAGGTGCTAATTAGCCAATCATAGGGCCAAATAGACGCATTATTCATCATATCACGTGTACCCGCATCTGGCTATATATTTCGGTTCACCTTTCGGTCGTTATCCGACGTTTCATACTCTGACGAGTGTCGGACGAAAGAAGCTTTCAGTATGCTAAAAGAATGTTTCCGCTTTTTCGAGCTATGATATAATATATATATATATATATATATCTATAAGTATAGATTATAGGATAAAAACGATTATCCTGTTAGGAACCCAACTTGCGGAATATATGCTTTGCAAAGCCTACAGCTGCACTCACCACCTTTCCAACATTTAATTCTTTTTTTGAATATTGAAAGGGTATTCGATTGTTTTATTTCTTTCGGCAATAGTTGCCACAATCTGCTCCCAAGATAGGTTATGGTCTCAATTGCAATGTTCGCACCTTTGGGAGCTGAGCATCATTGCCATGTCTTAGATTGTAGTTCACATTTCGTTCCTGAAAAATGTCCTTCATGAAAGGTGGGTTTAGTTGGTATTTTATTTTAAATATTTCCATCATTAGCAACTGCAGGTTCTCTACATGGATGGGCACCGAATTGCTCTGCTCCAGGAGATAACCAAAATCATGTCTGTGATCTTTATACGCAATGCGCAATGCCCTTTCATGAACATGATTTATTCAATGATTTGTGGTTCTATCATAAAACATTCACACAAGTGGACAGTAGCTAAAGTGGGATAACACAAACTCTCTCATTAAATGCTCTAATTTTTCAGTGTCCATGTAGCAGGAAACACGGGCAAGAGCGTGTAGTTTTTGGCAGGCTTTTCTACACAGGATCTTGACATGTTCTTTCAAAGAAAGTGATTGATCGACAGTGATACCGAGAAGATTTTCTCCTGTACTTTCCTTTACAAAAGCCTCGCCTATTTTGATTGTTAATTCATTACCTCCCCTCGTACCAAAAACCATTACGTGGCATTTGACACTATGCAGGGGCTACATTTGACTATAAGTACGTGAGTTATAGCGCCCAGACATAATCTAATCGTATTTCTGCAATGAATCTAGCATTGATAACATCGTACAACTATCAGATCTATCGGCATTGCTGTATTTTCAATGTTTGCACACTTACGCAGTTTAGGCCCATTACAAGCAATCACTACATGTACATATACTGTTGCATGGTTAAAATTCAGTGGAAGAACGTCAAATACATACATCAACCGTCTTCTACATCCTCTGTTGCACCGATGCCAGTGGTTTAGTCAATGTATCCTACCAAACTGAGCTTTATTTTATCATTTTAAACCTCATAGCGCTGTAGAGCACCTAATTATTGAATACAACTCGTTGTCTCTTTGAAGATATTTTCAACTGAACTGAAAGATTTACAATTGCTATATTTATACAGCTTAAGTGGAAGTTGCTAGAAGGTCCTAGTGTACAAAGATTACTCAAGAATGTTCTAGAAATAAAGGTTGTAGTTTATAAAGAAATATGACGAATATTCCATAGTAAGTTCTATAATATTCAACCATGTTCAAGTCTTATTTAGTGTCACTATTCCAGAGTATTCTATATGATTATCTGGCTAGAGTGTCAATAAATTCAACACTCCTCCTCACTCGCTGTCAGATAACTCACGAATACCAATCATGCCCCGAAGCTTGTTAAACTGAGCAGGACCAAGTCCTTTCGTTAACATATCTGCAATCATGTCCTCGCTCGCACAATACTTCAATGGAATCTTCTTATTGGAAACTTGCAGTCGTACATAATGATGCCTGATGTCAATGTGTTTCGCGCGTCCATGAAATTTCGGATTCATTGCCATGAAAATCGTTGATTGATTATCCTCGTAGATAAATATCAGTTCATCTGATTTCTCATTCATTTCAGAAAGAAGGCGTTCCAACCACACTGATTCTTCAGCTGCCATAGATATTGCCATGTATTCTGCTTCTGCAGTTGACAAGGCTACACAATTTTGCTTCTTGCTTAGCCAACTGATGGCTGCTCCGTTCATCGTGAAAACATAACCAGACGTTGATTTGCGGTCGTCAAGATCACCAGCCCAATTAGCATCGGAATACCCAGTCAAAAAACTTGTTTCACCGTATAGCAAGCCATGATTGATAGCACCATTCAAATATCTCATTATTCGTTTGACTGCAGACCAGTGTTGTTTTGTTGGTTTCACTGTGAATCTTGATACGTTCCCCACTGCATATGCAATATCAGGTCTAGTTTTCGTTGACAAGTATAAGAGACATCCGACTACTGATTGATAAGTGTCTTGATCAAACAATTCGGCATCACCATTAGCTTTGATCAGCTTCGCTCCAGCCTCAACGGGTGTTGCAACAGACTCCGAATTCTCCATACTAAACTTCTTTAAAATCTCCTTGATGTAAGTATGTTGACCAATCCAAATTCCACTTCCTTCAACGTTCCTCACTTTAACTCCCAGAAAATGACGTAGGTTTCCCATGTCTTTAACATCGAATTTTGTAGCAATTTCTCTGATGAACTGCTGAATGCTTTCGGATGATCTTCCTGCCAATATTATGTCATCGACGTAGACAGCTAATATGAACACTTCTCCTCCTGAATTCAACGTGTAGATGCACGGATCATTCATTGAAGGTTTAAATCCCATAATCTTCAGATGTGTGTCCAAGACTTGATTCCAACATCTTGATGATTGCTTGAGGCCATAGATGCTTTTTTTCAGTTTGCATACCATGTGTTCTATGCCTCTGATTTCGAATCCCTCTGGTTGCTTCATAAAGATATCTTCTTTGAGCTCTCCATTCAGAAATGCAGTCGTTATGTCTATTTGATGTAGCTGAAGGTTGTGCTTTGCTGCCAGTGCGATAATTGCTCTGATTGATTCAAATCTGACAACTGGAGAAAAGATCTCATCGTAGTCAATTCCACTTTTTTGAGTAAAACCTTTAGCTAACAGCCTTGCTTTGTGTCGCGCTATGTTTCCATCTGCATCTCGTTTACGTTTGAAAACCCATTTGCTTCCAATGGCTTTGCATCCTTCTGGTAAGTCCACAATATCCCATACTTCATTTTTGTGAAGTGATTCAATCTCATTCGTCATTGCTATTGTCCACTCTTCCTTTTCACCACTTGAAAGTGCTTCCTCAATTGTTTTTGGATCATCTTCTTCTTGTGCAGCATAGGTTACCCAATCAAGATCCCGCAATCAAAGCAATCTGGAACAGCAGCATCGTCCACCATTAACGGATATCTATTGGCATGTTCCCATCGAAAACGACGTCGACGTCGTAAAGGTTTGTACTCGTAGTTCGTACTCGTGTTTGGATCCCACGAACTACGAGTACGAACCTTTACGACGTTCAATGGACTTTGAGCGCGGTCAATGTATGTCCGTATAGCATACCCCATCTAAAGAGCTAGATGGAGAACTGTATCTAATATGCGCGAAAAATGCACATTGGCCCTCATGGATACGACAGTCAAACTCACTTAACAACAGGCATCATATGGATCATTCAAAAAGGACGTAACACTCGGGGGGCGGGGGTTTGCACAATTTTTGAGACAAATAGTTATGAAATGTCTAGGGGGTAGGGGGGTGTTGAGCTACGTCTGTTACGTAACACCAAAACCAATTCTTCTAAACGCAATTAGTGTTTTGGTGGCGTCTGGTTTTTTTGAGGCTGATATGTCCGCATGTGAAAGATACAGTTATTGTTTCCTACCACTTCTTTCTGTCTTCTCACTCCGTTTTGCAAATTATCGGCGCCATGGTATTAATTTTCATTTGCCTGCCAAACTTCCCCATTGTCATTGGCTATGCGTTTTTCAATATTTTGTAACGATTTGCTTTTGTTGAGGAGAAAGCCCTTCTAGTGCTGTGTGTCTGAGAGAACTGCAGTCAGAAACTATGGCTTGCGAAAAGTTTATATGGAGGAATTGTGTAACAAGTTTCTCATCACGTAGAAACAAACATATTTCAATATCAACGGACAACAAGCGTGAATTGAATGTTCAAACCAATGGCTCGAGTTGAAGAAACGAAGGAATAATATATCAACGAAATATGAAGCCACAAAGCTTATGCTGCAGTGGAAAATGAAAGCTAAGACGCTGACAAATAGATCTATCATATATCATATATCATATCATATATCATATCATATATCATATCATATCATATCATATCATATCATATCATATCATATCATATCATATCATATCATATCATATCATATCATATCATATCATATCATATCATATCATATAATCATTATTTTACAATCGTTTGCAGAGGCTAATATTAATAAATACTAATTTAGACCAACCTACACAAATATAAAACCATAAACCTAAATAAAAACTATTACCATGTCCTGTATTGTTAACGGCATATTCTGCAGGTGCAGTGTTCTCCGGCCTAATTTCTTATCTTATTTTTAAAACGTGCGAGTGTCGGTTCTTGCTTTACATTATCATCAAGGGTATTCCAGAACAAACTGCCTCTGAAAGATAAAGATTCTACTCCAAAAGATGTTGTATTTGTCTTTTTATGTTTGCAAGGATTCTTTTTCCTTAGGTGATAGGCCACATATTTTTTCTCATGAAATTTCCATACAATCGATGGATTCATATCATTCTTCATAAACTTTTTGACAGAGCAGTCACTGAAAGGAAAGGTGAACTTGCCGAAGAATATACTTGCCGAAGAGTAATATACTTGCCGAAGAATGATAACGAAACTTATTATTTATAAGAATCGTACTTTCTCTCTGAATCTGGTACTTCCAGAATTCTTCTAGCTCTCCAGAATTCTTCTTGTCCATTCACCACAAGAATTTACAGTTGCTTGCTACTGAAATTTTTAAAACTCAAAGGAATCTCAATCCAAGATTCATGAATCAAATCTTTGTGAAGAAAGATACTCCATACACCCTTCGTGGTGGCAGAAATATTTTGGCACCAAAACCAAACACCACAGGGTATGGTATCGAAAATGCACGTTTTCTTGGAGCGAAGATATGGCATACAATGCCATCTTCCTTAAAAGAGTCCCAGACATTGAACAGTTTCAAAAAAGACATTAAAAACCATCAGTTTGATTGCAACTGTAGACTTTGCAAACGATTTGTTAAAAACTTAGGATTTTTATGATGATTGTAACTAATATCCTCTTTATAGATAGATTTGTTATAAACATGTATTTAAGTTTGGTTGGCATTAATTAGCTAAGTAATTAGCTAGACGAGAAGCCAACGTTAAATAAAAGAAATTATTATTATTTATTATTATTATCCTCATATTTCCCCGATATCCCAAACCATTTATCATACAGTATACTACAAATACTCCATTTGATATTCTGCCTGCACTAGTCTCGTTTTATATCGTGGTTTTAGTAGTTAGTTTGGAACGCAAGCTCGCTGGGATTTGATTTTTCACTTGAATTTACTGTATTTTGAAACTAGTTTTTAGTCAATGTGTCTTCGTCATCTGAAGTTAAAGTTGTACTGGAAGCTCCGTCAATCAACTCACCTTTCTCACCACCCAATCTCACGCCTTGCGCTCCCACGCCAGCTCCCACGGTAGCGTCGTCAACTCTGAATCAAGTCTATGAAATCTCCCCAAAATCGAAACAAACTCCAAAACAGGACGAATAAAACGACAAAATCAACTTCGAAAACGAGATACTATTTTCGCATTTCCAGAATGGGATTTAAGACAAGCATCTGCGAGTAATCGTGAAGAAATATTTTCCAGACCGGTTACCTTGAAAAAATCTAGAAACAGTTGAAAGAAGCCATTTCAAGCCAAGCTCGGCAAAAACACTACGTAACTAGAGGATGCGAAAACTTGAAAGCTTGGACGAAATAACGCGTAAAACGTTAACGGGTAAGGAAGCCTCAAGCTTGGGTCGGCTTGAGAAGTGCGAAATTTCTCACTTGATTGAAGCAATTTGTCGAATAGCGACCTCAGGTTCTGCAGCCCATGACCGACGTCGCAATGAAGTGGCACGAATAGTCAAAACTGTGGATCAGCTAACAGAGGCAATGAATCAAGAGGGGCTTATGCTCAAAAACGCTCATCAATGTACCTTCATTTGTTGCCTCGGAACCAGAGGACAATTGAGGAAAAAAGGCATGTGGACACTGCCCCTGTCAAGCTTTACAAAGCTCAAGATGCTAGCCACATCACACATCCATCAGCTAAGTTTGCCCGGGCATCAATTTGGTGGCTGGAAGAGTTGGCAGAAATGTTTGGTCCAACAGGGTGATATTTCATTCTTAAAATGACAAGGAAAAGGTCCCTACTGGCCTTACAGCTGCAAATAAGCAGGTCCCCATATTAATTTAAATGGAATATCAAGTCGAATTGCCTAATCATGACTTTGTAGTTGCTCATCAACATAAGTTGATACCCTCAGTCACTGGTGATGTGAAGATTGTCAAAACCAGAGACCTTGCAAATGATGCTATTACCTATTCTGGCGCTACATACATTGGAATACGAAGTGAAAAGCATCTAGGATCAGCTACTTTCACTCACTTGCAAGGTATGAAGAGGGTGCGCTCTTTATTTGAATTTAAAGACAGCTTTCAGTATGACAGAAATGAACCAAAGAATGTTATGATTGTCAGTGTCGACCGGGGTCCTGACGAAGATCCAAGGTATAAAAGCACTATAAATTGTGCAATTGGATATTCTGTTGACAATAACTTGGAATCATTTTCTTAGCTACAAATGCCCCTGGTAGAAGTGTTTTCAATCGCGTTGAGCGCAGAAAGGCCAAGCTCAGAAGAGAATTATGTGGCGTTACTCTTGAGCATGATAGGTTTGGGAGTCATCTTGATGCGAAGGGTGTGAAAATTGGCAAAGATCTTGCGCTTAAAAACTTCAAATTTGCTGTTTGCATCCTGGCGGAGATTTGGTCTGAACTTGTGATCGATGGATACCCTGTCGTTGCTGACAGGAGCGGATCCAGGACATTCGCACAATTTGCAAAATAAGTAGCACTCCCAAATAACCACACCCATAGGTCACACCTACAAACCACACCCGCAAAGTCCCTATTCCATTACCAATAATGCTACCTAATACAATCCCATGTAAAGCAGAGAGAACCCGTAATGTCTACATAATAAATGCAATGATTTTTCATTTTCAGTTAGCAGCAAGTAGTAGGAACTATTGAAACAATCTCAAGAAACAATATCTTGAGCACTATTTTTATATTGACCACTTTCTTATGCCAAAAAAGTAATAATTTCTTTCCAGTAAGCATCACCCGATAATGGCACCTTCTCCGAAAGGTAAATTGAGTATATATTGAGGGCTAGTTAGCTTTCTGATAAATATTTTTGAGTAAATCGAATTGTCAGCAGGTGAGGATTGCAGTTAAATAAATCAGATAACTTAGACCTACTACGGTCCAAGCCTTGGGTATTCGCTCAACATTTAGAAATGCTATTATTAATTAACTTTTCACTGAGTGTTATCGACTTGCAGTCTTGGTATATATCCTTGTTGTAACAAAACGGGAGCTTGGTCCACACTTCCAACAGAAATCGACGGTTATCCAAGTGCTTACCATGCATGCCTAACTGAAATCGATGGCAACAAATTTCACAAATACAAATAGAATAGCCACAGTATTGGGCTGCTATCGTCTTTGGTAGAGCCATTCACATGGCATATGGAGACTGCTAATAGACTTTGATAGATTCTTGTTACTTCCTCAATTTGCAATTGAATCCCGTCAGCTGGATATTTGGGAGAATTGGGCAAACTGTACGCACAAGATATCCTACCAGAAGAGAGGGTTATCAAGACAGGTAGTGCAGGGTTATCCCCCGCTCTCTTCCATATAACATCCACCGCCTCTACCCTCGCCACATTCACACACAGATAAGTAGATGCTGATTTTATGTGAAGATCACACACAATAATTGGTTCTGTGTAATTTATGATGTTGGGGATCACCCAAATCAAACAATACTTGAGAGGAGCCCAAAAACAACTCACAATAACAAGTATTGCCAAAGATAAACAACAGATAATTCAGTGGCGGATCCAGGGATAAAACTGACTGCTGCACAACATAGGAAACATTTAAGGCAAGGGCGTGGCTCATAGCTAGCTGGTTTTCACGCCTAGTTTTGTTAGTATCATACATATATTTCAACTGTTCACATTATTTGCTTCTCTTTCAGAGGTTCTTTCTTGAAACACACAACAGACATCATCCTTTAAAATACGATACTGAACGTGATATCCTTTATTTGACAATTTCTAATCGTCTTTCAAAATTACAGATCAAGTCATATTTTCTGCTATTTTGTTTTTCGGTGCTCAATTAAGCTAAAGATTGATTGGCCACCATGAATGCCGTCTGACCAATCTGAATCCACAAATGGATATGTTCAAGTGAAAAAAATATTTTTTGAAGGAACTCGTGAAGTGTTCAATCATGCACAAGCAACTTTTATGATACAACTGATATACTTCAATTTGGTACCCTCTCCCAGTTTCAGAAGAAAGTCTAAAATAGCTTTTATGGTGCTTTTTCAAGTACAGAAACTACAGTAAGTACTAACAAAATAATTGTAAAAAGAGGTATAATACGGATGAAAAATATGTCATTGTCATTCGTTTGTCCAAACTGGTTCCAATATGTCATTGTCATTCGTTTGTCCAAACTGGTTCCATATAGATATCAATAAATACAAGCATTCCACTTTCATAAGCGATTTCTGAAATATCCCCTTCCTCAGCACAAAAGTCGACGTCATCGATAGCATGACATTCAAAGCGGGCTACCAATCTTTCAGGTTGTACTGTCCTTGTTCGGCTTTGCTGTTTATCCCATCAGCACGCAAACTCTTAGTTCTGTTACTTGTTCCACAGTGAGAAGAATGATTTTCTTTCCATTTGATGCTTACAAAATGAAGAAAGCTACCAAGAATCACGAGCCACGTGTAGAACTACCTACCCCCCAAAGCGTGACGTAATTATTGATCTGCCACTCAGTTCTGAAATAGACGAAAAGTGTCTTTGACAATATGCTTCCGGTGTTGTCTTTGACGAGGAAATGGACAACATTTGTACCTACCGTAAATCCTCGAATTAGCCCCCCCTTCGAATAAGCCCCCCCCCTCGAATAAGCCCCCACCCTTGATGACGATGAAGACTTTCATAAAGACTAATGCTCAAATTTATACTGTTCTTGTAATAGCATGGAGAAAAGGAGCTTTGACAATGAGCTTTTTATACGGCATTTGTCAAATACTTTTATAAGCCCCCCCTCGAATAAGCCCCCCTCGACTAACCCCCCACCCAAAAAGCATCAAAAATAAATAAGCCCCCAGGGGGCTAATTCGAGGATTTACGGTACAGGCATGAAGGGCCTAAGACTTGTCAACTGACTCATCAAAAATGTTGAATAGCGTCTCTGAGTCTGAAGTATCAGCTATGAAAGAGACTGAATCTATTGTACAGTGTAACTAAACAATTGTGCAGCGACAACTAACAATCGTGCAGCAGAACCTGACAATCGTGCAGCAAAACTTAACAATAGTGCGGATTACTCGTGATTTGATTTCATGATTGGTCCCTTTTATCTCAAATGTCTGATGATTATGCAGCATCTCAAATTATCAACAATGGTTTGTGCAGCACATCAAACTAGTAATACTGCACAATAGATTCTTCTGTATCACAATCGATTTAGAGCGCCTTACAATTGTCTCCTATCGCAGCACAATAGTACTCTGACAGGTTACAATTCACACACAATAAGGGATGAGCCAAATATGGAATGCTCAAGTCGTTCTCATTACTCAGCACAAAAGTGATGGCGAGACCAGGTACGGGGGTACACAAAGATCCGAACGATGCTGCGGGGGGACTTACGAAGAGTTTTTCTTGACATTCGACTGCCTCCTTATGTAAGACTTGTGCATTACCATGGATCCGCCCTTGCTGCTAATGTTACCACGGTTACGACACGGGGTTGTTGACAGATAGTAAGATTTTGATATGATTATTGTCAAATAAGAATGAAAGGTAGTTTTTGTACATAGAGATCTTTGACAGCTAATGTGTAAGTAGAAATCTGACTTTCGCCGGTGGTGAGCCAGCTACGTAATAGTGGTGATTCGGTAATGTACTTCACCAATTAAGTGGTGGCCTGCGTGGGAAAATTTGCTTCTAGCCAGAAAATCGTAGCAGCCAAAAACAACGAAGCTAGTCAGTTTTGTAAAATTGATCTTATTATTCATGACGTTGCGAACTCGCTAATTGAAAAAAAGCACTTAAATAAGTTAGACTTATACATTCGACGGAACAGTCATAATACGAAACAAACAGAATAAAATTAACGAAAAGGAGGTTGGTGAGACAATGGAAGTACTATAAAGTTAATTAGTACTGACTGAATCTCAGTAATGTCCATTCAAACAGCAATGCCTAAGCGAACGACCAGCATAAACAAACTACCCAAATGCTCAATGCTTCACTACTTCTAATAATGTGTCAATAGTTAGGCATAACCATAGAAATAGTAGGAACAGTATGAAAGATAGTGTGGAAATGTATCGTGCAAAGTTGAAAAAATTGCACTGTTCCCTTCTTACGATACTTTTCCTACTGTTTTTCACATCGCTTCACTTTTTCACAATACTTCTTCCCGCTGTTTTTCTAGTTTTGTTCTTCCCATATCCCCATACATCACATGGTGTCAATCCGTCTATTGTTCTACCCCTTTATATACACCCTTTTTCATCCCCATATCTCTTAACCGAGGATGACTCAAGTCTGAGTCGAAATGTCTTAAGATTTTGTCAAAAATGTAATTGGACTTGCAACAGTATTTCTTATCGGATGGTCAAATAATCATGAATTAATCAACTACAATTGAAAATGTTATCTTTTTTGTCGTCGTCCTCATCTTGAAACACAAAAGTTCTATTGACCATGTCAAACGCAACACAAGGAGACCATACACTACCGTTCAAAGAGTGTTGGGACGATTCGAAGTTTCGAAGGACGTTTACGTTAAAAGCTTGAAAAAACATGCCTTTGATCCTCTCTTATCAAATAGGACAACCGATTATTACCATGAAATTTTTACAAGACATTGTTTATGTTTCAAAGCTTTTCAGTTGCGCCACAGTATTCGAAACAGATTACCCCAAAAGTTTTTCTAGGTCAGAAACATGAACATGGCATTTATCAAACGTCATGAAATATCATACGAGAAGCGTTTGGAAATTGTTTTTAACACAACTAATGGTAAAAGCTATCGAAAAATTGCAACAATTGTGGGCTGCTCAAAGAATGCACCTTTCGCTCTGTGCAATAAGTTCTTTAAATTTAGAACCGTAAAAAATCTACCAAGGGTTGGTAGACCAAAGAAGATCAAGGTACTAAGACGTGTAAGGTCTTAATTGAGAGTTCTGCGATGTATATTTGAAAGCAAGAGTGAGATACTTTAGCGTTTCAAGGTCAGCATAGTTCAGGCATAAACTTGTCTGCGAATTGTTTGTTAAACTATCTCTCGCTATCTAGAAGAAAAAAATTTTAGTTCATAAAGCAATTTCAGGTGAGTCATCCTTGGAAGCCCTCCTTGTATGTGAAATAATTTAAGCATGTAAGAAACTAAAAATAGCATTGTTTTAAGAGCTTTCCTGGTATATCCGACATGATTAGTTTTAGACAATTCTTACAAGAATAATTGCAAAGCCTGTGCTCGCACTGTAACTGCAAGTAAGAAATCTTTAAAAATAACACGCTAATTGTCATTGCAAAGCGTGTCTCACCTGAAACTGCTCCACGGAACAAATATAGCGAATATCTAAATGAAGAGAACCTCACAGCAAACATTTTTCTAAAAAACGGTCAGTCCAATATATTTTGTCGTTAAAGGCAGTGAAATACCATATCAATTTTGTCAGAAAATACATATTGAAAAGTTACTTCTCCTTATCACCTTCCTAAAATCACTGCCTAAACATTTAACGTCACTCCTTCAACACTTTCGTCAATTTTTCTGGTATAATTCTCGATAGAGTTAAAAAGTTTGTTTTGGTTCGAAGTTGAATGAATGACGAATATTTTCGAGCCTAAGTTAAGAGGGAAGAAGACCCTACATTGTGTTAACTTTGTAATGTAAATTTCAAAGATTAGGCCGTTGGCCCGTAGAAAGCCGCCATTTTTAACAGGGTGTTGCAATACTTTTGCCCCCCTAGTGTAGGTTTGAACTTTTGCAAAACATTGTGTTGGCTTGCAAAAAAGTCTAACTTTGGATTCATTAACAAAAAACACAGCAAGAAAAATCATTAAAAAATATAGCTTTTAAAGCCGCATAAGAAAAAATCTTTATAGACAACATAAATTAACAACAATAACATAACGTTGCTACATAGAAGCAACGTTGATGAGATCATTCTTTTATCGAATCGCCCCAATACTTTTTGAACGGTAGTGTACAATCGAGCAGAAAATCGTCACATCAACACAGTACAAACAAGTAAAGAATTAAACAGAAAAAACAAGTTATTGATTAGAAATGTTATTTTCAGAAATGTTCTTTAAAAAGTATGGTTGTTTTTGAACTATTGTCCATATAGGATAGAGTCTGAGAGCTGACTTCATAAAACTGAATTATACTCAAAATTTTTGACAAATGCCACAGAAATTTATTTGCACTACCATCTTGTATTAGTGCTGTACTTCACTAAGTAAATGGTGGTACAACTGGGAAAATTGGCCTGTATTCAGGAAGTGTTGCTGAAAATCTGGTTGGTTTTATACCATCCTATCTGGACAAAAGGTGAAAGCTACTGTTCCAGACCATTATGACTCCAGAGTCAAATTGGTCCAGACCAATACGACTCCTAGACGAGTATGACCCATAATGGACCAGCACGGTCTTACGTCTATAGTTCTTTTCAAGACATTGTATAAGAAGTGCCCCAGGGATCAGTTTTAGGACCTATACTTTTGAATTTCTATATAAATGACCTTTTCTCTTTTATAAAGCAAGCAACCATGTATAATTAAGCTGATGACAACACGCTAGCTTTCTTTTCCAAATCCTTGCAGGATCTTGTCAACGTTTTGGAGAATGAAGCAGACAGTGCTTTGTCTTGGCTCGAACAAATGAGATGATTGCGAACCCGAACAAATTCCATGCACTTTTTGTTAAAAAAGACCAGACAAATACTTGTGGTGTAAATCTTGACTTGCAAGGACATTCTGTCAAATCTGAAGAGACTGTTAAACTCCTAGGTGTGACACTAGATTACAAACTGAACTTTGACCCGCATATATCAAACATTTGTAAAAAAGCTGCGGCACAACTGAACGCTCTTAAGCGACTTAAGTCATTTATTGGTCTCGCAGAAGGAGAAGTTTTGGTTCAAAGTTTCGTATTTTCGAATTTTAACTACTGTCCTTTAGTCTGGTATTTTTCGTCTTCAAAATCGCTTCAGAAAATAGAAAGGATACAGGAACGCGCGCTAAGATTTTTGTACAATGATCATAAAAGTTCCTATGATGATCTTCTTATTAGGTCAAAAAAGTGCACAATGCAAGTTGCTCGTCAGAGAACTCTTTGCATCGAAATATTCAAGACAATCAAAAACTTGAATCCACCTTTTATGCAAAGCATTTTCTGCTCAAGAACTTCAAAGAATCCTTCTCGGAATCCTAACAATCTAAGCCATTTTCGACCAAATCAAGTAACTTTCGGTTCTAAGAGCCAGCCATTGGACCTCAGATCTGGAACTGCTTGCCAAATGAACTAAAATCAGCTGACAACCTGAACAGCTTCAAAGATATGATAAGACAATGGGATGGTCCTTCCTGCAAATGCTACGTTTGCAAATTTAATCACACTCTATAATTTCTGTTCAATCACATCCTTTTTCTTTTAAAATTTAGCATTGAATGTATTTATTTCCTTAGTTATTTCCTTTCATTTGCGATATACTAGATTAGTTTCGATTTAGATTAGTTGTATATGTATATGATATATATGTATATATGTATGGCTAGAAGTGAATTCGAAATAAAATAAGTTAACAAACAAACAAACAAAACGTGTTATGTTATTTTATGTGTTATGTACATGAAGTACTCAGGGACATGTTTTCAGAGTTATTAGTTTGATTACAAGAAACACGCTGTCATTTATGTGTCCTCATCATACACTGTCTGGGATCCTGTGGAACATAACATGGTGTCAGTTGGGATTTATCAAGACCCACATCTCTGGAAGGATAAGTAGACACTAATTCTCTCTTGCTGTAGTTAAATAGCACTTGACTGCTGATAGCTTTCTGTTCGTGATGGATCTAGGCCTACATTTTTCGCCACCGCAACCTCTCAGTTTTGAGGGCAACCTTTCAAACAACTGGCAGCTTTGAAAACAGAAATTGACCCTTATTTAGATGCCACTGAGTCGCCCTCCAAGCCAGACCAAGTCAAGTCGAGCATTTTCCTTACTGGAATAGGCAAAAAGGGGAGAGGAATTTATAATACATTCACGTTTGAGTCGGACGCTGACAAAATGAAGTTAGATAAGATTATAGAGAAATTCGATGATTACTGTACCCTCCGGAAAAATCTTAAATTCTTGAGGTACATCTTCTTGACATACCGGCAACAACATGGTGAAAGTTTTGATGAGTTCACCACTAGTCTACGAAAACTAACTCAGAACTATGAATTTGGTACCCGCAAGGACTCCTTGCTCAAACGACATGAGTCTAAGACATGATCACTATCAGGACAAACGACGTAGCCCTACAAGAACGTTTGCTTAGGGAGCCTGATATAGACCTAGACAAGTCCATAAAACTAGGCAAGGCTGCCGAGGTAACTCGCCAGCAAGCTAAAATTCTTCAAGCCCATGGTGAGGAAAAATCTATGTCAGCCATAACAAAGACGTTGAAAGACAAACCACCATCAAATTATTCCAAAGAACAGGGTACCTCAAAAATTATCCAATGTAAGTTTTGCAGCTACACATATAGCAGATGGAACTGTCCTGCCTATAATAAAACTTGCAATACTTGTGGTAGGAGAGGCCATTTTTCCACTTGCTGTAAGGAGAATCGTGTCAGGGCTATACATAGACATATGCCCCAGGACCCCCCCCATCAGACATGGAGGCTGAAGAAAAAGATTACTTTGTTGGGGCAGTCCACCAAGCTCATGAAGTCTAGCCAGCCACTCATCCCACGGTTTGTGAGACTTACTCTGTGAACCCTCTAGCTGAAGATGAGTGGCTTGTTCCTATTGACACAAATGGTTCCTTAATTCCCTATAAACTTGATACTGGCGCCCAAGTCAATATTCTCTCCCGGCTGACTACCAACAGTTACATCAAAATTCAATTGCATAATGAGTTTCTTGAGTGTAGGATCCCTTTTGGAATAGGAATGGCACTGTTGATAGTTACATGTTAATTTGTAGTGTCCATTGTCCATGTTGGCTGCAGGAGAGATGTGCTAGATCACACCTCCTTTGGTTTCGTCATGTAAATTGTATTGTACAGCGGTGTGTTCGTGAACTACTAACTTTCTATAGAATGTTAACTCGTTCTACGACACTGTAATATAAGTTTGTAGTTGTAAGTCAGTCTTTGAATTAGAAAAAAAAAAAAATCTCAGCTCCACCCATCCGTGGTGAAATTATCAGCATACAATGGCTCAGCCATACCAGTTGCTGAAAAATCTGTTCTAAATCTCCATTACAAAGGGCAAAGTTATTCAGTGCTGTTCATCATGCAACCACCATTCTTGGCCTTGCCACATGCTCACTTTTGAACCTAATTAAGCGCGTCATGCAGATTAACGATAGCATGCACACCCTCATGACAGAAAAATTCATGAATTGCTTTGGAGAAATCGGGAAACTCCCTGGTGTACACCATATCTCCATAAATCCAGCTGTACCCCCTGTTACCCATCCCCCTCGCAAATTGCCCATTGCCCTGAGAGAGAAATTAGACCAGGAACTCAAACGGATGGTTAAGATGGGCATCATCAAGCCAGTACATGAGCCTATAGACAGGGTCAACAATTTAGTGGTTGTTGAAAAACCCAATGGAAAGCTACGAATATGCTTAGATCCCAAAGACCTTAACAAGGCAACAAAGCGCCATCATTTTCATCTTCCAACAACAGAAGAAATTCTTGCCTCTATGAGTAATGCCCGCCTCTTCACCAAACTTGATGCCTCAAATGCGTATTGGCAAATTGAAGTAGATGAGGAAAGCTCCAAACTCCTAACCTTTAATACATCCATTTGGGCATTTCTCTTTTAGACGACTCCCCTTCGGCATTCACTCAGCCAGTGAAATTTGCCAATTCAAAATCTCCCAAATTTTGGAAGGCATTGACGGCATGCTTAACAGCCAAGATGCCATCATAATATGGGGCTCTGACAAGGCTGAACTCATGGCACGAACAACCAAAGTTCTAGAGTTCGTTCAATCAGCAGGTCTGAAACTCAATGAAGATAAGTGCAAGTTTGAAGTTACAGCCACAACCTTTCTCGGCCATAAGATTTCTGGAGAGGGGGTGGAAGCCGACCCCTCAAAAATTCAGGCAATCTTAAACATGCCAGAACCCACTTACAAAAAGGAGCTCCAACGTTTCCTGGGCATGATAACGTACCAGGGAAAATTCATACCCAACCTTTCTGATCTTACAGCCCCTCTTCGAAGCCTTCTTAAGAAAGATGTCACTTACTCATTTGACAAAGGACAGAAAGAAGCATTCAACACCCTCAAACTATCATAATGTCCAGCCCAGTACTCAAATTTTTTGATCCAGCCCTACCAATACGAATACAGGCAGATACATCCAGTCACGGCCTAGGCGCATTACTAGAATAGCAGCATCCCCAAGGTTGGGTTCCTATTGCATTTGCAAGTCGATCCATGACACAATCTGAAAAAAATTACTATCAGCTAGAAAAAGAGACTCTAGCCATCATCTTCGCATGTGAAAGATTTCGGCAATACATCTATGGCCAAAAATTTGACATATATAATGACCACCAGCCACTCAAATCTATTTTTAACAAGATGCTGATGTAGTGAACGTAAACATTCTAACTTAGGCCATTTTCCATTCGACAACTTTTCCTTCTCATCCATTTATCTACATTCAATTTCCGCAAATCTGGCCAGGCATTTATTCACACTTTCAATTCAACACAAACAAATAACCACTACGTCACATCATCTTGCCATCTCTTTTATATCTTCCATTCATCTCTACTTCACACCTAACCAGCCCTTTTGTAACTTGCCTACGTAGGTATAGTTTAGTTAATTTTAGATCACGTTATTTCTGTATATATCCATGCAATCTATGTTGTAAAGTCAGTCAGAGTAGAGTCAGAGTACCGTCAACATCAACGTCTCCTCTCTCTGCCTCCGTGTTCTCAGCACGTTAAATCTGGTACTCGCCATCAATGGATCAACGAAGGATGTCACAGAACGAACAGCAGTCTATAGGAAACCAACAAACTCACATTCCTATACTGACAAAGTGCCCCCCACGGATTCAACACTTTCTTCTACGCCTACAGCAGTATGACTTTGAAATGCACTATATTAAAGGCAGTCAGCTCAGCATTCCTGATGCTCTTAGTCGTGCCCCATTGAATGACATCACTCCAGAAATACCTGAAACAAAAATCACCTGCCATGTGCACCTGATCATGTCCTGTCTACCAATCAGCATTGCCAAGCACCAACAAATTGCTGCAGAAACACATGTTGATCCCACAATGCAACAATTAGTCCAGTATGTCAATCATGGTTGGCCCCACTCACGTCATGATATTCCTCCCCCAACACGGCCGTATTTCAACTTTCGAGATCAGATCACTTACCAAGAAGGACTCCTCCTCAATGGATTGCGTATTATTATTCCTGCTAAATTACGAGCTGAAATGACAAAATCGCTTCACACAGGCCACATTGGCATTGAAAAGACCAAGATTCGGGCACGTGAGACACTGTACTGGCCAAACATTAACGGAGAAATAGAAGACATGATTAAATCTTGCAGCACATGCCAAGAGAATCAAAACCAACAATCGGCTGAACCATTGATTCCTCATGATATTCCAGCAACCCCGTGGCAGAAAGTCACCACAGATCTATTTTCATTATGGAAAAAGGATTACATCATCGTCGCTGATTACACATCTAAATTCTTTGACCTCAGTCAACTAGAAGATACCAATGCTTCAACCATTGTTATGCATTCCAAGCTCATCTTTTCAAAATTTGGTATTCCTAAGGAAGTCATTTCAGACAATGGGCCACAGTACATATCCCAAGAATATGCCAAACTTGCACATGACTGGATTTTGAACACATCATCAGTAGCCTGGAATACCTTCAAAGCAATGGTTTCATTGAGCAAACCATTCAAACTGTCAAAAAGACACTAAAGAAAGCACTTCACAGTGGTGATGACCCTTATTTGGCACTACTCGCTCTCCGCACCACTCCTCTCTCTCATGACAAGCCAGCTCCAGCCACCATTCTGATGAACCACCGCCAGAACCCACAGTTCACAACACCACTCAGCCACCTAGTGACCCCAGTAAAATAAAGGCTGCAGGGAACCGTCAAACAAACAAGCCTCATCACACACTGCAGCCTCTTGCAGCAGGAGACTCTGTTCGCTTTCGTGGTAAAGGAGCCTGGGATCGTAAAGGAGTAATATTAGATAAATTCAAGCAGCTGGGTTCTTACCACATAGTTACCGACAGAGGAACCACTGTTCGCAAAAACAGAAGACATCTGCTACACACCAAAGAAAGGATTAAGCCATTTGAGAACTTTGAGTTAATGGACTTCGAACTGGAGGATCATTCACAGCCACATCCACAAGTGGCACCACCACCTCCTCCACAGGCAGATCACCCAGCCCAACTCGACCAATATGGCTGCACACAAGGACATCCCACTACAACTAGATCTGGCCGCATTGTGCGAAGACCACGTCACTTACAAGACTTGGCAGATCCAAACTCAACATTTTAATATTATATAATCTTTACAAATGAACCTATATCAATTCCTTTTGTTGTGCTTCAAGCATTTATTAATGTCCTGTTATTGTCTTAAGAAGGGAAATGTTATGTTATTTTTGTGTTATTTACATGAAATACTCAAGGACATGTTTTCAGAGCTATAAGTTTGATTATAAGAAACACGTTGTCATTTGTGTGTACTCATCATACACTGTCTGGGATCCTATGGAACATAACACTACGGAGCATGTCTCGTTCACAAACTATGTTAATGTAAAATGGCGACCAAGCAGCAAGACATAGCAAGATGAAAAGTTTGGTTAAGGCGATACTGTGAAACTATAAGAGTGTTTACCATTAGCGAAGAAACAACTGTCTGTTTTTTTATCGTATTATGTCCTTGATACTGGCTACGACAACCGCAACGAAAACGGCAACAACGTATACTTTTCTGCACATGAAATATTTCTCGATTTTACTGAATCATGACAGATTTAACAAAACAAAAAGTACAGATAATACATGGACAATGCAAGGATATGAACCGACTGTCTATTTACAGCCCTTACACCGATGAGATAAATACTTTAAATAAAGGGATGATGACAGCAACCACTGGATATGATATGCAATGACAGGAAATATGGATGATTGCGAAAAAGCGGAACCGATAGGAACACAGAAAAAACATGTTACACACTTCTACGTAACCAAAACTAACTATAAAACTGGTGCTCTAACAGTAGACAAGGAATGTACGTAACATAAAACTGATGGTAAACTAAAGGCCAGGTAACGATAGGAGGCCCGGGAGCATAGGCTCTTTATGAGATTAAGAGAACGTAGTCCTTCACTTTTGTGTAACGTGTTGAGTTTGATGTTTTAGTTATGTTGCGTCGTATTTCATGTTACTTTAATTTCATGTTACGTGTTTCAGTCTTACGTTCATGTGGAGTCCTGTTGTGCTTAGTAAACACCCTTTCCGGGCCATGTGCTGTCCTGTCAACGTGTACTGTGCTCTTGACGTATCGTGGTTGTGATTGTGATGTACCATGCATTGATTAGCGTTCAGTTGATGTCATATGTAGTGAACAGTTCAGATTAGTTAGTCCTCTTTTGGTTTATATCAAGTCAGTCAACATCAAAGAGTACTATCTGTTGTGTCGCTTCTACTTTAGGCCTAGGCCTATGGCCTAGGCTTGAGATTTCCATAGATCACCGGCTACCACAAAGAACCCCAAAACGTTACACTTTGTTCACATCCACCGTCCTTCCAGAACTTAGCTTTTCTTCGCTTTCATCTATAACAGCTCAATCACTCTTTCATACTACTAAAATAAATGCGATCAACATACAACCCTTCGGTGAAGATTGCCGCCAGCAAAACTTTGAACAGCGTGAACAACGTTTGATGTGTACGCGCAGCAAGTCTTTATTTTTACCAGTGCCTCGACTTCGTTGCATTTCACCCAGACCGATATGACCCCTGCCAGACCGATATGACAGGAGAGTCATATTGGTCCGGACCAATATGACTCTGGAGTCTTTTTGGCCCAAGGGGTCATATTGGTCTGGAACACCACCATTTTCATTTTCTAAGTGAGGCCAGCTGATCTGCAATCGAGGGGCAACTGTAAAATGCAGGTCACCAGGTCATGTAAAATGCAGGTCATGCCACAAAACAGGAAGTTACTCGGAACTGTTTAAGTGGCTAAGGCTGTGGGAACGGCTTGCAGCCGTCTGCTGTATTTTTCATTTTTCATTTGTACATAGTTTGCAAGCAATAGCTGATTGTCAAGAGAGGGACTAGAAAATGGGAAAAATAATGTAAATCGGGATTTGAACAAATGAAGAGGGAAAATAATGCCAATGAGAATTTGAGAGGCACACGTACGCATATAAGCATCGATCAATGGGGATTACACGATTGTTTTCATAGGGAACAGGTTTATAAGAAACCTAGTACTAGACACATTAAAATTTAAGAAGCATTAGTACTAGACACATTAAAATTTAAGAAGCATTTGTAACTACAGGGAAAGAGTTAAGAAACGATAGAACTTTATGTGCTTTCTTTCAAAGTTTCGGAAGCCTAATCTCCCCTTTTCTCTACGGATTTAAAAAAGTTTCCACTACAGTATCTTTATGTCCTTAACCTCAATACAAAAAACTGTTTTCCGTTCTGCTTTCGTTGTCACTGACACTTTTTCTATCGACTTACGGAACTTTTAAGAAACTTTTAGAACAAAGACTGTGAACAACAGTTAGGAATCCTTTACTACTAGGCCTTGAGCCAGGTTTCTTATAAAATAGAAAAGTGTATGGCGTACGAGGCGGGGGGAGTTGAGGTTATAGTCTAGAACACTGGTTTTAAACATTAAACATATGTTTTGTAGAAAAAAATGGTGAAAGGTTGTATTCATATTGATTAGAAATATCTTATTTGGAAGTGCATTAGTAAACTGTTTTTGATTCAAGTATTCCAGGATATCGTCGAAAGGACGAAAGTAATTTCGGAAACGGTTAGTGAAAGTGCTACAAGTTTTACCTTTTACCCATGTTTTCTGGCAAATTTTTCAAATCTAGGGATGAGTGAAATGCCTATAAAGACAATGCGTCTCAGATATGGTGCAAATTGTATTCGATTTCATAATGCGCTGTATCACGACACGACGGTCAGAGTTCAACATACCTGATTTTCATTGCCATAAAATATTAACTGAGACGGTTCCTCGAAAAGTGTTGTAAAACATTAAATGCCCTACCAGTTACAGAGCACCTACACGGAAATCTGATAATTGCATATTGATATGAACGTGCATCATCCCTGCCTGACAAGTTATCGATGTGTCATCTCAAAACATTTTCAGATTCATTGACGGCCTCTAGCCTCGCTTCCTTATGGAATAGATTGAACCGCATGGCCTTCTGACAAAAATACAAGCGGCTGCCAGCGTGACCTGCATTTTACATGACCTGGTGACCTGCATTTTACAGTTGCCGGCAATCGAGACTATTCAAAATGGTGGACAGAACTGCGTATCTTGTTCGCTGTGAGCATTTCAGTTCAAGCCACAGGTTGCACTGCAAAACACTGAGTGACAAGGAAAATATTGATCTTTATGGAAAGTGCAATAATTTACATGGCCATGGTCACAATTATAATGTGGAGATTGTATTGTTTGGGAAGATTGACCAAAAAACAGGAATGATAATGAATTTAGCCATTCTGAAAAAGGAAATAAAGGCTGTTTTGGATCACCTTGATCACAAGAATCTCGACCTTGATGTTGATTACTTTAAGGAAGTTGTTAGTACAGCTGAAAATATTTCTGTGTTCATTTGGGAGCGGATGAAAGAAACTATGAGCCAGCCAGACTTACTATATGAAGTTAAGTTGTATGAAACTGATAGAAATATTGTGATTTACAGGGGCTAATAGCCCTTTGTAAGAAATTATTGTATATTGTCTGGAATTGCTAGCTTAGCCATAAATCACATGTTTGATGTGATTATAGTAAAGATCATACACTCGTTTTATGTGTAGAGTTCACTTTGTCATCATTGCATGATCACATATGTAGGGATGTCAAATTTTGGAAATTAAGATGAGAGACAAACCAGCCACGGCATCGGTAGGGGGCTGGGGATCTTCAGTCCCACATTTTGCTAGCCAGTGGTTTTTCTAGCCTTTATCAAACAACATATTGTCTGTAGCCCCACTTTTATGTGTAGCCCACCTCCTGCATTCATATCATATAAATGCAAGATAGATCCTCCTCCATAATTAAAACCACAATACAATATATTTGGATCATTTCATACAAAGTCTTCAGAAATGAATGGAGCTTTTTTTAAAAGCAATGTCAATGTTATTATAGTTTATTAAAGTTTATTTAAATGTTCTTTATTGCACTCCCAAGTGCTTTCTTTATTGCACTCCCAAGTGCTTTCTTTACTTCACTCAGAACTTGACCTGAAGGCTTTTATTTGTAGCACAGCCCTGCCCTTTTCAAAATCAGCTTAGTGATGTAGAAAATGTAGTAGAAGAAGCGTCACTATATCATGAATCAAAACATGCAGGACAGCTGGCCTATTTTAGAGCAAGCATGCAAGAATGCAGGTTTGACAAGAAAATGCATGCAAGTCCCTTGAGATCTGGGACTCTTGACAGGCCTGTGTATGTATCCATAAGCATAATTGCTAGCTTTTAGGAATATGCCATGAGACCAGTACCATCAAGAGAGGAAGTAGCTGAGGTACATTCCTAGGGCCCAGATCCCAATAGGGGCCCGGAAAAATGTTGCTAATGGAGGACAATTAGTTACTTTTTGAACTATTTGTAGTATTTTTATGTACAGAGTATGGGTCCATATTTCTCTATGAATTCTGGGTCCTCTATATTGTAACTTGCATTGTAAATTTTTCCTTGATTTCATGCTTCAGCATTATAATAGTCTGTCAATTGTTAGTTGGGAGATGGTTTTTGAGCCATTCTAGAAGGTGAAATTTTAAATATTTTGTATCATGTTGGACTTAACCTTAGTGCAACCTCTTACATCACTATAAAAAGTTGTCTGCTCCACAGGTATAGCTGCATGCCATAAATTATTACCTTGCACCCCCCCCCCCCACCAGATAAAGAAGGAACACTTTTCCATGCCACTCAACATAACTCTGTGGTTGATTAAATCCAATATGTAATACATTTGAAACCACTAGGGCCCAATTTATTTCTAACTCTGGGGCCTGGGCTAGCTCTTGATGGACCTGCATTAGACTCATGGATTTTTGCTGTGATCTTGCATTTCACAGGTGATCTTACATTTCATGTCAAAAACCACATCATCTACTTTTGCAGTACATATGGAAAGACTAGAAGCTGCTTGTATATGTTAGCTTATGACAGGAAGCCATATGCAGAGCAACTGCAGAGTTGTTAGAATGCAAAAGTAGACTATAGCAGATTCTGCAGCAATGCATAGTAAAGCCAAACACTTCCATGTCTGAAGAAGGGACTAGGATGCCTTCAATCCACCATTGTTAGTACCACATACAATCATGCATATAGCAGTCATCAGTGATGAGAAGTGGGATAACTTTCATCTTAGATATCAAATTCAGTACAACTCCCCCCACCAGAAGCAGTCCATCCAGTTCCCAGCTAAACACTGAAAATTTGATTACTGTTTAATCAAACTTCAAAAGTTAACTTTATTAAGTTCCAATTCAATTTACTATTTGTGTTCTATGAAGCCAAACAGCCAGCTGGTAGCCCAGACCCACAAGTCCCATGCATTCTCTGTGATATTCTCACAATTTTATACATTCTCACCATAGTTTCCAAACTTTTAAATATGTTAATGTTGGATTTTCTGTATCTAGTGATCACATGACAGTGAAGGGCTTTCACAGCCTTAACAATCCTTCTGCACAGGAATTTTCACCAATAGAAGATGTTTGCTTTTAATTATCAGCATGGCTTAGTAACAACAAAATGAGCTTTTTGTTTAAGATATGGGGATTTAGCACAAGATATCAAATTGTGAAATAACAGTTTTTGGTATCCCATAAAAGTTACCTTGGAAGAGAAAAGTGCATTGCTTCAGCAATTTGTAGCATCGGTTCTAATCATTGTTAGTATAAGATTTCTTGGTTGCTCTTGCACAAATATATGTCAAAGATATTTACATCTCTGCTGCCAAATAGATACTAATGTTCTTTCCATATTAATTCTAATTCCATCAGAAATGTCTCATATATTCTTATCAACCATTGAGCAGAATGTTCTTACAGCAGGCCTTTGACAGACCACCAACCTGGGCACAGCTAAAGTAGGGGGAGGTAACCAAATTTTTTAGGAAGAAATAGGGAGAGTTGCAAAAAAGTAGAGAGAACACATTTTTGTCTCTGTTGCATCTTTAATGATTGATGGAAGCACCTCTATATATTAAGGTATGAATGCAGTTCCTTAAAAAAGTTAATTAGTCAGTTCTTGAGATCTGACTGTTGGAAGTTTTTGCAGATTTCATGATGTTCTTTTCAGGTACCCATTTATGGTAGGGAATTCTGGACTTTGGATAATGTGACTTCAATACCAACATATCAAAAAGTGATCCATCTAGATTTTGGCCAGAGTGACTCTGAGTTTTATGTTTCCTCACTCAGCATTGCAGTAACAGTTTTATGTTCTCTGCACTTTTTGGCAGCAGCTTAACCCATTTTGAATGACAATGTCAATTCTGAAATTACATATTATAACACCATTTCCATCATTACCCTCAGTGACTTCCTCCCAAACATCTTTATTGAAAGACTCATCAGAAAGTGAACCAGTATCAAATGAACAAGTCCACAGGTCAAAACCGATAAGGTATCATCCCCCAGTAAAAATACCCTCAAAATGACCTTTCTGACACAAATGATGGGGATTTGTACCCTACCCCCTGGGTTTCAATTATAATTGTCATAATGTGCTAATCCACATTATGATTACCAAGTACTGTCCAAATGCACCCGTTTCAAAATGAAGTGTGGTTCAAAGGTAATGTCAATGCATTTATGTAAGCATTGAAACTTACCACATATATAGTCCAGAAAGATTTCTTTCATTTTACTACTCAAAGTCATTTTCACTTTCTTCTTCTGGTGCCTCATCTCCCTGGTCCCTGTTGCCTGTGGCGGATATAGACAGGAGCAACTGGAGCAAGAGCTCCAGTCAAAAATCCACAAAGAAAAAGTTTATCCTATATATATTTCTCAACTTATACCGGCAATTCTTTGTCCCCCGATCCACATATCTTGGTCATAGGGACCAAAATCATGATGTAACAGTCTATTTCCGAAGAATTTCGTAGTAACCGCCAACCTTTGAAGAGAGGCACAACAATACCCTACTGGAAAATGTTGAAGTAACAGAGGATGAAGTATATATTTAAAAAGTTTAAACAAAAGCAAATCACCAGGACCAGATGATCTGCATCCAATAGTACTTATGGAAGCCAGTAGAGAACTAACAAGGCATTGACATTGCTATACAGACAATCTCTAAGTGAAGGAGTAGTGCCTAAGGAATGGAAAAATGCACTCATAACTCCCATTTTCAAAAAAGGGAATAGAACTGTGTGCAGCAACTATAGGCCAGTCAGTTTGACATCTATTGCATGCAAACTTATGGAAAAAATCATTAGGAAACATATTTTGGAGCACCTGAAAAACTTTTTATCACAACCTCAGCATGGTTTTGCAGAAGGGAGGTCATGTATGACACTGCTACTGGAGTCAATTGATGTGTGAACGAGGCTCCTAGATAATGAGATACCAGTTGATGTTGTGTACTTGAATTCTACCACAACTTTTGATTCAGTACCACACAATAGGTTGCTTATCAAACTAAAGAGCTATGGTATTCAAGGAAACATTTTTCCTGGATAGAGGACTTCCTAGTAGGGAGAAGGCACAGCGTTGTTTTGAATTATATCTTCCAGTTGGGCACCTGTTAACAGTGGCATCCCTCAACGTAGTGTTCTTGGACGACTTTTATTCATTTTATATGTCAACAATATGCCAGAGGTACATTACCATTCACAAAGTGTTGGGACGATTCGAAGTTTCGAAGGACGTTTACGTTAAAAGCTTGAAAAAACATGCCTTTGATCCTCTCTTATCAAATAGGACAACCGACTATTACCATGAAATTTTTACAAGACATTGTTTATGTTTCAAAGCTTTTCAGTTGCGCTAACATGGCATTTATCAAACGTCATGAAATATCATACGAGAAGCGTTTGGAAATTGTTTTTAACACAACTAATGGTAAAAGCTATCGAGACATTGCAACAATTGTGGGCTGCTCAAAGAATGCACCTTTCGCTCTGTGCAATAAGTTCTTTAAATTTTAGAGCCGTAAAAAATCTGCCAAGGGTTGGTAGACCAAAGAAGATCAAGATACTAAGACATGAAAGATCTTCATTGAGAGGTTTGAACCTTTACAAGACTTTGTGTTGGCATACAAAAAATGGCTAACTTTTGAAACATTAACAAACACAAAGCAAGAGAAATCATTAAAAAAATATAGCTTCTAAAGCCGCATAAGAAAGAAATCTTCATTGATAGCAAAATTGATCAGAATAACTTAACGTTGCCACATAGAAGCAAAGTCGACGCAATCATTCTTTTATCGAATCGTCCCAATACTTTTTGAACAGCAGTGTAGTGACAAATACGATCAAAATGTTTGCAGATGACAAAAAATATTTGCAGAATGTAAAAACAATGAGGATAGAATTCGGTTACAAGAGGACTTGGATTCGTTAGATAAGTGGTCTAGAACAAGGCAGATAAAATTCAATGCAGAAAACTGTAAAGTCATGCATGCATATTGGTAGTAAAAATCCACACTGTGAATGCAATGTGATTAGTAACAATCCCCAGTTGTAATGTTGGTTCCCTGTGATCATGTATGAGAGGGCTGAGAAAAACATGGTTGCTTGCGATGAACGTGTTGTTATCTTATTCGAGTCTATATCTTTATGGATCGTATCTAAAAGACATTACATGGTGTCAGAAGTGGGATTAAAATGAAAGATGGCAGCCTTTCAAATAGCTCCACCAGAAAATTTCAACTTCTCAAAGCCTGATGAGTGGCCAAAAAGGCGATGACGATTTGAGAGATTTCGTGTGGCTTCAGGCCTATCAGTGAAGGATAACGTAAGACAAATAAATACGCTCATCTACTCCATGGGAGATAGAGCTGATGATACTCTTCACACCTTTACACTCTTGGAGGATGAGGCAAGTACTTATGATGAAAATATTGAGAAATTTGAGGCTCATTTCGTAAAGAAGAGAAACGTAATCTATGAGAGGTCAGAGTTCAACCAACGATCACACCAACCTAGAGAATCTGTAGAAGCTTTTATCAAAAGTCTTTACACTTTAGTTGACCATTGTGCTTACGATCCCTTCAAAGAGGAAATGATCAGAGATCGAATAGTAGTTCGTCTTCAAGGTGAAAATTAACTGAAAACTTGCAGTTAGACCCTGAGTTGACATTAGAGAAAGCTATCTATCTACCAGGCTGGACAAAGTGAAGCAGTGAGAAAACAACAAGCTGTAGTGAGTCGAAAACAACAACAACTGGGAAAACAACAACTGGGTTGGAATAAGAATGTCCTGGCTGGAAAATTTTGAAAAAGTTAATTAGTGGGAGGGGGGGGACGTCTATTAGGCAATAAAGAGTACTTTGAGATGGTTTACTAGATGATAATCAGGGTTGATAAATGTTCAACATTTGGGATTTGGAAGTCCTCTACCGCATCCATTCAATATCTCCCAAAATTGTTGATTAACCAGTTTCCTATCCCTACTGTTGCTATTGGTAACTCATTTGAATATCTAGGTCGCTATCAGGTGGTCACTATTTCAATTTTTCAATGGATAACATTGATCATATGTCTGAGGTATTACAGCTGATCACTGGCTTGATGCGAAAAACTGATGAAATTCCTTGTCACCCGAAAAACAAACTGTTGTTATATCATCGGCTTGTTCTTTCCAAGATATCATGGCATTTTACTATTGCAGATCTTGGTAAGACATGGGTTACTGAGAATATCGATAATATCGTCTCTAAATATACCCGCCAGTGGCTTGAGCTTCCGATCTGTGCCACCCTTAGTACTCTTGTCTTATCAAAATCGAAATATGGTATAAGCTTCATTCTTCCATCCACAAAATTTGCCCAATGCCAAGTAGTTATGAGAAATGCACTCAAGTCATCTCCAAACACTGATATAAATGCTCTTTGGTCCCTGAACAGCTCTGGCTGCAATATACAATATGATCAATATCGCAATACAAAACAAGTTTTAACTGCTATTCGAAATGACAATGAAGATCGTATTCGCCATGAACTAAAGTCACAAGGCTTCATCCTTTCCTCTATACTCCTTCAAGGCAGTAAGCATACCCGTCATCTTTGGACGAAGGTTCATTGCAATATGCCTAGAAATATCTTTAACTTTATAGTTAAGTATATCAATAATACTCTTCCTACTAAGAAGAATCTATGCAAATGGTCCCTCTCCCCCACATCTGCATGCTCTTTCTGCTTCCAATCTGAGACTCTTCAACATGTTGTTTCCAGTTGCAAATCCTATCTTCAAGATGGTAGATATACCTGGCGTCATAATTCCGTCCTTTTACATTTTGCGAAAACTCTCTCATCAGTAGTCAATAGCACATTATATGCAGACCTTCCCTTTTTTCCATCTCCTTCTTTGATAACTGGAGATTCTCTTCGTCCAGACCTAGTCTTAGTAAGTAACTGTTCATGCGTTTACCTGCTATAAGTCACTGTTGGCTTTGAATCAAATATACAGATAAATAGTGACCGTAAGGCTACTAAATATCTCCCTCTTATTGCTGACCTCCAAAATTCTTATTCTACTGTCAAATTTATTAATCTCTCCATGAGTGCTCTCGGAATACTTGGAACGTCTTCTGAGTCCTTTCCATCAATGCTCAGAGACTTAAACTTCGATGATACTACTAAACATAAAATCCTGTTGAAAACAATTAATATTGCAGTACGATGTACTTATGATATCTTTTGTAGACGAAATAAACCTTGCACTAACCCAAGTTGACTGGACTATTAGACTATGACTTTACTACCTTAGTATTACAGTTATTAATGCTATTACTTCAATCGCAGGTTGATGATTTTTTTGTTATACTAAAAACTTAAGTTGCAGACTTGCCAATTATGCACTGCCTTAATATAGTGAAGTGTATGATTGTATACTTATATTGTACTATTATCATGAGGTTTCAAAAAAAATTATTATTATTATTTACCTGGTCCATCGTGAAACATATAATCAATCGCCAATACGTCAGTTCTCTTTAGTAATGTGGGTGCGAAATAAGTACAGAAAAGCTAGAGAATTTCCAGGTGCTCCGTCAGGAACTTGGGGCTATTGACTATGACTATAGAACTATAGACGAGTTAAAACTAAATGCTGCGAGTGACAAAGATAGGAATTTTCCAAAGTATGTATGAATTCTGCGATGAAGTTAGTCTTTTTAATTGTGAACACAAAACCCTACGGAAGGAACATGGAGATACCCCCAAAATCTCTGCTCTAATCATGAGGGCACAGACTGAATAAAAACTCACGAGAGAATTTCACACTATTGAAAACAAGACTTCGCATCAAGGCAGCAAATATATGAAAAATATCACATCAACCCCATTAAAGAAAGAAAAACTGAAAAAATCAAAACTCCGTGTAAATAAGTGAGCATACAGGTACAAATTGAAGATTCTGAAGAACAGTATTTGGAGAAACCAGAGACGGCTTCTACATACAATGTCCACTGTGCTATTGAGAAATTACAAACTTCTATTGTCATAGTGCATTCAATCAATAATGGGTTGCAGATACTAAACTGCTCATTGACGTATACACCAAAAAAGTGAAAATCTCCTGAATATTGAAGCGCACGATAAGAATTCTGGGAAACCTGCAAAATTTATTGGAGGGAATCTTTCGCAAAAAAGACAATTAAAACAAACGCGAAGTATTGATTCTGTCAACATCCAATAAGCTACAAGGAAGCAGAGCTAAAATTGCTGTCTTAAGAAAATCAATTTCAAAATTTCTTGATTCACTAAATATTGAAATGCAATAAGGCCCTCTAGTTTTGGCATTAGATGAATAATAGCACAAGGCCCTTCAACTTGTACCCATTGCAAATTTTAAGCTTTGGAATCGCACTAGGTTGTCCTTTTGATAACATAAGTATTAAAAGAAAGATTATTAGATTACTTGAGTATTTCAAATAAGTAAACTCCCTCAAAATCCTATCTATCCGTATTGCTCACGTCAAACTTTGAACAGCTTCTTGATTGTATATCCCTAGAACAAGAGAGTAAATATTAATGACAAGAATATATTACCAAACACAACCACTGTTATGTAGGCAGTATAGCATGGCATACGGTGGACTTTAAGAATTGTCTTCAGCAAAACTTCTCAAGTATCAATTTTCTGTAACGAACTTGCTAAAAACAATCTATTTTTTACACTTCGCAGAAGTACAGAAATTCTATAATTACTTTACTACACAAAACCAACGTGGGCACGATACAATGCGGTTTAAAAGATCGAGCAAGTTTCTAAGTAATAATTTTCTAAAGTCGTTGAATTGATGGGTTTTGGTTTCCTTTTTCGTTAAAATCGCCAATGCATATTTTCTATGGCAGTAAAATTTTCATAGAAACATTTGAAATATCTTAGAGAAAGTGCACAAACTGGATTCACGCATAATCTACAAACTTGATGTCATGACTATCCTATCCCATATGCGCTAATTGTCTCTCCCATTAATTTGTACTCGCAATAATTCTAAGTAATAACGTATTTTCTCAGGTAAAACAAAAACGAAACATCATGCTTTACGTGGTTCACACGGTAACAACAGAAAATGGCAAAATTGATCTCCATGTCCAATAGGAAATGAACAGTATCTTTAAGTAAGATGCTACTTAAGTAAGACACTTTCTTAAATAGCTATATACAGATAATTGTCCCAGACAATTTAGGACACAAGAAAATTTCATTACTGCACGTAAAAGCAGGAACATGCTTTAGCATACTGTTGCACTGGAATGGTATGCTCTGATTTTACCTGCTATAGTGAAATCTTACAGTGCCGACAAAAAAGAAAATTCCCAGAAAAGTTCCCTGAAAGGTCATTGCTGACACTGGATAATTTATCGCCTATTCTTGGTATTCCAGATCCACTCCAAATACTTTGTAAGCGTTATTTCACGCACACACTCCCACCCACACCACCCCTTCTTTTCCTTATTGGCTTGCCAAATGGCGCTCCTACCCACCAACACATCTAACCACCAAGGCGGTTATGTACGAATGAATGACATCAATGTATTGTATTGTAATGAATATTGTGCAACGTTTTGTAGTGTGTTGTAATGTAATGTAATGTAATGTAATGTAATGTAATGTAATGTAATGTAATGTAATTTTCAAGGTACTTTTTAAGTTTGTTAAATCTTATCGTTGATTAGTGATGTTTGGGCTAGAGGTGGCTCGATAACAAAAGCTCTTCCACCTCTAACCCAACATATTGAAGTTCAAAATTTGCTACATGTTGTTTTTTATTGATGTATTTTTTATCATGATAAAGAAAAAAACACTGTACATAGCTGCTATAAATTCGTGAGTACATCAGTGGATTCATTCACATATCAAAACGGACATTAAGTAAGAAAGTGTTCATTCACTCATAAAGAAAATGTCCATCTAAACTTTCATCGCGAGGGACAATGCATTATGATTGCAATTTAGCATAAATGTTAACGAACCAAAAGCGCCCCATAGTGACATGTCAAGAACCCACGCACTTCATCTATCAACACTGGGCATTACAGTGTTATGAAAGAGCAAGAAATTTAGCAAAGGACATACCGGCATAGAGTACAAGAGCAATGCTATGAAAAGAACCAGTACCACGAATACCAAGAATCCAATTATGTACCATTTGTAACGTCTCCACAAAATGTATTTCAGTGTCTTCCAAGGCGATGTGAACCATAAGAATGAAGTTGCTGGGCGACTATCAAAGTATAATTACCGCGTAAATACTTTAATTCATCACCAATTTCCAGCAAAAACAAAACAAAATCCAGCCCAGTTCACTTCCCCCCTAACTGCTACTAAAAGTCTATTAAACAGAATATATAGTACACTAAATACCATTGAATACCTAAAATTTTAGCTTTGTAAAACATTTAATAGAAATTTCTATCTCAGGCATATAATAAAACCAACATTTTAATTAGTACAGTGTTTTACCGTATAATGCATCTAATAGTATCAGGGTCATAGTGGATATTGACTCATGGCCAGTGTTTCATGAACGCCTAGCTAATGTCAAATGCGACGGCTAGTGATCCCCTCCTCTTATAATAATGCTGAGGTAAAACAGAAATAGCAGAGCTAGAATGTGCACTCGACCACGTGACGCAGAGCCACATTGGGGATTCAAAACGGTAGCACCACGTTGGCAAAAGACAAGAGGCGTAACTATGAGATCTACGTTAACAACATTAGTTAGACGTCGTTTGACGTGAAGTTTTAAAATATGGCACTTCCCAGCAATGCATATGGCTGTCTCATTTGCCTAGAGACCATAGAGGAAACTTTCAAGCAATAATTCAAGGAAACAAAACTAATTTTGTTGCTCCTATTAGAAAAAAAGGGATACAAGTTCTAATAAGATAATAAAATGTAATCCTTAAGGTTTAGTAACAGTATAAGTGCAACAAAATTTAAGCAAAAATATATTGAACAAGCAGCTGGATGTAAATTGACACATGAGGCTTTTGAGTGCACGAAAGGTCTTCACTTTTTCAGTCCAAGAGCAAATAGCCTTTGCAATGGACACGAAACAATTAAATGCTCTTCATTTAGATTAGCAGAAACTTAACTACGCAGAGTCAAGAATTTGCTTCATTAAGATCCAATTGCTTGGCAAAAGCATTCCAACACTTTGGCTTATCAAAAAAGTAGCAACCCTCTTAACTACAGAACGAAGTGATGAAACATGAATTCACACAGATAGAAAAAAACTGACGAATACAAGTAATTAGTCAAAGCATGATAAGACAGGACCTTTTCCAAAAAACGCATATGGTATAGTTCTCTTACTTTGGTTCATCCAATTTTGGATTTTGGTTAGGGTCTTCCCGAGCTTTTCCTGCAGGCTTAGCAACCGCTTCTTCTTCATTCAAAATTTCCAGAGTCATTTCAACTTTTCCAGTTAGCGTTCTTGTCTCTCCCTCTTCGACAAAAACAGGCCACCATCCATTGCATCTTTTCATCTGGAACAAATCAACTAGTTCAACAGATTTGGAACTAGTCTGTGCATCAATTCTTGGTATTTGATCAAGGCAACATTTATCAGACGACTTTGCTGGTTTTGGCAAGTTATCCAACGTTAAAGTAACAGTGCCTGAGAAGAATTCAAAATATAAATCAATACATTGTCAGGTGAAATATTGAGAACAGTTGAAATGTATAGCAAAAAAAGCTTAGAATTGAACCTAATTTTCCAAAATCACTTATCGCATCTTCAGTATTTAGCCGTATTTAGAAATTTACAGAAAGAATGCAAGGAATATGCGTGCGAGTATTGGCTGCACAAGAGGTGAATGATCTGTATATAACTATAAAGAAAGAGTAAGAAGCAAAAAGTAGTTATATATTCACAGACGGATATCAGGAGTTGCATAAACCGAGAGAAATTTTCAGATTAAGAATAAAAAAGCTAAAATCAAAAGAAAATTGAAGACTTGTTCTCAACACTATATGCTCCTTTCATAATTTCGGGGCAAAAAAGTCTGCTACAGAAGGTCAGAGCAAACATAATGACATATTGCAAGTGAATCTATGAAATTAATTGGGTTTAATAGCAATCTAATTGCTTTGTGTCTTTGCTGTTCTTGAGCATACCGTAAATCGTCCAGTTGCCCCCCTTGACAAAGCCCTCCTCGAATAAGCTCCCATCCCTGGTGAAGATGACGACTTTGATAAAAACTACTGCTTAATTTACACTGTTCTTTTAATATTATGGAGAACAGGAGCTGTGACAATGAGCTTTTTTAGCCTCATATGTCAAATAATTTTATCAGCCTAATCGAATAAGCCCTCCCCTAGAATAAGCCCCAATCCAAAAAGTATCAAAACTAAATAATCCCCCAACGCGCTAATTCAAGGATTTACAGTTATGAAATGAAATGATGAAAAGTGTAAAGTAGGATACAGAATGACTCATACACAAGACCTGCCTTTTGCCGATACACATGAAGAATTTTCCCAAAGCAAAAGGATACAAAAACACCTTGAAATTTACAAACACCTACCTTGAAATTTACAAAAACACCTTGAAATTTACAAAAACTTCAATATATCGATGTTAATTACGATGAAAGAAAGGAAAATCTAGCTCGTAATAGCGATTTTGCTAAATCCGGGCCGGGGTTCGTTCTATTAAGTTTCTACTTAAATTTGTCTTTTTGTTGTCCCCTTGTTTCTCGCTATAATATCAAGAAAGCGCGTGGACAAGTAAGCATACGAAAATAGGGCGATTAACCAAAGCTACATTCAATCTATTGCTGCTTTTTTACAAGTCAAAAGTACACTTCTTTTGAAACAGTTGTATACCATAAGAAGCATATAACCGAATTCAAAAATTTCCATAATAGCCTCCAAGAGAAAAATGCACTCTGTGTCAAAGTGGTTTTGGAATAGTTCTGGCAGAACTGGAAACCGGTGGCAGAATCTTTCTGGACAAAGTTCTGATACATAAGGAATGGGTAAAAAACTAAGACTCTTCAAAGAAAAATATTTTGCGAGGAACTAATTTTGTTAATTGATACAGATACTGTAATGAGGAGTGGAATATATTATATAAAGAGTATAATATCCTTTCGACGTCATAACTATTTGTCTTACAAATGTGACAAGGAAAATGGTTCCCAAATAAGAAGTACAATTGATAGTAAAGGAATTCTACGTTACCCAGGAAATCATCTCGTGAAAACTTATCGTTGTCCCAAACTTGAACAACAAGTGCTGGCGGAAGGCGCTCTTCAGTCTCATCCAAACTCCAAAAGTGCTCCTAAAATAAGTGGTATACAAAACTGGCATTGAAATTAGCATTGAAACTAACATGGAAAAATAGATACAAGGAAAGCTAACTAAGAGGAGAAGATGGAAATCTCGCATGAACACTTTAATCCATATTTGTACTTCAATATAGTTTATATGATTTCGATACAAGTGAACAAAACACAGCTGGGAAGTACAGGGACGGTTTCCACTAGAGCGAAATCTAGAGAGAATTCGTCAAGTACTCAAATACTTTTTGTTCTTTCAGGCCATAGTCGAAGTTGCTAGCGAAATATGGAAGGCGAAACAGAAAACAAAACCCAGAATTCACAAATGTTGGATATATGGGAAACCAGGACATACAAAAAGAGACTGAAGCTGCGAAGAAAGTAAAGGAGAATGGAGCAGACTGACCAGTTAGGGGATCAAGTCAAGCTTTATCCTCATGAAACAATTAACAAATGAATTTATAAACATTGGACAGTGATGACGGACATGAACAATATTCAGAGGGAGAAGGTGTACGGGTATCTGGAAAAGTAAATGGCTTTCCAGTAGGCTTCATGCTGGATACTGCAGCTGCGGTGATAACGATGAACGAAGAAGTTCTCGATCAAACTCTACCAGATGCCAACTTTCAGGAATCAAATTTCAAATTGCTTTGGTGCTTGGAGCTAATACTATAAGCTGATGACTGAAACGAAGGCAGGGACGAACTACGTACGCGATCTACGAAAACTTTCCTCCCTCCAGCACAATAGGCAGAGAAGAACTACGTACGTTAAAAGGGAAATATATGGGATCATAATTCTTATTTGTTGGTCTGGATAGATAAACTGGCAGTTACATTATTGACAACCACCTGTCTGTTTTGGTATTTTGAACAACACACGTACTACTGCACAAGGATTTCAGGCTCCAAGGAACCAGGAAATTTTAATTAGAGGAGACTCGACGAATTCCGATTTGAGTTCTCCGAGCCTCCTCGTAGCATCGAGGTCGCTGTGCACCGCAGAGCTTATTTCGTTCTAACTAGAGATATGATCCTATTGGTTATTCCAGCCCGCTCTTGACACCAATAAATCAAATAAAAATATACGCATACCGTAATGCTTCCATTAAACGCCCGGGGCGTTTATTAACTTTTTTGATATTTTAGGGGGCGTCTACTCGAAGGGGGCGTTTAAAAGGGGGAGGCATTTATTGAATTTTTGTACCTTTTCCTTCCTAGGCAATATATATATATTTTTATATGTATAAATATACATATATATGTATATACTGTATATGTATGTTTACACACTAAATCCTAAGGTTCCGGTACTAAACTATGTATATTTTGAGAAGAATACTCTCGCATTTGTGACCTAAAACCAACTTATTTTTACTATTTAGACACAATTACAAATATGTTCGATTGAAAATACCCTTTAGGTGAAACCTGACTGTACCTCCTATCTTGATAGGTAGCAAAGAGCGTGGTAGCGAAAAAAATACGGCTAGAATCAGCAGATCACATCTTATCTAACTTATGAAAGACTCTATGTAATCAAATATTTTGTAGGAAAACGCTGGCACCTTAAGTATTACCTGCAAATACCCGAAAATTACTCCGTCATAGGTAAAGCCAGACAGAGATTAAGCATGTAAGAATATGAGTACCTATTTTGAAATACAAATTTGCTTGCCCCTTGAAGTTACAAAGTAAAGAAGTTCTGTTCCTCTTCTGCGATACTGTTCTAAATAATAGCGTGGCAATAGGATGCATAGTTGAAGGGGTACAAAAACTAATTCTACTCAAATGGTATCTCTATAAGTGGGGAATAATGTATATTGAGATTTCAATTATCCCCTATTGGCTTGCTGAAACCACGTTTTCTCTTTCTATAATTTTGAAAGTGGCAAAATATGCTCTGCCCATGGTCGTATTTAACGATCTGATATCCCTACTTAAATTTTTATCATATTGACCATGTCTTTCGTATTCACTGTTGCTTTCGTTGTGGAGTCTTTGCTCTTTCGTTTGATTTCACGATCACTAGAACATTCGTATTTGATACGAAAGTCAACCTCCAAATGTTGATATTTTGTCTCTAGTGTCCATTTCCAAGGATTTATGTGGATATTTTTAGGCACTACTAACTCTCCTGCCTTAGCTAACTGCAACATCGCTGTCTTCTGAAATACGCGCAACTATCAAATTTACCTTATTTTCAGTCTTAAGTACTCTTATTTTGGTCTTGGTAGTAAAAATAAGTTGCTTCTAAGTCAAAAATGCGGGGGTATTCTTCTCAAAATATACATAGTTTAGTGCCAGAACCTTCGGATTTAACAGTGCAACAACCACTTCCTTGCTTCGAAAAGTTTAGAATGGCCGCCTAACACGAGGTCAATTTCGACGAGAAACAACTTGGAATATCTGGAAAAGTACGCAAGTAAGAACAAAAATATTTCAGATCATGAGGTTTTACAACATTCTCTACAACATATCAAATTTTAGTTTTGGACCGAACTTCCCCTTTAAACTTTACAAGCCCTGATATGCGGAATCATTGCCCAGCTGAGCATAATCCAGCAGATATAAGATCTAGGGCACAGTCTGTCAGAGATCTGAAGGTCAACCAGTTGTGGTAGCATGGGCCAGAATGACTTGAGAGTTCAAGTGAAAATTACCCAGTGCAACCAACAAAGAGCCAATTAGAAACAGAAGAATTTTATCCAGAGATACGACAAGAGCTAAAAACACTACTTGCAAAGAATGAATTGAAAAAGGAAAAGTAAATCTGGATAAAATGTTGGACTTTAATAAATTCAGCTCCTACAATCGCCTAACGAAATTTACAGCTTTAGTATTGAAGTTTATATCTAATATGAAATCACGATTACAGAAATGACATTAGGAAATCATGGTTGAAGAGCTAGACCCAAGTGAATAAGAGCAAGCAGAAAAGCTACGGATCAACACATAACAGATTCAAGTGCCGGGAAACCACAACGTTAAACAGTTAGAGCATCAACTTGGATTATATACTTATTCAGATGAAATATTCAGATGCCAAGGACATATTGAGAATTCACCACTGAAGTACGAAACGAAGTTTCCAGCTTTATTGCGAAGTAACCATCAGCTGACGAACTTGATAATACGGGAAACACATGAAAGAGTTAAGTGAAGTCTACGCCAAATGGAATGCGTTCGAAATTTTGAGCAACAAAAGGTAGACAGAAAGCAAAGAAAGCAATCAAAGAATGCAACACCTGTATGAGATGCGAATCGAAACACTACCAGTATCCAGCACCTCCTCAGCTGCCAGATTTTAGAGTTGTTGTTGTTGTTGTTGTTGTTGTTGTTTACTTGTTTTGAGTAGGCTGTTATATCTAGCATTTTCAGCTAATTTAGGCCTACTGTGCATGCCGCATCCAGGCATGGGACCCCTAGTTTAACGTCCCTTCTGAAGGACGGCAGAGTGAGTTGCGTTGGTCGTTTATCTGGATAGTCACCCATCCAGTTGCTGACCTAGCACAGCCAAGCTTAACTTCAGCTAGCTAACGGAAACCAGCTGAACCGCTTGGCCACTCACCCCACAGAGTCGAAGGATCAGAAACATTTGAAAGCTTAGAGACAGATTTAGCCGGTCCATTTGTTACAAAGTACACCCCGGGAGGGAAGGAAACTAATAAGGGGGCAATGCGAAACACCTTTAGTTTTAGTATTGTGGTTATTGTGAAATGAACCTGATGCATATGGAAATAAACCTATAATCTATTCGAGGAAATTATTTGTTAAATTGTTGTTAGAGAAATACTGTCCTCTGAATTATAGAACCTGAAGATTATTCAAGGGAATCCTTTTGCATTTTCTCACAAGAATCAAAGCCTACCAGTAGGTGTGTAAGGGTGCTTACCCATAGACACAAATATCTTTTATAATCCTTAAGATTTAAGCAAGATATAAACCATTTCAAAGAGCTTCAAGGGTTTGATAATACAATTCATAACACTACAAACAAGCGCTTAATAGCCGCTCTTAGTTTGAATGCAGTCTTCCAGATTGGCCTGCAAAATTTTACGGGATTAAAAGAAATTGTTAGAATAACTATTGCTCGCTTACTAAATTCTAAATATCTGTCCAAATCAAACATTCACAGTCTTTGCTAGAGTGAATATTGAATATCACTTTGAAAACAAGTTAATTCCAACTCAAAAGCCTATAGCTACGGAAAAACTGAACTGTGCGAGACAAATTTGGATAAAGCGGACAGTAGAACAATATGTTGAAGTATGAAATCTTACTACGAAAATTAGAACTATTAAATCTCACCTTCTCCTTGACAACCATAACCTTCTCAGCAGGCATGTACAGAAAGGGGAAAATCTTTCTCCAGTTAAAGTTACCCTCTCCATTTAAGGAGCGATAATGGATGTCAGTTTTCTGGACATCATCAATACCTTCCATCCAACTCTTGACATAAATGTCGCTCATCTGATCTCCTGTGATTGACGTTTCATCCATGATAACATCAGCAGTATTCCACAGAATCACTCGCAATTCAAATCTGAAAGTAGACAAAGGTACACAACTCACTCATTCGCACAGATATCATGTACCTAATAGCGAGTACATTAAACACTTTGTTTCTATAACATCAAATAGTACGTTTCGATGAACATTACAACTGAAGCACTTAATATTATTTTACACGCATGTGAAAGTAGTAAATAAGATACATGAAATCATTATGGAAAAGACATCAATGGGGTTTGCGAAAATTGGTCACAACATCAAGATGTACACTAAAGCTAGACACCTTTCTCGCATTGTAAGCAATTTACGGTTGAACAAGAAAGGGAAGAAACTACTTACTATTTCCAACCTTGCTAACAAACAGAAAAAGCTACAATATAATATTTAAGTTCATGGAGGCTGATCCTCGGTCCTCTCCTTATTTGCAATCTGTTACTTATACTTATTACTTATAATCTTTTACATACAGTCTTCTACTATAGCTCGAAATAGCGGGAACGTTCTTTAAGCATACTAAAAAGCTCTTTTCATTCGACACTCGTCAGAATATGAAAAGTTGGATAACGGCCGAAAGGTCAAACGAAATATATATCCAGATGCGGATACACGAGATACGATGAACAATACGTCTAGTTTTTTTTTTTTATATATATCAAAGAATAATCTACAACTACAACTTAATCTACAAATACAAGTTGTATACTACGGGTGAATATCAAATACAAATTCTTAAAACCATAGCATTAGACACAACCTCACCCTTTTGGAATACAATTTACATAACGATACCACAGAAGGTGTGATCTAGCACATCTCTTCTGCAGCCAACATAAACAATGAACAATATAAGACAGGCATATAACTAAAAGTGCCCTTCCTACTCCAATAGGGGTCTCGCATGCAAGACACGCCATTTGAAAATTGCATGTACTGTCTTTTCAGGACCCAAAAATATCATTTCTGACAAATACTTAGCCCAGCAGTATCACTATGGGTAAGTATTTGACCAAAAATATCAGGCTAACCCCCCGTATGTCTGTGTACCAAGTGCACCCCTGGGGTTTACATTAAGATTCAAGTCACAATTTAAGAATACGAATATTATATTAAGAATACGATTCATATTAAGAACACGTCTAGTTGGCCCAATGGTTAGCCAACTGCCACCAATTTATCATTGTATACTTGAAGAGTCAAAGTGACAAAATGAACTCTTCCTGTTCACATAAAATTGTGACTTGAATCTTAATGTAAACCCCAGGGGGGGCACTTGGTACACAGACATACGGGGGGTTAGTCTGATATTTTTGGTCAAATACTTACCCATAGTGATACTGCTGGGCTAAGTATTTGTCAGAAATGATATTTTTGGGTCCTGAAAAGATAGTAGATGCAATTTTGATACTTCCACATATCAAATTTTGAAACATTGATATTTTTTGGTTTTCAGTAGAATTCCATATCTGAATCAAATGTATTTTTCATAGGCCTAATCGGCTGAGGTTTCTTCTACTTATTTCAAGTCATGTGAACATACTCTTTGTATATTTTTGGGTACAGGATATAAGTAGAACTGCTATTTTTAGGTCCTATTGAAAATGACCCGATATTTTTGGGTGGCCTGTAAACTCCTTGGACTAGTCCCCTGTATGACTATATGCTGAGTGCCCCCCTGGGATGTAAACTCATTCCAAAACTAGTGCAGGAGAGGACGATTTTGCATGCCCAATGATCGGAAAATTATCGTCTGAATATGTTTTGCGGTATTCTGGATTTTCAATAAGATGCCCTATAGCCGAATCATCGTCATTCTAGGATTATTGCTTTTGCAAATACGAGGTGGCCATTCTCTTAATGTATTTCTTTTCTTCCTGGTCCTCGTGGGAACATGTTGCTTTATTCTGTCTGCTGCTCTCTGCGTAGTGCCTCCTACGTACCGAGCTTCACATCGGCACGAAAATTCATAGACTACATAACTTTTTTGTGCAATGTTTTCATATGTGTATGTTTATTGTTTATATTGACTTTTGCACCGTGTGCTATTGCCTTTTTGTTTATATGTCAGGTAGTTTATATACCGTAAATCCTCGATTTTGCCCCCTAGGGGCTTATTTATTCTTGATACTTTTTGTGTGGGGGCTTAAAATTCTTTTGACAAAAGTTGGGTATGACGCCCATTGTCAAAATTCCTTTTCTCGATAATAGTAAAGGAGAATGGCAGAGAACATTCAACTTTGATTTAAGGTGGTACTTTTCGTGCTGAACACCATCATGGTGTTCGCTTTTGCATTTATAAGCTAGTTTTGGAGTAATTAACGAATTTCCTCTGCGGGACAATTCTCGTTTTCTTTCGTTTCCAAGAATTATTCTCTCCTTGTGACATCATATGTGATCACTGGTTTCTCGCTCGCCAAAAGTGACCTATATGAAACAGAGTAAAATTGTTAAGTTTCCTTAGCAAAATGGTCCACTGGAGCGCGTAATACTATATGAAGGATATCAGAAAGCGGTCTGGTACGGTAGAAGCCTCTGTTTGCACCAAACTAGAAAAGAAGAAGGACCGTTTTCAGCTTTCCCAAAGACCCTTTGAATCGTCAATTGGGAGTATATTACAAATCCGGACAGTTGAAATTGCATAATAATTGTATATCATTTGAAAGTACATCTCATGTAAGTGTCAATTATGCAATAACATTCTTTGCATTGTACACATGAGAGAAGTTAAAATGAAAAAATACCCGACTCTTCCATCACGATGGCGCACACACCGTCGAAAAGGGGTGTGCATACCAGTCTACAGAAACTATTTTCAAGTGGGACAAAGGGTTGCGGAGGGAATAGGCTAGGGTTAATCCTAGATTCTGTGAAAGGAAAACTATGATTAGAGAGCTTTAGCAGCCATGACGGCAGACGGGTGAAGACAGCACTTCATGGCCAGTCCATTGTCTCTTATGGGATGTGCTAAATATTTCAGATGTGATTCCCCCATTGGGTACCGTCATCCTGAAAGCTAATACTGCATTCAATACAAATCTCAGTGTCTACTTGCAAGGCTGAGGGTAGACGTACAAAATACTAGTACACAGGAAGCATGAATGGAAAACGGTTGACAGTGTGGTCTGAAACTATGGACGAGCATCTGCTTAGAGCAACGCTCTTCCAAGAGCCTTACAAGTACACAGCACGTACTAAAATGAGTGGAAAGAGTTGGATACTCATCGCTACAGCGCTAAGTGAAAACCAGCACTTTCCTGGGCAGGTAGATGCAAGAGCATGCCGAGAGCGGTATACACAAAGGGCATCTGGAATTTCGCCAGATGATTTGAAAAATAACAAGATCATGGACGAAATTATCGAGCGCATGGCTGAATTCGAGAGCCTAACAAATTAATGAGAGAATTAGATAAAAGGAGGAAAAGAAAAAAAAAGCTGCTGTGGACATACGCCAGCAAGCCCTATAGACGTATGGTGCAACCAAAAGATGAAAAGCCGAAGCGTGTCTCGACTCTAACTCGGAGCAAGCACCTCCACCAATAAAGCAAAGAATCCGAAACACCGGTACTGTGACGATATATCTTCTGCGTGATGTGGTTGAAAAAAAGAAGGAGAAGCAAAATGAAGAGTTTGCTTTAAAAAAGGAGCAGCTGGACTTAGAAGGGAGAAGGCAAGAGTTAATGGCATCAGAACAACAGTTACGAAGAGATCAAGTTGCACAGGCTGTTGCAAGAGAACAACAGATTAATGCCTTAACCATGAACCTGCTGCAAACTATGCAAAGACAGACAGCAACAGCAACAGCAACAGCAACAGCAACAGCAACAGCAACAGCAACAGCAACAGCAACAGCAACAGCAACAGCTCAGCAACCAAATGATGGGATTGTTGGTGAATATGATGCAACAATTTGCAAGAAACAACAACAATCAAGATTGACACAGGAAATAATATTATCTTCATTGTGTTCTATCTAAAGATAGTTACTGTAATACAGAATACTCTTCTCTCTTCCGTTTTGCATTGCTGTTGGCTTCCAATATTTACATACAACGTACCATACTTGTGCGGAAGCCTTCCCCATGTGCGGCAAGCTTTGGGTATTTGCGCTGTCTGCCACGCTGCTGGGGTGGGACCAGCGCGGTGCTGTTTAGCGAGTACTAATAATTAACAATTGAATAACCATTAATTTATAGCTTGAGTTTATGTACAATCCAATTTTTATCTCAGTTAGCCAGTGTTAGTTTTTGAATGGTCAGTTAGTGACACTGGGCGTAGACTAACTTTGGGCTTATAGATTTGACACATGTTTGATTTTGAAGAGTTTTGCGATAGATTATGAAGAGAGATCAAGTATACGTTGATTATTCACACATGATTGTGTTGAAATAAAACAAATCGGAATGTTCATTGCTCAGTTCCCTATAACTAGATAGAGAATAGTTGGTTCCCTAACACAGTGGAGGCACCACCCGATACTGAGAAGAACATGGAGCAAATGGATGTAGATCGCGCAAAGAAATTAAGAAGAACAACGAGAGGTTTGGTCACGAAATTGGTGCACAAAGTTTCGAATCACTTAAAAGAAGAACCTGATACAATAGATCGACGAAAGTTACGGCAATTCCTTGCGGATTTGAAGCAATTCAATAAAGTTGTTCTGGATAATTATTTCGACACAGACGCAGATGAGGATACGTGAAACAAATAAACAGAAGAGGCGAATGCTATACAAGAGAGAATTTCGTATTCCATAATATCAATTGAAGAAATTTTAACAGAACGTAGCGAGGAAGAAGATTCGTCTGTTTGCGCCGAAACTGTGCGACGAGTTGGGTCGAAAGAAAGCCTTGTCTCGGTGAAATCAAGATCGTCAGTAGGAACGGCCGCTTCATCAGACTCGAAAACGTCAGTTACAACTCGTGTTTCATCAACATCGTCAGTTGGGACTGCTGCTTCAACAGAAACTTCAGGAGACGAAGATCAACGGAGGATATGAGTAAAACTGTCGAAATTGGAAATGCGCAAATTAAGGGAAAAGTCGACGATTGACAAGAAATTTGGGACTCTTCTCGAAGCGCGGTACATAATGATCCTGGGGTAGCAAAGATCGACAAGTTCAAGTATCTGTGGAGCTATTTGGAAGAGCCAGCAAGAAGGGTGATCGCAGGACTCACCTTGACAGACGCTGATTGCGAAGCAGCAGTGGAAATTCTTGAAAGTCGGTTCGCAAAGCCTGCGTTGATCAAGAGAGTTCATATCAATCAGCTAATGAATCTAGCCCCGGTGTTCAATGAGAGAAATGTTGGCAGATTACGTTATCTGTTAGGCGATATCGAGACTCATCTCCGCGGACTTGAGGCTCTTAAAGTAGACAAAGAATCATATTCATCCATCGTTGCGCCTGTGTTCATGGATAAAATTCCCGAACAGATTCGAATGAATATGATCAGATTCGGATGGGATTACTTAAGCTGGACGTTGGATGAGATGCTGGATGCAATTGTGAAAAGAGATCGAAGTCAAGGAAAGTCACTTCTCAGTCTCCAAGACTCGGCAGCAGAAAGAATGGACGGGAGGAAATCATATCAGACCGGTGCAGTAGGACCAGAAGGAAAGAAAGGGAACAGCAAGTGCTCTTTTCACGCAGTACCAACATTCGGAAGTCAACAAGTGTCCCTTTTACTATCAGGACCACGATCCTGAGGACTGTAAGGACTGTAGTACACCTGATGAACGTAGGAAAAGTCTTTGTAAGTTTTCTAGGTGCTTCTTGTGCTTCAAGAAAGGACATAGGTCCTTCCAGTGTTGCAGTAAGAGTAGGTGTAGTTATTGTAAGGCCAAGCATAATTCTCTAATTTGCACACATATCACTAACGCAGCGAAGGAAGCCCAGCAGCTAAGAACGCAAGTCGCTAAATCCTGAGGCAGAAACTTTAGTCGGTAGCGCCAGTTCTTCCTCTGCCAGCTGTGGAGAGCAAGTGGCTTTGCAGACAGCCTTGGCTAGAGTGGAAGGCAAATAAAAGAGCAGAGTGAGAGTGTTGTAAGACTCTGGAAGCCAGAAAACATTCATATCTACCAAGGTTGTCAATAAGTTAGATTAAAAGCCACTTAGAGAGGAGATGCTTGCAATTAAAAAGTTTGGGGAAAGTGAGCCTGAGATAGAAATGAAACTCATTTACTCATTCAGTTACCATCTCAGAGTTATTGTTATATCCTGCTGATTTACGTTATCACACTCCTCTCTCAATTTGCTTCACACAACATTTTTTAACGGGGGAGGGGATGCTAAAGCTCATCTATAGCGTAAATTATAGCAAGTGTTCCAAAACTTTTGACAGGCATTGTAAATATAAGAAGAGGGATTTTTGAGGGATAAAGTCTTTCCCAATTGATATTTGCAATTTGCATGATACCATTATGAAAGGTGTTGCGGGAAGCAAAAGCTGGATACTTGCTTGGAGATGTGAAAATCAACCATCTGTTGTTTATGGGTGATCTGAAGACATTTGCGAAGAACAAAGCTGAAATTGATAGTCTTGTATCAACAGTAAAGGTGATAAGTCAAGACGTTGGAATACAATTCGGAGTGAAGAAGTGTGGTGTTGCAATCATGAAACGAGGGAAGCTAGTCGAAAGTAAAGGCATAGACCTAGGTAATGGAGAGAGTATTAAGGCGATTGATCTTGAAGGGTACAGATATCTTGGTATTTTAGAGGCTAATAAGATAAAGGAGAATGAGATGAAAGAAATGTTCTCAGAAGAATACCTGAGGTGCACTAAACTAACTATGAGATCAAAGTTGAACGGTAGGAACAAGATAATGGCAGTAAACATATGGGTAGTATCACTCATGAGATATGGAGCAGGTATACTTGGATGGAGTACGAATGAACTGCAAAGGTGGATTGGGATGGGTGATGGCATTTGATTGCAAAGGGGAGATATGAAGCGATGTACAGATCAGCATTGATCTGCAGTGCTCAAGAACAAGCTCTAAGAGCAAATTATACATAGTTCTATATTGATAAGAGTTCTGAGTCTCCTATATGCAGAATGTGCAGGGAGAAAGCGGAAACTATTAGTCATCTAGTTAGTGACTGTAGCAAATTGGCACAACAGGAGTATAAGAGAAGGCACGATAATGTAGCATGATATATTCATTGCCAACTCTGTATCAAAGGGGGGTTTGAGAGAGCTGATAGATGGTATGTAAAGCAAATAGTGGCAAAATACCTACCGACAAACTCAAGAGAGCAAAGGATCTAGCCTGCCTGTATCTTACTGACTGCATCAACTCTGCTATCTATGAATCTGAATTTCCAAAGGAACTGAAGGATGCTGATGTGTCGCCTGGATTTAAGAGAGGTGTAACCACTAAAAAGGTTAATTATAGGCCTATTAGTGTCTTACCATCGGTCTCAAAAATTTTTGAGAGAATACTAAAGGGGCAAATGGATAGTTTTTTCAAACCTATTCTACCAAGTCTACTCTCTGGCTTCAGGGAGGGATACAGCACACAACATTCGCTAGTAAGAGTCATAGAAGCATGGCGACGGTGCCTAGATTCATCTGGTATAGTTGGTACGATCCTTATGGACCTATCAAAAACATATGACTGTATACCTCATGAGCTCCTTATTGCTAAATTGGAGGCCTAAGGGTTTCATGAAAAAAGCTTGCAACTGATGTATAGTTACCTAACGAATCGGAAACAAAGAGTAAAACTTGGGTGTAATAAAAGTTCTCAGAGCAAAGTCAAGATAGGGGTACCCCAAGGTTCTGTTCTTGGACCTATACTATTTAACATCTTCATAAATGATTTGTTTTATATAGAATTAAATTCAGAAATATGTAATTTTGCTGACGATAACACCGTGTATTCATGTGGCAATAGCATAAGCGAAATAACGACAAATTTAGAAAACGGCCTAAGTACACTCCTAAATTGGTTCTATACTAATGGTATGGTTGCAAACCCTGAAAAGTTCCAATTAATGTTCCTGGGGCTAAACGAAAAGCATAAGTTACGTTTGAATATTAAGGGTGTAAAAATATCATCGACTGAAAATGTTAAACTGCTGGAAATCGAAATTGACAACAAGCTTCGATTCAGTAAGCATGTAAAAACACTATGCGATAATACAAACAGAAAAGTCAATGCTTTTGGAAGACTAAATATGTATCTCTCAAGAGAACAGGCAATGACACTGTGCAACAGAGTAATTATCTCAAGTTTTAACTATTGCACATTAATATGGATGTTTTGCGGCAAAGATGCCAACCATATAATAAACCGTACCCTTAAGCGGGCCTTAAGAGTACTCCACAATGATTATGAGTCGTCCCTTAATACACTTTTGAAGAAAAGTAACACTGTAACGATCCATATAAAAAATCTCCAAAAATTGATGCTAGAAATCTATAAGTCAATCATCTAAATCCATCATACATCTGGCACCTTCATGAAAGGAAGGAGATTCAGCATGATCTCAGAACTAAGAATCTGTGTAAATTGCCGATTACGAATACGAAAAAATTCGGCATGGAGTCGCTCTCATTCCTAGGAAGTCTATTGTGGAATAATCTTGACGACGAAATAAAGGAACGAACAACAGTTACAAGCTTTAAAACAAAGATTAAAACATGGAACGGTGAAAAATGTACTTGCAAAATTTGTGAATAGCCTGTATATGTAGCCTAGACATTATTTTCTTAGGTTATAATTGTAAGTATATTTATATTGTAAATAGTTGGTATTGATTAGTTTCTTCTTTAAACTATGTAACACCAACTTTAAATAATGGTGATGATTATGATTATGATTATAATCAGCAACCTGAGGAAATAATTGAAAATAAGAATTATACGCTCTTATGGGATTTTACGATCCAGTGTGATAGAATGATTTAGGCAAGACGACCGGACATTGTGTTGGTAGATAAAATGAAAAAATAAGTCAAAATAATAGACATTGCGGTACCTGGAGATTCACGAGTAAAAGAAAAAGAACTTGAAAAAATGGAAAAGTATCAGTACTTGAGGGAAGAGATTGGACATGTATGGCAAACGAGAAGTGCAACAGTAGTACCTGTAGTGATTGGAGCACTAGGAGTTATATCTGAAAAGTTTGAAAAGCATATTAAAAAGTTGGGAGTAAAGATTGCGACAGATGTTATCCAAAAAACAGCATTGCTTAGCTCAGCTAGGATATTGCAAAAAGTTTTATCTCTTTAGAGAGTACAAGAAAGGAACTTTGAGACCCTTGGTGACTTGTTGTCACCCGCTCTCAAAGAATAACACATTAGAACATTCCAGAGAACTTTATCTGTGATGGACATGATGGACAATAATAATAATAATTTCTCGGGTGTCTGTATTTGTGCAAGGTCACATTTCTGTCCTCAGCTGCCTCGAATAGCTCTTTCCCAAGTGCAAGATGCTGAACAAACAGTTACATAAATAGAAGGAAATTTAGTTGCATTGGTGTACTTATAATTGCTAGCAGAAGTTTAATCAAAAATGAAATGATCTGTCTCTGTCGCGGATTTATTAGCAGCATTTTGTTGTCAAGAAGAATTTGAGCGAAAAACGCATGTACATGGATGTTTCGGGTGAAAACGCATGTGCTCAAATCGGTTTGAAACCATCATCTAAACGCGATGCAAATTTGCAGATCTGTCTGACACTCAGGCCGGTTTGAAATTTCAAGTCGGCGTGAGTTTCCATTCGGGTCTCATCTAAGCGAACCTAAATGTAATAGTAGGAGGGCTGTCAATAAAACGTTTTTTCAAATCTACCACAAGTACAGTTCAATTCGGAGTACGGTTTACCGGGTTCATATACACACCAATCCTTCATATATTTTCCCATCCGTTTGGGTGTGAACAGATCTAATAGCAGACTGTGAAAATACCCACCACATAGTCCTTTCCCATCCCAACCTATAGGTGAAAATCGACCTAAAACAGGATCGCATAAGTGCCTTTCCGGGATATCTCTTCCAATTACGCGAATTTCTACCTATCTACTACATTATATTTTTGAGACAAGACAGATGCTCTAAAGCCTGAAATACACTATCCAATTGATTGGATTGCAAAAAACGCAAGACGCAAAAATTTGATGATATTTATCTCTTTCAACAAATAGGATCGTTGATTAAAAAATTTGGACGTGTTCAACTTTCATCCAACTTTTTTCCATTGTTCCTCTTAATCCCTATTGTTTTTCTTGGCGCTAAAAGGACATTTCCCAAATATTTTCACATTGTCGCCATTCGTGCACGCGCTTGGGAAGTGAATGCGAAATGAATATTGTAGATCTGCATAACTGTTGCCAGTAGCTAGAAATCGAATGGTTGCAGCCAGCTTCATTTGCGCGGGAATTGCATCGCGAAGTAAAGTGTCTTGTTTTTGAATCTCTAATTCAACGAGGCTTAGGAGCTCCTCGAAATTTCTGGGTGACATTCTTAAAAACTGTTTGCATTCCTCGTCATTCTTCAGCTGAAATTCCTCTAAAAGAGTGTTACCTACACCGAGCTCATTACGTCGGGCTAGCCATGGCTTAACCCAAACCGATCTTTGCCTTTTCTGGCGCTTTCTTTCTAATTCTTTACTAATGATGGAAACTATGATTGCTGCAGCGAAATACTCGTCCTCAGAATCCATGATAAAATGAGGAAGTTGTAAAGAAATCGCTCCAATTCATTGGATAAGTGTAAACAGGCGCTTTCATCCAATAAATTGGATGATCCATCTAATCGAATCCAATAAATTGGACAGTGTATTCCGGGCACAAGTAGTCATTTTGATTGCGTATGAGTGCGTTAGTGCGTGAGTGCGTGCTTGCATAAGTGCATGTGCGCGGCAACATAACGGTGGTACACAAGTATGCTTTCTTTGCAATTCACTAGTAAGGCTTTCCATCATAGAAATATAATAAATGCTTGTTCGGGTCATCTAGCAGATTGAAAACTATAATTCTGACGGAATGCCTTGTGATTTTTGAAGACTGAAAATCCTAGCTGGATCAAAAGTACCCCAGACCGACTGAAAATAATGGTTGAATTGTAAATTAACAATATTTGTTTAAGAAAATGTTCAGCCATCTCCAAAAGCAAAAACAGTATACCACAAGATAATAAACAGCTCGATACATTCGTCCGATAACCCAAATCCTTTCTCCAAAATAATATTTTCACCCAAAAAGAACTTTCTACTAAGAGTGCTTTGCAACACTGCAGCATATTCTGACACTTTCAAAACACTAGCAAATGGATAGAAAATATTGCTCATACACAGGACAACTGCTGCATATAGTCTACCATTTTAGACCACACAAGTACCTCCCATTCCCTCCTTTAAGAAGATCATTTCAAAAAACGCTTTCGGTACGAGTCGCATATCATCGAGTTTCCTGAAGTTGCACATTTACTACCAATAAAAATTTATATTTGAAACTACATCACACATTTCTCTAACTTTCTAAAATATCATTGGCAGCCAGCAATAAGAGGCTGTAAACTTTCGATGAGAGACAATCTTTGGTAAATGAAGATAGTGAATAGAAAAAAGTCAATAAATGAAAGATTGATAGTTCTGCTCACCTCTAACCCAAGCTCTATCTAGTCATGTATACATGCACATACATAAATACAATTGAAGCTCAAATATCTAACATTACTGGGAAAAGACCGTAACTTACTTCTTTGGCTGTCTTGGAGAGATATTAACTGCAGGTCCAGGAACTCCAAGATACTTGGGGAAAATATCAACCCACATCTCAATTTGACCCTAAAACATGAGAAACATGATGAGTGAAAAATAAAAAAATTGAGTCATAATGAATCAAATCTAACCATATGAAAGAGAATGAGGTAACGTCGATGTTTTCCACTGCAGGAGCACTACGGACAAAGAAGAGGGTATTGACTCCATTAGCATGTTGTTATGTTATACATAGTTTTAACTTTAAGTTCATTTATTTTAATCTTTCTGTCTTTTAATGTTTCCAGATTGAATTCTAAATCAGACTATTTAAGTTTGTAATTTGTCAGTTTGATATATTTATATAAATGCCTAAAAAAAATCAAGATCAAACCAAATCAAAATTTTGAACCCGAATCAATAAATAGAGCTTAGAAAAGTGACTTAATAATTAATGTAACTTAATTTAGATGTAGAGCCTGCAAAAAGCAAACATCCAGCTGTGATCCATCAGGAAATATTTTTCCGAAAACCTGCTACAATTTACCCCCGTCCACTCCAGAGGACTATTTCATTGAAATTCAATGTTTAATCATATATCAAACAAGTCCCTCTAGTCACTAAGCCCCTACCTCCGGTAAGAAGAGACAAATGGAAACAATGACCTTTCTAGTAAAATATCTCCTCTTTTCCATAGAAGCAATGTCTCCCGAAGAATCAAAAGAATAAATTAGATAAAATAAACAATCAGGGAAAACTGATACAGAGAGATTAGTAAAAAACAATGGAAAAATAAGCAAGTGCGCAAACGGGCAATATACTTATGACGTCTACAAAAAAGTACTGAAATTTTGACCCACTCAACCACTATACACAAATGTCCAACAACGTCGAATTGCTGGACCCCTCCCTCATCAATCTACTAATTTAAGTTACTCAAAAGATCTACGCCATAAAGCAAAACAGTTGTAGCGAGAGTGTGTAGGAGATATTTATAGACAGTGCAAACCAACTCTCTAAGAAAATGTCTATTTCTTAGAGTGTGAAAATTTCAACTAGATTCTACAAAGCTTTAATATATTTTAAACCGTTGCCCCTTTTCTCATACTTGCGTATAGAAATGCCTAACTCACACGTTCTTCAGTTTCCGTTTGGCTTCTCTTGGATGCCTCTCCCTTCTTCTTGGCAATAGTAGAATTATTATTCTATCTCCTTGGGAATACCATTTTCAAAAAACATAAATGGCTCCGTGTGTGTATGAATCATGGAAAGTCAGAGAGAAGTCAAAAAGGAAAGTCGTCTTGATCAATTCGCAAGTGGAAACTGCTAACACTGCAGATAGAATCGATCTATTCCCTATTCGTTCACATTCGTTGAAGTGGAAATCCGCCTTTAGTTACCAGAAACCATTTGAAAATGAATCTAGTTAACTGCCGCAACTCTGTTTAACTCAAAATTGCTCTGAGGGGAAGTAGAGGAGATTGCTGTATCAATGATAAAGTAATTATCTGCACTAAAACTTTCATTAACGCTTTATAACTACGCAGCTGACAATACGCTAGCTTATTTCTCCATGCCTGATCTTGTGGATAATCTGGAAAAAGAAACACGAGTTGCCCTATCCAGGTTGGAGCAGAACGAAATGATTGCTAATCACGAAGAATTCCATACCATATTGCTCAGGAAAAAGTAAACAAATACTAGCGGAGAGAACATTAACACTAACGGTAAAATAATCAACTCTGAGGAGTGCTACCTTGGAATATAAGCTTGATTTTGACTCCCATATTTCAAATAATTGCAAAAAAGTAGCAAAACAGTTAAATGCTTCTAAGCAGACTCAACTCGTTCATTAGCTTTAAGGACAAAAAAATTCTTGTTCAGGATATACCTACTCAAATTTCGAGTACTGCCCTCCGGTCTGGTATTTTTCATCTTCCAAATCTCCTCAGAACATTGAACAGAGCAAAAAAGTGCTTCGAGATTTCTCTATAATAATCATACCAGATTGCATAACGTATTGATTTCGAAGTCAGACAAATGCACGATGACCATCTCTCGCCAATGAGCCTTTTGCATTGAAATATTCAAAACAGGCTAACAATTCAATCTAGCACTCATGTAGAACATTTTCAAACTACGAATCTCATGTCATTCTTTGCGAAATCCCAATAACCTAGCCCATGTAAGGCCGAATCAAACAACCTTTTGGTCCAATAGTCTGAAGTCTATTAGGCCACAGATATGGAATAGCCTACCAAACGAGCTGAAATCACCAGGAAATTTAAACAATTTTAAGAGGCTGATAAAAAACTGGGATGGACCCTCTTGTAGATGCAGTCTGTCAGTGCCTGCCTGTGTGACGTATAGAAAATACAGTCTTATTTATTCTAATAGTGCTACTCGATTTAGATTAGTTAACTGTGTATATCTGTATATCGATGGCTACGGTTTTTAATCAAATTAAAATACTTATACAAACGTGCACACACACGCGCACACGCACGCACGCACGCACGCACGCACACACACACACATATATATAATGATAATAATAAACACATAAAACAAACAGAGGAAGTATTTTATACGAATATTAGGATAATTGCTCATAGTAATCGCAAAACTCTGCTTCAGGGATGGTGATGGAAATATTTCGTTGGCTAGATAATGCTTAATGTGCTTGCTTTCAATAAAATAACTGTCGCTTTAGAGAGCATACAGTTCCTCACAATACTACAAAGAAATATTCTACAGTTGGTCACAATACAGCATTTCTACAGACTACCCTCTTGGCATGTGCATAATAATCCACTGCAACATCACAGCGAATAATCTAGCACTAGACATTCAACACCAAGAACACCTGGAGAATACTGGTCTGTATAACTCACACCATCGTCAGGATCTAATTGATTACTAGGCAAAACAAAGATAAGAGCTATACCTGTTCAATGGTCGGTCTTAGTGGATTATAGATTGATCTTGTCTCAATATGCTCTGGAACCAAGTTCTGGTCATTAAGAATATGTAAAGCCAAACGCTGTTCAGATGGGCCAAGATGAGGATGAACTGTTATGTTTTGCTCTAAAGAACAAAAAGACAGTTGAATAAAATGAATGAACAAAAAATAGAAAAAGCCCAAAGTGACAAAAAGTCCTAAGACAACAGATTGATCAAGATTACAATGGTGTACAATACAATGATAAAGCTGCTACTGGGTGTCGCCAATGACAAAATCCGAATACAAGGTAATTCTTTATAATGAAGCGAGTTCTAGGTCTAGTTCTTAGAGCAGAGGAACCTAGTTCTCAAAAATTTGCAGAAGGTTATGACAGAAAAATCCTGAACTCTGTAGACAAATATGAAACTCTAATGACATCATTCAAGCTATCTTAAGTGAAAAAATCAGACTCTCTTGAATTGAAATTGTAGTATACAATAGTCACAAAATAGTTAATTTATAGATGATTGTTCTAAGTAATGTCGGGGATAGATCTGGAGGCCTATAACAAAGTCATGACAAAGGAAGGACGACAGGATAAGTAGATAGAGAAATAAGATCAAGTTCGTTGATGCTACATTTGAAACAAGGGGTGTGATTGGGCTTCTGGAGAGTCAATCATGCCTCGATGGATCAGGAATTACATCCTTGATTTCGAATAAGCAATGACCATGAAAACATCGATAGAAAATGGAAAGACAAATATTACAATCGACAAACAATAAACAAACTCCATTAGAAATTTCGCGAACATGTAAAGTTAGACTCTGAAATACAGTTCTTTAGTTTGGAACACATTTTAACACATTTTACTACTTAAAGCTTCTTATAGAAATTACCTCATAGACACTATGCGTGTTACATGTTAAAACAGGAAATCATAGACACCAACTTTCAATGCAAACCTCTCTATCGGACGCCGCTCTGGGACAACCAATTAGAACGTACGGAGCAAGGGGAAAGAATGTTTTCAGCAAATCAATTGATTTGTTTACATCCTCATTGCCAATGAAACCGCGGAAAAGACAATAGAAAGTGAAGAGAAAATTATCTCTGATCAGTTTCACGTGAGGGGGAGAGCCCACTCAGCAGCACTTACAAAGGAGAGCATATGTCGAAGACACTGGGGAAATTGCTTTAACTATAGGACCTCCTATCTCCTGTCTGCAGTAATATTTCGAAAAGGGATGCGGCAAAGTTTAAGAAAAATCTTTCTGCTACGTAAAAATGAAAACATCTTCCCGGAAAAGAGAAATATCGCGTGCAATACCAGTTTTGTATGAGGTGGGATTTAAACATTAAAAAGCCTGTAACACCGTCTTTGTTTCTGAAACTGATCAAAAATGATTTTCTCTTCACATTCTATTGTATTTTACGCGTTTTGATTGGCAAATGAGGATGTAAACAAACGAATTGATTGGCTGACAACATTTCCCCCTAAAATCTGACCCCATATCCCCCTCTGTACGTACATGTACGCTTACTAGAATCAACCATATTGCGTATGTACTTCTACCATCTGAATCAAAGAGGATGACTTAATTGCCTTACTAACACTGCTAGTGGTGTGTAGAACCACTTTCCTTGATAGAAAAAGTGGAATATTCTTGCAAATAAGCACATTATAGTATACATGCAAAAACTGAGTAGTTTCTCATGTTGCGTACGTACCTGGATGTGTCACCCTCCCCTCCTCTTGTACGCAAACGTACGTTTTTGCATAAGCCCCCTCCCCCCTTTCGAACAAGTGCACTAATTGAATGACTCCTACCTGAGTTATACACAATTCATGCAAATTTGACAGCAGGAAATGGAACAGGCTCCCCAATGCTCCACTGTTTCCAGTGACAAAAGTTCTCGAAACAACAGAGTTCACTAGTGATTTCATTATTAGTTGCAAAGTTCCTTAAATGTTCTGGCCTTCTAAATATAGATTCCATATTCCTTACAAATTAAAAAGTGCATATTATTGACTAAAAACTAGGATGGACATCGTTCTACTACATCTTACAAATAGCAAGTGGCTATTCTCTTCTCCCAATGCTAAAATAATGCAAAGGATCCCACGAAAAGCCCCTAAAGGCTAAGGCCAAATGCACAGAAAATAAACACTGCTTGATATATCACTAGATTACGTCATACCAAAGTCCTCAAGCTTGTAAATCTTGCTGTCAAACACCAATTGTGTGTTACTAAGGTACTGAGGTTTCGCAATGTTGTTACGTTCACAATATCTCTCGAGATGCTCTTTCGGGCTCTTCACATCACGCCATTGAAATATTCCTGAGCTGAAAATGACAACACAAATAAGCATACTATTTCTAAAAATAGCTGGGAAGGATCCATAAGGGAGGGACTTCAAATGAATGATATTCACCTGGGGCGCTTAAAGTTCACGTGGTATACCAAAATATCACTGATGATTTACTCATTTTCTCTAAATTTAGATCGCAACACCTTTTCCCGATTAGTAGAGGCAAATTCGCGTAAGTGGGATCTCTTTAGATCGGACATAATAATCTGACTAGTGGGAAGTCAGTGTAACGTGCAACCATTCTAACGTTCAAGACAGCTAACGAAGGAAAAGTTTCCTCAAGGGACTGTAAGGATGACTATAGTTGCTTTCTTTGTGTGCTGTTTGGGTGAATCGTGTTTTACATTTAGATAGACAAGGTAGGCGCTGCACAGTAGGCTTATAGAGGGGGTCAAGCGGACATTTAGCTTTAACTTTGGAGCTTCTCTTCGGTCTGAGGTGGTTGAGCAGTTTTTGGAAGAGTTAAGATGAGTATAGTATAGACAAATCAATGAGATTTTGAAAAATTCAAACCTTTTGGGGTTCAGGGCCCGAATTCAGTATCTTTAGGATACTTGGCCGAAATCTAAAAACACGTTACTGGGCATATTTTGACAAATAATAACAGTATGGTAATAGCCAACTACTCATTTTAAGTATCTGCGGGAATGAAATTCAACATAATAAATTTTAATCAACCTGCTTTATGTTTTAGGGCGTGTCCTGCCCCAACACTCTTTAATTTGGAATATATCTGGCATGACACATATATACTTCAGGACATTTTCCCAAAACTTAGTAAACTGACTATATTTGAAACTTCTTATCAATCTGCTGATTTCAAAAATTATTAATCACGAATAAGAATTTGCAAGATACGACTTTAACCCCTATATTAAGCCCCATGGTACTTATTGATTTCAAGTACTATAAAGGGGGCTTATCTGAGAGGGGAAAGGGTCTCACGTTGCCTTACGGGGAACGTTAAATTGAATTTCACTAAGTCATTAATCGTAAATTTCCTGCAAATATAAATTTACAGCTCTGCTCCAACTATAATTTCAGCTTTTTATCATCCGTACTTACCTTTGGCACTTTTCAAATTTAACAGGGGTTCACAACAGAGGGGGCTTATTTTTGCGGTCAAAAGGGGGGGGGGCTAATTTGCATGAGAATTTCCAGTAAGATTATATCAATAAGACAAGAAGGACAACAATGTTTCATATTCATTGCTGCACCTACGAAATGCGTGCAGATAATTTCAGTCCACGAAGACGAAGAAAGTTTTTTAACTCCTCTACTTTCATCGCTGATATCATGTCGAGATCCCTGCCCTCCCTTTCTCCGATTATCAGTATACAATCGTATCAATCTACAACACACCACTATAGGAAGTGCGTAGCCTGCTACTGCTAGAGCAAGGTACTTATCAGAAGTTTTTAGAAAAACTGTTCCCCAAATAACAGACTACGCCAGCAAAACAAATTCTTCGAAAATTTGGTAAAAACTTGAGACAACTGTGAACAGATTGCGACTCTCGTTGATCTCACTGATGTAAACACGAGCGCGCGTTGATTTTGGTTTTCACCCAAAAACTAGACCCAGGCTCCCACACGGAAAGGAGGCCGGAATATTGAATTGGTGTATTGCAGTGGGAAAAGTTTATCCGATCGCGCACTTTCAACACCAGTGACACTTTCGTCCCATAGTCTGTTAATGCAGTCTGATATATTATCAAAGTGGCTAGTTTTTCTTGCATAGTTGAAGCGGTACTGCCTTAGATACATATTGTTTGCTTCAATTCCAGACTCAGTAAAATTTAGCAATCCAGTGCTGTCGTTCTCCTCGATGAGCTCAGCACTGTGTGCAAGAACAATGTGGGTACTTGGAGTGATCTCTATCCACGGAATTGACTTATCCAAAAGAGATGCATTACGGCAAAATTCTTTGTACTCTGCATCGTTAACCTTCTTGCTAGAGCTAATGATGAAGAGAATGACTGCTATATTCCAAATTATGCTGTCAATTCTGGATTTCAGCTCAATATTAGCAATCTCTTCAGCCAACAAGCTCCTATTGCTGGTGTTTAGCATAACTCTAGCAATGTTGCCTGCTGTGGATGTGCCCCCATGACCTACTTGATCAGGTTTCTCCAAGGTCAATGATGTTTCTTCTTTCACTTAAGCCTGGACCTGCACTATTCCCTGCTTTAGAAGCTCCAAGGGCCTGGAAACACGATTTGATATATCTACTTTTGCTTCAGACCATAAATAATGAGTTGCAGTTGCATTGTAACAGATTTTAAAGATCCAACCGAAGCATCTCAAAAAGATTGTGTAGAGGATGAAGGTTGTTCATGTCTTCTGTGGTAATTGGATCTTGAGTTATACCTTTACGAATATTGTAATCACCTGTCTTACGATTTCCTTCACGATGGATCCCTGTTTCACAATTGTCAAGTGTCTGTTCCAAAGAATGATCAATTTTTAAACCAGATGAGATGAAGTCAACATCGTTACATTCTTTCTTACTGTAGGTACATAAACAGCAAAAAACTCCCCCCAAACAGTAACAGTACTGTGGAGCTTACCATCAATCATCGGAAGGGATGCACTAACTTTTAAGTATATATGTTTATTGAAATGTTGAACGACAGATGTCGGACATTAGTTTCACTGCAGGGAACATCCAGTTTCATGCACATCTGTTTTCGGACTTCTTCAAAGGCTGGTTATTTGTCAAATCTGGTTTTTTACAGTAATTGAAGATTTCAAATAGTTGAATGTTGGTGATGTGGTTCATCTTGTTTGTATCAACAAATAGAGATTAACAGCAAAATATAATTTTCCGTATGTCTTGCAAGCCGTTATTTCCCTGGTGACACTTCCAGATCACTGTATGCAAAATGGAAAATTTCCCTTAGGACCGTTAAATTACGAAACCCAAATAATTTGTGCTATTTCTGCTAAACTTCATTGATATGTGAGATCAAACACTGGAATTGGCATTTCTAATCCTGAAATTCTGTCCAATATACCGTATAAATACTTGGAAATAGGCTAAAATTGGGCAAAATTACAGTGAAATTGAGCCTTCCCATCCTTAATGATTAGATATTAACTCCCAAATACTACAAATGGATTCAGCAGCACAAAAAACCTAAAGGTGGAGGTCTCAGACACGAAATCTGGTCGAAAATTAAACAAGTTACTTACATTTTAGTAAGTCCTGGATCGCCATTTGAGCCAGGAGGCGAAAACATTTTTGAACGAAACTGTAGATTTTATTTATGTTCCCAAGAGTGAAATTTTCTCAACCAAGCGTATTCGGAAAATTGCCTATCTCACAATTTGAAATTCAGAAGCTTAAAAAATTCCATCTCAGAGGCTTTTTGCTATCAAAACGTCCATATGAAGGCCTGGAGACAAATTTGGACAAACATTCGGAATATAACTGCGCACTTTGTCGTGCAAACTCTAAGAAAAGAGCCAAAAAACAGAAAAGTAAACCAGAACACACCCAAATGACCTTAATCAACACAGATAGTTAAATCAAATGTGTCTGTTGATCTAAGAATACCCTAAAAGGGAGGTATTGGGGACTTTTTTGATATCAAGTCAAGTTCTAATAGAAGCTACAATATAAGCTAGGTTCGAAGTGCAAGATACCAGCAAAATGCTAAGTTCCTCAATTGATGAACTTTAAATGGCTATATCTTGGGATGTATTTGGAGTTAGGAGATAAATGAGACCATTTTGGACAGAATTTTGCATGATCTTTCCGAATCTATAGGTTTCAAGTCATTTTGAAACAGTTGGTAAAAATCTACATGTCCGCCTGCGAGCCCACTGTGCGCTGAGAACGTGGTGAGTGAAACAGGCCATTGCGGAGAAACTGAGATTTTGTTTCTTTAATAACAATGCTTTAGTCCAACAAAGTGGATTTAGTCAAGAATCCGTTTCTGAGAGCTGCAGACTCCATTAATCTATCGTTCAAGACATTGTTAAGTTATACTCTATGGCTACATAGGCATACAGAGTTATTTTACTATTCATAGTATATGACGTTGCTTCATTTCATATCTATATTATAGGCAATTCATATTGTGTTTGTCGTGTGATGAGTATGTAGTTCAATCTTGCATATTCATTCTGTTTTAGCAAATCATATCTCTTCATTCTATTTTAGCAAACCATATATCAGTCAAATAAACTCATAAGTTGTTTATTTGCTGTGTTTTTGTGGATAGTGGGACTAAGGAATGAGTTTAGCGTATCCTGTAGCCGAAATATGGTGCTACAGTCAGAGTAAAGCAAAGAAGGCCAAGGCCCGCAGAGAGCTGGTATGAGGCCTGGGGCAGATGAAAACAGCATGGCTCTTAGCGATGTCATAACAAAATTACTCATTTGGTTGGGTAACGCTTGTCATCTTAGCTATTGAAATCAAAATCCGACATATATTGTGATATCTAAGAGCTGTTCTGACTTACGCGAAAATCCAAACTATAAAGTCTGACATGGGCACAGAAAAAGTATAGCATTTATAACAAGCGGATCGGGACCCCGCAATTTTTTCCCATTTGTGAAATATCCGACTTTGGCGAATTCAACATACGCGAGTTTGAGTGTATTTCGATGATACAAAAGCACTAGCCATTTAGAACATAGAGTCAAAAGTTAAAGTCGGGGAATAAGTAGTGGCCGACAATTGCAGATGTGTCCAGAATGGAAGATCACCGTCCAGTGGAATCCTTATTATATGGTGAATTAGCAGAGGGAACACGTACTGTTGGTCGGCCAAAACTCAGATACAAAGACACTTGTAAAAGTGCGCTGAAGCGTGGTAATGTACTTGGACAATGGATGGCTAAGGTAGAGAATAGAACTGAATGGAGACACGTGATTCGTCAAACTCGCAACAAAGTGAATGAGAATAGAGTGAATGCATATGAGAAACAAAGGGACAAGAGGACAAGGAAAGAGAACTAAAGCAATAAACTATTTATTATATTTTATGCTTAAATTGGACTGTGTCCGTATTGATTTTTTGTCGTACCCGCTTCGGGACTAGGCGTATTAGTACTATTATTATTATTACATTTGCAGACCAAACTGTCATGTTTACTATACGAGTGTTCATCTCAGGAGTGTAATATAGAACTCTCAACATTTTCATAGGTCTGTTGAAGGTCATTATGTTCTAAAATGCGAATAGTGTGCTTAAACAAAGAGTAAATAGATCATGTCAATGTCATAAAAGGAACTCTTGAGGCGGCCTCAAAATCTCCACAATTGAACAATTTAAATTCAAAATGGAAGTTGAAAATATAATCAAGAGGTAAGCTGATCTCGAGAAGAATAAATCATAACACTAGATCTCAAAAAAATTGGTCAAGGTGATTGCTTTGAACACAGCAAGCATTAATGAAAGTCTAACGTATACTACTATTGCAGAACATTTACAGAAATCCTGACAAAAACTGGTCTGCTTTCACATACTTTCGGTTAAGTCTGTAATTTTCTAAGCAAGTTTTCTTTCCGCACTTTGAAGACTAGATGATTTGAATGTTGAATTCTACAACTAAGGCAACTCTGCAAGCAACACCTTATTTGAGAGGGACATGTATACATAACAAATTTTCATGAGCTAAATAATGAAAAATAAATTAGAATTTGGCATAAACTTACGAATGATAACTCTGAGCTAAGCCGCATGTAGCCCGGTGCTTTGTAAGAAACCTGTTCTCCAAATCAATAACAGTTTCACCAATCAAATCATCGCGTCCAATTAAATCATAATCCATAATTTTCACTTTCAGGTCTTTAGATATTGGAATTGAGGCCTCCAATTCAAACATCCTAACAAATGAATAATAAAATTCTTCATCTATACAACACCAATGCTAAAATTTGTCGCGCAAATAATAGCACTTACAGGCAAAGAAAGGGGGTAACAACATTTCATTCCATTACAGTATTCTAGTGGAAAAATTATTCTGGATTACTACCAATTGCCACCAAGTAAATCTCTCATAGGAAAACTATTTTCTAGAAATACATCTACTATGTATTCCACACTTGAAGGCGAAAAGAGTTTCGGGCTGGAGGCATAACCGTTAAGAATGAAACCACAAAGACTTACAGATAAAGCTCCATCTATATAGCCTTCTAACGGGAAAGAAATAAGTCTACAATGCCCCGTCTGGCACACTGTCACCCATAATTGGTAAACACAACTTGATTCCAAACTTAAGTTCTATATACCTTCCAAATACTGGAGCTATTGTGTTTGGGCAATAATTGTCTTTATCACTGAGTTTCTTCTTTCCAAGCTCTATCACAATGTATGGGTCGGCCTGCATACAAAAATTTTAACTTCAGCAAATTGAATTCATCCTGGAAAATGGCCATCCTTTTGCAAATATATGACATATCCAAACTTTGCCAAGATTCATCTTGGCCATATATGGAAATGGAAAACATTTAATATTCTGCAATTGCAACTACGGTGCGATCACTATCACCACTAAATAATGAATATTGATACGACAACTCAAGGCATATAGTAATATCCGCCAAAAGACAAGGTGAATGAAAGTAAATTATCTCAGATTTTCAACGTTGTTACTAAGCTGCAATGGGGCACTAGCAGGGTTGCCACTACAATTTAAATAAAAAAAACTCCTTGATTTTCCCTGATACTTTCCGTGAAAAGCTACTCACTTTCCCCTGATTTTCTTGATATTTCTATAATCCTCAACTAGGATTTTATGATTTCTTTGGACAGATATGGGGTTAGGGAGAGCCTTTACCCTCTCCTCGCTATTCCATTTGGTGGCTTCATAAAACATTTGTCTTGGTTTATTTCAGTTCTAAGAAAGTAAAGGATTTGAGGTGAAAAGAAACTGCTGATGGGCTTGTGAGTTGTGAGGTATAAAACAATAACTTTCATTCAAATGTAAAGGTACGTTTCCTTGGCCTTTACATGACAACAGACATGGAAATTGCTCTTTCTGCTGGGACTACACCAAAATCTATCACAAAACTACTTTCCCTAAAGCAAATTAGATCACACACTGCCAATAGTCATTGAAAAACCCAAACATCATAATGCTGGACATATTTTTACCCGGTTTGATTTGAATGACAAGAACGCGAAAAGTATTGAAAATCAAAAGAAACAAAAATTTCTTGAATTTGTAGCTCAACTCTACTACCCATACAGTGCTCTGAATATTTTGAATAAAACAGTGGTATCACTTACCAAAACTTCAAGTAAAATGACGATCAGTAGAATTAGGAGTTGTAGAATAAGCCAAAGTGATAGGACTAGATGAAACATGGTATTTTTCTTGTGAAAAATGGGAACAACTTCCCTGATTTCTAGTAAAATCTCTCTTTTTCCCATGATATTCCCTGATCCAACATAAAATTCCCTGATTTTCACTGACTTCCCTGACAGGGTGGCAACCCTGACTAACTTTGTAATATTAGGGCATGCGAGGGTTGCAGGACTCGCGAAAGAAAGAAAAGATTTTTTTTGCTAGCAAGGAACAAAATATGTCAAACTAAAAAACGTCTTGCGTGGAATGTATATTAAAAATTAATAAACGGGGGGGGGGAGGGGATTGGAATAAGAATGTCCAGAGTGGAAAAAAATCAAAAAATTAATAAGCGGCGGGGACGAGAGTATGAATTTCCTACGACTTGCGTCATATTTTGTGAATTTTCAAAGAATGTACGAGATCTATCTGAGTGATATGCCCCTTGAATGCATGAATAATAATTAAATTCGTCTAAATTGAACTCCCAGCAGACTTAGTCTTTGAATATATGGAACAACAGACATTTACTCTACTAGGGAAAATGTGCACACAAATCAAACAAATCAAAACAGGCTAAGATAAGAAGAAATTAGATTCAATTTGAAACAACTTCTTCAAATCCCGGAAAGGCCACGTGCTTTAGTCGCCTTTGAATGGCTCTTCAGCACTGTGAGGCAGGCAATGAAAATACTCATAATGGACTCAAACTCTGACGATCAGGGACTATGCAATGTTGACACTCGATTAAATTACAATGTAGAGAAATGCAACAAATAAATTCACACCTTTCCACCCGAATCTTGCGGCTGCAGTTCAATTCCCTAAAACGAAAATATGAAAGCTTGACACTAATCTTGAATTAACTTCTATCTTATGATAGAAATCAACTTCCTCTTATGTAATAGACTAATTAAACACCCATGAAGCAACTCAAGCATCAATAAACATCAAAGCACACTAAATGACATATAAAAACTGCCATTGTTGTATTATGGGTTTTGAAGAGCCAAAAGCTGATTCAAAAACAAAACAAATAAAACAAAATTTGTATCCAGCTCATTGCTCTTAAATGAATGTAGAGTAAGCGTACTAAAATACTGACAAATTCTGGGCAATCAAATGCAACATACTTCTACAAAATTATAATAAACAGAAAGTCCATTACATACTATTCCAGGTAAATAAGCATAACTTTTGTGCACACTAAAAGATGCATAATCAAACAAGATAGAAGAAATAAGTGAATTCATACCTTGACTACATACACACGGACAATGCAATCTACCACAGAATTCTGCGGAAGCTTGGTAAAATACTTCGGCGGTTGTGGTAAATTTGGGTCAGCAGGTAATGGATATACTTTAAGCAAACCCTAAGAGAAAATAGACACTTTCTCTTACAAAATTACCAATAACCAAACACGCAGAAAATTAGGCTATAAGATATCAGTTGCAAAGAAGTTTGCCAATAAAAGTACAATACCATTTATGTCTTGTTCTAAGCATCAATAATGAAAAGAAACCTAACAATGGGGGGGGGGGGGGGAGCAAATGCTTACCCAACTACCTCTAGCAAATGAAGAGGTTTACTTCAAGGCATAAATTGTAGCAGAATTAAGAAAATCAACCATATCAATCCAACATCTTCAGGACTTTGCAAAAAGCTTTCCATTAAGAAAAGTGTCCACTCTAAAGAAAATTGCCGTTTCTGAGTGTGTAAGAGCTCAAAAAGCACTACTATCATTGAAATGGCTCATATCTTACTGAACAATAAAATGCTCACAAGTGTTGTTTTTTCTGAGTTAGTTTGTCATTTGAACTAAAGTTCCCTTCTACAGACAATGATGCTCCTCCATACAAAAAGAGCTGAATATTGGTCTTTTTCACATATTTAAATTTCTGAAGGTATATATCTTAACTATTTCTCATACTACTCATAAGGGACCGTTTACACAGTATGCAATCACTTCTCCCAGCATTTTTGACACCCCAATCCATGTAATCAACTGTAATTATTGCTTTGACCCCCTTTCCTGACTTATGTCATCATTTACTTTAGTCCCCCCCCCATCTCGAGCACAGCTGACACTGAAGTATAGCAGTGATATTCAAAATATAACAAGTCATGCTTATACTATACTCAAGCTTTTTCAAAATGTCTTATGGCAAGCTGTCATCATCAATCACAAAATGTTGTATTTCATAGTTAGCCCTGACCAACCTGACCTTTCTAACTTGACGGCCTTGCCGCTTTTGTTATCAATCGGACTACCGTATTTGATCTATTGAACTCCATCTTCCCTTCTAACGCCCTTCCTAATTAACGCCCACCCTAAAAGTGAAAATAGTGAATTAACGCCCACTTCCTTTCTAACGTCCACTTTCAACTTAACGCCCCAACAAAGAGATCCATCATTTAACGGCAGTCCAAATCAATTTGCGAACATCACGGAATCTGAAGAGGAAGATCCCAACGATCCACAAAATTTGATCGACTGACGGTAAAAGTGATGAAGAAATCTGTACAGATCAGTGCTACCATCTTGAGAATTCTTAGTCATTTGCTTTGCTACAAAAATTTTTAATAAATTTTTGCATGGTTATTTTGAGTTTATTCTATAATGAACTGGTAGTATGTTTACACTTAATTCTTATTCTAATTCTTAATTCTATTTTCTACTTTATTTTGTATATTTTCTTTCTTCTCTATTTTCTGCGTTGTATCATTTTTCTGGGATTCCGGGAAGAAATTCAAAGGATAAGGTACAAAAATTTGCCTTGAAACTTTTTTAATTAATGCCCAATTCCCAATTAACGCCCTACCTAAAAACTCTGAAATCAAATTAGCGCTACATAGATCAAATACGGCATCCTATATATCTGATGACCTAGTAAAACAAGTGATATCACTTAAAATCACTGTTAATACAGGCACAGTATCACTGCACTGAAAGGCAAGGGTGTTTTAGACTCCATTTTTTCCAATAAATTTGTATTTCTTTCTATCCCGATTTTCACTACAGGTTTTTCTCAGATGAGCACCGAAGAAAAATACTACTCAATCAAAGTTTCTTTAGGAGAGTCCTTTTCGGCAATTCTAGTTTATAGAGGGTAAAATTAAAAAAGATTTTCTGCCTTGTTGGACCAAATCATAGAGGTCCCCCCATGTCACTACACAGAGTTTATCAGCCCACCCAGGTATAAACTTGCGATCTAACGTAACGGCACTATTTGTGAATTGTACATTAACATCTAGTGATGGCAGATATCTATCTGAAAATTGATCCAGCGTACATTGATGAGGGGATTTCAGTGACTACTTCGTAAAGAGAGAACAACAAGGAAGAGGTTGCGAAAAGGAGAGAGATATACAAATATACAAAATGCCTGCTTTTACAGTCAAGTAGTTTTTGAAATTCTGTTAAGATTGAGGACACAATCAGGTTTCTATGAATGCTTCAGTTCATCAATTCACAAAAGCGCTTCGAAGATTTGCTACGTGGGCGCACCTCATAATATTCAAGGAACCAACTGGGTGTGGCATAAAATCGAGAAAAGTTTGCAAGCATAACTAAATAAAAATACAATACTCTGTTGTGTCGCCAGACATTGGCAAAGCAATATCTAACAAGCTAATGATAGCAACTCTAATATCTTGCAAATAATACGACCTGGAGTATCCTATATACCTTAAGTTCCCCGCAAGTTGGTTCGTCTTCGTCATCATCATCCTTCCCACGTTTAAAATGGAACGTATCCACAAAATCATTAAAGCTCCCAAAATCTTCAACCTCTTCAAGCTCCTTTCGATAGATCTGAAAATAAAAGTAATACGTAGGGAGAAAATTAAATTGGATAACAGCTATTTACGTTACAGTTCACAAATAACGCATGCTAAGTACAGATTCTACTTCTACGGCTTCTTTTTGCATATAGAAAGCAACTGAAAGAAACTGCTATATACCTAGAGGTTTCACATACCCAATCTACTACTAATATCAACATAATATTTTGATGTATTGGTAGAGTCAAATTTACGAGAACTTGGTACTGGCCTAGTGCGTTTAATCTTTTGTGGATTTCTGGGCCGTCCAGAAACATGTAGTCTACGGTCTGATGGTCGCATTCTGGATTCGCCAAAACATACACTGACGACAATTTTCGGATCATAGGGCAAGCAAGATCGTCCTTTCATTTAGGTGCTTTGGAATCAGTTTACATTAAGACTCAAAACCCAGTCTTGTGTAAACAAAAAGAGTTCATTTTCTCACTTGGACTTTTCACGTAAACAATGGTGAATAGGTGCTAATTGGCCAATCATAGGGCCAAATAGACGCATTATTCATCATATCATGTGTACTCGCATCTGGCTATATATTTCGATTCACCCTTCGGTCGCTATCCGACGTTTCATACTCTGACGAGTGTCGGACGAAAAAAGCTATCAGTATGCTAAAACAATGTTCCCGCTTTTTCGTGCTATAGTGAAGTTCTGTAGTACCAACAGACTTTTCAATTATCAGTCAATTAAAATATCCCTGTTTCAATTATCAGTCAAATTTCTTTTGCTATGTAACAAGAAAGTTTTTGTGCAATCTTTTACTTTTTCACTTTATGATGAATGCTTTCTTAAAATGCTCAATAAAAGGAGTTTACGACATGAAAGAGCTTGAGTATTATATTATCTCAAATCATTCTTAACTGTCATTGATTTTGAGATTTAATTTAATGTTCTTATAGACTATATTCTTTCAAAATATATTTTGAGGGGGGTTTCATGTCATAATTTTATGTAACATAGAGGGGGGTATCAGCCCAAGTGTTGCAAGCTGTTACATAGGGGGGTGGGGGGTCAGCATGACAATTTTTTCTGTTACATATTTTTGAGTGACCCCCATACACTTTTAAAGCATGTAGGAGCCAGCTCCTGCAATTAAATGGCACCATTACATTTCCGGTAACTATAGTGCTTCTGTGAGCAACTGCAGTAACAAAACTGCTTACAAAGAAAAGGTGCTGTTCTGCAGGCAGTTTTGTTTGTCACCATTTTTCTCTGCATTCAACAATATATTGGATATGTGCTGCCTTACAGTCAATACGATTGGTAAAATTAGATGAGGATAATCAAATTTGGACTTCATTAGATTTCTCTTCATAGATCATACTTCTTGAAAGAGCACCATTTGGTAGAATAGCAAAAGAGTTGTTTACACAAGGAAAATCACTTTTTACATAGAGGATCCTACTTTCTCAGTACATTTTACATAAGTATGAAAAAAGCAGGAGGCTCAAATCAGGCAAAAATTAACAAACATTTAGGTAACAAAGTCAGGCTGAGCTTTAACAGCCAACTTGGAAAAACTGTTTGTTTTTTCAAGAAGATATTCTATTAAACTGGAAGCAGAAAAAGATGTCTCTCAATTAGTTGTTAGTAAACAGTAGTTCTTGTCTCACAGTTGCCTTGTTGATGTAGGAGATTTCAAGAATTTTGAGAAACATCTAAGGCTGGATTTGATAAAATATTAAGAAACATCCAAGCTGAAAACAGATGGTGTTTCTAATACAGGAAAAGCCATAGGATGGCGTGGTTGACTAGACCCTCATTTCTTCCCATAGATGATCCTTGAGTTTCATGAAAGTTTGGTGATAAGATTTAGAGAGTTGCATTCTATATTTAGAATGTGGTGCTGATATGCTGCAATAGCAACAGAAATGGAAGCATGTTGAACTAGACAAAATAATTAGCTTTGAGGTTTCAGAACAGGAAATGATAAAAAAATAATATCTCTCCAGGCCCTTACCCCCCTCTTCCCTCCAATCTTTTGTTGAAAAAATCACCACTGAAAAAAGTAAATGCTGCATTTAGCTCAGCGCAATTTTTAAGGGAACTTTAATACAATCTGTAAATATTACTGTGTTTTGGGTATAGGGCCCCTTCAAAACAGTCTATGCTGAAAGACAACCCTCCTAAAATTATTCAAATGAAATGAAATGAAAGTCTCAAGAAGTGCACAGAATGAGTAAAGAACCTCACATTTCATGTAGAACTGCATTTTAAAAAAACCCTGCTTCAGGATATAAGTCAGTATCAAACCTCATTTCACTCATCAATAATCAGCCTACTGTAGAGAAATAGCAAAGCAATTCATTGTCTCTCTTGGAAAATCCAGTGACTTAAAGCCCTCCTAGCCAAGAGGAAGCATCATGCCCAACCCAACCCACAGTTTCAAAAATTAATTTTCTCCCAAAAATCGATCAAAAATTGATGATGGAGAGCCCTTTAGTGTTTGATCACCTTCAAAAGACCTTTAGCGGCATACTAGAAAGCTCTGAACATATCTTTGTCTTTCTGAGTCTTCATCGCTAGTGCTTTAAATGCTACCCTTGCTACTGTTTCAATCCTTCTTGCACAATTAAAGAAGTAAAATTGAGCTTCCTCTTTGATACTCGTCATTTACTCGTTTCTTGACGAAGCATATTTGGTGCGACGATGGCCATTCCAATATGGCGCCGATAAAAACCGATGGGCTTCACAAATCTAACCCATCAAACAATAGGTTGCTCGATCCAGTCCTTTTTACAGATCAGTGCCTCCACATCAATAAATCAGATGCAATTTCGCATAATGAGTACATGTTCAACTGAACATTCTGCAACCAAGAAAGAATTCAATCCTGATAATTGTAATTGTGATCATCGTGATAATCATACAGAGAGTTACAGGCTGCTAAGTGGACTTTTCACTGATCAGTGGACTTTTCTATTGATCAGTAGCAAACAGAAAAACGAAAACGAAGAAAAGGTACAGTAGCTTGCGATCCGATACACATCAGTGACCATGGTTAAACTTAGGAGCGAAACAGTCGAAGTTGACGTATTGATTCTACAGTATTCAAGTTTTGAAGTTAAATCGATCTAGGAAATATATCCGCAAATCTTAAACACCTAAATTTATCTAACCAGTGAAGTTTTTGAACTCTCTCTATTGAAAAACTGCCTGTTTATAACGGAGGTATACAAATGAGAGAAAATTTAATATTTGAAGTATACATATCTGCAGAATTCTGAAGCACAGGATAGTGTCAGTATCAGGCTAGCTGCATGGAAAATAGTCCTAAATTTTCCATTCACAAAAGTTCAAATATCATCAATAGGCAAAAACCCCCGCCAAATCAAACACTAAACCAACGAAGAGTGACACTTTCACTTGAAAGTTCCAAAGTTTCGTTGAGAGACCTGGTGGGAACTTTTGTTGTGCAATGACAGAAAGGGTGGGTACTTTTGGTTTCATCGTTGCGTTTACATATCAGGTAGGGCTATCTCAGTCGACCCCAATTTGATCTTGATGATGTGGCAGACGAAGTGAAAGAAGGTAATTGAAAAGCAGTTAAGAATGACAACAAAACCAAAATTGATAATTGCAACACCACACGAGACTAATTTCCTATTTTAACGTTTACGGAGCTTTCAATGATATAGAAGCGCCAAATATATCATTGGAAGCTTTCCTGCCGAGTCAGAAAGAGGCTTAAATGAACTCTGCGAAAAACAATGACAGTTGCAGCCGAACCCTAGGGTGACCCCTAGCTTGTCGAGTCTGCATGCAAAGTAGGACTATGTTTTGGCTCCTCTGGTAGGGTGACTCTCCTAGGAGAGACCCTACCTCCGTGTAAACAGGCCCAAAGAGGTAGTATGCCAGAAAATACAATAACAACAGTCGTTTTGACAAGAGTCAACTGACTGTTTTGATATCAATTGACAGATGCCTCGATATCAATAATTGACAGATGCTTCGATATCAATTGACTCTTGGTTTGATATCAATTGACATTTGTATTGATGCATTTGCCGAAATGCTTCGATTAAACACCCGGGGGCGTCTACTCGAAGGGGCGTTGAAAAGAGGGAGGCGTTTATTGAATTTTTGTACGTTTTCCTTCCTAGGCAATATATATATATATATATATATATATATATATATATATATATATATATATATATATATATATATATATATATATATATATATACACATATATATATATATATACACACACACACACACACACATATATATATATATATATATATATATATATATATATATATATATATATATATATATATATATATATATATATATATATATATATATATATATATATATATATATATATATATATATATATATATATATATATATATATATATATATATATATATATGTATATATATATATATAGAGTTTACAAAAACATCTAAATCTAGTTCAAAGTCTTCATCAAAATCGTCTTCCTCGATGATGTTAAAAGGAGAAGCTCTTCCATCAGAACACTAGTTGCCTTCTTAGCAGGGAACCATCTCATCTTTGCCACTATCAACTGTTAACGACATAGGGACGTCTACTCAATGGGGGCGTTTAATAGAAAGGGGCGTTTATTGAAAAAGAAACTTAAAATGGGAGGCGTTTATTCGAGGGAGGCGTTAAAAAGAAGGGGGCCTCTAATCGAAGCATTACGGTAATGATTCGATTTTTAAACGAAACATTCGAACATTTGAGGGTGAATGGCACTAGCAAAGAAAAGATATAAAATGAGGAGTTTGTAAACAATTTCATTTTCTTTAAAATAAATAAAGGGGGTTCCTAATAAGGTCCGGGGGGGTTGGAAAAAAATAGAAAAATTAATAAGTAGGGGGACGTATATCTGGCACCTGAGAGTACACATTGCGCTCATTACCATCCTCCTGTGACTGCTGCACACTACCACGGGCAGAGAATTGGCTCGCACCCAGAGATCGGATGCAAAAAACTCACTACGCCAGCTCGCATTCAGCTGCCTATCTCCCCTCAGCCCTTAAACTACTGGAGATGCCAAACTCTTTGTTATACATACCATCAATTTGTCATATCCTTTATCCAAATATACGCCAGCTTTCTGTAAGTCTCCACTTGAAGCATAGTACTTTGACCACCAATCAATTCCTTCATCTGTTGACAATTCCTAGAGAATAAAATAACCAAACATAATCAAGAATACACAAGAAAAACAACGGGGAATAAGTACAAAATAGCCTTATCTACCAATAAATTGTATATAATACCGTAGTTGGTATAGATTACAATACTATTGACTATATGTTCTCCTACGATTTGACTGACAACTCAAATTATCTACCTATGACAATATTATATCATGATTTGGTTGATAACATTACGATCTGTTTAAAGTATATTATAAAGTTCATCATAGAGCAAAATGAGAGAAATTACTACAATGCTAACTCACAAGCTCAAAATTATTTTGGATTAATAGTAGTATTAGGATTTCATTTATAATTTTAAAACTTTCAAAATAACGTATATGTTAATACATATAATACAACCATTTACTATTTAAATAAATCACAAGAATAAAAAGGTTCCCGTATAACCAGTGAAATATTTGAGATAAAATCTTGATTTAAATTTAAAGGAATATGAAAGTTAAGCTTGAATTAATTGAAAGGAGTACGCAAATTTAATATTCTGTGCAAGTTGTTTGATATTTGAGACTCCTCTCCTTGGGTAAAACGATTCCTCGATGGCCAGAAAATATCTTATTTTAAACTACCAGAAAAGAAAATATTGTATTATAGCCTATCAGACTTAAATTACGTAGACTTGTTATTCACAATAAAACAGATAGTTTCTAATAAGTTCAGAAGCACATACTGTGTAGAAAGTAGCAAAATCTTGAAATACTTCAATTAAGCTCCTTGGAGAACTGAACGAATAAATATATAATAACGTTCAAAAAAATATTTATTTCCACAGCTACGACAGCTATCTTCAATTTTAGACTTAATGCGTTGTTTAGATTTCTTACAAAAAGATTCAGAATACTGCGTCTAGCACCCTTTAATTGAGGAACTTCCAAGTGTTTAGTCTTTTTAAATTTGAGCCTTTTTGGGACACCACGTCCAAGAACTTTTATCACTTTCTTCATAGGCTGTAGAGAAAGTTAAACCACTGAATACTGTAAGGCAAAACAAAAGTAGCCATTCTAAGATAAATTGTTGAGATTGAGGTTATCAATAGAAGCATACTATACGTTACTTTAGTTTAAACACCGGTATAACTCAAAACATTTTTAGAATGATACTCGCCTAAGAATACAACATCAGCAAAATGATCAAAAGGAATCTAATAAAGAATACAACTGGTAAAATATTGAAACATATCACTTCCAAAAAGTGATCACGAAGGATACTAATCAATCCTGGCTGAGAATGTGGTAACGAAGTAGAAGAGTAATGGTGTGAGCGCAAGCTACTCTTGATTTCGCATATAAACTACGCAACCAAAAAGAGTTCGGCGCAAAATCTTGGGATATTTACTTCGGTATCTTATCCACATTGTGGATCTGTTATTGCAAAATATTATTATCCTGCTCGCTTTTCACATATTCAAATCCACACCATGGTTAACACTTTGGAAGGATCATTCCCTTCATGAAACAGTTTCTATTAGAACATCTTTTAGCCAAGTATTGAACTTTTCTTAGCCTTTCATGATTTGAGTTTTGCACCATTTTAGCAGCATAGCAAAACTGTTTGAGTTTGCATATAGGAACCTGCAAAGTACGATGCAATTAATTACATCAATTAAGGATCTTCTTGTCCCTTTTTGTGTGTCTCAAATGCATGAAAGTCAATTAGAATCTTAATGAAGACATTGCTGTCATTCCCGGAGTACATTTGTTCCGACCTCGCTTAAGAAGGTTCATAAAAGAAACAATTATGCTGCCGGGACAGTAGCTGGGGGGGGGGGAGGGGGGAGTCGATGCCATCAGACATCTTTGAATTGCTCAGCACCCATACCTCAAGATGGTCCAAGGTCAAAACTGTACCGAATCAAAAATGGTTCTCACAACTGAGGTAATTTACATTTTACAAAAAAACTGCGCAATAATTGGATCTGCTCTAAGTTTTCTTTTCTGAAAATATTTGAATGCAAGATGATTAGTAAAACTCAACAGAAGTTAAAGGCATCCATGTCACCATAAGAGCGAGAAAGCGATAAGGAAGTAACTCCAACCAGAGCTGGATGGATAGCATGATAGGTCTATGAATAAACCAAGTAATTGTATCAAACGCTTAAAAAGTAGAATACGGCTCAAATACCCTTTTCTTTTTCTTCTCCTCAATGTCAATAGATACATCACTTCCTGTAAGAAAGAACCATTTTCATGTAACATTTAAGCAATGAATTACATAGAGAGTGATGATTGTTAGGAAAAAATATCAGCGCAGTTCAGCGTTCAGATCATTATCATAATTATACTTCAAAATCCCTGTAGCTCATTCAATCTGCAGTAATTAGAAAGCGGTACACCGTATTACATGTGTTAGGTATCTTAGATTGCTACTGGTATCCAGATTAACGTAAGTCGTACAATTAATGTATTAGATATAATCCTGTAGTTTAGAGTTTCACGCAGTAATGCCACAGCATTCGCAGCAATCCATGATTAAATAATATATGCGACGTGCAAGATTATGGAAACATTAACAAAATATATACTGTTTCTTGTTTGTGTAACTATGTAGAAATTAGAAACTTGTCGTACCCTATATTAATGCGTGCAAAGTTTTAGTTGCTCAGTTGGTTGGCTGATAGCTGAGCATCGTGTCGTGTACAACTAAAGTTTAATATCAGAATGAAATGCTTAAAGGCATAGAGGAGTTTCTCTGAGGAGTTATCTTCGGGGCTTTCAACCCGTGAATCAGTGAAGGAATAAATCACAAGATCTATAACAATGATTAAGCTACAAAGTGATACGAATAGTATTGAACTATATGTTGGTCTATTAAGAAGCAAATGAACCAAAGAATAAAGATTTTTCTCAGCCAAAGTGAATCAAAAAGCTAAAACTACTTGAACTGTTCAAAGGAGTAACAGAAATGCAAAGAATATGAGAAAAACGAACCTTTACGCTCTGAAACTCCTTCTGAAACAGCTGAAAAAGGAGAAGGTAGTCCTTCGGTAGTCTTTCAACTCAAATTAAGTTCTACAGCAAACTATGCTTATGTACTCGAGGGCACAAAAGAATGCATTCAAAATAAAGTAAGGAATTCCCGGAATAAAACTCAAAATACGGGAGGTGTGTAAAATCATAATTCTAACCAGATGCTTTGACTAACTAAAGCCTGGTTCATATAAGGGCCATTCAAAACATACATCATGCAAATGTTGAAAACGTTTCCAGCTCTTTTTGACCCCATTGTCACGCACTACACAAAACAAATTGACCAACATCATAGTATGGTGTCACAAAATGTTTCATTTAGAAAATGTAGTGCTTTAAGTCGATTGGGGAACTGAGGTCATATTGTCAAGTTGCTCTGTACTAACCAGAGCACTTTGGAATTCGTAAATGGGCTAAGTTAGAGATTAAGTTACGCTAATTGAGTACCCGAAAAAGTATCAGCAAACATATGCATCCGAAGTTCTGTAGACACAAGCAGAACACATGTTTTTCGCAACATTTAACGAAAGTTTATTGCCTTTAACATTACGGATATTTATATCAGAAGCTTAATAGCAAAAACCTATGTCATCAGCATTCATGGAGACGACAGAATTTAGGACAGCCTGTGGTAGAGAATATATATACGAAAAAGAGGAGGTCCTAAACATGACCATTGGGGTACACCAACATGTATCTTCTCGATTTTAGAACTGACACCGTTGATCCGGAAGAACTGCTTTCGGTTGTACAAGTATGATTTAAACCATGCGAGTCCTCACTGTTGAGCAGCATAACGCTTCAATCGTTTCGAAAAAAATTCATGATCAACAGTGTCAAATGCTTTATTAAGGTCAATGAAGATAGATCCACAAGCATGCGAAGATCAACCCTGCTGTACCAGTATTGAGTATTTTCTAGTAAGTGGGTTGCAGTGGAAGGAAGGCACCTGGAGGCAGATTGGCCAGATGAAAACAAGACGTTAACAACCATATGTTGATACACCTGATTTGCTACCGGCTTTTGAAGATCCTAGCAGTGACTGGTAAGACTGATATGGGGCGACAGTTTGACTTACCAGCCTTGTCTCTATCTATAAAAATAGGAGGAACCCTAGCAATTTTCTATTAACTCTGGATAGGTACTTGTTTCAACTGACGTATTAACTAAGATAGCCAGAGAATTTCTAATAGACGGTAGAGCAAGATTCAAAACGAAACTTGAGATATTATCAACCCCGAAGCTCTTCACTCTGAATTCCTGCACTTGAATAGTTCTGAAATGAAATTTTGTATTACTTTGTTCACTTCAAAAATTACCTGACAAAAGGGGACTTGGTGTACAACTGATTTTATAAGCAAGGTCTTTGCCTACTAAGCAGGAGCAACTGTTTATTACATCTGGAATTTATTGTTGAGAACAGTTTGAGAACCAGGTCCAACTCCTTAACATTATCAACGGTACTTTGGACCTCTTATTGAGAGGTTCATTGATATTCTTCCATGATTCCTTGATATTCCCCTAGCATGCTGAGACCTTGTTGTTGTAATATTCCATTCTAACCTGGCTATTCCGAGAGTCGACTCTGTTGCGAATTTTCTTGTAAGAGTCCGTTATCAGCGTGGACTTACCTTTCACAGCAGAACTTTTTACCTTATATTTTGTCCACATCACTTCCTTCAGTCTTTTATCAATCCAAGGATTTGATAACAGACTGAAGGAGGTGATGTGTACAGGAGATAAGGTAGAAAAGGTTTTCGTAAAAAGTATAGTACTCGACATGCACTTCATAGATTCGTTGAATGTACAGAAAGGGCTCTAGATAATGGAGAAATTGTTGGTGATGTGCTAATGCATCTCTCTAAGGCATTTGACCGTTTAAAAAGCGTTGACTCTACTCCATAGCTACTTAAATGAAAGAAGGCAGAGGGTGAAAGTATATGGATCATTTGGCTCCTGGAGAATTTCAACCCAAGGCGTTATATAAGTGATCTAGTTATGATTAGCAGTAACACTGATTATTGGAAAGTTAGAGAAGGCTGTCTGTAACAGTGCCATATGGTTAAATAATAATTGCATGAAATTAAATACCGATAAATCTCGTCTGATGATCTTTGGCAAAAATGAAGGTGAGCTATCTCTCAAGGTTGGAAGCGATATAATAACTGGGAGTAAGGAGGAAATCTTCAAGGAGTGATTATTGGTATATCACTGTGACCTGCACTAGATCTAGTTGCATTGCGAAGTTTCTCTGACATTCTTTGAACAACTAGTTCTGAAGCAAACATATTATTCTATAAATCATCAATGTTATGTTATCAGCATGGCAAAGCATATCACTTTCTTCCTGTCTACTGACTACCACAACAGCTGTCTATGGCTCCCACTGGTAGTTATGGCGATATGTGAACCAGATTTAACAAGTGTCAGTTATAGGCATCAATGTGTCACTCTGATTTGACCATTTGAACTAATAAGATATGATCATGTGGCTAAAAATAATTTATATTTACCTCCTGCATCTTCCTTTTCTGCTGGTGCAGCTAACGCTGGAACAGCGTAGGTAGCTAAGGACTTGATGACATGCAACCCAACCGTTGGCTTACGTCCAAATGATCTGTTGTCCAATACTCGAATGTTTAATGGTGGTGCATACAACTCTTCTTTCGGAAGGTACTAACAGAAACAAATAATAACAATAAACAATTGAAAAATTAAATCAGGAATTCAGATGGTGATAAAAAATTACTCTAAAAAGAGGTGGCACGCAGCTTCAGTAAACTGCTATTAGGATGGCAGGGAGGAAGGTGTGCGGAGAGCGCTTATCATCCCCTTTTGACTAAGAAACATACCTTGCATAGGCTAGAGCGCTAGGTATTTGAGTTCTGGCTTTAAAAGGTGCCAACTCGTCAACCACACAGCCAATCAGACACAAAATTTACTTTGTTTATGTGAATCTATCCGCACCTGGGTATATATTTCAGTTCACCTTTCAGTAGCTACCTGACGTTTAATACTGATAAGTGTCAAACAACAAAAAATTTTCAGTATGATAAAAGAATGCTTCAGTTTCTTCAAGGAATATTGAATGAAAATGTGGCGATTTAACCCTTACAAATAAATTTGATAAGACTCTAGAATAGGAAACAGCAATAAAACTAAGACAAAAGAACGTTATTCATAACGTTAATAGATTACCTACAACAGAGCAAGGCCCAATTACAATATATTCGTTCAGTGACCATCGCATAACGACATTAATGGGTACAAAGTAAACTCCTTATACTTTCCTTATTAGAGAGTCACTATCCACTACATGCTTATCTAAATGCTGTCTATTAGAAAGTCTTCATTCTGATCTCAAGGACCACAAAAAGGACCTGTTCAGAGACAGAATATCAAAGAGAGGTGGCCTCCAACCGCTGCTTCTGCTATTCACTTTGAGAAACTAATAGCACCTAATGTTGTGGCTCATTCATCTTTTGATTTGATTGGCAAGTAAAGTAGAGGCTTTCAGACCTCGTTTTACACGGTATCGGATCCATTTGAATCCAATATATTTTCATACCATATTGACTTTCCGTGTACACGAAGACGATCATATGGTTTGATTTCTATACGCTAACGAATACAGTACGAAGTAAATATGATATCCTGTAAACACCCCAATCCGACATGATTTCACACCGGATCGGTTATGAGGCCTGCAGAGATAATAGACAGAACAGACTCAAAATCATATCTGATTGGGGTGTTTACACGATATCATATTCATCTCGTATTGTTTTCGCAAGCATCTTGAAATCATACCGTATTCACCATCATCTTCATGTAAACGGAAGGCAAATATGCTATGAAAACATATCGGATTCAAATGAATCTGATATCGTACAAACAGAGTCTCAATTTGACGATATCTTTTGAAGAAGGTCTGCAGATAGTTACAGTGAAAAATTGCCGCTAAACTACTAGCAGCCTCCGCCACCTGGCTCTACAAATGGAAACTACAGATTTAGGAGGAGTCTAAAAAAGCAACAAATCAGTCTCACATTTCACAAATATAATCCAGGAAGTCAAATACATGTAACCTCATACTTCGAAATAGCTTCTTACCACATCAAAAAAATATGTTGGGGTATCAAAATTGGGGTTTTTTGATGTGTTCTTTATAACAGATGAACTGACGACATGTCCTCCCACTTCGAACTGGATATTTGGTGAGGATACGTTCGCTAACTGATATTTCTTCATATTTCGAACACCCCAGCAAAGGATCTAAAAATATATTCATGTATGTACAAATAAATATGCAAATATAGACAAACAACAACGTGCATAAAAGGATCTTAAGACCAACTCAAAAGGAATACCAAGGTCAAGCATGGAGCAAAAAAAGCACATTCATGAGAGTAGAAAACGGAAACGATGGAAAGACAACGTTGTAACTTATAGAACGCATTCAAAGCCAAATCTGTCATCAACATGCAAGAAATAATTTAGCACGTCAATTGCTTAAATACTAATAGGCCTAGTACTAAGTGCACTTAAATGTTTTCATATACAATTATGTATATGTATTCTCACCTCAATTCCAGTTCTAACCATCACTGGCCTAATGCCATTTGGTACAATATAGCGATTATCTTTCATGGGAGGCGTAAATGGAAGATCCGCTCCTTCATCCTTACAAAATACAAGATAGACGCATATACTAAAATATCAAAGAATCAGGCATCAGGCAACTGCAGTGAGTCAACTCAACACAACAAAAGAAGTACACAATAGGAGAGATAAAGCAACACTCTACAATAGAACATATATGACTATTAAAACCCTCCATAGGAAACTATGGATAATAAAACAGTCATGTCACCGCCAGCAAGAAGCATGTCTGCAAGTTACAGCAGAGATTAATCACTGTAAATAGAATGGGTTCTAGTTAGGTAATCTATTGCTTACTTAAGACAATATGACTGTTCTCGCTGTTTCCTAGTCACGTAACAAAAAAACCAACGGTGAATAAAACATGATCTGATACGAAAACTGAAAATTTCAAAATGCCTGCCAAAAATTGTTTATTCTGTGGATGTGCTAATACACGTCTTTTTTATAAGAAAAAAGGTTATAAGAAAATGAGGCTCAAATGGCCAAAATCTTAAGAAAATCCTAAGAAAATCACAAGGCTCAAGTTCAAGAAAATGCTAAGAAAATTTATTGGCTCATTTTTGCAAACTCTCGTACAAAGATCGAGACTTATGGTGGCCCAACAAATACAGAGTAGCCTGTTTCAGCCAGTTTTTTCCTTCAGAAGTTAAGAAAATATTAAGAAAATCTCACCCTCAAATTCGTGAAAAGTTAAGAAAATTGAGCCTCAGGAAAAAAAGTGTTTTTCTTATAAAAAAACGTGTAGTAAGACAACTTACTTAAACAGAAGAAACACAGATCTAACACACCCTCAAAATTCTTACTTCAAGATTCCTTCTCCAAATGAGAACGATAGCGATGACATGAAGGTGAGGTTATTCCCACCCTGGATCTCATTACGACCCCCCCACTTACTACTTTTAGTAAGGGCTGTTTCATATGTCGTGCCGCACCGTGCAGTACCAGCTGAAACTTGGTTCAACTGTGATATAAAGGAGTACGCCTGCGATTCATAAAGTAGTTTTGTCAGTTGTGCCGTGTCGTGCCACACTCTCAAAGAGAATGAGCACTGTGTCAAACACCTTAACGAAATCAAATTGGCACACAATAGAATATATCTATCCTTTTGCTAGCACTGGTACAGCGCGACTAGAATTGTCGTACCAGGTCGAACCAGACGAGGGGCCTCTGCCGTATGGTACGGCACCGTCGTACCGTCTTTGAAAACGGTTTCATTTGAGTCTCGCCGTGCCGTACCATCTTAAGTCAGCAAAAATCTGGCTGATACAGCACGATGCGGCACGACATATGAAACAGCCCTAAGTTGAAGCGTCAAAGGCCCATGTCCATTATATACCAAAGCATAAGTTTGCCGTTCTGTATTTTTGAAAAGATACCATTTCATTGCATTCATGTTCTGAGTGTTCCTTTAGTTATACGTAAGTTATTTGACCATAGAACACGGCTTTATATTACTTAACACATGACAGGCTTCCTATCTCGAAAATCCCCCCCCCACCGGCTATGAAGACTCCCCGTTTATTAGTTTTTGAAAAACGTTCTCTCCCCAACTATTAAGACCCCTTGTATTAAGCATCCTAGAGTATGAAGACTACGACTCATCATTTGAAAAGCTCCTGATAAAGGACAAAATCACTACTGTCCATCATAAATGTACAAAAGTCTCATGACTAAAACTTACGAGAACATTACCCAAACAAATCCTTCATATCTTTGGGAGCTTTTTGTAGAGAAGATGCAAACCAGGTTGCAAGTCGCCCGGGGGCAGTCATTTGGATAAACCTGTCATGGAGTAAGGAGTGAACGATGAAGATTCTTAATTCGAGAGAATACATACAAACATTTTATATATACTTACCAAGAAGAGCTCGAAGGCAGCAAGAAGTTCGCCTTCAGGTGTGTCACCGCGCATAATAGTGTACCATAACAAGCGTGGGGCTGGTGGCTTTGAACCTTTGAGCTTAACAAGAGGCTGTGCTTTACATCTTCCCAGGTATTCATCTTTTCCCTGTATAGTTAAAGATACGTCAAAATAGCCAAATGTATAAGCACAATTACAAAACAATGATTAAACAGCTATCCAAACCTTTCCCTTTACTTCCAGATGTTCCTAAAGAAGCCAGTTAACTTCTAGTATTAAAGAAAGGAATATTTCCAGCACAATGATTGTAGTTTTTACACAAAGCAGATGTAACTTGCCTAACTGATTATTACAACTTGACATTTTAGTAAACTACATCAAGATAAAACTCATCATGTTTATCTACTGATGATGCCTCGAGTAGAGTTGAAACTTGTAGTTAAAACGTAATGGTCTTAGGATTATTTTGTTCCTTTTGTCACCCTAGAATAGTCTTATTTGGAATAGTCTTAGAATAGTTATGGAATAGTCTCATGTTAATACATGACTAAGTCAATTGAAATTTACTAAAATCATGTGGATTCTCTTCATTGTTGTCCTCATTCTCAAAATTATTCAGAAACTGCGGTCTTCATTCTCAAAGTTACATCAAGGTAGAAAGAAAATTTCTGGTCTGTCATAGTTCTACCTCTCGAGGAAACATGACAAAGATGAAATGTCAGTTCCATGCCACTTGCAGCTATAAAGGATCAAAGCCTAGTGATGTTGTATAAAACTTGCTCATATATCATATACCACGTGAATACCATGCTAAGCAGGACCAGCAACTGACAACCATACTATATACCCAAGAAGTACTTCAAAATAGAGGCAACGAAGAATATTTTCCAGCAGTAATGGAGCTGAGTGACCGTTATAAACCGAGGAAATAGTGTGATCTAACATGTAAAGAGTACGCCATTGGCCACTGGTAACCGTCATGTATGAGCAACGTGAAGCAATAGGATGTGAGAGGAAGTGTGCGTCCTAAAATTATAAGGTGGACAACCAATCTCCTCACAGGGTACCTAGGTATCATAAATTATTTTGGCCAGTAGCTCCGAAACAAAACTCCACGATAATAACGATCATGTATGGGTGCAAAGAACCACAAGTCTCCGATCAATGAGATTTGGTCTAACAAAGAAACTACATAAAGTATGCAATTCTGTAACACAATACAGTCAGGAGGTTTGCTATATGTTTAGTATACTAGTCCAGGGTGAGGTCCGTAAGATTCCTAGAATGACTGGGAAGTATGTGGCTGAAAACAAAACACAAGATAAGCCACTGTATAGACGAATTCTAAGTTAATAATTGCAAAATGCCCAGCAGTCTTCGATAACACAGCGAGAAACTAACGTTTATTCGCATTCAAAATTACCAAAACTCTGCTGTTGCAAAATAACGCATTTAAAAAAGCTAATTTAATTTTTATACCAAGTAGTAAGAAGAATATAACAATGTATTTGTGATGTCATGAGATTCCAACCTCCCTTCCCTTGAAAGGCTGTCACAATATGTCAGAAGAGACTGTCCCAACCTGTTTACCCATCCATCCCTAAAAGCCTGAAATTTTTTTGAATGGACTTTTACTACGTGTTTGCGGCAAGCTCTTTGCTTTGCCTGTGAATTGCATTGTAGCATGGCAAATTTCTGCACTCTCCTGACGAAGGTAAAGACATCATTATTGCCACTTCTCGTTGATGCCTATAATTCTGCCTTCACCAAAAACATAACATTGGGTTCAATTAAGGCATTCCTCACAAACTCTTCCTTCCATATTTGATAGCCAAGTCTCTTTCTACTAGTTACATACTTCAAACTATAACTCCCAGAATTCATTACCAAACTATGTCACTAAGCACATGGTCAATCTAGGATGAGATATATAAAATAGCTACATACATGTTCTCACGTATGAAGTATCGAGTATGAAGATGAAAAGAGTCAAATAAAGAATGTTCAAATACAGCATTGCAATGATACATGATCTGACTAAAAACAATGTAAACAAATACGATGCCATACCACTTGATCCTTATCAAATATTTCAATGTTTACAACAGGTGGACATTCAGAAACCATAGCTGGAGGACCATACATCTGAATCTCTTCAAATATCAATGTCTGATCCCATTCTGGACATACAGTCTGCTTTATTACCCTGGTGATTTGACAGTGACTTTCGAATGACACTTTAGCGTATGGATCTAAAAACAAATCACAAGCTCTTGCAATCAAGTCTACTCTTGTAGCTGCCCACACCTGTTAAGATACTAGTCAAAAAAGCATGTCCAGTATTCTATACTGTAAGTTCTACAGTCACAGACAGCTCGATTTATCACTAGGAGATTAATATGGGAGAACTGAGTCATACTTTGCCTTCATTGGACACCAATACCATTGCTTTTGTTAAATATACAGCAACTCTACTTTGACCTGCTATGGTAAGTAATATACAAAGGACTCAGACAAATCGGGAGTTCTAAGGTTGTGAGATAAGGGGGTCATATTTTCGAACACAATCTCCAGACAAGAATTAGGACGTGAGTTGTGATGCTTCCTCTAAGATGCAACGCTCCTTCAGTGACAAACTTCGTTGATCTGTTTTGGGCTCGTATCATCATTCAACAAGCAGAGAACACGGAGACAGAAAGAGGAGACAGTGTTGCTGACTGTACTCTGACCCTACTCAGACTGAATATACAACACAGATCACCAATCTATCTGTCTTTATCCAAATGCAGAAAAATACATAGAAAATAAAAACCACTTTGTTTATTGTAACGGTTTCATCCGTTTAGTAAGGAATCCTCAGCGAACTCATAGCGAATGTTCGTTGAGGATTCCGTACTAAACGGATGAAACCGTTACAATAAACAAAGTGGTTTCTATATATATATATATATATATATATATATATATATATATATATATATATATATATATATATATATATATATATATATATATATATATATATATATATATATATATATATATATATATATATATATATATATATATATATATATACCCTCAAGAAAAAATTCCAACTTTTAAAACGTTTCGGCACAAGCCTTCATCAGTTATAACATCCCCGGTACATACAGCGCATATAGCCATGGCAATGGAACCAACAATCACTGCCAAAAGTCCTTGGAACACCCTTTGACCGCAGCATTTTATGTGACAATTATGAGATTCCGGTGAAGCACAACGGATTACGCCCCCCCTACCCCCCAGAACAATGTTGAATTAACGGTTGGGTTAGCTGACAGTTGTGTGAATGCAATTTGACTTACTTACTGTGTATAAAACCTGTATAAATCAACATTGTTTTCAAGGGGAGAGGGGAACGCTCACCAGCCAGATCAAAAAATACAGTAAGTGTTCCAAGACTTTTGGCATTGATTGTCTGAGGAAAATCTGTAAAACGTTGAGGTGTACAGGAAATAGTTGGTGGGGGGTAGGGGTTTTCCATAGTGCTGAGTTCAATGGTGCCATCTAAAATTACATATATTGGGGGGAAGGTGTAGAATTAAAGGGGTTCATAGAGTTCTACCTCATGAGTTGCTAATTTAGGTGTATTATTCTTATAGTCGCAGTTGTCTCTTAGTCACAAATAATTGTCTTTCTTTGTCCCCGTTCTTGTCAGTATCGAACACTCGTGCAATAATAACAAGTGATTAATACATAGTAAACACATACTGGCAGCAGGAAACTCTTCAATACATGACAAATTTTACTCATATGGCATACAGTTTCTATTCAAACCCACTAATTTCCTGTCCGTGCAATATGGCGAATGGAAAAGTCTTAGTGGTAAAAAGGGGAATCTAAGGAAAGGAGTCATATATCTAATACTCATCTACGCCACGCATCAGAATAACTGAGACAAAATGGTATTTCACGTAAGAATTAGTGCCAAAGCCAGAGCGTATATCTGCTACCTTCGACGAGAGTCCTCCTTGTCGTACAGGGAGATTGCTCGACGCTGTAGTATCTCACCATCAAGTGCTGTGAGGATATGTCGGGAGGGCTTTTCTAGCCAAAGTACGAAGAAGAGAACGGGTCGACCAACATTGATGACGAAGAAAGTCAAGGGCAGATTTATTCGAACTTTCCGCAAAATGAGAGATGAGAACCCGAACGTCAGAATCGTTGACGTCGCAAAAGAGTGTGAAATCACAACCATCAGCTACAGAACTCTTGTACGTACATTAAATGATGCTGGGTATCATTTTTTGAGATCCAGAAGAAAAGGTATACTCTCATCAGATGACAGGCAACGCAGAGTGCGGTATGCAAAAACAGCTCTGAAAAACTATAACACACACTTTTGGACAGACGAGGTTCTTCTGTATTTGGACGGTGTCTCTTTTAGGCACAATCAAAAGCCATATGAAGATGCGTTATGTGCTGGTGGAAAAGTCTGGAGGAAAAGCAATGAAGGGCTGAAATATACGAGCAAAGGATCGAAAAATTTACCAGGGGGACGTTCGTTGCATCTTTTGGTGGGCATCTCACATTCAACAGGAGTGGTTCTTGCTGAAGAATATGAGAAGATGAACGGACCTTGGTTTGCCAAATTTGTGCAAGGAACTCTACAAAAGGTCTTAATGGATTGTGCAGTGCTAAAACGCAAGGAGAAATTACTGCTTGTTATGGATAACGACCCAAGCCAAAGAAGTATGGTAGCGAAAGATGCCTTGCAGGAAATTGGTGCTGAACTTGTAGAAATACCAGCTAGATCACCAGACCTAAATCCCATAGAAAATATTTTTCATAATATTAAGCGTAGTCTTAGGGAGGATGCATTGAAGCGAAAAATTATCAGGGAGGACTTTGAATCATTTAAACAAAGGGTCTTGAGTACACTTCTCCAGTATGATGCATCTGTTATTGACCGCACTGTAGAGACAATGACCCTTCGTCTACAGAGAATTGTAAAGTCTGGTGGATATAGAACTAAATACTGAATTCATTCAAATTACTTGCAATATTATATCTTACAGCTTGTTCATTAGTATTTAAACCATATGAATTATGCAGTATTACAGCGAATTTTCCCTTGTCTATGGTCTCCCAAGGTGTCCTCAACAAGGTGTCCTCAATGAATACCAGTCGCCCTTTGACTTGTAAAAGGAGACGATGGAATTATGTAGATAAGTGAAAAATTTTCCTCTAATATGGCCTTAAACGACCCAATGCCACACTTTTGCTTAAAAAAACTGCGGCCCTATACCTATAAAGCATTAAACTCAATTCAGCCCAAAGTCGCATTGAATTGGATTCCGTCTCCAATGGTATATTCCAACGGTTTACCATCACGGTTTACCATTCTAGTTTTCCTTATAAAATATGAATGAATTCTTCGATATTGCTGCACGTTTGGAAAAAGTGGTACATGAACACAAACTACAGCTGTCTATATTTGTGAATAAATCTGCTCTAGATTTTCTGAGAAAAACGAGAAAAACTGCACGGTTTACCATTTTTTGAAATCTGACTTTGATCCTATTCATGTTTATCTGCGTAAAATGGTAAACCGTGGCTATTTCCCAGATTTCACTAATGTACGAGTAATAGACATGTATTTTCGCGTCATCTCATGAAGGTACATATCGATGTACCACTTTTAGCATTGTCCGTTCTTGGGTACCTACTACCAGTAAAGGATAGAAGGGAAAATAGAAATGGTAAACCGTGGCCAAATTGCACTTTCGCTACCATTACAATGACACCGTAGCTTGTCAACGCTACGGAGGAACAATAGTGTTTACAAAAGTGACGTGCCTATGCCCACTATTGCAACAACATCTTTGTGAAACAATGACCGCATGGGGAGGCATTTTCTGCTCCTGTTGCTGGAACTACTATTTGAAATAGAAGAAGCCCCATCGTACCTGCATCGTTTCGATGTCACAATCTTGTATAACAGAGGCTTTTACGAAAGAGATGGGTGCTTCTGCAGGGGCAAAAAGTGGTGTATCGCTCGAAGATTCGACGTCTTTGCTGTAGTTCGTTTTTGGTGCAGCGAAGTGCACTGAATGGCATTCCAGTAGCAGTGTTCTGTTTTTATAGCATACAACCTACTCTTCAATCCATACCAGAAAATTTGACATAGAACGTGATGTTCTGTTACAACATTTATAGTTTTTCTCTCACAGTGAAAATGCTACCTTTTCACGTACCCCACCATGGCTCCTGCCAAAACCAATAGAGATATCGATTTGGAAATATTTCCATTGAAATCAGGACCATGGAAAACCCTATGATACATATATATTTTATTGTCATACTATTGCATGGGCAGTATCTGTCTCAGACAATCACTGCCAAAAGTCCTTGGAACACCCTTTGACCGCAGCATTTTATGTGACAATTATGAGATTCCGGTGAAGCACAACGGATTACGCCCCCCCTACCCCCCAGAACAATGTTGAATTAACGGTTGGGTTAGCTGACAGTTGTGTGAATGCAATTTGACTTACTTACTGTGTATAAAACCTGTATAAATCAACATTGTTTTCAAGGGGAGAGGGGAACGCTCACCAGCCAGATCAAAAAATACAGTAAGTGTTCCAAGACTTTTGGCATTGATTGAAGGAATAAAACAGAATTAACATCAGTAGTGCTATACTTCAAGGAGACTCATTATCCCCGCTCCTTTTTTGCCTTGCCTTGGCACCATTGAGCACTCTGTTAAACAATACAAAGTATAGCTATGAGATCGACAAGTGTAACATCAACCATCTTCCACACGGATGACCAAAAGGCATATGCTGCGAATGATCAACAGCTCAAGAAACTGTTAGACATCGCAAAACATTCAGTGACGATATCAAGATGGAATGTGGACTGGAGAAAAGTGCGAAGGCAGCTTTCATTAAAAGTAACTAAAAAAAACACTGTTCTAAATCAAGACACTACCATAAAGGAGTTGAACCAGGAAGAAATTTATAAATATCTTGGAATAAGTGAAGGTGATGGTATACAACAGTAAAAAATGAAGAACAGATCCGGAAAGAGTATAACAGAAGAATAAGAATGGTACCTAAAAGTGAATTGAATGCTATCAACAAGATTGAAGCAATTAATACTGTGCCCATATCAGATGTAGCTTTAATACTATCAATTGGACAGCTCAAGATATCAAGAGGAATAGGAAGAAAATAGACAGATAAAATATATAGACAGAAAAAAGAGGAAGCTCCTTACCAGGGGACGAATGCACCTTCCAAAGTCTGATGTAGACCGAATGCATTTAACAAGATGATCTGGAGGCAGAAGCTTGATTTAAATAGAAACAACTTACAAGATAACAACAATTGGCCTAGGAACTTATATAGAGAAATCTAAATATCAACTACCAAAGTTAGCTAATCAACATGAAGTGGACAAGAAGTCTTACTTGATTAGAAGTTATGCTAGTAAATACAAATGAAGAAGATACAGTTGAATAAACATTTGAGAACCAGAGGGGCACTATTGAGAGAGAACTTACGCAGATCAGAAAGAGTAAGATGTCCTAAAGATTTTTATGCTGAAAGAGTTTGCATTGCAAATGGTGACCCAGGTGAGCCAAGAACAGTAGCTGAAGCCAAAGCCAGCAAGCAAAAGAAACAGTGGGAAGATGCAATGGAGAGTGAAATGGAATTATTTATGCAAAGTGATGTGTGGGGCTTCGTTGAATTGCCAAATGGAAGAAGTGCAGTGGGGTGCAAATGGGCTTCTAAGAGACAGTCTGTTGCAGATGAAAGAGTTTAACAATATAAGGCTAGGCTTATAGCGCAGGAAGTTGCACACAGCTGTGCGGTTGGAATCAGTCCGACCAGTAACAGCTTTGGCAGAAAACACGGGATACAGCTCCATCAGGTGGACGTCACTAATGTCTTTTGAATGGTGACTTGAAAGAGAGCATGCATATGAGACAACCAGAGGGCTATGTTGTCAAACAAGAAGAGAAACATGTATATAAGCTGAAGAAACCCTATATGGGCCCAAACAATCGCCCAGGTGCTAGAATGAAGCACTGAATAACCTCCTGAACAAGATGGGTTTTGAACAAGCAAACAGTGACCCATGCATTTACAATGCTATAGAAGGGGAGCCTTTTCTTGATTGCAGTGTATGTTGATGATATTATTATTATTCTTGCAGGAAGATCACACGCGCGCATCAAAGAAGAGAAGGGTGCAATAGCAGATAAATTCATGGCAAAAGGTTTCGGTAAGTTACACAACTTCTTAGGAGTAAAACTGATAGACGATAAAGACAGGAATAATATTTGGATTGGCCAAGAAATGTATCCAAGAGAATTGATTAAGAAATTGAAGGTTGAACAATCAAACACTACGTCAATACTTAGTCAGATGGGTTCCAACCTTGTACAAGCAGTCGACAAAGAAATTTACCAATTAGCTGTTGGTAGTCAACTGTATCTGTACACTAGAACTCGTCCTGACATCAGCAAAGACATAAAGTCTTTCTGGAAAACACCAGATGTAGCATGAATGTTCGACATGACACATATAAGAATACCAAGCAGGTAATTAAAGCAGTGCGCCAACAACATACCGAGAAGGTTCAGTCACAACTTCTACCTCAAGGTTTAATAATCTCACTTCTTTTAGAGCATTCTGTGAACTCCCTCTGTTGCCTATGGGCTTCTACGCAAAGCAAAGCAAAGCAACAAAGACTACATTCAACTTTTTATAAGATAACTCAATAACACATGCAAAAACAATGCAGCAAAATAATTCAAATAAAGATACGCACAAACTAACCCGAAATTTCTTCGAATGGCGTACACGCTGAGATTATATCTCGTGGCACCATGACATTTTTCCACCCGTAGATGGGAGGGGAGTGGGTAATCACTACTCTTGGGTTTCAATACAATTCTTTCAAAGTAATGATGACGCTGGAAACAAACCGCTATAGTTGTAGCTAGTAAAATGCATGAAAAATAATAATAAACAATACCAAAAGTTTAAAATAGTTCAGAAAATTTGTCAATAGACCCTCAGTCTTCATTATTTAATAACTCCACCACGTCTAGAGCAGCATTTACTTTTCTACATGAAACTGTGCCATGGTTTTCAGAGAAAATTCTGATATATTTCGAAAAACATGAACTGGTTTTCACTTCATTTTCTCCTTATCTGTTCAAATTATTATTCTCCTCTTTCCTAACACAACTTTCAACTTACATACTGCCCACGATGAAAGAAACCCACAATGTTAGAGTAATCAACAAAGGTTTCGCAAATATTGCTGTGGACGCAATTCGGTAAAAGAACTATGTAAATTTAAGCACTAGTCTATGTTAAGATCTTCATCAACACATAGTAGGCTTATAATGGGGGTCAAGCGGACATTTCGCTTTAACTCTGGAATGCCTTTTCCGTTAGACGTCATTGAGCAATCAATGGAATACTAAAAATAAGTGGAATACAGATACATCAACTAGATTTTGAACAATTCAAACTTTTGGGATTTGTGGCCCAAAATCAGGATCATTGACAGTCTGAAAAGCATGTTTTTCGGCATATTTCGAAAAAAATAATAGTATATGAATTAGCTAAGTACTCATTTGATTCAATGTAGGAGATAAAATTTCAAGCAAAAAAGTTTCAATGGACCTGTTCTAAGTTTTGGGGGCCTGTTGCGCAGGGCTTTTAGAGGGGGACTTGTTTGAGAGGGGAACAGAGTCTCACGTTGCCATCATCATCGCTGCCAAGCTATTCATCGCACATCTCTGGCAAATACTATTTCCTAAGTTTACTCCAACTCAGATATTTGCTTTTATCATCATCAAAATAAATAAAGTTTACTCATTTTAAATACACCACTTTCACGGACCGCGCACCAGAGGACTGGGCCGTGATTTGGGGTGAAAGAAATTTTGTCTTGTATACAAATACCTATGAATACGGCTGGTTGATTGTGACTATCGTTGGATATTCCGCGTGTCTCTCGTCGTTTTCATTTGTTATCTGCTATTATTTGCTAATATGTGATCTGGCTGCCTTGGGAAGAGTGTTTTCTCTAAACTATTGCGAGTACTTTAGGTTTCACAGCTCACAGAAATAGATAAACTGCGGTGGCAAATAGGCCTAATCGAGCAACATGGATTTGGCAACGATATCTACAAAGAAAGTTGATGAATTGAAGGACTTCTTACGTCTTCGGGGATTGAGAATTAGTGGAAAGAAGGAAGAATAAAACAGCTGAGGATGTCCAAGCAGATATTGCTAGACATTGTCAAAAAGCGTTCAAATTGGATCAGGGTTGGGTTAGATACTGGCCAGATACACTGTACAGGGGCAGGTTTAAGTCCTAGCTTTCATCCTAATGAACTTACCAGTAATGACCATAGCCATTTTCTTGAAAAGTTGGAGTTTGATAGAGAGCACTGGCTAAAGTTGGAAAGGAACTCAGAAGAATTTTACATTAGTCCATTATGTTCCTTCAGTATTTTCATAAATTTTGAAATCAGACACTCAGCAAAGAACCATATGTAAATGTATATAACCATTTTAATGATATAACATTTCTAAAGCATACTATACTATGCTATACTACACTATGCAATACTATACTGTACTATGCTATATTATACTTTACTTCACTATCATGTACTATTCCATAATATGTTAAACTATTCTTATCACTTGGCTTCCTGAGCCTTAATAAAAATAAAGCCTGTTTCATCTTTTGCACTTAACATCTAATTTGTGAATAATATAACGTCTTCTAGTTGGTTCTTGCTCAACTTTTAATTAATGGTGCTTGAATATTGCCTATTGCTACACAGCTTCATAATGCCTTCTACTAATTGTAATGCATTTATTGGCAATGTATTTGTAACTATCTTGAATTCTTTTATTCTATTAATGGCAAGTTCATCATGAATTCTGAAATTAGCAACATCTTCTGTCTTTTCACATTCTGCTGCAGTCATTTGAGACTCTACTCTAGCCCAGGTGACATATTCAAAGAGCAATAATTATAAAATCAACATAAGACTATGATGTAGCCATTTGGGGACATTGCAATCAAAAATTTAACTGTGTTGTGATTCTTATAATCTGACCAAGTTCATTCTTTAACATGCAAAGACTTTGATCTTTCAATACAAAATCTCAGTGCAGTCTATTATGCATCTTGTTTTTGGGCTAACCTTTTTGGGTGCAGAAGGCAAATTTGATTGAATTAGGCCCCTTGGAAGCCAGAAAATGAGAGTATTCCCATTTAAGCTTGCCAAAATTTTGATCCATGTGGTAAATGTCTTTGAGCATACACCAGAGGAAAAACAAAATCTATCTGCTAAATCCTCATTCAAAATGTCAAGTCTAATCCATATAAGAACCATTAGAAACTGATCTCTATGTGTCACTCCATGTTGTCTCCTAGTTAGTGACAACTTACACTTTGATGTTGGCTTAGTTTGCTTTCCTCTCCAATATATCATTGTTGGCAGGCTAGGCTATATACATTAAATATTAAGTTACATATAGTCACAGCTTGCAAGCCAGTGTAAAATTACATTGTAGAATCAGGTTTTCTATGCATCCATTAAAATGGCTTTCTTGCAGATATTTCTTTTAAACTGTATGTGATACTTTATCACATTAGCTTAAAATGTTCTGCTCTGAGTACTTCAATGTCACTCTGCAAAGCAGCACTTTGTGCTCCCATATTTAGACAGCTTACACAGGATGACTCCTCAGGAAAATGACATCCATGGATACACTTGAATTCAGTTCTTCTACATGCTCAGTTGCTGGAAGCTCAGTTTGACATACCAAAACTTTTCTTTGCTTTTCACTCCAGCTATGTATCTTAAACTCCAAATTGGATCTGAGTTTTCAACAGTTAGTGGTCCATCAACAAAATGCTCTGAACAAACTATATCACTCTCACCTGGGGTCCAAGCTGTATTCCTTCCAGATACCCTTCTCATTTTACAAATCCAGACTTTCCCGTTTCTGAGTTGAGGAGTTTACTGGGGGAGTGATACAGTGTGGAAGGTCTTGGACAAGGGCAATTTCAATGAGAAAGATCTTTATGCTCACTACAGTCCTTCTTCTTCCGCTGTTTCAATCTGTAGTTCCTATTTCGGCAACCAATTAAAACACAGTTTCCTTTGACCATAACGATACGACTGGGTAGGATTAGGCCACTACAGTGCAACCCTACTTCTGTGAGCTGTGAGCCTAAAGTACTCGCAATAGTTTAGAGAAAACACTCTTCCCAAGGCAGCCAGATCACATATTAGCAAATAATAGCAGATAACAAATGGAAACGACGAGAGACACGCGGAATAACCAACGATAGTCACAATCAACCAGCCGTATTCATAGGTATTTGTATACAACAAAAAATTTCTTTCACCCCAAATCTCGGCCCAGTCCTCTGGTGCGCGGTCCGTGAAAGTGGTGTATTCCAGAGGGGCTTTATGTATAGAGCGCTTATTTTTTATGTCAAAAGGGGCTTATTTAAAGGAGAATTTATTATAAGATAAAATAAAGAGGGTAAGGATGGCAATGCTTCATATTCATTGCTGCCTAAATGAAGTGCATCCTTCAGTTCTTCACAGCTTCGTGCTGCATGGCCTTTAGTGCTACGCAATCGCGTATTTTACACACCATAGGATCAGTATTTTCTCATAATCTGATAGTGCAGTCTGATATTTTATCAAACTGGCTAGCTTCCTTGCATAGTTGATGCGGTACTGTCTTTGGAACAGATCACTTATTACTGGTGGGGAGGGGGTGGAAGACATTCTCATACATTTAGTGGAATTTTCATCCCCCCTTTCAAATTGTGTAAATATTTTGATCCCTACTCCAGGATTTCAGAAAAAACTCCATAGTCCTTCTCTTGACATGCTCTTTATCTCCCCCCCCCCTCCTTCTGACTGTGCAGAATTTTAGTCCCCACTACCAGATGTATCCCACCCCCTGAAAGAATTAATGACCGGTCCCTTAGATACTCGTTGTTGGCTTCAATGCGAGAATCGGCAAAATTCAGCAATGTAATGCTGTCGTTATCCTCGATAAGCTATGCACTTTGCAGAGCAATAAGAATACTGTGAGCTCTAGGAGTGATCATTGCCCGTGGAAGTGACATAACTAAAGGGGATGAAGTACGACAAATTCTCTATGCTCTGCAACCTTAACCTCCTCGCTGAAGTTAATGATAGTGAAAGTGACTACCATATTCAAAATTATTCCAACAATTTTGGATGTCCGTTCAGTGCTAACAATCCCTTCAGTCAACAAGCTCCTACTGCTGGTGGCTAGCTTCACTTTGGCCTGGATCTGCATTATTCCTTGCTTTGACACTCCAAGGGCTTTGATACATAATTTGAGATATCCACCTTTTCTTCAGACTATGAATTATGTTTCGCAAATGGTAAGTGTCTGTTCCACACAGTGATAATTTTGAAGCCAGATGAGATGCAATCAACATTGTCAAATTGCTTCCTACTTTACGTTCATATACAGAAACAAGCTCCTCCTCTTAAAACCAGCAGCAATACTTTGCAGTTACTAAACTCAAATAGTTTTTCTTATGCTTTTCCAAAATTGACATTTTTAATCCTAACAGTGGACGACTAACTTACATTTTGGTACGTCCCTGCTCGTCATTTGAGGCAGGAGGCGAAAAAATTTTTGGGCAGAACTGTAGAGTTTAGCTATGTTCCCAAGAGTGAAATTTATTTAACCACGCATTTTCGGTAAGATATCTAACTCACAACTTAAAAGTCCAAGGCTTGAAAAATCCGTCTCGGGGGTTTCTTGCTATCAAAACGTAAATATGGACTCCTGGAGTCAATTCTGGACAAAATTTAGGAATTAAAATGCGCACTTTATCATCCACACTCCAAGAAAATAGCCAGACATTAAAACAGAAGATATCCAAATGGCCCTAACTAATACAGATATTTATATCCAATGTGTCTGCTGATCTAAGAATGCCTAATTGGGGGATTTTGGGGACTTTTGGTAAGTTAAAAGTCAAGTTTTGATACAAGCTACAACTTAGGCTAGATTCGAAGTGTAAGATCCAGCAAAAAGCGAAGTTCTTGAATTGACGAAGTTTAAACCGTTGTATCTTAGGATGTATTCGGAGTTAGGAGACAAATGAGACCATTTATGAATACAATTTTAAAATGACCTTTCTGAATCTATAGGTCTCAAGTTATTTTGAAAAAGTTGATAAAAATCCATATCTCCGCTTGTCACCCCACTGTGCATCATCTGGGGTAGGGGCTTAGTAACGATTTCAAGTTCTAGCGTGGGGCATTTTCAAGCGGGGGGTGTCGAGGGTGATCAATTCGTGGATTTACGGTATGAACTCTGTCTCAATTTCATAATCAACCACATGAATCATGGGACGATACAAAGTGCTAGCATTTCATAAATCAGATCGAGACATTGTTTTAGGAAACATTCTTCCATAAAACTAGGGCGTAAGTGATAAATGGTTTTGACCATCCCAGTCAGTAGAAGTTGTACATTCTCTGGCGCAGAGTACTGTGCACTATCTCTGTGTATTTAAATTGCAGGCAATACTGCCCAAGATCAGAGATGTGATAAATTAATAGTGAAGATATGTAGCAAGTTAAGCAAATCAAACTATAACTACCTGAGACACCCTCACTGTCCTTAGCCGTAACATCTCTTGCTTGATAGATATAGACTCTCAACTGGTATTTATGTGGCTCTGTAAACACAAAAATATCAACAACATGTTTAGTAGTTCATGGCTGAGGTTGTTTTCCTATGAATCACTCATTCTAAAAAGAAAATAGAATGATCATACCACTTGTAGTCTTGCCTTTAGAATGCACGCACTGAAGAGAAGTAATTGTTATTTTCTTCTGTATGGTTCTGACTCTCTGGTATAAATTTACTGACGGACTGATTTCTTTATTATATATCTATACTTTATATTACAAAGATTAGGCAATTTTCTGTGTGGGATGAACAAGTAGTAGCAAGGCGTTAGAAAATGCTGAGTGGGAGAACTTAGGTCCAAACATTGATTTCGACGTAAGAGGTGGTTGAGCTTGGGAATATGTTAATGAAGTAATGGTATGATTACTTTCTTGCAGATTTTGACTTAACAACTGAAATTCGTCACTCAATAGTGATTTTTCGTATCTCCGAGTCAATTCCTTCTTGATTTGAGCATAGCAAATAGAGCCCGCCTTCTGAACTTTTCATTGTGGTAACATTTTATTGGAATGCAAAATAAAATATTTTCCTATATCTATTTGCTTGAAAGTTGCAGTCCTTCCAAGAATTTGATTGTTCTGTGGATACAGCTGTTAGCTGAAAGATTTTCAGTGGCATTCGACTCTATACTATAAACTAATTATACATACGGCAGTACATTATGCCTAACTTGACAGTACAAATTGTATTCACTAATTTTGTCTTTTTCCAGGAATGTAGAATTTTCTCTTTGACTTTAGACTTTTCAACCGTACTAGTCACACAGATAACTTTTAAAGCAAATATTTTATAGAAACTTATTTCCGATTAAAAAATTAATGGAGCTTTCAAAATAAAACATTTAATGGAGATGCTTTCCGTGAGCACAGAGATCTGCAGATTCTACCTAAAAAATCTCACAGAATGGGAAAATACTGATCAAGTTGCAAAAAAACAGGAACGGATGTATCAGTGAGAGAATTTAGTCACAAAAATAAGCTCTTACTTTCAAATGAAAGGAACATTCTTGGTGATAAAAGTATGGGTGGCTTTTCCTTCTGCAAAGAAAAGATCACATGCCTCAGCAAAAAGAAATGGGCAACGAATGCTACGATACATATCAAACTTATCAGGGTCCTGATTGTCTTTCAATAATGAACCTGACGATGTAGCTCAACTATCAACATATAGAAGGTAAGGCCAAATAAAACTTGAAAGTAGAAATATTTCAGGAATTAGTCTGCAAAACTGAAATCAGTATACGTCAAATGTTGATGAGGAGGGTTCACTCAGCAGATCTTCCAAAGGAGAGCCCATGCCGAAGATAGTGGGCAACTTGCTTTAACTATAGGACCTCATAACTCCTGTTTGCAGTAATATATTGAAAAGAGAATGGTGAAGTTGTAGAAAAATCTTTCTTCTACATGAAAATGTAAAAGTCTGCCCGTAAAACAGAAATACCGCGTGCAACACCAGTTTGTTTGTATGGCGTGTTTTTATACAGCAAAAGGCCTATGACGCTATCTTTGTTTGTGACACTGATCAAAATGACTTTCCCTCTACTTTCTACCGTCTTACGCGCGTTGTGATTGGTGAGGTTGTAAACAAGCGAGCTGATTGGCTCAAAACATTTCCTCCCTTACTTTCCGGCACCATTATGAGACGGAGCTACTGTGGAAATATCACTACTCACAACTATTGCCCCAGACATTTACACTCATTTAAAGAGGTCATCTTTTAACTGGGAACTCCTAAGTATATTTTATTGATATCCCGAGGCCCTAGCATTTCGAGCGGTCTCTGTTGTATACTTTATATACAAAAGGTCCTTGCTCAACCAGCCTTGACGATTAAATCGGCAAAAACGTATTTATTCATGCACAAAATGTGAAACAGTCTTATGACAGAAATATCCGGTTTCAAAAACTACTTTCTTCAAGCAACCCAATTATTCTCTTCTGGGGTGCATTTGCTTCCCGTTCAACCTCTTCCATTTGGTCGTAAGCTGAACTGTTTGGTAACCCATATATCCCTTGGCCGTTTAAAAAGTCAACAACACAGTGAACAGTTCTATTTTTGATTGAGTGCAGTAACATTTACTCATATTGTTGATTCATAAATTAACTTGTTCAACTTTTGAAGTGATCCTATTCTTAACAAGGCCATGAGTATCATATGATTGCATCATGTTAAGTCCTAATGCCGTTAAGAACAGGCCACTTGAACAGCCAATAGTGCAGAAAAAACTCGACCTTTTCATCCTTTGCATCAAAATTTCCAGCAGTAATTCATTAATAGCTTGAAAATGAGAATGGATCGTAGCATAGTATTAAAATTTGACGTCACAATGGAAGGTAAGCGAAAGAAACCAAGTTCAAGCATATTAGATGAAAGTGGACGAGCAGCAAGGGAGAAGACTAGAGGCTGGATAAAACGATTGGTTTTGTGAAACAAATTTTCTCTTTGTAGAAACTTTGCTTCAAGTCTCTTTGGTAAGAAGTTCACTTTCCGGGTGTTCCTCTTGGGATGTAGTCTCACCATTCTCCATTGTTCAAATTGCTGTCATTAACGAGTTGAAACGACGCTCGGAAAAAACTGAGGGATAGGGCGTTGGCAACTACATTTATATGTAAAACCTTTGATATATTGCTGTCAAGGGCGAGCTGGAATGACCAATAGGATCATATCTCTAGTTAGAAAGAATCAAACTGTGCATTGCACAGCGACCTCGATGCGGAGAGGAGGCGAGGTAGAACATAAAGCGTCCATTGACAGTGTGTTGACAGCTGGAGACTGGTCATCTTTGCGAACATTTAACAAGCATTATAATCGAATGCATAAATCTCTGCCTTAAAATGAGCTATCAACGACTATTACCGCATGTGGGTTTCATGACTCTACTTGATTATTCATAAAACCTTGTTTTGTTCATATTTTAATCTCATTACATATCTGTTTGATCTTTTTTTTATGATTTACTGCTTGCCTCACATTACACTTTTTGCCAGAGGAATGCTAAGGTTCTTTGAAGTCTCTAGTTAGAAAGAATCAAACTGTGCATTGAAAAACGGCGACCTCGGTGCGGAGAGGAGGCGAGGTAGAAATCTTAATTGGAGGAGACTCGACGAACTCCGATCTGAGTTCTCCGAGCCTCCTTGTAGCATCGAGGTCGCTGTGCACCCACCCTCCCTTGCCCATCCATCGCATTTCTCTCTACAGGCTGTTTTCGTTGGCCTTTGCTGTAAAATACTGAGGGATAGGGCGTTGGCAACTACATTTATATGTAAAAACTTTGATATATTGCTGTCAAGAGCGAGCTGAAATGACTAATAGGATCATATCTCTAGTTAGAAAGAATCAAACTGTGCATTGCACAGCGACCTCAATGCTATGAGGAGGCTCGGAGAACTCAAATCGGAGTTCATCGAGTCTCCTATAAATCGTTCATGCAATGGAATGACTGCAGCCAATTTTCATATACAAGTAACCAATTTGTGTGCAAAACACGAACTGCATGAGTAATTACTAGTTTTGCAAAAAGTGAATTTTTTCCAGCCCAAACGTTGTGAGTAGTGATTTCTTCAAAACAGCTCTGCTTCAAAAAGGCTCTAAAACGAAATGTGCAAAAAGTGAAAGCATCTTATTGGCTAAACACTTGATGTAATCAAATCCGCTTATTCGTCAAGAACAAAATTCTGCCTATGTTCAGAATATATAGACAGGACACATTGCCTGACAATCTGACAATCATCCAAGCATCTGTTTTCTCAATGGGTTCTTGTAGAGGAAGGCTCAAGCCTTCTTAATCTCTCAGGTGGCATGTTTGAAAATGCTTGAATGCCATGTGGTCGAAGACGTCATTTAGCGGCCAAAGTTGTGACAAAATCCTCAGTAGCTCATCACTGGTGCAGTACTTTGGAATGAAAATAACATATTCACATTCGTCTTAAAACAACCTTTCACTATACGTGAAAGACGTTGAGTTTGCCGTGAAAAAGTTTGCCGCGGTCCGTGTGAGCCACCATAGATCAAACAAACCAGCAAGGAGAAAAGGGTTGAATTCTCTATATTGAGAGAGAAACTTATTTTTAACAAAAAAAGCGGCAGCATTCAACAGTGAGGAAAGAAACAACTGACATTCAATTATGAATACTAGGCGAAATTTCGATGTCAACCAAATACAGATTAACTTTCAACATGAACTGGACCTTACATACAAATCCGAGGAATAAAAAAAATTTGAAAACTCCTGTGATAACCAGAGAAAATTCCATACAAATGGCTTTAAGTTGCATACCCATATTCTAATATTTCAGCATTTAAAATAAAACCATTGATCACGAAAAGCACGCTAAGACTTTTTGTCATATAGTGCCATGCATTGTTTTGCACTTCCTTCAGTGGATCATTTTGTTACATATATATAATATATACCCATTCGCAGTCACACACGCGCACGAGTGGTAGATATCAATTGGTTCAGTTAAAATAAATTCATTCGCAATACGTGATTGCTTCAAAAGTTATAGCAAATGAAAATTTTGTAGACTTACATCTTTCTTCTCGATCTTAAATACTGGCGGGGCTCCAGGTGTATCATTCACCATCCTACGATGAAATCTTCGCCGTCGAACCATATCCATTCTTCGCTCCTTAGCATGGAACTTCATTCCAAAAACAGTAGCATACTCCCATCCTTCAGCAGCCAGTTGCTCTTCTTTTGCCTTTAAAAAAATGAAAAAATTGATTTGGGAAACTACGCTCCAAAATTGAACAACAAAATCAGCTCAGTATCCTTCAACAATTCTTTGTACATATAGGATATTTAATTCAGGATATCAACACAAATACGTTAGACGAAAGTAAATCGCATACAAAATAATATGTCATTAATACAATGCTAAATATTCGAAATATTTAATATCTTGCTAACGTATGATAATGCCTCAGTAAACGAGAAGTCGTATGAAAAGTCCAGTGAGCTATCCATTCCCATAATAAATAAATAAGTATACCAATTTATAGATGCATTCAATACAACGTACCTTCTTTGCATCACTCTTTGGATCTTTCATCAAAATTCTACTTCTAATCCACCTTCGTCTTCGGCAAAGATGGTATGTTTTCTCAGCTGGACTCCATCCCATTCCAAGTGTGGCTTCAACACAATATTCCCATCCATCTTCGTCAACTGCTCGATTTACATCTACTTTCCAATCATCCTCCCAAGCCCATCCTTCAGGAGCCATGATTTCGTCTCTGTGGTTGATTTCATCTCCGCGCTAATTAAGAGTTCAAAATAAAAAATCTAATTTAAATAAGCTACTCTATCCTATAAGACGGTGTCACTGTTTTATAATATCAATTATGCAATTTGGTTTACGCTCAAAACGCATTCCATGTGTTCTCGTCTCTTAACTATGTCAAAGGTTGAGCCAGGTAATTTAGCACATTGTATAAAGACAACAAAGCTCTAAAATATTTTGTGCTAATGAGAAAATAATTGAGCAACGGTTACGGTCACTGGTGCATTCAGCCAATGATGTATCACGATCCCGTGTGCTACAACACGGCAGCTTTGCAATTTTCTCAACGATTAATGAAAAAACTATAAACAGCAATTACCACATCTGTATAAGGCACAGAAGCAGGACCGTAGTTTCCTCCAGGTATCCGGGATTGATTTTCGAAAGCATCTTCAAGAAATAACTTATGACCAGAATCTGCTTCAAACGTCAAACTATGAAGAAAGGACACAAACATATACAACAAGCCTGTTTAAATGAATAGCAAAGCTTTAAATTTATCAACTTTATCATTCTGCCCCCCTTTTACATATGCAATCGAAGAGATCCCGTTCAACAAAGTACATTGAAACATCTTTCGATGGGCATTATCTAGCATCTACAGATGATATTTTACAATGTAAGAATAGTAGCTATAAACCATTGATTTTTCTAGCACATTCAAGACAACCCAACCGTTCACAAAAAGAACAAAAGTAGTTTGATTGAGAGGCCATGTTGAATCAGGGCTCACCATAAAAGTATATTGTTAGTATCAAAATAAGTAAAAAGAAGATTTCCAGGGTGAAGGCATATGCTTCCCATATCATCAATAACACATATAATGCATTCTTATGTTTATTACAATATGGCATTGGCCTGGGACAAACATCCGATTCATATATCGAACAACTATTTAAGTTAGAGAAAAGAGCTGTCTGACCAATATCTCATCGACCGTTTTTAGCCCATTCTCTTCCTATCTTCAAAGATCTTACGTTACTTAAAATTTTTGATATATTTAAACTAAGGCTGCTATCCTTTCATCCTTTCATCCTTCATTTGTTTATGAACCAAGCTATATGTTAGCACCAGATTGCTTCCATGATTTTTTTTCCCTGAACTTATCAATTCATTGTTATAATACATGAAAATCCACGTGTGGTGATCCGCTTCCGGCTAACATAAACACAGTACAGTATGGCCTGAAATCAATACGATATTCGGGGACAAAATTGTGGAATGAATTACCTGTTTCAATATGAACATCTTCATCAAAATTTTCGTTCAAAATGCGTCTTAAAGCTCCTTTCATACTCACAATATAATTGCAATGGAAATTGTACTTTAATGCAATGAAAGCTTTATTTTATATGCAAAATTTCAGCATCCGTGCGCTACACCTTAAGGGAATTAATTTTAGCGGTTTTCGCAGTTTTCTGCCAAATCCGGGAAAATTAATTCCCGCGAAAAAAGTGAAAAACTTCGATCTGCAAAAATGAATTCTTGCGAAATTTTCTCGCTTTTTAGAAAATGAAATTATCCTTACTCTGGGGAAATTTCTAGGGATAATCAGTTGAAAAGACATTTCTTTATAGAATACCGTTAATCCTCGAATTAGCCCCCCTCGAATAAGTCCCCATGCTAGCACTTCAAATTGTTAATAAGCCCCCCCCTCGAATAAGCCCCCACCCTAGGTGATGATGAAGAATGTAATAAAGACTAATGCTTAAATATCGACTGTTCTTGTACTAGTACGGAGAAAAGTAGCTTTGGCAATGAGCTTTTTATACGACATTTGTCAAATAATTTTATAAGCCCCCCTCGAGTAAGCCCCCCTCGAATAAGACCCATCCAAAAACCAGCAAACCCACCCAAAAAGCAGCAAAAATAAATAAGCCCCCAGGGGGCCATTCGAGGATTTACAGTATCTTTGATGACACTAGGAAACACCTATCCCGATGGACAAAAACCTGTCTAAAGATAGCAAAACTACCTTCAAACAAATGGTAGAAGTTGTGTGCTAATGCTCTAAAATGACATTACAGCACTCCCCTCACAATCCTTTGCAAGTTAATTTTGCGGCCTTAGAGCAGGTCTTTTCCGCATGGGAGGCACATATTTCCTAGTCGATAACTACAGTATCAGCTAAGTTCTTCTTATTTTGTGCAAAAAACATCACTCCAATAATGTCTCTGCTTTTCGGAGGTGTGGTTTCTTATTTTTTAATTATATCAATCAATTACATCAATCAATCCGTTAATCAATGAATCAATGGATGAATCAATCAATCAATCAATCAATCAATTAATTAATTATCAATCAATCAGTCATCGGTGAGGGCAGCTCGCCATTCATTTGAACAGGGCATACAAACGCCCGGTGGGTTTATATTTAGTCAATTATCTTTTAAGTCTTTGCACATTTAAAGTCGGTCTTAACTAGTATTTCTAATCCTAAAGTAGATAACCAACAATACATACTGAATGTACATAATATGTTATGTTATGTTATGTTATGTTATGTTATGTTATGTTATGTTATGTTATGTTATGTTATGTTATGTTATGTTATGTTATGTTATGTTATGTTATGTTATGTTATGTTATGTAATGTTATGTTATGCTATGTTATGTTATGTAATGTTATGTTTTGCTATGTTATGTTATGTTATTCTATGTTATGCTTTGTTATGCTATGTTATGCTATGTTATGTTATGTTACGTTATGTTATGTTACGTTATGTTATATGCTATATGCTATATGCTATATGCTATATGCTATGATATATGATATGATATGATATGATATGATATGATATGATATATGATATGATATGATATGATATGATATGACATATGACATATGACATATGATATATGATATATGATATATGATGATATATGATATATGATATATGATATATGATATATGATATGATATGATATGATATGATATGATATGATATGATATGATATGATATGATATGATATATCATATGATATGATAGGATATGATATATGATATGATATGATATGATATGATATGATATGATATGATATGATATGATTGATATGATATGATATATGATATGATATGATGATATGATATGATGATATGATATGATTGATATGATATGATGATATGATATGATTGATATGATATGATATGATATGATATGATATGATATGATATGATATGATTGATATGATATGATATGATTGATATGATATGAAACGATATGACATGTGACATATGATGATATATGATGATATATGATGATATATGATGATATATGATGATATATGATGATATATGATGATATATGATGATATATGATGATATATGATGATATATGATGATATATGATGATATATGATGATATATGATGATATATGATGATATATGATATATGATATATGATATATGAGATATGATATGATATGATATGATATGATATATATGATATATGATATATGATATATGATTGATATATGATATATGATATATGATATATGATATATGATATAAGATATATGATATATGATATATGATATATGATATATGATATATGATATGATCCTTCAACTCTATTGTTCTGCTCTAAGATCCTTCAACTTCACCGTTGCATCATTTAGAGTAATTTTAGACTTAATTTTCTTGTGGTTCTACCGGGGTATACATCCACAGCGGGAATATGCAACAATAATGCAATGCCTGGGGAAGCAAGAGGATCTTACCTGTCGGAAATCTGAAACTTTAGCTACATTTTGGAGCTTTTTGTAAAACAAAATCATGTCTGAGAGGCTGTAAGGAGAATTGTCAAAGATGCCCAAATATTCGTGATAGTATCGATGAATAAAGCAGTAGGGCTTATACATTTTTATCATGTTATGTTAATAATAAAATGTTAATAACTTTTTATCTGTATTAATCTCTTAAAATGTCGTAATTACTTTATATAATTTATTTCATAATTTATTTACCCCCTGCAAATCAGCTTTTATCTAACTGAGGGGCTACCATACCGGAAAAAATAGAAAGCAAAAATGAGAAAATGAAACTTAAATAAAACCTCATTCTAACCCCCTAAGGAGAAAAAGCGTGCGAGCAAAGGTAGAATGAATTCAACTTCTCCGCAAGAATTCGAGTGGATACAAGTCCCCTAGATCAGCGGCAATTTGACAGTATTGTGCATGCAACTACAAGAAGCTAGAGAGCATTTTCGGCTCGAGCAGACAATGTAGTCGCATGGAAATATGCCCTTATCGTTGGAAATATGCTACACAAATTAACTTCATGATTTAAAAAAATGTGGTCTGAGTAGCATGAATAGCCATCTCATTGAATAGCCATGATCCAATCTTTCAGGAAAAACTATATTGTCAACCTAAACATGTTAATATAGAGTAATGTACGTAAAATTATGACAAAATCTTTTTATTCCAATGATCAACAATGTCATATCTAATAAAATTGGTAACAGGGTTTCATACAAGGAGTTGAAAGCAAACTATCGCACAAAAGAGACAAACCTTAGCTCTGGATCAATAAACCAATCACCATCCCATTGCCAACCCTCAGGTGGTATAAACTTCTCAAAAGGCAATTTGATTTCCCCCTGTGCATCAGAAAATCCAGGCCTAGGTAATCCCTTTTGAGTCCATCCCACAATTGGAATGCTCATCTGATTTTCATATGATTCCGCAAAAACTGTATATTCCGCCTCGGGTATCTCAGTCTTGGTCCAATTTTCCTGATCCTTTTCAAGACCTAGCCATATGATCAATCTCAATTGTGCAGGAATTTCTGGGTGATTGTCCACATTCCTTCCTTTCTTACCAGGATACTAAGGTGAAGAGCGTAGTTTATTAATTCATTTATTTATCTAACATTATTCATACACGAAAATAACCCTTCACAAAACAAACTACAAGATTTACTTACCAGTTTTCAAGTCTAGCAACTAAATATATACCTAAAAGCCTAAAGTTTAATTTTTCTAATCTGCTGATATTCCAGGGAGTCTTGTTCTAAAACGAGACAAGCTTTTTAATTGCACTATTAGTTTTTGTTTAAAGTCACTTAAACTAAGTACCTCACTTGTGCTGGAAGGCGTATCATCAACTTTCACGGATGGATAATGAAAACTCTGTTTGAAAAAATCTGTCCTATATCTAGGAATTTGTAAATTCTGAGAATTTCTCGTATCGTACAAGAAAAACATGATCTTGGAAAGCAACGGACACACTCGTGATCTTGTAGGTCATAGCGACCCCTCTCAGATAGAGGAAAAACTAAGGAGAAATTTTTCAATATACTGCTGCTCTAAAAGTAACTTTAACAACGATTTTGGTGAAAAAGATATCTGGTGTTCGTCCATTCTATTCAGGTATAACAGCAGTAAAGGCCCATTTCCACTTAGAGCCCCTTCACATGAGAAATTTCCAAGCACTTTGAAACTCGCGGCGCAGTGAGTTGAGTTTGGTCACTTATATTTGCTATCTATTCACACAATAATCTCTTGGGGCTCCGAAATTTATTACACATGCATACTGGTATCACAAACATAAAGACCATGGCAGCCATTCGAAAAGAACTTCGGCAAACAATTATAATTACATCTGCTACTGCTATTATGCTATTCAACACCGCGGTTTCCGTGACTCTGCAGCTTCAATTAGTATTGTTTACTCAACTTACATTTCAATATGAAGTGCCGTGGCAGCAGGTATCACTAACTATTCAAGACAAAAATTATGCTACTCTAAGATATCGAAGCTATGAAACAGGTACAAAACAAAAAGGAACCGCCAGTGGAAAAACCCTGGAAGTACTCAGAGGTAATGGATCAATTTGCTGCAAGGTCCAATGTTTCCTGAAGGATGGCTTATGGATTTTAGGACGTCCAGAGAGGACTTGTTAATGTTGAGGAACAGTCGAGAACACACATTAAACCATTCCAAGCCTCTTTCAGGGGTGATGCTATTGGCTCCAAGAAGCTTGCAATGACTCAATAGTGCTTGAACCACTGATCATGAAAACTACCGAGCAATGCCTTTGATAGAGGACTTTCAAATCTGTCTAGACCTATTCGGCAGGTATGCTATGCAATTGTAACATTGCTTGGACAACAACTAGCTCAGTTTTCTACTATAGCACAAAGCCATGTAGAGAACGTAAACATTGTAGCTTCGGCCATGTTTTAATTTCAACGACTTTTCCTTCTCATCCATTCATCTACATTCAATTTTGCAAATCTGGCCAGTTATACATTCACACCTCCACGTCAACACAAACAAACAACACTACATCACATCATCTCGTCATGTCATTTGTTTACTTCTATTAATCTCAGCTGCACACTAAACAGCCCTTCCTCTAACATGCTTACGTGTGTATAGTCTAGTTAAAGTTAGATCTCAATAGTCTCTCTATATATCTATGTTAATCAATGCTGTACAGTCTGTCAGAGTAAAGTCAACATCAACATTTCCTCCCTCTACCTCTGTGATCTCTGCACATCAAATAACGATACGCGCTGACAAATGATCAACAAAGGATGTGACTGAGCGAATACAGCAGTCTACAGTCACTGAGCGAATACAGCAGTCTACAGGGAGCACCAACTCACGTTCCTATAGCCTAATGGACTTCATTGACAGATATGAAAGCAAGTTTGGGTTCCCTATAGTAGTTGGTTGTTTTGATGGAATGCACATACCCATAAAGCAGCCATATGAGAATGCACATGATACAAATTGAAATATACCTTAAGTGTTCGAGCTGTTTAGGATGAAAATGGCTGCTTTCTGGATGTTGGCCGTTCATGGCCTGGAAGCATCTATGATGCAAAAGTATTTGTACATAGCTCTATAGATAAACTCTTCTAAGACAACAAACTTCCAAATGTTGACAGAAAACTGACTAAATATGGCACATGTTCCGCCGGACCTGTGCCTGTAGGGGATCCTGCATACCCGTTCCTGCCATGAATTTTGAAAGAATAAGACAATTGCAACAGTGATTATGAGGTACTATTTAACACAGAACTGCCGTCAATGTTCAACAAAATAGAGTGTGCATTTGGTACACTAAAGGCAAGGTGAAGAATTTTGAATGGGCTAATAGATTTGGGAATTGATTTTTTCCCAACGATATTCTCCTGCTTGATTCTCCACACTTACTTTGAGACTTTCACAGTCCTGCTAATCGAGATACCATACAAAGGAATGTGAAGATACAACTACAAAGCAGAGCTGTGGTCATCATTTTGAGAAACATAGGTTATACACATATAACTTCTCAACGGGCAGACTAGTAACGGAAAGCTTCAAAAAATATTTTGAAAACACTTCATGATATCCTGCATAACTCCAGTGACTGAAATCTCAAGTCACACCAGAGAAATACAGCAAACGTAACAATAATACGCAGTGCAGCAGAGTAAACATAACTAGTTACATTACGGGTCATATGTAAAGATGTAAAAGTTTTCATTTATCTTCAGTAATTCAAGTTGTCTCTCTAGTGCTGCTCTTTTTCAATCATTGATCTTTAGATTCCAACATTGTATGATCGGGACGACGTCAAAAAGACGCATATTTCATATTGCATTGTCCTCCTTTTATGGTTATCACGTACATCAGATACCACTGAATATTAGTAAAGCTCAAATTAAGTTTTATAATTTTTGTAGAAATGAGGATATCAGAAGAACCCACCCTGATACAAGTAATGGGGTTGTCATTCATAATCGGTCTGAAAATACTTATAAGGTGCACGCTATAGGCATTTTTGAGCTTAACGTTGCATCATGGGTAACCAGGACATTGCCCTGTTCAATATGATAGATGTACTCTAAAGAACTGTATGATTTGGTTGAATATATGTGCTTCGTGTAGGGACAGCTGGATGAAAGTGTTCGCCTATTGATTATGCTTGCAAGAACACACGAAGAAGTTTTTTGAAAGTTTTTACTTCTTCTGTTACTTGGATAATCGACTAAAGCAAAAAACTCAGCTTGGCAAACACGAGAACAAAGCATCTCGCGGACTTTCTTGAGTAATCTTGTGGCGAACTCAAGTTCTATCTCCAACAAAGAGCTATCCCTGCTGGTGGAACACATTCTGATCTAGTACCATGTGCTCTAGCAACGGTTCAACAAAACATCCCTACTAAACAGTCTGCAGAAGACTTGGCAAAGGCATTATGGCATGAACATAACGTCCGGCTCAAATCGCTCGACATTCAACAAGGTCGTGTAGAGATAAAAGAATGAAACACTGTCTTCACCAAATGGTCAAAAGTTGATATTGGAAACATATTTTGCTACATTAGACAAAGCATTTTCAAATGAATACCAGTATTGGCCAATTTAAGGTTGGGAAAGCACACTCACTTCACAAGTGGTTTTGTTCATGAAGATGTGTCTTAAATAATACCACCTGGGAACACCATATTGTTTTCCTCAGTAACTAATTCAACAAAAATAAGAGCAGAACTACATAAACTCTGGGTTATTTGCAAACCTACATGAGACATCCTATTTAACTATTGTAGCTGTACAGCAGGATATAGCAAATGCTGCAATCATCTTGGTGCTGTACCTTATAAAGTTGAATATGCAAACCACCATGGTTCAATAAATCCACCATACACTAATGTGGCTTGCTAATTGGAATTCACCCTCCAAGAAAGACATAGGACTTGCAAGATTTACGGATATAGGACTTAAAAGCCAACAAACTGGAAAGGCCAACTTCTAGTACTCTCTCAATGGTACACAGAGACTAGAGGTTGATGCTAGACTTTGGCTATGCGAAATATTTCTGAAGAAGATAAACAAATTTATCTGGCTTCTGTTGATTAGACCCTGCATGATGCAGTGCTGAAAATCACATATTCACCTCCCTTAGAGGAAAATGCCCCCCACCCAGGTTGAAAGAGATAGTCGACAAAGTTTTGTCTATCACCACTTCTAAAGAGGAATGAGAGCTTGAAAGCTCTTTCTCACATTGCATGTCATTCAATGAGAATAGCATAGAGCATGGCTGGCACAATATCTATCTGCGGCTATCGTGTCCCATGTTAAAAGGATGATTACATATATAAAGTTTTGTTTATGGGTCAAGGAAGTTTGCTAATTCTCTTTGTACTCCTTTCCCCTCAAACTCACAACAGTCAGTTCTGAAGTTGCTACATAAAGCAGTTGGTTGGTAATCTCTTTCAAATGAAATTGCTGTAGAAAGCTGTATTTGATTAATCTTTTCCTCATGTTCTTCACAGCAGTTATGTAGAACAAAACATGCATATACTGCAAATGGCAGTTCATTAATAATAATATCAATTGCTCTTCTCAGTGCTCCAAATCTTGATATTAGATGGCTAAATCCCCATTCTATTACCATCCTTGTCCCCCATAGTTTCATTCCAAAATATTGTTCCTGTTGAGTAGCACCTCCATTAGTGCATTCTTTCATCAAATAGGGCATTAAGGGGTATGCAGGATCTCCTAATAAGAAAATTGGGATCGGTTCTCCATCAAGGGTAATTTTCTTCCTACAGGGAGGTACTATCCCATTTCTTAAGCTTTGATTAACAGCTGAATTCGCAGATATCCTTGCAACGTGGACGCTACCTGGCCACTTTACTACTACATCAAAGAATCGGTACTTGTAGTCACAGACTGCTTGAACATTTAGAGAGTAAGCACTCTTTCTGTTTATGTAATCAGTTCAGCTACCAGGTGGCTGCTTAATCATAATGTGAGTTCCATCAACTGTGTCAAGATATTCTAGCATACCATAATGTACGTAAAATTGCGAAGTAAGATACCCTACTTTAGCTGAAGTATATGGCAACCTGATGTATATTGGTCCTAAAACATTCAATATCGCGTAGTAAACACGTCTGACTATGTTTGAAATGACCGAGCGCAAAAGATCACAGGCATTAGCAGTTTTACGAAGGTGCCCCTCATCAGTAAGATAGTACAGTGTAGCAGCAACCTGTGTTGCAACTGCAACAGGAACGCGCATGCTTTGATTTATTTCTCGAGAAATGGTCTTAGTTCTTCAACAAGACGGTAGAAACAGTTTCTACCTATGCGAAAATTATCTCTCCATTCCTCATCAAGAACTTTCTCATCTACAAAATTTTGCCAGAAGCGACCAGGCCTAACCCAGAATCGATGACCTTTTCTTTCAGTCGTTCTCGGTTTCTGAAAATGGACTGGGCTCAATAATACATTCAGCAATTTCTTTCTTCTTTGCAGTGTCATCATGCTATTTAGGTGCAACAATAAATTATTCAATTGATACCCTGTTACCACATGCGAGATCAGCGACAACAGCAATGCTATTTTGTCGTCCATTTTCAATTTTGATTTACCCGTCAAAAAGTGTTGTTGGTGTTGAATCGTTTTCAAAAAACTTGTGTTTTCAGCTTTCTACACGGAAATCCCTCTTTAAAATTCCAAATGTTTTTATGCGTTGTATTGCTCGCTCTACATAGATTCGCAACTGGCTATGTGGATGTATCTTGTACACCAGTCTCTGACATCTGTAGGCTGCTGTGCTTTGAAGGAGGTATAGCCAATGAACATTAGTAAAATGCTAGTAAATCCTTGATCACAAAACCATGGTCTACCATGACCTGATCATATGGCTGGAGGAAGTCAACAAAACCAGAGTTACGTACAATAAACAAATCACTAGCTCTTCTTTCATGTACATAAGGGAGGAAAGACACATCACCATTTGGTGCAATGCCAACAAGAAATTTAATGGTGTGGTGATGTTTGTAATCAGACCAACATTTCGAAATGATTGGAGAACACGGTCCAGTGATCACCAACAACAAAGCAGACCAGTTCCTTTAAAATAGTTCTTCTCCACTGCTCTCTCTCTCTTCTCGGTTCTTCAGAAAATAATGCTATCTTAGTTTTCCATCAACATGGCTTTGCTTTATAATTTATCTTGGTATCTGCAGTCATTGATGCAACCTCCAACACAACATCCATAAGACAGTATCATTAGTCAGCATTTTTTGCTTGTCTAAGTCACAAAAGGAGTAAAAAGTTTCCATAAACGTCTCGGTATATCCTTGCAAGTGTAAGTAAAAAATGCATACTCTTTTACCAAGCTAACCCTACACGAAGCACATATATTCAACAAAACATACATTTCCTTGGAGCACATCAGCATTTTGAACAAAGCAATGTCCTGATTAACCATGATGCATCGCCAAGCACCAAAAGGTTTATAACTGAGGACTCTTCCAAATTTTCACAACTTAGCTAAGATATGCTTGAGTTCTGCCAAAAACTTGAAATAAACTGATTCATTTGACCATGACACTACGGTACCTAGTATTTACTGAGGGACAACCTCCCAAAATGGAGACAAGCTGATCCCAGTTTTCAAAAATCAATCTCCCACTCCCCGATCTTGCTCGATCTGCAACAGATTTTCCGAAATGTTGCCTCGATATCTGAACCCTATACCTAATTCAGTTACAGCCAACTTTTCAAGGGCAATCTCTTTGAAGAAGAGCTCCTTCTTCTTCAGAAATGTCATTCAGAATAGCTACAATACTCTCTCTCACCCAAAATCATCTCCTGGGATCCTTCTAGCCGTCAACTTTCATATATCTTCATATAAATATATGAGGTCAGATTCCATCTCTTTGCCATTGAAATCTTTTGAATATTACTACCATATCTTTTGAATATTAAACCAATACATCCAGTTTTTCATTAATCCATTTCCATCTTTTCACTGCTATTGGTAGTTGAAAAGCTAGTATCTTCCAGTGAAGAACTGAAGTAGTAGGGAATAATGCTGTTTCATGTTGCAGAATGCTGATAATTATAAGTAATCACCTTCTGACTTAGAATGAAGCTAAACAGAAGAGAGCATTTAATCACGTAGCAATTCCACTGAAAAGGGTTTTCCATGTAATACCTAACTGTTTGAGCTCAATATGTCACCAATATATAGAGTTTAATGACTACATCCTCTATTATCTACAAGTAACAGTGTGATTGTTGAAAATGCACTGTCCATGGTCAGTGCCAGGGGTATACTTTTTTGGGTATAGATAGACTCCTGTAACTTTTCCATCATAAAAATTAACGTGTAAGCCCCTTCCCCCTTCAAACAATGTCGTATCGACAGGGGAGACCTGTAGCATGGCACACATGCATTAATTGTACCAATCACCAATCGGGTTATTCATATTTGCTTCAGATACCATTGTTTGAAGGGGGAGGGGATCCTATAGCTCGCATATAGCGTAAATCATGGCTAGCGTTCCAAGTCTTTTGGCAGGTATTTTAGACCATCAACAGGGTGTATTGGCCTAAAAAACATCTTTTTACATCAATAAATGCGAAGTCTGCCCTTGAACACTTCTGAGAGGTCCCTTTAGTGCCTCAAAGGTTTGGGGGCCCTTAGCGCTTTCTCTAACCTCAACCTATGTCACTTATGCCACTGGCTTTAGCCACGCACTACGAATTCAAAGCGCTTCGAAATTTCTCATTTTAAGGGGCTACTAATTGAAATTTTGAATTTTGCATGCGAACTCAATGATCCCATTCCATATGTGAATATTTGCGATGTGCGAGCGGATTGCCATGTTCCAGCACGCGAAATGTGAAATCCGAGAGTAAGTCAAATAGGGCCTAAAGTCTCTTCATTTGCAATCATTCTTCCAGGATGAATGTCGTTCCTTCATCTTTTTTGAAGGCTCTGTATTAGCGAGGCACCACCAATTTAGCTTCTCCAAATTTCTTCCCAAAAGATATGCAGATAAGAGACTGTCCTTGTTCGTTCATAAAAAGTGGAAAAGGAGAGATGATACACCATCCTTCATGGGCTTAAAAATCCACGCTCAAAATTGCTAATTTTTAGATTTTTGACCAAAGTGTCCACTTGAATAAGGACCTCCATTTGAATTACCGACCTTTAATGATTCCAGTTTTTAAATAAGCGCCCGGGGCAAATATTTAACAAAATAGGAGACTTCCTCTTGTTGTATCACATTATACCATAACTCCTCATATTAGCCCCCTGGGAGATACTCTTGACACATTTTTGATTGGGGCTTATTTGAGATGAGAACTTATCAAGGAGGGTTCATCAACTGCGGTGGGGGCACATTCGAGGGTGGGCTACATTAATCCCGAAAAATTTCGGACGGTAAAATTTCGGACGTTTTATTTTCGGACAGAAAATTTCGGACCAAAATTTGAAGATTTCGGACTATTTCGGACAAAAATTTCGGACAAAGTGTGCCAGATGAAAAGTAATTTCGGATAAATGTCTTAATTAACAATTTAGGTTTTCGAAATAACATCTCCAATAAAGCATTGTAAATAGTGATAAAATATCAGTGTGATTGCACTTATGTAGTCTTATTATGTGTTCTACTCATCTGAATCAAGATCGAGGAAAGGATCTTCAGGTTCAATATTTGATGCAATTGCAGCTGTAATTCCAGAAACATCGAAGCCCTTTTGTATCAGATCTGACTGGTTTCTCAAATGATCATATAACCCAATCAACCACCTTGCATGGACTGCTTTCAAGACAGATAATGTTGTCTTTATTTCAATTGAATAAACATCAACCCCTGCATTGATCTGCTGCGTAATTTCCTTGGCATACCACTCCTCAAATTTTGTTGTTAAGAATTTCTTGGCAACTCCATTAATGGTAAGGTCGAGTGGCTGAAAATGATGTGTCATATTTGCAGGGACAAATACCACTTCGCATCCATTTTGTTCCATCAAGTGTAATACCATCTCTGTTTTGTGAGCTCTGAACACATCAAAGATCAGAAGAGCCTTCTGATCTGCTGCCAAACCGTGCTCCACTTTTTTTGATGCAATGAATGGAAAGATCACCTCTTGCAAGAGCTCAATGACTTTTTCCTCATTACTCCAATGATTCTCTGTGTAGCATACATTGAATCCATCAGGAAATTCTATTTCTCGTGGAAGACAACGCGCTGTTTTTCCCTGATATATCAGTTGCATTGGTAAAAATATCCCCGATTTCGTTACTGTGAAGGTTCCAGTAATTTGCATCTTCTTACCCTTGCTAATAAGGGGAACACTCTTTGCTCCACGTTGGTGCAGTGTGTGATTTGGAGAGCAAATATATGACAATGGCGTCTGGTCAAAATTTATGATGAGATCATCAGGAATATCATCCTTCGATTGCGCAGCTTTTATTTTACGTTGAAAGTCTAGTTTTACCTCGCTTATAATCCCTGGGGCAACTGGAAGTTTTGATGTTGTGGCGCATCTACGGGTCATCTTCTTTCCTTCTTTTTCCATCCTGTAGAGTACATTTTTTCCCCAGTCACTGTTAAGGCTCAAATAACCCCCATACTCGATCAAAATGCTGCGATCATTGGCAATTACAACTCCCTTTGCAATTGAGTTAATAACAGAAGCAGTTACTGGTGCTCCTTTGAGACGTAATGCTTCAACCAAAGTTATTATTTTTTTCATTAGGTCTTCGGGCATCAATGCAGGCCGACCTCTTTTCCGGCTGCTTATTGTGCTTGGAAGCTGTCCCGTTCTTTTCTGAGCACTTTGTGCTGCCTTTTTAAAATCACTGATTGACTGCTTAGTTAAATGAGGGTATTTCCCCTTAAGTTTTTGCAGAGTTTCTGCAACACCATGAACTGTTGCAAAGCTTCCAATTTCCGCTTTCTCTTCACCATTCCAAGGTCTATATTTCCCTCGTTTACTGCCCTTTCCTTCTGCTTCTTTTAGTTCATGCACTACTTGCTGTTTTCGGTCTCAGTCACCAAACTCAGAAACTCACTTTTCTGAAGCTCTTCAGATGGTTTCTTTTCAGCTTGTTTGAAGTACTTCAAGAGAGACATTTTTGCTGCTGTATTCTGACTGGCTGCTTACTAACCTTACAAAAGGCAATGTTTCTATCGCATGCATAAATCTCAAGATTTAAGATCTAATCCACATGATATTTCCGCGGGAACCCTGAACGGATATCTGTTAGCTCAAGGTGGACAGGTGAGCACCAATAGATGGCTCATTGGAAATACCAGACCAATTAGAGCATTGACATTTGCAGAAACTGAATTATTTTTGTGCCATAATGATGTGCTGTGCTGTTGGTCCATACTTTTAGTATGATGTGTCAGAATTCTATTTACGTTCAGTTAAATCGTTTGACACCTAATTCGCAACAGAATTTACTACACCTGGGCAGTCAGTGTTTGATGATCTTTGAAAATCTCTGAGGTAGACCACCTTGGCAGCTTCGACTCGGATAACTTTGCTTATAGAATTGAAAGGGTTTTACCTGAAAAGCTAGAAAATGCAATCCAGTTTTCAGAAAGTTATTGGCTGCAGAGGATGGCACGTGTACGGGAAAAATGTCCGGACCAACCCTAAACGAGGAGATAAACTTTTTGCAGTTAAAGAGAAAAATCCACAAGCCTTGACTGTAGACCCATATTCAATTGCATGGATGTTGAAAAGAGTGGACAAACTATCACCAGAAGTAGTGGGCCACATTCCACAGGAGATTTCACGTTTTGTTTGGTTTTTCCTGGAACGCGGGGGAACAGTCAACGGTGAAGTTCTAAATGGAAAATGTCGCAGGTCTCCTATTGCCAATGGTGGTTTAGAAATCATCTTAAAGGTTTCTTTTTGTATTTCTGATTTGAAACGAAGATATTTAGAAAGGCTTATGGAATTGATTAATAAAAACTATGATGCTTCTGAAGGTGAATTTGAGGAAATCCTGGAAGCTTATCTAGACTCACAAGAAAGTGATTCGGATGATTTAGGAGAACCTGGACCTATGATTATGATAGATGATGAGTGTAATCATACTGAAGATGACTCGCCTGTTACGAAAAATCCAGATGTACTCATAATTGATGACTGAGAAACATAACGTAAATTGTTCGCTTTTTCTGCTTTTTGTCTTTGCATATTGTTGTGATTAAAGCTTCAGGTAAAACTTTAGAAAGGTAAGCATTGAGCACGGTAAAAATTTCGGACGGTAGAAATTTAGCAAGGTAAAAATTTCGGACGGTAATATTTTCGGACGGGAAAAATTTCGGACGGTAAAATTTTCGGACTCCATCTTAGTCCGAAAATTTTACCGTCCGAAATTTTTCGGAATTAATGTAGCATCCTATCATTTACACCGATTGTCGTTCACTTCCTTCTTTCACATCTTTCATCTTTCACTTCTTTCTTTCATCACTCGTACTAAGATCCCTAAATGCAAATGAGCTGACCATTGTTTACATCAAAAGGACCGCCACCCACTTCGTAGTACGAGCTCCTCCTAGGGTTTTAGTCGGATCGTCCCCAAACGTGGCCAGTAGTTCATACCTGGTCTGAATGCCATCATTACGTTTAGCTCTATTTTTATTACTTTTTTCGCCAAGATATTCTGCTTTCCATCTGGCGATTTTGTTGCCTTTGTGTGTCATCTTTTGTTCTCCATTGCTTTCGTCCACAACCATAACCTATTCCCAGTACAATATGAGATTGCACTGGTAGAGGATGTTCTTGGAAGTCAAGGAAAATTTTGTCCTTTTGTGTGAGTTGAGTTGCTGTTTTCATGCCTAAGGCTTTGATTTATGCCTGCCTATAGTTCCTTTGTTGAATATCAGTGTTTTCCTCTCTTTTAAGAAATGTGTTTCCATGATTTGAGTGAGAGTCCACTACCTTTCCTCGGGGGTTATATCGCCATGATAGTTCTTGCCGAGCTGTTGCATGCTCTGTGCTAAATAATAGTGCTTCTGCAGCTTTATAGTGGTAAACCATGTACAAGATGTTTCATGTTGTATTCTTGGTGTATCACGTCATATTTTGCTTCCTTTCTATGTTTATTTACATGACATAGGATAACATTCCGGAGGCTTTCAGACCGGGTTGTGTTCACAAAGTGTGAAGTTCCAGTTTGACTTTGAGGAAAATAAAGTAAGGTATGATAAAATATCGACCAGTAGTGTACTGAAATTGCTTTGTCTTACTTCTATAGCTTCTTCCGTGCTTTTGTTGTACAAGGTTTTTCATTGTTTTCTCTACTTTATCTCGAAGGGGTTTGTAGGCCCCATTATAGTTCAGGCAATGAAGAAACTGCTCTTTGTCTTTTATGTCAAGTGTGATTACTCGCAACTACACAAACTCCAAATAAATGCCCTCATAGCTATCTATAAAACAGTTTTAATATATAGTTGACTGCTAATGCCATCAACCACAAACTCTGAGTTCTAACAACTCAAAAATTAGTAACAGTACTCAACTATTCAATAAACAAAATCAACCATAAATCTACCTTCAGTTCCACTGTTTGGATTTTTGAACAGTTCTTTCCTTTTGCTTCAACATTGGCAGAATACATTACTTCATATGCTGGAATTCGGCAATATGCAATCCGACTGCTTCCTGATATCATCCAAATAACAACATCTGGCATTGAATTTTGCGGCTTAAATGAGAACGAAATTTTATCCAGAAAGCAGCTACAAAACGAGGGCTATAATGCGTAGCTTGTTTACCAATAACTCAACCAGAAATATACAGGCTTCTCAGGATTCATTTCACAAACATTCCCTACTTTTCCAGGTTTTCCAGAAAAAGTTTTTCAAAATTCCCTAACTTTTTCACATTTTTCCAGCAGTTTTCGATGGACCAGGTATATTGATTGGCACATGTACAAAAAAGCAATGACAATGTGGAAACGTTCCTTAAAGACACAATTATTCCCTAATTTTTCCAGGTTATCAATGTTTTCCCTGACCTCAAATTTAATTCCCTGACTTTCCATGCTTTCCATGTGTTCCAGACTCCTGAGAACCCTGGATACACGTGAAACCTCTCAAAAATGATATGAACTCGATGACCCCCGCCTGGATAACAATTAAAGGTCACAACATAAAGAACTGAAGAAGTTTTCAAAACAATGTCATACAGTTATGATACTTCAATAAAAAATATATGGTGCAATGAATGACTTTCATTCAATACCAATCTCAAGCACCGTAGAATGTACGATTACTCCAGAATCCTGAAAGAAGCTTTACACTATTTACAATGTCCACTTACACAAGCACAGGGTTCTCAGGATTCCTTTCATAAAAATTCCCTGACTTTTCCGGCTTTTCCACCTTCTCCCACACTTCACATTTAATTCCCTGATTTTTACACGTTTTCCAAGTTTTCCAGGTTTCTTAGAACCCCTACACAAATTGGAGAAGAAAGCTATCGCGGATCTGCTCTAGACTGAAATAGTTACACTAACTTTACCTCGGCACAAAGATCTTGTAAACGATTCAAATAATTGTTAACTTCCTCCATCGCTTCGTGAACATCGGTTGCTTGCTCTCTCAGTTTAGATGCTTCGTCAACAATCAATTGCAGTTCAGCTCTTCGTATCTCTTGCAACTTTAAATCCAGCTCGTTGACCCCATTAACAGTGGCATCAAAACATGTGAGTGGCTTTCTAGGTAGAAAAGAGAGCACCATAAAGTAAAGCCACCTTAATATTGATAATGGAAACTGTTGACTCTACTTAAGTAAACTACAATTACAAATGTCACCAATACAAGGTAATTTGTAATTAGCTAGCCTGTATTATTCTACAGTGAAAAAAATGAATAACAAGTGTACTATACGAATAATAACTCGAAACAAGAAAAAGACAGACAGACAAACAGACAAAAAACCTTAGAAATAATATAGGTCAGGGTTCGTCTATACTTTACCTCTACCAGAGAATAGGATAAGGCAGAATGGTCACTCAGTGCTAGCTCTTTTGATGTTTTTCAGACACACACAAGCCAACAGGGTAATCGTTGTACTTCTTAAAATCGATTTGAGAATGAGGTGTCAATAAACTCTCCCTGCGGTAATGCTTGAAGTTTTACGTTGCTGTGAGTGGATGGTGGATTGCTTCTCTGGTACAGACATGGATCTTTCTTTATCAGTGGCCCAATTTGATAAGAGGTATGTAACTCTGCTGTATGCTTTCCATCGGTTTCACTCATTATCGTGGCCCATCGGCACAGCCAGATAGACTACCAGCCACAGCCTAAAGATCAGGTAGTAATCTTAAGAGTGCATTAGGAAAAAACTAGTCTGCCATCTTCGTCGGTAGCCTGGTATACAAAGCTAATGTCCTATAGCATGTAAAGACAATATGTTAACGCAGTGTTTCACATGCATGGAAGTTATGGAAGCTCTGTTCCGGTCAATGTGGACTACATGCAGCATACGGTGGAGGCATAAAGTGTGTACCATGGCTGATTTGGTCAACTTGTCTTTCAAACTTAGTACAGTCAAGACTGCCGGCAAGACATGCAGCCGCATGTTATAAAGCACGGCCAAACAACTTAACCTTCAAAATTCATAAAGGCCGACCTCGACTTGGCGGTGCATACGGTACAGCCACATCTGCGCATGCTCATTAGTTCAGTATGATGCAAAATCCCTGGTCCTCACACTCATATTTTGTACGCTTTGAGAGTAGAACCAAAGCCAAATGTCAGAGCGGCCGCTTGTCGTACACAGGCAATCATTCAATATGGTAAGACAGCGAAAAATTATTTAACGTTAAACTCCACAGTTATTTCACCGACTGGGCTGGCATTCGCTAATTACCAGAATTAAAAATGTGAACAAAGGAACTGCAGGCTCAGCAAGTGGGTGCCTTCTCATTTCATCACTTTGCATGTGCAAAACAACTTCAGTCAGTAGTTCCTCAAACTTTGCTGTTGTCAGGCAAAACATTTTGTTTTGTTCAAAACTTTCCCTTCCAAGGATGATAAACAGCAAATAATTCTGCATCACCTCAAGCTATAGGAAGGAACAGGAAAGGAGCGGCTGCGAGTTGAGAAGCGTAGTGTACAATTCCCAGTATACATTCTTTGCGATGTTCTCATGTCGCCTCTTGTATTCTCACTGTGCCAGCATCTTGCATTCACTAACTATATCGTCGATGGTTTCTCCTTTTTCCCCACATAGCCTACACAGTGGCGATTCAGTGGTATTATCAATATGATGCTTAACATAATTTGCCCGTAATGTTTGGTCTTATGCAGCACATAATAGTGACTCTGTGCAACCTTTCAATCTGCTGTTTTTGAGTCATCCCCAGGTCTTGTCTTTATTGATACTGTCATCCATCTCTCTAGTATATTGTACATGCCTTCTTTTCTCCTTCCAGGCATGTTCTCTGTCGTTGATCTGCATTGTTTTTGAAATTTTCCTACCTCATTGCTTCCTCCGTTTTGATAATCCCCTTGGTACTCACTACTTTCAGCATTAGCTCATTACTTTATTTAACATACCAGCCCAACGTGCTTTCTTCACTCTTGATACAACTGTCACAACTAGTGAGCCCCCGCTCCTTTGTGCCATGGTACTTACAACCGTGCAACATCACTGCTTGGATGCAGGACTTTATACATTGTCGACAACTTCCTGTCCATCCTTTCAAGTTCGTATTTTGTCCATTTCAGCAACCCAGCTCTATATCTGAAGACAGGAATCGCCCACGTATTTACTACGTTTGTAATATTGTAACTATTTAGTTTTGACCTCAAAATCAATCGTGTCCTTCTCAGATATTAATGCTTCAACTTGTCTTTCATTTCTTTCTCCTTGGATTTGTCAAGTTCCAGTATTCCGAGGTACATATAGCAGTCCTTTTCTACTTCCTTTATTGTCTCACCATTTGGTAATACTATACTGTCTGTACTGCTTAATTTCCCTCTTTTAGTGATCACAACACCACACTTCTCCATACTGAATTCCATTCTTACATTTTTACTGAAGCCCTGGATTGTATTTACCATGCTGTCAATTTCTCTTTTGCTGCATCCAAATAATTTCAAATCATACATAAACAGTAGATGGTTCAGCTTCAAATTTCAGTCTTTAATAACATAACCAGCCTTAATCCTTCTATGAACCTTAGTCGATGGTATCATGCAAACTACAAACAGCAAAGGTGAAAGACCACCGCCTTGAAAGATCCCCCAGCTAATGCTAATTTTTCAAAGAAACTTCCCCACAGAATTTTAGCTCTGTTGTCCATTTTTTCATGGCATTTTCTGAATTTCTTTATTACCTCTGAAATACAGGCCAGCTCTAAGCATTCTAAAATCCAAGAGTGCGAAACCAAATCATATGCCTTGTGATAATCAACCCATGCCGTGGCATGGTTCTAAGCTTTTGTTTACAATGTTGCAAAATCATTTTGTTTATAAGACTTTGATCTTCTTTACCACTGCTTTTCTTCCTACATCATTTCTGGTCTTGGGGTAATTTGTGTTCATCTAAGGATGCATACATTTCTCCTGCAATTACTGCAGTAAGCAATTTCCACATAACTGGCAAACACGATCTGGTTCTGAAATTGTCGACAGTGGTCTTTGTAAACAAAGAGAGAGTTGCACATATCAAGAATTGAAAGAGATGAATTTGCAAAGATGCCTAGAGAGCTCATGGAGAGAATAAAAAATTTGTACGCACTTCTCAGATCTGAAACTAACAGTGGATACTTTAAGCCTTTCCTTTCTGCATTACTATTAAGATTCACTTCAAATCCTATCGTGGGTTCTCAATCATACAAGCAGTTGCCCTTGGTTCTTAGAAGTAAATCAGGCCACAAATCATGTCCAGTTATGATGGAGGGTGAGAGGAAGCTTGTAAAATCAGCATATAGAGAAGATCCTTCTACTACCTTTATAGAGGTGGCTAGAAAATTGAGAACAGAATTGTGACACCATATGCACCAACTTTGTTCAAGATAATAATACAAAAAAATACCAATAATATATCAATATTTATACAGGTTTTCTTGGTCATCTAAGGGAAGCTGCTATAAATGAATGACCTGCTACTAGACCAGATATGTCTAACTGCAAAGAACTCATCAGGACCATTCCAATGTGCTCTCAGCTAACAACATGGAGTGATGTTACTGGCACATAATGTTTGGGTTATTCAATACAGGTAATAAAGGCAAGACAGATCAAACCTAAGTGATGCCAGAATTACTACCTTAACTAGTTCAACTCTAAAAGAATAAATTGTTGCGTAAAACATTTTTACTACAGACCTAGGTTGGGCACTGTCCCGCCCGCCCGCCCCACTAGATGTGATGCCACTGCATAAAGTAGTGGTAGCACATATAACAGGGCAGGTAGTTAAACCTAACCCAATGAAGCTCACAAAATGATTGGACCATGGTACTTCAGCACAACATAATACACCACTGGCTATAGGGAAAAGCTTCTCCACTATGTAAGCATGATAAACAAATAGGTATCGAAAGGCTCTTGGTAACGAGACGATGTTGGTATAATTAGGAACATAACAACAAAAACCAAGTAAACAGAGCCACAGTTTGTTCTAGATCAATAAACCGATTTTACATCAAATCATTAACCTATACGTTGCTTCCATTTGTTGCATCATTGATAGTGGTAATATTTTGAAGCGGGGTTACTGCGGAGAAATCACTGCTAACAGATTTTCACTCGAAAACAAAAATTATGTTCATTCAACAAGATGAGCTTTTAGTTGCCTTCTCGTAAGTATATTTGACATTGATACCTCGTAGCCCTAAGCTGGAAAATGAGTGGATTCCAAGATATTCAACATATGGAGCAGAGTCCATTGTTTACCATATATGCAAGAGGCCCTCCCTGAACTACCATTAATTAGCAAAACAACAAGATCGTATTTGTGAATACAGAAAATGTGAAACAGACTGGTACCACATTCACACTGATCCGTATTTGTTTCTCTGCAAAAATGAGCCCATACACACTGCTCCACTTTCAAATGAATATGCTGTGAATGCGATAAGTGCTCACACTGCTGCGGCAAAACCGCTACATGTAGCCTCACTTTGAAACAAAAGCTTTATTCACGAAAGTGTGGGCGTATTAAAATGGATGTTTTTGGTGTTCACACTGAAAAAGGAGTGTATTCAATATGCACCGTTTCCTTATTCATCATATTATTCGAAACACTCCGTTTTCATACAGCTGTAGTATGAACGCAAGGAAAAACGGAAAAGTTTTGCTCTATTTTCGATTGAAAATGGAGCAGTGTGAATGGGGCCCCTTAAGTTTATCTGAGAAGTCAAATGAATATCGAGCTCGCTTGATAAACATTAATGATTTGGCAAAGAATGGTCAAAGTGAAAATTTCTACGTTTTGTCAAGTAAGTTTAAAGAATAATTCCTCAGTAATGCCCTAAGAATATACTGGGTTGACAAATATTAAAGCATAGGTTTTTGGTATCATAAAGTGGACACCAAAAGGCATATTCAAGTATGGTACTGATGTAACAGTTGATCTCAACTAATCAGCAAATTAAGGCCATCCAGCCCTAAGCTGCGAAGGACAAAGACAACTTTGAGGATTAGTCAACTCAACTCACCATTCATTTGGTGTACTAATACATATCATCTTGTCGTTTTACCAGTCATGAGTGGTTCAGGAAGGTTCACTTGCATATAAGGTAAACAAAGGGTGCTGCTTCGTATGTTGAAAATCTTGGAAGCAATAAAATGTGGCTCTGATAACCACGTATACTATGCTACGCACCTGCAGTCAGCAATTAAGGTATCCAAAAGTCTGATCAAAAGAGCAGCTGTCTCGGCAGGCTGAGCTTTTGCGTTGATGCCAATATCTACTTTTTTCATGTTGCTTTCCTAAAATTTCGAACAATCTTGCTTTAAATAAAAATTCATTGCAGCAGGAATTCATATCGAGACTTAAACTACAGGCATTTCTTCAAATAGATATGTAAGCAGTATACAATTAAAAGTCACATACCAATCGATCTATAACTTTTAGCAACTGGTTCAAAGGCCACAGTCGAAAATATATGTCTTCCCAATGGCTATCAACAAGGCAGCATGGTTTGCTATCATTCCAAGGCAAATAATAGTAACTTGCGCCATCAAATACCGCATTTGTTGGTGGTGTTGAAGATGCCATGGGCGGAACAGAAGAATCCAGCTTATTACCATAGTTTCCTATAAGCACAAAAGATACCAGAATAACACTGCATTTCTAGGGACTTTCCTCGTTATATCAACGTCAATACCACGGCACAAGCCAGAATTTGACAAACTTAAAACACTATGGCCGGTACTATGAGTGGCACTACGAGTGGCACTGACAATTTCTTCTTTATTTAAAACTTGGTGCCCATACTGAGGACGAAGGCAGTAACACGCACATGTACATGCGTGCGCGCACACGCGCACGCACGCACGCACGCACGCACGCACACACACACACACACACACACACACACACACACACACACACACACACACACACACACACATACACACGTGTGAGTGTTCCAAAAAATCGATGACTAAAAATATGTAGAAAAATTCTGAAGAACTGAAGCTGAAGCTACAATAACCTGATCTGAGTTCTGAGTTCCCATTCTACAATAGTCGCCAAGTTCCTGGAGCATTGCAATTTTTGAATTCGGCAATGAACTTTCACCACCCCCCCCCCCCCTCCTACCATCGAACAACGCTACTTTTTAGGAGAAGTACATGCGATCATATGAAAATTTCATGTGCATGCCAATTTCAAGTGTCCTATACCCGAACCAAAATTGTTCTAAGTGGAAGCGGCGTGCTTGTATACTACAACGAAGATAAAATGTAGAGAAATGCAGTTTTTTCAGTTTTTCCTATGTATCCCAAGGACTTTTGGCGAGTAGTGAATGGTAGCATTTCAGGAATGACCTACATTTGAGTATTAATGCTGTTTTCAGGATTTTTTCAGATTCAATTTTGCTTTCTATTAACAACCTGCAGTGAATAGTAACGAATGTCACTGAAACTGTTATAAATACCTATGCTGACTTCAAATTCCACGGGGCCATCCATTTCTGGTAGCATTGTTGCCGAAATGAAACTTGCAAACAACTTATATTTCCTACGTCTCAAATAGGTCTGTAAAAGAGAACATTAGTTAAGCAATGAATTCAGGTAAACACAACTATGATGCAACATAAAACTAAGCTACTATTGACCGAGAGGCACAAATTAGCCAGCATATGCTAAAGCGGGCATGTATGAGGAAATAGGTCCTTAAACATTTAAAATTTTGCTCTGCGATGTCGATACAGTATCTGAGATATCACTGTGAGAAAGATATTTGGAAAATTAAAATTTTCTTTTGCAATATGATCCTCTTCTGCTATGTGATGTAAACATATTTACTCATAGAAACATTAATATCAGGAACCATACATGCCAATCACTTAAGAGTAAATGCCCAAGAGAAAATTTCACCAATAAGAAAGAAATGAGCTAATTAAAGTAAGTGACAGCCGATCACTTCCAATAGTCAATACAACAGTCAAACCTATTAGATCTGCCACCTACTACCAACGGCTAGTAACCTCAAGTGCATGAAGAAGCCTCCTTTCAAGTATAACAATTACCAAACCAATTACCAAATAATCAATGCCATGAAGTGGTCCTCACCCAATAACCTACTGACTTATGACATAAGTCCCAATGAAAACCCTTTACTGTATTCCCCAACAAACGGAGTTAACTATATACTTTTCTTGAAAAACACAGGCATTCCACTGGAATTTTCTAAATATAGTAAATTCCAAGCACCGACATAATTAGCACAAGCCATGGAGGGGCCATTACAATTACGACGTGTGGGGATCTATGTCCGTCCGTAACAAAACCCTTTCACGTCTGCTGATTTTTGCCTGATACATCTAGCAATCGACACGTTAGTGCTGGCTGTACTCCTAACCAAGGAGAACAATGGAGAGAAGCTCAGTTTAAAACAATGTTGGTTTGTTTTTTCTGGCCCATAAAACATTTCGACTGTACGTCCAAAAAGCAGTTTGAACTGCGTCAAAAGCCCTGGAACTTCGACAGCAACTTGGCATATATATATATATGTATATAAATAAATAAATATATATATATATATATATATATATATATATATATATATATATATATATATATATATATATATATATATATATATATATATATATATATATATATATATATATATATATATATATATATATATATATATATATATATATATATATTTACCTTATTGGCCTTTTTAACGCCAGCCCTAATTTAACGCCGGTCCTTTTTACGCCGGCCCTTACAACGCCTGGGACAGAATTTGGTCTACCACCACTTTGGGCCATAGTTAACGCCATTCAAAAATGTAGGATATTGAAAATTCATAAGGACATTATTTACGCTCTTTTCGTATTTTTTTGGTAACACTTTTAATCATCAATCAAAAGAAGTTCAGTACAAGTCCGCGTATCTTCGTTTGCTACGCAATTTTCATTATCATTCTTCTGTTTGTTGTTGAGTTGATAGTATCAACTGTTGCACTTTACCACATTTTAAAAGAGGTCTCTTTATTTCATAAATACAACGTTGGTATCATTCTTATTTCTGAACCGATTGAATGCATTCCTGATTGGAGTATACTTGCATATATCAGCATCTCCACCTCCTTCCCTTTCCCCCTTCTCTGATGACGTAATAATTGAATGGTCCCAACAATAAGAGTTGAAAAAATAACTCCGCTGCTTGGAGGATAATCGTGAATTTTCGGCCCTTTTTATGCCGGCCCTTGTAACGCCGGCCCTTTTAATGCCGCTTAAGAAAAATTAACGCCATTAAGGGCGGGCTTTAAAAGGGCCAATAAAGTATATATGAAAAGTGAAAGTGCGAGAATATAACCGACCCGAGCGGGATTCGAATTCGCGACCCCTGACATTGTACGTCAGTGCTCTACCAACTGAGCCATCGGGCCACCCTTCCAAATCGTTGCTCAAGGGCAGGTCATTTGCTCGCACCGCCCCTCTCTTAACCAATTTGCACAGGGGAGCCATCACAGCTCCATCACAATGTGCATTGGGCCAGCTGATGAGAGAGGACTGCTCACACCAGGGGAGCCAACGCAGCCTCGCCTTACCCAACGAGAAAGAAGAAATAGCATTATGCTGTTAGATTATTCAGAGCAACGAAAAACACCCGAAAGCATTTGCCTTCTTTCTGAACTTACATTTCACTTCTGTCTATTCACTGATATCTCTTAGCGATGTTTTGATATGATCGGACGCCAAAAGGGCCAAAATCGGTTGTGCAGCCAGTAAGGGATCGTTCACATATTATATCATCATTTTGCTGCCATTTTTGACACCCCTCCCCATGTAATCAATTGAAATCATTGCTTTGACCCCCATTGCAGAAATATGACATCATTTGCTTCACCCCCCCCCCCCCCCCATCTCGAGCAGAGCTCATAATGGCGTATAGCAGTGATATCACAATCAGTCCCAAATTTTCAATAACATTTACATATATTTTCGTCTTTTTAATTCAATTTGGAGATATGTGGTCAGGATCAAAGATAGCTGGCATTCCCTTTTGTTGGCCAATTTGATTATTAGCTTCTCAATGAGCTCACTTTCAAAATGTAAATTTATCTAAAATGCACTACAGTAAAAATCCACATAAAAGAATCACATAACATTTAAGAACCGGTAGCTTAGAATTCTTCAGATTCCTATAAGCAAGATACGAAAAGGAAACTGGGAGCTTTCTTTCAAGAGAAGAAGACCATTTCTCAATGCATACTAAGCAGGACAAAGTTTTAATCATGAATTACTACCCAAAAATATCTATTCATACTACTTTTATAAGAACCTTTTCAGCCTAGGTCCATAACAGGGAGGCCTTTAATGCGGATTTTTACTGTGGCTTTCTAGTATATTCCGTCAAATGACCTAAATCATAAATGTACATCCGAAAAATAACAGATGCCGAGCTAATACAACTGAGCTGAAAATATTGTGTTATTGGCTTCTACTGTTCTGAGTCAAATAATGAGCATTATACCATCCCTTTCTGCCACAAATAATATCCGTCTTAAAAGTAAACCTCTTTCCTCTGGTCTGTCTCCCACTGACCAAGTAATCAAACACACTGCACGTGGCAACCACAATAAGATAAAGAAACATATGACTCCTTGGCATTTGTAAGACTATGTGCAATAATATTGAAACGTGGTCCTTCTGAAGTAGCCACTAAACATATTGTTCGAAATGATGCTGACAATTCTTTTCAAAATGTTTCAATTTTAGAACCTGATCTTCAGCAAACCCTTGCAAACAAAGCTATTCCTTGTTTTGATTAATGTTTTTCATCAATCATCTCTTGGTTCAAAAAGGACAGCACCGGTTTTTCTGAAGTTCTTGCAGTTTCATAATAATCTACAATAGTAGAACCCAGGAACGGCCGCAATTCATGAACAGTAAAGGATCCTTTTAATCGATATCTTAACAGCAAGTCGTTCTTTGTCTGACAATCACTTGATTTAGATAAACTACTTTAAGAATAGTTTGAAAAGCAAACGAAATGAAACCACAGACTTCTTATACTTCCAATACAATATACAATGCCTGTCAAAAGTAGCTGGAACACCCAGATAGTTTAATGAAGTTCTTACCCCTGTCGCTCTTCTGCGACGGCATATGAAGTGTAAATCCCCTCCCCTTAAGAGAATGGTGAGATGATAAAGGAGATCTATCGCTCTGTACACAAGTATCAATTCTGTCCTATGGGCTGGTCATATTTCCTTCATATTTCCCTTCAAAGTTGGTATATAACCCAGTAAACAATCTTTTACCATATAAATAAGTAGAAAAACCATTATCAGAATGAGTGACTAATACATCCAGGAACGGAAAAGAGCTAATATCCTCGCTTTCGTGAATAAATAAAATGCTGGGGTGTTAGCGATTCAAAACACTGAACCTGAGTAATATTCTCAAGTATGCAGAAAGTATCATCAACATACAATGCCTGCCAAAAGTAGTTGGAACACCCACATAACTGTACTGATTTCCGACTTCTGCCGCTTCTCCTTGACACTACTTAAAATGTAGACCCCCTCCCCCCCTGAAACAATGTTGATTCGATAGCGGAGACCAGTAGCTTTAAAAACACGCATCACTTTTGGCCTTTGAAGTTGCCCATATTTGCTTCATACCACATTATTTAACGGGGGAAGGGATGCTATAGCTCATCTATACCGTAAATCAAAGCAAGTGTTCCAAGAGTTTTGGTAGGCATTGTACCTGCGGTAAAGTAAAGGTTTAAAGTCAGAAGGACAGTTTGAAAGAACGTTCTTTTCCAACGCGCATATAAAGATATTAGCAAAGGCGGGTCATAGAGGAGAAGCCATAGCTACACCATCAATCTGTTCATACAACTGATTATTAAAAATGAAGTTACTATCTTCGACAGCAAATTCAAGAAGTTTCTTAAAATGAGACCTATTAAAGGGACCACTAAAGGCGCTACAAAGCATGCTAGTGAGTTCATATATCCATCTATATATATGAACTCAGTAGCTTGCGAGTAACCAGGATTTCTCCTTTTTCGGTGCAAACAGAAACATTAGCATTATCAGAAAAATCAAGGGAAAAGCAAAACTAGATACATAGATAGATTTGTGTACCTGTACTCTTATTAATTCTTGAGCCATAATATCATGCACTGGAGGGTCCGCATGGTCACCAAATCGTGTGTCTAATTCAACAAGCAATCGTCCTCTGTATCCACACCCTTCACCCTACAGATTCAAATAGTATGTTGGCTGCAGTTGGATTTATTGGCTACAAAACAGTACCAGAAAATGTAGTAAATTGAACTTAGATAAATGTATCTATGTCCTGCTGCATTCAAAACTAAGAACAGTCATATCTCAGTTCTTCAAATATACCTGGGCTTAAGCAATGCAGCAGAGGCTGGGGGCAGGAGGTTTGAGTCCCCCCCCCCCACCGCAACAGAAAATCTTTCGAAAATTTTGCCACTTTATCGTGCCTTTTGTGTCATTCTTTGTTTCTTTTAGTGTGTGCAATATTATCATAGAATTATAGTCACAGCACCTTAATATTTCAGTACACCAATTGTTAACATTGTAGCCTGAGAGATCCCTCTTTAGCCATTCTTAAATATGAAATTAAAAAAGGTTTCTTTTACGTCATATCCAACTATAATCTTGCGTCAATAAACCATGACAGAACAACCTACATAGACATGTAGAGGCTATAGTTCATTTCTGTGAGATCTCACATAGTCACTGATTTTCTCCACAAACGTTAGATTCACAATGCAATTTACGCCAGATGAACTTTTCACGGAATATATAGGGCGTCAAATACTGCTACCTACTCCACTAAAACTACGAATTCATATTTAGATTTAGAACAGTTATTTTGTCATTTTCTATTCCAATAGTTCAACACCAAAAGCGGAAAAAAGGAACGAAATCAACAAATCCTCTATTAACAAAAGCATGAGAGTCTAAATAAAACCGCTTAAAAATCCTTAACAGATGAAGTGAATTGCGGAATGTAAACAAAAATCATATCATACAATGCCAAGATTAAGGTCATCATATTCATCCGGCAAATCGGAATACTCCCTTGTTGATCCATAAAGGTTGACGAAGCATGGGCCAAACGATGGAAGGAAACCTAAATAAACAATTTGCAAAGATAGACAATAGTTTTAAACTGATCCTAACACATCTACCAATAAAAGAAAGTGTTGACATAGAAGACTCCCACTGGAATCTCTATAGAGGTGCACTCCTACTTTAAGGGAAACCTTTAGCTTGTAAAGTCTTAAACAACCTACGGGAATTTACTCCTAAACTATTCTACTTCTGCATCAGATTTGTATGAGTCTCTTGAAAACAGCTCCTCAGCCGAAAAGCACAGTCCTATTTGATACAAATTGACATAAAATTAACGCCAACAAAAACACAACGACTTAGGGGTCAGAAACTCAGGAAATACAACACAGCTTTGATTATTTCTGCCATAAGGTGTGTGCCGCATATGCAAAAATACTGCTGTTGAGGATGACAAGAACAAGGCAGGCTACCAAAATTAGGCCAGAACCTACACGGTTGAACCCGAGTTAGCTGTGCTCCCACAAAAATAATTAAGAAGAGCTATATTTAGCTTGGGTCAACATTGGGTTACTTTGTGCTTTATAAATAGGGCATGAGCAGAAAGTGTAGAATGGAGCTTTATCGAGTGCACTTCAAACATTTGAAGAGTGTTATCATACCAATTGCAAGAGACAACAGTAACAGCTATCATAATTCATCCAAATTATTACTCTGAGAATTTTCACTGAGTATGTAAAGCAAAATATCAATCGATATTGTAACTATTTGAAAGAGATTGACTAGACAACAAGGAATTTCAAAAAAGTAATACAAAGAGCAATACCATCATCTCCTTGCCCAGAAATAGCTGATAATGGAATGAAAGCCGTTCCTATGCAATCATCTTTACCAATGCGATCCCTTTCAACAAAAAGATGTACACTGTTTATAATAATTGGCTAAAACAATTTGCACTAAACTTGCACCAAAAATCCAAAATACAGGTGCAGAACCTATATTGCTGGACTAGCATCTACTCAGTTAGCAAAGAAGCAATTGTTAAATTGAGCATTTTAAGCTGAATATTCAAGGTATAGTCTTATAGTTAATTTCATTGTTCACTGATAAATAGCATGCACCATGAATACTGGAACTGCTTCGTGGCATTAGAACAAGTACACGCGCATTTCAGAATTGTAGGTTCCTATCTAAGGGCTATTACTGTAATCGCCACAGTGCAAACTAATCCAAGAAAGAAAATGTTTGTAAATCTCAGACTTATTTTGACATAGGATGGACACCTATATCGAGCCTATGCGTAAACGGCAAAAATTTTGTCATCTCAAACAGCGTCTTTCCCTTTAACCCCCCAAAACCTTGCTCAAATTCCGCCACTGGTTTTCGACCCCATCTCTTTGATGCAGTTTTCATTCTTTACTGCACAACATGCCACTTCATTAAGCAAGCTACGCCTTTTTAACAAGTGTATCCTTTAATTTTTCAGTCAGATAAATTTAGCGGAAAACATAGCCCACATTTACCGCAAGTTTGATGTAGCCAATATTAGCCTAGATTCAATTTAAGATTAATACAAAAGTTAGACAACATTAACTTTAACGCAATTTTAATTTAAAGAAAACATACCCTTTCACTAAAATCGCTACAATAATATGATGAAACAAATTAAACGAACTAAGGCATATCCTCTTTGTTTCACCGATCATGATTCTTTCAGTTTTGCCCTAGATAGCTTTAGAAAAAGCCATTCGAAGACCCAAGGGGATGAACACAATCAGGCAGCATGCTCGAAGGTATCCCATTCCATATAATTCCTAATGTATGCCAAAACATTACTAGCCAGAAATACCCTTACTCAGATATCTAGGGACATTGTTGAACCCAACTTCCTCTAATGTTATTCTGTGTCGGGGAGGCTATTGACACTATTGCCTGCTAGTGTTAGAAGATCTTGCTGCTAGAATATTTACAAACAGTGGCTAGGAAAGAAAACCCAAGTCCTACATCTACCAAGAAGCATCGTGAATAAGCGACTTCGCAGAGAAGACGAGAAATCACTGCACATTCTTGGAGATAAACTTTGCGTCATACAGGAGGAACCACGGGAAACAGGGATAACCATGGAAACGATTGTGTTTTTGCAGCAATTCAACGAGACAGGACGGGATCCATATTTTGTCACTCTGATTTTAAACAGGCTGTCAACTAAAGTTGTCACTGACAGCAAGTATATAAGAAACATGAGACTCGAATCCGGCACAAGTTCATACACAATGTAAGAAACACAGAAAAATTTGTTTTCGCCAGAAATGTTTTATTAAACCGGAAAAAATACAAAGAATATCCGTCACTCATGTTTTTTACAAAAAATTCTGTTCTCGCCCCACATTTGCCTTATTGTTACGGGCAATTTCAAAACATTTAATAAGCACTTAAGAAACATTTAAAGTTGGATACGACAACACATTACGAAACATCCTGGCTGAAGCGAGACAGTGTATTTCTCATACAAAAACGTGTACCAAAATGACTTTTCAGCCAACATCACAAATCACAAAACTTCCCCGTCATAACTTTCATTTCAGTATTATTCCTTCTAAAGCAATATCAAACGATTAACTTTCTAAACACTATCTGAAGATAAACAGAGCTAGTGTTCAAATAATTTCTATAAGGATCACATCAATACTAAGATATTTGAATGTTTGTCCTTACAATATGGCAGTTTTCAAAATACAAATCAAAACAACAAAGAAAAGTCAATTAAAATATATCAGTGCCTTACCAATCAAACATTTGCACTTTTAACCTTTCACACATTGAAGGGAACTGCAAGATGAGAAAAGGCAAAACTACCAATCAGCCTATCAAACAATTAAACTTGAATGTATGAAGCCCTTAATTCCATAGATAATATAATTTTGACGCAAAAGAGTAGACCTTTCCCTTAACGACGCTACAGTGACATGCCACAACAAATTATCCTTTTAGAAGTAGTCAAAGCCTTCTCTTGTTCATCGTTTTGCATTATTTAGACTACAGTTTATCATGTCAACATAGCTTTCTTCTTTGATTTTGATGAAAGGGAAGATATCACGAAATGGAAGATATTTCAAAGGCTGTTGATAGAGTATGGCATTCATTTAGTACGTACGCACGAAGGGGGGAGGGGGGGTCAAGCAAATGCGTACGAATGCGTACAAGGGGGAGGGGGGGTTGACACATTAAGTACGTACGCAAAGCAAACAATTATCACCTTTTTGCATACATCCTGCAATATTTTCATTTGCAAAGGACCCTTTTCAAACAATTAATATAGTACGTATGCAGTTAAAATTACTTCTAGTATAGGAGTGTCAAACATACGGCCCGCCAGATGAATCCGTCAACGTGGTTCCCTAGGAATTTTGAATAAACTAAAACCTAACGATATTTTTCCCATTGTAATAGCGGCATTTTCTAGTGGCATTTACAAGGCTGCATACCCAGTTTCTCGCCATTGTCTGGCGTGTCAGAGAGGAAACATACGATGAGTTATGTATATTTGAAAGTCCCTGTTACCTAGCCCTCTCGGGTTCCGTCAACCTACCCAACCATTGTGGCGCCATATTATGCCTTATGTGCCCCTTGGGCCAAATGAATTTGACACCCCATATTCTAGTATAATACTGTTCTGTTTCAACAATATTATAGATTTTTCATGAAATACATTTGTAGTGAACATTTTCATGTCTCATGAATGCCTATAAAGTCTTTCTTCGTGGTTTTGGATGTCTAGAAACTTTCTTTTAGAGATGGGGGAGGGGGTTAAACAACCAAGAGTACGTACCCAAAAGGGGGGGTTCGTATCAAGCGTACGTGTGCGTACGAGGGGGGAGGGGGTCAAATTTTAGCCATTTTGGAGCGTACGTACGAATTGAATGATCCCAAACTTTCTGCCGGAGTTCCACAGGGATCAATCATAGGTCCCCTCTTTTCCCCTATTTACATAAATGATCCAACAACAGATCCCAAATGCAATGCCAAATTATTTGCTGATGATACATCAGTGTTCTCAGTCGTTTCCAACCCAAATGAATGCGCCGTGGATCTAAATCATGATCTAAATCCAATCAAATATTGGGCGCATGACTGGTGGATGTCCTTCAACCCTGGCCCAGCTAAACAAGTAGTTGAAGTGACATTTTCAAAGAAAAAGATCCCTGCTGATCATCCACCTCTCTTTTTCAATAATGTACCAGTTACAAACGTTACGAACACAAACATTTAAGTTCTGTGCCTGATAATAGAGTAACGTTTTCTACTTACATTCAACCTGCTATCAATAAAGTGAAACGTGGAATTATCATGCTTCAGTTTCTATTTAACTACTTGCCTAGACAAATTCTAAACAAACTTTACAAACTCTACGTTCGCCCATATCTCGATTATGATGACGTCATTTATCACATCCCGCAGAAAGCGGGTAACTTAAAGCTAGTTTCCATTTAGTCGCTTTGGTCGTGCCAATGTGCGACTGGTCTCCCTCGGTGACATGCTCGCGCGACCATCAAAAGCAGCAGCGACTCTCTAGAAAGGGCCTAGGGTGATAGCAATATCTACATGCTGTTGATTATATCATCTCGATGTTGGTTGCTCATGTATGAGAAGAGAGAAGAGACTAAATAAGTCAAAGCAAACGAAATTCTGACATGATAGGGTGACTGCTGAGTAGAGATGAACAAGCAATGACACTTTTGAGGTATACAGTAGTAAAGTCCTGTATGTTATTATGTTATAATCTTGAATCTATAGAGAGGTAACTATTTTCCTGTTTCATCTTTCTATTCGAACAGTAGAGTTTCTTCTTGAAGAGCATAGCATTTTATCGAATAGCATTCAAAACGAGTTGACGGAGCTAATTGTGCCTAACTAAGTAAGTAGAGCTGAGAGCTGAGTGTACCTAACTAGAAAGTTTGAAAGCACACATCTATGGTTTTCAAAAATATAACTGAACCATGAAGTATGCTATACGATACGATTACATTCTGATCAAGTATTATCATCAAACCAGGCATATACGTCAAAGAAACAAGCTACCCATCGCTAGCACAAGCAAACCACAATGATTTACTAACTGTCAATATTCTATTATACTTTGTAGCTGGGTATACAGGCATTGTGGTTTTCCCAATAAACTAAAAATAATATAAAACATATTCATGTAATTTCCGATTATACTGCCTTGGTATTGTTTGAAATGACAAGATACCATGAGAATTCGCTCAATAGTTCAACTCAGTTGAACTACTGAGCGAACGGAAAACAAGTAACAGCAAAAAGGACTCATAGCCACTATGCAAGCTCAGAGTGCACGTTGCTCATTCGCGCGACCAGAGCAACTAAGTGGAAACTAGCCTTAACGCACGAAATCACTCTACAGTGCCAGGAGGAACGGCATGAATCTGTCCAGTATTCTGCTGGATTAGCCAGAACTGGCGTGTGGAAAGGTACCTCAAGAGAAAAAATATACGAGGAACTAGGCTGGGAATCATTGAATGACAGAAGGTGAGCAGGTGTCTCATTCTTTTCTTAAGTTCATCAATAACCCTGCACGTGAATAAACGAGACATCCTATTCCACAAGTTCGTAACTCTAACTATGCTCTTAGAAGCAAGGCTGCCATTGGGCGAATAAGTACAAGAGCAGAACGCTTTGACTCGAACCTCTACCCAAATTGCTGAAAGGAATGAAACAGCCTTGCTTCTGAGATAGAGAATCACCTACAGCAAGTTCATTCAAAAAAAGACTCTCCCTTTTCATCCGACCTTCCCAGAAACTTATTTATGGAGTCCATGATCCCAAAGGTGTTGCCATCTTCACCCAGCTGCACGTAGATCTTAGTATGATAAAATTCTCACAACTCCAATCATAACTTTCAAGATACGTTTGATCCGCTGTGTCCAATCAGTGATGGAAGTGAGGATACTGAGCACTTCCTGCAGCAGGGACATGCATATGATGATCAGAGACACGATCTCCTTGGTGCATCTACTAAGTATTCTAACCACAAAACATATCAAACTTATCAAACCACACCCTTGTGCAAATAATATTGAATGGTGATGAAAAATTACTCAAAACCAAACTAGGAAAAAATTTATTTATAAATTTGAGCGATTCTTGATACACTAGAATAAAATAAATATAGGTAAACCAACTTTATCTCTCACCCTTCTCTACCACATTCATTTATGTAACAAGCAAATGTTTTGTAAATGTTTTTGCGCTACTAAAGGCTGTAACTGACTCTGGGCACAAACTTGTTCGATTTAACAGCTGTAATATTTTTTAATTCTGTCGACACAAGCTAGTTCTCTATTAAGGAGGGCCCGACAGTATTTTGGAATAACCTTTAATATCTGTATTGTTATATGCTAAAAGGCTATTTAGGGTAGCCTTGCCTATCATGCTCCCAATGGTATCATTTCCGTAAATATATCTTGTTAAATTGGACATTTTTAAATCATACATTAAAAAAGCTATCATGAACAGTGCCAAAACTAATAAGATTCAAAACTTGCACTCTAGTTCTTTCAAAAATTCTAGCCCAGGTATGGTGTGGAAATGAGTTCACAGGAAGTAGAACTGAGGCATTAGATATTTCTGACAAAGAACCTAAGCCAGTTATAGACAAAGTGGTATCGGGTGGAAAAGATGGAATTGTGATACCAATACAGACAACACAAACAAGAAACAAGCTATATTACTATATAGTATTCTCCGTCAATATGCAACTTTTAAGACAAAGAAGTTGAAGTAAACGTAGATGACCCTTCTCCGAGTATTTATGAAGAAGTACTAGAGAATAGTAGCCTTATGAAAGAGTAAAGAGATCTTGTAGAAGGAATGTGAAGAAAATGAAACGTTATTAAATGCAAATTTGTTTGATCAAGATGAAAATACACAACACAGGGCTCCTTTTCACAAAAACATGAAATCACGCTTTTGTGAAGAAGTTAATGAGTTCTGCTTCGCTGCCATGTTTTCACAAATATTTTTTGAATATATACTACTTTCCGCAGCAGATAACAATTGCTTGTTTCCTTCTAAAAAACCTAAAGTGCAGATCTTGAATCTCATTAGTAGTATCATTGCTCGAGATAGCTTACATTACGTTGAAGCCAACTAAGAAAACTATTGGCATGATACACTGTAGTCTATGCAAGAAAAGATGAACAAGATAAGGCTGTAACTACTACTACTAGGATATTTGCAATCACAATGCACCATGACGTCATTTGAGAATACGTACATTACTGGACAACTGTGCGGCTTAGCAGAAAACTGCCTGGGTGAGAGAAAACACTATATTGAAGTGCACAGAACCATGTCTAACATGAAAATGATGACACTATGCTCTTCATGAATGACATTTCCGAATCAATTTAACGGGAGACGTTCATCTGTAAGCAAATCACACATCATAGGCACACAGATGATGCAAGTCCTAGCTACAGAAGAAATTCAGTGGTGTAAAAGGAAGTACACAATAGTAAACACAGAAAGACAGGACCGATGATTTTAGAAAGAGATAAATTTATTGGCCCTCCACTATCTGTCAAAGTTGCAAACAACATGATAGATTGAGAAAGGTTCAGAAGAAGTTAATTACTGTTAAAAAGGTTCAGAAGAAATTAATTACTGTAATGCAATATTATGGACTTTATCTGAGACATTAGAAAAACATATAATATAGTACTGCATGATAATACCAAAGATATCCTGTGGAATACTAATAAGGGGATCATCAGGAAATTGAGGTGCAAAAGATCGAAACACGACATATAAAAGCAACAAACAATAGTGAAGGAACAAGGTAATAAGGTAAATGATACGGATGTCCCCCAACTAGCATAGTAGGACAGACATGGTTATATTTACTAAAGAAAATAGCCAACGAGATGTACAAAATAGACAAAGGAGCACAGTCCTAGAGATGAAAGAAATGTTTCAAACCAGGGAAATGAAATGTTTCATTCAAAGGAACAAGGACCAATAGACTATAGACTGATAGACATGTCTGAAACCAGCTAAGCAAAAGAAGACATATATACTAATTCAGACGAGGAGGCTAAATAGAGAAAGCAAATGTAATACTGTGAACTACAGAGGAACTACTGTTTGGAACAGCCTGACAGCAATACGACTTTCTGACAACCATTAAACGACACAGCAATTGTTTTTCATATCAAACTGCTTCGATTGTGTAGTATTGAGAATACCAGTACTTCAAAACAGATCCAAAGTAATCTTGAATTAATTCTCCTTTTCCGGATATGCGACAATAATTATAGTCATTGCGCACAATTTTTACAAATTCAAAATTGAACGAAAACTCGGCAACCTATGAACCAAGATTGATTTATGTTCATTGACCTCTCTTGACATTCTCCTCATAGAAACTCGTTATTTTTCCTAGCATAATATACAAATTACTTGAAGTCCCATATTCCATTAGAATGTGGCTCTTCAAATCAAAATTCTAAAAAGAACTATATACTTTCTTTTTCCAAAGTGAAAAGGTCCATACAGATATCTCAGTAAGATAATTTTGCATGCGTCAGAAAAGATCCTGGACTGGTATCACACCAACTTTATATAAAACTTAAACTATATATTGCAAGTTTTCCCCACAGAAAATAACCCTTTGGACTCTAATAGACATTCCCTTTCTTTTCAGCCAAGCTTGCATGATTTCCTGCAATAATTCTTCAGGGATCCTCCACATCTTCATCGTCGCAGATTTTTATACCCTAAACACTATCAAAACGGTTCCCCATGATGACCTCCTTAAGCTTACAGAAGAAGAAAAAATTACTTGGAACAAGATCCAGTGAATAGGAAAGCTGCTCTAGCACGCTAGTGTTTTCGGCTAGGAATTGTTGGATGTTCGGGGCACTGTGTACAGCAGCAGGAAGAGAAAACAATCTTACCAAATACCTGTAGGTGTCTAACCACTTCATCAAAAAAAACTATTATACCTTGAAAGCAACTCTCAATTCTTGATTGAACTCCGGATGATCATTATTATAATGAATCTGTGTCTTGGCCTTAAAACAAACAAATAAGTAACAATAGCAAATAAAAGGAAATAACTTGACAAAGTAACCATCAGATACACATACCACAATCATTTAATTTTTCCATAAAAATCCCCAACACCATCATCGAAAAGAATGAACATCATACTGTCACTACACTCACCTTCTGGCCTGCAAAACTAAATCTGACATATGGATCAACCAGCTGCTTCTCGTCCTAGGAAAATAAAATTCAGACAAATAGCAGATATCTTGAGCGTGAGCAAGACCTACTGACAAAATATTAAGAATCACTGTTTCTAATTCTCCTATTGCCCAATACGTCCTAAACAAGAATCAAATATATCCTTTGCTTTTACTCCTTCTTGCATTCTTCCAATTAAATCAGGCGTAGTTGGCAAATATCTTCCCAAAACTCAATGCATCAGGAAAATCATTCTCCAGCCTACATTTCATTAACAATTCATATTCATAGCATGTTTCCCTAAATCTTAGCAATCTATGAGATTGCAACATGAAGCGCAGCATACTTGAAAAAACTTAAAAGTGGAATCCTTTCTTCCAGTTCAAAGTCTTCTATATACAAGTCGAAAATTTCTGCATGGGAACTGATGCAAATACCCTTGAAACGACTTATACTTGACAAAAAATGTGAATTTCCCAGTATTCTTATAGCAATGTGCTTCCATGAAATAACTTACATCACTCGACTTGAAAATCTTTTTCACACCTTGAAACAACCCAGTATCCACTGAAAATGTGAATATACTTTTAATAAAACAGTGAACACTTACAGTTACAATTCATGTAGTATATAATAGGTCAGCAAAATAACTGTGAAGGCTAAAAGGGACCAAATCGTTCACTGTTGAAAAGGGCAAACTCCTTTCACTACTCGGTCGTCAACTAAGAATACTTCAATGCTTCCCGGCTTTTTCCAAATAAGTGAAAATCCTGGTCAATCACGACCCATCACAGTCTCATGTATCTAAACCAAATTAAGTTATAAAAGCGTTGACCTACGAAGTACTTCTTCAACCTAGACCTCCATACAAAGTACTACCAGAATGCCATATTGATGAGGAAATATTTTGCCATATGAAGATATTTCCCCATTAACGCTGATATAGATCTGTGGTTACACATGCACACTCCATACTGCAAAGTAGCTGAAAGCACAAAGCCTGCAGGGTTAACTGACAGTTGATATAAATGAAAGATTTTAATGGAAAAACGTTAATATCACGCAGTTAGTAAACTCAATGATACAATGTAAAGTAGAGATTAGCTAAAATGGCATCGATTATGAATCTGATACAGCTGCAATGTATAATATGTCATAAAATTGCAAGGTGGAGTTACAACCTGATGACCGCAGACCATTAATAAAGTTTTAGATAGATCCTCAAAGTCAACGATACCTACGAGATTAATAATTGAAGGGAAGAGACTAAGAAGGGAAAAGGATATAGTACAGGCATTTAATCATCATTTTGTTTCAGTGGGGCCAAAACTAGCGGATCAAATTAAGCAAAATCCTAATGACGATCCGCTTAAACATATTGTTCATGAACAAAATTCATTGAGCTTTAACCCTGTTGGTAGAAACTATATTCTTAACGCCATGCAACAGCTAAAAAATGTCAAAGCATCTGGGCCTGATAAAATTCCAATAATGTTAATAAAAGATGCCACAGATCTTATCAGTCAACCATTAACTATGATTTTCAACTTTTCCTTGAGAAAGGGCATTTCCCTGAAATCTGGAAAGTGGCAAAATTAACCCCTATTTCAAATTAGGCTCTAGAAATCAGGCAAACAACTATAGGTCCATCTCAGTAGTCTCCATGTTCTCCAGGATTCTTGAAAGAATACTTCGTAATCAAACCTATGAATATTTGAAGGCAACCAAGGCCCTAACAAATAGTCAGTGAGCCCTTTAAAAATATTGTTCAACAACTACATCATTGATCGATAGTACTGACAACTGATATGAGAATATCGACGACAAGCAGCTCAATTCAAAAATATTCCTCGACTTGAAAAGGGCATTTGATACCGTTAACAATAAAATTCTGCTAGGAAAATTGAAGAAGTATGGCATTCAAGATACTGCTGGGAATTGGTTCCAATCATATCTCGAGAATAGAAATAGTATTGCGCCATAAATGGGTTTGAGTCGGGTGCTAAAACAGTAACTTGTGGTATCCCATAAGGCTCATGTCTTGGCCCTCTTTTCTCTACAATATACTTCAATGATTTTGAAAAATGTCTGATAGACTCTAAAGCAGGTCTCCACGCTGATGATACTCATATCACCGTAGTATCTACTAATGTTGAAGATCTAATCTAAAGCGCCCAAATAGAATTATCAAATATCTCTACATGGATGCGGGTAAATAGATTAAGTGCCGATCCCAAAAGAACAGAACACATGATAGTTGGACACCCTCGTAAAACAAACAATTCGAGATACAAGAACCATCAAAACCCAATGGCTCCGATATAAAATGGGTGACAAATACCAAATCAATAGGGATCATTGTGGATGAAGGATTAAATTGGGAACGACAATTCCAAACTGTTCACAACAAAAGTCGTGGCAGCCTTGAGTCTCTAAAAAGGCTGAAGAACATTCTCCCTTAGTCTTCACTAAGCAATGTATACCGAGCCCTAGTTGACAGCAACATGCTGTATGGTGATGTAATCTGGGGTAGTCTACCAAGGTCAGAAATGGAAACCCTTCAACGTCTCCAGGACAGAGCCATTTCTATGATTCATACGTCCAGGATAAAAAGACAACTGGATACCAAATTTCCTATCAGTTAAACAACTTATTACATTTGATATTTAATAGGCTCTCTCCAGAAAATCTATGGGACAAACTCCATCTAAGATCTCACTACTCCAGATACAATACACGATTATGCAGAAATATCCAGATTCATAAGTATAATCTAGAGTATACCAAGAAAGGATTTTCGTACTCAGCTCTTAAAATCCAGAATGAAATCCCCTTAAACATACGGGAGCTTCCCTCGCTGGGCCACTTCAAAAAACAATTGAAGATATATTTGATGAGCTGAAAACAAATCATATACCACCCCCTGGAAGATCAGCTTTAGTACTATCATATTTTTCTTAGTTAATATGGGTTATAAGTTAAACTATACTTGTGTATTATGTAGTATATTTTAAATTAGCTGATGGGTTACCGTGCAAAAATAAGCTGAAATGAAATGAAAATTGTATTGAAAAACGGCGTTAACCCGGTAACAAGGGACAATAAGTTCATATGAAAAATCGCTCATTACTCTAAAGTCAGACCGAGATTGTCACTTCAACAGGAAATGCCAGGAAAACATTCTCCATCTGAACAAGCTCTTACGTTTCTATGTCTATCCAGCGCCACTCAATATTGAATCTCTCACAAATATACTATTTTCCAGTTTCAATTTGCAAGAACAAATATTGAGCCAATAAATAAGCAAACAGTAAGATGTGTTTGGATAGCATTGTGGATAAATAGATTCATACTTCGGTAGAGTTTAAATTTTGAAGATTCCCAACAAACTGACACTCTATGACTACAAGTTTTCTCTTATAAGAAAACTACTTCTTGTCTGAGCCTCGATTTTCTTCGGCAAAAAAGGTTATCACTACTTGTTATAGAAAAGTTTGATCATTGTTGTCCAAGATTATCAAAGAAAAGCTTCGATCTTTGTAAAGTAGCTTGTAAAGAATGAGCTAATATAGATTTCTGGCACATAAATACATGAGCTCTGGCACCTGAGCTTTGGAACCTGAGCCTTGTGATTTTCTCAACATTTTCTAGAGAGTTTGGCCTTATGAGCTTGTAAGCCCTTTCCTTATAAACACAGTGTGTATAGTCTGTACAAAAGGTCTCCTGACAAGTGCCAAAACTAACAAAGATAATTGCAAACCATTAGTATAAGCATGACTTGATAGCTAATGATAAAAAAGGAATTCGGAAAAAGTCAACTTACTCTGTGGAATATCCTCACCACGATAGACTTTAAACAAGAAGGTCGCTGGTCTCATTGTTACACCAGCAGGCCTCAAGAGGTTACTAAATAAAAAAGAAACAAAGTAAACGTACAATATCTTCCAATATTCTTACTACATACTATAAAACGTTATGAACAACTGGCAAAAGTATGGACTTTCTCCTTTGACTTGTTTCCCCATGCAGTTGATCGGTTGTTTCAGAACTTCTCTAATGTTAAACATGTTAGATGGACCTATGCTTCCATAGAAATATAGTATTACCTTTCATATGTCCAGAACTTACTAAACTGAAACTTGAAGAAAAGCGGATTCCCAACCATTCGACCAAACAAGGATTCATTTTATACAGATATTTCAGTCAAGGGAAACTAGTGATGACCTTGCATTATTTGAAAACCACAGGCTTACCCAGTACAACATATGATTTTTTAGATACAGCTCAACTACACTTTCATCTACAACTTGTAAGGTTAGCAATACACTAGCAACGGCCCTTGGCCAACAAATGATCAAGTTTCCAGCTACAAAAGGTGGCCTGCTACAGCCTACATCCAAATGCAGTAAGAAAGTGCATAATTATTTCTATAACTAGGAACTTAGTATGAATGTGCAAGCAGTTTGAGACCATCAGTTTTATTGATTTTGAATATGACCTAGCAGTGTGTATAATATCCAAGCCTTTTCCACTACTTCAGGACACAAACTCTCTCGAGACTCCCAAACATTAAAAGAAAATCAAGTAATGATGATTATATAACCGTTGTTGCAATGTTGCTTCCAGATCCAGCATACCCTCTTGTTGAATGGCTGGACTCATGAAGTAATCTGCAGCGTGCAGTTATCCTTGCCAGAACATTGAGCTTGGCAAGAAATTAGAGAGAAAATAAGCAATAGGAAGGATTAAGGAAAGGTAGAGTTCATAGCATTCCAATTGACTATAGGATATAGATGCTGTTTCTAATTTCACGTAAGTTTTTTTATTTTGCAAACTACTGTGAATACACAAAATTACAAATATGCCAAGTTATTATAGCCCATGAGGTGAAAAGTGAAAAAGAGAAGTTCCAATCCCCAATGAGAGAAGGATAAGTTGCACACAAACAACACACACCAGGAATATCAATAAGTGCTTTGAGAGACTGTGCTAGGAGCAGGTTATAAAAACAACTTTATAGTCAAGTTATCAGATTGTCTATTTCCAGTTTTTTTTTTAATTACAGACCATACACTGAACTCAAAATTGAAAAGTTTTCAAAACATCAAAATAAAAAATTTGCTAGCTATTTTTGGGAAAGTATAGTGTTGGGGAAGCAATTCAAATACTATTCAAGTGAGTGTTAGGTTTTTATGGTTAGAAGCTAGGCAAAACAAGACACGAATAACCGCTCGGTGGATCAAACACAAAGAAAATAACGGCTTCTAGTAACACTGAATGATCCTTAAGTCAACCGAATTGTATAAAAAAGTTTCGAACTGTTATCTTAAACAATATGATATTGCAACATGCAATAATATCTACGCTTAATCATTCTATTTCAAGAAAGTATAATAGCAAATATTACGCTAGTAAGTACTTCTCACAAATACTGAAAAATTCATTGGTCAACTTTGATTGCATCGTCATCATCTGCAGATACAGCCAAATAGGAAGCAGACGTCAGAAGGTGTTAAACAGGTGTCTTGATCTTGTCATATATTTTGTCCTCGGAATCAATTCATCTTCAACATCATCAATGGAGATATCCAGAAGTAAATGAGAATCTCCATCAACTCTTCATCAGTCAGATAGTTCATTATGCAAAGATGACTATACTACCGTGCGTCGAAAGGGTGTGTAGCTTTGGAAACCCCATTTCAACTCGCAAACGTGATATTATTTCAGCTTCCTCTCATGAAGTTCATTATTTAATAGGTGTTTGATTTCGACTTTTATAACAGGATCACCATGCAGCCCGCATATAATTCACTTTTTACGCTTGATATTGTCATCATTCAGAAAATTTAGGATAAGAGAAGGCCATTCACCATCAATTCTATTCAGTACTGTTGTGTCCAATTGTTCTACAATTTTAAGCACAATATACCATAAAGTTTTACGTAGAACTAGCAATTCCTTAACTTCAATTTCACGAAACAGAAGTCGAACCCCCTCTCCCTTTTGGATCAATGTTGAGTAATAGGGACACAATTCCATGCCACTTGGTCAACTAAGAGTGAGGGGACAAGAGGCAAATATGAAAGTAATGCCAGTTAGAATGGAAACCCCAGTCTATCTCACAATTTTTCCCCAAGATTGTAGGTTTATTACGAGGCTGTTGCTCATCTTCTACAGGTAAAACAGCTCACTTTGGTTCCAATTACTGTTGCTCTTGTGGTGCTAGATAATATCCATGATGACACGACTTCTCAAACATTGCCTGGTAAGCCACCTTTGCCACTAGACCTGATATAGCAAAGCACATTCTTAGCTCCACTTGCATCTCTCGCCCTTTCTCCCCTTTCTACAGTTTTTCGATACAACCTGATGTCAAGTCTTCGAAACTGGACAGTTGAGCCTAGTGCATCATCTATGCTTGTCTGAGTGCTCATTGTGACTAGTTCTGGTCTTTGCTCACGCATATTTCACTTTCTTAGATATTATAGTGCCCATACGGTTTATGACATAACACATACTGTAGAGGACATTTGTTCAATCTGTGGAGAAAAAGGGGGTTTCCAAGCATGTGAAAGACGGCACAGAAAGTTAGACAGCTTCTCAACTCTTCACTTGCGCTTAAAAAGTTTCTTAAACTTTAGGTTATCTAATTACAAGGTTTCTTATACATCAATTTCATATAAGAAAAACTGTTTATATCCCTGACATCTGGTAGTGACTCTTGGTACTGAACTGAATTGGGGTGACTTTCATTCTCGTCCTATTTTGCACCTTGTTCAGCTTCCCCTCAGAGGTGGGGCCCACGGGGGGACTGGGGGTCATGTAATAGTGCTTACTATATGCAGCAAAATCTATTTGCGACGCTGTACACATTGCATCACATACATAAATTATCTCTTCGGTAGGAGGCAAAACTTTGTCATATTTAGTATTATCTAGTATGCCTAGTCGTATCTATACAAGTGCAACCAATTTCGCCTATGACTCAATATCTATACAGCATGATATGGAATGCCCATATCATTGCCATGCATTACACTGCAGACTTTCTTTTGTTTATAGATTTCGTAAACTCTAAACTTGCATCATACATAAATGCTAGGATGGTTCGAGAATATAATAACGTTGCTATATCTCTATATTAGGTCAAATTTCGGTATTCCGTGTGGTATGATTGCATGTCGTAAGTGCAATACTTATGCAATCATATCCTATACCATATATACCCCTCGTATAGCCTAAAGGGTAGCACAGCTGCAAGACCTCAGTAGTTATATCGAAGACCTCAGTAATTATATCGAATTTAAAGAACACCAAGTTGTGTTTATTGAGATAACCTGCCTCATACAATCAACGTCATCTGGCAACAGATCACAGTCATGTCCTCCCAGTTTTCTCTACGATCAATCTTTTAATTTGCCCAACTTCGTGTAGAAAAGGTACAAAGAGATGGGAAGTGTCTAGGAATGTATAATTCATTGTTATGTCATATTGTTGCTTGTATAGCATTCTGTCACCTTACAGGTCCTTTGTACCTGTTCAAATGCGCGTGATCACAAGGGTATGATCCATCACGCCCCCCTCCCATCTGTGGTGGCTCATGCCACTTCTCCTTCCTTTGTCATGACTCTAGTTCTCTCTTCCCAAATTCCCCATCTATTGACGGTAGTAACTTTAGTTGATAACCTGTTTAAAATCAGCTTGACAAAACGTGGATCCCATCCTGTTTCGTTGAATTTCTGCAAAAACACTTTCGTTTCCATTGTTATCCCCTGTTTCCCGCGGTTGCTCCTGTATGACGCAAAGTTCACCTCTAAGGATGTGCAGTGATTTCTCGTCTTTTCTGCGAAGTCACTCAGCCGTCAGGAGTAGCATGATTGTTGTAGATTCATGATGCTTCTTGTAGATGTAGGACTTGGGTTCTCTTTCCTAGCCACTGTTTGTCAATATTCTAGCAGCACGATTTTCTAACACTAGCAGGCAATAGTGTCAATAGCCTCCCCGACACAGAATAAAATTAGAGGAAGTTGGATTCAATAATGCCCCTAGATATCTGAATAAGGGTATTTCTGGCTAGTAATTTTTTGGCATACATTAGGAATTATATGGAACGAGATATCTTCGAGCGTGCTGTCTGATTGTGTTCATCCCATTGGGTCTTCGAATGGCTTTTTCTAAAGCTATCTAGGGCAAAACTGAAAGAATTCAGATCGGTGGAACAAAGAAGACATAAATACTGCTGTCAAAAAGGCGTAGCTTGCTTAATGAAGTGACAAAAACCAGTGGTGGAAGTTAAGGACGTTTCTGGGGTTGGAGGGAAAGAATGAAACCACAAAAAATTGTGCGTTTATCAATAGGCCCTGTATATGCGTCCATACTTTGTCTCACAAAGTCTAAGATTTGCCAACAAGTTCTTACATGGAGGAGGGGGCACCCCTTCCCCAAACCCACACTTTCCGCATAATTTCGATATTACCAACAATATTTTACCTTACTATTGACTGAGGCATTGGTACGCGTTATACTTACTGCTTTCTTTATATATTTACACATGTTGATTCTCACAATAGCTCATCCCGGTGTATATTGAGCTATGTTTGTCCAGTAGTGTGTACAGTAGTGTTATCTTACTGCCTTTTAATTTTTCTCTTGGGTTTCTGAGTATTCTGTTGCCGTGTTGAAGCAGTTCGACTTCTTGCTTCATCACTTAAAGAATGACATTTTTCACCACACTGAGATTCATAGGCTATTTTCTCGCATCCTCTTGACTGGGATGTATTCTGCCCGGTGCAAGAAGTGCATTTTCCTGTTAAGCTTCTGCTGGCTAATTATTTATCTTATATGGTCTTCCTTTTCATTAACAGCTGCTTATAGAACTTGTTGCAATGAACTCCCCATTCTTTGTTGACCTGATATACAGATGGTATTCGCTCTTCGTACAAGTCTCTCCAGGAAAATTTTTCGCAATCAGACAAAATCTGCTGGACACTTCTCTGTAGATTCAAATGCTGAGAATCAACTCTCTATATTTCATGAAGTGAGTTCTACCAAAGTCCAAACGCCCAGCCCAGATCACCTTTTCAGGTGCCTTATGACGGTTGCAATCAGAGATCCTTTCACCAAAGTAGTAGCAACTGAACGATAGCAGAGAGTAACTACCAAGTCAGACTGCTTATAGAGACAACATCACATGACTCTGCATACCTTAGGATTGTGCAAATCTAGCAGCACGCACTGTGTAAACAGAAAGAGACTAAGCCAGGGAACTTACATATATTTAAAGATATAAGGGAAGTGTTTGACATCTATCGTTATAATATTCACGAAATTAGAACAGTTATAGGCTCCTCCTAACACCGCAAAATGAGACATTGAGGAACTTGGCCTACATGCGACTGAACCTCTACGAGCTACCTACTTTTCACTAGTCTTTCCTGCTCCTGCTAAATGACATAATGTACATCTGACCAGAAACTACTTGCTAAAAAGTCAGCCTTGTCAAATCTCCTATTACAAATTTCACTTGTAGTATCTACTTCGTATTCGATAACAACTCCGCCACTCTAGATACTCAAGCTCATTGTTTATTAGCCTCTATGTGAGGTTCTAGCAGTATGAGGCTGGACAATGGCCATTTCTCAGCGTATTTTGTGATTGTCTTCGCTCATTAAGGAAAAATTTATTCATGAAATGGAGCATTCTGATTGGTGGAAACACCCTACCGGGTATTCACTGCGTATTCGTTACGAACTTTTGTTTAACATGAAGTTGTTGTTCGGTCTTCTGTTTTATGTTCACAAATCTGCTTGCTTCCAAACGATTCACATCTGCACACTTACACAGCTTGAACATTAAGGCAGGTAAACACGTTAAATGGAGTTAAATTTGCCATCTGACTGAGCATTTGTGAAATAGTACCGTTATCGCAACATAATGCAGATTACTATTTTTTCTGGAAATTGTAAGGTATTCACTGAATACCTTGAATACCCTGACGCTACGCCGCTGCACTGAACTAGCAGAACCAGGCGGAGTTGAAATCATCCGTGATCACTTTTTAGTGTAATCTGTTTTCTGCATGTTTTTCTTTAACAGTCTTTCGTATGCTATTGACTAAAGTTTATAATTTGGCAAACATTGCAAAATGGTTAGAGAACAACAGGCTTATCATAAACTTGAAAAAAGGAAACACGGAAGCCATGCTTTCTGGTCTACCAAAAGGTTACACTAAAAGTGATTTAAAGGTTGGGATAAATGATGATCGTTTGATACAGTTTGTGAGCGGCTACAATTATCTTGGAGTGTTTTTGGACCCTAGCCTGAATATGAAAGAGCATTTACAAAAGACCTAACAAAAAGTATGGCATGACAAATTAAGCTTTTAAAAAGAATGAGGCAATCACTAACGAGTCATGCAGCTCAATCAATAAACAAAGCGATTATATTACCGAAAATGCTGTATTGCTGTACAACGACCCTAAAGATCTCAGACACAATGGGCAAAAAATTTTCAAAAACCTTCAAGCAAGAGCCATTAAAATTATTCATCCTCGTCCAGAGTATGACCAAGAACGTGGGTATATGACGATTTTAAACCAGAAAAAATTCAAGGCAGATCCTATAATCTTCAAGTGTTTGTAAGGAACTAACATTCCAAATTTTGCACTCTATGGTGAAAGAGTTAGCCACAATTATGGTACTAGAGGCAATAAAGCTACATTACGTGTTCCAAGGGTCTGCAAACAGAAGCTGCAAAAAAGTCCTTCTGGTTCCAAGGCCCAACTTGCTTTAACGAACTACCAATTGACATTCGCAGTTTAGACTCCATTGTTACCTTCAAGCCTACACTTAAAGAACATCTGAGAGGACTGAACTAACTTTTAACTAACTTTAACTAACATTTTAGGATTTTACATTGTATATTGGCGTTCTAACCTTTTTCTTTGTTCAAACAGGGCCCTTATTGATAACAACACCTGTAGTGTTGACAAGGTTTTACCCTGTATAAATATTACTTATTATTATTATTTATTATTATTTAGAGATAACTATAACTGGAAAACTTATGAGGTATTTACTACTCGTGAAAAAGAATATTCATTATCAATCTGGCTGTCAATTCAGAAACTTACTTTTCAAATGCCAGCACTGATAACTTGGGGGTTCATATTTGGCAATATTTATCGCAAATTGACCTTAACTTATTGAATTTCTAGCCAAATATTGGTTTGCAAATTCTGAGAGTACCTTTCCTGACTTCAACATAGAAAAGTACAGCACAGTGTCCTGAAAAATGCCAAACCTAATTTAATAAAATCAAAACTCTCTAAGCACTGATCACATCTCTGACAATAGGAAACTACTCTTAGGTTCCTAATAAACGTCCCAGGACGCTTATTAATTTTTCGATTTTTTTCCGACCCCCCCGGACCTTATTAGGACCCCCGTTTATTAATTTTCAAGTATTTGACAGATGAGGTTGTCCTTTTTTTCTTTAACTTTTACAAATTGTTTGTCTTTGTGTGCTCCGATCAGAGATATTTTTGATGCTTACAGTATATTCATAGATTTTCATGCTGTATTTGGCTTATATTTCTTATTCTTGGGTTTTTGACAAGATATCCTCTATGGAATTGTGCTTTTTAGAGATTTTGACATTTTTTCGAAATTCCGATCCCCCCGTTTATTAACTTTTCGAAAATTTTCCGACCCCCTACTATTATGACCCCCCCCCTCCGTTTATTAGGAACCTAAGAGTAGTTCTCTACTTCGTGCTAATAGATACATCCCATATACAATTCCTCTCGTCTAGAATTGTAAGCAACTAATGGAACTCGCCAACTTAAATAAACATAAATAAACTTAAAGTTCTGACATACAGTGGAATCACTCTAAAGTTCTGTTACAAAGCAAGATACTAGATCTTAACCCTGTAACTTTGCTTTGGAAGGTACTTACGAAGGGCTTTCTTTTCTCAGTCAACGTCATAATAATTGAAAATTTTCCTCAATCTTAATACATCATAAAAATTACTAGACTCTCCTCAAATGTGACGCCAAAAACTTTCTCCGGCTCACAGCCGTGGAATCATGACTTGTTTGGACTCTGATACAACATACCTTCTGCAATTTTTACTCTGCCAACGTTTCAAAATAGTTTCTAACATTATCCGGTAAAGAATTGTGGTGCTGTTGTCAAAGAATTTTGATGAGGGATGAAAATCTTTGTTCAACACATGCTGTGGTTGGTTGAAAATTTTTCACTACCCCCTAACTCTACACTGTAAACTAAATAAGCATACGTGCACTACGTTCCACCTTTGACATTATTGACTGCATTTACTATTTTTGACAGAAAATTAGAATATCTGCAGAAATGAACAAGAGCTTCAAGTTGCAAGTTGAGTTTGCTCACGTGAAGGTAGTCTTCATCGTATTTTTCAAAACAAAGAAGTATTCAAGAATATCAGTATTACACGGCCAGAGCATGACTCTGTCATCTCAGAGCATGATTCAGTTCTGTGAAGAAAGAACAAAACCACGAGAAACCGTCAAGACTGCAATATTCCTCAAATCACTCCACCTATTGTAGCAGAGTACTATGTGGTTACAAGCCTCTGTAGAGACACAATTGCGTCACTGTAGGAGCCCAAATATGGATCTTGTACGCTGAGCAGACCGATGCCTGCTGAAGAGGGGAGCTGTAGACAAGAATGACACATTTCTCTAGAAGCAAATGAGCCTAGGATGAATACAGGAGCGCCTGCAGCTTATGTGTCCTGCAAAGTAGTAAATGACTACTGGCAGGGGAATGAACATAAGGGCCATCCTACTATCAAAATGTTTCTGCTAACAAGGAGCTAGCACCAAATGCATGGGGGATTGAAAAGAGGGGCTAAACGCAAGGGCATAGAGACAGGACGACAGATAGGTAGAGAGGTATGATAGTGAGAAATGTGCTAGAAAGGATGAGGAAAGAAGTCTTCAATAGATCGGAAGAATAAATGGATTTGAGAAATGAAGAAATAAGATTACTATAGGCACATCAAGAAAGATCTCATTATAATGGATATAGAATATATAGAGATATGAAGTAAACATACAGAAGAAAGTTTGAAAAGCAAATGCAACCAGAGCAAGATGCAAAGAACTAAAGTTGGGTGATGTGATTGCAAGAGAGAGAGGGCCGCACATACCAGCTGGGCCACCTGGGCCCAGGAACCCAATAATACTTTTACAGTCAGGGGCCACAGACTAAAACTTTGAAAGTCCTATGAAGTACTGTGCAACGTCAGTCTCGTGCTTAAAATTCTGTCTGCAAGCAGGAAAATTGCGGCATATTTTGAAACTAACTGAAATAGTAGGCAGGCTCCTATATCTCGAACAGCAGTTCTTGCCAACAGGGTGCCGAGTACTAATTTTGAGACACAACTATTATATCGTAAGGGAGCCTTATCAGTTGTTGACCACGGGCTCCTTCAGAATTAAATGCAGCCCAGAAGAGACACAGTTCAAACGAGAACCTAAGGGGATGAGTAGAATGGCTAAGTGAAACGGCAAAGGAGATACCAAACAGGAAACCAAACGTTGCAACGGTGCAATTTGGAATAAGGTCAAAGCTGTGATAGAGAGAGGTAGAAAGGAGGATGGGTAGCTAAGATATCATTTTAGAAAAAACTGAATCCTGTGGACGTTCTGGACTACCTGAACTGCTCCGTAATGCATGCAAAAATAAAAGCAATTATAATATCGGTGTAACACATACCCTTCAATATCTTCAGAGTCATCGCTTCCACCAGCTTTTACAGCATCCTGAGATGAAAAAATTTAGAGACACATAAATAAAATTTGAAAAAAGCACAGCCCCAATGCAAGGAAATATCAGTCACCTTTCCACAGCACAATTCACGGCACATTGATTCATCAAGCTGGATGGCAAAAACAATTTGGTTTCGAATCTTTGCCTTGATAACATATAACATATTGATAGCATGTCACCGATAATATCTCACTATAAGATAGTTGTTTTTCAACAGACGAGTGACTATTGTTCCATACTGCACGAGACAGTGGAAACAATCTTCAGCATACTAAAACACATTCATCAGAGTATGAAACGCAACATTACAACCGAAAGATAAACGGCACTATAAATCCAGATGAGGATGAAGTCACGTGAGAGAAGGAATACTACGTCTATTTGTCAAATGGGTTTGGTATTTAAGCTTCGGGTACAAAATTACAATAATAAAGCAGTAATTATACAAGATATTTGTGCCTATGGGTAAGCACCCTTACACACCTACTGGTAGGCTCTGATTCTCGTGAGAAAATACAAAATGAATCTCTTGAATAATCTTCAGGTTCTATAATTCTGAGGACTGTATTTATCTGTCAACAATGTAGCAAATAATTTCTATGAAAAGATTAAAGGTTAACTCCCATGTACGTCAGGTTCGTTTCACAATAATCACAGCACTAAACTAGAGACGTTTCGCATAGCCCCTGTACATGGTTCTTCCCAAATATGGCAAAATGATGTCCATATTTGTACATAGGATGCAATTTCTTACATTAATTGCTAAAAATAGGTTAAACAAGTACTTACTGAAATGTAGAGCCAGAAAGGCAACAAAAAGGCCTTTAAATATTCCGAGACATTCAATGATAAGCACTAATCGGATAGACATAATCGACAAAAATCTTCCATATATATTTGACACTAATCATAATGGCCATTAATCTTTGTGACGTTTCGGACATTCTGGGATCCATCATCAGTATTAAATTAAATAAACTTATATGTCCAAGAAAGAGGAAAACAAAATGAACATGGTAAGTAATGGAGCAATAAGAGGGCCTTCACATGAGAAATTTCAGACAGGTTTTAAACTCACGCCGGCCTGAGTTGATTTTGGATAGGCTAATTTCCTTTGCATTCACACGGACACTTCAAACCGGCTTGAATTCACATCAAACGGAAGTAACAACACTGTGTTTTAACCAATTATTTTGCTTTCATAAGTCCATCCCAGGATGCAGTTTAGGCCTGGTTTTCATTAATCGTAATTCATCGGCGATTGAGCATCGGCGATCTTCGCCGATGCTTAAGACACCTTACAACATACAGTTTTCACAAATCATAATTGTAATATCTTACTTATTTATGCGCCAAATTCCTCTGGCGCAAGTAAATCCAACATGTCTGCAACTTTTAAACAAAGACTCCTTTTACAAGCAAAACTGGTTTTAATCGTTGCACTTTTAAGAAGAAAGAGACAACTTTTAATGAAGAAACAATACCGGAGAAAGAGAATATGGGTCAGAGAGATTTTTCAAGCATGAGAATCAAAGGGGTAGTTCCACACTTTGTTGCAAGAACTTCGGTTGCTTGACGTCCGGTATTCCCTGATTAAATCCATAAAAGCGACATCATCAATATGCGTTCCTCAGTCTGTTTCTTGAATAGCCATTTTTTTATGGTGTGCATTGTTGAAAACTAATACGGAGTCTGGATCCGACTAAATAGTTACGTGTGATCGCATAAATATTGCGGAAATCTGCGGGGACTTCTAAAAACATCGACGATAATCGCCGATCGGTGGTTTTCATAAAAAATTATGTCTTAAGGCATCGGCGATCATCGCCGATGAGCTCTAAATTCAAAACATTTTGAATTTCCGAAGTCTATCGCCGATCATCGCCGATTGTATCCGATGCTTAAGACAACACAGTTTTCATAAGTTTTAACTCATCGTAAGGTGTCTTAAGCATCGGCGATGATCGCCGATGCTCAATAGGCGATAATCGCCGATGAATTATGATTAATGAAAACCAGGCCTTACCTCTCGCTTTGCTTGTTCAGTTCGCCCCTGTTTGAAAACTCGCGTTCACATGACAATTTCACGCCGACTTGAAAGTTCAAACCGGTTTGAAAAGCCAAATTAAAACTCAAGGCGGAGTGAGTTTCAATTCACATTACTCATGTAGACACTCAAGAGGGATTTGACTACACACTGAACTGAACTCAGGCCGGCGTGAGCCTCGCACCGGTCTGAAAGCTCTCATGTGAAGGCCCTCTAAGAGAGAGTAGATTCAATTCCCAATTCCAACCCCTTGCGTCAAAGTACTGTTAGAAGTGTACGAGCTGCAACACCCGGTACTACGTGAAACGTGAAAACGTCCCGTAACCTAGCCATACGCTGCAGAAAGCACAAAGTGATCATTAAATCAGGTCAAAAAGTTAACAATACTTCTTACGCAATTTATAACCATTTCTCTTCTACAACTAGTCACCCTCTCTCCCTTGATAATTTCAAAATCATTAGCAGTACCAAAAACCAATGATCTCTTCATACAGGAGAGCTTACTGATCCTTGGAGACCTTCCTACCTTGAATGCCCAAACATCTTCTATCCCATTCACGCTTTAGTTGTACTATATCCCCTTTGAATATATTCACTTTGAACTGAACTAAGCCTATATGGTTTTTAATTTTTTGACTATTTGAATTGAATCTACTCTCTCTTGTCATCCCATTACATACCAAGTTCATTTTGTTTACTCCTTACTTGAATATATAAACCCATTTATTCAATTAATTTAATACTAATGATGGATCAGAATGGGTCTGAAACGTCAAAGATTAATGGCGATTATGATTAGTGTCAAATGTATAAAAAAGACTAGTGTCAATTATGTCTATCTGATTAGATTGTAACATTGAATATCTCGAAATTTTTAAAGGCCTTTTTTGTCGTCGTTCTGATTCTATGTGCATTTTTTGTCGTTGTTCTGGCTCTACATTTCATCATAAAGCTGCGTTTTCCATCGAATGTTTCAATTACTTACTGGGATTTCATCTCCTGGTCCAAGAACAATGGCAGTGATTTTTAGATACCCCTGAAATAATAAAAAGCAGTGCAGTATAAATACATCTTTCGGCAATAAGAATAAGAAATCTATAGTTTCATCGAAATTAGCACGTGATCACTTTGTCTACAATAGTTATGGGAAAATATCGCGAGTTTTAAAGGTGATATTGCACCAACTGTTGACAAAAGTGCAGTATAACAGCAGCTTAATTTGAAACATAAGGAAGTCATAAAAAGTATACGCTTTTTTTTATAAGGAACCTAGCTCAAGGCCTAGTTCTAAAAGTTCCTTATTTTCGGACCTCTTTTTGTCAAATTCTAGTACTAAAAGTTCTTTAATAGTTCCTTAATTTTCACTGCACATAGAGTGCCACAAAATGACACAGACACTAGAAAAGCACTTAAATTCTGAATTTTATCTTTAATTATGGCTAGAACTCAACCTCAAAGCACAAATGCGACAGGAAATAAGTTCTATATATGCAAAAGCATAATTTCAATCAAGTATCATGTCTATTCCATTGATATCAAGCAATGTAATGTAATATTCACTTGCATCTGAGTACAACACTCGGAATTTGAAAATGAAAAGTTCCCTAGGGATTTTTCCTTTAGTAGTATAAGTTCCTTAAATATTTCGGCCTTCTACATGTAGGTTCCTTATAAAGTGGTTCCTTATAAAAAAAGTGTGTAATCGTTTAACACACGCAAGAAATATGTTTTCAATTTACAAACTTTGTGACAATTTACAATTTACAAACAGTAAATTACTTTCTATGATCCCCACTGAGGTATCTATTTGTCCTAGTCTATAAAATTGCTTAAGGGAAAGAAGCAAAATTATAAAATTCTAACATACTTTTGTCAAAACAATAATATAACCTCTTATAACTGCCGAACTAATAAATAGCTAAGATAAAGTAACACAGTCTGTCATGAAATATCTAAAGCCGAGTACACACAGCAGGTTTCTATCTTTTCAACAAGACATAGAAAGACTTTCCATTAGTCACACAAAGCAAGTTTTGTTTGTAAAACATAGAGTTCAGAGAAGGTGAAATACCTCTTTGGTCATCAAACAACAAAGTGCCTAGCAGAATAGCAGAAACTTACAACAAAATTTTCATACTAAAATTAACATACCTTTAATGATTATGTTCTAAATAAATGTCAGTTTATTTTAGTTGGTTTGAAAACGAAATGACAGCCGATTAGATTAAGAAAAATTATTGCGAATTACTTTTAATAGTAAATCTACTAAGGATACAAGAACATTTTACATACGATAAACAAAAATAAGAGCAGATTTTATATATATTTCAAATTAAAAGACGGATTACTCGATCTATTCTACTCAAGATACTATTGATCACCGAATTAGAAGGTTTTTCCACGTGCATCTTAACGTTAAAAATTGATTATCTTAATTTATGTCATTCACAGGTAAAAAGCTGGCCAATCAACTATACTATAACGAAACGCAAACGTAAACATCAACTGTACTATAACGAAATGCAGACCATGCTGCTATGGACAATGAGTGCCAACGACAAATTACTCAAATACCAATTGCAGTTGCTTATTAAAATGGATTCAATCTTTCTGAGAAATGTGGCATTTTCAAACCGGTTGAAGGAATCCAACATAGCAGGGCTGATATACAACAAATGTAACTGCATTCAATTTGCCACAAAAACTCAAAGATATGTGGCTTATTTTCAAATTAATATCTGGCATGTGAATTTATCTCAACTGAAAGATATTTGGTTAATGTAATTATCTGAAAGGGCGCTGGGGCCCTCAATAAATTTTAGACCTTTCACGAGGGGCGCTCATAAAAACGTATGAAGTTGAAGCTAATTGAAATTTCACTTTCTAAAATAAATTGCTCCGGAAGATGTAAAATAACACACCAACAATGCGATTGGTTTTTAATGGCACAGAAAAATTGGTTGAGTAGAGTATATCAACTGAACTGTGTCAACTCATTTACGACTTCCTAAACATGTCAAATGAAAACTCTACGATGCCATCGGTTAGTGGTAAAAGAAACAGAGAAATCTGACTTACTGTTCCGGCAAAATATACGGCCTTTACAAATGCCAAAGAATGGCGGATATGATCCATTTAGAAAGGAAAACAAGGACGGCAAATACCATCTTATTCATTTCGACATAATTATAGAATCTGTTTGTAAACGTCCTCATCATAACAAAGTTAAGCATAAATGAAAGACTTGTCTTTCGTCTTTTCGTTTCGTCCATTCCTACAAACTATCTGACTGACCGCTTCTGCAGAGATTACAATTCTCAAAATGAGTGCCCCTTCTGGTTTAAAGGGGGAGTTCATTTAAGTTGAGGCACTCACTAAATCGCTAGCCATCAGGAGGGGCGCTAATTCAAGGGGTTACTCATTTAAGCCGGGCGCTCTTTCAGATAACTACGGTTTATCTCTACTAATATTTGTCAGATACAACCGGAACTAATCATTTAGGACATTCTAAAATGCCTTTTTAAAAAATTACCGATGTTTTATAACTTCACAATACGAATTTCGATTACCCAATGCAATTAAATAGAACATATTTCAACTTCAGAGATGTTTATTTGTACTCAAAATATTTAAATAACATGTATGATAAAACAAACTGTATAAACGGTAGGTGAACTAATGTCTGCTACATACTAGGATTAAACATAAAATTAAACGAATTTTTAATATTTAAACAGTGTTTAACATCGCACCGTGGAAAACATGTGATTAAAACAAATAAATGGGATAAGAATACTTCAAGATTATTTAGGTAAAATACAATGTGTCTTACTTAAAACCTTGATCTGCGTGAAGGGCTGATTTGCTAGCTAGATCAATGTAAGACAATTGTTCAAAATTAAAATAGCTTTTAGTTGCTCAAATGAAACAAGATACAAAATAGGCTTAACAAAATTATATACCAAATTTAACAATTTTATCCATACTAATGACTCGTGTGAAGTTCCATTTGCTCCATCAATGCCGAATGGTAGTCAAAGTTTGCCAACATTTATGGAATGATCGCACTTATATCACAATTATTTGTTTCAATTTTTCAATGCGAAATTCTTTAATTCTTTATCTTTATTTTTGATATCATTTACTTCTTTCGCTAATTCTTGGACTCATCAATGTAATGCAAAAACTGCAAAAAAAATATTTACTGCTGGTTGCCCGCCTTGTCTTCCATCTGAACTCCGAGACTTAGCTTTCGCCTCTCCTTCTTCTTCCTGATAAAAGTTAACCAAAATTAAAATTCAAATGCATTACAGATTCTCCTTTCCTCAAATCTTGTGCAAGCGTGTTGACTTTGAAAACTACAGTTGCTACCGAAATTCTGTATCGAACTTCACGGGAACAATCAAACATGGCTTTGTTCCTGACAAGGGTCTGGAGTAACAATTATTGGTTCTAGTTGTATTCTGTCATTTTGGAGATGTCTGATGAGACGACTGATATCAATATCATCACAATGCAAGGTTATGCCCAATTCAAACCTTCTGTTGAGTGATGATGACCAAGAAAATTATGTATCAGCCATGAGATCCAAGAACATTGCTGGAAAGCTAGATCATACAGCTGCCATAGAGCTACAAAAAACTCCATACTTCCTGGCATACAAATACAGACAATTTGCAAATATGAAATAAATGTGAAACACACCATCTACATTAATTGATAAGAGAATACAAAGTGTAATGTAGTGACCAATAAAACATTTTCAACTATATTTTTCAACTATATAACAAATCTTTCTGAATGGCAGAACCACTTATCAAAAGTATTTGCATATTTACAGAGGTGTCTTGCACCGCGTAAACGAATAGACCAGTTGGATCATGATAAACGATATCCAACCTTAAAATGAGCAACTATTCCCTTGGGAAAGTAAGTCAATGTGCTTAAGTCTAAAAGCAAAGCAGTGACTGCATCACAATTTGAGATTCCGACTCATACTGAAAAATACTAATGAAATAATACGCAAGGCTGGATTGGAACATTCGCAATTTTGACAATTTTACCAGCCCCCCTTCCGCTCTTATTACGACCCCCCAGCAATAACTCTAGAGGTCTTAGTGTGTAAAGTAGCAGAAACAAGAATAATTCCTCTCAGCAAGCAAGAACCGTATGTTTTATCAATTTTCTTAACTGACTGCTCCATATTTACCCAAACAGACTGCTACTTTAGGTTCTATATTTTGATAGCAAAATAATTGTCCTGTTGATATTACTTCAAACCGATTTTTCGTTATTTTTCACTTGTTGCACTGAAATATTAAAGCCATAATTCTTAGGGAATACTGCTGCTTAATAGAGAAAACGATGCAGCCTAGAAAGAATTTCAAAATGCATGTATTTCACGCAATTACATACATCTGACCCACCCCCTCTCATTAATTGAATTTTCTAGAAAATTCGAACTCCCTCCACTAATTCTGACCACCTCCCTGGCAAACAGGCATTGAAGACTATAACACAATCCACACTTCCATTATTCTAAAACCTGGCTCTATCTTGAGGTAACGACATATGGACTTTTCTAGATCATGTCATAGGAGTAGCAACCCAGTCCTCCTGTAAAAAGCATGGAGCAAACACAACTAAACCCCAATATCAAGGTGGTAATTCACATGACAAAATATCGATAACAACCTAACCTTTGCCCCTCCCATTTTGTCTTCTGGTGCAGTTAAAAGAAGCCATTTTCTTATCAAAGCATGATCTGCAAAAAAACAGTATAAATGTAAGCCGGCTTCTGATTCAGAACGATGCGGACAATACCAGTAAGCAAAGGACGACGATCACAATTATCAGCGATTTCCATCTGCTTAGGACTTTTGGGGTCCTATGCATAATTCATATATTAAAATATCTCTAAGCGGTCCCTTAAATAAGCAGTGCAGTAATTAAGACCTTTGGGAGCACACAAGAAAAGATAATGCTAATAGACAACGACTCCAAGCACTTTATTCATCAACACGTACATACGTTACTAGTTTGAGCAGGTTAAAACTGTCCCGGCGCCAGCTGATGAAGACCTGCTATGTAACTACTTCTACAGATCATCTAGAATTTCAGTCTTGAAAGTGAAAAGTTATGAAAGACAAACTAGACATACACAAACTAGATATACACAAACTAGATATACTTCTTTAGGCAACCCACATTTAAACCACGCCAAAATTAAGAAATTTTGCCTGAAATGGCAATCCTACTGTGTTTACATCAACAATGTAAACCTCTGAAAACTTGTAGAAGTGCTACTATAGAAAGGAAGGATGTATTACACTGATGTCATCCAAAAAGGACATAGACAGAGAAACACCACATTAATCCCCTGAGTAGATATATGCACAACATAACTTCAAAAATACAGAATGGGTCAAGGTACAGGGATAATAAGCCACAGTGGATTCTCAATGTACAAAGCTTCCAATACAAAAGAATATAATACTTACCATCCTCGTCATAAACAAGCCCGACATCACACTAGGAAAAAAACAATTTTTAATCACTTCAGATACCCATAAGCACTTAATCCGTGACTCAAAACCACTAATTGCACCAATGCTGCTTTGCACTACTACCAACATCCTCTGGTCTGTATTGAAAACAAAAAGTACCAAAGTCAGGGTGCTAAAACTAAGGCACACGGGCCATTGCCAGTCCAAAATCCAGGATTTATTGCCCCACAGCAAGTTCTCAAAATATGAGGAAATATGCACCCAATGAAAAAGAAATTCCGCAGATAGAACTTATATAATGCAGAGCCTTCTGAATGTCAACACCAGCTGCTCTCACTCCTTAACTGCTACTAGAGTTTAAATAATGATACGCTTCTTCTTATGAGAATCAACGAAAAAGACTAATAAACCTTATTAGCTCTGCATTCATTTGTTATCAAGCATGCTCTCTTAAATCTGAATAAAAGCATACTCATAACCAGAATAATAATGAATATCCATTTCTGTAAATTCATTCGTGTCTCAAACACAAAACGTTCTCCTAAACTGTCAGCACCCCTATAGCTCCCACCGAGGATACTTCTATTCGGAATATAGAAAAACATGCAATTCAAATTGCAAACTTAATTTATTTTAAATTTAGCAATTCATATTATAATCAAGTGTCAATAAACTATCAATATATTTCATGGAGTGTGTATGGCAAGCCTCCTGTTAATTCTTTTGTGCTTGGCCCTCACTAAGAAAACTTTAGGCAACCCTCATCTAAATGCTTGATATCGTTCTTCATATAGAAAGACAACTTAGAATGGCTTCACTTTAACAATTCAGTTATGAGGATTACAGGCATATTTCATATTTCATACTTGACTTGTTTACACACGGAATGCAACCTTCAGCTAAGATAAAAAAAACTGCTTTACAATACTCAAATAAATTATCAGAAAAAAACATTTAATCCTACTAAAAGACAGCGCTGATCTTCTAGGGATTCGTGTTTTAACTTTTGAGTATAGCCCTTCGAAAAAATTTTTTGCTGTTGTTTGAAACTATTTAAAGTTGTCAACTCACGTATTTCAGAAGGTATATCGTTCCATGCCTTCAAGGAAGAATAATGAAAGCCTTTTTTGCACATTCTGTCCGGTATCTTGGTACCTGCAGATCTCGACAGTTTCGTGTATTATATAGCGAAACTGAAGACCTTTGGAGGCATTTATTGAAAAGATTTTCAGGGCATAGCCTGTTCATAATTTTAAAGGTCGTAATGTTCCTATCGTAACTGCCAATATTTTCTATATTGAACAAGGAACAAAACCAATTATCTTTAATCATTGCGCTTTTGATCATAGAGCAACCTCGATTATGAGGACGGTGGAGACCTGTAGGGTAATTCGGGGCAAAATGAGACAGGGGGCAAAATGCGACATTTCCTCTTTCATAATGAATTTTCGGTTTGTCCAGTGGAGAAACAAATCAGCTCAATCTATGATATAAAAATTGAACTCCCTCTTTCAGCTTTTCAACCGTTGTTTCTGTGGTAACGAAAAGCTGAGGTGAGAAAAACAAATTTTGTGCGGATTCATCGATGATTAAAACAGCAATTTTGCAAAGGCTAAGGAAAATATTTTGGAAACTTTTTCAAATTTTTGCGCCAATGATTCAAGGTGAGTGAGATGCAACCCCCTATAGATTTTAGTTAAGCACAACTCTATATTACTCGCAATACTATAGCATGATGGAATGCATGTTATGCTTAGTTTCTTTCTTCTGTTATCAAACTGGGGCAAAACGCGACAATGGCCTAAGTCCATCGTATTCTACCACTAGGAATCATAGTATATGCTAGTATTTCTTAAAATGGATTAAACTATATGTTGAATTGACTTTGATTTCAGATGGTCCGCACTTATCAAAGAGTATAAAAAAGCAAAAGCTTTTATTTCAGCAAAAAACTGCCGGATCCTTCTTCAGTGGGTATTCTTTAACGATTGTCGTTTTGGCCTTAGAAACGACTCAATAACATGAAGATTGAATTGAACATGTTATGTTTCCTGCTTTAAGAAAATTGTTCTGAAAGTTCCCGTGACATCCATAACAATCAAGAAAAACTTTCATTTATCAACAGGATAATGCATCTGCTCACAGAGCAGAGTTAACTCAAAACTTCTCCAGATGCAGAACAGATTTGACTTTCGAAGCTGTCAAAAAATGTGAAGCTACCCATCAAAACATGAACTAAGATCTATTTCAACAAAAGTTTTTCGCAACAGTATTTAACTTTTCGAATCTTCAAATTATAATTTTTTCATTGGCCGTATTTCGACTTCCTGTTCTTTTTGATTTGCTGTTGTAATTTGCATCTAATTTTCATAACCACGCGCCTCGTTGATCTTCCGCCATTACATAATTTTTAGAAGAATTGCATAAATTTCATTACATTAATTTCGAATGTAAGTGTACTTTCTTTAGTCAGTTGAATTAGTAATATATTGCTGAAAACTGTTCAGTGACATGTCTCTTGTCTCCGCCTCTTATCATTTAAAAATGTAAATTAGTAGATGTATGTTTTTAAGAGCTATAAACCTAGAAGATGAAGTGTCTCATTTTGCCCCGCATGCGGGGCAAAATGAGACGATATACCTGTTGTAGAAAAAGCTTGACATTTTCAAATTATGAAAAGCTAAGGCTTTTGCTGTTGTATAGTTCATGTGTTAAAGTAAATATATGAATGCTGTCTTCTTTTATTCACCTATTCCTGGCTGAGCAAGAGCAGAATATTTGCTTAAGCGTCTCATTTTGCCCCGAATTACCCTAAGCTTCGTTCTATTCAAGCTACCCCAAACAATATCACCATATCGCAAATGACTTCCAGCCAGACCATAGTACACATAGCAGAGCTGGCTTTATGGCAGAATATTTTTAAGCCATGTTAGGCTCACGAATCCAGCACTTATTTTGCTTCTAATGCGCTTAAAAAGTTCGTCCCAGTCCAAGTTTTATAACAACTCCTAGGTATTCGTTTCATCCACCCTTATTATGTCCGAGTCATTTAGCTGAAGTGGCTCTGGAAGCTCCGGATTTCTCGTTTTAAGCGGGTGTCTTATGATCATAAATTCAGTTTTTTGGGATTAGGATTGAGTTTATCCACCCTCATCCATTCTACGATATTTGATAGCTAGTTGTACGCATCCTAAATCGTCTTTGGAACATTGTTTGAGGAGATTGTGACAGCAGTGGCATCCACACAGATATTGGCTTGCGAGAAGTGCAAGCAATTTTCACAGTCATTTAAGTATATTATGAAAAGGAGGGGCCTAAACAAGATCCGTGAGGAATCCCACATGGAACTTTTCTTGGCTGTGATTTTACACCATTTAAAGAGCAAACTTGCTCCCTACTTGCTAAATAAGATTCAAAACAATTTCCTGCTCGGCTTTATACTCCATACTATCGTAGTTTTTGTATAAGTATGTTGTGGTCTACGGTACAGAAGGCTTTCTTTAGGTCAAGAAATATGTTGAGGTTAATTTCGCTGCAATCAATGTTCTCATACTAATAGTCAGTGATGCCAATCAGTGAGGTCACTGTTGAATAGAGCCTGTGAAAAGCAGCCTGATTGTCTGTTAGAATACCATTTGTCTGGACAAATTTAAATACTTAATCATGAGAGATTCTCTCCAATATCCTCGAGAACACAGATATTGCAGAAATAGGCCTATAATTGCTTACATCAGTTTTCAGATCTCATGCACCTCAGTAAGGGCTCTAAAGTTGTTAGAAATAAACAAGTTGTGTGTAGCAGCTGTATAGAGGACTAAATAACTTTGAGTCTTTTATCGTTAAGGGCGCAACAAGATCTTGTATAATTGCTGTTGCTGTTCTGTAATTATACTTGAAAAAAATAAGAATACACTTGGACTACTAACCTGGAAAGTGCCGATGATGGCATCAGACAACAGAGTTCTTGAATTTAACACCTTGAAAAACAAGAAGATTCCCATAAGTATCTAAGCTAGGAAAAGACGTACAATACCAAAAATAACTGAATATTTTCAACTTTTCTGAGCAAAATTGAAGCTACAATAGTCGCCAAAAGTCCTGGAACACCTTTCACTTTTCATAATCTCCAATGAACTTTCGTATCCCTCTCCCTCTGAAACAATGTTGGGTTTTTCGGAAAGTACGTGCGATAATGGGAAAATTTCACGTGCACGCCAACTCCATGTGTTCCACAGACGAACCAACATTGTTCTAGGGGGAAGGGGGGTGCGTGTATGTAGCAGCGATGACAAAATGTAGCGGAAAGTGGTTTCTTATCAGTATTTTCCAAGTGTGCCAAGGACTTCTGGCGAGTATTGAAAGTACTTGTCTCTCAATCAATACATTGATTTCGCTATTTTCTGTGCTCAGTTCTACGGTTTTAACCCTAACCATAACGACTTTGTCATACGCCAAACAGCACGTATAGGGTCATTCATTTAGTAACGCATGGAGGAGGACGGGTCACAGAAAAGCGCATGCGAATAGGGGAAGGCGGATTGTCACATTCTCAAGTATGTACGCATGATAAAAATAAAATCGCTTTTATGCTTGCATTGTGTAATGTTCTTATTTGTAAGAAGATTCCATCTTTTCCATCAAAGAAGGTGCTTCTGCACACCACTAGTGGTGCTAGCAAACCAATTAAACGTTACATTTTAATTCTATTTATCTATAAACCATTTGAGATCGTGATTCAGGCATTAATGAATCAATGGTATATTATGTGTAACGATAATTAAAAATCTACTGTTGGAGATGTGGGGTCAGATTGGTAAAAGTACGTACGCAAGAAAGCGCACAGTGGGCGCAGAATACCAATATCTTGCGTTGATGAACTTGACCATTTAGATCAATAAAAACAGATTTCTAAGGTCCGAAACGGGCCTCAGGCCAAATTGCCAACTTTTTCTGATAAGCAAATACGCCCTAGTATGAATAGGCTCCAAATAATGCGTCTCATGGGTATTTATTTTCATTTCATTTCATTTTAATTTAATTCCTTTAAGGAGGGTTGCCCTTCAGCCAGAGCTGATTTGCAAGGGGCCCTCCACTTAAAAACTATAATACAATGAATATCTTAAACCTTCTATTACAACTTTCCCAGGTATCCACAATAAGTATCTAGCATGCTGATGGAAATATTTAAAAGTGCTGGCTGTCGTGTAAGAAATCATACCCAGTCCTTGGGTCCGATAACCATATCGTCCACAAACCTGTAGTTCACATTCCCTTAAAACCATCATCTTTGCGAAAATGTGTCAAATGAATTCTCATTACCTAATTCTGAATATATTTCGGGGTTCGTTCTCATCTTGCCTAATAATTTTTCCTGGCATTTCCTGATTTTCTGTTTGAAAATGAACGTATTTTCCTGACTACATCTCAGAAGAACATAATATTTCTTCTGACCAACCGTTGTTACAAATCATGACACTGAACCTCACAGGGGTATACGGAAATTCACGTGCTATAATTCAGGGAGAACTATAGAAAGCTATCTGTGTCGCTATAATGCTCATGAACAATCAATTCTATGTACAATAATTGGAATAAACTTCTGCTGTATAACATGTAGTAAGATTCACGATTAAATAGTTGGCAATCATTCGATTCCCCTGTCCCGTAATTTATGCACTCAATTTCAAAATTCTAAATCAGTTTACTCCGTAATCCTAAGCTATCGTTCTTCGTCCTACTATTCTCATCTCAGCTCAACCTTCCACTCGTACTGTCCCCAATTCCAATCCCAACTCAAACGACAGCAGCATAACTAGTTAATTACTAAATACAGCACCGCTTTTTAGAATGGGGTACTTGGTTCAAGGCTTTTCAAAAGTTCATACTGTAATTCTTGTAAAAATTAAAAATAGCAGTATGAAACCAGGTATTCAATATTAACTTGATGCGCCTGAACAGATGGGATTAAGACCTCAGCCTTAAAACTTCCGCTATGCTATTTGCAGAACTTGGTACTCAATTCCAGGCCTTTTCAACAGCAAACACTGTACTCTCGTGAAAATTGTGATATGAGCATGGCTAAAATCGAATTGCAAAGTAACCCCTACCAAAGAATAGGGACTATATTATTGTGTGCCCCTACATGGTATTATTTTCAGAATGGGGTCCTGATCTCTGACCAAAACTACCCGGGCATTTCATAGATCAAATAGACGTAATTTCAAATCCACTTGCTTTCATGCATTAGAACATATATTGACTGGTGAAGCAATATTCTGGACATAGCTTCATATAACATGAATACATGTGACTCAACAGTCCTAACCATTCAGCAACCGCCATTACAATGGCATAGTTCAAACTGTCAGCATTTAATGCAGTCTGCACAGCTCTTGTCAGACATAAACCTTGATTTTAATAATAATAATACTATGCACAATGGACTACACCCACGAAGTAATGTAGATAGGACGTATATACCCAGAAAGGAAGGTGGAAGAGGACTTTTGTGTGTTGAAGATACTGTTAACTTAGCTAAAATTGGTCTAGAAAGATACGTTAAAGAAAGCAAAGAGCGATTGATAATCGCAGCCAGAGGGGATAATGAGAATACGGATATTGACACAGGAAAGGAATTTAAAAAAAGGACCCGACTGGAACGGAAAACCAAATGGAAAGAAAAAACATTGCATGGACAGTTCCTCAGACAAACAGAAGAGTTAGTAAGTGAATGTAGTAAACTGTCACAAAAAGAATATAAACGCAGGCACGACTGGATGGGAAAGAAAATACATTGGGAGGTATGTAGGAAGTATGGTCTTGAAGCGAAAGCGAAATGGTACGAGCATGAGCCACAAGCAATATGTAAAAATCAGGAGTACAAAATCCTGTGGGACTTCTCAATACAGACAGACCATGTAATCGAAGCAAGACGACCTGATATGATCATAGTTGAGAAGAACAGCAACACGTGCCAAATTATTGACTTCGCTGTTCCATATGATACCAGGGTTGATGAAAAAGAAAAGGAAATAATACAGAAGTACCAAGATATGGCAAGGGAACTGAAGAAGCTGTGGAATAAAAATGTGAAAGTAATTCCAGTTATAGTTGGAGCACTCGGAACAACACCATCAAGATTACCAAAAAGACTGAAGGAGAATGGAATAAATACCAAGATAGTAGAGTTGCAAAAGACTGTGTTACTGCGCTCAGCCAGAATCCTCAGGAAAGTGCTTGAGATTTGAAGAAACTTGTTGTTGTCAAAGCTCAAGAAGATAACTCCACTAATAGAAAGACAAATAGTATATGACATTAGTGTGTACCAGATATATAATTTTTTTTTGAAACTTCATATTGAATACATAAAACTACTTACAATAATACACCTCTCAAAAAAATTTTGGCAGTGTATAATTGGCTTGCTTGTAGAGAATACATAGTACATTTATGAAATTAACATGTATGACAAAAATCAAACAAACAACGAAAAAATAAAAAAAAACAACAACAACAAGTAAATAACAGCAAAAACCTGTTAGATGTTCCAGAAAAGATCAAAATTAGATGGTTAAGAGGTCTGGATTAGTCCAAGGTTTATTTCTTTGGCAAAAGATGAAGTAGCTTGATCTTATTGAGATGGTCATAGCTTTCATAATGACTCGTTTTTGGATGGTCTTGTCAAAACTCAGTTCATTGAGTAAGGAGAAGAAAGACGTACAAGAAGAACCCATAGTTCCAATAGCACCCATAGATAGATTGACAAATGTAACTTTACTATAAGAAGGAGAGAGTTCACTAAGCAGCGAGCTATATTTGGCAGCCTTACGATTACTATTATTTTGTATATTAGTTTCAAACCCTATTGTGAGTTCAAGAATGTAGAGCAATTTGTCTTTTGTAAGTAATAGAAGATCAGGACGAAGAGATTCACCAGTAATCAGGCTTGGGGACAAAAAGGAAGGCAAATCAGCGTAAACTGTGCATTGTTTGAGCGAGGAGAATGTGTTAGCGAGAAAGAGAAGAACAGAGTTGTGGCGCCAAGTATATCTACCCTCATCGAGATATGAAGAACAACTAAATACTACGTGCTGTAGAGTCTCTGACTGAAGGCAGAAAGAGCATGAAGACGATTGAGAAATTGACCATTTGCAGAGATTTTTACGAGTGGGGAGAGTGTTATTTAAGTATTTTATAGAAAAGTTGAATATGTTTCTTGGCAAACTTTGCTGAACGGTTGACCAGAGGCTATTAGTTTTATTACATGCAAACTTAAGAATGGATGATAGAACTAATCCTTGAGATAAGAGAGTATTATTGATACGTTCTTCATGGTCATGTTGAATCGTTTTTGATTCCCGTAACGCAGTGGAGGAGGATCTATGAGGTTGGTTGTGGGAAAAACGGCGTACCGTGTGTCGTGTATCGTGTGGTAGCAGCCTCGTTTTCCACCAGTGGAAATGCAATTTCAAGTAAAACGCGGACTGTAATGTGGATAAGGAAGCTCACAAGATGCGTATATGATCGTCAGTTTTTTTTAGAAAATATTCAAGCAAAGTAATTAAACTGTTATTTGGGACGCAATCTATTCATTTAAATCTCATTATTAGCTTTTCCTCCATATTTGTTGACATTTTGACAAAGTGTAGTACATGTGCTACAATATCTGGCCCTTGGGGCCAAGTCAATTTACTACAGTACGAAAAAGCGGCACCATCTTTTAGACATACTGAAAAGCATGTTACGTCTGACACTCGTCAGAGTGTGAAACGTCGGATAGCAGTAACGTATTGGGTTTTATGTATTTCATTCATTGTAGTCATTGTTCTTTATGTTGTGTGGTTTAGTCACTTGTTTGTAGATATTCATGTTCCTTTTCATGTTGTGTTCGGTAAAATCTCCTGTCGTGTTGTCAGCAAACACCCTTTCCGGGCAATGTATTAGTCTGTCAACGTGTATTGTGATTCGTAGTATTGTGTGCTAATTAGCGTTAGTCTCATGATTGAAGTTACAGAAACGTCAATGGAGCGTTCTCTTCGGTCACATCTGCTTTAGGCCCATGCCTATGGCCTAGGCTTAAGAACGGACGCATTGCTGTTTGAATTGCCGCCACCAAAAAGAACCCCCAACGATATTAAGATCGTTACATAGCGACCGAAAGTTGAACTGAAATATACAGCCAGATGGGGATAAACGTGATATGATGAATAATGTTTCCAGTTAACCGTATGATTGGCCACTTGGCACATATTCACTATTATTTACTTGAAGAGTACAAGTGAGAAAATGAACTCTTTTTGTTTGCAGGTCAATTAGGTTTTGTTTACAAGTCAATGTAGTAAAGATTACAACCGTTTATTTTATAACCTCTTGTTGACTTGACCTTGAAAAGTACATTTTATATTGATGTCAGATATTTTGGTTTGTTGTGTTGTGTTGGTTGTAGAATTCATATTATCACAACTGGAATTGACTTATTCCATCCTCATATTCTCATGGCCGCTGTATTTACTTTCACACTGGTTCCTGTTTAGTGCACTCTGCAATTAAACCACAATCCTACATGTCAAATATGCAATGAAAGAGGAACGTGTAGAGTGGGAGCTGTTGAATATACTACTTTTTCTCTAGCTTCGGGTGGACAGGTTCCTTACAAACCTCTATTGCAAACACTACCAGACTGCTACAGACAACTTTTGCTGCAGGCAATCTCCTGTATATCATTTACACTTAACGGTATTGTTACGGGAATCTACTATAGTTTCACTATTTTTAGAACTTGCTTGGTGTTTTTAAATTAATAATAATATTAATATTATAATATTAATATTAATAATAATATTATTATTATTATTATTATTAATAATTATAATAATAATAATAATAATACATTTATTTAAAGTTAGCTAAAAAGAAGGGATAGTTAAAAACTAATACAGGCCAACTGATCTCATTTACAGTGCTTATCTACATACCATACAACAACACGTGGATCCTGTCCAATTTTTGATTCTGTTTATAAACTGTTTGTCGTTTTTGGAAGATTTTATAATGTCGGGAAGTGTGTCCCATAGTATGCTTCATCTAAATTTGAGTGAATTTAATCCGTATCTCACTGTTTTCGTACTCGGTAATTGGACGAGATCCTTTATTCTGAGATTGTCTTCTGTGGGCCTACGTTCGAAGAGATCCCACAGAAAGGAGGGAGTTCTTGAGGCTAAGCACTTGTAGACCTCCAAAAGCAATGTTTGTAGATTTTTAGTATGTATTGTCTGCTCGCCCTTCTTCTGCAGGAGCTCATCAAAGGTAGACCCATTATCATCCAATAGCACTCTCATGGCACGTTTATGGAGTCTATTAATTTCGTTGTTTGATGATTTACCACTAAACATCCAGATCAGTTGACAATAGTTAAAATTTGATAATACAAAAGAATGATATAGCGTAACATTTCTTCCGTATTCAAGGATTGGAGCAATCCTAGAAGACGTTCTTACTTTATCTGAAGTCTTTTTGCAGATTGATTGTACATGCTGGTTGAAGTTTAACATAGACTCAATTGTTACACCCAATAACTTTACACTATCAGTCATCTGGACCACAGTGCCATGTATATCAATACACAAATTAATGTCATCTTTCAAACCTAAGAACATTAGTTGAAATTTTTCACGGTTTGCAACCATTGCGTTGTTTTTATACCAGCCCATTGCAACTTTCATGTCACTCTCGATGTTTGAGGTGACAGAATCTAAGTTTTGCCCACATGCACATATTGTGTTGTCGTCTGCAACATTGCAAACCTGAGAGTGCTGTATCTCATAGAAGAAGTCATTTATGTATATATTAAATAAGAAGGGTCCTAGAACAGACCCCTGTGGAACACCTGAGCTAATTACCTGCCATGCACTAAAGGACGTACCTATTTTTACTCTTTGCCTCCTTCCAACAAGGTAACTATGCATAAGTTTTAGATTGTCTATGCTGAACCCGTAAGCCTCCATCTTAGCTAAAAGCAGGTCATGGGGTAAGCAGTCATATGCTTTTGATAGATCCATTAATACCATACCACATACACCTGATTGATCGATATGCATACGGATTCTTTCAATGACTCTAAGTAGAGCATGTTGGGTACTGTGCCTCTCTCTAAATCCACATATAATGTTAGCTAGCTTAGGTTCCATAAACGGTGCCATTTGCTTTTTCAGGAGACGTTCAAATACTTTCGAGAAAGCCAGTAGTACACTGATAGGTCGATAGCTATTTTTTGACGTACTTGGGCCATCTGTATATACTGGTGATACATCTGCTACTTTTAATGAGTCAGGAAAAATGCAGGATCGGATCATTGAGTTTGCAATGTTTGTTACCTTGTTGAAAGAAAGATCTGATGTCATTTTCAATATGTGGACAGGGATATCTCCACTAGTTTTTTTCCTTATATTTAGGTGGCTGATCTCATCCCATACCTCAGAATACTCAAAAGCCTGAAAAGTAAATTTATTTGCATCATTAGCCCTCTCCTTAATTCAAATAATGCTTGGGTGCTTACTATTTCTTAAAATAGCGGCATCAACTGGATGCTCCAGCGGGCATCAATTGTCATATAAGGGGCTCTTTCGATGTTAAGTTTTTGTTATGTTTACAAAATAGGTGTTGAAGCACTCACTAACTTCCTCATCCTTAGAGAGCAGGACATCTTCATCAATGAAGGCAATTTTTCTTGTCGAGCTTGAGCATTTATTAGATAATAAAGGCTTGAAAGTTTGCCAGAATGCTTTCTCACTATCTATATTCTTAGGATCAAGGTTCTTGTAGAATTCAATTTTTGCTTGTTTGTTCATTCTAACAACCAAGTTTCTTTGTAATTTGTATTTCCTAATATTTTCTTCGGAATGAGTTGTGTTGGCAATCCGCTTTAGCCTAGTTCGTTTCATTATGGCTTTCCGTAAGACCTTAGACATATGGGGTTTATTATTTCCACGAATGGAGATTTTTTCAGGGGTGCAAGCTGGTTCAAAGTATCTAGGTATATTCGCTGTGTCCTCAACTGCGTTAGTTTGACATCCAGAGAGTTTCTGAGCAAGTTCTGCTCTAAGTTTTTCATTTGAGAACTTTCAGTAACTTCTAAATTTGGTAATCCTTGGAGATAGCCTTGTGTAGGTTGTTCTAAGGTTTGTATACACATATAATGAAAGTCACTAAATCCTGTCTCAAATGTTTCGGTAGTAAAACAGTCGCTTTTGCGGTATGTTAGTATAAGATCAATGCATCTTCCATCCTTTGATTTAAAGCACATTGGAGTTTGAATGAGACACGAGAAATTGTGATCATTCATCATAGTGCGCATAGTAGGACTATTTACCTCCAGGTTAAAATCACCTATTACTAATGTACTATCATATGTTCTGGAATAGAAATCAGCCACCCCTGATAAGTGTTCCCTAAAATAAGTATCTTGCTGTTTTGGGGGCTTATAGATGGGTAACAGAAGCCACTTTTTTGAATTTAAGGTTAGTTTTATGGGAAGAATCTGGATATCCAGTGCAATTTCCATCTCTCCCAGTAATTTGGAAGATAGTTGGTCATTGACCAGTATCGAAAGACCTCCTAAAATAGATGACATATCAAACCTATACGGTTGCTTGTAGCCGGGTATCTTAAACTGACCTTTTGGGAAGGAGCTATCTAGTCCGCCCTTGATGGAATCTATCATATACCTCTTTCAAGAACTATTATAGCAATCGCTCCCAACATGAATGTACATGGCAAAAAACACTCTTCAGGCATTTCAGCTTTCAAACTGTTTACGCATATCAGCATTTATGCTGGTATCAACAATTTGCAAGAGGTCAGTATAAACCGTTGAGATGGGACTGGAACCTTGCACAACAACCCTAAAATTAGTATTTAAGAGTGAATTTCAATGAGAGTCATACTCCCCTCTTATTCAGCTTGCTAAAGTTTGCAAGGATTTCAATGCGTCATGCTGGTATTATAGGTGGCAAGGAATTTAATGTCACGGCTACTGAACAGAGCAATCAAGGTCTCAATCCCATCTTTATAGGCGTATCAAGACAATATTGAATGCCAAAATTCCTCTGATATTTCAACTTTCACAAAGAGTTACGGTATAAACTGTTCAAAAGCCTGGAACCAAGTACCCTATTCTTAAAATAGCTCTTAGAGGCATTTATGAGATAGGATTCCGACCCCACCTTGTTCAGCGGATCAAATTGATATTGACTACCAAGTTTCCTGCTGATATCACAATTTTACGAGAGTTATAGCATGAACTGGTGAGAAAGACTGGAGCAGAATACCCCATTCTAAAAATAGTTCCTAAGGGCAATCGTGAGATGGGGTCCTCTATGTGTTTCAGCGAATCAAACTTTGTACGTTCACTGCATTTCATGTTGGCATCACAAAATGCACGCTTCTTCCTCTAACAGCCATGACTACTAATATTCTTCCCATGTCAATTTCTGCAGGGTACCAAGAAAAATCTGAATTTTCAAATATTTACCACGAGCTCAAAGAGTCCCGTGATAGTTAGTTATGAAGCACATGATGGAAGAAAATGTCAGAAAATTAATTAAGAAAAAAAAACATTGAAAAGAAAGAACAACGAAATAAAAGGAAGAGAACACGGCATGATTGAAAAGAATAACTCCCAATCACATAATAGAAAAGCTAAATCCTTACCGTAAATGACATCACTATGTATTCCTTTGGGGAACTAGTATAATTGCCAAACACTACAAACCAACACAAGCTTCGTTTTGCCCAAGGACAATGTATCTATTGTCTTCCAACTATTTATGGTGAAGAAGCTCTTGAAATCCTAACTCCAGTTTCAGTGCTTTCTATTTGGCCATTCAACAACGCTAATCATACATTAATATTGTTCCAACCTCTTCAGTGGTACAAATCAGGCATGCCTAGATCTTTCATGGGGCTCGGGGCAAATGTAAAGAGCATGGCCCCTGATGCGGTCATTACAAAATTTAGAAATCACCAAGGAAACTTTATTCCTTTAGGGAACCCATCTTGTCTTCAGACCCAGTGCAACCTGCCCCTCCCCTCCTACAACTCTCTTGGCATCCATGCTATGAATTGATAGAATTGCCATGATAACATGCAAAGCCTTACCTCGAAGTTAATGACTTCATCAAATAACTCATTTGGCCTCAGGTTGAAATTGAAGAAGAATGTCTATGAAAAAAGCATACATAATAATCAAACGTAAATGATGCATCTTAATAGAAGAGAAATGAGTCAATTGAAAGGAAGTCAGCGACCAAACAGTGGAGTTTCACACTACTGACTTTGTCCTATTGTTCACCAGAGTCCTTGGGTAGTCCTGGACATTCACCCTTGACCTTTCTTCCATTCAAATCTATTTTTGTGCTCCTTATAAAAAGACCACAATTTTCCACAGCCTACTTCTTCAGATAAGTCTGCGTCATGTTCTTGCTTTCGTATTTTTAAATATGCTTCATGGTAATATCAATAATAACCAAAAAATTCTTTGCAACTTTCATTGTTGATGAATACCAAGCTTTTGCAACAACAGACAGGCCTTCTTCCTGGTGGCAAAATATACGGCAAGGCTCAAACACATAAAATGAAATCAATATTGCACACTATGCTTGATACACTAAGCAATCCTGATCAAACCGAAGGAAGATCTAAAAAGCAAATGACATACCTCATCATAATGCGGGCGATTGGTTGCACTTTTGACACGTGTTTGCTTTGATTCTTTGCCAACTGATACTCTAACTACCGGGTGGATATTAGCACCAGCTAGCTGACGTCCTTCGATAATTTTCATTCTAATCTGTTTGTGACAAAATTCAAACATATAAGTTTATACGGAAAAGTTGCAGTCTAAGATATCATGCTATCTAAAATATTAGCATCGACCAGCTAATCCTAAAACACAAGCGATTCCGTTGCTAAGTCTTAATATTATGTTTCTGCATAGATAATTGCTAAAGGTGAAAATTTCATGGCGGAAAAAGACATCATAAAAATCTAAAAGATCCCTAGGTCACCCAAAACGATGGAAATTTCCATGATATTATTTTTCACACTAGAACTGTCTCTGGGATAAAAAAAGCAGAGAACTCATGGAGATGAAAGTGCTAGACCTTTAGCACATCAAGATAATATGAACTCAAGATTTTTGTTGTAGAGCATACATCTAAATTGGTGGAAATAATAGAACCATTCAATGAAGTCGTGGAAGAAATCTGAAAAGCATTACCTGAAAGTCAGTTGGTTTATCAGGTAGGTTGTGCTGGCGTCCACGTCTTCTTTTCTTTCTGAATAGACAATATCGCGTTCAGCATATTAAATAAAATGTGAGTGTCCTAAGCATTTATCCAACGCAACTATAAAAACAAAGCATTCTACCAGACTTTCAGTCGAATCAATACTTTCAAATGTAACGCTCCCCGCAAACAGAAAATAAATACTTGCTGCCTAACATTACTGTTCTGAGTCAACTGAAAAACTTCCCTGAATATTTCAGTTAGTTAACGTTACGAATTCCTTCTCGAATTCGCAATAAAACACCCACACCATCCCTATCACACAGAACGGCAGATACATGCTTCAATTAAACGAATAGTGAGTAACGTGCATATATCAATAAAAACTACACGTTACATAAATTCTCGGTTCACTTTTGACATGTTATTTTTGGGAGCATATTCTTGGTAAGAACGTATTCCAGGAGGGCCTATAAAATTATCTGACATAAGCCACATAACAGCTCATTATCAAAACCCTATTTCCCTAATAATTCAAAAAGAATGCTCCAAATATCAGCAAAAGTCTATAACTAAGTCTTCATCATCTTCAGTTATGGGGGCTTATGCAAGTGGGATATTTCTCAGGGGGCCAGTTCACAAGAAAACAATAGGACTTCCAGAAAACAGTATTGTTAGCAACAATTCAATGCATTCAACGGCATGGTGACTATTCAAAATACTATTACGTAAATAAATATCATAGGGCAAAACAATACATATTTCTTAAATAACGATGAAGTTTCAAGTAAACCGTCTTCCAACAAATGAAGCACCGAAAATACAAAAAATAGCTCCTCCATGAGGTCCTCCATCTTTTCAGCACATAAACCTCCCTAACTTTATTTAAACACACCATACTATTATAAAGCCAACAAATTTTCGAATTTACCAAGTTCTTCCAGTCACAGGCGCCCGGTAAAATTGAGAGAAAAAACTTTCGAGTTCTGAAAAACTTGAAACCCAGTCATCAAGTCAAGCTGTCAAGTGGATAGCTAATGTATAAGCTAATTAAAGCCTACTACTTATAAAAACTATACCTCATACCATTATAACAATTTATTTACACAAAAAAGAAAAGCTAGAATACATATGTAAAATGAGTAAGAAGATAAGATATTAAAAAAGTACAATAAATTAAGCTATGTTATGAGCCAGGTCGGGTTCATAACGTAGCTTAATTTATTGTACTTTTTTAATATCTTATCTTCTTACTCATTTTACATATGTATTCTGGCTTTTCTTTATGTATAAATAAATTGTTATAATTGTATTAAGTATAGTTTTTATAAGTAGTAGGCTTTAATTAGCTTGTACATTAGCTATCCACTTACTTATGTACTCCTGCCTACTGTAAATAATTGAATTATTATTATTATTATTATCAATCGTTACAGAAATATGACCAAAATGATCCAACCTCCTTTTCTTTACAGCTCCATCAGTGCTACCAGCTTGCTCTCCTTCTTCACCTTCTGCAGCTATATCCCCCTCTTCACCCTCTGCACCTTCTTCACCTTCACCTCCCATTTCAGCTTGCTGCCTATCATCAGCTCCACCGGTTTGCTTCACAGCTGCATCCTTTGGAGGATTGTAGTCAATACGCATGGAAACCTTGCCCTGCAAAAGAACAAAATTTTCAAATACTAATTTTGGCTTAAAGAATTAATGTTTTGGAAAGAAGGCAACATAAGCCAAAGCAGCACAAATGAGGAGGAAGATGACTTCAAGGAAGAACGAGTTGTAGGCAGCGAGACTGCTATGTCATATAGAATGAGGTCTCTTCTCCTCTTTCAATGTGAGCATAGAGAAATTCAACAGGTACATAGGCACAAAAGAAGCTGCATGCAGAAAAACTTGCAACAGAATACGTGACGTTCGATAAAAAATTTGTAAACCAATGAAACCATGAAGTGATTTCGCTCAAAATATAATTGCCTTAAACCTACTAAATTTAACTCCAAATGTAGCTCTAAAATGGCAGTTGCCTGTTGATGAGGACTTTCGTATTTACTTTAGTGCTGATACTAACATGCCTGGAACATTCAAGAAAATGTACGATTGCCCTACAAGTTGAAGGTTTAGAAAACAAACTTCCTATACGGTTGTGAAGTTACATATACAGTATAACCCCGTTAAGTCGGACACGGTTTTAGTCGGACTTTTCTTTAAGTCGGACTAAAATCTTGTCTCACTTCGATTTTCCTACCTATTTGAAGACAAAATGGTCCGCTTAAGTCGGACACCGTTTAAGTCAGACTTTTCGTTAAGTCGGACTATTTTCTTCTGTTCCTTCAGGTGCAAAGTACCGTTTAAGTCGGACTGTCTTGAATTTCGAACGTCTTAACTTCGAACGTTTGAAGCTGCAATGTATTGGTGTTCAAATTTCAACTTCAATTTAAAAATTTGTATCAAAGCGGAAGCTGCAAACTAAAACCGTAACAGAAAAATATGAAATACTGAAGGAAATTGATAAAGGAATGAAATGTGCCACAGCTATTCGCGATTATAATGTACCAAAACAAACATTGTATGGTTGGATGAAGGATAAAAAGAAAATATACGAAAATATACATATTTTGTGTTCTACTTCCTTTGTCACTTCTCTGGATAGTCCCGATAAGTCAGACTCAATAATCAGAGTTGTGACTTAAGACGAAGTTCGGATAGGTCAGACTCCCTTTAAATCAGACCGATTATTTTGGTCCCCTGAGAGTCCCACTTGACGGGGTTATACTGTACCTCCTTTTGATTTCATGCTTCCCCAGAAAAGCAGAAAAGAAACAAGGCTAGGTACTATTTGATATGAAAAGCTCAATCATCAATATTGAAAATGTCTACATAACAATCACTAAAGGGAATACTACCGTAGTTGGTCTCTTCTGGCCATCAACCAAGGTAATGTTTACTTGTTTTGAATTATTACCCTGTCGAGTTAGATCTCGCAGGGTTACTGTTGCTGTTCCAATGAGTCTAAAGTTATAACATAATTTAATAAACAAATGCAACAATACATCCAAGATGATAATATAGCTACCGGGCGCATAAAATGAGTAGGAAATAACAAATTCAATTTTATCATCCTCTGATAAGTGATACTATAGATACATACAATCAAGTAATGTAATGTCCTACAAGAAAACTACTATACCTATTTCTACCGATACGCTCGTAGTCTTTCACAGTTACATTAATGCAATCCTCTGGACCAAGTTGTCGTCCTTGCAGATCCCATTCAAATACCTACAGGCAAGATAAAATCCAATCCAATAAACACGGCCCATCAAACTCGGAATATCAAAGAAAACAACTATTGTAAACAGGGGGAAAGAATTAGAGAATTACTCCCTAAATAAGTAGGGCATGGAGTAAGACAAGACAAAATCCGCTCCCTAGCAGATATGTCAACACAGGTATGTCATTTGCTAACTTATCAATTAAACCTAAGATCAGTGCAATGGTGTAGTGCTAAATTTTTAACAAGGGGGGTCTCAAAACAGAATTCTCTATTTGAAAAATTTTGAGACAACGCCCTGTAGAAATATGTGAACGTAATCCAATTTGTTGCTTGATATACCAATTTGTATTGAATTGTTCTGAATTTGTAACTTACTTCTTTCTCTGTTGACACAGTGGGGGTAGGGATGTTTAAGGATATGGCAGCGGAGGTTCAAGGGGAAGTTGTACAACCATACCGTTTAAATCTTAGGGACACGTTTTTCTTCCAATATGAAGATATGCCCTTCCAAGATGGGAAACGGCAGACAATATCATAAATACAAATATGAGAAACTCCATTTCGCCCCCTGTAGCTATCAACCGACAACTTTCATACAAACTTCGACAGTTGAAAACCTAGATCACGCCCCTAATATAACTTTATAGAGGCTCACATCTACCAATATTACCCAAGCGTGAAAACTTTGTATGACAATTTTGGACGAATCTAGGCTACCACATTTTCAAGAAGATGGGGATTTACCCAGCCATCAGCGGTGTAGCGTCAGGGTATTCAAGGTATTCAATGAATACCTTACAATTTCCAGAAAAAAATAGTAATCTGCATTATGTTGCGATAACGGTACTATTTCTCAACTGCATAGTCAAAGGGGAAATTTAACTCCAATTAACGTGTTTACCTGCCTTAATGTTCAAGCTGTGTAAGTGTGCAGATGTGAATCGTTTGGAAGCAAGCAGATTTGTGAACATAAAACAGAAGACCGAACAGCAAATTCAGGTTAAACAAATGTTCGTAACGAATACGCAGTGAATACCCGGTAGGGTGTTTCCACCAATCAGAATGCTCCATTTCATGAATAAATGTTTCCTTAATGAGCGAAGACAATCACAAAATACGCTGAGAAATGGCCATTGTCCAGCCTCATACTGCTAGAACCTCACATAGAGGCTAATAAACAATGAGCTTGAGTATCTAGAGTGGCGGAGTTGTTATCGAATACGAAGTAAATACTACACGTGAAATTTGTAATAGGAGATTTGACAAGGCTAACTTTTTAGCAAGAAAGTTCTGGTCAGATGTAAATTATGTCATGTGGCAGCAGACACAAGAAAGACAAGTGAAAAGTAGGTAGCTCGTAGAGGTTCAGTCGTATGCAGGCCAAGTTCCTCCATGTCTCATTTTGTGGTGTTAGGAGGAGCCTATAACTGTTCTAATTTCGTGAATATTATAACGATAGACGTCAAACATTCCCCCCTATATTTCTAAATATATGTAAGTTCCCTGGTTTAGTCTCTTCCTGTTTACAAAGTGCGCGCTGCTAGATGTGCACAATCCAAAGGTATGCAGAGTCATGTGATATTGTCCCTATAAACATTCTGACTTATTATTCATTCTCTGCTATTGTCCAGTTGCTATTGTAAAGAGTGTTCTTTTGAGAAGAGGCTTCGAGAACCTTCTAGGCTTTGTTGTTATAGGCCCTGTTCATGATTTGCTAGATGGATTTAACTTGACTATGGGGGAATAAGCGGTGGGTGATATCATCACATCGCTGATTCAAAACTCATTTTCAAAATTATCATTTGCTGAAAAAGAGGATTATTGATAAGGGGAGACCGAAGCCTTGCAATAACATCACACAGCCTAGATACAATGTCTAGTATCAATTTTCGGTTCCTTTCTGTTATGTGACCATTACCAACTGATGAGTACAGGGTAGGAGATTAAGCTTTTTACTAGAAATTTATGAGCAGGGCAATAAATGTCACGGGAAGTTAACTAGCCACACCCAGCCACACCCTATAATAGAATACCCAGTCGAAAAAGTCACGCTATGTCACTGCCTGCCATACACCCTGTCGCTTTGCCACAGGTTTCAATGAATTGTTAAAGCTCTATATCTTGATCAAAGTAAAAAAATCAACGATACATTTTAACCAAATTGAAGGTCAATGGAGAGCTATGCCCTCTAAAGCTACTATAAATTTAATAAGCAATTGCGCCCTACTGAACCCCCCCCCCCCTTGGAAAGCAATCCTAAACTAGGCTGAGATGATGCATGGAGCAATCCAACAGGGAATTTTATCTGCACATACCTTTCCAGAATAAACTTTCATGCTGATTCCAAAACTCTATTGTAAACGGGCGTTACTGGACGCGAATGGAGCCTATGGGCGTGGCTATAAAGTTTGGATACATTTAAAGCTGACATATTTTAAACTTTCTTCATTCTAAATCAAAAAAATGATAACAGCAAACTGTTAGGGCCTATCTAAGAGCACTTTTTCTCCCCTTTCTCGTTTTTCTTCATAGTTCTTAACCAGATTTTACTTTTTCCAATGGTAGGGAACATTTGAAGTAAGAAGGGCAAGAAATATGGCATCTACAAAAACTTATATTGTTTTCACCAAATAAGGTGCTTCCAAAATATCTGCACACTTCTGCCTGATGGGGACTATTCTTTCTGGCCATTACAAACTATAAGGAATTCCTACACAAATAATCAACAAAAAGGGTATAGAGGGTGGCCGTCAATCTAAGTGTGAAATTCGGTTCCTAAATCCAAAATAACAGCCATAGTTAGGTTGTAGTATAGGCAAAATGGCAAAAAATTGCCTGAAAATAACTCACACAGACAAATAAAAATACAAATCTCTTTGGATCTACCTGGGTATATTTTTCATCAGCTAATATAATCTCCAAGATAAATTAGGGGATTCTTTACTTCACCTAAACTATATATTGAATGTAGTGCCATGAGTGTAGTGAGAATGTCATTGACATAGGACTTCCCGTATACACTTATAAAAATTCACAGAAATGACCTGAGCGGAGCCATGGGTCGTATGGGCAGAATAAAACCCCCTCCCTTTTTGAAACTGTGGCAAGGTAGATTAGTCCAAAAACGTAAAAAAAACTATCATTACAGTTTCTCGCACGAATGCTAATGATTTCACCCATAGCTTCGAAAGATGTTTTCTTTCCAGAATGGACAAATCTCTATATCCAGAAAAGGTGTATTCCCAAACGCTAAAGGGTGTGATCCTAGAAATGTTCCCATGGGTCAAGCCGACGGGCCCCTTCCACTTTCTCCTCCTTTGCACACTCACCTGCGTTGTCATTGGATGAGACTAATCCTTCACTAATCAATATTGTTGTTTACTAACTATGAAAATAAATCTTCCATATAGGGCAAGGCCTAGGAACTAGAAAAAGATATGTCAAAGCACATTTCTTTCTACACTTCCAAACAAATCCTGCTAGATCCGCCCTTACATATATGCGATAATTATTGCCAAGCACAATTTGCTTTTTGCAATGTCTCAATCAACTATAGACAATCACTACTAGCTGTGATTTACCACACAAATGAACTCTAATAAAATGCTCATATGCTACTATGGTCTAGTGTAAAATTTACAATTCCAACAAGCCATCAACCGGCCTCAAGAAATATGCTTGAGCCAAGATATGCCTAGAACAATGCTTATGGACCATCATGTCCTAATACGACAATTTGCTTATAGACCCCCAAAATCAAATTGTCTTGTTTTTTCTTCTTCTCATCGTAAGGAATATAAAATTTCCCCTCGTTAAATGTGTTCACCAGCCCTAGAAGACCAATATTAGCTGAATTGTGCGAGAAATAGAGATTTCACACCACAATCCCCAACAATGTTAATTTGGGTCTAGTCGCCCAAAATCTATTTGTCTTCTCATTTCATTTGTAACCATGAAGAATATAGAATGGCTTTTCTACTAAGTCCTGAAACCGTTTCAAACAGCATTTCTACTAGACATGTGGATTGTCAGAGTCCAGAAAAATGCCCAACCTTCCTCCGGCAGCCAAATCTTCATCATAAACCTTCCTCTTTTAAGTATCAAAACTAGCCAAAGTTTATGAACTCTGCATTGGGTATGTCTAGGAAGCTTTTACTGTAAATTGGCTATGCCCTTCACAGTTGATGTCGCCTTATATAAAAACTTTGCTGAAAGTGGATTATTGATACAAATTCCAAAACCTTCCTCAAATACGTCATGAAGAGCAAAATTTTCCTCCGGTTCAGAGCCGTGGAGCCGAGACTTTTTCTGGACTCTGTGGATTGTATTTCCATACTTGCCAATCTACGCGTACTATGCAGCGGTTTAATAGACAATGATTTTCTATACAATAGTACCCATAACCACGCCCATAACTTCTATTCGCATCTCATGACCCCGTTTGCCAAAGACTTTTGAATCTGTACGAAATTTTACGGTAGAAAGTATGGGCAGATATAGTTCCCTGTTGGGGTGCTCCATGTATCCTATAAACTTGGTCTAAGGATTCATCCCGTAGTCTTTGTCAAGCGACATTTGTCTTTGCTGTACCCCTACACTCCATTCTTCAGCAAAACTCTCACCATGCCAAATTATCTTTATCCTTCGCCATTGGCCTCATTTACTAAGAAACAGTGTAACCTCCTGCATAGGGTCTATGAGGTAAGATACCATCAGTATCTTCTACACGTCACCATACAACAAAATACTAAAAATTTTAACATACCTCTCCGTACGTAGGATCTAAAGTATCATCTTTGGTCTCTGTTTTCTTAGTACTACCTGAAAAGAGGATGAAAACATCCACAAAATAATCTCTAGACAACAAAGGAACTAGATGCTTTCCTATAACATAATAAACAACTAAACGATAGGAGAAGAAAAAGCAAATGCACATATTCTCCAATAATACGTGAAAACATAACGGCGGCCAATATGCCTAACCCTCCAGTATCCAGTCTTCGCAACACTTAAATGTACGGTGCTGTACTATTCTTCAACTAATAACTACACTCAAGTCTCCATTCTTGGATCATACATTAATACGCATGAGGAGTTCCTAACTGTATCAAACGGCACAAGAGTAAATAAGATGCATTGTAAATTTTGCTTTTCCAAATGTTTTGTTCTGCATTCTGTCAATTGTGCCCCTTCAAACCCATATTCAAACCTATTTGTAAAGTAATTAATTCAAACTTAACACAATCAATATAAACTGGTACTATCGACTCAGTTCATCGTCAATACATATGAATATCTGGGAAAACTTTCTAAATACAGTAATAACCCGGGCATACGAAGCAAGGTTTTAACAGTTTCATTTCATGCTTCGTGCACATAAGAACCTATCTAGATTAAAAATTTTGGGCTAGGTTCTTATCAGTGGGGTTGATGTAAAAATGTATCGTTAGAAACTGCTGGACTAAGATCATCAGCTACTTAAAAGTAACTTGATATAACTTCTCGACATTCAACCCTCAATATATTTTATTCCTGCTATACATAGCATATTCAGATGAAATCGGCACGAAAACAAACGAACTTTTCTTGGTTGACACCTACGCTCAAAAAGTATTGCACCACTATGACAAAATGGCTGCTAACAGCGGTCAAGGGAGTGCAAGTGCTTAGTCTCGAAAAGTTACATAACAAAAGTGTCACGCTGTAAGGGAGCGGTCATTATTTACGGCCGGGACTAAAGAGAAAGTATTTTCTGAAAGTAATTCTACCCCACCATTTCAATAAGTCAAATTTTCTTTACCCCACTGAAGGAAAATAGTAAAACAAAGGTGCATTTATGCTAAAATATGGTATATGTTTTTACACTACCCCTGTGGTCAAAAACTATTCTTCTACCCCACCATTCAGTGCTTATTTTTTCAGTTACTCCACCATTTTATCTTCATTCCCCGACCCCGGTAATAAATAATGACCGCTCCCTAAGGGCTTCTTCAATCTTTATTTAGGCGGGAAAACATTCGTTAGTTTTTCAAGTTTCGAAGCGAAACAAACTGTGTAGCTAAGGCTATGTTTAAAGGTCGCATTTCTGCCGCGTCGAATCAAATAAAACAGCCTGAAAACAACTACGTGTAAATTTCATGCGACAGAAGCTCAACCTTTTAATCCATTGCCGCATTAAAAAGTTTAATTCAAAAGTAGTTCACAAGGCTTGTCGCATTAAACGGCAGAAATGCCACTCGATTTAAAGGTCACATTTGTGTCGCATCGACTTAAATTGATCAAGGCTGTGTTCTGGATTTTAGCAACGGCTATGATTATTTTAGTGAATAACGCATGCGTAAAATACACAGGCAGTTGTTGAAAATGGCGCCGACTGACAATGCAGCGAAGCTCATGTCTTCAAGTTCTTTCAAATTAATTGGAAAAATGGGGGAGAATACGATAAGAACAGACAAGAAAAGGACACGCCAATTCATGATTTGATGAAAGATGCACAATTTTGACGAATTTCGAACAAAAGCGCACCACTACTCACCACTATACTTTTGCCCAACACAACATTGCTAAAAGCACATGCGTTAATATGTTTGGTGCCACTTCGGAATTTGATGCGACAGAATTAAATGCGACCTTTAAATCTGTTGTCGTATTTTACCACTTTACAGTTGAATTTAATTCCATTTAATTCGATGCGGCAGAAATGTGACCTTTAAAACTAGGCCTAAACTGATGCTTTTCTGCAGAAAACCTCGCAAGATTTTAACGCAAAGCTATTAAAAGTATCGGCAATACATGTTCAAATTAGGCATAGCAAATTAGAACAGAATTAAGAATTTTGAATGCAGAAGCGTGATATTCCCGCATTTCAAGATGAAAATGCTTCAGGCCTAGCATTAGAAGAGAATTTTTGGTAAAAATGGCTTTTGCGGTTTTAATTCATGAAGCAGTTTCAGATGAGTTGATGTTCGAGATTCTACACGTCGTATGAAATAAGTAGAATATTTATTAAAATAAGAATAAGAGCTGTCTAGAGAGCTTCATTGGCATATATGAATAGTTTGATAGTAAGCGTTACTAAAAAGGCCAAATTTAAGGCCTATGTTATTGTAGAAACGAAAAAATGGAAATTTACCAAAATTACATGACCATTGGCATTGCAACATATCACTCACCTGAAACTGTTAACGATCTAAAATGGTATTATTCTGACAGGAGTTAACCAAGTAAACAAGAATTTCTCAACTATCACGAGGCCTCGTAAACTGTGGCTCTAAAAGCATTACAATATCACACTCTTTCTTCATAAAATGAGTGTTTCTATGCTATTTTGTTATGCCACTTTCAACTAATAAATGCCCAAACATTTAATGGCACCCCTTTAGTATAATTCCTAATATTTCTGTCAAAATAACTCAGATGTACTATAAAATTAGCTTCACTTCAAAGCTAAGGAAACGAAGAATATTTTCTCACCATTAAATGTGGTGAGAGAACGCTATGAACCACCATAATCATGTTATTTAGATTGTTAAGAGCTGGTACTTCGCCACTGCTGGCCACCATTTTAGCAGGGGGTGCAATACTTTTCGAATGTAAGTCATTTTAAGAACCAAGATAAACTAAACTTGCTTTCAATCTATTTAAATAAGAACCCATTTAGACAAAAGTGAAAAAGTCAGGCTCTTATATGTGGGCAATTACTGTATGCCAAGTTGATAACAGAGCATGCATAATGTACAAACCTAAATAACTGAACTCGATAAACGGGTCGATACGACCGACAAACTCAAGATTAGGTAAATCGGCGGCCGCAATTTTCCGGATTCTCAAAATACCAGTTCGCCAATCCTTGTATTCAGCTCTAGTAATTCCATCTCCACTCTCCATTTTTGCGGTAATTGCCAATGCAAAATTGTACCTATAATCTCTGCTATAAGCATTCGTTCATATAAACAATGAATTGCGACCTTTGAGAATCACTATGGAAGTTGACAGGAAAAAATTTGTAGCCAAATGCGAAGAAAAGAAATAAAAAACTATGCTGCTAAGCACCCATCAAGTATGTTGCCAAATATGCTACCGGTCAAGTGAAATATGCAATATTGTACATTAACACTACTCAGTGCAATTATAGGCGCCATCTTGCGAACTCAGCAAACGATGTGAGTACACTAGCACACAATTACACGAAGTCCTCCAAGAAAATGTCATTCCAGATTGGACCCGTATCCTCGCATGTTCGCACATAACAAATAATAGTCAAATCACAGGATTGAATCGCACTGGTGCAAAGTATGAGACACAATTCAAGGGTAAAAACATGGAAGCTGCGATAATCACTAGTATCACTAAATTTTCTCCATATCCAAAAATAACATCTCAAAGCAAGTTCTTCACAAATCTTAATGCTAGAACTTCGAAACCACCTCTATATAAATAAGCACATCTTCGCCTTCTGGGTACAAAGCATGATTGTTGTACGACTTTCCTGATATACGTTGTATATTTCAGTAGTACTACCTTCAAACAAAACTACTCTGCCAGTTGTGTCCCTATTGACTATATCCAACACTGCACCTGCATACGGTAACAAAGCGCTGTACAACTAGTGCAGTCATAGATTAATGAAAAGTACACTTGTTGATATTGGAAATAACTCTGACAAATATATCACCCGTAAAGGGATCCAAACTGAACACAGGCCTCTACAGCAGGTTCTATTGAATCAGATGTGCAAGCCAGGATAACATCCCTAGAAGTAGAATAGTTCCGAAAACAATTTAATTCACTTGAAAGTAGAGCCCACGAGCAGTACTTCCAACAGTACAAGGCTACAGTAAAAAGACAAGTCGAAAACGGTCCATTTCCACTGACTTATAACCAAGATTGTGAGTTCTATAAAACCTTCCAAGGTCTTCTGTCCAAATCTCGTTTCATACCAAACAAATGAATCCGTACTACTCTTGCATTCGATAACTTAGAAACACACATTCAAAGCAAACTGGCAGAGAATGCAAGGTGTTCTTTTTGTTAACAAAGCTGTTTGCTGTAAGATGCATGGCAATGACATCCTTTTTTCAGCCATGGCAACAAAGTGCTATACGAAGTCTGACATGAGATAAGTAGCTTCTACTTGCATTTAAGCAGCAACACAGTAGCTCGAGCAAAGGATATGCAAAACGAATTCTAGCTTCCATTTTCATTCAGTTTGAAAGGATCAGAATTGATATCCAGCAGATTAATTGTAGAAAATCCCTCGCATATGTTATTCAATCAATCATACACGCGTGTGTGACCTAAGTTCTATGCAGATGAGGCAAGCTCGGTCGATATGGACGAAAGTCCGTGTGATTGCATTCTTAGCAGCTTCAAGCGGCCAAATTCTGCTGTGTAATTTGAAGTAATGTGATATCGTAGAGTACACGTTTCTTTATAAGAAATGATTTATACGAAAGCAGTACGCCGCTTAAGACATTTCATACGTTGATACCTACTTAAAATTTCAACCATGAAGCAAGCCCATCATCCCTTGTGTTTATTTGCATAAATGTTCTAAGTAAATCTATCTATTTTAGTACTATATTTGTGAAGCCGTGGTTTATACCGACTATTTGAACAAAACCCCCCTTACTTTTGCCTAAAAAGCACAAATTTTCCCTGAATTTTTTCTTGGCAACCTTTATCTTTCCACTGACTTTTTCTGGAAAATTAACCTTTCCACAGCAAACTGAGACGTTTTACATTGATGGAAGTAAACAAATAGCAAGATATTGCTTTTCATTTTCGCATGATGTACAGGGCCATAGCAGTGAGCACAACTAAGATGGGGGGAACAAAGTCAAAGGTGTGGTCACAGACTGAGTATTCACTAAACAGGAGTGGCACAAATGGTCCTTGGCAGTGCTTACTAACAAGGAATGATTTCAGCTGGTCATATAAGTCTATGTAAATATGCTCTCTAGTTTTGAAATGCCATTGAAGGACAGAAAAGGCAATTGCCTTTTGCACTACTTAAACATCCTTTAATGCTAAACAATTCAAACATAGAGATAAAAACCTAATATACATTGATTCTGAGTTTAACCCAAAGTTCTGCAGCTTTAAATATGCTGGAAAAGAATTCGTTAAATCCCTCTCACAAAAGAGGAGCAAACTACCTCTTCAAATGTTCATTGTTTCTTGATGTTCTAGTGTACGTAAAAGATGTTGCCAAGAATAAATAGCTGTGGTGCCCGTAAATCTGTTTGGTGAAATATGAGGACCTACTATGGTTGGGTCCAACAAAGAAAATTTTGTGAATGTTGCCCTTTAGAATGACTAAAGATACATATCCCAGACTAAACTTTGAAGGAATAATGCCCAAATGCAATCTAGGAAAATATACAATGGAAACTAACCTAGAGAGGAATAATTAAATTTCTAGATGTGCTGACAACAATTGATAATTTGCAACTTTGCTAACAGCTTCTGACACCAAAGGGGTACTGCATCCCTGCACCCCAATAGTGATGTCCAAGAATGTGTACAACACTGTAAAAACTTAATGCAAAACTTTATTTCTCTATGTTTTGTCCAGTAAGGAAAGTTACAAAAATACCAATCCTTCTCACCAAAATCATAAGATCAAATTCTGGTCAATCTATATAACAATAAGCTTAAACTAACAAATCTAAATTCTTACTTAAAGGTGAAAAATGCAACTCTTTCCCTGACCTAAAGCCTGAAAATGCAATTTCCCCTGACCATTGCAACTTTCCCTGATGTTCCTTGGCTTTCCCTGACTTTCCCTAACCTACATGAAAAAGACCTTTTACCCCTGACTTTCCCTGACCATATGAACCCTGGTAGTGCTCATCTGCCTATGTGACACTGGGGTGTTACACAAACTCAAATATTCTTGCAAATGGTCTGGAGAACGTTTCAGTGCTGGAATCATGAAAAAGCCAAATAGAGTTTCAGCAATGGGTGAAAAAACACCTTTGATAAGGAAAATGTGCATAGTAAAGCAGAGTAACCATAAGGCTGACAAATTGTGAAAAGAAAATGTATAAAGAACAAATGCAAATTGATAAACTTAATCCATGTGATGAATATGCCTCTCATCAATGCAACTAAAACACCACAAATATCTGCAACTGTTTGGTGGGTAAACACTTCCCACAACTTTAATACTGCAAAAAATAATTCTTCTTTTTTATCAAGTCTAGTCTATAGCAACAAAACTAGTCTTTATTTCTGCTGCAACATCCTCATTGTCATCTGCATTTGAATGCCTGTACTTCACATACAACCTTGCCAGACCTTAAGCTATAGAGTGCATCAAACTGTACCATATCCTTGTTTGTTTTCTTTCAGGGTACTGCAAACAAATCAACAGGGTACAATTTGATTGTCTACTGACTTCTCAGATAAAGTTGCAAGAACTGGGTCTTGATTTTCTTCTATTAGGCCTAAGCCATTTTGAAAATGAAGCAAACCAATACAAATGTTTTGTCAATATATGTTGGATATTTGAAAAGTGCTCTCTTCAAGGGTATAGCCAACCTCTTGCATATTTAGTTTTTCTCTGCTTCACCTTCCTCCTTCTTGGTCACAACTTCATGGATGCTTCCTATCTTTGAGTAGTTCCTTCTGACATCTAATCTAGGTACATTGCAGCTAACCTGCAGATACCCATATCAACAATGCTAGTGGTATACAAGGGTGACACAGCAGTATTTGGGTTGGGGGGTGCTGGAGAAGACAGTAGGGATTATTAATGATACTAAAACAAATACCAAAGTAGCCTTGCTATAAAACCTGGAGGGGCTACAGCCCCCACCCAGCTCTGCCACCAATTGAATATTTTCTCTCAATTAATATTGCTTTAAGACACACTTGAAGTGGTTAAAAACCAAGCAAATATGTCTTCATCCAAATTCTGATCCCATACTGCAAAGTTACTAACAACATTACTTCCTGTAGCACAACTGGTGACTTCTACAAAAATAGATTTCATATCAGTAACCAGCTAATACCTTCTATCTTGCTTAAGATAAATATATATAACTCCATGGAGACTCATCCAAACAGATCATTTGGATCTTTACACCCCTTGCTCTACCAATCCTTCCTATGTCAAACTGCAGAAAATACTTTTCTCCTTTGCCAGTGACATATTTGAATGGAAGAGATAAGTCCATTCAAGATGGAAAATGGCAGATGAACTCTCTGGTATGCATGTGAGAAGCTTCAATAGCTTTTGTGATATTGTGTGCTAGTTACTTTGAAGAAGTGCAATGAGATCAAAACAGATTCTGAATTCTTTGTTAGATATACATGCTTTTTTTTATAAGGAACCTAGCTCAAGGCCTAGTTCTAAAAGTTCCTTATTTTCAGGCATCTTTTTATCAAATTCTAGTACTAAAAGTTCTTTAATAGTTCCTTAATTTTCACTGCACATAGAGTGCCACAAAATGGAACAGACACTAGAAAAGCATTTAAATTCTGAATTTCACCTTTAATTCTGGCTAGAACTCAACCTCAAAAGCACAAATGTGATAGAAAATAAGTTTTATATATGCAAAAGCATAATTTCAATCAAGAAGTATCATGTCTATTCCATTGGTATCATCCAATGTAATGTCATCTTCACTTGCATCTGAGTACAGCACTCGGAATTTGAAAATGAGAAGTTCCTTAGGGATTTTTCCTTTAGTAGTATAAGTTCTTTAAATATTTCGGCCTTCTACATGTAGGTTCCTTATAAAGTGGTTCCTTATAAAAAAAGCGTGTAATAAGATTTGGTACTAAAATGTTGCTCTGGATCATTCAAAATAAGCAACAATATTAGCTCAGAGCTGTCAAATGACTGCCACAATACTTATCAAACAGCGACTGGGACAGGGTGCTCAAATAATAGATGGGTGGTACACCCCACACCCCTAATTTCCACTTTTCTTGCTGGAGTCAAGTCCCAGGGCAGGCTGCAATTAGCCCAATATTGAAACAACTCAACAGATATTGCACATGGGCAACATCATAACAAAAGAAAATAGCTCCGTAATAAGAATACCTAAAATAACAAAGCAACCCTTTGTCAAGCCTCTATGAAATGCCAGTCAATTCGTTTCTGTGGTATTCTCACAAAACACCAACAGCAAATATCCGACTGTAGAACAAAGAAGTGCTTAGGTACATTCCATATTTCAGTTGCATGGAAACCTATGTGGAACAATATGTTCGCGGATCCATGACCTAATTTTGAACCAGCAAAATTTACGATGTACAGAACTGTCTAACTTTCGATAAAGGGCAACATTGCACCCTTCCTTCCTTCCTTCATGCACTATAGTTAGGTTTACGTGGTCAGTAAGCAGTGAAACTGCAAACCAGAACATTTGCTGGTGTTGTAAACTGAATTTCTATTGGGCATTACAAGCTCATCAAGAAAAAATATCTCCTTGCCTCCTATCCTTGCCCCTTAAGTGCTTGTTGTCGATCAAATGGAAATCCACCCTTGATGATGCAAGTCGACTAAAGGCCTAGAGACTTATAGTGCTAGCGGGAATATTTTCCCTCGTCACTTTGACTGCTTCTAGTTGCATATGCGCCATAACTTAGTAGACAGCCCTTCAGCCATAACTGAGTATAAGTTATCCTATGTCACCTAGCACCTGAACTTTAATATGCGCGAAATTGAACTAAGAATGAAATTCCCTGCACCAATGACAAAGAGAGCAGATCAGCCTGGCCTAAACCGCGCATTCCAACAATGTGATTTCTCTATGTCAAAGAACTCTTTCCACTTCATTCCATCCCCGTAATGACATAGCTAACTAAGATTGTAGAAGGTTGATGTGTAGTTTCATTTGATGAAAAACAATACCAGTGTGAAGCTCTAAAATAAGCTCGTGAATAATTAATGGAGAGTGCGATGAAATGCTTGAGAACCAGTACATATCAAGATATAAGAACTGAAAGAGCACCAGTATATACCAAGAAGGACTTATGTGGCGGATGATCGAACAATAAACTACGGTAACTTAAGATCAAGTGATAGACAGCTAAAATGAGGCCATAAAAAGTTGTTCATGCCTATATATCTAAATAAATACTAGTGGTAGTATCAAAAATAAATAAAAGAAAACGTACCAAGATACTCTAACTCCACAAAAGGGTCGATCTTCCCTCTCTTTTCGAGATTGGGCAAGGATTTGCACTCGATATCACAAACTTTGAGACTCGACATAGTATCAGTTCACCTCCCGACTAACCTCCACACGCTCCAAAGAAGGAGTGCCTGATCATTGCATGAGCGACCCCAGTGGACTTCCACAACTGAAACAAAAGATTATTGTATGTAAAACGCCCAATGACAGCAAACAATTTCCTCGTACCAAATAGCCAATGAACTAAAGGCTTGTCGATAGTCCATGTGACAGAGTACGGCCAAAGATGCTAGAAGAGAGGGGGACAGGTATGGGGAAAGAAGTGTCACGCAAGGTCCTATGCATTCTGCATAATACTCATTTTTACACTAAATCTAATTTTGTCCACAGACTTGTACAAATGGAAAATTGTTTGCCACAGTTGTACCTTGGAACTGATCTGTCAGTGGTGCATTAGCTGGGGGGCAGGGGACTACAGCCCCGATCATAAAATCTGTCTGGAATCTGAACCAATCTTACGTTGTCTGACTCTTTGTGTCTTATTGAGTTTCTTTGCTGCGCCTAATATTCTCATCAGTTCAGTTCAGCCATGGTTCAGTTCGTATATCTTTAAGTTCTCTACATACATTTACAATAAATCTAACAATACACACCACTAGCTAAAACACTTGTAAACAGAATTAATAACGATACAGAAAGATTAATACAGAATACAAATACAAGGAAAATAATTACTTAAATGAGGAGCTTTCTTAATAGGTAAACTAATCGAGGAGAGTGAGCCCCCCCCCGCCCCTCATCTTACGTTGTTCTCAGGTAAATTAGCCTGAATATGAATCACGGTGGTTCAGTGTCAAAAGAAACGAAGTAAATTCATCTGACAAATTTGTTTAATTGTAATGTGTCAACAGTTGATGTACACCCTAGGTGTCTTTTGTATCATGATACCGTAAATCCTCGAATTAGCCCCCTGGGGGCTTATTTATTTTTATGCTTTTTGGGTGGGGGCTTATTCGAGGGGGGCTTATAAAATTATTTGACCAGTGTGGTATAAAAAGCTCATTACCAAAGCTCCTTTTCTCCATACTATTACAAGAACAGTCTATATTTAAGCATTAGTCTTTTTACAGTCTAGGGTGGGGGCTTATTCGAGGGGGGGCTAATTCGAGGATTTACGTATAGTTAAGCAACAGGTTTATTGCCCCATGTGTTTGTGACAGGCTTTTATGTTTGTCTGTGACGTAGCCTTTATTTTTGACTGTACAGTCATGTTTGTGAGTAATCTGTTTCAATGCCACTAATCATCAGTTGTAATCTTATGTTGTAATTACCCTTTCTTTGTGCTTTGTCTGCCATAAAATCCCAATGCTGTTTTATCATCTGTCTCTTCCATAAAATCCCCATGCTGTTTTGTGGATATTCAGTCGCTACTGAAGTCGTTATTTGAAGTCGCTATGAAAGTCTTCAGTAAGAGTCGTGATTTGAAGTCGTTAGTAGAAGTTGTTTGAAGCTGTTGCTGTTACCTTTCCCGTTCCCGTTCCCGTTCCCGTTCCCGTTCCCGTTGTCGCTATCGAACATTTGTGACTTAATAAACTTGTGGGACTTGGAACATTTATATATATAGTCACCTCTATTTGTTATTTATGTGTGTCGTAGCTGTTAATTGTCATGTTTAATATTTTTTGTTGGTTTGTTCTTACTTGTAAAACATCTCTTGATTTACAATATCCTCAGGTGGTAGTCTAGACAGTTTTTACGTGAGCGATATGATGCACAATCCTCTTGGAATCACGGCATTTATTTGCTGAAAATGGTTCTGCCTCCAAACATATTACAATTGGTGACAGAGGTATACTGGTGAATGTCCCTTCACGGCCTTCCATCCAGAGAAGTTTGCCACTGGCGATTTTGATTTGTGGCTGGATTCTTTTGAGCGTTGTGCAACAGCCAATGGATGGGGAGAGACACAGAAGTAGCACAAGTTGCCCGCATATCTCACCGGTACCGCACAGGACTATCTTGCCTTACTTTCAGCCGCCGACAAAGAGACCTACGAGTCATTACTCTTAAGTCTTCGCTGAGTTCTTATTCCGACGGCGTATCGTGAGCAGTACTGATCGTGAGTACTACTATCGACTACTATAAGCAATTTCATTCCCATCCTATTCCCCCGATGAGGATCCCTGTCTTTATGTATCAGCGTTAAAAAATTTGCTTTATAAAGCGGATTCAGAGCTTGATGTTGCTGCTCGAGATACCCTGGTTCTTAGACAATTTCTTAGCTGCCTGTCGGCCGACCACTTTGCCCTACGTCATTGATTTCCTTTCACACAGGCACCCTTACAACAGCTCTCTGACCTTGTTTCCAAGGCAACGTCCTTGCCATCCAAGGAACTATTATTGTCTCGCACTGTAGCAGTAGTCGAAACTCATAGAGAATACTTCTATTTGCTACTCGTTGAGAGCTATCTCAGAATGAGCAGTTATTAATATTAAGCATAAATATAAACAGAAGGTATTGCGTAATTATAGTGTTCCACAAGACGGGGGTACTCCTACATTTCCCCCTCCCTATAACCTGATAGCATCCCAAGGTATTTTATTATAAAATTGTCTGGGTCGCCTCACTCTTTCAGGATATTGTCTAGGAGGCGTTGCATTGACTGATTCTGAATCCTCTGTATCTGACTCAAGGTCAGGTGTCGCATCACTGCTTGCACTATTTTCTTCATCTTCAGACGAACTATTTTCTTCATCTTAGAAGTATTCTCTATGAGTTCTCTAAAACAAGTTTTTTCTATACAAGTGCAAAGACATGGAGCGAAATTCCATTACAAATAAGATTAAGTTCCAATGTCTTCACGTTTAAAAAAAGACTGAAGGAATTTCTCCAGAATTAAAATCCTTCCCCAAGCACGACACCCAGGAAGATCAGCAATCTGGCATTCTCGTAAATTGATCAGTAAGTTATAGATTATTTAGATGAACGTTGATTAGTAAGTTATATATATTTGTTTTTATATTTTAATTTTTGTAATTTAAGCTGATGGGAGTTCGTGATTAAATATATGATGATGATGACTACTAGTCATTGCATCAGAGTCATGGACTTCCCCAAATTGTTTGCCGCCCTTATCAGTTTGATTTCTCTCTGTATCAAATGCAATTTCATCATTATCTTCATTAGTACCCGATTTAAATGGTATCAATCTGTCATGATGCACAATTTTCTTTGCCGATGTATTTGGGTTGTAGATTTCAAAGTTTACTCCATTAGGCAGTTTTCTTACTACAGTCCATGAACCACTATATCTTGGTGCTAACTTACGTTTTTTCCCAGTCTTGTAGTATTTTACTTTCAACAATACTTTCTCCCCCTCTTGATGATTTATAAACCGAAGATTCTTGTTGTATTGGGCTTGCATTTTGAATTTGCTAAGTTGTAAATTATGAAAAAATACATCAAAGACATCTTTTAAAATTAATTGGCGCTCTTGAGCATAAGACATCGGAGTATTAGAGTCATCTGCAGAGGGCTCATTATCACAAAACAAGACGTCAATTGGTAACCGAGCGGACCGACCATAGACCACATAGTACGGGCTGCATTTCGTTGCTTTACTTTCACTTGTGTTTAAAGCAAATGTAACTTCCGGAAGAAGGGACCTCCAATTATACTAGGCAATTTTCGTGATAGTATGGCCGATCGTAAAATGTCCTTAACATTACGAATGTTACGTTCTGCTAAGCCATTGCCTTGCGAATGGTACGCAGAAGAACGACGCTTTTCAATACCCAATACGATACATACTTCTCCAATAGTATCAACGTTAGATCCTTGATCACTGAGTATGTAATAAGGTGCTCCATGAATGTAGATCCAATGTGATAACAAAGCCTCAACAATAACAGACGCTGTCTGGTCTTTCAGCGGTACAGTAGTAATATATTTTGAGAATATGTCTCCAATAAGTAGAAAATACTGGAAGCCATGATGATCTTTAGGCATAAATGCAATATCAAACGAAATCAAATGCATTGGTGCATCTGGAACTGCCATGGGAACAAGAGGGGCTTTAGGAGGACGTGAAGGGCATTTCGTTTGCTGACAGATCGAACATTTAGATACAAAAGTACGGACAAATCCGTCATATTATATATCCGACTTATGAACCAAATATTGTATGAGTAGCAGTGTTAGGTATCTTTTCGATGTTGTATTTTTGCGCCAGCGATAAATTGCCTCAACCAGCTCTAACAAATATCTTATATCTACTGATCAGAGAATAGTATGGTCCTAGAAGTTGTTTTTAGGTCTTATTTATCCAATCGCAAGCAATTCTGCAGGGTTTATGGTGTTGACTCAAATATCGGGGAAATAGAAGTGGGTGCTCCACAGGGCTCATGCCTTGGTCCTCTTCTATTCCTCATCTATATCATTGATCTTCCCTAAGCCGTCCAACATTCCTCTGTGACTATGTATGCTGATGATACCAGTCTTTGTTATCAGTCTCACGATTTGACTCAGCTTAATTAGGCTTTAAATAGCGATCTCAAGAAATTGGAGACTTGGTTGCAAGGCAATGAGCTTTCATTGAATGTGGCAAAAACTCATTCAATGCTCATATCTACCAAGCAGAAAGGCAGCTCTCTTAGAAGTCGAAATGAAGCCTTGGAACTGAAGATACGTGACAATGAACTCGTTGTTGTTCAAAAGACAAAGTACCTTAGAGTGCAAATTGATTGCTCTTTAGATTGGAAAGAGCAAATCAATGCGGTGCTACAAAGGTCTCCAGGGCGATTGGCTTTTTGAGACATGCTAAATCCTTTCTGCCCAAGGCTAGTTTGAAAACTCTTTACACTGGTATTGTTGAGCCCCACTTTCGATACTGTTGTTCTGTCTGGGGTTGTGCTGGGTCTTCAAACATCAACCAGCTACAAAAACTTCAAAATCGTGCTGCTAGGATCATAACAAATAGCAGCTTTGACACCCCAAGCAGACCATTTATTGCAGAGTTGGGCTGGAAGACCATTGAACAGCTCATTGGTTATGAATCCAAAACAATGGTCTTCAAGTCACTCAATGATTTGGCTCCTCAATACTTGTGTGACCTCGTCACAAAAAACTCAGTATGCTCCTCCCGCAGCCTCCGGAACACTGAGACTGATTTAATAAACGCTCGATAAACCCAGCCATTCCTAGAAATCTTCGTAATTCTTTCTAAGAACTTGGGCGTGGTAAGTCGTTAATAGCAGATGTTAAACGTGCTTGAGGTTTAGTGCCCTCTACTGAAAGTTCAAAGCCCAAGAACTCAACTTTTCCTGCAGCAAACATGCATTTAGATGCTTTAAGCGTTAGATCCGCCGTTTGTAAACATTCATAAACCGATTTCAAGTCACGAAGATGTTCATCCAATATCTGATTAAGAATCACAATATCGTCCATATACGACAGTACCTTATCAGTCCGTTGACCCGAAAAACATATATCCATCATTCGTTGGTATGTAGCACCAGAGTTGGAAAGACCGAATGGCATCACATTAAATTCAAATGTTCCCCGAGGAACCGCAAAGGCTGTTTTCTCCTTTTCTGATTCGGACAAGGGATTAGATAAAATAAGCGGATGCAGCAACCACTGTAGACCAAAATTTGGACCCCGCAATCTTGTAGGCAACTGGTATGTATCTTTCTTAAGCCTGGTTTCCATATGATCGCTGAGGATCGCTGAGGATCGCTGAGGATCGCTGAGGATCGCTGAGGATCGCTGAGGATCGCTGAGGATCGCTGAGGATCGCTGAGGATCGCTGAGGATCGCTGAGGATCGCTGAGGATCGCTGAGGATCGCCGAAGTTCTGTAGCGATCGTCAACGTTTGTCGATTTGTCATATCAACAAATGAAGCTGACTGGATTTCCATAATCCATTGCTTAAAAAAGAAACACAACCAAAATGTTGCAATTGGGTATCTTAACATCAACTCACTTAGGAACAAATTTGATAATATTATGGGACTAATTGGTAACGCTATTGATGTACTCATTTTTGCTGAAACAAAACTAGACAGCTCCTTCCCAAAAGATCAGTTTAAGATACCTGGCTACAAGCAACCATATAGATTTGATATGTCATCTAGTTCAGGAGGTCTCTTGGTACTGGTCAACGACCAATTATCTTCCAATTTGTTGGGAGAGATTGACATTGCACCAGATATCCAGATTCTTCCAATAGAGTTAAACTTGAATTCAAAAAAGTGGCTTCTGTTGCCCATATATAAGCCCCCAAAGCTGCAAGATAATTATTTTAGGGAACACCTATCAAGGACGGTTGATTTCTATTCCAGGACTTATGACAATGTATTGATAATTGGTGATTTTAACCTGGAAGTAAATAGCCCTACTATGCGCACTATGATGAATGATCACAATCTCTCCAGTCTCATTCAAACTCCAACATGCTTTAAATCCAAGGATGGGAGATGCATTGATCTTATACTAACATGCCGCAAAAGCGACTGTTTTACTACCGAAACGTTTGAGACAGGATTTAGTGACTTTCATTATATGTGTATACAAATCTTAAAACAACCTATACAAGGCTACCTCCAAGGATTACCAAATTTAGAAGTTACCGAACGTTCTCAAATGAAAAATTTAGAGCAGAAATTGCTCAGAAACTCTCCGAATGTCAAACTAACACATTTGAGGATATACGGCAAATATATCTAGATACTTTGAACTAGCTTGCACCCCTGAAAAAAATCTCCATCCGTGGAAATAACAAGCCCCATATGTCTAAGGATTTACGGAAAGCCATAATGAAACGCACTAGGTTAAAGCGGATTGCCAACATAACTCATTCTGATGAGAATATCAGGAAATACAAAAGGCAAAGAAACTTGGTTGTTAAGATGAACAAGGAAGCAAAAATTGAATTCTACAAGAACCTTGATCCCAAAAAATTGGATAGTGAGAAAGCGTTCTGGCAAACGTTTAAGCCTTTATTGTCCAACAAATGCTCAAACTCAACAAGAAAAGTTACCTTAATTGATAAAGGTGTTTTGCTTTCTAAGGATGAGGAAGTTAGTGAGTGCTTCAACACCTATTTTGTAAATATAACAGATACACTTAAGATCGAAAGGGCTCCTTCGATCAAAATTGATGACCCGATAGAGCATCCAGTTGATGCCGCTATTTTACGATATAGTAAGCACCCGAGCATTATTAGAATTAAGGAAAGGGTAAATGATGCAAATAAATTTGTTTTTCAGACTTTTGAGTATTCTGAGGTATGGGATGAAATCAACCACCTAAATATAAGGAAAAAAACAAGTGGAGATATTCCTTCCCACATATTAAAAATGACATCAGATCTTTCCTTCAACAAGGTAACAAACATTGCAAACTCAATGGTCTAATCCTGCATCTTCCCTGATCCATTAAAGCTAGCAGATGTATCGCCAGTATATAAAGATGGTACCAGCACTTCAAAAAGTAACTATCGACCTATCAGTGTACTATCAGCATTCTCAAAAGTATTTGAGCGCCTCCTAAAAAAGCAAATGGAACAGTTTATGGAACCTCAACTAGCAAACATTATATGCGGATTTAGAAATAGACATAGTACTCAACATGCTCTACTTAGAGTCATTGAGACAATCCGTATGCATATCGACCAATCAGGTGTATGCGGTATGGTGTTGATGGACCTATCAAAAGCATATGACTGTCTACCCCATGACCTGCTTTTAGCCAAGATGGAGGCTTACGGTTTCAGCATAGACAGTCTAAAACTTATGCATAGTTACCTTGTTGGAAGAAGGCAAAGAGTAAAAATAGGCACTTGTTGTAGTGCATGGCAGGAAATCAAAGCTGGTATTCCACAGGGGTCTGTTCTAGGACCCTTCCCATTTAACCTTTTCATAAATGACTTCTTCTGTGAGATACAGCACTCTCAGGTATGCAATTTTGCAGACGATAATACAATATATGCATGTGGGCAAAACCTAGATTCCGTTGCCTCAAACATCGAAAGTGACATGAAAGCTGCAATTCGCTGGTATAAAAACAACGAAATGGTTGCAAACCCAGAAAAATTCCAACTAATGTTCATAGGCCTAAAAGACGACATTAAATTGTGTATTGATATAAATGGCACCGTGGTCCAGATGACTGATAGCGTAAAGCTATTGGGTGTGACAATTGACTCTATGCTAAACTTCAACCAGCATGTACAATCAATCTGCAAAAAAGCTTCAAAAAAAGTCAGGGCTTTTTCTAGAATTGCTCCAAACCTTGAATACGAAAAAAATGTCATGCTATATAATTCGTTTGTACTATCAAACTTTAATTATTGTCCGCTAATCTGGATGTTTAGTGGAAAATCATCGAACAATGAAATTAATAGAATTCATAAACGCGCCCTGAGAGTGCTATTGGACGACTATGGGTCTACCTTTGAAGAGCTTCTGCAGAAGAGAGGTGAGCATACGATACATACTAGAAATTTACAAGCACTACTTTTGGAGGCATACAAATGCTTAACCTCAAAAAATCCCTCCTTTCTGTGGGATCTCTTCGAGCGTAGGCCCACAAATTACAATCTTAGAATAAAGGATCTCGTCCAACTACCAAGTACGAAAACAGTAAGGTATGGATTAAATTCTCTGAGATTTAGAGGAAGCACGCTATGGAACACACTCCCTGACATGATTAAATCTGCCAAAACTGACAGACAGTTTAAAAACAGAATCAAAGATTGGACGGGATCCACATGCTGTTGTATAATTTGTGCATAGCATTGTAAATAAGAAGATCAGTTGGCCTGTATTAGTTTTAAAACTATTTATTTTTAGCCAACTTTAAAGAAATTTATTATTATTATTATTATTAGTATTTTATAGCTTTCGCACAGGCAGTTCTTAATGCCGAAATTTTCCTCTTGGGTGGGCTACAACTAATAGCCAAGAGCCAAGTGGCTGCTTTCACTTCACATATCTAAGATTTTCCTGAGTATCCTAGCTGTTCCCAACAAGACTGATTTTTGTGCCATTCCAACGTTCAATTTAATACCAAGTGTGTCCAACCATCCACTGAAGCCCTTGCTAATACACCCTAGAGCTCCTACAACAACTGGTAAAACAGCAACCTTTTTCAGCGACCAAAGTCTTTTCAGCTCTATCTTTAGGTTTTGATACTTTTCAATTTTCTCAATTTCTTTCTCACGTATCCTACAGTCACCTGGTACAGCAATATCAATGATGACACATGATTTCTTCTTTTTATCCACCAAGACTAAGTCTGGTCTCCTTGCCTCAATAACATTATCACATTGGATATTCATATCCCAGAGTAATTTAACATCATCATCTTCCACAATTCCCTCAGGGCAATGCTCATACCACTTCTCAGTTCTCACAAGGTTATGCTTCTCACACAACTTCCAATGGACCAATTTTCCAACTGTGTCATGTCTTCTCTTATACTCACGTTGCGCTAGCTTTTTGCATTCACATATTATATGCTGTACAGTTTCCATCTTTTCACCACACATTCTACATAATGGATTGTCCGATGTTTTGTCAATTTTATTCTTTGTATAGTTTGTCCTTAAGGCTTGTTCTTGTGCAGCACATATTGTTGCTTCGGTTTGCACTTTGAGATCACTTTGCACCAACCATTTCCAAGATAACTCTTTATCTATCTCTTCAGCCATCTCACGAGCAAATTGTCCATGCATTCTCTATTCATGCCATCTATTTTTAAACTCATTTTGGCTATTTCTTTTGAAGTCTTCCTTCCTCATGAGATTTTCAGTCTTGATGGTACCAACTCTCATTACGCCTTTGAGTAATAGTTCATTCGATTCACTCACATACAATCCCAAATTATTCTCTTCCGATCTTACACATGTTTCAATGCTTATCAAGCCTCTTCCTCCATGATTTCGTTTCAAATACAGTCGATCAATGTCACTCTTCGGATGAAGGGCCCCATACATCGTCAAAGTCTTTCTCGTTGTCCTGTCCATTTGCTTCAACTCATCTACCTTCCAGTTAATAATTCCAGCTCCATATCTTAACAGTGCAACCGCCCAAGTATTAATTGCTTGAATCTTATTCTTACCATTCAATTTGGATTTTAATATTAACCTCAACCTTCTTTTATACTCTGCTGTGACTTTATGTTTCATTTCGTGTTCTTTTATCTCATCCAACTCTAAAATACCCAGATAAGTATACCCATTCTCATCTACTACTTTCATTATTTCCTGGTTAGGTAAATGACTTCCATCAAACTTAACAAGTTTCCCTCTCTTCATTATAACCACTCCACATTCCTTTAAACCAAATTCCATACCGATATCTTCATTAAATGTGAACACTGTTTGTACTAAACTATCTATCTGATCGTTGCTTTTTCCAAAGAGTTTGAGGTCATCCATGAAGAGAAGATGATTAAGTCTAAATTCTTTCCCACCCCATTCATAAGAAGCTTTTACTTTTCTTAACAGAAGAGACAAAGGAATCATACAAACAACAAAAATCAATGGCGACAAACTATCTCCTTGGAAAATGCCTCTTTTGACATCAATCTCGCATAAATCAGACCCATTTGAAGTTAAACGAAGTTTCCATTTCTTCATGCTTTTCCCAATAAAACTTCTCACATTGTCAGCAATGCCAATCATATCAAGACACTCTAGAATCCAACTATGTGGGATAAGATCATAGGCCTTTCTATAGTCTATCCACGCCATAGCAAGATTTATTTTTCGTTTCCTACAATCTTTAAGTATTGTCTTATCTATCAGTAACTGATCCTTCGTTCCCTTGCTTTTCCTCCTGCAGCCCTTTTGCTCCTCTGGAAATAAGTGATTGTTTTCCATGAAAAGGTACATATCCTCGGCAACCATACCAGTAAATAATTTCCACATAAGTGGAAGACAGGTTATTGGTCTAAAGTTTTCGACAGAGTTTCCCTTTGCTGCATCCTTTTGACATAGCACTGTTCTTCCGTATGTCATCCAAGATGGTATTTCTTTTGTCCCTTCTAGTATCAAATTTAACTGGGTAGCTATCCTTTTATGCATACTATCAAGCCTTTTTATCCAAAACCCTTGAACCCCATCATGTCCGGGTGCCTTCCAGTTTGGCATCTTCCTGCATTGTTTCTTTACTTTATCTTCAGTTATCGCCACATTCTGCTGGTCTACTCTCACAATCTCCTCTTTTAGATCACTCAACCAATCAGCTTCTTTATTGTGCTCTTTCTCAACACTCCATATTCGATTCCAGAATGTCCTACATTCCTCGGCATCTTGTATGTCTCTATTACTACTCACTGTTTGTATTATTATTATTATTATTATTATATCTATTCTCATGGTTCTGATGTTATACCAGTAGTTTGTCTATTATCAGGCCACCTCCCGTTGCTTGAGATAATAGATCGTAGGTCTTTCTCTCTAAAACATCATCTTATTGATTGTAATCCAAAACTTTTCTAATGATTCTAGCAGTTCCCAATAAATAAGCTTTCTGCAATGGTTCTAGTCCTGGTTTGAAATCGTTCTTTTCTAGATATTTGACAATATTCTTTGTGACTATTCCTAATGCGCCAATGACAATTGGTATTATGTACACTTTTGTTACTTCCGTGTTCCAAACCTTGAGGAGCTCATATTTCAAGTCGGTATAGTGCTCAAATTTTTCTTTCTCCTTTTTCTCTACTCTCGTATCAAAAGGGCAAGCCACATCGATAATGTAACAGATTCTTTCCTTTTTATCCAGCAAAACTAGGTCTGGTTTGTTATGCTCTATTTTCATTTCTGTTTGGATAGAAAAATCCCATAACAGCTTGATCTCTTCATTTTCTAGGACAGTCATCTCTTTGTCTATAAAATGCTCATAGCTCTTTGCAGTAGTAGGAAACCCATATTTCTGACAAAACTGCCAATGGAGTATAGCAGCAACTTTATCATGTCTTATCTTTTTGTATTCAGTCTGAGCCAACTCTTTACATTCTGACACTATATGGCTTACAGTTTCAGCTCTTGCACCACATAATCTACACAATGGTGAAATGTCTTCTTTATCAATGTTATGCCGTATCCAGTTTGTCCTTATTGCTTGATCCTGAGGAGCCATGATCAGCCCTTCTGTTTCCTTCTTCAAATACCCCTTCTTAACCCATAGCCAACTGTTATTTTCGTCTCTTCCTTCTTCTGTTTCTCTACAAAAAACTGAGTGCAATGATTTGTTGTAATACCTTTCTTCTCGTGCTTTACGTAATCTGTCCTTCAAAATTTTGGGATTCTCATTTTCACCCATGAAACCTTCTTTCACAACTTCTTGTAATAGCACCTCTTCCTTTCCATTTACATAGAAACCAAGACTGGTTGACTCAAGCATCACACACTCTTCAATACTTATCAATCCTCGTCCACCTTTACTTCTCTTCATATAAGTCCTGTCTACATCACCCTGGGAATGCATACTTCTATATATCGTTAGTAATTTACGAGTTTTTCTGTCCATTTGCTGTAACTCTGCTTTTCGCCAGTCTACAATTCCTGCCCCATATCTAATTATAGAGACTGCTCTTAAATTTATTGCTTGGATCGTATTCCCAGCGTTCAGATTCGACTTCAAAATTTTTCTTATTCGTCTAAAATATTCTTTTGTTAGGATTTGTTTCATGTTTTTATTCATTGTTGTGTCGCACTGGATTATACCTAAATATTTGTACCCATCGCTACTCTCTAATGCCTTAATTATCTCTCCCGAAGGTAACTCTAATCCATTACTTGCTACCATTTTACCACGTTTCATTTCTAGCATTGCACATTTAGAGATTCCAAATTCCATACCAATATCCTGACTATATATGCGGGTTGCTTCAACCAGTGAATCTAATTCACTCATACTCTTCCCATATAATTTCAAATCGTCCATAAACAAGAGGTGATTTAGTTTCCCCCTGTTTCGACCTAACAGATATCCAACCTTCAAGTTATTGAGAACAATTGACAATGGAATCATAGTCAATACAAAGAGTATAGGTGATAGACTGTCTCCTTGAAAGATGCCTCTCTTAATTTTAACCTGACCAAGCATTTCTCCTCCTGATGTCAGATCAACGGTCCAAGAACTCATTGACTTTTCTATCAAATTAAAGACATTATCTGCTAATTTGAACATACGTAAGCACGCAAGTATCCAGGAATGAGGAACCATGTCATATGCCTTTTTATAGTCAATCCAGGCAACACACAAGTTTGTTAACCTTCTTTTGCAATTCTTCATCACCATTTTGTCAATCATTAGTTGGTCTTTGGTTCCCCTACTATTCTTCCTACAACCCTTTTGCTCCTCTGGCAATAACTTTTCACTTTAAAGATGATGATATACCGACTCACTCACTATGCCCGTTAATACCTTCCACATAAGAGGAAGACAAGTTATAGGTCTAAAGTTGGTAACGTCCAGATTCCAGAAAGATGCCCAACCTTCCTCCGGCTGTCATATTTTCATCATAAACCTTCCTCTTTTAAGAGTACCAGAATTGGCCAAAGTTCTTGAACTCTGCATTATGTATGTCTCGGGAGCTTTTGCTGTAAATGGGCTATGCCTTTTACAGTCGATGTCGCATTATCTGAAAACTTTTGCTGAAACTGGATTGTTGATACAAATTTCAAAACCTTCCTCAAATACGACATAGAGAGCAAAATTTTCCTCCTGCTCAGAGCCGTGGAGCCGTGACTTTTTCTGGACTCTGGTAACGTCACTCCCTTTCTTCACGTCTTTGAGAATCAGGCATGTCCTACCCCTAGTCATCCACGATGGAGTCTCTCCTATGGTAATGCACTCATTTAGCTGTGCTGCCATCAATGGGTGCAACTTTGTAAAACCTTTAATCCAATAACCATGCACCTTGTCTGGGCCACAAGCTTTCCATTTGGGGACTTTTCTAAGTTGTAATTGTAAGCTATGCAATGTAACTTTTATATCAGCCTGTTTCCTTACACTCTCTACGTGCTGTTCAATCTCCTTTATCCAACTTGCTTCATTGTTGTACTCTACATCTTTTGACCAGATGTTACTCCAGAATGCTTTGCTTTCAAGTGCGTTAGGTCTTATGTCATTATTCCTTTCAATTCCTTCAATTTTTTCAAATAGCAGTTTTTGGTTGGTTTGGAATAATCTATTTTGTATATATTGGTTATTTCGCTCTTCGTATTTCTTGATCTTGGTGGTCTTTGTCTTTATTCTCTGCTTCAACTCTTCCACAGTTGCTACAAAACCCTTTCTCCAAACATGGTACTTCCCCTCTAGACAGCCCTTCAGACTTTCTGATATTAGCCTTCCATCTCTCCACTTCTCAACTCTTGATAGATCTTTTCGTATTTCAGCAATCTGTCTCAATAACCTCTTTTTCCATACAGGAATGGCATTCTTTTTCTGGCTCTTCTTCCTATTAACTAAATCAGCCACGACATTTGCGGCAGCTAATATAAGTACGTTTTTTTCTGTTATATCTCTGCTAATTACTTTGTCAATCATTTCATTCACGATGCCCAGTTTCTGTTTTACTTTCCTTCGGTCCATTGCTCGTAAATTTACTGACTCTAAAGAGCTGGGGTTTTGTATCTTAGCTTTTATCAAATTTAGAATTTCTATCTCTTCATCACTGACAGTTGCGTCACTCTCAAAGTAAATGTCTGACCGATCCGTACCGAGTGCTTCACTTCCAATACAAGTATGTATCTCTTCACTACTTTCAGTTATGTCAATACGTTCTTGACTAGTGCTATTATTTTCTTTCATCATTATATTACCTTCTATCTCTTCTAGCTCAATGTTTGACAAAAATCCATTATTCTTAATAGCTCTTACCTGGTCCGCTAATCTCTGTTCAGAGACAGTAAAAACACCAATTTCTTGCCATTTGGCAAACATTCTTTTGCGATATCCTATCTTCGACGGTTCACTGGCATAGAAACACTTCATGACAAGCTTGTTCACTTCCTTACTCCAAGCAGTTCTAGATGTTTTGTTCCTTGCAGTCATGGGATGACGACCGGAGTCTGCCTGCGTGCGCACAGAACAACTGCCGGGCGCGAGACCTTCACTGTTGTCAGTTCCAGCCCCGTTTACGCCGTTAATTGATATATTATCAATTGACATTTTTCACTCATCAAGAGGCTAGTGTTTTTAGGTTACACTACCACCGGTATTTTTATCGAGACACCATCTCTAGGAGGGTTGCCAACCAAGGCTAAAGAGCCACTTCCTACCCATGAGGCAAACTAACCCCCGCCAGATGCCAATCTGGTATTTCATAGTTTCGGGAAGAGCTAACAGGTACTACACCTTGCTCAAGGGTGACCTGGAGGTAGTTGTGACAACGGGTAACCTCATTATCCCACGTCGAAACTCCACAACCGGTTGCAGTTTTATGTCATACCCAGGACAAATTATTATTATTATTATTTGTCCATCATGTCCATCACAGATAAAGTTTTCTGGAATGTTCTAATGTGTTATGCTTTGAGAGCGGGTGACAACAAGTCACCAAGGGTCTCAAAGTTCCTTTCTTCTGATATCTAAATAGATAAAACTTTTCGCAATATCCTAGTTGAGCCAAGCAATGCTGTTTTTTGGATAACATCTATCGCAATCTTTACTCCCAACTTTTTAATATGCTTTTCAAACTTGTCAGATATAACTCCTAGTGCTCCAATCACTACAGGTACTACTGTTGCACTTCTCATTTGCCATACATGTCCAATCTCTTCCCTCAAGTACTGATACTTTTCCATTTTTTCAAGTTCTTTTTCTTTTACTCGTGAATCTCCAGGTACCGCAATGTCTATTATTTTGACCTCTTTATTCATTTTATCTACCAACACAATGTCCGGTCGTCTTGCCTCAATCATTCTATCACATTGGATCGTAAAATCCCATAAGAGCTTATAATTCTCATTTTCAATTATTGCTTCAGGTTGCTGATTATACCATCTATCAGCTCTCTCAAACCCTCCTTTGATACAGAGCTGCCAATGAATGTATCGTGCCACATTATCATGCCTTCTCTTATACTCTCGTTGGGCCAACTTACTACACTCACTAACTAGATGACTAATAGTTTCCGCTTTCTCCCCGCACATTCTACATATAGGAGACTCAGAACTCTTATCAATATAGAACTTTGTATAATTTGTTCTTAAAGCTTGTTCTTGAGCACTGCAGATCAATGCCTCTGTACACCCCTTCATATCTCCTTTTGCAATCCAATGCCATGACCTATCCCAATCCACCCCCTCTTTGTCCCTCAAAAACTGTCCATGCATTATTTTCTGCTTCCATTCGTCTTCTCTTTTCTGGCTATGAAACCTTTTATACTCATTTGGTTCAACTGCTTCAGCAACATTAACTATATCTGAATCCCCGACCTTTCTCAAAAGTACCTCTCTACTGTTCAATACGCACCAACTCAAACTATTTTCCTCTCCCCTTACACAACATTCACAACTTATAAGACCTCTTCCCCCTCTTCTTCTTGATACGTATATTCTTGCAACATCGCTTCTTGGGTGGAGTTCCTTGTTTATTGTCATGATTTTTCTTGTTTTTCTGTCAAGCTTTTGCAGTTCATTCGTATTCCATCCAAGTATACCTGCTCCATATCTCATGAGTGATACTGCCCATATGTTTACTGCCATTATCTTGTTCCTACCGTTCAACTTTGATCTCATAATTAGTTTAGTGCGCCTCAGGTATTCTTTTGAGAACATTTCTTTCATCTCATTCTCCTTTATCTTATCAGCCTCTAAAATACCAAGATATTTGTATCCTTCAAGATCAATCGCCTTAATACTCTCTCCATTACCTAGGTTTATGTCTTCACTTTCGACTAGTTTCCCTCGTTTCATGATTGCAATACCACACTTCTTTACTCCGAATTCCATTCCAATATCATGGCTTATTACCTTTACTGTTGATATAAGACTATCGATTTCAGTTCTGTTCTTCCCAAATATCTTCAGATCATCCATAAACAACAGGTGGTTGATTTTCACATCTCCAAGCAAGTACCCGGCTTTTGCCTTCCGCAACACCTTTGATAATGGTATCATGCAAATTACAAAGATCAATGGGGAAAGACTGTCTCCCTGAAAAATCCCTCTTCTAATATTTATATTTACATTTCCCAGTGACGTACCACTTGAAGTTAATTCAGTTTGCCAATTTACCATAGAGCGCTGAAGAAAAGTTGTCACATTCTCTGGTACCTGTGCCAATTGCAAACATTCGACTATCCAAGAGTGGGGTACCATGTCATAAGCCTTCTTATAATCCACCCATGCCATTGCAAGATTCTTTTGTCGTCTTTTACTGTCATTCAGAATCATCTTGTCGATCAAAAGCTGATCCTTTGTTCCTCTGCTCTTTTTCCTACACCCTTTCTGCTCTACCGGTAATATGTCACTTTCTAAAAGCATCTGATAAACATAATCAGCAATTATTCCTGTCATCAACTTCCACAAAAGTGGTAGACAGGATATTGGCCTATAGTTCTCAACCACATTTCCTTTTTATGGGTCTTTCTGACACAATACCGTCCTACCAGTTGTCATCCAAACAGGCAAGGGGGCTCTGTTGTTTACTAATTCATTCATTTGTTCAGCGATTCTATCATGCAGAGATGTCAGTTTCTTTAACCAGTAGCCCTGTACCCCATCAGGTCCAGGTGCTTTCCAATTTGGTATCTTCTTTACCCGTTCAGTCACCATCTCCAGAGTTATTGCTATATCCTGCTGATTTACTTTATCACACTCCTCTCTCAAGTCCTTCAACCAATGAGCATCCCTATTGTGTTGAGCCTCATTTCCCCAAATAGTTGACCAAAATCGCTCACTTTCTGCCGCATCTGGTGTTACCCCTTCAGTTCTTTTCAATCCGCTCAATTCCTGGTATACCTTTTTCTGATCTTGTTGAAACGACCTATTGATTTTAAATTGCTGGATTCTATTTTCATACCTCTTCAGTTTTGTTGCTTTAGCTTGTAGTCTCTGTTTAAGTTCTTCAATTACAGTGTCTTCTCCTTTTGTCTTAATTCGATATTTCCTGTCCAAAATCTTATACTTATCACCCTTTGTAAGCTCACCCCTCTTCTTTCTTTGCAAAATATTTACATGACTTCTCAATTCTCTAATTGTGTTCTGTATCCTTCTCTTCCACCAAGGTTCTCTTTTCACATTACGTCCCATTACTCTTAAACCAACCTTTTTAGAAACATACTGAGCAACTGCATATATCAACTTGTTTGTATCAGTTATGTTATCTGTTTTTATATTCACTAAAACCCTATTTACTTTACTTGACCATTCAGACAAAATATTTCTGTTCACTTTCTTCAATCCTCTTGTATCCCATCTTCTACCGCTTTTCATAATTCCGACTATTTCATCCATCATACATCTTTCTTGTTCATCTTGCACATTGCTACTTCTTACCTGGACTTCTATTGCTTCAAATCGCTCATCATTGCGTACTATTGTTTCACCTAACAGTCTGCTTGTATTTCCTATTATTACGCTATCATTACTTCCTTCAACACTATCACTATTCCCTTCATCATTATCACTATTCCCATCTAACCTTCGACAGATTTCTTCTAACTCTACAACAGTAAACCATTCATTCTTTTTTATTAATCTAGCCTGATCACATAGTCTTTGTTCTGTCACTATTGGTAAATTTCTCTCTTTCCAGATATTATGCATCCTTTTTCTGTAACCTCGTATCGGCTTTCCATTTTCATCTGTTGGGTTACTCAAAAAATAGCATTCCATAACAGCAAGGTTCAATTCCCTAGTCCATTTCATTTTGGCAGACGCTTGATGACGACCAGGCCCACCCTGCCGTACAGTGGGACACTTGCCGGGCGAGAAACCTTCACTTGCAGTTCCAGTTTCATTCACGCCGTTATCTTCATTATTAGACTTATTCATTGCACTCAAAAAGAGGATAGTGACTTTAAGGTTACACTACCACCGGTGTTTTTATCGAGACACCATCTCTAGGGAGGTTGTCAACCAAGACTAAAGAGTCCCCCCTACCCATGAGACAGACTAGCCCCCGCCGGATGCCAACTCGGTATTTCGTAGTCTCGGGGAGAGCTGACAGGTACTACACCTTGCTCAAGGGTGACCTGGAGGTAGTTGTAGCAAAGGGTAACCTCATTATCCCACGTCAAAACTCTACAACCGGATGCAGTTTTATGTCATACCCAGGACAAATTATTATTATTATTATTATTATTATTATTATTATTATTATTATTATTATTATTATTATTATTATTATGTAAATTTGCTGCTCAAATCACTGGTAGATGGTAAACCGATATGTAAAGCGGGGAAGCTGATTATTACCAATAATCAAAGGTTCCTCGTTCTGTTCCTACTCAGTACTCTAATACTCTCCTCAATATCCTGGCTCTCCCTAATAGTGTGGTTTTTTGCGCAAAAAAATGGATCTCTAACTCTATTCCGATTTGGTCCATAAATTTCTTGAAATTGTGTGTTACACTTCCAAGGGCTCCTACAATAACAGGTACTACAGATACTTTTCGAAGACTCCAAAGCCTTTGAATTTCCCGTTTGATATCCTTATATTTCTCAATTTTTTCTTTCTCCTTATCATATATTCTCTTGTCTCCAGGGATGGCAACATCAACAATTATTGCAGACTTCTCAACCTTATCAATAATGACAATATCGGGCCTTCTTGCTTCGATGGTGTGATCACATTGAATATTCATGTCCCAAAGAAGCTTATGTGTAGTATTTTCCGAGACTGTTTCTGGGCTGTGCTCATACCATTGATCAGGCTTTTCAAGCATAAATTTTTCACAAAGTCTCCAATGAATCATCTTTGCGACATTATCGTGTCTCCTCTTATAATCCGTTTGCGCCAACTTCTTGCACTCACTAACTATATGACTCACAGTTTCTCCTCTTTCTTTACATAACCTACATGTCGGGGAATCAGCTGTCTTATCAATGTTGTACTTTATATAGTTCGTTCTAATAGCTTGCTCTTGCGCAGCGCATATCAATGCTTCCGTCGTTATTTTCAGATCAGACTTTCTCATCCAACTCCAGGTTTTTTCTTTATCCGTTGTTACAGGCTTATCACTAACAAACTGACTGTACATTTGTTTCCCCATCCAGGCCTCCATTCTTTTTTCTCTCATCGCATTTTTAAAGTCATCTTTGCTACAACTTTTTTCAAATTCCAAAATACCGACATGTTTGACACCTTGCAATAATCCCTCCTTGGACTGTTTGAGGTACCATCCCAGATTGTTCTCTTCACTTCTGATAACATGTTCACAGCTCATCAGTCCTCTTCCTCCATCCTTTCTACTAAGATAGAGTCTATCTACATCACTTTTCGGATGCAAGCCCTTATGCATAGTAAGTAATTTTCTTGTCTTTCTATCTAATTCCTTTAATTCTTCTACATTCCAAGTTAGAATACCAGCTCCATACCTTAAAACTGCAACAGCCCAAGTGTTTATTGCTTTGATCTTGTTTTTACCATTCAGTTTAGACTTCAGTATTAACCTTACTCTACGTTTGTACTCTTTTACAAATTGAAGTTTCATTTCATTTTCTTTAATCTTATCACTTTCCAATATCCCAAGGTACTTATAGCCATCATCATCAATAGCTTTCATTAATTTCCCATCTGGCAGTAATACACCTGTGCTTCTAACAATTTTTCCTCGTCATAAAATGACTGCTCCACACTTGTTAATCCCAAACTCCATCCCAATATCCGTACTAAACATTTGCACTGTCGTTACAAGAGAATCAATTTGGTCATGAGACTTTGCAAATAGCTTTAAATCATCCATGAATAACAAATGATTTAACTTGGTAACCTTATCACCCAACTCATAATGAAAATTAACTTTCCTCAAAACCATAGTGAGAGGTATCATGCATATAACGAACAGAAGTGGTGATAAACTATCTCCTTGGAAGATTCCTCTTCTAATGTTAACTTCACCTAAAGAAACTCCCGATGATGTTAACTCCAATTTCCAGTTCTTCATGCTGCTACTCAAAATCCTCTTAATATTATCAGCAACTCCAAACAACTCTAGGCATTCTCTAATCCAACTATGTGGAATCATATCATAGGCTTTTCGATAATCGATCCATGCCATAGCAAGGTTGGTGTGTCTCCTTTTGCAATCCTTGAGCGCTGCCTTGTCTATTAACAGCTGATCCTTAGTCCCTCTGGTTTTTCTTCTACAGCCTTTCTGCTCTTCAGGTAATAGTTTTTCTTTCTCTAAGAAGTCATAGAGATAATCAGACATAATACCTGTAAAGAGCTTCCACATTATCGGTAAACAAGAAATTGGTCGGTAGTTGTCTACAGCGTTCCCTTTGGTTACATCTTTCTGGCACAAAACAGTTCTTCCAAAAGTTAACCACTGGGAAGTTGTTCATTTCCACTTAAAATCTCATTCAATTGATGCGCAATTCTTCCATGCAGACTTGTCAACTTCTTTACCCAGAAACCCTGAACTCCATCTCTTCCGGGTGCTTTCCAATTTGGTACCTTTCTACTTTGCTTTAAGATGTTTTCCCCAGTTATGACTAAACCTTCCTGATTCCGATATCTTCTGTTGTCCTTCAGTGTCTTGAGCCATTCAGCATTGTAATTGTGTTCTTTACTCTCTCCCCATATTTCATTCCAAAACATTCTACTTTCCTCCGCATTTGGAATTTCATTTGCTACCCGGTTGTTCCCATTTAGTTCATAATACAATCTTTTCTGGTCATAGTTGAACAGTCGGTTTTGTCTGAATTGCTGAAGTCTTTCGGTATATCGATCAATTTTGGCTTGTTTTGCAAGGACTCTCTGTTTCAATTCTTCTAACACAGTTCCAATTCCTTTCCGACGGATGCTGAACTTTTCATACAGTTTCTCAATCTTCTCTCTTGACTTCACTTCTCCATTTTTATGCCTCGTCATCAGGTTAATACTCTTCTGTAGGTCTTTGATGTCCCTTTCTATTCTACGTTTCCACCATGGTTCAGGGTGGACTGCCCCAGTCTGTCTCTGACGTTTTAACCCAAGCCGTCTTGCAACCCAAACAGAAACAGCAATAATGAGGTTGTTAGTTTCAGATATATTTGAGGTTTGAAAATACGGCAAAACTTTGTTTACTTCTCTTATAGCCATATTTAGCTTCTTATATTCAACTTTTTTAAACATTACTCCCTCACAGTTCTCTTTCAAGTTGTATATTTCATTAAGTTCATTCACAAAATCAATTTCTTCCTCTGACGCTTCCTCGACAGAAAAGTTTAATTCAGTTCTATTATTAGGTTCTGCAGTCTCAGTTACATCATCCAAACTTTGGGTGTATTCCGGTGTGATATTGTTCTCTTCCTCGTTATAGTTTACATTACCATTAATCCTTCTTTGTATCATTTCTAACTCTAATTCCGTAAGCCAGCCATTTTTTCTAATCGCCCTTGCCTGATCACACACTCGTTGTTCCGAAACATCAAAAAATCCACGTTCTTTCCATTCTTTGTACATCCTTTGCCTATATCCTTTAATTGGGACACCATTCTCGTCAAGAGGTTTCGATCTAAAATAGCACTCCATCACCACAATATTCACTTCTTTCGACCGCTTTTTCCTAGCAGTAGCAGGATGATGACCGGGTCCCCGCTGCTGGACCGGGGAACACCTACCGGGCGAGGCACCTTCACATTGAGCTCCAGTGCCATTCACGCCGTTATTTTCAAAATATTGAGAACTCATTTCACTCATAAGAGGATTAGTGAATTTAAGGTTGCACTACCACCACTGTTTTTATTGAGACACCATCTCTAGGAAGGTTGTCAACCAAGACTAAAGAGTCCTCCCTACCCATGAGACAGACTAGCCCCCGCCGGACGCCAACCCGGTACTTCAAGGTCTCGGGGAGAGCTAACAGGTACTACACCTTGCTCAAGGGTGACCTGGAGGTAGTTATGGCAAAGGGTAACCTCATTATCCCACGTCGAAACTCCATTACCGGATGCAGTTTTACGTCATACCCAGGACAATTTATTATTATTATTATTATTATTATTATTATTATTATTATTATTATTATTATTATTATTATTATTATTATTATTATTATAACGATCATCTGGAAACAGCACTTAAAAAAGTCCAGCGATCCTCAGCGATCGTGAAAGATCGGATCGCTGGGGATCGCTGGAATAGAAGTGAGTTCTATAGCCTGGTTTCCATATAATTGCTTCGATCGTCCCAGTCGCCTCATTCGTCTGAAATTGTGTTCAGGCGACTCAAACGATTATATGGAAACACTTTGCGGACGATTGCTGACGATCGCTAGCGACCCAGGCGACTCGGACGATCGCGATCGTTTGGATAGAAATGAAGTCTATCTGGACGATCGGGACAATCCTGAACGATCGTAAAATGTTTTATGGAAACCAGTTCGGACGATTGGGACGACCGGAACGATTGAAATCAATCCCAAAATGCAAAGTTTCATTTTGATCAGTTTCAAATCAAAATGTCGGACAACGTTGAATTTTCGACTCCTCTTTTTATGGAAGAGGTTCAGATGTACGAATGTTTGTACAGCAAGTTTAATAAGCAATATAGAAACAAGTTCGCACGCTTGAATTGCTGGCGAAAGATAGCGGACAAGTTCAGCATTGAGCCAGCAGAAGCTGAGAAAAAGTACAAGAACGTTACCGCAACCATTTCTTAAGAAGAAAATTTGGCGCCAAATTTGTTTTCTGTACTCTTGTTTATTCATGCGTTTGACATATGCATGAATGTGAACGATCAGGACGATTATATGGAAACAAGAACGCAAAAGGATCGGTCGGATCGTCTCGATCGTTTCAAATTTTTGTACGGTCGATGGGACGATCGCGGACGATTGAAACGATCATATGGAAACCAGGCTTAATGCAGCGATCATGAACGATCCATAAAGATTGTGAACGATCCTGAAAAATTAATGGAAACACAACAGCGATCGTGAACGATCCTCAGCGATCCATATATCCCATGACACAGTTGATTTCTCTCTATTTCTCATTAGATTGATAACTTTCATATAGGCATGTTTGCTTAAAAAAGTATTCACGGTCGCTCAACCGCAGTTCCTGCACGAGTGCATTGAACACATCATGTTCCTTCCTTTTCTGAAATATGCCTCGAACCCAAAATCGATGCTTTCTTCGTTTACATTGGTCTGCTTCCTTCTTTAGAGAAAGTCACACGAAGAAACTTGCTTGCAGTATAAATTGTTCATTATTAATTCGCGCCATTGCAATAGCAAAAGATTCACGCCAATGCGCGCCAAAACGCTGTCAGAAAAACTAACGATCCTCAGCAATCCCAGCGACCCTCAACGATCCTAAACGATCGCAAAAGATCCTCAACGATCCTAAACGCCAGCGATCCTCAGCAATTCTCAGCGATCTCCAGCGATTATATGGAAACCAGGCTTTAGTAACCTCGTTAACACCCCGACAATCACATACAGAACGATTGCTATTGTCTTTTTTCTTGACAAGCATAACTGGGGCATTCCACGGCGAATATGAAGGGCGGATAATACCGTTCGAAAGCATTTCAGATACCTGAATATCTATGTCTTTTTCCCAAGTTACAGGAACTCGTCTTGGTTTATGACACACTGGCAAAGCATTATTAGCAACGATGCGGTGTTCTAAAATTTTAGTTTTTTCGGACTTTTCGGGTTCCTGGCAAAAACTTCCTTGTAATCAGTAAGTAAAGACCTTATCTGATCTCTTTCTTCGGGTGATAGCCGATCACTAATATTAAGGTTGCCCATGTCAACGGTTTCACTATTACTCCCAGCTAATCCTTTTACGGATTCATTTGCCGCATTTATAGAGCCCATTGCCTTCCTAAAAGGTAAGCGAATGTCTGACTCAGTAACATTAAGAACTGAGATAGGAAATACCCCATCAATGTTAGGTATAATGCCTGTTCTAGTAGCATAAAGGCCTCCAACACTTGGAACAATATTTGGCTCAAAATCACCTTCGAGTAATGACTTAAAAGTCGAACATTTAACAAAGAGTGTTTTCTCCGAACGTGCGGGAGCGATGGAACTTTCACATTACCTAATGTTGTAACTTGAGGCCGACAATCCTGTTATTGATTCGACTTTCCTAACTCAATTCGATTTTCTATGAAGTTAAATCGCACTGTACCGAACTGTCGCATAAAATCTCTACCTAACAAAATGTTGGAGTACGTAGCCGAGTCAAGGACCTGAAAGACTTGCTCTCGAGGTTGACTGCCAGGGATAGTAACACTTATAAAAACTGATCCAAGTATTTTCATTTGATCTCCTGAAGCGTTAATTAATGACTTCGCGGCCGACGTATCAATGCAAGTGTCTAAACTTATTCTTCGAAGGGTTCCTAAGTCAATAACAGATGCTCCAGACCCTGTATTTCAACTCATGTAAGAACATGGACAGCTCAAAACATCGACCACTGTTTGGTCGAAGCAGATTGCATGTTTAAACATGCTTTGTATTCTCAAAAGATTCCTAACATGGGCAGTTTGCTCATTGAGCACTTGCCAAAGACTGCCATCATCAGTGATGATCATTTATCACTATTTCAATTAACTATTCACTTAGCAATAGGAGCCCACTTTATGTTAACTGTCAATCTATCTGCCAGAGTAGACCTTTGTAATGGAACTGTAGGATTTGTCACTGATCTTATATATGGAACTCATACACTTCCAAATTTGCCTGTTGCAATAATGGTACATTTCAAAGACTACGTTTGACCTTGATTCCATGGCTTACATTCTCATGTTCCAGTATGAGTATGATATATCCATGGCAACAGATTCCACAAGCCGATTTTGTCGCAAAATGAAGAAGAAGAAAGATAAAAGAAATAGTTGAAAAATTAGCACGTAACGTTTATCCAGATGTGAAAAAACTGCATGTAAGAAGGACAAACATTTAGCAAGATTACCGTAATGCTTCGATCAAACGCCCCCTTCCTTTTAACGCCCCCCTCGAATAAATGCTCCGTATTTTAAGTTTCTTTTTCAATAAACGCCCCCTTCTAATAAACGCCCCCTTCGAATAGACGCCCCTATATCATTATCAGTTGATAGCAGCAAAGTTGAGATGATTCCCTGGCAACAAGTGTTCTGATGGAAGAGCTTTGCTGCAAGCACAAATGCAATGTCTTAACAAGGGAAGCTTACATGAAAACCCATTCAAAGTAATGGAAGAAGATGTAGCCGAAGCTGCTCCTCCTTTTAACATCATCGAGGAAGATGGTGTTGATGATGACTTTGAACTAGATTTAGATGCTTTTGTAAACATACATATATATACATATATGTGTATAAATACATATATAAATATATATATTGCCTAGGAAGGAAAAGTACAAAAATTCAATAAACGCCTCCCTCTTTTAAACGCCCCCTTCGAGCACACGCCCCCCTAAAATATCAAAAAAGTTAATAAAAGCCCCAGGCATTTAATCGAAGCATTACGGTATGTGGATTACAGAAGAAATGTGGGTCAGAAAGGACAGTTTTTTAACATTAGTATTCGTTCGGAAACAGCAGTGGATGAAGGTGGTCCAGGAAGTGAATTTTTGCAGGTATGCACAAAATTTTAATACTACTGTAAATATTTTAAGTATTTCGATCTACAGCTTGAACAATAAAGTGTACGTCATGTTACAAAGAATATTATAGTTGGAGAGATGCTTTTAATTGGATACTTTATGGAATAGCTTAGCTTGGCACTAAACAAAACAGTACTAAATAGTGAATTTTTATACAAAGATGACAGTGCCTTGTTGACAACACAAATTGTAACTAACAATGGTTTGAAACTCAATAACGGATCCAGTGAGTGGGGGTTTTAGAGGGTACTCTTCCTAAACAATAAGAATGCAACTTGTGAAATTCAGGCTAGATAGTAACTCGAATATGTACTACTTTTCAATCTTCATTGTGGTAACATAATAAATACAAAGTATAGCATGCAAACTTTTCCAACTATTTGGTACTTAACGTAACATAAGTCAGTTGTCTATTTTGAGTTTACATAATAAACTCATGGTCACTCATGAGTCAAAATGATCCCCGGTGTGTCTTTCTGTTACTCTTTGCTACAGTCTCAAGGTCTATGTATGTTTGCATTGATTCCTCATTTTCGTTTTTAGATATATCATTTAAGATGTCACTGACAGATAATAGCGGAGTTTTTCAAAACAAATTATTCAGTATATTCGCCACCTAGATAAATACATCTGATTATGTAATTCCAATATCAAGGTGATAACGATTGCTTATTATGGAATTGAATTAGTTGTGACAAAATTTCTCCCACATAGATTCTGTCGCACCTTTTGGAGTGATGTCTCGCACCCCTGGTTGGGAGACCTTGTTCTAGGTGTATCACTACAAATATCAATTTATCATGGGGTTGCTTTTATTGGGTATGCAGTGTACAGGTTGTCAGAACACAATCAACTACTCAGCAGCAGTCTTTTGGTCTACAGCAGTAATCACTTTGCCTCCCAAAGAAGTTACTGTAAAAGTTAGATGTATGGTTCTTGTCAGAGAACACGTATAATTTTAGGCCTAAAGCAGACATGTCACGATAGACGAGACTTGCATTTGCCATTATCATTCAAGTGTATGATTCTTCAGATCATTCTCTATTTATGTATCACATAACCTGAAAGCTAGTTAACATATGTTGCGATATATCACAGTTGACTGACCAGAACATTGCCAGGAAGGGCTTTAACTGAAAAGCTGATAAGTTACATACAAAACAGGACTATGCACAGAACAAGTGATAGTAGCACATAACATTTATAGTAAGTTTATGATTGTAACTTAAAGATAAAGCACGCTTTAGTACAGTAGTTTTACTTCTCATCATATACTTTAGTGTTGTACACAATTCACCTTCAGTTATAGGGAATACTGTTTGCAAGAGCTGCCACAGAATTTTTGCAAACTGTACCAAGATTTGCAAAGTTACTCCACACTATCCCTGCCATTTATTCACCTTGTTTAACTACAAAACTGCATTTGGGACTTTCCAAGCTTGCATGCTTTACTTTACAAGTGTAAAAGTCTACGAAATCTTCAACTAGCTTCTTACTAACGACCGACAACCACTTGTTACTTTCAAAAGATGTTGCCATTAGTTAATCTTTTATGATATCTTTATCCATCTGTGTTTCTTTACTGATGTGCATTGCTGTACAATATTAGAAAACATCCACCCTCCCAGTTCAACAGCATTTCATTTAGAACGGGTACATGCTAGGTGTGGCTCTTCTTCACAGAAGGCTGTTACTCCTTGTGTACCGATTTTGATCCACACGTTTATGTTCTTGATGTTTGTGCTGTATCAAAGTCTCAATGCTTCAAAACTCCTTTCCAATTTTCCGTTGAACACTGAAGTCACCATATCGTCATGGGCATGTGACAATATTCATTTAAGTAGCTTATCTCTAAGTCCTCCGAGTTTCAGATCCCTGAAAATTGGATGCTTCCATTGCTCCAGGTCCTTGTAGTTTTCCTTGCTCAGTTCACACGGTCGACTACAAAGAAATTGATCTTCTAGCGTCTACTCTGCATAGATGCGTATCAATATTACTTTCATATAGAACACAGGCCAATCCTAACACAGAAGGCTCCTTCTTTAAACCATGACGCTGCCTTCTAAGCTACAGTATTCTAGCTAGAATATCTGCACTGGGGTATTATCTCCATATAAGAGAATGAGGCAACAGTGCTGAAGATACGATATTGCGACGCCTTGACGCCGGAACTACATAATCAAATGTAAATGTCTAGGTGGCGAATATTGAATAATTTGTTATTGAAAAATTCCGTTATTGTCTGTCAATGATATCTTAAATAATACATATAAAAACGAAAATGAGGAATCAATGTAAACAAGCATAGATCTTGAGACAGTAACAAAGAATAACAGAAAGAAACACTGGAGATTATTTTGATCCAAGAGTTATTATGAGTTTACTATGTAAACTCAAAATAGACAACTGAATTAATCATTTTAGGGGGCTTTTCACATAGTAAAAGGGAAAACAACTGTTGAGATAATCTATTATTACATAACAGATATTATCTATTAAATATAAAGAAAGCACCTGCTATGAGTCGAGGAATTCGTTATGGACCACATAGAAAGTTTAAGGGGGCAATATAGCGTCTGTATCATCAAAGAAGTCAATTTTACATACAAGTCAACGTCTGACGACGTCACAGCTAAAAATAGATAGGTTGCTTAAAACAAGTAAACTTGGTATCAATCAATAGAGCTTGTGTTGCTGGTTCTGAAAATGCCTATATTGATGCTATAAAGTATATTACGGGCAAGTAAATGATAGAAACGTGTTCAATTTTCACCATTTTTAACTTCATCGATTTGACCTACTCCCGGTCAAAATGGCAAGTGGTCCATCTCGGATATGGCATCTCCATGGCCGATTTGCTGGGGATCTGCAATAAAACACGAGGTTGGGCCTTTATTTAGTCATTTACAGAAAATGCCCTGCCTACATTGTTTTGCAAATAAGTATTTTTCTTTTCCTTTCATTTGTATTATAGTCTTATCTTTGTTTCTTTACTTTGTTTTAAATAGTTGGTCTGAATTAGTTTTAATAACTATTGTTGTATCCAACTTAAATAATGAAGATGATGATTGGATTTTTAAAATTTGTACTAACGTACAGGTGGTAGAAAAAATGGAGGAAGGGACTACAGCTACTAGCCCTCTCCCGCCGTAAACAAGAACAACTACAGAGTTGGTCAGGGCAGAGGTAGTATGGTAAAGTGTTTTGTATGTAGTGTTGTAGATAATCCGTTTTTATAAAAATGTTGTATTGAGTACGAAAAAGTACAGGTGGAAACCGTTGGCAATAATATTTTGTTGCATTGCGTCGGTGGCTGTCATTATAGAACAAGGTAAAACCAATCAGAAGCAGGATTACGTAATGCATTGCACTTCCTCTTGAGCCTGATTTTAACTGGGTGTGCAGTATATAAGTGAAAGGCTTAGAATTACGATGAACAACAATCAGATTGTTAGATTGCTGCCCCTGCAATATTCGCACATCCTTGACCTTGTAAGTATCATTGTATGGAATACATAATGGTATGGATCGGGACTGTTAAGTTTTTTTTTATGATGGCACCGAATGGCTACCATTTGAGTTAGGCCTCAGTCTCACATCGGTGACGCTAACATGCAGGAAACTAGCCTATTGATATTGTGAAAGCTCCAGATAAATGTGTCTTTGCAAACAGATGCGTATTAGTAACGCGATTAACGGCAGATTTCTTCAGAAGTGGCGCAGTACTATATTTTTACGAAAGCAAAGTGAGGTAGCAAAAGCTCGGTTTACAGGTTAATGATTCCTATCGTAATCTGGGTTTGCTGCACTCGCCAAACTACTCTATTCCCTCATTTGATACTACTTTATGGGCTTTATATTGAACCTCTGAGCCTTGTTTTCATGCCCGTAAAGCTCAACCCTCGCCCTGTGTGATTTTTGATTATTGTAATGCTGAATGTACTCGTTCTTTCGCAGAAAAACAAGCCAATTATTGGATCGGGTCAGGGTATACCCTCATTTACCCCATAGTTGCCTAGTCTCCCGTATCCCGCTGGGGACTCCAGCATTTCAGTGCTATCTCCAGCCAACCTCCAGCTATGGTAAAATGTTGTAAAATCTCCAGCATTCCTTTCAGTCTGAAGGAACATAAAAAGTCCTCTATCTGAAAACATACTGGAACTTGGCAATTCATGAACATTCTTCATCAGTCCCTTTATTCGAAACTAATCATTTCTAGAACCATTGCTTTTTATGGTTTTGATCTACTTATTTTATGTTGGTATTTTAGATATTATTATATGTTGATTGTTTCCATAAAAACTGCATGGCAGTGGTGGCACAGTCTCACCCCCATCCTCATGGCTGCAAAATCTGCCTCACCCAATTCTCCAGCATTTTGACAACCAAAACTTGGCAACTATGTTTACCCCCATAGCACAATTGTTCATAGAATTAGTAACGGTTATGTGACAGAGTCAGGGATAGCACTGAAATATTAGCAGACTATCAGAATTTCATCTATCTCTACAAGTACTACCAAGATATAACTGAGAAAGTTCTAAAATTCTAATTCTAGCAATAAAATTCTAGCAGCCTATACCTAACCAATGCCTGAATCCCACTGTAAGAGTAAACATGGCAACTATGTTTGTTAGCTGTAAGTCACTTTTAGGCTAGCTGTTCCAATAGTGAGCTATGGGGTAAATGAATGTCAGAGATGTATCCTTCAAGGTAGTAGTAATGGGGTTCTGAGGAGTAGCCCTGAAAATGTTTGTGGACCATGCCCTTAAAACTGTCATGAATGCAAGGAAACATCTTTCATGTACTGTAAGGGTGTTTGCAATGTCATCTTCTGATAATATTTTCAGAATGTTGGCTTCTCACATTTGTTTTAGAATGGAATGTGTGACCAGGCTTTAATGAAAAACCTGTGATAGACACTTGGAATGCCTTAAGTTATTCCACTAAATGCAAGTGGAACTTAAATTTGAGGAGACATCATTCAGAACATTACAGATCTACCAAGTTTCCTGCATTTGATGGGAAACTCCTGCTGCATTGTACCCTTTGTGCCTCAATCCCACACACATGGTTAACTTCAGGTGAATTCTTGTATTTATAAGTTGCTAGGGGAAATTTTAGTATTATAAACCTCAAACTCTGTATTTTTGGATCTAGTTAAGAACTATTATTTTGCCAGACAAGAAAACAGATGATTTATCAAGTTTCTCATCTTCAGTTCACCCCTGGAGCTCAATTCCTTAAGATGAGTTTATTAAAAGTACTGGTGATTCTGGACAGACATATCCTCCACAGTTCTTTACGATATAGATTTTCAAAAGCACCCAGTTAAATGAGAATAAGTTGGGCTGGTGATTGCAAGTTCTAGCACTTTGCTGTTTAATGCCATTGCTCTTTATTCTGCAATTATCACCTCTTTTATTGCCTGCTGTTTAACTGCACATTACGTGAAAGTAGTTCTTAAAAGGACCTGATCCTTTTGGCATGGTTTATTTTGAATGTGACTTGACAGGCCTGAAGAAATGATCAATTGGCCTTAGACAATGAAAATTATGTTTATATTGTAGCATTTCATTTAAAGGATGTAGATTTGTAAAACCATTATGCAGGTATCATTAATGCTCCTTTGTTATTTTGAAGCAGATTTGTACCTATCTGCTCTATAGCATAACATTACTGCTCTTTGGTAACTATTTACACTTTTTGCTTTGCTGTGGTTTCTTTTGTAAGATGCTGTTGTCCCAGGAAGAGTTGCATCAGTCCAGTTAATTCTATGAAGGTTGGGATAGAGGCCTTCTAGATCATGTCTTAAAAGTGTTAAGCAATAGCAGCTCTGATGTCAACCTGTAAACTTGTCATGTCATGCCAATCTAGATTTCACTTCTTTTTGGGTCTGGGAATGATTTTCCTTTGCATCAAAACAATGTGTGGGTGTGTGTATGGGTGTGTTTGTTGAATAATACACTAATAATCCACATAGACCTGCTGATCATCTAGTTAAGACTTGCAGTGTTGATTGAGGTCAACAAGAAGCCATGTACACTTGCAGTTAATATAATACAGCTAGAATGAGCAGCATGTTATAGACTCGCAAGAAGACTATCTTAGAAGTATATCACCATTGTCATTATATTTGCCAACATATCTTGCATTGGATTCATGGTGTTATTGTGCTCTGTAGCAGTGCAATGATATGAAGTGCTGACATGCTCAGTGTGGCAGTGAAACTTCAGATTCTTACTATGCTCAAAAGCTCCACCATTATCTTCAATAGTAGTAGATGCATCAGCTTGTATTTCATGGATTTCTTGGCGTGCCTAGCCTTTCAGGCCAAATTGCCTCCTGTGTTGCATGCTGCAATTATATGTGTTATCATATATTATAGTGCTTAGCCAGAAGTGAATGGTGTTACCTCTATACCTCTGGCAAAATCAGTTATCTGCTAGAAGTATAATTGCTGCCTGAAGTATTAAATATAAGACCATAATCAATAGTTCCTATGATATTTTGCCAAAGTCTCTTTGCTCCTTCCATATGCTTGTTTCTTGGTCTTGTCTTAAACTTCCCAGAAGTGTAGTTGCTGCCTGAAGTATTAAATATAAGACCACAATCAATAGTTCCTTTGATATTTTCCAGAAGTTTATTTTCTCCTTCCATATGCTTGTTTCTTGGTCTTGTCATAAACTTTGAGACCATATTTACAGAAGCAGCAATATCTGAACAATTAGCTGTTGCAGCATATGCTGAGGATCTTGTAATCTGTATATACATTTGAATTCTGAACATTCACAGGAGTTTGATCTTCAGGTATTCATAGATAGTACTCTAGCTTCAACAATAGTTACAGAAAGTTTATAAGTTTCCCTTTTTTAACTTCCCTAGGACTCCGATAAGTTGTTTTGCAGTAGATTTTCAGTTTTGTTGTTTTAGTTTCTTTTCATCATATCTGAAGAATGTGATGGACTTCTCATTGATCAGTCACTGGAAATCCCTTCCAAGTTGATCTTTTTCTTTCTTCAGCATTGCAACAATGTTGGAAAATGGTAAAATTTCATCCACCTACATTGCAAGAATAAGAAAAATTACTTTACAATCCTATTGCTGTACAGATTCAATATATATCTGCTGCATTAAGGTGTCCTTTCTTAAGTTTTAATTTTCAGTATTCAGTTATCAGATAGTTCTGAAAAATGTAAGCAGACATTAAATAATTTTGGATGATTAATGAAATCAATTAATGTATAGACTACCAGCTACTTATTGTTCATTATTCTGTATCCAAATTTGTTTTTGAGGTGTAAGGCAACACTTTGTAGTAAATAATTGCAATTTCATTGCATTTTTTAGTTATTTGTGTTCATGATACTTTTGGTACATAGATGTTAGAGCATTAAGAGTTTTGTCACCTAATTGACTTATATGTTTTTTTTGCAAATAATTCTCTAGCTGAAAACACCCTTTCTGACTCCACAAATGTTGGCTTGATTGGAAGAAAGGCATTGAAGAGATTTTTATGATTTCTGGTCAATTTCTGGTGGCCTGAAGAAGGTCATCTCTTTCTTGACAAAGTTACTGTCAACTTCATCCTGATTTTTATTTGGTTGATGTGTATCTTCCATAAAAGAAGCAAAAACTTGAGATAGTATCCTTGCCTGTTTCTTCTCAGAGTCATGAGCAACCTTCACTTCCATTTGAGTTTCTTCTGTGTTTTACTGAGCTTAAGGTCTTTACAGCAGACATGTGGCATAAGCTGCAGTTTTACTCTTTCAAATCTTTGTCCCAAATTGGCCTTGGTTCTTACAAACCAAGTCAGAATTTTTCATATACTTCAGAAGATAGACGAGGTCAGGGTTTCGTCTATGTTAACATGTGCTTCAAAATTTTCAGCTAGTGCCATACCGATTGATGTTCAAGATCTCACAGCTTTTTTACAGTGATATCTGTTATTTTTTCAGCCAACAGAATATCAGCTTCGTTGCAAAGGTACTTAACTATCATTTCAATAAGAGCAAGAACATCACACAGTTATCTGATCTTAATACGTTCTTTATCAGAAATGTAAAAGTGTTGCTCAAACTAGACCTTGCAATCTTTACCTCGTTGCGCAGTTCATGAAACCTTTGAAACACTTTCATCAGACTGTTTAAGTGAATGTCAAGCCTGGTTTCCATATAACTTTTTCTAGTCAGCGATGCATTGCCGAGACATCGGCGATGTATAAACTTTTAATGGAAACACTCTCAGTTAGCTGTCGCCGACACTTCACCGATGCCTCGTAAAAGTTGAATCAAGCTCAACATCTTTGTTTGCATCGCCGACGTTTCGGTGACAGCCACGTGCTAGGAGTTGATTTCATAGATTTATCTTTGATTATTTCCATTAAAGGGTGCTCTTCGCCGATGTGTCGGCGATGTATCGCCGATGCGTCGCCGACTAGGAAAAGTTGTATGGAAACCAGGCTTTACGAACTGGTATCTTGCGAAACAATTTTACACTTTTGCACACTTTTCTCACAACTCTTGTCAGGTTTTGAGTTGTTTAGCTGCTTCCTGGTTATAGTCTTGACCTAAATAGTCATCAAAGTCTATGTTACTTGCATCGTCTTTACCCTCGTCTTCTCCGCGACAAGTATTTTGCATGCAATAGCTAATCGTGGCCTTTTTATAGAGAACATCAGAATGCACCCAGTTAACCCACCAGTACGACTATGCACTATCAAAATAGCTTTTTCATCATTTATACCAACTTGAATCCTTATTAGGCGAAGGGATTTGAAGGTCTTTGAGTCAGTTGAATCTAAGTTCATGTAACAACAATTTCCCGCTGACGTTAATTCATTAAAAGTTATAGAGAAACCAGCACTCTTTCCTTTGCTTTTTGAATCTCATTGGCAATGCACTACAAAGTCAAATTGTACTACGTCATGAAGTGACATCGAACACTCTGGTGACTTTTGGTAATATCAAAGCCATCACAATTGAACGCTCCTTTTGATAATCCACTCCTAGCTATCTGATTGAAACTGAAGCCATCTTTTGGGAGGCTAGTAGAGTAGCATTTTTCAATTATTCTCTTTGGTGGTCGGTAGTTTCTGTATGGTGATAATTCTTCAACCTCTTTTGTGAATTGACCCTCGTAGGTTTCTCCCTCTGCTTGGTTGTTTGTGTGTTCTTTTTGGATGACATCATCTCCATTGAAAAATCTTCTTCACTACAGCACGGAAAAGCGGGAACATTCTTTTAGCAATGTTCCCGCTTTTTCGTGCTATAGTGAAGTTGTGTAGTACCAACAGACTTGTCACAAAAATCTTCTTCAATGGAATCTTCAGGTTACCAAGCATAATGAAATAGCAGATCTGGCTGCAAAGTATTCTCTACAAATATCACCTCTATAATTTATGGGAGAGATTCTATCCTAGACAGACTGTCAGGATTTTCGCTGTCGCCAAGTTATACCCTTATCACAATTCAAATTTTGTATTCTAAAACTCGAACTCAATCTCCAATTCAAAAAGAACTGCACCTTTAGTCCCGTATGCTAATACATGCGTCAGAGCAGTATACTGGTGGTACACACTCGCAGTGCGTGCTTATCATTAAAATCAATGTTTCAGAATTAATTATCAGGGGAAATTCAGTAACATTACAACTAACAGCCGTAAGGCCAAGAAACGAAAAGAGAATACAGTATACACCAGAGATATGTTAGCAAAGTGTGCGAAAGTAAGTAACTACACATCCTCGTGATGAAGTATACTGAACTATCGAACGAAGTAAACTAAAGTAGTTGGAACTTTCTGAACTAAAATCTTATTTGAAAGATGCATTTAATCTGACAGTATAGAATGACGAATATCGTGTTTGAGATGGCACGCAGAATCACATACATCATTGAAGAGAAATTGAACCTCAGAGAACATATGGGAAAGTTCAAAGAGGAGTACTATGCTGAAGTAGAAAAGAAGGAAGAAAAGAGAAAATCTAACTTAAAACGAATGAAGCACTTTGAATTTACACGATCGTCCACTGGATATGTTGCCAAAAGCTTTGCGATATTCTTGTGCAGATGTGGCTAATGCAAACAGTGATGATTATTATTTGAAAAGGCAGTTAGTTAGTATCACTTTCATACTTCGATATGGAGCTCTTGCAGAACCCTTGTTCTTTCCCACTAAAAAAAGTCAATAGAAGCTGGCGCTGGGTGTAGTGTCGAGCCCCTGATGATAGAGTTGCCTTATTTCACTGGTTTATGGATAAAACAGAATTGACAGGATTTTTAACTCGCTGTTTGTTCACGTTAAGAATACAAATGTACACTGTATGGCTTGTTCAAAAGACAGTACCAGAAGACCAGAACCTGAAATTCAGAAACGAGTGGGTGAAACTATGGAAAATGAGAATGAAATGATCTTAAAAGCTCTGAGTCTCCGGATCAAGTTGAGGATGACCCTTATTTATTCCACGAAGATGATGCAAATTCAAATGATGAGAATGGAATTGATGATGAAAATGGAGCTTTACAAGCGTATATTATAGAAACAGGAACCACCGAGATTACAACCTTGGTTGAATATATCTGCAGTTCCTTTGATAGGTCAGGATTCGAAGTTTTTATATGTACTGCAAAATGTTTTTAGGTCTACGAAGCGAGCGTTATTGTTAGACCTTAAGCTAGTAAGACTAAATCTGCTTTTTGTGGAGCTCAGAGACATACCATGGTGTGCATTAAAGTACCATTGTCGAACAGGAAGATGAGGGAAGCATCTTTAACATTTTGGAAGGCACGTAGTAAACGTCTGATAAATTTAGCTTTTATAGCTTATTATACTTTCTTGAATTAAATTTTCTTCACTTGCAAGATGTTTCATTCTCTTACTTCAATAGCTGTAATTTTAATCTGTTTAGAACAGTGAAATTGGTTGAAGCTTTGATGATTGTAACACTGTAGCATACTGCTGGTTTTATATGGTTGAAGACAAATTTCTGTTGTTAAAAATGTTTTTTACACACCTCACCTATTAAATTTAAACGAATTTTGCAGCCCCCATTTATTAGGTATGATAACTTTCTTACCCCCGTGGCTACACACCCATCTTCAATTAGGCACCAAATAGTACATGCGCATATACCGTAAACCCAAAAACTTTAAAATTGGAAACAACAGGTAGCACTCCATACCTACGTTCATATTCTGTACTTAGCCTAGGGTTGTGAAGATAAACTGCAGTGTTGACTGCCTCAGCAGCAGTAGCAATAGGTTCAAACACACACACACACACACACACACACACACACACACACACACACACACACACACACACACACACACACACACACACACACACACACACACACTCGCACGCACGCACGCACGCACGCACGCACGCACGCACGCACGCACGCACGCACGCACGCACGCACGCACGCACGCACGCACGCACGCACGCACGCACGCACGCACGCACGCACGCACGCACGCACGCACGCACGCATCACTGCGGATCGTCTGATATCCATTTGTCGCTCATGTTGAAATGGCTTTAGGCAATGAGCTTCTGTGCTGCTTACCCAAGATATAACCTCTACAACTGGGTTCAGAATTCACATCACTTTTTACTAAGGTAATTCCATCAACCAACTTTTCTTTCCATTACAGAGGCGTCCAAGTCGGTTGTGCTACAATTGTCTATCAGGCAATCCTTCATTTATTACTTTAGCATGTTCATCATTGGTATAGGAAAGTACAGTTTCTCATGGAACTTTCCAGTAGTTACCTTCAAGCGTTGCTGAAGCTCCATTTTGTGTCATAGCTGGCCTGGCACGGCCTGGGGCGTGCTGGCCCGCTGAAGCACTGGAAAAGTTCCCGGTTGGCCCGCCATATACATGTTGGAGAATGGTCCCTTTTTGCAAAACAAAATTTACTACAACGTATGAATTTTGATATGAAACCATTTTATGAGAATGCTAGCACTAGAGAGCCCAAAGCATAGAGGCTAAAATGTAGCAACTCTAGAACTCTTCGTATTTGGCATATAAGAGGGCACAGTTTCTGAGATGTCCTTATTAACATCAATAGGATTTAGCACATGATCTGAAGGAAAAGACTCTAGTACTGAAACGATCATAGTGCTGTGTCATGTAGAAACCCGAAATACCCATTTGAAAGTCATGAATGCTAAAGTGATTACTAATTTTTGATACGTATCTCATTTTAGAGCACTAATATTACTTGTTTGAAGATTGGACCGGGTACTTTTGTACTACGTGACAATGAGAAAGTTGTGCTTGGTCCTGTGCAGATGGTGAAAGTGCCACCTGGTCACTACTGTACGATAGAGAATCCCGTATCGTAAGTTTTGTAATTGTGTTTTTTTATGATATTTGCATCCTTAGTTTATTATATCGTATTAGTTCATGTTGTCCGTTTTGAGTATATCATTGGATTTATGGGGTAGTTGTAACCTATGATTGTCAGGTATTGAAAATGTGTTATCATGCATATAACGACTTGCAAAAAAGTATTTTGAAGTTTCGCTATAAGCTTATATCTGGACCACTGTCCAGTGCCTGATGAATTTGAAACGTGCTTTACTGAATCAAAAAGGAATGATTCTATTTCAGCAATAGAAATTGAAAGCAAGCGAAGAATACTGAGGATAAGTTGAAGATGAGCTCGTGCTAGTCAATGCGTAAATTGAAATATAGCAGTTGTTGATACTAGGTGATATAAGTTTTAGTAAGAAAATGAAGTCAATAAAAAAAGTCAATAATTAAGATAAATAGACATATTAGTATACAAGCTAGGTTTTGCTTGTCACAGCTAAACCAGGCATTGGGCTATAATTTATAGTCGTTTATTTTACTTCACACATCATTGATTCGCATAATTATCCAATATTTTGTTGGCATTTTAACTACCCTTTGTTTGAGCCGCTATATGATGCCGCAAAATCATATAAGTGAAATGCTTCAATGGGGTACAAAGGGTAGTTATATTATAAACAGAATATTGGATAACTATGCGAATTAATAACGTATGAAGTAAAATAAGCGACTTTATAGTTTCCATACGCGATCGTAGGCAGATTTATGAAAGGAGACAAGACACCCAGAAGTTTGCAGTAGGGAGCGTATAGTGAACGATTTGCCTCATCTACCTTTTATAATCCAAGGTTAATCCTACCCGCTCTATGGCAGGCCCACACGAGAGAATCTTGCTTAAGCAAGGTGTCATTCGTGGCATTTTGCTAAGGCAACTTCCTCTCTTGTGCGCAGGCCTTTACGTAATTAATTTGCCATTCGTGACCAAACGTAAATTTCTAACGCGTTTCATATTTTTTTGTCACTCGTGGCACTTTGCTTACTTTGTGCGGCGACGAAAATATTTGTCCATAAGAGAGAACAATACATCGCGCATCTCAGCAGAACTGGAATTGTAGGACAATGGTGCCAAATTGTGACTTCGTGAATGAAGCGAATCTTGACCTAAGGTTGATGGACTTGTGGCCAAAGCATCCATTCCTCTATAATACTCTCCTGTAGTACCTGACTGCATCATCTGTATATCTTCTTTTTTTGTAAGGGAAAATTCCCATAAGACTTTTATCAAAAGGTTCTTTCTCCAATCGAACTTATTGTTCTATCGGAAAGAAAAATACTTTCGTAGCCGCACGCAGAAAGCAAAGTGCCTCGAATGACAAAAATATCAAACGCGGCAGACATTTTGCTTTTGGTCACGAATGACAAATTACTTGCATAAAGGCCTCCACACACGAGAGGGAATTGCCTTAGCAAAATACCACGAATGACACTTTGCTTAAGCAAAATTCTCTCGTGTGCGCCTAACATTAGCATTTATGATATAAGTTGTAGTACCCCTCAGGGCTCCTCGTTTAGCACATTCTTGCCCCTATTCTACCTAAACACCACCTTGTCTATTTCATCGAAAGTTGTTATGTACGCTGTTGATGCTGTTAATTGCCAGTTGTTGAAATGCCTTTCTTCATTGCATGAGGTGTTAAACAGAGCTGTTTTGAATTTGCAAAACTTACTACACAGCAATAACTCACCTATAAATATTTTAATGATTTCCTATTATGAAAGATCCACACAAGTGGACAATAACCGAAATGTGACGTTAGAAAGGATGTCATTCTTTATTTTAGCTGTGGCTTTTCCACATATCTCGGCACTCGTGCCATTGCTTGTAGCTTTTGGCTTGCTTTCTTAGAAAGATTATAATTAGCCAGCATAGCGTTCAAATTTTGATTGGTTAGCAGAACTAATTCTCATGACCTTTTCCTCCAATAGGAGACCACAATTTCGTAAACAAATCGCTCTCGTAGCTACATTTAGGCCAATTTCACGTGTTTTAGAGCGTTTTTACCACCCATACTAAAAGAGCTCTGCACGCTCCGTTTAATTTATTTTAATGGAAATTTTTCCTGAATCATCAATCTTACACTTTGGATTATACGTGTTCATGGAACCAGCATCGGATCTCTTGGTTTTGATACTTTCTCATGCAACGCAAAGCTACTCTAGGGAAACATCAGTATTACAACACTTCTGAAGCCAATGAGTGGCGGATGACGCCAATGACTCAATGAAGCCATGACTAACATTACTTTTTTGACTTGCAAAGTTCTAAATTAACAATTAAGTTAGTTTTACAGCTGATATTTTCTGGAGTAACCCCTTGCTCTGATAACGGTCGAAAATCGCTTTGGAATGAATGCAAGAACTCGTTCAATGAGTCGTTACTTGGACCTTAGAGGACCTCGTGCTTTAGCATTCGTTTGGTTTTTCGTGTGCAAGCAAAAATTTTCAATAATGTTAAAGTTGGGCCTCTGTGCTTGCCATTGAAGGACACTGATCTTACGGTTATACAAGTAACTTTTAGTAAAAATTGCTTTGTGAGGAAGTAAATTTTCATGTTGGAAGATGAATGGCTCCCCCTCCTTTCCAAGCATTACCTTTCTCCCTTGAGACAAAGTTGTCTTACAATGTGTTTACAAACTGTTCTGGATTGATTCGTCCGTTGCAACCAGCAAGTTTGCCAGCACCTTTAAGCCCAACGGATCCCCAAAACATCACCGATGTAGAAGTTGAGAATTGTAATGCAAAATATTGTGGGTTGTCACTTTCATTGAGTTGTCTCCAAACTCTCATCGTTTTACTATCACTTGATAACGAAAACTGCCATTTATCATGGAAACCAACATTTTCCCACTCTTTCAACTGCCAGTCGCTCAAAGCTATCAACCAAGGCATACGTTTTTTTTCAGTTCTTCAAAGAATCAAACGGGTTTCTTTCTTCTCGCACAGCTACGAATGTCATACTTGTGCAAACGTCTTTTACATCAAACATCTTACACATCTTTTTGATACATTTGCACCAGGATATTGTTTGTTTATTTCATCGGGTATGACACTTAACTTGTCAAATCTATGACATTTTGCTACTCTGGTAACCATTCGTTTACCTCAGGGATCAAATTTTTGGTAGGCCACTTTTTCTTGGTTTCTGGACAGCTCCTTCAGTCTTCGATATTTTTAGAATTCTTGATACCGTGGAGAAATGGGACCCAACAATTCTCAAAACTTCTCTTGTCGAAAGACTTAGCGGCAACTCTCGCGTTTTTGCCATTGCAACTATTTTGCTTGCAAGTGTATCTACAAACTGCATATTTGGACGCCGCTATCGTAATGGTATGTGATGATTATTTTAGTAATTATGATTAAAGGTTTCTAATATTTTTGCCCCCTTAGTATAGGTATGCAGAAGTAAGCGCAAAACTTCAATGAAAATGCGATAATTTCTTTGTTTATAAAAGCCCCCTAGCTGGTTATGATGACACTATTCGCAGTTTGATGGGGGTACTAATGCCGAATATATTTTATTATCCTGGTTTCTTTAACAACGGCTTCCTATGAAATTGTAATATCATAGGACACTGGTCACTCCTCTTGGATTTTTGTCGGGAAACGTTACTTCTGCTGGAATAGCTTAATGTATATAATATAATCTTCATTGGCACTTCATCAGACTGTTAAAAGTTTCATCATTACTAGTTAGGTATTTTATAGACAAAGAAAGTCGTATTTGCAATGAAATTTAGTGCTTACTTGCGTACGCGTAGCTTTGCGTTGCATGAGAAAGTATCAAAACCAAAAGATCCGATGCTTGCTCCATGAACACGTATAATCTAATGTATAAGCTTGATGATTCAGGACAAATTTCCATCAAAATAGGAAAAACCAAGCGTGCAGAGCTCTTTTAGTATGGGTGGTAAAAATGCTCTAAAACACGTGAAATTGACCTGAATATTTCTCAATCTTTTCAATTTCTTTACTGTCCACCCTGCTGTCATGTGTAATAGCAAAGTCTATTACCTGAGCCGAGTTGTCTTTCTTGTTAATGACTATCATATCTGAATGTCTTGCTTGAACGACATGGTCCGTCTGTATATTTAAATCTCATATAATTTGACATCTTTCCCTTTCTGTTACTGGAACAGCATCATGTTCATACCATTAATCTTTTACCTCGATGTCATACATCCTACAAACCTCCCAGTGTACTCCCCTGCCAACTCAATCATACCTTCTTTTGTGCTCACTCACCAAATGGTTCACTGTCTCATCCCTTTCTCCACACATCCTGCATTTACTTTGCTCTTGGCTTTTATCAATGTATGGTTTGATTGCATTTATACGGACTGCTTGCTCATGTGCTGCAAGAATTAAGGACTCTATTTCCCCCTTTAAACTTCCGTGCTTTAGCCATAGCCACCTGGCATCCCCAGCAATTTCATCAGTCTGTCTTAATAATTGACCATGTAGTTCTTTCCAGCCTTCTTTCCTTTCCATCATATTACATATTTCATATTTCATATTTTAAACATATTTATACAGGGTACAAATTCAATAAGTATATTGTTTTACAATTTGACCCTGTCAAAATTAAAGTTCCTAATAAACTATTACAAATAAGTTAGATAAAAATATATACAACTGACGACAATAAGCAACTACAAAATTAAAGATTTTCGTACCCCAACTGTCTCAACCTTGATTTAAAAGAGTAAACCGAGGGGGCCTCTTTGACAATGTTGTTAAGCTTGTTCCACACTTTTGTACCACGGTAAGAGAATGCCTTTTGGCCACTTACTGTTCGCATTAACGGTACTGCAAGATTACTTTTAGTGTTTCTTAGCTCTAGTATATGGAAATCAGATAGCCTAACGAATAGATCACTAAGGTACTTTGGTACAAGATCGTTTCGAGATTTATTCATCATTGTAGATGTCTCTTTCACAATCATTTCTTTGACGGACAGCCAGCCAAGATCTTTGCGTAAGGGCTCAGAAGGTGCGTCATAAGAGCTACCGGTAACGATTCGAGCAGCCCTGTTTTGCAGCTTTTGTAGAGACTCAATTCTCGTAATACCACTACACTACACAATGTCTGTTTGAAGAATTCCCAAATATTTGTAGCTTTCTCATCCTTCACTGACTTATATAAAGTCGTGTCTGGTAACTTGATCCCATCTGATGCAACTTTATTTCCTCTTTTCAAAGATAGCATGGCATATTTTCCAATTCCAAACTCCATTCCAATATCTTTGCTGAAGATCCTAACCGTTTGAATTAAAGAATCTGGTGATTTTTCATTCTTTGCATACAACTTTAAGTCATCCACTAACAGAAGATGGCTAACTTTCACTTTGACCTGAGAAAATTCTTATCCAGCCTGTGGCTTCCTCAAAATATGGGTCAATGTGATCAATGGAATCACATACAGTACAGGTGATAATGTATCTCCTTGGAAGATTCCTCTAGTGATCTTCACTTCTCCGAGAATTTGCTCACCACATGTTAATTTCACTCGCCATGTTTTCATTCTTTCTTGGAGGAACTCCCTTATCTGTCTATTCACTCCCAAATCCTTTAGGTTCTCCAAAAATCCATGAATGTGCGATTATGTCACAAGGCCTTTCTTCCATTGCTTAATCTCCTTTGATATTATTCTATCTATATCTAATAGATCATGTGTGCCTCTTGTTTTTCTCCTACACCCTTCTGCTCTTCAGGCAGCATTGAATTTGACTCTAGGTATTCGTACAGTTCATTGGCAATTACCCCTGTCAGCAATTTCCATAGTATTGGCAGGCAGTTTATTGGCCTGTAGTTGTTTGCAGCGTTTCCTTGTGTCTTGTCTTTCAGGATGAAAATTGTCTTGTTATTATATAAATTTGCTGCTCAAATCACCGATAGATGGTAAACCGATATGTAAAGTAGGGAGGCTGATTATTACAAATAATCAAAGGTCCCTCGTTCTGTTCCTACTCAGTACTCTAATACTTTCCTCAATATCCTGGCTGTCACTAATAGTTTGGTTTTTTGTACAAAATGGATCTCTAACTCTATTCCGATTTGTTCCATAAATTTCTTGAAATTGTGTGTTACACTTCCAAGGGCTCCTAGAATAGCAGGTACCACAGAGACTTTTAGAAGACTCCAACGCCTTTGAATTTTCCGTTTGATATCCTGATGTTTTTCAACTTTTTCTTTCTCTTTTTCATATATTCTCGTGTCCCCAGGGGTGGCAACATTAGCAATTGTCGCAGACTTCTCAACATTATCAATAATGACAATATCATATTGGCGTGATCACATTGAATATTCATGTCCCAAAGAAGCTTATGTTTGGTATTCTCCGAGACTGTTTCTGGGCTGTGCTCGTACCAATGATCAGGCCTTTCAAGCATGAACTTTGCATAAAGTCTCCATTGAATCATTTCTGTGACATTATCATGTCTCCTCTTATGGTCCGTCTGCGCCAGCTTCTTGGATTCGCTAGCTATATGACTCACAGTTTCTCTTCTTTCTTTACATAAATCTACATGTTGGGGAATCAGCTGTCTTGTCAATTTTTTACTTTATATAGTTTATTCTGATAGCTTGCTCTTGCGCAGCGCATATAAGCGCTTCCATCGTTGTGTTCAGCTCAGACGTTCTCATCTAACTCCAGGTTTTTCTTTATCCGTTGTTACAGGCATGTCCCAAACAAACTGACTTTACATTTGTTTCCCCACCCAGGCCTACATTCTTTTTTCTCTCATGGGATTTTTAAAGTCTTCTTTACTACAACTTTTTTCAAATTTTAAAACACCGACATGTTGGACACCTTGCAACAATCCCTACTTGGAATGTTTGAGGTACCATCCCAGATTATTCCCTTCACTTTGATAACATGTTCACAGCTCATCAATCCTCTTCCTCCATCCTTTCTGCTAAGATAGAGTCTATATACATCACTTTTTGGATGCAAGCCCTTATGCATAGTAAGTAATTATCTTGTCTTTCTGTCCAATTTCTTTAATTCTTCTACATTCAATTTAAAATACCAGCCCCATACCTTAAAACTGCAACAGCCTAAGTGTTTATTGCTTTGATCTTGTTTTTACTTACTCTATGTTTGTACTCTTTTACAAATTGAAGCTTCATTTCATTTTCTTTTCTCTTATCACTTTCCAATATCCTAATTTACTTATAGCCATCAGCAATAGCTTTCATTAATTTCCCATCTGGCGGTAATACACCTGTGCTTCTAACAATTTTTCCTCGTCATAAAATGACTGCTCCACACTGGTTAATCCCAAACTCCATCCCATTATCCTTCCCAAACATTTGCACTGTCGTTGCAAGAGAATCAATTTGGTCATGAGACTTTGTACATAGATTTAAATCATCCAAGAATAACATATGACTGAACTTCGTAACCTTATCAACCAACTCATAATGAAAATTAACTTTCCTCAGAACCATAGTGAGAGGTATCATGCATATTACAAAAAGAAGTGGCGATAAACTATCCCCTTGGAAGATTCCTCTTTTAATGTTAACTTCACCTAAGGAAACTCCCGATGATGTTAACTCTAATTTACAGTTCTTCATGCTGCTACTCAAAATCCTTTTAATATCATCACCCTTGAGTAATCCTTGAGTACTGCCTTGTAAAGTAACAGCTGATCCTTGGTCCCTCTGGTCTTTCTTCTACATCCCTTCTGCTCCTCAGGCAATAATTTCTCTTCTTCTAAGAAATCATGGAAATAATCAGACATAATACCTGTAAAGAGCTTCCACATTATCGGTAAACAAGAAATTGGTCAGTAGTTGTCTACAGCGTTGCTTTTGGTTATATCTTTCTAGCACAAAACAGTTCTTCCATAAGTTAACCACTGGGGAAGTTGTTCATTTCCACTTAAAATCTCATTCAATTGATGCGCAATTCTTCCATGCAGACTTGTCAACTTCTTTACCCAGAAACCCTGAACTCCATCTCTTCCGGGTGCTTTTCCAATTTGGTACCTTTCTACTTTGCTTTAAGATATTTTCCTCAGTTATGACCAAACCTTCCTGATTCTGATATCTACTGTTGTCCTTCAGTGTCTTGAACCATTTAGCATTGTAATTTTGGTCTTTACTCTCTCCCCATATTTCATTCCAAACCACTCTACTTTCCTCCGCATTTGGAATTTCATTTGCTACCCGGTTGTTCCCATTAAGTTCATAATACAATCTTTTCTGGTCATAGTTGAACAGTCGGTTCTGTCTGAATTACTGAAGTCTTTCGGTATATCGATCAATTTTGACTTTTTTGCAAGGAATCTCTGTTTCTATTCTTCTAACACAGTTCCAATGCCTTTCCGACGGATGCTGCATTTTTCATACAGTTTCTCAATCTTCTCTCTTGACTTCACTTCTCCGTTTTTATACCTCGTTATCAGATTAACATTCCTTTGTAGTCCTTTGATGTCTCTTTCTATTCTACGTTTCCACCATGGTTCAGGGCGGGCTGTCCCAGTCTGTCTCTGCCGTTTTAACCCAAGCCGTCTTGTAACCCAAACAGAAACAGCAATAATGAGATTGTTAGGGTAGACCGGGTTAATTTGGGGTACGGGAAATTTGGGATAGCGTGGGGTAATTTAGGACACTACCTCAAACCGTTAAAGTCTTGTTGTGTGTGGAATTGTAACTCTTTAGCTTCACTCTGGTAGGAATAATGAATTATTTGTGAAGTTTGTTTTATATTAAAATAGAAAAGTTGGAAGGAGAGATTTTGGGCCTAAGATTTTGTTTTCATCAAACCATGAAAGTATGGGTTAGAGCATTTGTCGTTATAAGGTACCCTTAGTTACCAGCCTCTTTTTTCATCATTCCCATGGTAATATTGTAAACAAAAGCAATCAACGAGTTGATTTCCCTGCGTCAGTTAGCAAAGTTTATCAAGTTATGGGGTCATTCAATTAGTACATACTCTCTAAATTAACTAAAATTTGACCCCTTCCCTCCTCCCTCGTATGCACAAGTACGCTCGGTACGCATCCACCCTTTTGTGTACGTACTCTTGGTTGTTGGACCCCCCTCTATCTCTAAAAGAAAGTTTCTAGACATCCAAAACCACGGAGAAAGGCTTTTTAAGCATTCACGAGACATTAAAATGATCGCTACAAATGTATTTCATGAAAAATCTATAATATTGTTCAAACATAACAGTATCATACTAGAACAGGGGGTGTCAAATTCATTTGGCCCAAGGACGACATAGAGCATAATATTGCGCCACAATGGCAGGGTAGGTTGATGGAACCCGAGAGGGCTAGGTAATAGGGGCTGTCAAATATACATAACTCATCGCATTTTCCTATCTGGCACTCTAGACAATGGCGAAAAACTGGGTATTTAGCTGTGTAAGTGCCACTAGTAAATGCCGCTATTACAATGGGAAAAATATCGCTAGGTTTCAGTTTAATCAAAATTGCTAGGGGCCACATTGACGGATTCGGCGTGCGGGCCGTATATTTGACACTCCTGTACTAGGTGTAATCTCAACTGAATACGTGCTACATTAATTAAATGTCTGTGAAGGGTCCTTTGCAAATGACAATATTGCAGGATGTATGCTGATTATTTGTTGCTTTGCGTACGTACTTCATGTGTCAACCCCCTCCCCCTTGTATGCATTCGAACGCATTTGCGTGACCCCCCTCCCCCTTCGTGCGTACGTACTAAGTGAATGACCCCTATCATGGTCAGAAATTATCAGAAGAGAGTTATTAGAAAATTCAATGAAAAACAGCTGGAAGAGATTGAGACCATTCGTTAGTTGTGAAAAGAGTTTAAGACAATTAGAAAGAGAACCTGGCATCCCTAGAAACACAATTTCCAGATGGGCAAAAGAAGAACAGCCACACAGAGCATTCTTATTGATGCCATTAAGTATCTTGGGGAGCTTGGCTGGCCTATGGACCTGCAGCAAATTAAGGCCCCGTTCACACTATTCTGTTTTTGAACAAAAACGCAACTGTTTAGCTCCGTTTTTGGCTTTGCGTTCACATTAGTCTACCCCAAAAACGGAGCTAAATGAAAACGATGATAAAAACGGAGCTAAGTGAAAACGGAGCTAAACAAAAACGCAACTCTGCAGTGTGAACACCAAAAACGGAACAATTTGAAAACGCTTCTGAGCCAATATAAGAGCAGCCGTCAAACATATGCGTTTTTGAGGGCAAATGTGAACACCAATTCATAGATATCCGTTTCTGTCTGAAAACGGAGTAGTGTGAACAGGGAAGAAAACAGTCCGGTTTTTGGGAGCAAAAACGGATCTAAATAAAAACGGAGTAATGTGAACGTGGCCTAAATCAATCATTGAATCATATCTGATAAAAACCAAGCAAATTTCAATCTTTCCAAACAACACCCATGTTGAAGATTGGGTTCGAGGTGTCAGGAAAATATGGTTTAAGGAGCTGAGCCTTCGTAAACCAGAATGTGTAACTACAGCAAGGGTAAAAGGTCTGACAATAACTATTCTAGATGCCTTCCATTGAATGTTGTAGACTCTTGTCAATGATCTGGGGATTAAGGACAACCTAGACAGGTTTTATAACCTAGATGAAACTGGACTATCACTTGATCCAAAAAAATCAAAAGCCTCTTACCAGAAAGGATAAAAAAATGTTCAATTTGTGCATCCTTCAGAGGGGAAAACAATGTTCACTGTGCTGTTTTGTGGAAATGTTGCAGGTACTTATCTGCCACCATATGTCATCTACAAAGGAAAAGCTGCCAAGACGTTCAACACATGGATGGAAAGGGCCCCAGATAGCACAGCCTACACCGTCACAAAAAGTGGATTGATGGAAGATTTTGTTTTGAAGCATAGTTCAGAGACGTTTTCCTCCCTTATGTTTCTCACAAAGACAAGCTAATGATTGTTTTCTTTGATGGTCATGGCTCTCATATATCCCGTCAAACAGCAGTGAGAGCTAGAGAGGAAGATGTTGCAATTGTGTGTTTACCGCCTCACGCATCAAGTACTCTGCAACCTCTAGATGTTGGAGTCTATGATCCAGCAAGGAAAAAATGGTATGGAATCCTCCAAAGGTTTTCTAGAGAAAGCAGATAGCGTACAGTAACCAAAGCAGCATTTTCTGCTCTTCTCTATTTGTTGTTTGATGAAGCTTTTCTAAGAAACCCTCAAAATTTGATATCTGGCTTCAAAAAGACTGGTTTGCGCCCACTCAACAAAGATGCCATTCCTGTAGGAAACTTCTTCCTTCTGCAACAATCGGCATCCCAGACAACCAGATCAGCTCACCATGCTCAACATCTTCAGTCTTCATTCATCATCATGTCAACAACAGTATCACCATTAGCTACTGAAAGTAATCTTGCAACAACGCTGAACCAATCCACTCCAGATATGACTCCAAAAAAAGCCATATGTACTGCTATCCTTGCAGCTATCCAGCCAAGCAAGACAGAGAAGACAAAGTCAGCCCTGCAAAATGAACCAAGAAGTCCAGAGAAAACGTGGCGAAATTTTGACGTATGCAGAATCACTTGCCAGGTTGACGGTAGAAGAAGAACAGAGGCTTTCAAAAAATAAAGACAAAGAAGACAGACAAAAAAGGGGAAGAACCAAAAATATAAAGCAAAGAAAAGCATTGGTAGTTGAAGAGGACATACGCTATGTTTGTAAAGAGGAGGAACCACCTTCGAATCTGATGAAGAAAATAGTATTGACTGGGTATACAATGCGGACGATGGTACCGTGTATAGTATAGACAACTATGATGACCCATGTTTATTCAGTTAAAAGCTCTTTCTCACGGTTGTGAGAACTCTTCATATTTTGTTCAAAATATTCTTTTGTTCATAGTTGCATTCTGATATATGTACAAAAATATTTATTACGTTAAGACGTTAGGCACTTAGTTTATTGCATGAACTTTAGTACATTAGTAATGAATAGAAATGAGTGAAAATGATTCAGATACATATCTCAGGGTCTTACTTGAGCTTAAACTGTTCTTATATATCAATTTTGAATTCTTGGTACAAGTGTCCCAAATTACCCCGGCCATGGTAATCTGGGACAGCATCCTTTGAATGGCATTTTCTTACCAACAAAGCCCTCTACTAAAATTTGTTTTTCGGATTTTTAAACAAGGCATTCACATGTATAAAAAATTTAAGTTTTGGGTTCTAACCTGTACATGCCCGCATTGTTAAAGAAAGTAGGAAACTGCCCCAAATTACCCCAAATTACCCTAGTTTCAGAGATATTTGAGGTCTTAAAATACGGCAAAACTTTGCTTTCTTCTATTACAGCCATGTTTAGTTTCTTATATTCAACGTTTTAGACATTACTCCTTCACAGTTCTTTTTCAAGTTGCATATTTCATTAAGTTCATTCACAATATCTATTTCTTCCTCTGACGCTTCTCAACAGAAATGTTTAATTCAGTTCTGTTGTTATATTCTGCAGTTTCAGTTACATCATTCAAACTTTGGGTTTCTTCCAATGTGATATTGTTCTCTTCCTCGTTATAGTTTACATTACCTTTAATCCTTCTTTGTATCATTTCTAACTCTAATTCCGTAAGCCAGCATTTTTGCCCTTGCCTGATCATACATTCGTGGTTCCGAAACAACATAATGCACGTTCTTGCCAGTCTTTGTACATCCTTTGCCTATATCCTTTTATTGGAACACCATTCTCGTCAAGAGGTTTCGATCTAAAATAGACCTCCATCATCACAATATTCACTTCCTTCGACCACTTTTTCCTAGCAGTAGCAGGATGACGACCGGGTCCCCGCTAATGGAGCGGGAACACCTGCCGGGGTAGGCACCTTCACATTGAGCTCCAGTGCCATTCACGCCGTTATTTTCAACATATTGAGAACTCATTTCACTCAGAAGAGAATTTAAGGTTGCACAACCACCAGTGTTTTCAACCTAGACTAGAGTCCTTCCTACCCATGAGACAGACTAGCCCCGCCGGACGACAATCCGGTACTTCATGGCCTCGGAGAGAGCTATCAGGTACTACACCTTGCTCAAGGGTGACCTGGCAGTTGTTGCAGCAAAAGGTAACCTCATTATGCCACGTCGGAACTCAATAACCGGTTGCAGTTTTATGTCATACCCAGGACAAATTATAGTTATTATTATTATTATTATTCTGAAGAAACCAAGTGTACAATTATGCATAGAGTATTCCAATTTACAATTTGTTGCATTGGCCAATACTCGCTTCCCCTTTTGCGAAGTTTGAATTCAACAATTTAAGATCCGTGGGCTTACCGAAACCAAAGCTTGCCAAACAGTGAGATAAGGGAGAGAAAGCAAAAGCTAACAGAATTTGGTAGCTTATTTACAAAACAGTTATATCAGTCCGGAAAACACTTTTCTAATGATGGTCGCACTCTCCCAGAATACAATCTTTTGCATTTCAGATACTATTCTGCTACGCTCATTACTGTCCTGTATTAAGTGGCACAAATCTTCCTCCAACTGTCCAACTCCCCGCCTAAGCATCCTATAACTGCTGGTATAAATTGTATTTTATACGAACTCCTTCTCTCTCTTAATTCGAAACATTTATTTTTGTTATTAGTATTATTATCGTTATCATCACAGCTGTTGATGTAGTTTGCTTGGTATATTTGGTAAATATCAAGCCACTATCTGTAGCCTCAGATATTCAGCACAAAGCGAAGAGTTCTTGCAGTTCCTAGTAGGCAGGCTTTCTGTAAGATTCCAAAGGTAATGTTTGGACTGATGGCATTGAGCCCGCCCTTGAAGCTCTTTGACACGGTGTCAAGGGCTCCAATGATAATGGGGATAACTTTTCCTTTACTGCAATTCCATATTATCATCAGCTCCCATTTCAAGTCATTATTTATCTCGATTTTCTCTTTTTCTTTCTGTTGTATCCTAATATCAAACAGGCAGGCAACATCGATAATCATTCAAGTTCTTTTCTGTTTGTCAAGGATTACAATGTCAAGCTTATTATGCTTCAGCTCTTTATCCGTCTATATCTTGAAGTCCCATAATATTTTTACCCTCTCACTTTCTGCCACAGACTCTAGCTTATGCTCATACCACTTCTCTGCATAGGGTAAATCGTTTACTTTACATAATTCCCAATGTATTACTTTGGCAATAACATCATATCTCCATTCTTTGTACTGTCTTTGAGCAAGGTGTTTACACTCTGACACAATATGCGCTACAGTCTCCTCACGTTCCCCAGAAAGTCTACAAAGAGGGTTGGCTTCCGTCTTATCAATGTGTTACTGGGTTTATTTAGTTCTTAAAGCTTGCTCTTGAGCAGCCATCAACATCCCCTCTGTTGCTTTCTTTAGGTTTCCGATCTTTTCCAATCCCATGTCTGTTTATCTCTGAATTCAGTTTTCTTGAAGAAAACTCTTTGTAAATCGTTATTATCAAAGTTGTCTGTTCTCTCCTGTTCAATTTCTTGCTTTGTTTTACCCTGATCAATAACTTCTTCTTTCACTACTACTTTCAGCATTGGCTCATCAGTTTCAATGGCCTATTTGTACAGACTATTCTTCTTTACTAGGACACAATCCTCAACACTAATCATACCCCCTGCCTCCCTCAGACCTTTCAACATAATGCCTGTTTGTGTCCCCTCTTTTATGGAGCATGTTGTGTATTGTGAAGAGTTTTCATGTTTTCCTATACAGTTCTTTAATTTCATTTAAATTCCACTTGATTATCCCTGCACTGTATCTAATAATTGAAATAGCCCGATAATTAATTGCATTTACAATATTCTTACTATTAAGTTTGGATTTCAAGATGTTTCTAACTCTCCTTGCATATTCCCTCTTAAGATTCATTTTTTTATCTTTTATGTTGTCAGCTTCCAATACACCAAGGTACTTATACCCACCCTCCGTATAAATCTCTTTGATCAGCGCACCTGATTGAATTTCAATTCCTTTGAATTTGCACATCTTCACTCTTTTCATTACTAGAACACCACATTTGCTCACATCAAATTGCATGCAGATATTTTTTAAAAACACGTACTGTATTGACTAACATGTCAAGCTCCGTTTCATTCGTTCCAAAAAGCTTCAGGTCATCCATGTATAGTAGATGACTTATAGAAATTTCTTCCTTTCCGAGTTCATAACCAGCCTTGACTCTTCGTAGAATAGATGACATTGGGATTACAATTTGTATACTCGAAAATCCCTTCAGCAGGAGAAAACAAAAATTGACAAATATAGTAAAATTATATAAATACAAATTAGTAAAATAAGGATTCAGCTGATCTCGCAGGGAGTCGTGTATTAGTTGAACTCAACTCTTCAAATGTATTTTGGGGCGTTTTATCAATTGTTGCAACGTAGAGAGTTCCCTGATGGCAATAGGGATGTTGTACGAATATTTTAACCCCATATAGTGAAAAATTTTTTTCGAGTACTCAAGATTATACCTTGGAATTTGAATATCCATGCAGTTTCTTGCTCTACAACTTGAGTACGTATGTCTTATTTTTTTTCTATCCCAAAGGCTTTCATGGCAGATCTTATTCATCAGCTCATAGGTCATCACCGCTCTATCAACGTTTATCTGTTGCTCGACTGTTAGCCAGTTACTGGGCCACTGATCTTTGACTTTTGCCTTCTAAATAACAGAGTGGGCTCTGTTTTGAAGGCGTTGAAGGGCTTCTACTTTCGTGTTGGAGAGAGAGAGCCCTATACAATGTTAACATATCGTAAGTGACTTTCTACTAGGGTATAGTAGATGTTAACAAGCTGCGACTGCGGAACAATTTTCATTAGTTTTTTTTAGAGACCAGAGCCCACCAGAGACCTTTCCTTTAACTTGTATAAACTGTTTCCTCCAATTCAACCCCTCGTCAACAATTACGCTTAGTGATTTTGTCTCCTTGCCCTGCTTAATATCTGAACCATTCAGTGCAAATGGTCTATAAGGTGATGTCTTGTTTATTCTTCGTCGGTACCCATTTATCATGTATTCGGTTTTTTGTGGATTAATACTTAGTTTGTTAGTTCTCATCCATTCTGAAATATTCCACATTTCTTCTTGTGCCATTTCCAGGAGTTCTTCCATGTTATCTTATGTTAAAGTAACATGAGTGTGTCTGCGTACATACCCGCTTTGGCTTGTCGAAGGTAACTTTCAAAATCGTTATATAGACGATGAATAAGAGCGGGTCCTGACAAGATCCTTGTGGAATACCGCATGTAAACAAGCTTTCGCTGGACTTTTGGTTGCCTAATGAGCAGTACTGTCTCCTATTATTCAGATACGAGGCATACCAGTCAGCTGCAGTACCTCTTACACGGATGGCTTTGAATTTTGTCATCATTATACTGTGATCTACAGTATCAACGGCTTTTTTGAGATCCAGAAACACTGACAAATTCAGTTGCTTTTTGTCAATGTTTCCGTACCAGCTTTCTGTTCAGTGTACTAAGGATGTTACTGTGGAATGCAATTTACGAAAAGCGGATTGACTTGGTGTTAGAATGTTGTTTTTTGTCTCTTGTAAAGTATTTTGTTTTATTAATGAATTACACGGGCTTTTTACTGCCAAAATGTATTTGTAACTTGTTTCTTTAACTTTGTTGTTGAAACCTGTAACCATTGATTCCTTAGCATAGACGTTAATCATGTGTGATCACGCGCGTTATTGGTTAGACTGTTTGAGTATGGTGTTTACAATCTAGCTCGTGGTTCTTTTTAGACTTCCTGTCACCGAAGGGGAGCAATGCCACGTGAGCTTCGGACAGCTTGAAGTTCGATTTCATCAGGTAATTCTTGCAGAATATCCAGTTGCTTTTATTTTTCCTAAATGATGCGAATTTACCCCTGTCAGACTGCTGTTGTATGTCATGTTCCTTTTCTCATTACTATTGCCCAGAGGCACCGTTGAAGAGAACTGATGGATAGAATGGCTTCAGAGTTATGCAGCCATTTCATTGCACCTCAGTGGTGCAGTTCTTCAACGCATCTAGGCTTTATCTATGTTTCGGCATATACTGCCGTCTTCAGAGCCAAGTTATACTATATTCTGTTCAATTTTTGCTAAGACTTCTTCCGAGAGAATTCGATGACATTAACACCGGTTCGATTGATACTCCATAGTTACATCATGTTGTTGTTTTGGCAGCATATTGCTTTGAAACGTGTTACCCCTTTTTACTTGTAAATAACTAGCTGACTCGGGTGATAGCTGCTTGTTATTGTAGTTGAATATACAGTTGTTAAGAAAGTGTGACATAGTTGCTTTCTTTTCCTCAAAAAATGAAGCTTTTGGTTATCTTATATTTAGCTCTTTGCTATCAAATACATATCAAGACTTGAATGCTTCAATACAAATGGATTGTAATTTTACTAGTAGCTTGAATGTGTATGATTGTATTGAAGATTTGTCTCTTTGCAAGGAGTTTTGTACTTATTGTTTCTTAAGTTTGTATATGCTTATTGCTGACAAAATGCTCTTGAATTTGAATTAGGAAACTTTTTGCAAGGGAGAGTACGATTCTATGCTTTTTTGCTGTTTTATGTATGGAAATTAGCAATATAAATATGAAATCTTTGTAGACTGTATAACATTCATGTGGAAACTAAATAATTTGTTAAACATGTATCTTTCATGTTGAACGTGTTATAACTTTTGTACGATCCTACTGGACACCGAAGCATTTCTGTTTTTAGGAACCGTTTCCATTGTATCCCGGGGAAGTTCTTGTAGGCGGAAGCTATTCATGTAAGATCATAATTTATGGAATATTTTTATTTTAAGACCTTTCAGACATATTTGTTGTGCAATAGCATGATACTTGAATTTTGTTTTGCTGCATATCTAGCAAGATCTTATTTCTGGAAAATGGTGTATGTAGGGAATTCAATGCTATGAGAGAGATTAAGCAGCAAGTAGATGTATGCTCCTAACTGCCGTTTTGTGGATGGTCATGTACTGATATAACTTCAAATTTAATAAGAATACTAATAGACAAGAAAGCTACATGAATGCCAATCAAAACTAGAAAATCAGTATGCCCAGCGCACTCTAGCGATTTTTGTCGCCAACGACTGCGATTTTTGTCGCTGCCTACTGATTTGTGTTGCCCGCACACTTGCGATTTCTTTCATTCTGTTGTGCATAAAAGCGAATATGCTCCTTTCGATGTGGCCTCCATACTGTCACTTTGCATGATATCACGTGCAATGAAACAGTCACTGATTGGTGCATCGACCAGAGAAATGTTTTTGCACCCCCGCGTACTTGCGATCTTCTTTTTTTAGACGCTGGCGACAAAAACAAATATCAAAAATTGCTAGATATTTGTTTTTTCGCTGGCAACAAAAGTTTCCTGTTTTGCTTCCCCGCAGACCTGCGATTTTTGTTGACAGCAAGAAAAATCGCAGTCACTGACGACAGAAATCGCTAGTGTGCGCTAGGCATGATAGGAAAATTAGTTTAATGTTCATACTCTCTTATCGTTGAATTCTTGCTGACATACCTTCCGTGTACCTTTCAATTGATTTAGCACTGTTTCTATTTGCATGTTTGTTTAGCATACAAAAGTGCCATCAAGAAACTTCCTGTAATACCTCCAAATCATGGGCTGAAACTTAGGGCATTGATCGATTTTGATGATACTAGTGGAAAGAGGATAGCTGGTGATGAATGGCAGCTTGAAGGACCTTTGACTTATTACCCAAAAGCTGAAGTTGTAAGTTTCGTTTTACGTCCTTGATGATATTTATCACCGAAGTGAGGTACTTTTAAACTAGAGAGTTTTTGGAATGTTATCGGGTTAAATGTTGTTAGGATTTTTGTTGACAGATCTTGATAATTGGGTATCATGCTTTAGATAAAGCGCCCTTTTTAGTATTATGCTAATCTTGATATATTTTCAAAAGCGCCAAGTTTTAGTTGTAACTACTCATTTTTATTATGGAAAATTTAGTACAAAATAAAGCATTTGCATTGGAAAGAAAGCATAGCTGAAAGTTCTTGAAATCTTATGGCTGATACCCTTCATAGGTTGGTCGCAGTTTTAACGATTAGAGCAATTAATTCCGCAACTGGGAATATAATGATATAGCCTCTTTCTGATTATTATGCTGAAGTTCAAATCCTGAAGAGTGTCAGTTGAAGAAGCTTTTCGTGACTTTTGGTCATACTTTCTTTTTTCAAAACAATTGAAGCACCCAGTCTGTGATCTTTGCATTGGATTATTCTGTAGAGTAAATCTTTTTACTTTCAACCTTTGATGTTAAATTTTATATAAACTGTTTCAATAGTATCTCAGGGGCTACTGTTTTTAGGACATCAATTTTTTTTCATGGATTTCTGTTTGATTTATGATAACTGTTTAACTTCTCTGCCAGGTTTTTCATTGTGTATAACCATTAATAAGCATACAGTTGTTTAACTTTCAGTCTGTGTAATGTTATTCTTGTAGGAAATTGTAACTATTGTTAAGCCTCATGTTATCAGACATGATCAAGCATTGCTACTTAGAGCAAAGCAAGATTTGACAGATCATAAAGGAAAGTATGTAGACTCTTGTCTGAGTATGTTATTTGAACAGTGTAGTATTTGACAATCTCTAATATTTCTGCTACTCTAATACTCACCCTTTTTATGCATTTTGAAAGATTTATCCCTCCTATCAAAAAATAGTCTCGCATGTGGATTTGATGAACCAAGGAGCTCAATGTATTGCACATGTGCTCAAAATGTCCAACCGAAACCCTTCTGTAAAGCAAAACATGTGCGATAAAGTGCAATCAGCTTTCAAGTGTGCGAGATGGCAATCATTATTGCCCTTGCTGAGATATTTGGAGTTCATAGAAGCCTTCATGAGTTGCCCAATTTAGTCTGATGCAAAGCGAATTCTAGGTGATAAAGAAATACACTTTGTTATTTTCAAGGAGCCATAATTCCAGTGATTAGCACTTCGAAAAATGGATTTTAAATGTGAAGTATGTTTAACATATTGCCTCTCGTCTATCTGGGCATGTTTTTGGAAAGGCCAGGTATACGAATATTATTGTCATTGTTTAGGATTGATCTTTATTCTTTCTACTTTGTACACTTACGTTCGAAAAGTATTGCACCACCCTGCTAAAATGGCGGCTAGCAGTGGCGAAGTACAAGCTCTTGACAATCTAAATAACATGATTATGATGGTTCATAGCGTTCTCTCGCCACATTTAATGGTGAGGAAATATTCTTCGTTTCCTTAGCTTTGAATTGAAGCTAATTTTATAGTACATCTGAGTTATTTTGACAGAAATATTAGGAATTATACTAAAGGGGTGCCATTAAATGTTTGGGCATTTATTAGTTGAAAGTGGCATAACAAAATAGCATAGAAACACTCATTTTATGAAGAAAGAGTGTGATATGTTAATGCTTTTAGAGCCACAGTTTACGAGGCCTCGTGATAGTTGAGAAATTCTTGTTTACTTGGTTAACTGCGGTCAGAATAATACCATTTTAGATCGTTAACAGTTTCAGGTGAGTGATATGTTGCAATGCCAATGGTCATGTAATTTTGGTAAATTTCCATTTTGTCGTTTCTACAATAACATAGGCCTTAAATTTGGCCTTTTTAGTAACGCTTACTATCAAACTATTCAAATATGCCAATGAAGCTCTCTAGATAATCCTTATTCTTATTTTGATAAATATTCAACTTATTTCATACGACGTGTAGAATCTCGAACATCAACTCATCTGAAACTGCTTCATGAATTAAAACCGCAAAAGCCATTTTGTTCCAAAATTCTCTTCTAATGCTAGGCCTGAAGCATTTTCATCTTGAAATGCGGGAATATCACGCTTCTGCATTCAAAATCCTTCATTCTGCTCTAATTTGCTAATTTGCTATACATGCGAAATCTGTTCACAAGATGTTCAGAAAGCAACGGTCGTGTACTACGCTGAACTGATACAGATCTTAAATTGCCACTCTTCAAAAATTGCGCTAGTCAAAAGTCGTTCTCGTATCGAGGGGTCACTCCCTTAGTGCCTTGAAACTGCTATCAAAATGCGATATCAATACACTGAGCCAGAGCTAATGTTTTCCTTTATCTCGTTGTCTTTTCTTTGTTTTATTAAACGGTTGTATTAGGGCTACTTTATTTGTAATATTATATCTATTACTATGTTGTTAACATGTCAGTTTGCAAAACAGTATTTATAACTTATACTGAAACTTTTTATGTCTAAATATTATAAAATGAAAAAAATTCTAAATAAAAGTTACAAAGCGTATAATTTAATTAATCTTCAGCTTGGGAAAAGGCCCAGAGAATGAAATCCTTCATATAATCATTCCCCAGGTAACGAAGTAAATGATGTAGAGTACACTAGGGGGACAAAAGTATTGCAACACCCTGTTAAAAATGGCGGCTTTCTACGGGCTACAGCCTAATCTTTGAAATTTTACATGTGTCCACACAACGAATGTGAACTTAGTCACTCTCCCTTTCTGACCAGAAACATGGAAAAACTTGAGCAAATTCAATATTCTGCTGCTTTAGCAATAACTGGTGCATGGAAAGGAACTTCCCGTGAAAAATTATATGATGAACTTGGCTGGGAATCCTTAAATATGCGTCGTTGGAGTAGGCGTTTGATCCTGTTCTACAAGATTCTTAACAACATTACCCCTGAATACACCAGTTACCCTATACCGCAGTTAAAAATGGTTCCGTACTCATTTCGCAAGGAAGATGTTGTAGGCCAGATAAGGGCAAGGACTTCAAAACTAAAATCTAGCTTTTACCCTCACTGCCTTTCTGAATGGAACAAACTTGATCCAAGTATCACATCATCACCCTCGCTAAGTAATTTTAAAATAAAATTACTAAACCTTATCCGTCCTCTTCCTAAGCCGGTTTATAGTATCTACGACCCGATCGGATTGGCCATCCTTACACAGCTACGAGTGGGGCTTAGCAAATTAAACTCCCATAAGTTTAGACATAATTTCAGAGAAACAATAAACCCTATGTGTTCTTCGAACGATGGCATAGAAGATACGGAACATTACCTGCTGCTTTACCGTTCATATGTTGGACTTAGGTGCGATCTCCTAGCAAGCGTAGCTGCAATACTTCAACTTTATAGTCTTTCTTCTCCTTCCTTTAATCAAGAGCTAGTAAAAGTTATCTTATATGGTGATGAAAGACTCCCTCATGATTTAAAGAAAAAACTACTTGAAGCAACCTTGAAGTTTATTCATGCAACAGAACGCTTTAAATAAGCTCTTCCTACATCCTATCGAATAGATTTCCCTTATTAAAAAAAAAAAAAACATTAGTGGTTCTAGTTTGATTTTTATGTCCTTTTGGTATTTTAATTTGGGAGTCATTCACCTTTTTACGCTGACGCCGATTGTTTTTTTTTTTTTATTATCGCTTCCGACCTTTTTTCCCCTTGACATTTTGTCCATTGGCGTGCCCCCATATGGGTTTCGCAATAACTACAACGGAATTCAAATGCCCCTCCCTCCCTCCCTCCCTCCCTCCCCTTTTGGGGCGTTGCGTAAAGGGTGAATGACCCCTTATATGTGTAGGCCGCAGGGTTGATATGGCATAGCATACTCCCTGCGGTATCGTTTATGTACTTTGTGTTTTTTATTTCTTGTACTGTAAGATTTAGACGTATATATATATAAAAAAAAAAAAAAAAAAATTTTACATAACAAAATTATCACAATGTAGGGGCTTCTTCCATCTTAGCTTAGGCTGGAAAATATTCGTCATTCATTCAACTTCGAACCAAAACAAACCTTTTAACTCTAGCGAGAATTATGACAGAAAGATTAACAAAACTGTTGAAGGAGTGACTTTAAATGTTTAGGCAGTGATTTTAGGAAGGTGGTAAGGAGAAATTAGCGTAAAAGCGCGTATATTTGAAAGCAAGAGTGAGATACTCTAGCGTTTCAAGGCCAGCATAGTTCAGGCCTAAACATGGCTATGAATTGTTTGTTAAACTATCTGTCACCATCTAGAAGAAAAAGATTTTAGTTCATAAAGCAATTTCAGGTGAGTCATCTTTGGAAGCCCTTCTTGTATATGAAATAAGTTGAGTAAGTAAGAAACTAAAAATAGCATTGTTTTAAGAGCTTTCCCGGTATATCTGACATGATTGGTTTTAGACAAATCTTACAAGGATAATTGCAAAGCCTGTGCTCACACAGTAACTGCAAGAAAGAAAGTTTAAAAAATAACACGCTTATTGTCATTGCAAAGCGTGTCTCACCTGAAACTGCTCCACGGGACAAAGATAACGAATATCTAAATGAAGAGAACCCCACAGCAAACATTTTTTTATAAAACGGTCAGTCCAATATATTTTGTCGTCAAAGGCAGTGAAATACCATATACTTTTGTCAGAAAATGTGTATTGTAACATTATTTCTCCTTACCACCTTCCTAAATTAACTGCCTAAACATTTAACGTCACTCCTTCAACAGTTTTGTTAATCTTTCTGTCATAATTCTCGCTAGAGTTAAAAGGTTTGTTTTGGTTCGAAGTTGAATGAATGACGAATATTTTCCAGCCTAAGTTAAGATGGAAGAAGCCCCTACATTGTGATAATTTTGTTATGTAAATTTCAAAGATTAGGCCGTAGCCCGTAGAAAGCCGCCATTTTAAACAGGGTGTTGCAATACTTTTGTCCCCCTAGTGTATATAGCTGTTGATGACATATTGTTCTCTTAGCTTGCGAGTCACAGGTGAAGAATGGCTAATAAGAGACCCTGGAGCTTACCTTCCTGGTGTCTACGAAGAGGTGAGGCTTTTCTTTGACTTTCTATGTATGAAACATAACTTGCAAGAAAATGATAGATTGCTTGGCTGATTTGGTCCAGGCATTTTAGTTTTGGGACTTGCAAAAACATGGCAGTTTTCTTGTCCTAAAAGTACTTATACCACTCAACCTTACCAATTGTTTGAAAGACACAATTCGTTTTATCGTTAATCGTTGGAGACTACTCAATTTGGCAGTTCTTAAGTACATCTAAGAGAGAACTGCAAGCGTCTAGACTCTAAAGCATTCTATTTTGCACCAATACTTCATTCAGAAACACAACTATATATTTATGTTAATCACACAATAGCAATAACGCTTTTTTACGAGCTGACCCATTTACAAACTCTAAAGCTGTGAATCATATCTTTTGTTTGAACGTATGAACTATACTTCGTGGCAGGGAGTTGATAGTGATTAAGGCAGTTTGCTTTTGGGTGAAAATGGTATATGTTTGAGTACGCAATAAGATAGGAATGAGTCCTGTGCTGACAGATATTGTTGATCATTGTCATGTCACTGAGGATCAATTGATCCACACAAATGATAACGCCAGTAACTGAAAACGAAAGCTCATTTTACAAATGTGTTTGATGGCATTGGGATTATTTTGGAGTTATTTTTTGTTGTTAGCTTTAGTTTAATTATTATCCACATGTATATTTTTCTTTGTGTTACCATTGTATTCATAATAACGTCCAATATCTCAGCTTTGAATTGGGGATTATAGATTTGTGGCGTTTTTAGAAAATCGAACTGATTTATCACCTCCTTTCCCCTTATTATTAATTCTTAATACGCGAAATTCCCGAATCAATCAGCGTCTTCTCAAAAAGAGTTCCCTCCATTTCTGATGGTAAAAGGCGTTACATTTGGAACTGCCCCCTTCTGACTGTACCATACTCAGCTTCCTGTTGTTAGTAATGAAGGAATTTTACTTGGGCTGTACTGCAATATTTCCAAAGTGATTGCAGTACACGAATGACGGAACATAGTTATCACTGAAAAGCATTCATGCATAATATCGCGGCAGTGATTATAGAGTTAGAAATTCATTTAACGACGTTGGGAATAGGAAGTCTTCCTCCCCTCACTCTTGTTGGGAAGCATCGAATTTCAGTCATATCCCCTTTCCCCCTAAGTGGGCGACATCATATATGTATGAATCCTTATAAATCTTTTTGGTAGACTGGGTTATCTCGTTTGTAGGTATGTAAGTTTTTCTAGCAAGAATGATTTTGTATTTTTTGTATGCTCTTTGTGCAACTCTTGCTGACAATATCCTTAGTACTACAGATCCAAGAGAATCGGAGGTACTCATTTGAATGTGGCAAACTTGTAATCGTAATAGGATATGTTGTTTCTTTTCCTGTTTTACATTAATCTTAGTACCTGTACCGTTATAGGACTGCTTTTACACCATTAACTGTCTTGTTAACCTTGCAGAAGAGAGAGATTTTGTTTGTGATATTTGAGTTATTAAGGGTATTGTTGGAGAAACTAGATTTATAGTAAACAATATTAGTGGAATGAGCACGAAGTTGAAAATTTAAATGGACTGTTATAATAATTTGTGAGAAATACAGAAAAGTGTATGGATTTTACATATACAAAGGATGTAGTTCAACAGGATGCGGGACTAATTCGAGCGTTTGGTTTTCGTGTGGTTTGCCTACGGTCAAATGGTGTACAGCACCGTCATATAAGGTGGAAAATGAATCATTGAAATAGAGATTGATTAGATTTCCTATGATATTTGTGCCAAGTTTTATTTCCTTATAATCAGGCTGTACTTTGTCCTTCATCTTTCAAGGTTGTTGGTGTAGAGGAAGGGTACGTTTTAACTGACAGCTCTGCTTTGCATATGAAAGCTGCAACTAATTGCATAGATGCGTGTGGAACGAAAAGGTGTGTTGTGTTACCAGTAGGTTATTGCATACAGTCTATCAGAATTTACATTTACAGTAGCGTGCTCCCTATAAATCCATTCTTGGGTTAGTTGTCATAATATCTTACCGCAATAATGCAGTCTTGTAACTTCAGGATTGCTGGTGAAGAGTGGCTTGTTACAGTTGCAGAGAAAGAGCATTACATACCAGAAGTTGGAGAGGTAATTCGCTAATTTCTTTTTCCACTAAACTATAGGGCCGCCATACTATAGGCCTATAGGCTTTAGTACAGTACTCGATTCCCTTGTTTTTCATATTTTTGCAATTACACAAGTTTGATTGCTTTGAGTAAACCTTCGATTATAGTTCGAAATCTTCTCTATAGAGATATAGATATAAATATAGATATTTTATTGTTGGCAATTATGCATTATTGCTTTGCTTTTTATGTTATATTGGTTTCCTTCAATACTTCCCATATTACCGCAAATTATTTAATGTTTGGCGAAAGCTCAAGAAATAAAGAATTTACTGTTTTTGTGAGGTAGTTCCCTTTTATATCTTGCTTCATTTTATTCAGGTATGTATAGATTATGTTTTCAATTGCTCGTGAGTAATTTTAATTCAAGATTTCTTCTCAAGAACGATGAGATATATACTATTTGGCTCTGATTATAGTTGTAATTTTTTCCTTCAGATCTTGCACTCCCTTGTTCAGAAGACAGTTGTTGGAAACCATGAATTCTGTGTTGTTGTAAACCCATATGATAAAACTGGTAAGCCAATGCTAGGACAAAGAGTTCTGAGAAGAGGAGTCACAAGCTTTTTTCTTCGACCAGGTAACTTTTCCTGCATTATGTACCAAAAAGGTATTGTTCTCTATAGCATTATTGTCAATGAAACAGAGGCAAATTTTGTAACAGCCAATCAAAAGCGATTCTCAACAACCAATCAGAATCCTGGATGGTGACGTTATTTGTTTACATTTTGCCTGCCACCCCCTCTAGCAATGGTAAAACATAGCTGCATAAAAAAGACCATCATCAATATATACTTGCTTGAAACTCTCCCAGTTTTTGGCAGCAGTTTTCTAAGGTAGTAAGCTATGAATTCCTCGCGGCCCTAAGCGATAGCTCCATGAAAATTTTCTACAGCGACGTTCAAATCTCATCCTTCCTACAATGTATGTCAAATAGGTCTAGGCATCCAGGGAAAGTACCTCTGAACCCCAAAAAAACTGTTCATAGTTCACAATCATTACCGCAAAATTCCTCAAGAAAACCCTTTTTCAATAGCATCATTGAATTGAAATTAACTTGTTATAGTAACTGCAACTTTGTCTCTTCCCACTCCAGAAAACTAGGTAATGATTTGTACATTTCCTGACTAAAACCAGCAAGAGAAGTAGGACAAAGAAAACTAGTACCCTTCCTTAACTTAGACTTGCTTCATCAAGGCAGCATCTTTCACAACAAACTTATTGCTGAGTGAAACGGAGTTGTAAGGTTTCCGTTCGGTGAATTAGAATTATTCCATTCGGTGAATTAAACTCCTTGTGTCTACAGTGAATATAAAATTTGCAATGGCTTCTTGACGTATTCTCATTATCGTCGACGAAACATATTTTTGGTTACAAGAGTGTATTTATTTTATCAAATTTGCGTCAGCAGGTATTCAACTTTGCAGGACTGTTTCAAAGAAATTTGCAAATCATTATCTATTTTTCGGAGGTGGGAGAGACAGTTGAAATTAAAAAAAGGAAATTAACTTCAAATTGAAGAGGCTATGTAGCTAATAGATCAATATTTGAGGTAACAATGTAACTTTTTTTCACTCAACTGATGGAGCGAGCTTGTTAGACTACTAGCAGCGTACCACCTATTTTATCCTTTGTTTCATTGCTTTATTTGACTAATAGTTTTAGACACTTCATCTCACATTAGCCTAACACGTTCAGAATTTTGGTCATGTGCATGTGCATGTATTCATTCTATAGATTTAGAATTATTTGGTACACTCAAAAACTGTCCAATGTTTACCTTGTCTATTTCCTGTACAAAAACTCAACATCTTTTGACACCAACTTTACTTATCTTGTTGTACATATGTTGAATTGTAAGCAACATATTCTGTTGGAGCCAGAAAACTTAGTGTCCTTTCTTGTTGTATTTTGTCACAGTGTATCCAAAGTAAGTTGTAGTTTTAAAATTCTTATAAGATATCAGAGGAAAAAAGAGGCTATTGAGAAAGGGTTCTCTTAAGGAATTTTGTAGTATTGATAGTGAATTATGAACATGTCTTCTGCGTTTGGGAGCCACTTTTCCTGGGTACCTATACCTATTTGACATACAATTTAGGGAGGATGAAATTTGAACGTCGCTGTAGAAAAATTAGATGTAGATATCGCTTAGGGCCGCGAGGAATTCATAACTTATTTTCTTACAAAAATGCTGCTAAAAACTGGGAGAGTTTCAAGCAAGCATGTATTGATGATGACCTTATTTTTGTATGACTATGTTTTCCCCATTGTAAAGAGGGGGTGGCAGGCAAAATGTAAACAAAGTGACGTCACCATCCAGGTTTCTGATTGGTTGTTGAGAATGCCTTTTGATTGGCTAATTACAAAATTTGCCTCTGTTTGTCAATGATAGTTGAAAATTTGAATATCGAAAGCCATCATCAGTCTGTCGAATTCGATTTTTTAAGAATCGAACATGTTCTGTTCCCTTCGAGAAATCGAACAGTAAATGAATGAAATTTTTCCCTCGCCCACGCTTCCGCGTCACCAGTATTATTAAATTGCGCACTGTGTCACGAGTCAGCGCCTAAGTGCAATAAAGTGAAGAAATTATTTAACATTGCTTTAAGATTTTATTTGTAGATCGCTTTGCCAGTTTTTGGTGGGTCCTTGTGTGATCTTTCCAATAAATCGCTGTTCACGGGAAATTTCCGGTGAAGTGGAAATTAGCACGTTTTTCACCCATTTTTAAAAGTGATGTAAGAGATGACAGGTCGAATTATAGGCCAATATCAGTTATTCCTGTCACATTTACCTGAAGAAGGCCTATTGACCATGAAATCCTGCTAAAAATTGAAATTGTACGCAGTAACTGGCCTGGAACATGACTGGTTTACATCTTACTAAGATAATCGTAAACAATTTTGAAGGATAGGTGGCACTTCCTCTGATGTGAAGGAAATAATTTGTGGTGGTCCTCAAGGCTCTTGGTTTGGTCCAATCTTCTTCCTGATTTACATCAATGATCTGTCTCTTTCTCTGCTCTCTGCAAAAATCTCATGTCGGCTTGTATGCTGATGACACGACTATCTATCTCTTTTCAAAAAGTATTGATGACTTACAGAATGATCTAAACTTAGATATTTTGAAGCTACAGGATTGGCTACATGCAAACAAACTTTCTCTGAGCGTTGTAAAAATACAGTCACTTATAGGCTCTGGTCCAAACTTCCGTAGGATCTAAGGACAGACTGATGCTCTACCATCTTTTTGTATAGGTGATCAGGCAATTGAAATTATTACCGATACAGAGCTTGTAGGACTTCAGATAGATAGTCAACTAAAACGGGACAAACATATCGACACTATCAAGACCAGGACTAACCGACCCTTTGAGCTTTTTAGGTATGGTAAGAAGTATCTTCCATCTGACGTGCTCAACAAAACGCATAGAGGAATTGTTGAGCCCCATTTGAGTTACTGTTGCTCCGTTTGAGGCTTCTGTAGTGAATCCAGAATTAGCGTTTTGAAAAAGATCCAAAATAGAGCTGCATGAATTGTATCAAACAGCCCACACGATGCTTCTGCTCCTCCGCTAATTCATAATCTTTGTTGGTCAACTATCAGTAAACTTGTAAAAAAAGAGACTGTCACGTTGATTTATAAGTCTCTGAATTCACTTGCCCCTGCATAAGATGTTCAGATGACAGAGAATGGTTTTTGCGCTCATCAGATACTGACGTTTGGATACCGTTACTGAAAACGACAAATGACCAAAAGACCTTTTTCCGGTGCAAAACTCTGGAATAGTCTAGAAAGAGAAACAAAATTGGCACCCTCCGTGAAAATATTCAAAGAGCAACTATTGAAGGGGTTTTAACTTTAATTTCGTCTTTACTTTCCTTTTTATAGATTTTGTATTATATTACATTGTAAATTAGGTATATTAATTTCTTTTTTTCTTAGTATTGGTGTCTTAAATAGGTCGGTTTGAAAGACATATCTTTCTGAATAAAGTGATCTGCAAAATTATAATAGATAGACCGTATATGTTTCTATTTAGACTTTTGTCCCGTATGATGGGGATACATAGGGCTTAGCACGTCAAGCATACTGTAGTGGGAGGTTGCAAAACCAGTGGAGGAAAAATGGAGTTTCTGAAAGCGTGAAAGCTAACGTGTAGTTCTAAATGTTCCTTAAATTTTAGAGTGTCTAGTACTAGGTTTCTTATAAACCTATTTCTTGTAACAAAATTGCGTATTCAAGGGGCTAAATGTTAATTTTTCCTAATCTCGATGACGCTCCAGATTATTGCAGCGCCCTGACTATTTAATCTGCTCTCTGCAGACCCTCTTCGCTTATTGGTGACCCCCTGTTCTATTGCGGACTCGAGAGTAGAAGGAGCTTGTTATGTTTATTCTATATTTTCTGAAAGTTTGCTGTTATGTATTACTTTGGTAACGATTTTGTTAGATTGCGAATTTACCAATGTTCCACTAAAACCTTTGTGCTTTTGAATAACCTGATTTCCTTTTGTGCCATTCGATAACTTGAATTTTTTGTCATTGCTAGGTGAAGTGTTAGAATCTGGCATTCAACGATCTTTTATCCTGAATGAGGATGAGGCCGTTGTCGTCCAAGCTCAAGAGGGATTTGTTGACAAGATGTTTGGCAAAGGTGTGTTCAAGTGTGCTCTTTTGTTATTTATTTTCACGCTATTTTCTGTCTTTAGTAATATCAACCTTGCGTGGACTAGAGATAGATTCTTGTTTAACTAAAATCACTCATAAGATCACGTGTAGGTATGTCAGTGGTTAGTATCTAGCAGTTAGTCAATCATGTGCCAGTTATTACTGTTCAGGGGGTCATGCTAAATCATTACTCTCCAGTCCGGAATAGATGCCCCCCGACTATTTGTGTTTTAGAAACATGCATACCAGTACATTCTTATTGCAACCCCCCCGCTTATTAATCTTGAACCATTATGATATTTTTCCGGCCAGACCCAGAATTGTCCCAACCAGACCCAGATTGGTGAATTGACAAAATGTTTGCGTGAAATGAGTAGTTGCTGTCAGAGGCACTAAAATGCAGTTGACAGTTGTGCCGGTGAAGACTTTATGAAAGACGACGATAGACAGTTTTAGTATGTTAGAAATATGTAATAAATTCTCTTTCAAAAAAATAAATTTTTTATCCAATACATATGTTGGCCTTCTCCCGACCTCCATCTATAACAGCCCACCCCAATGATATTCACCTTGGAAATTTTTGTAACCCCCAACTCATTGCAGCACCCTGCTTATTTACTTTCAGGCTTTTTTCAACTCCCCGCTTATTGCCACCCCCTTCTATTCCTTATTGCAGAGTACATATCTTTATGCAGTGAGCTATTGTGTAGTGAAGAGTTTGTAATTCACAGGAACTTCAGGAGAATGGCGCTATGTCATTCTGACCTCTGTTGCCCTTATATTATCTGGGCTTATCTTGCATTTCTTTATTGCTCGTCTCAGCGAGTCAGTCATCCATCGCTATTGACGCCTTGTTGCTTGCTATCTTTGTTTTGTCTCTTTTTGAATACATTACATTGTGTCATATTCCTTAGGATGCGAAGAACCATAGACGTCCATCTATTTCTGTCTTTCGTGGTTTTGATGAACTGTCCATATTTCACTTTTCCCCATGCAAGCTTCGTCAATCCGCCCATGCATTTCACGCTTATCCTCCCCCCTCCCTCTAAGTCCCTCCATCTGTCCCACCATCTCCTTCCTTTCTTCGACTTCTTCCTTTTAACTTCTCTCTTTCTCTGGGATCTTCACATCCCTCCCCCAGAATCAGAGCAAAGTACGCATGCATAAGACCCAGCTGTAAGTAGTGCCAACTGTACTGCAGCTATGCGTAGTATGATGAGGTTTAGAGGAGACCATAGATTACTTCGGTAAGCGGGCAGAAATCTTTCTATATACGGCTGTAAAGTGAGATCGAACGTGATTGGTCGAATAGCTCAGTCCTTAGTTACGTGGTAGCAACCGACCTACATTCATGTGTGATGTGTTGTGTACGTGGATGTTCCGTTTTATGAGTCTATGGAAGATCGCTTTTATCAAGCTATTTTGTGAACTCAGAGCCAACATTTGATTTTATCTGTTTTGATAGTCGTTTTGACGTCACCTTTTGGTATTTAGACTTGTTTTTTCCTTATTTTTAATGCCTACGAATGTTGATTCCACGATTTGTGTAGCGTAGGCCTACGGGATATCATGCCCTTGAATATAAATCACAGCAACTTTAGGGACTTGTTTATTGTCATCGTTACAAACAGCCAAAAACTTGTCCTGTATTTTGGTTGCAATTTATCGCTTAGCTACATCTACCGAATTATTTTCCAATACCCATCTGAACACCATACGAAGCGGTCGTGGATAGTGAGAGTACGCGGGGAGGGATTCAATGCCCCTTCCACATCTTACTTGTGTAGTAGGTATTGCTCGTAAGACCAGTTGTCTGTGGTAAGAGTGATGCCCCTGGAGACATGGAGATAAAGAGTAAAGAGCGGGTCGATACCTATCCCAAATCGTCGTGGAAGTGTGATAGATGAACGTATACAAAAGAGGATCAACACCGTTTCCAGAGGCCTCTGATCTCTTATGCGCTAAACCCCTTTTCCCATATTCCTGGACAGCAATAAAGAATGAACCACCAACATGGAGAGTTTTGACTCTCCAGATAGGGAAGGGGAACATCAAATAACTAAGTTTAAACAACAATCATTTCAACAAAGTAGCAGTAGAACTTGAACAAGCGTACCTGACAATCAGAACATTTAAGAAAGCTATGTTTTCATACAAAAACTTGACCGGTTACGAAATTCTACACTACACTGGATTAAGTACCCCTATATTCAATTCACTCGCTCACTTGATAAGTCGTTTTCCTTCTGATCTGGAGCATCTGTTTCATGTGTGGAAAATGAGTACCACATTCGTGTTTTGTTTACGAAATTGAGACTAGACTACATGTGCGATCCACACAACTGACTGACTTTTCAGTAGTACGACTGTTTTAAGTCTTGGAGGTGTTTGTAGCTTGTGTTAATGCCTTTCCTCTGTGGGAATTCATACTACCTAACTAGTTTATAACTGTTGGATAAAAATATACTTTTATATCCGGCCTACTTAGAAAGGACGATGTAAACAATACAGCTATAAAGAGGAAGGACTAGGATATACATGGCAAGGTGTTGATGGTAAGATAGTATGTAAACTGGCCTGAACAAAGGCCAAGATGTGACGGAATGGAAACGCTCGCATAATTCTAGTTTAGTATTATCGTTGGGGAATGTTCACAGTAAGTTGCTACTTAAGGGAAAGTAATGAACATGCACTAAATGAATGCCTGAATGAATGTATTAGAAATAAAATAATACTGGAATGGTTACAAAATGATTTGTTTATGGAGATGGCCTAACTCAGTCGAACTTCAAAGCACGAGTCGAAGTTATGCAGAGCAAAAATAAATAATAAATAGAAAAAACTATTGAAATAAAGAGCTTCCAAGGAAGAATAAATATAATAGCTAAGCAATTTGACGAAATATTAGGGTAGAAACACTCTACCCTAATCTTGTACAGTGCAAGACCATAGTAGTCTTCTCAAGAGAAAGCCGGTTGCTACCACGTAACTAAGGACTGAGCTATTCGACCAATCACGTTCGATCTCGCTTTACAGCCGTATAAACATTAGACGAATTTCAGCTTATTTTCTGAGGCAGCACGCTGAGCGAGCGCATATTACCAGGCCTTGGCCCTCTTCTGCTCTTCCCTCGGCTTCTTCTCAAATTTCTTTTTCATTTCTTTGTACTGTTTTCCTTTTGACAACATTTGTTTTTTACCACAGAAATAGAACGAAATCCAGGCGACAAATGGTTAATCAAAGGCCCAGCTGAATACGTACCGCCTGTAGAAGTTGTAGTCAAAGACAGGAGGTTAAGTATTGAGGAAGAATGATTTATCACCCTCTCCACTTCTCAGTACTCTCTTAATTTAGTCGATCGACACTTTCGGCTTGTTTTACTTTACATGTTTCCATCGCAAGAATGTGACTGTGGATCATAAATACTAATTTATCTTTTTTCAGGAGAGCAATCCCACTTGACAAAAACGAGGGAATCTATGTAAGAGATGCAAAATCGGGCGAAGTGAGTTTATTTTTATTTTAATAGTATTTTCGCCGAAAGTCTAACTTACATGCATGAATGGATCTTTGGAGAAACTGCTCAATTTAGGGTTTACTCTGTCAAGGAAAGTCAGGGAAAGTCTTTCACTTAGGTCAGGGGGAAAGTTTGGAAGGTCAAGGAAACTTTAATTGGTCAGGGGGAAATAGCAACTTTATGCTGCAGGTTAGGAGAAGAATTTCAGTTTTCTTCATCAAAGAAGTATTTAGTGTAGTTGTTGCACTGACGTCATCACGTTAAAAAACCACTAAATCCCAAGTTTCCGGTACTAAACTATGTGTATTTTGAGAAGAATACTCCAGCATTTCTGACTTAAAAGCAACTTATTTGTACTACTTAGACACATCTACAAATGTATAAAGCTGAAAATGTCCTTTAGGTGAATTATGCAGTTACAAAACCTGACCATATCGCGTATTTTGAAAAGTAGCACAGAATGTCGTAGGTAAAAAATTTGGAGCAAATAAGCATATCACATCTTATCTAACTTATAAAAGACTATGTTTTATTAAAATTTTGTAGGAAAGGGCTTGTACCTTAAGTATTACCTGGAAATATTCAAAAATTATTCCAACATAGCTAAAGCCAGGTAAGGACGAAGCATGTATGAATATGAGTACGCACTTTGAAATAGAAATTTCCTTGCTTCTTACAACATAATGTTTTTCCATGGTCATATTTAGCAATCTGATGTCCCTACTTATTTTGTCAAATTAACCATTTCTTTCGCACTCAATGTTGCTTTCGTTGAGAAATCTTTGCTCATTCGTTTGGCTTCGCCGTCACTGGAACATTCTGATTTGATATGAAAGTCGACCTCAAAATGTTGATATTTCTCTCTAGTGTCCAACTCCAAGGTTTTGTGTGAATATTTTGAGGTGCTACTAAATCTCCTGACTTAGCTAACTTCAACATCGCTATCTTGTGAAATACACGCAGCTTTCAAATTTACCTTATTTTAGGTTTAGTAGAAGCAACAGGGTTTGGAAGAAATGAAAAGTGAAAGTGCGAGAAAATAACCGACCCGAGCGGGATTCGAACTCGCGACCCCTGACTTTGTACGTCGGTGCTCTACCAACTGAGTTTGTAGAGCACCGACGTACAAAATCAGGGGTCGCGAGTTCGAATCCCGCTCTGGTCGGTTATTTTCTCGCACTTTCACTTTTCATTATTTTAAGTCTTAAAAGTTGTTTTTTTAAGTCACAGATGCGGGAGTATTTTTCTGGAAAAGTACGCAAGTAATTGCAGAACTATTAAAAATTGTGGGGTTTTACTACATTCTGCAACATATCAAATTTTAGTTTTGGACCAGACTTCCCCTATAGGTAGTGTGGTGAGATTTTACAATGTTGTACGAATTCCTAAACTGACAACTAAATATGTTGCTTTTGTTTCCTTGCATCATTGTTAACTCCTCCGGTCAAGGGAAAGCGCTTTTTTCCAGAGAAAAATCATAAGAGAAATACAAGTTTTGTAAATAATCAGGGGAAATTTGTGCTTGTTAGACAAAATCAGGGGTTTTTTAATAAGTCTGTATGTGCTCTGTATTGCGCTCAGAGAACGGAACTTAACACTGACTTTCTCGAGAGAAGTCGGATCGGTAAGGTTGATTTTCCACCTAGAGTTATGCTATGAATACAATTCAGGGAGGAATCCATATATCGCCTTCAAATTGCCCAAATTGTATTAAAGTCATTCAAAGTCACCATTGTAATGATTCGCTTAAATTTTCGCAATGTAGCAATATATTTATAGAACTTAAATTTTTTCGCAGTAGCAATGGCCATTGAATAAGTCTAAACCTGAAAAATCAATTTGGGGAATCGATCCTTTCTTAATTTACTACATTTGTACTTGGTTGTACTTCCAAATGATTGCAAGAATAAAATTATTGGTAACCAAAGCTACACATTTGATCCAAGGGCAGCACCAGCCACCAAGGTCGTCGCATAGATGATGCTTCCGGGGGGGGGGGCACGATATGAAAGTTTTCCTACGATGTGGGCGTGACATTGAAGCACTGGACTGGGTTTTTTATTTTGTAGCCGACACCCTTCTATGCGCTTCTAACATTTCCGACAACGTTTGCAGTATGTCACAAAAAGCCGCATTACTCAGTGAGAGGTTATAGGAGTTGTCAACAAAACGCAGGTTATACGTAACTTTCAAGTGGGATGAGATATTTCATTGAAATCTGATAAATTCTCTGCTACATCACTAGACTTAGCCAATCGGCAAGAAATAAACAAAATCTGAAATATTGGGCTACATGGTGGTCCTATTTCATGTATAGTGACCCATGAATTACATATATGAAATAAAAAATGAAGTGATATAGTTTGCCATCTAGTCCTTCGCTATGCTACTTTTTTATAATTTGTATATCTTCTCAGGTTCGAATGGAGATGGGCCCTCAATCGTATTTATTGGAGGAGGATGAATATCTCTGGGCAAAAGAACTTCCCGTGATTGTGGAAGTCATGCTGAGGTTGGTTGAACAAATTCTTTTGAAAATACCTCTCAACCTCTTCAGACTTATCAAAGTCAACTTTCTCATTTCTACATGCCCTTAAAGTAGAGTAATATATGTGGTGCAAGCTTGACCTAATGTGGTTTTCTCGCAGATCTGGTGGATGCCATGGTGAAGGTGAAATAAGGAAATTGGCATACTTTGAATCATCAATTGAGCCAGAAATAGCTGCTGGTAGGGTAGGTAGCTAAATTTGATAGCATTGAAGTTTCATAGCTCTAGTACCAAATATATTATTTACAATGTATTTTACAATACGTCTTTCTAATCGCGATTAATGGGCCATTTTCGTTGTGGATATATATTTATCTCGGAAATAGTTTTAGCAAAATTGATCACATATTGAGTGCTGTATAGAATTTTTTGCTGAGAAGAAACTTATTGCCGTAAGAGCTTTATTTATGCATTACAAATCAGTTAATTCAAGTATGATGATTTGCTGTCTTACTTGTTTTACTGGATCTGCAGTTTAGCACTATCACTGATTTGCTTTCTAGAGGAACAAGAGCCGTGTTGTGAAGTATAGATGTCCTCCAAACTCAGCTGTACAGGTATTTAATAGCCACAGAAGTTTCATTAGCTAACTTAAGTTATATCATTCTCCCTCATAATCTTGGACCTTTTTCAAAACGTTTGAGCAATTCTTGTTACTGATGGAAGTGATGAGGGTGATTATGATGATACAATGTTTGTTTTGATTATCGTTTCTTTCAATGCTTTTGCTACAGCGATGGCTGTACAAGTATTAGATCTAGTTAACAAACCATGCAGCGTCATAGTTAATGTTACATGGCTCATAAGAATAGAATGATGCATCAGGACAAATTAAACATGGGTATAACGTGGATATAAATGAATCCCACCTTCGAGTATTTCTAAAAGATTTAATTGGGGGTCATGGATTATTTGTCTTTCTTTCAGGTCTACAATCATAGAATGCAAACTTCTCGTGTCATCTTTGGTCCCGATCTTGTATGGAAGTTATCTTTTATATCATTTATGAGCTTCATTGGTCTTTTGTCCATTATTTGAGAATTTTTTGTTCTAGTAATGATGAAACGAAATAATAAATTGCTTGATATACTTATAAATTAGACTTAGCTCTGGTAGAAAGCACACTTTTCTCTTTCTTTTAGGTTGTTCTTGGTCCTCATGAAAACTTCAACGTTCTGAGTCTAAGTGGTACGTTTACAATTAGTTCATTTACAAAGTTTTGCACATGCTATCTAATCCATTCTTTCATCTCCTTTGTAGATATAAATACACACACACACACACACACACACACACACACACACACACACACACACACACACACACACACACACACACACACACACACACACACACACACACACAGACACACACACACACACACACACACACACACACACACACACACACACACACACACACACACACACTTCAGCTCAAGAAGCTTATCACCAATGCACTGAGTCTTACAGAAATTCCACGTTAGTATGTAGCTACTTTATTTAAAGCTTATGTTCTTCCTGGATGCTTTCACTACGCTAGAAGATTGCTTGTGATTTGCATGATTATGCTACTATAGTGCATTCGATTTTTTTCAGCGGGAAAACCAAAGAAGAACAATGCACTTAAGTCATTGGCTGTTCTTCTTGGTCCTGACTTCATTACTGATATAATTGAGGTGTGTATAGCTGTTTTGAAACTTCATCGTTAACATTCTTATCATTTGTAGCAAAATAGTAAATTGGATTTATTGACTTTAGAACGCTTTTTGACTCATTCATTTCCTGCTTTTTGCCGATATGTTCTCTATCAGCCCCCACGTGTTATCTAGCACCTCTGTTAAACACTGTGGTAACCTTGCTAGAATTCCTTTTGCTTTACACGGGCATTGGGCATTAGTTGCACTTACTTCTACTTAGCTACTTCTCCTATTGTTGCCAAGCATAAGAAACCCCAATTTTATGTCCAATTGTATTTTGCTCATTTTAACTTGTAGTGCTTTGAATATTAGCTTTGTCTAGAATCTGTCGTCGTCGTCGTTGATACCCCTATCATAGTGAAAAATGTGTCGACTATTCATCCCGATGATTATTGTCAACATTGCTCTTCATTCATGATCGTGTATTTACATTTGCCAGTCTAACAGCTGTTTGGTAGAATGACTGGTAGTTGAACCAATTAACACGTTTTACAATGTTCAAGATTCAAGTTCTCTTTTCGCATCACAAAGACGACTTGCTATGACTTTTTGATGCTTTTTCCACATTCCGGCAGTTTACTGTGTCATTTCCTAGTAGTAGTCCACTCTTGCGTTGTCTTTTCTGTGAAAGAATTATAGTTCTACTTGGAAAAACGATCATTACGTATTTTGAATTATTTTAGCTATGTTTTTCTTTATTCAATAGTCAAGACGTATCATAAGTTTTGTGTTGATTTGACATCCTCTGCTTCTATTGTTTACATTTGATGATAATGGTGTAAGTTCGTTCACCTCTCAGCTCCACGTTTCCTGCATAGAAGCCAGTAAAGATGCTGAAGTTTATCTTATTCGCTCTTGTACTTTCTCTGAGATAGCGTTTGCATCTATGCGTAATATGGTCTTCCTTACCTTTTTTAGATTCTTTTCATTTCATTTTCATTTCATTTCAAATATTTAAGGAGGGACGCCTTTAACCCTTAAAGCTGATTTTTAAGTAGCCCTCCATCTAGATACATACAAATAGTAAGCAAGCATACTGATTAATTAGAAGCCCTTAAACGTCCTATTTACATAAATGTAAAGAGTAGATAAAAGATAACAGTAGCTGTAAAAGGTAGAAAGTAAAAGGTAAGTAGAAATTTGCCGTGATCAAATCTGTAGTTTAAAACTCTATAGAGAACGTGCTTGTTTAGCCTCTTTTGTAAGATTATTCCATAGTTTAGTATCGCGATATGAAAAGCATATTTGTCCACTTTGGGAGGAGCTCATTGGTGCCCTAAGGTCTGTTGCTATATTTCTCTGGTTCTGTGAGGTACACTCAGAGTTTCTTGAGAAAAGGCTACATAAGTATTGTGGTGCCTGATTATACAGAGACTTGAAGACCATGAGTTTCGAATCCCATGAGATACTTTCATCAATGGTCTTCCAGCCTAAACTATGAGAACTCATATTTCATTTCATTTCATATATATTTCATATATATATATATATATATATATATCATATATTTTGGGAGGGTCACCCTTCAGTAATGAAGCTGATTTTCAAGGGGCCCTCCGCTTAACTACTTACAATAAATTTAAAAGCAAAGATAAGGAAACGATATACATATATACTACATAAAACCGTATTAAAACTAATTGTTAAGATAAAAAAAAAGTAAAGTAAAAGACAAAAGTAAAAAATCCTAAGTAAAATGTTTATTAATAAGAAGCCTTTGCTTAAAAACTGAAAGGGAGGGTGCCTGTTTGACCTCAAAAGCAAGGTTATTCCATAGTTTGGCTCCGCAGCAGGAAAAACGTTTCTGACCATTCAAAGAAGTGTTCATTGGAAGCCTCAGATCCGTAGCAGTATTTCTCAAGTCTCGTGAGCTGCATTCAGAGTTTCTTTGAAAGAGGTTGCATATGTATTGAGGAGCCTGATTAATTAATGACAAGACTAACTGCTTTGATTCGAAAGAGATCAAGTCAGCTATAGTCATCCACCCTAAGCTCCTAATAAGTGGGCTACTAGGGGCATCAAAGGCGCTGTTTTCCCGTATTCTAGCAGCTCTATTCTGCAGTTTCTGCAGCTGTAAAATTGTGCTCGAGCCACAGCATATTTTGCCTCTATTTGTATCGAGGTCACCTTGATTGCCCTCCATTCCCTGAGGACGCCTTCAAAGAATTGATGCTAATTGCTACGCTAGGAGTGGAATTTAGTTTTAACAACCAGATGTATAAGCAATTAGATGGAGTGGCAATGGGTAGTCCTTTGGGGCCAGCTCTAGCAAATATTTTCGTGGGTTTTCATGAAAGTAGACTTTTCAATAACACCGTAAAACCAGGTGTCTACTTTCGTTATGTTGACGATACTTTTGTCATTTTCGGTTCGGAGCTGGAATGTGATCGTTTTCATGTAAACCTCAACCAACTACATCCAGCCCTAAAATTTACAGTAGAGAAGGAGCAAAACAACTCCTTGAATTTTCTAGATGTTTCGGTGGAGAAAGGGGGCACTGGATTTCTCACCAGCATTTACAGGAAGCCAACGTTTACTGGTCAATACATCCGTTGGAATTCCTTCAGCCCAAAAGCTAGGAAGATCAACCTAATCAAAACTTTAGTTCATAGGGCACTTATGATTTGCTCTAAAACTAAGTTAGATTCTGAGCTGGACACAATAAAACAACTTTTAATTGACAATGGATATCCAGAAGATGTCCTTGTTTCTTGTATTAAGGAAAAACTAGCCAACATTTCATCAGAAAAACGGTTTGGTCCTGAAAAGTGCCCGGTTTACCTGAAATTGCCCTGGATTTGAAATGTTTCATCAAAATTTGAAAACCAAATCAATAAAGTCATTACATCTTGTTTCTATGCTGTGAAGCCCCGTGCGGTTTATAATACGAGGGTCATGCTGCCATCTGCTAAAAAAGATAGCGTTCCTACCACCCAAAAAAGTTGCGTAGTTTACGAATTTTCGTGCCGATGTGAAGCTCGGTACGTAGGGCGCACTACGCAGAGGTTAGCAGATAGAATAAAACAACATGTACCCACGAGCATCAGGAGGAAAAAAACACACTACAACAAGAGAACAGCCGCCTCGTACGTGTAAAAACTCTAATTCTAAAATGAAAAGTGATTCGGCCATAGGACAACATCTTCTAACAAATCCAGAATGCGCCAAAACATATACAGACGATAATTTTCGGATCATTGGGCAAGCAAGATCGTCCTTTCATTTAGGTGTTTTGGAATCGGTTTACATCAAGACTCAAAACCCAGTCTTGTGTAAACAAAAAGAGTTCGTTTTTTCACTTGGACTCTTCAAGTAAACAATGGTGAATAGGTGCTGATTGGCCAATCATAGGGCCAAATAGACGCATTATTCATCATATCACGTACACCCGCATCTGGCTATACATTTCGGTTCACCTTTCGGTCGTTATCCGACGTTTCATACTCTGACGAGTGTCGGACGAAAAAAGCTTTCAGTATGCCAAAAGAATGTTTCCGCTTTTTCGTGCTATAGTGAAGTTCTGTAGTACCAACAGACTTTTCACGGATTACATTATAACCATAGAGTATTAGCAGGTATCTTCTAACAGATCCTTATCCATTAATATGACACGCGTCTTGTAGCTAATAGATGATATCTCCTTCATGTGTGAGGTACATACCTGCATCATCCTAGTGCTTGAAACTGATATTTGATTGGCTATTTGAGCTCTGCGCCTTCGTGCTACAAAGCCGGTTGAATACTGATTTAGCCTTCGTTAGGCTGATGTGTTTGTATTCTCTGAAATGGTTACTCCGGATACCTCGTTGTCAGATTCTGTACCTCTGATTGTTATGCAACTGCCAGCTGGTGATCTTGAGATGAAAAATTCGCCTCTTCATCCGCATAAGAATCCACCCTTATTCCAATGGAAGCTTCGTGATTTACACGCTACAGCAGACCCAAGCTTAGCTACAGAGAACGATCTTATTTTAGCCTTTTGCAGTGTGACCCCACCCCCACTTCGGACGAAGTGCGTAAATTTTCCCCACGATTTGTACATATGCGTAGAGAGCAATACCATTTGCTTTGTTAGCTTTATCGCTCAATGATACGAAGCAGAATCATTGGACAAAGTGCATATCATATCACTTTGATCTAATCCACATTCAATACACGTTGACACACTGTAGCAGTGGCAAAGGCAGCACTATCCATCCTTATGCAATGCAACTATATTTTGCTGCGAGCCTTTTATATACTATGCTTCGAAATTTCTCTCTGATATCTGTTCCGTTTTGTGATTCATAGTTGATTTTTGCAAGATATTTTGCTGCATACTTCAATTGATATGCGATTGTGATATGCGTTTTTTTGTTTCATGTCCTTTCCTATTCTTAAGGTTGAAACCTTGGACCACGCAAGACTTCGCATACAGTATGCTGCTAACATCAAATTTGAGGTACTGCTGATGTATTTAAGACTTTTTCAATGATTCCCCTTGTATTTCTTGCATGTAATTAGCATCATCCTTTGGACGAGATATTGCATTTTATTTCATTCTATCATTCACTTCTATTAATTTCATTTCACATCTTTAATGAAGGAAATTTTCAGGAGAACATTTCAGTGCTCCAAGGGATCATAAATCATTGGTTTCTCTTGTCTTCATTGTAGTTTCAGGTGTAATTCTCATTTATTTGTTAGTTTTTAGTTAAAGATTTGAATTGTAATATATTCACTGCTTGCTGCCAATATCAGTTTTGCACTTTTGTCCGTTCTCTTCCTTAGTATACTAAAGGCGATAAGTGCTCAGAGGCAAAGATTTTTGCTGTCCCAGACTACATTGGCTTTGTTTGTAATAGCAACGGTAATTTTCTTCTTCACTTAATCGATACGCCAACTTTATAAGAATTAGTTTTGGTTCTATACACGTTAGATTCTTACAATACTTTCAAGTTTTTTTATTAATTCTTTGTTCACATTTGCCATATAGTTAGAAATACTAAAATACTTTATAAGCCATTTTCTTTCTATTCTAGTTTTGATAGTATGCTCTCGAAAAAATGATTGTTATGATTGATCGAGTTATCACTACATCTAACGGTCATCCTGTTTGTTTTATTTTCCTGACCATCGCGTAATTCAAGGGAACTTATTGCTCATTTGAAATAGCATCTAAATCTTTACTATATTCTTAAAAGGCTATAACAGTGAATGCTCTTCTTGTTTGCTAGGAGAGTTGTGGCTTTCCAAACTCCATCTAATCATTTATTCTTCCCAGAATAGATTTGTTTTAGCAAGCTTCTCTCATTTTGCCAACAGCAAGTCGCATCAGAGGCAGAGTTGCTCGGACACCCTTTGATGAATTTCATAGGTATTCAGCAAGAATTGTGAAAGAGTCGATATTTGGCTTGAACAAAGATGGACAAATTCGGTCTTCCATGAAGTTCTCGGAGAACAATATGGTAAATATACAGAAATAAGTAGCCAGATGGAATGAGCCATATGTCACTAAGCAGCCATTATTTTTCTAACGGTCTATTTATTGAGTTCATAATTACAAATGGCTTGATGTTTCATATCAATGAATTAAAGATGATGGATATTTGTCTTAATGTACTTTTTGTTTGCAGAGCTCATTTAGTATCATAAGAGTTTTAATAGCCTGGAGATAAGCTCTTGGGTTTCTTGTTTTCTATTTTTGACCGACGACCGACTAATAATACTTACCTTATTACGTGAAATTAGCGTGAGTACTTCATCAACGTGGGGAAAAATTGGTGCGTTGAAATTCAGTGGTTTTTTTGTAAACCAAGAGTATCAGGAGGCAAAATATCAACAGTGTTTTTGTTAAAAAAGTGTATTTTGAGGCATACAATTGACGTGGATGTGACTGTGGCCTTGAGGAATAACACCATACATGTTCTGTTTTCCAAGTGGTGTAGCAGAACGGTTTGGGGCGCTTAGGACTATTTTGCCTGGGGATCTTTTCATCCTTAAAATCTTTCCTGAATCTAGACAAATTAGCAAATAAAGATTTTCATCGATGGGGAAAAGGTAGCAATAGGTAACCAGTTTGCTGGGGAATATGGACCTATTAAATGGCTTTTCATCAATACCTCCTAAGAAGTCTGTCCCTTGGAAACCTCTGAGGAGCCCCTTTAGGGCCTTGAAAGTGTAGGGGCTCTTAGGAGTTGCTTATGAGTTGCTCTAACCTCGACTTATGTCGGTTTCGCCATTGAGTTCTCAATGTATTTTTGTCAAGGACATTGTTTTTTCTTGAATGGTATTGTGTAATTGTTTCTCATTTGAACTTCAAGATTCTTTAGAGGCAAAAGAGATGGACGCAGCGGGGTTTAGACGAAAAATGGTGTAAATATAGGCGTGATACCTAGGTTATACACATTGTTCAATCAAATTTTTTGGATTTCAAAACTTAGGTGGATAGAAATTTGCACCGCAAACTTAACGAATCTTCAAATCAAAGTGCAATAAATCAATAAAAGTAGAAAAACAATACTTGAGAATTTATTTATATCTTGTCTTTTCTCCAAAAAACAATTCTATACTACCTTGTATTTTAGGAGATATTCTTATATTGTCAGTAGTTTAATGAATTTTTTCTATTTTTTTTATTTAGATTATAACCAATGTTGATATACAAAGTATTGAGCCAGTGGATCGCCAGATGCGAGATAGTTTGCTGAAATCAGTTCAACTTGCAATTGAAATTTCTACAAAGTAAGCTGTCATTGTTTACCATGATGCAGCTTTTTGTACATCTCCTTACTAGAACAATAAATATTGCTCTTTGTCTAGCTTTTGTTCCGGTGAGTACATATTTCATAGATTGATATGCAGGCCCACTGACTCCTTTCACTATTGGTTTTTTGCGTTTGTCTTTTCTATGTTTCAGTTGGTTTACATCAGATCCATTCTATGAAGTAGCTTGTTTTTTCACTTTTGTATCCAGTGTGTTTTTGCTGGACCTCTTAAATTCGAAAGTTGTTTTCCATAGTTTGCACCTTTTTGCCAGATGTATATTCATGGTCTTTTAAGATAATTTAGTTATTCATGAGATTTCCTTACATCAGTTGCCTTTTGTTAAAAGTATTTAATATAGTATTTTTCACAGGAAGCATTTTGACTTTGTAAGTTTTTCCTGCATTAATTTATCCCATAGATGTGATTCTATTGAATTCTACTATGAAGTAATGAAAGACTGTATAGAAAACATGAAAGTTTGAATTGTATCATGATGTGTTGAATATATTTTTGTCACATTACGTCCGTCTACCTCCATTCTTAGCTTTTTTACACAAAATGGTGATATTTTCAACTACATATTTGCAACCAAAGAAGTTATCTGGCATGAGAGCACTATCCAGCATCCGTCTCTATGAAGCTCTCTTTTGTCATGAATTTTTTTAATAAATCCCTTTTCTGTTTACCCCCCCCCTCCCCCCTGCAGTATAATACACCAAATGCTATATTAGAAAGAACGCTAGTAAATGGTCATAAATAGTCATACTAGTTTTAATATGTCCTATTTTAATTTCATGTACTTTAGAGTTGACAGTTGTCTACTTCTGGTTTAAACCTATTTATTATTGGTCTTGACATTCAAGAGCACTGGAAGAGCACCAGTTATAGGCACTATAAAGCTCATTCGTATTGACGTCTCTAAGGTAGCCCCTTTCTATTTAGACCCCCTGTAGAAGCTGGGCAATTCAAACCCCCTAGGGCTTATAAGAGCTTTTGCAATATGTACTATAGTCTTTCAAACTAATATTATGGTCAATAGTGTGATTAAAATTCTTTTTTGTCTTTCTTTAATGATCTGGGAGTATTAAACTCTACTTTTTGTCTTTCAGTTCAATTGAGCGATCGGCTGCACATGAAGCTGCAAGGAATGACCAAGTTGCATTGGGTTCCCTTGAGAGAAGCAAGCTGGATAATGAACAGGTGATCTTCCCACTTTCTGTTCCTCACTCTGATGGAACAAATGACTACCGAGTTCTCAGTTTTGTTGTCTTTTTTTCCAATTTCTTATTTAGAACGTAGACTGTAGTTCCAGTAGAATTCTTCTGGAAGTGGTTTTGGTGTGAATTATATGGGATCTGAAGCCTTCCTAGCCAATGAATTATGATTTTTGTAAGCATGCGGGAGTACATAAAACTTTTATGTCTTTTTACCTTTAGGAATGTTAGTGGCCTTGTATATTTTTTGTACTATCATATTTGCTTTACTAGGCTGCTGAAAAAGCACGTAAAGAGTTGTATGAGCTTCGGGCAGTTACTGCTGCAGTTGAGTCATCTGGACAAGCCAAGGCTGAAGCTGAGGTCTCTTACTACTTTATGCACCATAAAAGCTTCGTGGAGCCCTATGTGACTTGTTTAGTTCATAAGGTTCCAGAAGGGGGCTTGAAGAGAGTAGGGCTTGTTAGAGAGGGGCCTTATTAAAGCTTCACGATAGAAAATGTTATACGAAGTTTTCTATGCCTTTTCCCGTGATTCTACTTTGAATATTTACTAGTAGTAGCAGCTCCTAATTACAGGAGAAATTTTTAGAGAATGGAATTATCACGAATGTTTGCCTGATTAGAGGGACATATCATACAGAAAACTAATACAGAACTGGATTTAATAGTGCTCTTATTGTACATAGTTTCCTTTCTAGAGGACATTTTTATATCCTGATGATCTTTATTTATGGTAATGTGCTAATTCATATTCATAAAACTTCTAGTAGGAAGACGTCTCTTGTTTGCTATTTTTCCTTCATATATATACTAATAGCTTGACAAAAATTTTCAAGTGTTTTAGATAAGCACGGAACCGAAATTTGATATTTGTTCTATTTCACTTTGCAAGGCACGAGCTGAGCGTCAACTGATTGAAGGACAAAGTGAAATTGAAAGTATGTATCGTACTATTTTCTATCTGTAGGTGATTCTTATTTGATGCTTTCTATTGTGAAGACTCATAAAAACGTATAGATGATGTAGACCTCCTGCTTCTGTTTTCTGAAATTTATTAAGGTACATCATTTTCTAATTTTGATTAGAGTTTCTCCCACATATATTACTTAAATCGTTTTAGTTGGGGGTATTGCAAGAACGTTTGGTCGAAATTCTGCTTTAGATTAAGTTTTACATCTAGTCAAACTGAAGTAACTCAAGTAGACTTTGACTAAAGTAAACATAAATACTGTTCTGATGCATTGAGTCTTAACTAGAGAATTATTGCTCTTCAGTCGCACAGTTGAGATCTGAAGCGGAGGAAATTGAAGAAACGGCAAAATTGGCTTCCCTTACCGAGGTAAAAGCCTCTCTTCAGCCACTTCCTTAGCTATTCAGTTAGATCATATATAAGTACTTTCCAGTCTTGAGTTTTAGAAGAATTCTTTACTTTAGAGCAATTTGAGATGAAACTTATATTTTTGTAAGGAACTGCATCTTATTTTTAAAATTATTTATAAGACTTTTATGAGTTTAGTTACCAATATCTGTTAAGATTAAGTTATATCCTTAGTTGTACAGACCTTTCTCATAGTAGTTTGGTATTGATTTGAAGGTAAATTTCAGCTATGTTGTTAATATCATTGGCATGAGAATTATCAAGATGATTTAAGGCACTTAGTAAGTTCGTAATAAATTAGAACTAATTCCTCATTTTTTCTTGGAATTGTCATTACCACTGCAAATGATACAACCATGATTAATCGATTCAATTCAGTATATGAAGCCTCTTGACAATAATAAAACGTGTCATAGTGAAGATAAGAGGACTTTTTGAGTCTTTATCAACTTCCCACTGTTTTCATGTTACTATCCCTTTAAGTAGTTCTAATTTCTTTACTTCTTTCTAAGTTGTTTCCACTAAGTAAGTTCCGTTTGGTCGTTTATTAACAATATTGATATATATGTTCATAAGGCTGAATATGATCGGACTCTGAACAAATCTATGGATACATCACGAAAATCGATACTGTCGTAACCCGAAGTGGAAATATTAGATCATCTGATCAGACAATGGCAACTTTGTATAATTTTGAGTAGTACTTTGGTTCATATCAATGGAGTGTGTCATTCGCAACTGTAATGTATTATGCTGCTGCCCTTTTTATATACTGAATGTGATGAATGTCTTGTTCGCTACATAATTGTTAAGCCCTTGGTTTTTATATTAGAAATGCATGAAAATTGGTGCAGTAATATGTAAAAATTTTGTTCATTTCTAAAGCCCGGTGACCTTCAATTGCAAATTTTTGTATACACTAACTGTAGAGAATTTCGAAGTGAAAAATTTTCGAACTGTCATGTTTACGAAAGTTTTTTCAACTAAATTGCAAGTGAGACGAAAATTTGTCGAAATAGTTGTTTTGCTTTCGAGATTAAGAAACAAATGAAATAAGAAATCGACATTATGTACGCTTGCAATCTAGTTAATGCAAACAATACCTTTATCCTCAATCTCAATGTCATCATCACCAGCATCAACATCATCATCATCATCATCATCATCATTATCATCATTATCACCATTATCACCATTATCATCATTATCATCATTATCATCATTGTTATCATCATTATCATCATTATCACCATTATCATCATTATCATCATTATCATCATTATCATCATTATCATCATTGTTATCATCATTATCATCATTATCACCATTATCATCATTATCATCATTATCATCATTGTTATCATCATTATCATCATCATCACCATCGTCATTGTCGCTTCTTAAACTGAGTTCATTTTCATCATAGTTCGATAAAAAGAATAGTAATCGGAGAGATGACTTGACTCCAAAAACCCTCGTGAAAGTTACTACTTAGAGCACAGTATGCCCTGTTCTTATGATATTAGAAATCATCCAGAAATCATTTTTGTGTTTAAAGTCTGGCGAAATTTTGTCATGACGAAATTCTGAAAAATCATCCGAAATTGTTTTCGACAACCTCTTTCTGCCATAAATTTATACCATGATGCTTGTGACTGATGTAGTACTGAAGCTATTGTTTCATACCTTCTGTGGTGAAGTCATTGAGATATGCAACTGAAAGGCAACAACTTGTTTAATCAAACCATACTTGCTTCAGTTTCGACTCTGTAACTCTTTTACAGTTGCAAATGTTTTCATTGTATTATGATAAAGTTAGCTTTAATTTCTTCTTTGTTCTCTCCTGCTTGGCTTTGGTAAGTCCTTCCTTTTATTTCTATCTTTTTTCTAAGAACTTTCTCACAAAATATCATACTAAGTTCATCTATTTTGGTACTATTCGAACTCACTTTTCGATCCGAGACAACCTTCATTACCCCTTGCATTACCCCTTGTTGTTTTTTCAACCATCGCACAAATAGCGAGTTTTCTCACTGCATCTGCCAACCTTTTCTGGAACATTATGTAGGCAAGTACTGACAGTCTTGACGGGTTGTCTGTCAGTCACGAGCATATTTGATCTATTTTCAGTTTTTACAGTGTGCATTGGGTATCATAAATCTTGTATATATCGTGTTAATAAATATTTTATATGTTATTGCAATGCTATACTAAATCATAAAATTTGTAGAATGAATGTTGTTATAACTAGTATTTTATTTAGGGTACCTTTCCCAATCTACCACCTAGCCAATGATGCAGCGTTATTCGTGTAAATTATCCGCTCAAAGGTTTTTTTAGATCATTTTTCACGTTTTAGGCTAGAAATTCCGAGCTGAGTTATCAAAAAGATCTGAATGCCTTAGAAATAGAGAAAGCAAAGGCACTTGCAAAAGTTGAGGTGTGTATATTCTTCAATGTTTAAAGCAGTAGACAACGACAGTATCTGAGACTTTTTAGTAACTTAACTTGTGAGTTAAAACATTTAAGAAGCTGCAATTGCATGAGCTTATAGCTGGATTTTTCTTTTTTGCGCATCTTCCATAAAAGAAGGCTAACAGGAAGAAATGATATGATAATATGAGAAGTTAATTAAAGTTGAATATGCATAGTTAACCTCGGATGACAGAGTAAACCAATTATAATCAACAGTCTAAACATTATATGTGCGATAACAATTAACAATTAAGGTTAATTACACTTGACAGAGTTGCAGTTTTCACCATTCCTTAATTTGGTCTTAATTCTAAAAGAAGCTAAAGACTGGCAGGATTTTTTCTCATCGGATATGCTGTATTCCGCAGGATACTTCCTCTAAAAGGCATTCAATCTCAGCTGCTTAAAACAGTTCTTGTTTTAGGCAACTTTATTAGATCTTTCTCTTTGAGATCCTAAGTCTGGTTCCATCTCGTGAATATATCCCACATGAATGTTGGGTTTAGATGATTTAAAGAATTGTAGATCTCAGTCATCAGCTTCTGCAGGTCTCTTTTATGGACCGTCTTCTCATTGTTTCTTTGTCGTAACTCTTCAGATGATGCTTCATAATTATTGAAGAGTATACTTAGGGCAGTTTTATGAATTTTGTTTATCTCTATGCTCGCAATTTTCCTGCAGAACATCAATATTAGCGGGCAGTTGTTTACGCTTGACATTATGAAAGTATTATATAGCATTCTGGCTTTCTGGAAATCAAGTAGTCTTGTCACTTTGGAGAATGCACTTATATTTTTACTTGTTTTTTCACATAGGTGACTTTACATGATTCATAAACTTCAGCTCAGATTCAATAGTGATTGTTGGAAGTTTAACAGCATTTGTTGAACGCAGAATACTGATTTATTTCACTCACGGAAAATTTCCTTCATATTTGGAAGTTGCCACCGAAATGTAATCTGTTGTCTTTGAGCTTCTTTCGAGCTTCTCGGACCCTAGAAATGATAGTATTTCCTTGCTTGTACCTATAGTGATTTGTTTCCCAGCTTTTTATTGGAATTTTTTCGCATAAATGCACTTGGTATTAACTTTACTCCATGTACTTCTTCCCCATCATAGATGATTAAAGTTACCAAAATGATTGATTCGATTGGCTCTGATACTTTGAATAAGATTGCTATCTCTGGACCAGAGGCAAAAGTAAGTCTTGCTAATGCTTACTTTGAATCGTTTTGCATGCATGCTTCACCTATAAGAGTTCCTTAGAGAATTTTACGTAGTAAAGCATTTGTTATCAATCGCTTATAGGGCATTTCATGTCAATTTTGATGCCTGCTTAAAGTCATTGAAGTAAGTAGGTTCTAATTGAATGGGTGCCATTTGGCTGAACTGGATGGACTCAGCAGTTTTTATTTTATATTTGGTTAGCAGTTTCACAAGATAGCGATGAAAAGAATCGAGATGGTGTTGCGAATTCTTTCACAGATATTTTCAGGTTCCTCTTATCTTATAACAAATTATTCCATTGGATGCTGGAAAAATATTCCCCATGTGCTATGATATCTTTGCGGAATGAAAGTAAAAACTGGAACTATATATACGTAATATGCCTACAATGCGACATTTAGGAGCGTTATAATGTGATATTTTTTACTTGTATGTGAGAGAAAAGTCTATTATTGCTTGGTTTTGGATGGTAGGAGCATTGGATGAGGTTCTTAGTCAAAATGGAACCCTACCTTGCTTATCTGAAGTTTCTTCGCCACTTATTACTTTGATCATGCACTGAAGTGTCCCTACACATGACATAAGTCAAAAATTGAGGGTTGTTTCCGGCATTTCTAACGTCAAAAATTGGCATACATATTTTGTCATATACGAAACAAGATTTCTTCCCTCATCCTTGGTGTTTCTTAATATATTGTAAAACCCAGCCATAGTATAATTGTTTCTTAAGTGTTTCTTAAAATTCTTGAAATTTTCTATAGCAACAAGGCAACTATGAGGCGGGAAATTGAAGTTTTTGTTAAAAAACATTTGAGAGACGGATGTTATTTGTATCTTGTTTCCAGTTCAATTACAATTTTTCTCACAAAAACAGATTTTTCAAGTTTACATTTGAAACTCGACCTGCCTGGGTTTCTTAATTTTTGCCTGATTTGAATCTCGTGTTTCTTATATACTTGTTTCTTATAAAAAACGTGTATCCACACAATAACGGTTCATGCATTCCATTTGTCATAAATTCTGTCGTAATTAAACCTTGCTGGATAATTAAAGAAGACAGCCAAGGACAAAATGAATGCAGGAAGACTTAAGGATCTTTACAACACTTGCAGTCTAGCAGGTCATGCGTACAATTAACAACTCAACTTAGTATGATTGAAAGTACCTTTCTGATAATCTTGGATGTTGGCTATGGTATTGTATGGTATTAATGTCTAATTGTAGTTACTTGAGCAGATACACCAACATGCAAATATACTAGTTCTATTAGCAGCCATCATATTAGTAGACCAACATGAGGAAAACTCGTGAAAGTTCGAGAAAAATTCCACGTATGAGTTGAGCAATTTCATTAGAGCACAATTTGATAATAGATTAAAAACAGTTGTTCCGAAGTTGAATTAGTAGTGAATTCAGTGAACATAGGTTGGTTCCACTAACACATCGACACTGGGTAGGTGCGTTATTTTCAAACAGATCTTTGCTTGAATTCCGACAATTCAGATTACCTAGAATCTAAACAAGCATCGAAAAAGGTATTTCTACGATTTATTGTTTTCTTTTCGCATCATTCTCTGTGGATGTTATGTCTTTTCCATGCAAAATATTTTATTCTTATGCTTAGATCATTATTTGAATTTTTGCAGGTAAAGATGCTACAGTCGTTGAATATTCAAAACACATTGATTTCCGATGGGTCAACTCCAATCAATTTGTATCAAGGTAGCGGTGGACCATTTATGAGAGCTTAAGCCATTATAAGTACATGAAAACTATATACCATTTTTGTTTCCGATTTCGTTTTTTGTACTTTTTTCACCATGGCTAACAGGGTTAATTGTTGATTTTGACACATGTATGCATTGCATTATTAAATTGAAAGTATCGTGCACAATTAATCTTTTATATTACTTCCATAAACTCTTTTAGTTATACGTGTTATGTGTTGCACACTTAGAGTTATGGTTATTTCATTTCATTTTTAATTCTTTATACGTGGCGATATAAAGTAACAAACAGTTAAATAAGCGAACATTCTAAAGCAACGAACAAACAAGTAAGCGATTTTGAATGAATATTAACCCTCTGAGTCATAATGTAATGGAAACTTTCATTTCAGATCTACAAATACAGTAAAAAGTGTAAAAACTTAATCTACCCAGCCAACTCTCCAAAACTGGGCATTAACTGCATACTCATTCAGTTCTACAGATAAGTTTTGTAATGTCTCTAAATACTACCTATGAAAAGCTTTAAAGTTCAGGTGTCCAGTCTTTATTTCTACGACAAAATGTATGTAAGATGATCTTATACAGGTATTTATCATTTGCTTAGTAAGAAACAGAATTTAATTTTCTGGTAAGTTCAGATGCCATAAAAGTTCAAAAAGTTTTTGCTGTCTTCTTCTATGATTCCACAATCACCCATAGACACATTGATATAGTGGATTTTATCATAAGTCGACATTAAGTTTGCTTTTTGCGACTTGTATTTTTCGCGTTTTGTTTACTGTTTCCTTCCATATTTCTTTCAAAACCGATAGTAAGTTCTACGATAATGGCAGCGTTATGTTGAACATGAACAATATCAGGCTTTTCTTGATCTCTTGTAACAATGCATGGAGATGCGAAAGATGGTAGATCTGCATGTACATTGCAAAATCCTAGTCAATGCGTTCGCAATGCTTTTAAGGACTGAGTCATGTCTCCATGTATATCTTCCTTGGTCAAGAGAATTTTTACAACAGCAACAACATGACGTAGGGTTTGGTTGATGTGGCACGGATGACATTCCTTGCTCTCAGAGTGACCCACGTGAACAGGTTGGTCATATTTGGCAATGTATTGTTCAGGTATCTGATTGTAAAATTGTAAATGTTTTTCGGCCAGTTCTTTTGAACAGAAGTCCAAGCTCTTTTTGTACGTGTTAGAATGGAATCCCAAACATGACGAATTACGAGTCCCTGTACTGTGAGATCTTCTTTTATCTTTTTGGTGGTGTCGTTTTTGATGGATTTGACAACGTATAATAATATTAATAATAAAATAATAGTAATGATGATAGTAACTAACTAATTTACAGTTTATATAGAAATACTAAGTCAATTGCCACTAAGCTCATATTTTTCCAATCGTTCTTTTCATGAAAACCTGTCTTTGTGCTAAGCTAGCGTCCACATTAAAGCTTGTGTTTTGCGCATGCTTCATAAGGAGTCAGTAGTCCGCAAAACAATGATTTATGTTGCAAAACCAACTTTTGGCAATAAAATCGAGCGGAATAACAATCCTTCTCCGGACACTCTCCTTTGTTTGACTTAGCACCTTGACAGTTTCCCAAAAGAAAATTTAACCGTAGTTGGGTGGCCAGGGATTGAATTTATGTTGCAACAAGATATGATCTGTTAGTGCCACCACGCCACCTCGAGAATTGCGAACAGTTGAAAGACATTCTACGGACCAGTTCCATCATTGCTAGAAATCTGAATTTAGAAACTGTTCGTCTGAAGGGACCTAATGATAAACAAAATTGTGCTATTGTCGAATACCTTCAGACCAATAATACCGCTTGGTACAGCAAGCGCCAAGCACTTACATAACTTGCTGTGTAGCCAATTTTTGGCTATAGCCGGAGTGAAATTTAGAACACGTTCACATGTTTCGCTATTAGAAACGACTGCATTGGAGCTGCATTTAGTATTAGTTGTACTGAATACGAGCATTAGTTGGTACCAAACTGCATCCAGTAGGCGTTTTCCAAACAATGGAGCAGTTTTTGTGCATTCTTCATGTAAAAAATCAGAATTTCTACTAGCACTTGCCAATTTTACTGGCACAATCGAGAAGGTCTTATATAAAATTATGGAAAAAGGTGTTTTAACAATGAGTTTTTAATGAAGCATGTGTTAAGTGATCTTATAAGCTCCTCGTTGATAAGCCCCCCTCTAGAATAAGTCCCCACTCGAAAGTATAAAAAATAAGCTCCCAGGGGGATATATCGAAGTTATATCGAAGATTTAAGGTATTTTTCGTCACAACTACCTCCCTGCACCGAATTTGTCGTTCATGTCGGAAAGATCTTCCCTCGATGAATATTTTACATCAATTATGTGTACTATTTTTAAAACTTTGTACGTATTCAAATTTGAACTGTTAAGTGACGTCATGGGTGTGGTCCAAATAATGACTTGCAGCATAGTCCCCATTGTTAACTCTTTGGTATGGCACCACTGCTTGGGGTCATCGACATTCGAAGTTTCGAACTTTCGACTTCCCCTCCCCCCTGTACGCAAGCATACGCTTCTCTGAGAAACCCCTATGTGCGTATGTACTTTCGCAACAACCCTCCCCCCTGTTTTTGCCAATATGGTTCAACGTGGCTTGAACAAGAATTAAAACAAAGCTATTAGCAAAAATGTTGTTGTCAGTACTTTGTGCGCCAAGTTGTTTGATACACGCTTTTTCTATAAGACAGCCACTTTTTCTTCCATTGTTTTGTTATGTTTTGAACTTTTTTGGTTTAAAAGCTTAAAATGTTCTTAACATGTTCCTAACTTAAGTTCCTTGTTTTTAAAATGTGCACTGATTTCTCAGAAGAACGATAATTGCCCTGAAAAGGAGCCGCGGGTGAAATTTTAGCTCATGTCTGTGAATTCACCTTGCGTCCAATGAAATTGTTGGCAAGAAGCGCTTAACTGTAAATATTTGTAGCGTTTTCCTGGTCTTCTTTTTGCATTTTACTCTTTTTATCTTATTTTTTGAAAGAAAGTTATGAAGCCTTGTCATGTTCTTAGTTTTGTGGCATTTGAAGCCTTATGTTCTTATGTGGTTTGTCCTTATAAAAAGACGTTTAGAACGTACGCACAAAGGGCTGACATATTTTTTGCATTTGCAAGATATAATTTTCAGTATATAATCAGGCGCAGGATTCTTGTTTACTCATTCCACTTTTGACTCATTTGCTGATTTGATTCACTAGCCATAGCCATCTGGTGAAGGAATGTCAGGACATACCTCTGGGCTTGTTTGATAATGAAGATGACTTATGCAACTGGCTTAAAGTACTGAAGAAACCCATCTTCTGTGCGAGGAATCTGGGGCTGGGGGCTCAGGAATTTTCCTTCTATGGTACATATCTTATCAGCAATGTGCCTAGACAATGTCGCTTGGGGGGGAGGGGGGGCGTCCGAAAGAAGTGACCAACTGTTTCATTTTCGACCAATGTTATTTTCCAGAACACAAGGAAACAATGATGACGTTTGCTAGTAATAGCAAAGGGGTTGACTTTGACCAACTATGACCAAAGAATAAATCAGTGAATGTTGGAATTTTGTCTAATTCACACAGAGTTTTATGCTGCATGAAAAACTTTTTACAACATTTCACTAGACATGTCTCTAGATAAGGTTAGGCGAGTACGAGCATGGTGCCCGTCCGCCTCGTATGGGCAGGCACTCCAAGCAGCGAGACGGAGAAGAAATGTGCTAGATGCAGGATAGTGCCCGTTGACTTCTTTACAGCAGGGGAGTGTACTGCCTGCCTGTCATCGTGAGATATAATCTCACGGTTTATGTAGTTAAGACGGGGTTTGGACTTGATCTTGTGCATGTGTACCATGTTGTCAACATTATAAAACATATTTAATAAAGGTACACATGGAAAGTTCTTTCTTGATGTAACTCAAGTCATATCCGTCTTATACCAATATGATAGTACTGTCTCGACTATTAAGATGTTGAAATAGTAAAAAATAAAACATCACTTCAATGAAACACCCATTTAAAGGAGGGGCACGTTGTTATATAAAAGTGAATAAGAGATTTCATTTTCATTTCATTTTCTCATTTTCATATAATTCAAGGAGGGTGGCCCTTCAGCTAACGCTGGTTTTCAAGGGGCCCTCCATATAAATTACAATATAATGTTTAAAAATAGACATAAATAGGTTACAAGTAAATAATTAAAAATAATTAAAATACCTTTAAATTCAAAGACATTTACGAATTAGTAATTAAAAATTCCTTACAAAAAACAAAAGATTCCTAATGTTCCTTTAAATGTCTTTCTTTAAAAATATTCAGGGAAGATGCCTGCTTAATTTCAGGTTGAAGGGCATTTTGTTTTTTCACTTTTATCTCCCTCTTTGTAAATGGGTGCTACCCTAGCAATTTTCCATATGTCGGGAAAGATGCTCGCCTCCAGGGACGTATTAGAAAGCATAGCCATGGAATTTTCGAAGAATGGTAGGGCTAGTTTTAGGAAGTAACTTGAAATAGTGTCAATTCCAAAGCTCTTCGAATTAGTGGATTTGGCAATGGCTTCCCTTATGTCCTTGCAAGTAATAGATTTGAATCTGAATTTTGGAGCTGAGCTCTTTATTTGATATTTTCCTGATAATAATTGGTTCACAGTTTTTTTTCAATATTCTTAGCAAGATTGGTACCTATGGTGCAAAAGTAGTCATTCAATAACATTACCAATTTCACTTTTGCTAGAGATTTCCTGACCACAGTTCTTGATATAATCAATATTTGTAGATTTGGATTTTTTATTAATAATTTCATTTATCGCTCTCCAAGAACTTTTAATATCCCCTTTGCACGCCGTGATCTTGTCGTTGTAATATTTTCTCTTAAGCTCGTTGTTAAGAGAATTACTTGCATTACGAGCTTTTCTATATGACCTCATCAAAGCAGAAGATTGAGATTTAACAGCATTCTTTTTAAGTCTATCCCTGGTCCGCATTAGTTTTTTAAGTTCTTCATTAATCCAGTGGGAACATTTCTCAGACACACGAATTCGGCTTAATGGGGTATGTTTCTCAATTATTAGACAGAATAGATTTGTCCACTCACAGACTGAGTAATTCACGTTATCAGTTTTACTTACAATATGCTCCCAGCAAATATTAGATATATCGGGTAAGAAAGCATCTTGGTTGAAATTTTTCATTTTACGGGCTTTTATTGCCTTGTGATCCCAGCAATAGCACCATTGAAGTTCCGAATGCAATAGACCATGTAATGGTCACTCATACTGACTTCATATACTCCTGATTCAATAATATTTGAGTTACAGCTAGTTGCAATATGGTCAATAATAGTAGAAGAGCTAGAGGTAGCCCTGGTTGGGTCTTCTATAAGCTGTTTTAAACCATAGATGTTATATATATTTGACAGGAGTTTAGGATTGTTGTCGGTTAAATGATCTTTTTCTTTATTGCCAAAATCACAATTGGTATCCCCAAGAAGGATAAATTCTTTACTTTCTTTATCCAAGTAGGAGACTATTTTCTCCATCTTTTCAAAAGTTTCAAATGTATCACTTGGCGGCCTGTACCAAGCTAGAACAAGAACAGATTTTGCTTTAGGGGGCTCTACTTCAATACAAATTAATCCCAGCCCATTTGGTGATAAATCATTTCTATGCTTAAACCTTCCACTATAAAAGATTCCTACAGATTCTAAATCTCTTTCGTTGAAAAGTGCGATTCTCTGAAAGATTTTACGGGATTTCCCTTTAATTGATATACCTCTCAATTAAAGCAAACAAACAACCTTTGAAATTGGTTCTTTTTCGAAGAACTTATTTATCTGCGCCTCCATACCGACGCATAATTTAGAGGTAAAACTGAACTTTATGGATACGCTCCACAAGAAAAACTGAAGTGTCCAACCTATTCCACTGTAACTAGTATTCCAACTGGAATATTTTGAGTAATATTTTCAAATACTCACAACTTTTGAGAGTTTGACACAGCAACACTTTCTTTGTCTGTGCCTCCACAGTGATGCATAATTTAGAGGAAAAAATCGCACGAGTACGCCCCACAAGAGAAACTGAAAGTCCAACTAGTAGTACAACAGGAATGTTATATAAGCCATGTTTTGAAATGTCCGTAACTTTTGCTTCTCGTCTATGGATAAATGATGACGCATAAGTTAACCGTTTTGGGCATGAGTACGCAGTTAGCAAGCCCCTTTTTCAATACGCTCATCTTGCCTCTTATTGGCTTTTTTCTGAATTAACAAAAGTTGATTGGCTGTATAGTAAGAATTTGGGATACACCCAAAAGAGATTCAGTAGAATGTAAGCAATAGATCGCTTCAAGGTGGATCAACAAATATTCGCGGGATTGGCCTCAGAAGTCCGGAAAATGGCAACAACTACAGAAACAGATTTCAAAGTAGAGGCACAAAGAATCAAATGGGATCCAAAATCAGTTGAGATAAGAACGCGGAGCGTTGAGAAAACTTTGGAACCTTTAGTCCACCAGGTTAGTGCTTATGTTTTATTTTAGGCCTGTAGGCTTGTTTTGTCTATATGAAAAATTGTACTAAAATAATATTAAGAAATTTGATTGCTTCTAGAGCCGTACTCATGGTAGAGTGCTAGTTCAAGTAACTTTTTGTGCATATAGACAATACGGCAGTAGACACCAGTTGCTTAGTGATTTTATTCCAGTCATCGAGCCTTTATTTACAGACCTTTGCATATAGATTAAAACGATATTATTTAGAAATTATTTGTTAATGGCAAATCTACACTTTTAAGCTTTTGTGGAGAATCTATAGTTATATAGTGATATCTACTGATATATTGTTACATTTACTTTTTCCCCTCTTGATGTAGAGAGTTGTGTTCATTCTGTTCACTTTCCTATCACTTGTCTATTCACTTTCTTATACCTGGCATGTATCATATCGATCTTATTTATGTGTCTCATTATCTAATTTTACCTCTAAAGTGTATATGAATATTTCCAAAGAGCTTATTCCATGATAGTTCATTGTTTTTTTTTATCTTATATGTTTGCTTTTACTGTCATTTGTTTTATGGAAGCTTAGTGTTTCCATATTTTTTGTATGGGATTAGTATGCTGGACTGCACTTGACATATATGATATTAGTTTAAGGGACAGATTGCTTTGAACAAGTTCAGCAAAGATGGAATACCACAGTTAGGCATGGGAGAAATTCTTTGTGTTCTGAAAAATCTTCAATTTGAGAAACTGGTGATGTTCTGAAAGTGATTACCTTAGTTGTCATAAACCCAAGTTCTTATCATTGGAATGTTTAATTTTTCAAGATAGGGTCACCATGCAAATTAACACAGGAGTAAAAATAGGAGTTCTGGACAAATTGAGAATCAAAATAATCTTAGTTATTCATGTGGAGGCCCAGTTTGTTCAAATTATGCCCTTCCTGTACAGGGATACAGAGCTTTTTTGTGAAAAAGCTGATGTGTTGCCAGGTCAATCACTCTGAAACAAATATTAGCACAAAGTTTCTGTCATTATATCAAGATCAAATGCTGTTTTTGTTGTTATATAAATCAAAACTAAATCATGGATGGTCACAAGAGGAAAAACTGAAGATCAAAGGTGCAGAGTATGACATGAACAAAATGAGACTGTTGAGTACCTAGCTGTCAGCTGCAAAGTCTTGGCGAATATAGAAACTTAGCAAGATATGACAGATCAGTGATGAAACAGTTACATGGGCAACTATAATTGTGTGTATAATTATTTTAATTTGATTACACAATACTAGCTAACAAAATATATACCTGATTACATACATATATACATGGTTAACTAATCCAAATTGAATACCATTAAAATAAATAAAAAGGTTTATATCTTCTATACATACCAAAAGTAAAACAAGAACAAAACATCAACAGGTGCTATGGTCTATTTGTGGTATTATTTTTGACAGGCAGGCACCAACTAGCACTGCATCTACAACATGGTCCATCCCAGCTTTTTATTAGTCGTAAGGGAACATGAAGTGATTAGGCCTGATACCATATGGTATAAGGAACTATATGGTCATGGAACAATGTTGGAAAATGATAGAGCAAAACTTGCTTTGGATTTTGAGTTTCACTTACCAAAAACTTGAAGTCAAACAAATTTGGATGTGTAACATTGTGTGCCTGCAGGAAAAATTTCTAGAAGCATAATGAACTGAAAGTTGACAGAATATATACATCTGGCTTTCAAGATGAGTGAAGGACACCTGGGATAAAGAATTAAGATCCTGCCTGTGATAATTAGTGCCCTCAGTGGTGGGTTGAAGAAAGCTTTGTGTGATTATCAAACTTTTTAATAAAATTGAGAACTAGCCATAAAAACTGTGGCAGAAATACAAAAAACAATACTGGTAGACAGTGGGGCATCTATATGGAAAGTGCTTTCAGGACTGGTCCAAAGTTAACTAGAATGCAGCTGATTTAGACTAGACTTTCTTGTGAAGTTTTCTGATTGTATATTATGTTGTACTTTAGTAACTAATGAATATTGGTAGTTGTATATATTTTATGGTTCCATTGTAGCTTTTAATGTAATAATGGTAGTAATTGTTGTAGTTTTAGTGTATTGTTGTGGTTTGTTTACTTCTATTGTTCTCAGCTTCTCTTTCCTATTGTTTTCAACCCTTTCAATCACTCTGAACTTTCACTCTCTGTTACAAAAGATTTTCCTCCTGTAGTCAATTCTTAGGTGTGATTCTTTTATCTCTTTAAACTCGTAAATACTCATGCTCTCTCTTCTCTCGCACTTCTCATCGTCATGTCTCTTAGTTAATCATGTTGTGTTTCTCTCATATTAATCTAATTACAACAGTAACAATATTGATATTTTATTATCATAGATTTAATTCTGCATATACTCTTGGAATGAATGCTAAGCATACATTTGGAATTAATCATACATGTACTTTTAGAATTAGTTCTGTAGTATCCCAGGTTGTAGTATCAGTAAGAATTTGGTGCTAGCACAGAATGTTGCGGGAGTGTTGTGATGAGGGGAATGACTGGTCATCAGACACAGGTTAGGCATATTGCCAAGCAATTCATGAAGAGCATGCTCAAAAAGGTAGCAGAACTTGTTTGTCAGCTGTTAGTGGTGTCTGCCTCCCATATGTACATATGTCATGTAGCAGTGCTAAGTATCAACAGGCTGAAGAACAGGAGAGCTCCACACTCCAAGTGCTAACAGGTAGCAGCAATCACAGCCAACCATATAGTAGATATAGCTCAAGATATGATCTAGATTGACTACAAAGATAATCCCCACTGCTAGCACAGCTGGACCAAGGTAGTCCTCCTAGTATAAACAGACTTAATTTTTCCTATGTTGTTGGAAAGCTTCAAGAGGAGGGATATTGGAAAGAATTTAGTTTCCAACATTGCTACTACAAATGTGACGGTCTTAAAGACTAGTAGAGACACTGTGCTTTCAAAACATAGAGGTCACCACCTAATGGTGGTTTTAATACTAGGTTTGATGTTATGGATCTTTGGGAAAAGAGCAGCTATTTGAGGAACTTGAAGTAGTTTTGTGAGAAGCATATATAGAAATTAAATTTCAAGTTATGAAGAACTGCTATGGCAGCCTTATTTGAGCATACATTCCTGAAAGCACTACTCCTAAGATAGTAAGCACAAAGCTCATATATCTTTATTCAAGTTTTGTTTGAATCAATACTTAATTACATTCAGGATGCTCTGGTCTTGGAGAAAAATGAAGAAATAATAAATACGTGAAAAGTCTGTTGGTACTACAGAACTTCACTACAGCACGAAAAAGCGGTACCATGTTTTAGACATACTGAAAAGCTTATTTTCGTCCGACACTCGTCAGAGTATGAAACGTCGGATAGCGACCGAAAGGTGAACCGAAATTATAGCCAGATGCGGGTACACGTGATATGGTGAACTGGACACATTATTCATCATATCACGTGTACCCGCATCTGGCTATAAATTTCGGTTCACCTTTCGGTCGCTATCCGACGTTTCATACTCTGACGAGTGTCGGACGAAAATAAGCTTTTCAGTATGTCTAAAACATGGTACCGCTTTTTCGTGCTGTAGTGAAATAGTAAATAAGCCAAAAACAGTGAAAAAGCAACTATTAATGTAAAGATCCTTCATGTTCACATTCACATGTTGGTTTGAATGATGAACAATGTTCTGTTGTGGAGATTTTACATGCCATGCAAAAAACATCAGATACTGTCGAAATTCTAATGTATTTGAAGCAACATATTGCCACTAGTGGCCCTCTTATAAAGACTTCTGCTGACTCTGTGATTTCAGATGGAACAAACTATGCTACAGTTGGCATGACAAATACTATTCTAACAATATTTGAGCTTCAGTCTATCACTATCCCATGACTGCGATTGCGAGTAGGTTTTATTGGTAAAGATTCAGTTGATTTAAGTGGTCCATGGTCAGAGTGGATTTTTTTACTCAACAGAAAGATTGTGGTTTGAGTGCCCTCCTTGCAAGAGATTACTTTTAGTTTCAACAAAATTTTTGTAATTGCCTTGTTCCCTTCAGAATGGGCAAATTCTTACAAAATTTGCAAGTCTCAAGGTATGCCAAGTGCATCAAAGAATTCCACTCTGATCTAGGAAAGTACTGAGAACTTGTAGGCTTGTTGCACCTTATGAGGAGACATTGTTACAGGTACTAAAGCTAAAGATGGCAGAAGATGGATCTAAATGCTTTTCAGTTGGAGAATCAATCTACAGTTTATTTGTTAGATATATCAGAGAAGTTATAGCAAACACTGGAGTTTTTGTGCGGAAACATTACTTTATACCATGTCCTACAATTTGTCGCAGGAGCCACTGAAGAACCGGTAGCAGATTTTTCTTCCTGGTAGCAGAAGCAAAAATTCAAAGTTTCCTTCAACTGCAAAGTATATGTCCAGCTGCTTGCTCCACTTAATACGGTATATTAAGTACAATATTTAAAGTATTTTGCTGCAGATCTGTTCGAAATTTCCGGTGAGGAATGCATTGAATATTTCCTGGCAGCGCCGTTCCCGGCGTTACGAGCCATTTTCAAGCCCCGGGGGGAAAGTAGACTGCGAAAATCTGGGCCGAAGCTCCGAGGAACAGTTTTAACGACCACACTCTAAAAATTCCATTATTTAACATTACTGGGGGGGGGGCAAAGGCCCCCTCGCTCCCTTTAGTATACTCCACTGCGACTGTTATATCTATCCTTTAATGTTGCCTACTACCTTTGCTGATTTACAGTTGTTTGGAAATCTCCCTTCAAGAAAGTTGGAGTTTGCAAGAATGGTGCAACGATGTAAAGGCAGCCTTTTAGCAACCTTGCACTACTGTTATCTACTAGGCCATCCCAAAGCTCTTCCGAACTGATCGGAGGGAGGGGGGTTGGTGAATTAAAATTAATTCGGATATATGGGAGTAGGCGTTTAAGCAATCCGGACGTCCAGGTTTTCAAAATTTTGAAATAAGATATTTCTATTCAAGTTAAACTGCAGAACTATTGCAGAGGACAAATCAGGAGGATATAGGCTAGTAGTAATACGTGACACATCGCCTGTTATGGACGTTGCATCTGTTATCTGTTTTTTGTAAGCTATGTCCAGGGGATGGATTTACCGGAGAATATAGGGGTTTGACTCTCCCTATTTTCTGCCGTTGGTCGATGAATTACTGTCTCTCGTATGTAGGTTTGGTAACACAGCTTCAAATGCTATGCAAAACTAGAAGCTCTCAAGATTCTTTATCCAGGATTTCCAACGTACACTTGCAAAAATTCATAGAGAGACCTGTAGCCAAGCCAAGGAGTGTTTGGAAAGGATACCCCCTCCTTCCACTTTTGAAGCTATGGTATGGTAGATTAGTCCATAAGTGGTATAAAGACTATAAAAGTTTACGGACGGATATATATCGACGCATGTCACAGTAGCCCCACATATCTTCTTTATTCAGAAAAGGCGTTTTCTTAACGTCTTAAACTTTTCTTGGGGCTTCGCCCCCGGACCTCCATTCTCGGACCTTTTTCTCTGTTTCATAATTGCCTGTGTTGCCACTGGATGAGATTAATATTGTTATTGATACTGAAATTAATATTGATAGACATGAATATGCTTTTTCTTAACTGTGAATAAGATCTCCTTGTTTATATGGCTTAGCCTAGGCAATAGAAAAGGGGTGTGGTCGAAACGGAATTCCTTCTACACCGCTTTTACACATCGTGATAGATCCGCACCTTTTTATGTCCAAGTTGAAGTGGCTGAAACAAAAAGAAAGCTCGTTATATTTGATCTGGTGGATGTATTAGGGTCTCTGAATACGGACAATACCAGACACTGGAGGCAGGGGAGTCTAGAAAGTCATCTTTTTGATGGACCTCCTTTTTGAATGGTCTCTATGTCATATTGTTTATTTGCTTGTAAGATTTTCTGTTGATATTTACGAAATCATATGTTACAGGATTTATGTAAAGACTATTTAATGCCTTTCGTGCGAAAGGCCCTCATACACCCTTTTTTCTCTTCTCAAAAGCTTTTGTGATTTTCTGGCCTATTATTGTAATATGTTTGTGTACTACTTTAGAAACTTCTATTGGGTTAGAAATAAATGTCTTTCTACTTTTTGACAAAAATACTTTGGGATTTAATGAAGCAGAATGTCAGAATCTTGGACGGTTGTGGACACTTATGATTTTAGTTCAGTGGGAAACAGATTAATGCAATCTGTATGATTTGATTTTACACGTTCCTTGATTGAAGTAATTTCAAGTCTCATTCTCCAATCATCTGCCAGCTTAGTAGGGCTGTTTTCTGTTCAATTCGAATTCTGCTACAACATGAAACTTAGACTCATGATGGACAGCTATAGACACGTAAACAGTGCAGTGGAACTGTTTAGGGAAGGACTTTTAATATAGGCTAGCGAGATGAGAGCCCAAAGCCCCCTCGTATTTATCTTACATAGCTAGTTAGCTGAATTATAATTCATGTAGATGACAGTCGCTCATCAGGAGCCTTATTGATTATAATTTTAAGACTGAGTAAAATCCATTTCTAGGCCTTTATGAAAAATTCAAAGTAGAATTTCTAGAGTAGCATTTCTAAGTTCTCAAGGAAATTGATTCCATAAGGTTGGCCCATGTATTGACTGCATTTTACATCAAATCGTACCGTGTTTTTCATATCCAAGCACCTTTAGTATCTTATAAACGGGGGGGGGGGGAGGGTTGGAATGAACGGGGATTAGACAAAATTTTGAAAATGAATAACCGGTTGTAATAACTGTTGGGTTGGAAAACTCTGAACATAATGTCTGATTGGTTGTAGAATGAGAAAAACGGCAATATTAGCAATTCAATGCGCATATCAGACTCAGAAATCCCAGCATCATTTAAAAGTCATCATTGAAATACCCATGAAAAAGGATGTATCTACAGCATTTTCATTGTCATTCATGCCCTGGTGCCTTACATTAATATGGGATGGGGTTTTAATAAGTTCCAGAGGGTCGGAAAAGTTCCAGCAATTAACACCCACCCCCTGTATTAGAGACCATAGTGTAAAGGTGGCCATGCCCCAATTGTCTCGTTTTGTACTGATTATTGGATGAATTTGATGAAAATTTCATTGAAGCCTATCTTGTAGTAAGATGCGTACTTTTCCCAGTAATAGTATCTTATAGTAAGTCAATTCTTTGAGCATTTTGGCTGTTGCTGATAATGACTGATTGAATTTTGATTGGTATCTCAAGGTGACTACTTTGGTAAACCACCAAAGGAAATCAAAATCAGGGAAATCAAAAAAGGCAACACAGTTGGCAAAAGAAATAGATGAAGCTACTGAGCGGCTTGTTGTTGTTGGTGAAAGTATTTCAAATGATTTCCCGGAGATCAGAGAACCAATGATTGAAGCATGCAAGGAAGCAAGATCTGCAGGTAACCATTATATGCATTTCAATATAAATCAGCACACACACACACACACACAACACACACACACACACACACACACACAAACACACACAAACAAACAAACAACCGCACACAAAATCACATATTAATTACTTAAATAGATTAATTTGGTTATCGAACGAAACCTTGTTTATTTTTTATTCATTCTTTTCCCATCTTACATTGTAATGTAGATAATGCTTTAGTCCTAAATTCGAACTTCACTGTTTGAACTTAGTGTTGTTGCTCTGGTTGAAAAAGACATGAAGGAGGAAAATAGTTCTTTACTTCGTCCCCTAACTTTTTCTATTTCATATTTTCGTTTTTTATCTGGAGGGGTGTTTTTGCCAAGCGTGACGCAACGCAAGGGGTCTTGGGAACAAACGTGACAGAGCGTGATGGTAGGAAGTGGGTGGCTCAAAACAGTCAGATTTAGCGTGAAGTAATTATTGAACAGCCCCATATCCCGTATATATATATATATATATATTTATATAAGACAATCTGGAGAGAATTATTAAAACACAATTAATTCACCGCTTTAATGACTACTTGTAAAGCTGTCAGGATCCAACTAAATAATATTAGCAGAGAACTAGAAAATCAATATTTTGTTGAGAAGATTGCCAGGGAAGAAGGAATTACCTAACTTGTAAACAATAGACTGACAAAGGTTAATTTCAGCTGCGTTTGTATAGATGGAAGCCAAATTTCAGATAACAGTAAAATCGCAGACTGTATGAATGACAATGTTTGCTCAATCGGCAAAGGCCTTGGAAGTGAAATACCAAACAAAGAAATTGACGAGGATTGCCACAAGACTCTTGTCTTGGCCCTCTCCTATTTCTCGTATGTTCAAATGATGTTCCGTGAGTTGTGAACCAAAACTATGTTGCTATGTGTGCTGATGATACTAATCTCTCATTTGGACTTTGAATGACACTCTGAGTTTAGATCTAGCTTCCCTTGACAATTGACTGATAAGAAATAAACTGTCACTTTATATCAAGAAAACTACAACTATGAAAATAGCTTCTCATAGGAAAAAATTCCATAATGTAGAGTGTGAGCTAGATCAAAAAAATAGGAGAAACGAGCCTCCTGATACTTCAAGATAATAAGTACCTTGGTGTTCAAGTAGATGAACAGCTATGAAAAAGCCATATTGACTTATTTTCGAAGAAGGTACCACGCGCTACACCAACCCATCTCGCCATCTGGAAAAGATATGTAACTTTCAGAAGGAAGACTAGTAATGAGTCATTCGTGTCCTTTTTTGTATATATATATATATATATATATATATATATATATATATATATATATATATATATATATATATATATATATATATATATATATATATATATATATATATATATATATATATATATATATATATATATATATATATATATATGAATGTATAAATGACTTGTTGTTCAGAACTGATGCCGTGTTGAATACACAAAACCAAGAGTGAGCATGAGGCCTGTGTAGTAGAACCACCAAGGTAGCCTTCACATGAATGGCAATGCTCATATGCTTTTAATATCTTATTTCTCAAAATCCATAGAATACGTTTTATTTTGTTGGGCAATTGCATACACAGGGATTTTGCTGAGCAATTTGTGTATTAGTAATATTAATCTGGCTTGTATTATCTAGGTGATACTATGAGGGCAGCTTCAAATGATTTTGCAGCAGATCCTTGCTCATCCAGCCGAAGAAATGTCATGATCAGAGCTGCCAGGGCTCTTCTTGCTGCTGTCACAAGGCTATTATGTGTCGCAGACATGGCAGATATTTACAGATTGATCGCTACATTAAAAATGGTAGGCTGCAATGGTTTCCATAGATAGTTGTATCATACATTTATTATCATGTACTATTGGTAGGAGAGACAGATTTATTTATTTACCTCTGATTAGAGAATGATAGCACAGTAGGGGAAACCAGGTGAAATCAGTTTGAGGATAGTTGATGAAACCAAGTGAGATCTGTAGAGGATAGTTGATGTAAATGTCTTTGATTGAATTAATGCTGAAATGTGGTCCAATATGATGTCTGGAATGAAGGTCCTAAATATCCCTGAATAATTTCTAATTAATTGATTTCTTATGTTGGTTGCCACCATTTTGTCAATAGAAGTCATTGCTGCCAGAGGTGGTAAAACCAGACCTATTCATTTTCTGAGACTTCTAACTATAACTTTGATCAAATTAGCATCCTAAGGAAATTATGAATATTTGTAAGAAGATATTTACAGCGATAAATATGAAATAAAGTATCTATTGAATTATATAATTTATGGAAAGTAAACTATCTATAGAAGATAAATAAAGTGTTGACAGAACTGTCTTGGTATCTACTTTTTGCTACTGACACCTATAGCAGCCCAGCATGGTTTACGTAGAGAGGAAGAAAATAATTGATATATCATAGGATGCATGGCGGTTGTAGAGAGAAACCTAAGTATAGACTGTTTTTGGTCACCTTTCTTCTTTGTTATTTCTATAGACTGCAGTAGATCTCCATAGTTTAAATGTCCATAGTTAAATCAAAGGTGCTTTTGCATTCCTTTAAAAACTCTTAGTTCGCATAAATCTTTTGGTTTGAAACTCTTAGTTCAGTTCTCCATATTTTACTTCTGCACACTCTTAAGACCTGTGGAACTCTCGCTGTTTTTTCCAACCCTCGTAGTATAATTCTCTGTAACTCAAGTTTCTTTTGCAAACTTATGATTTGTCCATCAAACATCTTTTTTAAAATATAAAATTTGTTTGAAAAACTGTTCCATTGATTTTAGTTGATAGTTTATTTCGTCAGTTACTTGTGCTGTTAATCTCTTGACAAGTGAAGATCACACTTGTTTTCAGTTTTCTTTTAACTTGTTATTTGACCAACATTTTTGAAGAAATTGTACTTTCTGTAAATTGAGAGTTCAAAGTTTTTTCCTTTGCACCGTTAGAGAGGTTCCAGCTTAGGACCATGTTGTAAAAGTGAAGGTGGCATCTCTTAAAAACAAAATAGTCAGTGGGACAGTCACCCCCTCGAATTTTTACGAGGAGAGGCACTGCCCTTCTTGTTTATTGTTCAAGTAGATCATTATTGCCAGCAGGAACACTTTTGTTCTATTTGTTGTAAGCATTGTGTATATCAATAAGATACCTTTAAGTACGATATTGACAGCTAGTTTCACTTCTGGGATGATATTGCATTATTTGTTGTTCAATTTTGTCCACAGGGTTTTCAGAATTTGTTGGTTTTTTATATGTAAGACTTTAATTGGTTAGTGTAAAAATAAATACATTTTAGTTTGGAAAGGAATAGATATCTTTGTTTTCATTTGATGTACCAATTATATTTTGTTAGTAGAAATGGACTCTTGACAGATATCGTTATCACTTTCAACATCTTCAATGCTGTTAACAGTTTCCTTTCAATAACGACAGTTGTCACCTGGTTTAAGACATGAATCACCCATGTTCCGTTTTAAGTTAACTTTCAAATATTGCTGATAGTTTGTAGGTCGTTGGCAACACTTAGCCAGATTTTCTCTCATATTTCTTTAAGTTTGATAAAAGCTGTATTTTTCATACTTTGTGAACTGGTGGCATTTGTGCACAAAGGAAAGATGGAAAATTGCGGTGGAAAACATTGTATAATTCATAGGAGTATCATCTTGCATGTTGGACAAGTGGTAAAGCATGCTGTAGAGCTACAATGGTGAAATGTACAAGATTCTAATTGAACACATTCAAGCTGATAATTAGATCGATTAGGTTTTAGAACGGGGTGGTCTTTTTGAGACCAGGGTCAGACTTGCGATAGGGGTCTGGCAACTCCAGAAACAGATTTTGGGACCACCCCTAAATATCATAGGAGAATCTGGGTAATACCCTTTTTGTAGCAAAGCTGAAATTAAATTATTGGTTTATTTTCTTACTTGGTTTTAGTGCAGTTAAGCCATTACAGTAATGATATATTATTGTTATCATGTGGATGTGGACATCCTGCTGCCAACTTTCCAGTATGAAATCAGCCAAGTCAGATTCTTAAATACGTTTGCATATCTGAAATGAGCAAATCTCAAAATATATTTCTTTCTTTTGACATCATGAAGAAATTTTATTTTCAGATAGTTGAATTGTTACCCCCTCTAGCTGCCCAATTCAAAGTTTTGAGAAACTTTAATAAGTGTTCATCAGATCCAGCCAGGGGCGGAAATGCAATATTTTTAGATGAGGTGTGCGTTCAAGGGACCTAGTTCTCACCACAAGGGACCGATTCTGCGAAATAGTTAACCCAGAAAAGAGATTGAGCAAGTACGTTTTACTCAAAAGTTATTGCCACCGGTTTTGGATGTGATAAACAGAGATACAATACTTACGGAGCCAGAGCAGGACCGACCTATTTCTATCAAATTGCGAACGGGACCGGCTGTTGAAATTATTGGAGAGTGTGACACCTCATATGCGCCCCTGAATCCAGCTACTACTAATCGCTAACGTACATTTGCAAATATATGACATTAGAATTCACGAATCTGCTGATCTCGAAAACAGGGGTTTTAGGAATTATGCAGCCTGTTTAGTTCAATGGAAGTTCTTGTAAATTCGTGTATTACTTTTATGCTGGATATAGACTTCTGCATGCTGCTCGCAGTGCTTGTCAGTATCAATACTTCGAAATGTTCCTGATCCATGATATTCCTCAATAGTTTTCAATCATTTTCAAAATTGAGAAGCTACACTCACCTTATCTTAAGCCACAATCAACATTTCCCACGCTAGTATACAAAGTAATGCGCATAGTATGCATTGCTAATAAGAGCAAAGTCTTAAAGCAATCTAAATTCTCAAGAAAAACATGGCATGCAGATGCAAATTTTGGTTTTGTTTGATGTATTGACAAATCTGATTGCGCCTGAAAAGTTTCGAGTGCCTTGTTATTGAAGATACCCTAGTTGCTTTGAATATTATGCTCTTCGGAAAGTAGTTTCACAAATAAAAACAGTAGGTTTGGAACATATTGAATCGATTGATAAAGTAAAAGGAAAACTTACCAATCTGGGAAGTGTAAGGGGAACAGTTTTGGAGTGCATAGACCTAGTGTAAATCTAGTTGAACCAATCAAAGGTCGCTGAATGAACCTGGTCGTCCTGTTTTGTCAGGCATCCGATTTGCTGAAAGGTTAACATAAAGTGACATGTCGATTTGCTATAAAAGCATTTGCTAGAAAGTAGTGTGTGAGGCACAAAGCTCTCATGAAGTGGATAAACATGCATCGATCACAAAAATCTCGTGGTAGCACCGTGTGCTAGATTTTGCTAGACCTTTCAGATGTTTCTAATTCATATCTTGATTGGACATCGACTCTACCCAAGCAATACCTGGCAGTGTTTCATTGTGGATAGTAGATTAAAAGTGGAGAGTATTTTTAGAAATTAGACAGCTAAGCTATGTTTATTTCCCGCTCATATAGCAAACAGTCTATCGTGTTTCATGTCATCGTTTGGTATGGAGTATTCCCTCTGGGAGTTATTTCACATTAGCATTCTCGTCCCAGTTTAGAAAGCAATGCACTTGTTGAAAGAATCTTTGTAGATTTGAAATCGAAGTTATTTCTCAGTTTTCTTTTTATCTTTAGAAGTTGTCTAATGGTTGCGTTGTCATTCTAGGTTGAGAAAAGGTTAAAGGAACTTGATGGTGCTGGTAATATTGATGATCTCCTTAAGTGCTTCAAGAACTATGGAGATGATTTGATGAAACTTGCGAAGCTCTCTGGTATCAGACAAGCTGTAAGTGAGCATTTAAAGACGTTTGTAAAGTTTTGATTTGGAGTGGTTTCCACTGCTAAAAATGCAATTGTACCTTAACATTAGATGCTGAAAGATTTATTATGTAAAAAGAGTATTATCATGTTGGTATATGTTTGTGCTAAAGGCATTGCAACAATCTACTTCATGAATTTCAAGGTATACTAGCAGGTTACATTAAGAATACATATAAAAGTGAAGATAATTTTTACCTTGTTATGTAGGACAATATATTTTGCTTGCATTGGAATGATGAGCTAGATCTAGCTTAGAGCAAGATGTTATTCAATTTTTACCCCGTTATCCTCAAAATTGCGTGAAAACTGAATGCAGATGAATCTCACTTTCTGATATTTGATGAGAAAAAAAATGGTGAAGCTACGTATTGGGGAGAGTGATGAAAAACATTGCTGGAAATAACGCTACATGCAAAGCTTAACTTCAGAGCTCCTGTGTAGTGGCTTTAAAAAAATGCAAACGAGAAGCTGTTTTTAGACATTGTAAATAACCAACTGTAACTCAAAAGAATTTGTGTTGAAGGCCTGTCATTATATCTAGTTAGTGGAGCTGTTGCAACTCACTTGCATTTGTAGTAAATTGAGGTACTAGTAGTGCCATTGAAAAGTAGTCGAACTTTTACTTGTAATTTTTTTGTTGCAAAGGATTTGAAAGATCCAAGAAAAAAAGATGAGATGGCAGCTGCAAGAGCAACTCTTAAGAAATCAAGTAGAATGCTATTAACAACTTCAAAGGTACATTTGTAGAGCTTGTTTTTGACTCATTTCGATAGATTGTCAGGATCATTTTTATTGTTAAGTTAAGAGAGCCACATTATTATTCACACGTGATCTTGGATGGCATGATGGGTAATTTATTATTTTCCTTTATGCTCTATCCTCTTACAAGTTTAGATTCTTTAAGGAAATCATTCACACCCAGAAGGGTCTGTGGACTTCTTCTCTAGAGATTTCGCTTGCGGTATGAGACCATTACATCATTAAAGTTGCATTGAGAATAGTGGAGTTACTGGAATTTCTGTTCAAAATATATATGGCTACCCTGTAGAGGTTTATTTTCTAATTTTTTAACTTCCTTTATGCAGCAATGTTTGGATATTGTTCTAAGATTGATGGTATTAACTATTTCTTTATTTTCATAGATTTGGCACTCTCTTTCAGTTTAAATTAGCTTATTAGTCGAGAAACTATGCTCTCGAAAACGACGTTTAACTTGCAAAATTTGCGGGCATTTCAAACCACGGCTCGGAATATTCTAGTTAGAAGAATATTTACGGCTAAGAACATTACAGTTGGGTTGGATTACTAGTTACGGCTTTACAGGTTGGACATTTCAAGACATCAGTCAAGACACTCCAATTGAATAACTAGTTATAGTGGAATAGGTTGGACACTTCAAGACATCAGTCAAGACACTCCAATTGAATAACTAGTTATAGTGGAACAGGTTGGACATTGCAAGACATCAGTCAAGACACTCCAATTGAATAACTAGTTATAGTGGAACAGGTTGGACATTGCAAGACATCAGTCAAGACACTCCAATTGAATAACTAGTTATAGTGGAACAGGTTGGACATTGCAAGACATCAGTCAAGACACTCCAATTGAATAACTAGTTATAGTGGAACAGGTTGGACATTGCAAGACATCAGTCAAGACACTCCAATTGAATAACTAGTTATAGTGGAACAGGTTGGACATTGCAAGACATCAGTCAAGACACTCCAATTGAATAACTAGTTATAGTGGAACAGGTTGGACATTGCAAGACATCAGTCAAGACACTCCAATTGAATAACTAGTTATAGTGGAACAGGTTGGACATTGCAAGACATCAGTCAAGACACTCCAATTGAATAACTAGTTATAGTGGAACAGGTTGGACATTGCAAGACATCAGTCAAGACACTCCAATTGAATAACTAGTTATAGTGGAACAGGTTGGACATTTCAAGACATCAGTCAAGACACTCCAATTGAATAACTAGTTATAGTGGAACAGGTTGGACATTGCAAGACATCAGTCAAGACACTCCAATTGAATAACTAGTTATAGTGGAACAGGTTGGACATTGCAAGACATCAGTCAAGACACTCCAATTGAATAACTAGTTATAGTGGAACAGGTTGGACATTTCAAGACATCAGTCAAGACACTCCAATTGAATAACTAGTTATAGTGGAACAGGTTGGACATTGCAAGACATCAGTCAAGACACTCCAATTGAATAACTAGTTATAGTGGAACAGGTTGGACATTTCAAGACATCAGTCAAGACACTCCAATTGAATAACTAGTTATAGTGGAACAGGTTGGACATTGCAAGACATCAGTCAAGACACTCCAATTGAATAACTAGTTATAGTGGAACAGGTTGGACATTTCAAGACATCAGTCAAGACACTCCAATTGAATAACTAGTTATAGTGGAACAGGTTGGACATTGCAAGACATCAGTCAAGACACTCCAATTGAATAACTAGTTATAGTGGAACAGGTTGGACATTGCAAGACATCAGTCAAGACACTCCAATTGAATAACTAGTTATAGTGGAACAGGTTGGACATTTCAAGACATCAGTCAAGACACTCCAATTGAATAACTAGTTATAGTGGAACAGGTTGGACATTGCAAGACATCAGTCAAGACACTCCAATTGAATAACTAGTTATAGTGGAACAGGTTGGACATTTCAAGACATCAGTCAAGACACTCCAATTGAATAACTAGTTATAGTGGAACAGGTTGGACATTGCAAGACATCAGTCAAGACACTCCAATTGAATAACTAGTTATAGTGGAACAGGTTGGACATTGCAAGACATCAGTCAAGACACTCCAATTGAATAACTAGTTATAGTGGAACAGGTTGGACATTTCAAGACATCAGTCAAGACACTCCAATTGAATAACTAGTTATAGTGGAACAGGTTGGACATTTCAAGACATCAGTCAAGACACTCCAATTGAATAACTAGTTATAGTGGAACAGGTTGGACATTGCAAGACATCAGTCAAGACACTCCAATTGAATAACTAGTTATAGTGGAACAGGTTGGACATTTCAAGACATCAGTCAAGACACTCCAATTGAATAACTAGTTATAGTGGAACAGGTTGGACATTGCAAGACATCAGTCAAGACACTCCAATTGAATAACTAGTTATAGTGGAACAGGTTGGACATTTCAAGACATCAGTCAAGACACTCCAATTGAATAACTAGTTATAGTGGAACAGGTTGGACATTGCAAGACATCAGTCAAGACACTCCAATTGAATAACTAGTTATAGTGGAACAGGTTGGACATTGCAAGACATCAGTCAAGACACTCCAATTGAATAACTAGTTATAGTGGAACAGGTTGGACATTTCAAGACATCAGTCAAGACACTCCAATTGAATAACTAGTTATAGTGGAACAGGTTGGACATTTCAAGACATCAGTCAAGACACTCCAATTGAATAACTAGTTATAGTGGAACAGGTTGGACATTGCAAGACATCAGTCAAGACACTCCAATTGAATAACTAGTTATAGTGGAACAGGTTGGACATTGCAAGACATCAGTCAAGACACTCCAATTGAATAACTAGTTATAGTGGAACAGGTTGGACATTTCAAGACATCAGTCAAGACACTCCAATTGAATAACTAGTTATAGTGGAACAGGTTGGACATTGCAAGACATCAGTCAAGACACTCCAATTGAATAACTAGTTATAGTGGAACAGGTTGGACATTTCAAGACATCAGTCAAGACACTCCAATTGAATAACTAGTTATAGTGGAACAGGTTGGACATTGCAAGACATCAGTCAAGACACTCCAATTGAATAACTAGTTATAGTGGAACAGGTTGGACATTGCAAGACATCAGTCAAGACACTCCAATTGAATAACTAGTTATAGTGGAACAGGTTGGACATTTCAAGACATCAGTCAAGACACTCCAATTGAATAACTAGTTATAGTGGAACAGGTTGGACATTGCAAGACATCAGTCAAGACACTCCAATTGAATAACTAGTTATAGTGGAACAGGTTGGACATTTCAAGACATCAGTCAAGACACTCCAATTGAATAACTAGTTATAGTGGAACAGGTTGGACATTGCAAGACATCAGTCAAGACACTCCAATTGAATAACTAGTTATAGTGGAACAGGTTGGACATTTCAAGACATCAGTCAAGACACTCCAATTGAATAACTAGTTATAGTGGAACAGGTTGGACATTGCAAGACATCAGTCAAGACACTCCAATTGAATAACTAGTTATAGTGGAACAGGTTGGACATTGCAAGACATCAGTCAAGACACTCCAATTGAATAACTAGTTATAGTGGAACAGGTTGGACATTTCAAGACATCAGTCAAGACACTCCAATTGAATAACTAGTTATAGTGGAACAGGTTGGACATTGCAAGACATCAGTCAAGACACTCCAATTGAATAACTAGTTATAGTGGAACAGGTTGGACATTTCAAGACATCAGTCAAGACACTCCAATTGAATAACTAGTTATAGTGGAACAGGTTGGACATTGCAAGACATCAGTCAAGACACTCCAATTGAATAACTAGTTATAGTGGAACAGGTTGGACATTGCAAGACATCAGTCAAGACACTCCAATTGAATAACTAGTTATAGTGGAACAGGTTGGACATTTCAAGACATCAGTCAAGACACTCCAATTGAATAACTAGTTATAGTGGAACAGGTTGGACATTGCAAGACATCAGTCAAGACACTCCAATTGAATAACTAGTTATAGTGGAACAGGTTGGACATTGCAAGACATCAGTCAAGACACTCCAATTGAATAACTAGTTATAGTGGAACAGGTTGGACATTTCAGTTTTTCTTGTGAGACGTATCCATACAATTTGGCTTTTATCTCTAAATTATACGTCGATACGGAGGAGCAGATGAATCATTTCTTAGAAGTTGAATCAATTTTAAAGGTTGTTTGTTTGTATATTTAATTGAGGGGTAAATTAATTGAAAGGAAACCCCGTATCCTCTTTCAGAGAATCATACTTTTCAAATGGAAGTGATGTAAAATCTGTAGAAATCTTTTATAGTGGAACTCTCTTGCTCGCTTTTAAAGATTAGCGTGCCCCTCATACAGATGGGTTTTCATTGAAGAAATTTTTTGTTATTATTTCAACATCTTAGTAGTTGAGACAGCACTACTATGTAGGTATAGGAAGCGGAGATGTGCCGATAGGGTGCGTACCGCCCCCAATGTCCCAAATAGTGAAATTTTAGAAAATGTTTGATGCAGCATAATTCAGAGGTAAGAACTTAAATTTATCGATACTCCTCGCAAGAAAAACTGAAGTGTCCAACCTATTCCAGTGTAACTAGTAATCCAACTGGAATGTTTTCGAGTGATATTTTAAGTGTTCACAACTTTTGAGAGTTTGAAACAGCAAAACTTTCTTTGTCTGCGCCTCCACAGTGACGCATAATTTAGAGGAAAAAACAAATCGCATAGGTACACCCCACAAGAGAAACTGAAGATCCATCTAGTAATCCAACTGGAATGTTCTGAGCCATGTTTTCAAATGCCAGCAAATTTTGCGAGTTTGAAAGAGCATAGCTTCCTAACTATCTACTTCAAATCACATGGCACTAACAATTTTTGTAGATTGAATGATCATATTGTAGCGGCATCACAGCTTGTTTTGTAGCTTCCATGGATAAATCTGTATCATCTCCAATGTTACCTCATTGTTTTAGTCATTGTATTTTGTTAAATAATATAGCGTCACATCTGTCTTGTATTTCAGGCCTTTGTTGATCACCCGGAGGTTGCATCAACGAAGCACAATCGTGATTTTGTAATGCAGCAGATCAATGATGCAATGAAAGCAATATCGGGTGTTGCTCAATCTGTTGGAGAAAGTGATCCATCCATTTTTGAGGAAGCAGGTGCTCTTGCCAAAGCATTATCTGCTCTTTTGGTAAGATTTTCGTATTGAATTGAATTGATTTGAATTTTTCTACATACATGCAACGAAGTAGTTTCTCAATTAAGCAACATACTCAACGGGGTAATATGAGTGATGATTAAGTTAGGTGCTGGGCTCTTGAAGAAGAGTGGACTTAAGTGGATGAACCAATGAGGAGCCCCCTGTCAGGGTGGTGATGGTGGTGGTGGTGATGGTGGTGATGGTGGGTGATGGTGGGTGATGGTGGTGATTATTATTATTATTATGATTATGATGATGATTATTATTATTATGATGATGATGCGTTGTCCTTGGTTTGGTGGCCTTTAAGGGGTGGAAAGGAAAGACTGCACATCAGCACAGGCTGTGCAAATACGTACTGACTGGGCCATTCCTCCTTAGAAAGAGACTATGTTACCAACATTGTCTGAGGAGAAGGGAACATAACAATAATACCCGCCACTGTTAAGAGACAGACAGCCTAGGTCAAGACTTAGGATAAGATGACGTTAGATACCGAAGGAACCCAGGACCAGACCAGAGACAAGAGAGGAAAGGAAAAGAAAAAAATAGAGTTAGGGAATAGAACTGGAACAGTGAAAACATGGAGAGGAAAAACAGTTTGGATTGCTGAGAAGAGGAAGGAGGACAGGAAAAGGAGACGGATGAGACTGTAGAAGTGGAAGCAGGCGAAAAAAAGAAAGGGAAGTGATCATTTGGAATCAACAGAAGCTAAGCATGAGACCATATAATAGAAGGATTCTGAAGGAAGTAGCAAACTGGAGAATTGTGTTGATAGTGAGATAATAGCTGATAATGAAGGCGTAATCCACTTAGGGGAGGGAAAAAACGAAAAAACAGTTATAATTCACGGGAAAAAGCATAAATCATGTTAAGTAGAGAATGGGCAATAAGATGGCAAAGAGAAGGAAAATCAAAGAATGGGGAGACAGCGTGATGAATATTAGAATAGGAGACTTAGTGTTGATAGAACAATACAGACAGCAGATAGAGCAATATGGACAGGAGCTAGAAGAAAAGCTACAGAGAACATGAAGAGATGATGTAGTAATTGTAGGTGGTGACCACAACTCTAGTGTTGATCCAAGGGAAGAATTGGCAACCAGGAGTTTGTGGAAAGTATTTTTTTGTATCCACAAAAGATTACATCACAAATTCGATTCGCTTGTCGAAACCACTTAACAATACTCCTACACTACAAATTTCAATACTGCTTGAACCATACCCCGGGGAACAAACGACCATGACTACTCTGGGGCCATTTAGACACAAAGATACATAAAATACAGCCAGAAACAGGTCAGATGCCACAAGAATGAAAATTCTGCAAACGAGAAATTTGGTGTTTGGTGAAGAGTACGGCTTGGGAACAACAGATGAAGCAGGAAAAGATCTTTTACATTGGTGTCAATTAAGTAGTTTGAGTTGGATAAACTCATTTAAAAACGCTAAAGAGAAAGGGTCATGGTATATCAGAAAATGGAAGAATGGCATGAGCTGGATGGCTTCATAGTAAAGCAAGATCGGTAAGAGCTGCAAAGAGAAAGATGTTAAAGTTAGCAGACAAGCGAATCGAATTCTCGTTAGATTGAGAATCACAAAAGCACAACTTGTTCTCAAAGCATAACAGCATAACTGAACAAGCTAAGAAACACAAAAAGCAGCGGTGTTTATAATCGATAGTGCCCCTCAAGCTGTGCGTCAGCGCAGATCAGAGTTCATGTTTATTTATGATTTGCATCCAATTCAATATGATATTTTTTGACACTCCCACTCGAAAAATTAATAAACATTAAGAATTAAAACAGTCAACGTCCATCAGTTTCCTGTTAGACTTTGCTATTCATGCAGAGCATTTTTCGAAACTTTTCATACTGATTCTTCGGTAAAGCTTTGGTAAACATGCCAGCTAACACATTGCTGGTAGGACAATATTTAAGAACAATTTCTTTGCTTTCAACTTTGTCTCGAATAAAATTACATCTATTATCCACATGTTTTGTGCGTCCATGAAAATTAGAGTTTTTTGAAATAGCAATTGCCCCTTGCTTCTCTTCTTCAACAACAGTTCCTGCTTTCCGATTGAACTTTAAATCAGCTAGTAAAGCTTTTTTTCATATTGCTTCTTTTGTAGCAATTCTTGCACCAATGTATTCTGCTTCTTTAGAAGTTAGAGCAATTATAGCATGCTTCTTACTTGACCAACTAATTGTACCACCACACAACATAAAGATATAGCCAGGGTGTGACTTACGTCCATTAGGATCACTTCCCAATCGGCATCTGTGAATCCTCTGAGTTGAATTTCTGTTTCTTTAGTTGCATGGAACAATATACCCCTATCAAGAGTACCTTTGATGTAGCGCATTATACGTTTAACACACTTCCAATGAATGTTACCAGGGTTTGAACTAAATTGATTAACTGAACCGAGAGCTTGGGCTTTATCAGGTCTTGTGCCCGTTTCAGCTTCATCTATATCCTCTTCACTATCATCATGTGCAATTTCAGTAGCTTTAAGATCTTCAGTCGACGTTGATGTATCGATTATCTCAATTTTGTTCCCATTTGACGTTTGAATATGATTTCCGAATGAGTTTTCAATGAATACAACTGAGCGTGACTCGTGCACTTTCTTTGTTTGTGGGTTCCACCATGTATTACGAACAAGACTATATCCAATAAAGATGCACTTAACAGACTTGGCATCCCATTTCTTTCTTATTTCATCAGGGATTTGCTTATGTGCATCACAACAAAAAACTTTTCAGTTTGAGACATCAGGTTTACTTCCGATGAAAGCTTCGTATGGAGTCATATCTTTTACTGCAACAGTGGGACTTCTGTTCCTCAGAACTACTGCAGTCAGTACTGCAGCCCAAAAGCCATCTGATAATCCAGCTTTCTGTAGCATGGATCCAGCACTCTTTTGAATTGTTCTGTTCATCCTCTACGCCACCCCGTTTTGTTCGGGAGTTCGTGGGATTGTCAACTGCCGCATAATGCCTTTCTGAGCCAGAAAATCGCTGAATTCTCTGAACAGCTACTCTCCTCCATTATCAGAACGAAGTACTTGAATACTCTTTCCAGTAATATTTCTAGTCATTGCTTCAAATTCCTTGAACTTCTGAAAGACCTCATCTTTGCTTTTGATTAAGTAGATGGCAGTATATCTCGACTTATCGTCAGTGAGTGTCCCAAATAACGATTTCCACCAAGACTTTGAGTCTTTGTTGGTCCATAGACATCAATATGAACAGTCTGTGGCAGCTCTTTGGTTCTAGTGGCTTCATTTTTTGGAAATGAACTCCTTCTTTGCTTTCCTTTCGTGCAGCCCTCACAAATTCAACCTCATCCGAATTGTTGAAATTCAAGTCAGCAACTAAATTCTGATTATTCAAAGAATTCAGGCTTTTAAATGCCAAATGTCCATATCTCGCATGCCATAGCTGTAGAGAATTCTCATTGGCAGTACTTTGAGCATCATACAATGAATTATTCATGTGAGATGAATCAAGCGTGAATAGTTTCCCATCAGTAATTCAGTAATTCTTAGTGTTCCTTTACTATCAAGAATAACATATTTCCCATCATCAAACACCATAGTAAATCCTTTCTTGGTTACTGCGCTGACAGAGAATAACTTCTTTGCCAAAGTAGGTACATAAAGCACGTCAGACAATTCTGCAGGCTTATAAACGTCACCAGACTGAACTTTTAACCAAACAGTTCCTTTTCCAAAGGCTTTTGCGGTTCTATTGTCGCCAAGACGAACTTTTCCTGGAGTTGGAAAATCAGAATAATTCTGCATCCAGTCCCTTTTACATGACATATGCTGCGATGCACTTGAATCGATGTACCGAATAGAACTTTCCTCTAAATCAGTGGTTGACGTCATCAAAAATAGTGAATACGAATCTGTCATTGCTATCTGAGCATTTACCGTTTGCAGTTCTTTTGTCTTCCTAGGTCGAGAAGTCTTTTGCTCAGTGCCCTTTCAATCCACAATTAAAACATTTCCCGTTTAAACTTGATGGTCTTGGGCTCTGTTTTGGTCTGTTAGGCGTGTCTTTTGATGCAATGAGTGCTCTCTCCATTGACTCACTCAACTATTTGATGTTTCTATTCGCTTTTTCTCTTCATGGATCAACCGGGAAGTGACAAATTCCAGAGTCAGACTGTCAGCGCATGATTCCAATGCCACGATTAGATGTGCATACGAATCTGGGAGGCTACTCAATGGAGTTGCCACTTGATCCTCTTCAGACACAGGGACTCCCAGCAGCTCTGCCAAACTTCTTAGTTTGTTTATGTGATCAATCAGCCGTTCGCTTTCCAACATCGTCGCTTTGAGATATCTCTTTCGAAAGAATAACTTATTTGCTAGCGATTTTGTTTCATAGTGTCCTTCTAACCTTTCCCATGCTTATTTTGCTGTTCCAGCTGAGCGTACCAATAATATCTGACTATCACCTAACGATAAATAAACGGTCGCTACAGCTTTTCTTGCACGCTTGCGAAATTTCTCTTTATCAGCTACTGTAGCCTCTTGTCCAGAAGGCTCTAGTTCTTGCCCGGTTACGATATTCCACAAGATTTTATCTTCTAAAACCATTTGCATTTTAAATTTCCATAGGTGAAAGTTTTGACCTTCGAATTTCTCATACGTGAAATCGAATCATCAGCCCTTGAAGCCATAGTTGAACACATTCAAAATCCAAACTTAAGTCCTTGCAAGATTCACATAACAAGAATCACCTAGTGTCTGGGCCCATAGGCTATTAAAGTTGGCAGACAAACAGATCGAATTCTCGTTAGACTGAGAGTCACAAAAGCACAACTTGTTCTCAAAGGATAGCAGCATAACTGAACAAGATATGAAACACAGAAAACAGCGGTGTATGCAATCGATAGTGTCCCTCAAGCTGTGCATCAGCGCAGATCAGAGTTCATGTTTATTTATGATTCGCATCCAATTCAATATTATATCTTTGACAAAAGAATCTTGATTTAGATAAACTTGTGTGTGGAGATAATGACAGAATACCAGAAAAGAATGGACAAGAGAGAGGATAGAAGAGGTAATAAACTGGGAGCATATAAATAGAGTTTTAGTGGAGTTAACCGAAGGAGTATGTGGGAAAGCTGAGCAAAAGATAGATTCACTATTGATGAAAGGAAAAGAAGAAAAGGCAATTAGACTATGAGGGGTAAAACCGGAAAAAACCGAGAAGATAAGAGAAATAGAACAACAAAGAGGAAATGTAGAGGAAGCCAGAGAAGAATTGAGGGTGGCTAGGAGAATGTGCCAGAACAAAGAAACAGTGGGGAAAGGAGTACTGGGATTAGCAGAGGCAAAAGGCAAGAATGATTTGGGAAAATGTTCGAATTATTGAGAAAGTGAGGGATGAGAGATTTCACGGTGACAAGACCAAATGAGCACTTCTCTGTAGAAGAATATAAGAATCACTTTGAGACAGTATCACAGGACAGACAGAAAGTGACAAACCAAATGATAAGCTGGGCACTTAGCAGAGTGGAGGACAAGAGAAATGATGAAAGGATAAGAGAGGCAGGTGAGGTGCTAGAGAAGAATCTAGAAAGGGAAGAGACTGGCAAAGGAATTAAAAAAATAAAGGATGGGACACCTGGAATAGATGGAGTGAGAATCAAAATGATCATATATGCTCATGAAACATGTAGACCAAGAAGAGTGGATACCAAGAAGAGGATTAAAAGAAGGATGTGCTACGTCTCCAGTACTGTTTAGTATATCCAAGTCCAATGTTATTAGAATTGCTGAGAAGAAAGGAAAAGGATGGAACCAGGGTCTGGAATACCATGGAGATGGGTGCCTGGAAATTCGTTACCACCAAGGGACAGGCAGAGAGCAAGTAGAGGGTCAGCTAGCACAGCTACTACCTTATCAGAATCAGTATTTGCAGATGAGATAGGTTGAGGCTGGAAAAACAGGAATGGTGAGAGTTATGGAATACTTTGAAAAGAACTGCCACCACAACAAAGAAGAAGAATTGAGATTTAGAGAGGAAAGTGCTGAGAAGATAATGCTGCTTAGAGTATTCATAGGGAGGGGAGTAGATGTGGAAGAAAGACTAAAAAGAATGAGGAAGAGTAGTTCATTTTAAGGAAGAGACTGAAAAACTCAAGACTATCAAAGAGGCATCATGCAAAGATTTTTGAACTATATGTGTAATCTTCTGGTCTCTTTGACTGCAGCATAAGACCATGTCATGCAGCAGGGATAAGGAAGTTACAGAAATATGTTGATAAACTTTATAGATATATTTGGAGCAATAATAAAAACGGCCACTTAGAGAATTGCAAGAGAAAGGAGTAGATATGTTCAAGTAAGGAAGACTTTGGCAGTTGGAAGCCTTTACCTAAAAATTGAAAAGTACATTAGAAAGGGTTGGAAATGTGTTAAGGATGAGGAATGACAGTAGTCAACCAAATAACTACAGCTGATTATTATAGAAAGACAATAGAGAGCAGGGATAGATTATAAATTTATCGAGGATTTGGTAATGGATAGGAACAATTGGAGAAATATAGTGAGAACAAGGGAAAAAGAGATAAATCAATGGGAACAATAGATAGTTGAGAAAGGTCAGCACAAAGAAAACGACATAAGAAGAAAGAAGACGGAAAGGTGTGCAGAGAATGTGGAAAGAGGTTTGATACAACAAAGGAAATGAAGATACATTATGGCTGAATGCATAATGCAAACAGAGAAGAAAGAGAAAACTGTAGTAAATGCGGGGATGAATTTAGGGACAAAGGAACAAATACCAACCATCAGAGAGAGTATGAAGGAAAGAGGATAATGCCCAGTAGGTATCCAACTGAGGAGCATAGCCAACATGGCAAGGCACTAAAAATGATGTAAAGGAAAATTATGGTGTGATTCTAGAGGAGCAAGAGGATGAAGATTATGGAAGAAATACCACATTGACAAGAGTCAATATTGTGGAAAAGCTATGTCAATGAATATGAGAACGCACTTTGAAATAGAAATTTCTTTGTTCCTTGTAGTTGCATAGTATAAAAGTTCTGTTCCTATTCTGTAATACTGTTCTAAATAATACCTTGGCAATAGGATGCATAGCTGAATGTGTACAAAAACTAATTCTACTCAAATGGTATCTCTGTATGTGGGGAATAATGTATATTGAGATTTCAATTCTCCCCTCGTGGCCTGTTGAAGCGAAGTTTTCTCTTTCTATAATTTTGAAAGTGATAACACATGTTTTTCTATGGTCATATTTAGCAATCTGATATCCCTACTTATTTTTTCAAATTAACCATTTCTTTCGTATTCAATGTTGCTTTCGTTGAGAAGTCTTTGCTCATTCGTTTGGCTTCACTGTCACTAGAACATTCTGATTTGATATGAAAGTCGACCTCCAAATGTTGATATTTCTCTCTAGTGTCCATCTCCAAGGATTTATGTGAATATTTGAATATTAACGATCACTTTCTTCATACCCCACATGGCTGCTACTTCTCTTTTCAAGTCTCTATGCTTTTCAATTTTCCCTCCTTTGTTCTTACACGAGGCGATTCAGCAGTATTATCAATATAATGCTTAACATAATTTGTCCTTAATGCTTTTTCAATCCGCCGTTTTTGAGCTTCCCCAGGTCTTCTCTTTATCAATACTTTCATCCTTCTCTCTAGCATATTGTCCATGCATTCTTTTTTTCTTCCAGGCATGCTCTCTTTCGTTGATCTGCATTGTTTTGACATCTTCCTACCTCATAGCTTCCTCCGTTTTGATAATCCCCTTGGTACCCACTACTTTCAGCATTAGCTCATTACTTTATTTAACATACCAGCCCAACCTGCCTTCTTTACCCCTGATACAACTGTCACAACTAATTAGTCCCTTCCCCCCTTTGTGCTGTTGTACACACAACCGTGCAACATCACTGTTTGGATGCAGCACTTTATTCATTATCAACAACTTCCTGTCCATCCATTATTCAAGTTCTTCCTTTGTCCGTTTCAGCAACCCAGCTGTATATCTGAAGATAGGAATCGCCCATGTATTTACTACGTTTATAGTATTGCAACCATTTAGTTTTGACTTCAGAATCAATCGTGTCCTCCTCAGATATTCATGCTTTGTCTTTCATTTCCTTTTCCTTGAATTTGTGAAGTTCCAGTATTCCAAGGTACATATAGCCATCCTTTTCTACTTCCTTTATTATCTCACCATTTGGTAATATTATACCATCTTTTAATCTCTCTATGAATGCTCTTGGTAAATTTGGTAGACCCTCTGATTCCTTTTCATCTATGCTGAAAGATTTACATTTTGATAATACTCATCAACAGCAGATCATTATGAAAGCTTCGAGAATTGCCATAAGATGCTCTTATTATATTTTCTGTAGACGAAACTTATCTTGGGCATGTCCGGAGCTACATGAAGTTTAGCTGCTATAATTATGTTCTTGCTGTTTCTTATTTCATTGCTATTATTTCTTTTATTTTCCATATATTGTAACATTTGAATGAATTAGATTATTACATGTGACAGTATTAAATATTTCCTTTGCATAAGGAGACAGGCCAGTTATACACTACATGAAAATAGAGAGGTGTATGATTGTATGCAATTGCAGTACTATTGTCATGATATTATGAAGCTTCAAAAAATTATTAAGTTAGACTACAACAGACTCATTGAAGGTGCAGGGAAACTGCTTTAGGAGCCTTATGTTATATATTTACAAGAAGAAACAAGTCATTGACAAACCCTGCCTTTCTTAATTTCGATTAACTGACCTTCTGTATTTTTCGTTATCTTTAACTCTCTATTTCGCCCAAGGACTCTGGCTAAACTGACCTATATACCAATGTTAGTGAACAGGGTAGTCACTAGCATTATTTTCCTGTTGTAAGAGTGTTTATGGATCAATGACACGCTTGAAAAAATTATTACTTGCTGTGAAAAGTTTCGAATGGCGGCCTAACACGAGGTCGATTTTGAATATTTAAATATAACGGAAAAAGACCTTAAATACCTTCTTAAATCCAGTAAGCTTCTCAGCTAGCTTCTATGAAATTTCTACAATGTCAGGCAACACTGCGCTCTACTTTGAAGTCATCTTGTGATAAAACAATAATTATTATGTGGAAAAATACCATTTATGAGAGAAATATTCAATATGATACTTATTCAATTACATAGCATGTTTTTGACATCTATTCGAGCTGAACACATCCATTGACTTCAGACTCAATTACCGTCTTAAGGCTTCATTATGTCTTTTCTCTTAGAGTACTCGTTACAAAACTCAACTCACTGTGGTCTATAGTGCAGATTTATCTACCTGCAAGCACCTTTGGATTTTTACCATCAAATCCTATACGCTCGCTTCCTGTAAAACCCTATATCTTTGGAACCGCTAGTCTACCTCAGACTTTTTGCCATCAGCCTGAGTCACTCCGCCACATTGTTGCTGGTTGTAGAACATGTCTAAATGAAGGGCATTTACTTGGCGACATAATTCAGTCTTGATATTTGTCGCTCAAACATTGCAATCCGTAAGATCTGCAAAAGTATCGTCCCAAGTTGGTAGAGCTGGTCAAAGACTATAATAGGATTGAATTTATTTGTCTCTGCATCAGTGGTCTTGGTGTATTTGATTCTTCGTCAAACTCATTTCTTCAAATGTGTATTTTCTTTGGCATCGACAATCATCTGCATCAGCCTTGTCCTTCCATCTACCAAGTTTATCGAATGTCAAACAACTATACGTAGTGCTTTAAAATCCTCTCCAAGCCATGACTTAAAACCCCATTGGGCAGAGACTAGCTAGGGTACAAATCTTCAGTACAATCAATTTAGTGGCATCAAACACGTTCTAGAAGCTATTCAACATGACCATGACGAACGTATTAATACTACTCTCTTATTGCAAGGTTTTAGTACTATCATCCTTACATAAGTGTAGGCTACATGTCAGAAAACTATCAGCCTCTGGTCAACTGTTCGGCAAAACTTGCCTAGAAGCATATTCAACTTTTCTATAAAGTACTTACATAACACTCTTCCTGCTCGTAAAAATCTTTCTAAATGCTCAATCGTCTACATGCGCTTTCTGCCTTCAGTCAGAGACTCTCCAGCACGTGGTATCTAGTTGTTTTTCATATCTCGATAAGGGTAGGTGTACTTGGCTCTGCAACTCTGTTATTTTTCTTGCTACCACGTTCTCCTAGCTCAGACAATGCGTAGTTTACGCTGATCAACCTTCCTTTTTGTTCTCATACATGATTACTGGTGACTCTCTTCGTCCTGATCTTCTATTACTTACAAAAGACAAATTGCTCTACGTTCTTGAACTCACAATAGGGTTTGAAACTAATATACAAAATAATAGCTATTGTAAGGCTGTCAAATATAGCGCATTGCTTAGTGAACTCTCTCCTTCTTATGATAATTTGGACTATGGGTTCTTCTTATATTTCTTTCTTTTCGTTACTGATTTGTGATAGGATCATCCAAAAATGAATCATTACGGAAGCTATGAACGTCTCAATAAGATCAAGCTACTTCATCTTTTGCCAAAGAAATACACCTTGGACTAACCCAGAACTTTTAGCCACCTAATTTTGATCTTTTCTGGAACATTTAGTAGGTTTTTTTGTTATATATGTTAATTTCATAAATGTACTATGTATTCTTTACAAGTGGGCCAATTATACACTGCCAAGTTTTTGTTCAATGAGAAGTTTCAGAAAACGTTATTATCATTAAGGCATTTTTACAGTTAGTTATATACAGAATAGTTGCATTCTAATAAATAGCTAATTCAAACCAACTACTTATACTAAGATAATACCTATCTATTACCAACATTTTACAGGCCTGTGTGCAAAGGGCGGTCCGTTTTACAATCGCGCAAGGAAAAGGCATGTCATTTCCCTTCCCAAAATGAACCCAGCGGTACAAAAGAAATGGTGGATTGCGATCAACTAGTTCATCTCTTCATGCTTCAATCCATTTGGAATTCCTGCAAGCCTCCCAGACACCGTGTGAAAAAAGAAAACCATAATATTTTACGACAACAGTAGAGAGGCTTATAAGTGCAGTGATTTACTTTTGATACCATGGTTACAAAATAGATGAAGTTTTTTTAAAGCTCAGGAAATAATGCCCTACTACAAGAAAAACACAAGCATAGTATTGTAAAATGTTATCAATGTAGTTGTTGGAAGAGGGTACCTGACCTTAATGAGAGTGCCAGATGCTCTCGCTACTTTTGTTTACAACTCGGCAATATGATATTGCATAGTAAGATACTCGTCTAAGAGAATGCTTAAAGGTTTTAGGTACTTCACCATGGGTGTATGTGTGTTGCCTATTTTGATGGAAAAATCAGATGGGATTTAGCTAGCATATGAAGGGTAGAAGATCATTAATTTTGCTAATATTCAGCAAATGTTTATATCCATCTAGCCATCTTTAACATATTTCAACCCTGTCTTAACCTTTTTTGCGAGGTTATAAAGTGTTTCAGAATCATGGTAAAGAAAGTAAGTTTTAAGTGCATAGAAACATTTGGTGCGTCGTTTATGAATAAAAGAAACAGCAGAGGTCTGACAGTTGATAATTAAGGAGCACCACATATATCATTCTTTTGATAGGAATATTTACCATCATTGAAAAAAGCTGTATCCTGTCTGTCAGTAAAGACTGAAACCACATTAGTGCATTCCCGCTGATTACATATTGTTTCAGTTTAGGAAGCAGAATATTCACAGTTTTAAATACCTTTTGTAGATTAGTAAAGTATTTATTTCCTGCTCCCGAGGCTACTGCTGATGGCCAAATTCATGCTAATTGATGCATGAGCAATTGCTGATCTTCTTGAACTCTAGGTCTCTAATTTTAATAATCTATGAATGATCATGCTTTGTCTGTCAAGTTGTTGAATGCATGCCAATGCCATTAAGCCGCCTTCTCCAATAAGGCCACTCTAAAGTGCTTGAAAACAATTAGCCTCGCGGGGGGCTTATTGGAGGATTTACGGTATATTTAGAGTTTTAGAGATAGTAATATAATGCTAGGAGTTTAGTACACTTGCACCATTGGATATTTCTTGAGAAGGTGCAGTGTATTTTCACGTTTTTGATATGTAGCAGAAGTCGTAAATATCATTTTAGTATATTCCTGCTTATAACGTAGTTGGTTAATTTCAGTAATTTCATTTATAACTGAGAGGCTTTGCTTTGTTATTGCAGAAGATGGTTAATCAAAAACCTGCTGATTATCAAGAGAAGAAAACACGACTGGAGCTGGAGAATCAACTTGCAGAACTCCTTGCGGGTGCAACTAAATTGGCAGATTCCTCTTGTACTCGCGATAACACTCGTGATAGGCTTATTGATGAATGCAAAAATGTCAAGCAAGCATTGCAGAATTTGATGGATGAATACATGAAGCATGTAATATTTATGCATCAAGCCATTGTTTTCATTTTTTCAAATTTTTTATTCAGGAAGTGCCTTGGTCCACGATATAATATGATAGTAAATTTAGAGAAGACAGTGGATAAAATAACAAAAGTAACTTGAAACAAAACCTTGAAAAGATCGAGCAGAGAGTATTAAACATTTGCCAAAGGAAAGTGAAAAAGTTTTATTTAGCCCCTATCTGTTTATCGGATTCGTAACAAGCGCTACGCTATTGAAGTACTCAGATGTTTAAGTGGTATAACACCGACCGCATTTGAAGGTTACTTCAATAGAAATAGCCACTGAAATGAACACTAGAAGGAAAAAAAAAGAGTATGGTCATACCAAAAGTAGAAACTGAAAATGAGCGTATGACTTTCTCCTTTTAAGGGGGCCAAAATCTTTAACATGTTACCAAATAATGTGCAAGAAGTTGCATCATTACCGGTTTTGATTTCTAACTTGTGCTTAATAATTTTTTCGGCTCTTAATGATTAGTATACCACATATATATTGATGTAAATATCCTTGTTAGCTCATTGGGTAGCAGGTCCATAATTGTTAGCACTATGCTTTGATATGCTGAAGAAGCAAACTTGTTAAAGTATGGATGTTCTTAGTATTATTTTTTATTATTTTTCCCGTCTGTAATCACAGTTAGTTCTTTTCGACCTGACCTTATCCTACTCACCATTGACAACATCTTGTATACTCCACAGCTCGTTATTGGCTTTGAAATGCTTCTAAATATTACCCTCTGCAACACAATTTACTCACAAAATAAATCGAATCATATTTATCAACCTTTCTCCAGGAGCCCACGGCTCTATTGATTCTTTTTTACTCTTGTTAAACTTCTTAAATCTTTGAGTTTCAGTGACAATTCACAAAAGAACATTTTATCCTAGCTTATCAACATTACAATCAAATGTACTCTCCAGTCCGGAGTAGACGCCCCCCCCCCGATTATTTATTTTTAAAAAAATGCATATCAGGACATTCTTATTGCAACCCCCCCCCCCCCGCTTATTAATTTTGAGCCAAGAAGAAATTTTCCCAACCAGAATTGTCTGGTGAAAGTAACTCGTTGTGAATGTTTGGTGTGCTAAAAAAATGCTAGCGTGAAATGAGTAATTGCTGCAAGAAGCACTGAAAATGCAGCTGACAGTGGTGCCAATGATTATGACATTATGGACGACGATAATAGACACATTTTTAGTATGCTAGAAATATCTATTAAATGTAATAAGTTCTTTTTCAAAAAACTAAAAATTTTTTCCATTACGTATATTGGCCTTCTCTCTACCTCCTTCTATAATACCCCACCCCATAAACATTCACTTTGGAGCTTTTTCAACCCCCCCCCCCCGCTTATTGCTTACTATATATTCTGCTGCCGCAATAAACCATGGACGCACCGCGACTTATTAGAAATATGAGAATCATAGTTATCATTCTTTTATTATTAGTTGATGCTACATAATTTATAAATACATACATATATGTGTGTGTGTGGTGCGTGTGCGTGCGTGCGTGTGTGTCTATATATATATATATATATATATATATATATATATATATATATATATATATATATATATATATATATATATATATATATATATATATATATATATATATATATATATATATGCATGTATGTATTTGTGTATTGAAATTTGTTTAGCAAACCTGATAGCCAGTTGTATGTTGCCTATATTAGTGAAATGTAAATTTTTCATATTTGTAGGCTAAAGGAAAACCTAATGATGTTCATGGAGCAAAGGCTCATTTTGAGAAAAAGACAAAGGACCTTGGCAAGCAGGTATATTTTTCATTATAGTATTAAATAGCAATAAAGTCGTATTGAAATTTTTCGTCAATACAGCCTTTCTCTTCAAAAGCTCAGAATATGAAATCAAAGGAGATCAAGACAGTTTTACTTACTTGTTATGATGCTCTCCTATTTTTCAAATTTGTAGCTTCCACTATCATTAGCGACTTGCAGCTAAGTATATGCTGCAATAGTATTCTTGCGAAGCCAAATTGGCATTGTCATCATTGTCTCTTAGTTTTGAAGATACATTTTACGAAGAAAGTTCGCTGCTAATATAAATAGTACACTATCACTGTATATCTATCATTTTGTACCACAGTCACATGTTATACAGTTATTGAACCTTGCTAGTGGAAAAGATTTTTTATCTGTTTTAGATAAGAAAAGCCGTAATAGACCATGTCTCAGATTCATTCTTAGAGACAAACGTACCTCTAATGCTATTGATTGAGGCTGCAGAAGCCGGCAATGAAAAGGAAGTTGAGGAGTGTGCAGTTGTATTTACGGAACATGCAGCTAAACTGGAAGAGGTAAATGGGGTGTTATTTGTCTTTGAATAAGATGTTAGCATATACTCTGTAGTGGGAGGAAGAATATACCTGCGCGTTCAGTTTGAGTGCCATCAGCGTCTTTGAGTCTGTTTGCTTAGCGAACAAGGTTCATTTGGACCATTCCTTCATCATGAAATTCAATTCTATCGGCATAGCTGCAGTTGGCAGGAGTAACGTAAAGTTAATAGATTCTATTGTTTTCATTGAAAGCAGGGATTTCAATGATTGGCCGGTGTTTCAGGCCCATTTTGTGTTACTTCAGAAGCTAGTTGTTATTGTTTTTTTTATATTTCTATGATATTACTATCACAGCATTTGGAACTATTATGACAAAACTTCTGTTTGATCATTTCTGGCCAAAGGTCTATGATATTAATATCACAGCATTTGGAACTATTACGACAAAATTTCTGTTTGATCATTTCTGGCCAAAGGTCTATGATATTAATATCACAGCATTTTGGAACTATTATGACAAAATTTCTGTTGGATAATTTCTGGCAAAAGATCTATGATATTAATATCACAGCATTTGGAAATATTATGACAAAATTTCTATTGGATCATTTCTGGCAAATTTCCTATGATATTACTATCACAGCATTTGGAAATAGTATTACAAAATTTCTGTTGGATCATTTCTGGCACATGGTTAGTTCTGTGGTAGAAAATGGCACCTTAGGGACCGTTCACATATTATGTCATCAGAGAAAGGGGAGGGGGTTCTTAGAAAGGCTTATATTTGATTATGAGGGAGGGAGTATGGTGGTATGATGACAGGCAAATAGCCTCTTCTTAGAGTCATCTCTTCACATTTCTATACCTCTCGCTATGCTTACAGTTATAGTTACTATACATTATGCATGATGGTAGTTCATTCAGGCTGTTTAGTTTGAATCGGTTAACTGGTTTTTAGAGAATAGCACGTATTACTTTTGTTCTATAATGCCAACCTATATATGTCAAGTCGTATGCATCTAAAATTTCAGTATTATCCATTTGTTGGTTTAAATATTAATTTGATGACAAAAATAGGCACAATTGCATTTTAAGGATCTTAGTATATAGTGTTGAATCATTTGCACACATACCTAACATTGTTAGATATATGCACACGTACTGGATTCTTCGTTCCCGCCAAGCTCTTTGTGTATTATATAGGCATAAGCTATATTTTCGTGATGTTATTTTCTTGTTAGATATTCCTTTTCTTTTAACTATAAGACAGAACGCTAATGATACCAGTACATTCTTGGATTTTTCTATATAAATATTTGATTTATTATTATCATTAGTTGTTTGATTTTTAATAAAAAATGATTTGATCTCTGCAAAAGCGCAAAGATAGGCTATATGTTGGGTGAAAAGTCAGATATATTGGCACACTTTGCAGAAGTAAATTAATTTTTGAAACCAAACGTCAGATCAAGTGTTGGATCAGTTGTTAGATCATTTACAAGGGCAGTCGAGGCATTTTGAAAAACATCGAATATATATAGTGTATGCATAACATTTTGCCGTACTTCAAATATCTCTAATATACTCCATTATGAATCCTGCTCAAGATGGGGAGGGGGTCAAGCAAATGATGACATTATTTAGAAGGGGGTCAAAGCAATGATTACGATTTATTACGTGAGGAGGGCGTGTCTAAAATGGCGGAAAAAATCATGACATAGTATGTGATCGGTCCCTTAGGCCTGCGTGTGTTACTGAAGACTTACACATTTTTGGGAAGTCGAGTCTATTTTTAGCATACATTACTATCATGCCCAATTTTTTACACGCCACTTAACAGTCTGGTTCATAAATATGTAGCTTGAAAGCGTTTCGTGAGAATCACCAGTTAGATTTATCATTGCTGGTATTTTCCAGTCAATTTATGATATTTACCGAGTCACAGCACTTTTCCATGCTACTTGGAGTATGCAACATTTAATTGCTTTTGCTACCAATACTGGGATCAATATTTAGTTAGTTTCTTGCAGATCACAGAGTGTGTCATACTCGTAACCTTATAAGTTTCGACATGCCTCGTATCAAAATCTTTTTCAAATTTTGAACAAAAATTTGAGGAATGGTCCATCCTCATATTTGTCATCAAAAATTTAAATTATCGCTGAACCAATTCTGAGACGTAGCACCAGCGATTTGTGTAGAGCACTTCCCAGATTGATCATTAAGTTAAACGAAGTTGTATATAGCTAGCTTTTGATGACTTAGAATTATTTTACTGTGAGAGCTGATTTTCTTATTTGATTTTGTGATGTTACCATAACTGTCGAAAGCTTCCATTTTTAGCTGCTTTGCATTCGGCAGTCATTTAATTTTGCAAGTAGTTATATGTTGCATCACTAAATCAGTAAATTATTTTTGTCAGGTTGCTAATCTAGCTTGTGCTATGTCAGATAATTCAGAAGGTGTGAAGATGGTTCGAATTGCAGCACACCAGTTGCACTCTTTATGCCCTCAGGTATAGTGTTCTCATTGTATTTGTTGTCTTACTGTTTTCCTTTTAGCTTCTGTTTCTTGTTCGTCTGCAGTGGTTAATAGGAAGTCAGAATGTATGAAGACCACTAAAACATGTAGCAGAATCGAAACAAAAATTTATTGTTGTAAGTTACATCTGAAAACAGAGATCCGTTTTAAGGTTAAGCCCTTCTGCCTAATTGTAGGTCATTAATGCTGCTAGAACACTTGCTGCTAGGCCACGAAGCAAAGTTGCTAAAGAAAATATGGATGTGTTTAGAGATGCATGGATTCATCAAGTGAAAGTTTTGACAGAAGCTGTTGATGATATAACTACCGTTGATGATTTCCTTGCTGTTTCAGGTACATCCCGGTTTCTATTTTATTGCTTCTTGCAAGGTTAAATTATTGCCTTTTTATCTTATATTTTGCAAATGTCCTTTTGTTTTTCTTGGCCATGCATTGTGCTATTTTTATTTGAAAATCTATACTGATAAGAGAAATATGACTTTATTTTGCCATACAGATATCAGAATTGGCCTTCAGTGGCGATCCGTGGTGGAAACTTAATTATTTTATGGTGGGGGGTGGGGTGGGGAATCAGAATGTCGTTATATTGGCAATTATTGCAGGTAGCCGCCTCCTTCACCTCTCCACCCTCACTCCCTTTTCCTCCCCAGTGCCCGCCATAGGTCAGAACCCTATTTTGTGTAAATCTTTTGTTTTTGGAATTTATTGTATATGTATTTTATGTGCAGAGGCTCATATTTTGGAAGATGTGAATAAATGCATTGAAGCTTTGCAGCAGGGTGATCCAGAGACATTAGATCGAACGGCTGGTGCAGTGAGAGGACGTGTTGCAAGAGTTGACAATGTAGTTTTAGCTGAAATGGATAACTATGAGCCAGGACCTTATACAGAAACTGTGCATAGAGCCATCCATATGATGAGGGAGAGCAGTGAGTTTGTCTTTTTTTTCATTCCCAAATATCTATATGATTTTTTATAGAAACTTTGGAGAAATTATGGTACGCTTTTCTTTAAGAAGAGTATGAATTTCGGGACTCGTTGAACGTACTTTGTGCTTGCGAATGCACCTGTAAATAATAGCAGGATGTAGCATAGGGCTAGATTCAGATGAATTGCTGGCCTTTCTTTGATTGGATTGCAATTTACACAACGTCTTATTGCATAATCACATTTCTTAAGAAATAAAAATAATGTCATTATAGTCAATGAACAAATGTTGCTATATAAAAAGGAATCACATGATCAAGTACTTCTTTGCATGAGGTTCGGATTGGTAGGAAATTAGCACTATTGCAACTAAGGCTATTGCAACCTTCTCTCATTCGTTCTAAAAACCTTCATCGCAACCTTTCATAGTATGCTTAAAACTTCACATAATCAATCCACCTTTTAGGTGTATTTGAAATCTAGCTGTACCTCTTAGGCATGAGATTCAATACTGCGCGAAAATTCAGCTGCATGAAAATAGCGACGTGTACGCGTTAGGCAAAAGCTAGCATCCTCGTAGTTCGCTGAGAAAGTATTTTGTGTTATTTTGCTTGAACGAAGACCCTACAATTTCATTAATTTAGTTGACAACTCTATTTCAACTTTGATCTTTGAATTGAATGCTACCTTTTTATATAATGCGAGTTCACTTTCTTTTTCATAATATTGATAATCCTGTCTTTAATGCTGTCTTGTGCATCATATTTGAAAATCTTCAAATATTTTGCATTTCTAGACCACTCTTTGGTATTTTTGACTTGAGACATTTGCTTTATATGTTAGGTCCATTTTGCCTTCATAGTGGTTTTGTGGTATTAGGACTTTGACATACAACTTACCTTCTTAAGCTCTTGTCCGATTGTATGATGTCCGTCGATTTTCTTTCTTGTCTATGTAAAAATGTGACCAGCTTTAGCATGAAATTACATTTTTGGCATAAATTTGGCAAAAATCGCCAATTAGCATAGTAACATCTAGCATTTTTCAGCTAACGAGCTTTCTGCTGTGAACCTTGACTGTATATAAACACTTGACACCCATGCGTATATGTCCATTTTGTTGTGAACGCTGTACCTTTATATCTCAAAACATACCAGTACAAAGCAGCACAAGACCATTAGGTGATCTGTGCCATTTTCGAACTAACAAGGTTCATTAGGGACCTATAAAGCGAAGGCTGTGCTAAAGTGTTATTTCATCATTTTTTCACTATGTCCTAACGTTAGTCGCTATAATTCTGAAACGTATAAGATAGTCATTATGCGTAAATATCAGTTTTGGGTTTGCATCTTACGACTTTCGATTATATTATTGATGCTACAAGATCATTAATTACTCTGTGATCTTTGTTCAGAATTTCGCGAATGGCAAGTTTTTCCCTTTCAGACACACGTTTTTTTTCCATATAGGAAAAAGTTTATAAGAAAAACGAGACTCAAATGGCCAACATCTTGAGAAAATATTATAGAAAATCACAAGTCTCAAGCTCCGAAGTTAATCTTTTTTACGTGCCAGAAGTCGAATATTAGCTAATTCTTTGCAATATCCTTTACAACATCGGAAGTTTTCCTTGATAACCTTGAGTGGCAAAGATCAAACATTTTTTAACAAATAATGGTAACCTCTTTTAGCTAGTTTATTCTACCAATAGTTTGGAAAGTTTAAAGAAAATCTCAGCCTTAACTTTGGGAAAAGTTAAGAAAACTGAAGTTTAGGCAAAAAAGTGGTTTTCTTGTTAAAGAAACTTGTATGCTTGCATCAATAACTTTATCTGTGTGTTCTATTATAGAGGCATTTTATTTAAATCATCATCTCGAGTTCTACTCTTTCCTCCTGTTGTGATTTGTATTTGTCTTTGCCTTGTACTCCATTACGAACTCGTGTATCTTCATAGGCAATTCTGTATGTGCACCTTCGTTGCCTTTTTTGTGTCATTGGATTAATTCAGTCCTTCATTCTCTTTGTTTAGATCGCTTGCCATAATAGAATACCCTTGGAAAGATAACAAATAGGAATATGAAATAGCTACTCGCTTAGCACTATGTGTTTCATCTGCGGCTTCCTCTGTAACAGGAAGCAAATCAGTGACATTGATGATCTAATTTTCCTACCTGTCCAAGTTTTACTTGTGTCTTTTGTAATATGTCATCTGGGTTTTCTTCTAGGTTAACCGTCTTGGGTTGAAAATATTAATTGTGTTTTATCATATCAGACCTACATACACTGCTCTACAACATATGTACTTCTTTTAATTGCACCAAGACGATAATTCATAGGTATCTTGTTCAGGAACGTTGCCTCAGTAGTATTTCTACCTTCAACGCATATGAGTGATTGACGATGGCACTTGTTATTATTCTTAAAGCGCAGAAAATTATACGATTGTGAGTGTAACTGAGAGGAAAAGTATTCAGCTTTGTATCGTGTAAAGACTAAAACACTTTCTGATTGTGGCGCGAGCTACCTTGGGTTGCTTCCAATCTGGGTTCGTATAAACGTGGCCTAAAAATCTTTCTAATAGTAAAAGGAGCTGCTCCGAGTTGGAAGCCAACTTGGGTTCGTGTAAGAGAAACTAAGTTGAATAGAGAAGATGCATCACAACTTAGCACAAATAATCTGACTCTGCAATGTCTCTTGGCTTTAAAATTTTGATTCTTATGTTCTTTGTTGTGATTGTTGTCATTGAGTTTCCTTTGTTCTAGTTATGCCCCAGTTTGCAGACTATGTGGAAGTATCTGTTGATGCTTTGAACAAAGATCCAAATGCTGAGTTTGATGAAAGTGCTTTCATTGATGCATCCAGATTGGTATACTTTTTGCACATCTTAAAGAAATCGAATTACAGTGCCATTATTACATTGCAAACTTAACGTCAATATGAAATTACGAATTTGAGTAGATTTTGATTGATGATCTCATTTTTATGTTCCTCTTGACATGGGCCCATTAAATACCACAACAAGGTCTATATTGACCATTTTGGAAATCATATTTTGTTTGAAAAATTATTTTTTTACCAGTTTTTAATGGTGGTTTGTTGCCTAATGCGTCTGCCATTTTTCAAAGATTAGTAAACAAAAGATCTTTCTTTCATGTTGATTTACTCTACACTATTCTTTTCATAATTTTTATCATTTCTTCTTTATTTTGCAATCTTCATGTCCTTGTATTTGCTCACTTACATGTGTTCTTTTTTCAGGTTTACGAAGGTATCAGAGATATCAGACGAGCTGTTATGATGAAAAAGGTACTACTATTTTCTACTATCTGGTATGGTGTTATGGAAGTTAATGATATTGCGAAGGCGTCGTAGAAATATTTTCGGGGGAAGTCTCTACCTTAGAGGCTAGTACTGAAAATAGGAATCAATGTAGCTCTGTAAGCCCCAGTTTGTGGTTTACATTGTGCAAATTCCATAGTTTTAGACAAATAGCCCATCAGAACAGACGTTTTTTCTGGCGTTGATGATTGTTATACTCATTACAATGTAGAATCAAAGTAAAGTTTTCCTTTCTTGATATTCAGACTCTTCAAGAGGCGGAAGTTTAGGATGTCAAAAATCGGTTCTATGATTTCGTTTGTTATAAAAAAGTATTTTGACACTTCAAGCTGCTAAGTTTTTAGTCTCTCGATGTGGAAGTACAAGATTATAAGATGGTGTAACCACATCTTAGTCAATCTTTCTGATGATCTTTCTGCCCTTGTAATTGTTGCATTGTACACGGGTAGTAAATTGGATGGCAGAATTATCTCCCCGCCAAATCTTTTAATGCAAAAGAAGATCCTTCAAAGTGTATATATGAAACATATTGAATCTATGAATATGAAACATGTTAGGTCCTTTTCTTCTACCTCGATAAATTCAGCAATCAGAGCGCACAATTTCATAGGCTCAAAATTTAGAAATTGTTGTCAAAAAAGCATGCAAATGGAAATTATTTTCAACTAGCACCTTTCATGTTGTGAGACATTTGCATGCATATGACTAAGTGAACATCTAATAATGTTTTTTAGGAAACGCGAGCAAAGCATAGTAGAGCCCTCGCAGCTCTATAAGGATTTGATAGATTCAGTGCACACTGGGATAGAGCTATGATGGCTCCCATGTGCATGGTGATTAAGAGTGTGGTTGTGCCACCAGATAATTTACCTTGAAAATGTGTTCATAATTTGAGTATGAACTTGAAAATGTTAGCTTAGAGCCCGGTTGGTACAACATAAGACGTACAAAATCGAGGATCGCAGGTTCCAGGCCCAGTCTCGTCATGTATTTTCTCGAATTTCAGCTTTGTGGATTTTCCAGGATTCTGTTTCTGCTACAAACTCCTTTGTCTGTCGTCCTTTACTGAGCTTATGAACTTCCCATCTCCAATATGAGTTGTTTTTTCCGCCTAAGCTCTCCGGACGTTGGTAAATATGAAATACAGATTTTGACAAGTAAATCTTTAGGTGTTATGTTCCATTGATACATCAGTCTTGATATTCTACTCTTCTCGTGCCTTTAAGCCATGCCCCATAAGATTTCATTGTGTATTTTATAGAGGGTTGCGAACTAAGTAAGTTTGCCTGAAGAATAGTGAGGAAGCTACAGTCCCCTGCCCCCGCGCCCCATCTTCGCTGCCATTGTGTTGCAAAATCATTTGAAATAGGATCCTTGTGAAAGTGAATAAGAGAAATCTACCCTACTGCTCCTCAGCAGAATATTGCAGCTACCACAGTTGTCTTTTCATCTGGGCTCATTATGGCTTTTTATTGAATCTCAAACATCAGACAACCTAAAAATATTTATTTTGTGAGCTATTTCATACTACTTTGGACACAGTGGCAATCATTTGGGGGTGAGGAGGGTGGTTGCCCCCTGCAATAATTTTCTAGACAATGTGCTTTGTAAGGGATGGATTCTAAATTTGCCTTCTGAGCCTCTCCCCAGGCCCCTGTGGTCCGGTCTCCCCTCCCCTGTGTGGACGTTCGACCATATTCACAGTTGTGTAGTTTCAGACGACAACAGCAAAAGAGCGAAAAAGAGTGTATTGCTTTATTATAGAAGGACTCTTCTACTGCCAACCTCTAGAGAACCCTGCAACTGCTTGTAATCCCAATTCTCAGGACAAATGTGATTTGTATCATCTTTTATGGGAAAAAATAAAAAAGAGTAACACGTTACGATGTGAAAAAAGGGAATAGCCAGCGTGCGGATATTAAAGGCATCTATCTAACTTGAGGTTTATCACGGTAAATTATGGGGCATATCACTTGGAAAAATCTCATACACTTCGTGAAGAAATCACAATAATCCACATAAATCATAAAGATCATTAGCAATGAATCAAAGAAATCATAGCAGTCACAGCAAAATGATACAGAAATAAGGAAAGTAACAGAATCATAATAAAAATCACAAAAGATTGAAAAGTTTCGTACACTTTTCCACGAGTGACACACCTCTTGGGGGAGTACATGATTGCATGATTTAATGAAAAACGAGCGCTTTTAAGATTCTGAAATAAACTTGGTAAATAAAATTCTGAATTTGCAACTCTAGACTTTTGCTAAGTTTTTATGCTGAAAGTATCGTTTTGTTTTGAAGCATGTTTTACTTTCTTCATAGTTTATGTTTTCGATTGAGTTATAATAGTAATGTAGTGTATTATTTTAAATAGCAGTAGCTTGCACATTGGCAAGACTTTCTCGGCCTAAGCATTTATGGCTTTTGATTTATTCTCTTTTAATTATAACTAGTTTTTCATTTTACTAAAAATTAAATTTTTATCTTGAAGAGACCGGGAGATGAAGACTATGATGAAGAAGAAGATGAAATGCAAGAGTCAGGCACTCTGCTTACCTCACTTGCTGATGCCCAAGCAAGACAAAGAGAGAAAGCTGCATATGAGCAGCTTAAGGCTGGAGGTATGAATTGGTTTAGCATTTAAGTAGAATCTAGTTTCGTAAATTACAACCTTTTGTTTTGAGATCATCAGATGTATTACTTTCCTGGTCCTTTCAGGTGCACTGCAGCCGCACTGTTAAGTACTGAGATAGCTGAAGAGACTTCGAGAACGTGCCTTTTTATTCCAGTACCAGCTCTAATTCTTTGCGAGCCAAGCATATAACAGCCATGCTTTGCAAAAATGAGGAGAAAACATTCCGTTGCAGGTTTAGAATGATTGAAGTAAGGAAGCAAGTCTCAGCTATGTTCTGTTAGAGAGACAAAACAGTACATTGAATGGTTTTGAAGCTAAAAGTCTTATTAGTCACGGAATAAGTCTGAAGCTATTGCTTAAAAAATGCATAAAATTAGGCTTGGGACTTGTAGAAAGATACCTTCTAACTCAATTATGTGCCCCTGAACGGACGATATAGCTTGAATGACGTAAAGAAGTGACATCGTCTTAGTCGTTTATAAATGCAAGCCCGAAGCAGTAAGGATTGGAATGTCTGAGTCACTACCTAGTATTGCCTACCGCAGAGTTTGGAAAATTGATGTGAATCGTGTGGGATTTGATGTTGATAATCCTATTCTCATAGAAGTTGGTACCAGATATCAACTGTGTACTGTATATGTTATGTTTTGGCCGGATTTATGCACAGAACACTTCGTAGCATTTGCGCTCGAGCCAATACTAGCATTGAATCAGTTGTCTTCTAATTGACTCATAAGCCACATTATGTATCTCAGTTACAACACTATGTTTAGTAGCAACCAGTTGTTCCATCTAAAGCTATATAAGAGAATATAGCAATACTCTATTTTACGCAAATGAAAAGGGACATAGCAGCTCCTTTGCAGCTTACGTTTAGCAGGTAAGTTAAGCAGAAGGAGAGTGTAAATATTGAAAATATGATGATGTCATTTTCTTTATATTTGACATTCAACAAACATTTCACAAAGGCAATTCTGTCAATGCTGTATGGTACGTTTAGAAGTACATAATATAGTTAGAAGGTATAGTTCTACAAATGCCAAGCTTGATTGTTTGAGTTTGTTGAGCATTAGCTTCAGACTTGTTCCGTGACTTATATATCTTTTAGCTTCACTACCATTCAAGCAGATTGCTTGAATACCGTGCCAGTTAGAAAAGTTGAAACTACTCCTTTAAAAGTTGATTGGGGGTTATAATCTGATGAATAACAGATACTTTTAAGTTATTGAGTGGCAATTAGATCAAAGAAGTAAAAAAGTGTTCCACTTCGGGGTCATTCAATTAGTACGTACGCTCTAAATTGGCTAAAATTTGATCCCCCACCCCCCTCGTACGCACACGTACGCTTGATACTCACCCCCCCTTCTGCGTACGTACTCTTGGTTGTTTGACCCCCCCCCCCCCCATCTCTAACAGAATGTTTCTAGGCGTCTAAAACCATGGAGAAAGACTCTTCAAGCTTTCACGAGACATTAAAATGATCACTTCAAATGTATTTCATGAAAAATCTATAATACTGTTGAAACAAATGGCCACATAGGGTATAATATGGCGCCACAATGGCCTGGTAGTTTGACGCAACCCGAGAGGGCTAGGTAATATGGGGCTTTCAAATATACATAACTCATCTCATTTTTCCTATCTGGCATCTAGGCAACGGCGAAAAACAGGGTGTTCAGCCTTGTAAATGCCACTAGTAAATGCCGCTATTACAATGGGGAAAATATCGCTAGGTTTCAGTTTATTCAAAATTTCTAGGGGCCACATTGTCGGATTCGGCCTTAGGGCCGTATGTTTGACACCCTTGTACTAGAAGTAATTTCAACAGAATACGTACTTCATTAATTAATTGTTTGTGAAGGGTCCTTTGCAAATGGAAATATTGCAGGATGTATGCAAAAAGCTGGTAATTTTTTGCTTTGCGTACGTACTTCATGTGTCAACCCCCCCTCCTCCCCTTGTACGCATTCGTACGCATTTGTTTGACCCCCCTCCCCCCTTCGTGCGTACGTACTAAATGAATGACCCCTTCAGGAAGCTAAGTACAAATACTTTTAAGCTTAACATGAGATAAAACATGAAATAATTGAAAATATGTGGTTGCAAACTTACGGGAAAATGGATGCACTAAGTTTTTTTCTTCATTGGGAGAAGTATATGCTCAATAGCAAATGCATCATTGAAGGAACACCGAGTTCATTATCCATTGGTAAATTTTAGATCTGTGTGGAAATTTTAGTGTCTCGTCAACAAATCTATTCTAGATTGTAGTATTAGTATTAGAAATAGATTTTGCGCTTTAAAAATGACACTTGTCGCTTGACTAAAGTAATCAGCAATGTTCTAGCATTATTTCACAGATTTCATTTGAATCACCTTTGAAATGGCCACCACTGTGCATGGGATTGTTGATTGTAAGCACCATTTTGCATAAGTGTCCAAAGATGGAGCGGTCGCCCCTAATAATTTCAAAGAACATTGGGATTTTAGGGCGTGGTCGATATTATTGTTTCTTGCAGCTTCGCCCCAGTCTCCCATGATCTGCTTGCCCCCTCCCCCAAATAGGCACCCAAGTTTCCACTGCTGACTTTCAGTCACGTTTTTTCTATGAAAAACTAAGTGTATGAGAATCATGATGCTCGTATCAGGCAGATAATAAGAAACATTCCAGAAACAAGGGTTGGCTGAACTTCAAAAGTAAGCTTGAAAGAGCTGCTTTCACAAAGAGCCTGTTTATTAAAATGGAAACAAACTCATAAGATTATTGAGTTTGCATTTAATGTAACAATAAAAGTTAAGTTCATGCATGAAGTCATTTGAAACAACTAATTCCTGATGCATTTAGGACTGAAATGGACAAATGTTAAGGAGCAGTCAGGCTGGAAATAAAAAGTGTTTCTCTTATGTAAAAACATCGTGCATAGCCAGATCATTTTTAGTTCCTTCACTGATTTTTCTCATGGAACAAAGGGATTAATTTAAGTTATATGTAGCACAAAATAGAACCTCATACATTGGAGCATTAGGGTCCTTTGTTGATGAACGCTTAGCATTCAGAATACCTCGTAACCTTGTATTGATTGCAGCATTTTGCGATTTGAGGTTGTGAATGAGCAAAGTATGCCAGAGGTTGATGTGATAATAGTAAAAATAATAATCATTATTATTGTATTGATAGTATCCCAATATTTTAACAAGATATCCTATCAGTACATTATAGAAGTACTGTTATTATTAGGGTCCTACTTACAAAATCTGTTTATAGGTTGCTCATTCATTTGCAAAATACTTTTATGACTTTCAGATCACTGCTTGTATCTTATATGTTTTTTAATTATGTCCTTTCTTTTTAGGAATTCCCCTCTCTGTCGTGGTTATGAGTCCATTATTAGTAGACAAAGATATAATATTTCGTAAGAATGATGTTTTCGTTTTCCATAGGAAAAGTGCAATTTGAGATCCACAGTGAAGGTGGCGATGATCCTAGTGCAAAAGGAGAAGCATCAATTATCGTTAATGGCATCGAGTGTTGTCCAAAAAGGAAAGGTCACAACGTCGTTGTTTTAGACGAAATTGGTAACATTGTGGCGACCAGGTCATTCAACACAGTTGAGCCATCTGAAGGTATGGCCATGGCAAAATTCATCGACGAAATCCCGGAGGAACATATAGCACTCATTGCAGTCCAAGACACAACAGGTTTGCCCTTGGTTTATATGATTAGCTGTGGTATCACCAGAATTTTAAAGGGATTTATGATTTTATTAGAAATAATAAATATATCCCATTAGTTATAGATATTGATGATAGTATGTTAAAAAATATTTCTTGATATCGTCTCTGCGTCCCTCCGTGTATTTCTCTATATGCGCTTGTGAGATGCGCATATGATAATGTCATAGGACATCCATCATTTAGATGGGTGGTAATTTTCAGTTATCGGGCAATCAATTAGCTTAAAAGATTTAGCTTAAAAGAATGGATAGGTTAGTGCTTCTACTTACTTGAATATCAAATGGAGATTGAGTAAATATCTGAACAGAAGAGAGGAAATTGGTGTAGCAAGACTGAAAAGAATTGATTTTGATGTAAATAATAATTCGTATAGAATCACACTTTGATGGTATTGCTGCGTATTTATCTTTACTTTGGAAACTTTATGGTCATTGGGGATTAATTATAGATATGTTGGTTCTATTCCCGCAGGAAAAGGTGCAGAGAAAGCTGAAGCAGCTTTAAAAAAACTCGGGGCTGTAGAGCCAATGGACCCAGGTTATAAGGGGTCCTGGGCTTTTGCTGGCTTCAAAGGTGCACACCATACAAAGAATTGGGTTACCCAAGTTTCGCGCCCGCGTTATCATGGTCCAGCTATGGTTGCTGATATGATCAACACACCAGCAGCAGATCAAGGTATAGTGTTTTTTGAAGCTGTGTCGTTTCAGAAGTGTGCTTACCTATAGGAATTAGTTCGGCACATTTGCGTTGTGATTCATGCACAATATTGCTATTATTATTGCGTATTATGTTCCTTTTTTCTCTTTTTATTTCCACATTTAATTTCCTGTTTTTACTAGAATTCTGTTGATTGGAGGTTATGAATATCTTGCAGGCAAGATTAAGGTAGAAATTTCATCAGAGGGCATGGATGATCCTGGATATGCTCGAATCGCTTCTATCAAAATCAATGGAATTGAAAGAAGCCCAATGTCACGAGGAATGAATATTGTTATTCTGGATGCAGCTGGTAATTACCTTATGTCGAGGAATTTCGATACAGCAGATCCAATGCGTGGGAGAGCAGAAGGAGAAAAAATGGCACAATTTTTGGACGACTTACCAAGCGAACGCATGGTTTGTGTTTCTTCGTTAGAAGCCACAGGTATGTACCAATTATGATCGAAGAAATAGTTCTTACCGAGTTGCAGAAATTATTCCTAGTCACTAGTTTTGCTATGAGTAATGAAATTCATTAGTATGCTTGAAAACAGTTCTTCAAAATGTATTCTACTGTATTGATAATATAGAGGCATCTCTGTTATACACGGTATTGACTCAAACGAGATGCTGTTCTACATTTCCTTCGTCATTGTTTTGTCTATAACTTGTTGATTCTTATGTTTTTAGCATTTAATAAGATTACATTTGGTAGGTAGCTCTTTTCTGAGTCATGTAGTAGAATTCTTTCTGTTAAATCACTAGTGCATTGCTATTTTACCATTAATTTCCAAATTTTACATGATTTTACCTTTTGTTTATTGATAATAGTTTATTGCACCTTCAGTAGTGCAACTGTATCTTAAGTAGGGTCTTTATTTTATTGGGTTTCTGTATAGGGTTCTCAGGAGCCTGGAAAACCTTGAAAATTTGGAAAAGTCAGGGAATTAAATTTGAGGTCAGGGACAACCTTGAAAACCTGGAAAAATCAAGGATTTTTTCCTGTTCAGGAATTTTTCCACAGTCTCATTGTTCCTGCTCCTTTATCTGGAGATAGTTTCCTTGGTCCTTCAAAACTGCTTATAGAAATGTGGAAAAATCAGGGAATTTTGAAAAACTTAGTCTGGAAAACCTGGAAAAGCCAGGGAATTTTTGTAAAATTAATCCTGAGAACCCTGCTGTCATATTTTCCCTGTGGCCTTTTGACTGTGACATCTTCAACTTACTTTAGTTAATTTGCTACATGAAAGAATGATACTTCCGGGATCAATATCAATTTTTATTAATGTAGTACATTCTGACTTGTACACAGGTGAAGGCATAAATGAAGTCAAAGAAGCCCTCATTAGAGTTGGAGCCGATGAAGATTTTCAGGGTGGGACAAAGGGCTCTTTTGCTCTCCTTGGTTACACAGGACCTGAGAAGGTTGTTTGGTTGAAACAAGTATCGAAACCTAGAGGACAAGGTCCTGCAAAGATAATCACTTTTGTCATCACTCCGGAGGGAGCAGAACGGCTAAGTAATTTTATTTCCATTTGAATTTCTTATAAGATAGATTTTTCGAACATATATTTTACAATTTTCTAATAAGTTTTATAACTTTTGGTTATTTTCAGAAGAGATGTAGGTTTCTTTAAGGATTTCGCTTTCATTCGAAACAGTCGATGTTGCTTCAAAAGTTTTTGCAAGATGTAGCTGCTGTGCAATTTGACCAGGCGGAGAATACGATAAAGGTAGCATCTCTCCCAACTTTTTGTGATTATGATATTTACCTAACCATACCCTTTGCTAATAAGGAAATTTTTTGTAAACGACAAATACCTGCTGTATTTACCAAATATAGGCATTTTTCGAAACTGCGCTTGTAGCCTAGTTTGACTTACGCGTTTTGTAGCCTTCACTCTATCTACTGCTTTCCTACTTTGAAATTATGTACTTTTATTATTATTTTCACAATTGAAAGAATTTTTTCTGGTAAAATGATAGTTGAATATGTAAAATTTTTATTTCATACCTTCAAAAGATGGGGGCCGGGCCGATGATTAGCCGCAATTTGATATAATTCCCTACTTCATACATTAAATAATACCCTTTACACCAAAAGTATGAGAAAATATCTCAGTTGTAGTTCCTTTTTTGTCTACTTTTAACACACTGCCAATATTTAGCATCAACGAGTAGATTGCTGAAACGAGGGTCATGTCAGTTAGTGGTATTTCATAATACTCAACTCTCAGACAGCTATATATCTATTCTTAGCTCAGATCATATCTCAATATTAACATCTTCACGAAGTGCAGTTTCTTTCCAAACGATTTATTAGGCTACTACGATAAAAAGTAAGCAAAAGGTCGTAGAAGCAAATAGAAATACCTTTGCAAAGCTGTTCGCATATTCTGCAAAATTCGGCAAGGTGATTGACATCAAGACAGTACTTAAATATCCTCTTTTTTCTGTACCATTATCTTTGGGACACCGAGGCGATACTAGGTGAACAACCGCGAAGAGCTAGTTGATGAAAGTTGTTCTCTCTTATGAAAAGCAGGTCATTCAATCCCAAAGAGCTTTCGATCAAAGTCCCTAAGGAAACCGTGTCTGCATACCTCGTAAATCTGATGGCGTTGATCAGATCAACTTCATGAATCTGTGACACATTCTACGATTTTGTATTCAAGTTGCTATCAGCAATACGGAATGGCTATCGCACAATCGATATCATTGCTGACACCTACAGACAAGACTCATTAAAGGATCCAGAAAGCACAGGGCGTAGTGTTGCTGATAAATTCATCGTACTGTCCCCCTTTCGAAAACTCCACACAATTTTTCCGAGTTCTTGAAGAATGGAGAAGATACAATGAGATTGATTGAAATGATTTGGGATGTGATAGCTGAGAACAGGATTCAAAGTTTTGAGCAATTAAGATGCAATGAATTGATATATAGTAAAGACGGCATTTGCCACAAAATCTTTGCTCACAAAATTGATGCAATACAAAAATTAAGCAGCAATCAAGAAGAAGCTGACACCAAGTTGCTGTTACATGCCAACCACGCATTATATGAAGATTCTTCCAAAGCCGTAATTCTTCGTTCACCTTCTGGTGACGTGGATATAAATGTTCTTTTCGTATCTGTATGAAGAAGATTTCGACAAGATACATATCGACTATGGGATTGGTAAAATCAGCAAAATTCTTAATGCTGCTTCCATCGACACGATCAGGGAGCTAAAAACAGCACTGATTGGATTACATGTCTTTACTGGCAATGATTACATATCATCCTTCTTCAGGAAATCTAAGAAGTAATGCTGGCGACCACTAGAGAAAAACAACAGATTTGTTACAGTTTATCGATTGCTTGGAACTGACTGGTATCTTAGCGACAGTCTCTTTGCTACTTTGGAAGGTATTCGTAACATATATGGGAAGAACAAGAAAGATATCGATAAATTTCGTTATGAGAGTTTTAAAGACATTTACGAGAAGAAATGGAAGGTGCAGAATCTGTCATTGCGCCTTTCACCATGCAAACAAGCATTGAAGCTTCATTGTAAACGAGCCAACTATATAGTGGAAATATGGAAATCAGGTTTCATTCTCGAAGTTGAGAATGGGAGCATTGACGATAATGATTCGTCAGGAAAAGGAGAAGTCGTTTGGACAGAAACTTCACTTCCTGAAGATGTTACCGAGATCCTAGAAGATAATGATGACACTGAAGAAGGCTTTGATGATGAAGATAGCAGTGACGAGGAAGACTGGGATATGATCTGAGCTAAGAATAGATATATAGCTGTCTGAGAGTTGAGTATTATGAAATGCCACTAACTGACATGACCCTCGTTTCAGCAATCTACTCGTTGATGCTAAATATTGGCAGTGTGTTAAAAGTAGACAAAAAAGGAACTACAGCTGAGATATTTTCTCATACTTTTGATGTAAAGGGTATTATTTAATGTATGAAGTAGGGAATTATATCAAATTGCGGCTAATCATCGGCCCGGCCCCCATCTTTTGAAGGTATGAAATAAAAATTTTACATATTCAACTATCATTTTACCAGAAAAAATTCTTTCAATTGTGAAAATAATAATAAAAGTACATAATTTCAAAGTAGGAAAACAGTAGATAGAGTGAAGGCTACAAAATGCGTAAGTCAAACTAGGCTACAAGCGCAGTTTCGGAAAATGTCCATATTTGGTAAATACAGCAGGTATTTGTCGCTTACCAAAATTTCCTTATTAGCAGAGGGTATGGTTAGCTAAATATCATAATCACAAAAAGTTGGGAGAGATGCTACCCTTACCGTATTCTCCGCCTGGTCTAAATGTGTAGCTCAGTATTTCTGCTGAGGATGTTACATTGTCACATAAAACACAGCCATTGTCATTTCGATTTATCTTTCATCATTTCTTAGTGTCATTTTTTGCAATGGAAGTTGGCTGATACGTGGGTGTAAACCGTGTGAAATGTTGCTAATGCATGTTATGGTTGCTATTCAGTCTGATTTGTAGTGGAGCACGCTCGGCCGATTAATGTTTTATATTCTGCAGAAAGTAATTTGCCCATTCTATTTTGTCAAATAACCTTTTCCTACATCTTCTCCATATTCTATACTGAATGTTTAGGTGGTCAAAAGTTACTACAAATTGTGCAGCAGATTATCACCGTGGAATCTGCTCGTATGCTCATTATTTGGACCTCCGACGATGGGGAGGTCTTGTCCCTCTTCTCAGAGACTTTTCTGGTCTAATCAGAGGCCCTTATTCTGTTCTTTCATGATTTAAACTTACTGAGAAAACGATCGTTCTCCCTTCTATAGCTACTACCCTTCTATACCGGAGGCCCACCACTCCTTTTCGGGTGGTTTTTATTCCATACCATTTGAAGATGCGCCCGATGCTAGGCTTAGAGGTCCTACATTGAGGTGTGATTTCACTATAAGGGAAGCTAAACTCTTTTTGCAACATGGTAGCAACTTCACTCTTGTTTTCTGTAATGTTTTGCTTCTCTCGACATCACACCTCAATCTGTGAGAACCCTTATGGTCGACTGTTGTGGCTACAAGCATTTCATTTTTTCGTTTGATAAGTTTTGTACACATAATAACCCTTAAGCTTAACAAAACGAATTACGACCTAAGTTCTTTATAATAAAGGCAACCATTAAGTGGAGCAAAGAAACATAAGAAGAACTTATTTATTGTAGAGCTGCCCTTCCGGGGGTCGTATTTTTTCATGTCTTGCTCTTCATATATAATTTCAGTTGCCTTTTGAAGGTATTTATTGTTGCAACTCACGTATATAAATCGTCGTATTATTCCAGTCCTTAGGAGCTGAGTAGTGAAAGCTTTTTATAATGCTCAGTCCTATGCTTAAGGATCTGGGGTTTTTGGCTATTTCTCGTATTGTATGCTGAGAAACCAGACCTTGGTTTATACTTTTCTAGAAAGCTTTGTGGGAAAGGTTTGTGTATGATTTTATAAGTCATAACATTCCTATCAAAAGAAATTATGTTTTCTATACTCATCCCACGACATGACCAAATATCTTTAACTTTGGCATTCTTGATTATTTTGAGAGCCCGTGTCTGGAGTCTCTGCAGGGCAGCCAGTTTTGTTTTCGTCAACCGCTTATGAATGTTTTTCAATTGCTACATGCAATTTCACGATTACGAGGCTACTTCTTTGGTACTATGTTATGCGCGAACCATTATTCATACTGCTGATATTTTTATGGTACATTGTGAAGCTACAACTTTATATCTTTATCAACATGATTTTCAGTTGCACTCCTACATACAAAAGTACCACTTGTATGCACCTTCAACAGATAAACACAATACCCTATGAAGTCACTATGATGTCATGGGGTAAACTTCTGTAGAAACTGTTGTAATCATCATAATCAGCTCCCCCGTACATCCTGACTTCCCCGTGATTGCAGCTTAATATCTTTTATCTTTTAAATTTGATACCAGGACGCTTACAAAAAATTGATCAAAAACCACATTCCTCTATATATTGTCGTCGTTGCAACATGCACATAGTTCGTCCATCTATAGGACACTTGAAGTTGGCGTGCATGTAAAATTTTCCCCTCTACTTCTTCCAAAACCAACATTGTTTGAAGGGAGATGAAAGTTCATTGCAGAATACTAAAAAGTGTCCCGGGACTTTTGGCGACTATTGTATCGCTGATGCGTCACCGACTAGGAAAAGTTATATGGAAACGAGGCTTAAGAAGCCTTCGCATATAGAAACTCAGCATCCGGACACGAAATATGCGATTTTTGCATTTCAATCCACATGAGTCAATCTGCCTTCTCTGCACTCGCGTTGCCTACGACGTTGTGTACTTTATTTTGAGTAGGTTGTTATATCTAGCTTTTTTAGCTAATTTAGGCCTACTGTGCCTGCCGGGTCCTGTCATACAACCGCTAGTTTAACGTCCCTTCCGAAGGAGGGTGGAATAAGTTGTATTATTCGTTTGTCTGGAAAGTCGCCTATCCTGCAGAAATATCTCCATTTATATAGCCATTCACTTAAAGAATACCGGGACGATATGTTGATCGAATCGTTCTTTTTACATTTTGAAATATTCATCTCTACATCACCATCTTGCAGCTCTTGTAATAGGGCAGTGGTTCCCAACCTTTTTGCTCCTACACCCCTAATAAATTTTTGTTCTAACCTCGTATTTCCTACAACAGATATTTTTCTCAAAAGCCGATGGAGTGTGATAAACAAATCAAGTTACTGTTGTTATTATTATATACGCAACCCTTCAAATGATGTCTCGCACCCCCAGGTGGTGCGGGCACCCCTGCTTGGGAGTCCCTGTAGTAGTCAATAGTATTATCCACTTTGGCTTCGGCAGGCGTTAACCATCCGAATGTACAGATAGTTTCTCCTTTATCCGTTAAGCATTTATGTATTAATTTTTAGGCATGAACTGGGCTTTAGCCTCTACACGCAGCACTCTTTCTTCATAATCTTTCTGTTTTGCTGTTTTGTTAAGTTGTATGTTTCTATTAATCATAGAAGTAGAAGAGGAAGATGTTTTCAAGGATTATGAACCAGAACAGTTCTCCAAGTATGATGATTACCAAAAGAAAAGCGGAGAAGAATTCGAGCAAGGTTATGCAACTCTAGGACATACTCCGAGTGCAAGAGTAAGTATGATACGATAGAGTAAGTTTATTGTGACTGCTGTGTATGGAATGACTTAAGGAGAAACCGTTTGCTACTCTAACCTCATTATCACATTTGAATCACATTTGATCATGGAACCAAATTTTCAGATGAAATTTATCATTTGGCATACTTTTCTTGCTTTCCTTGTTGTTTTTCTGTACTTACCATTTCTTCTGTCTTTCCTACTTTGCTTTTCTCGCTTCTGACTTAAATCTTTTCTTCTTTTTCTAACTTTTCCTTAACGATATAACACCTCCTCTGTACTTCGGTCAGTTGCTTTTCTGTTCCATACACCAATCGAGACGTTACTAAATAATTGAGCAACCATTTGCTGGATTTCTTTCCTCCAGATTTGGAGATCTCTGCTCGTGTTCGATATCATTTTAGGGATTTGTTTGTCTTCAGGTCTTTAGTGGTTCTTTGACTAGATGAGTAAAATTCTTTACTACACCGATTTTTGGGAAGAAATTTCGTGTTTGATAAATATGTAGACCATTCTTGGTTTGACTCCTCTGTAATATGAAAGATTCTATTATTCTAGTCAATAATGCGACAACTGCCTGCAGAGGAGAAAGCGAAAATCGCCAAGCTCAATGAAGGTTTACGGATGGAGAAAAATAGATTGGTAACGGAAGTTAGCAAATGGGATGATCAAAGTAATGAAATTATTGTTTTGGCCAAAAAGATGTGTATGATTATGATGGACATGTCAGATTTCACAAGGTACTTTTATTTACTTTTAATTTCATTATTTCACTGTTGTTAATACTGATGTATATTGCCGTTGGGACGAATTGTTTATCTAGTATCTTTTTTGAAACTGTATTCTTGTTTGTCTATTTTGTCTATGTGTCTCCAGACATTAGTGGATTATTTATATATATATATATATATATATATATATATATATATATATATATATATATATATATATATATATATATATATATATATATATATATATATATATATATATATATATATATATATATATGCAAACTAATCCTAAGCCGCATCCACAATGTATATAAATTACATAAGAAGAATAAACCACAAATGTACTATCCTTTAAGTAAACATTTCGATTAGAATCTTCATCAGTACTCTTATGAATCTTCATCAGTACTTGAGTACTGATGAAGATTCTAATCGAAACATTTACTTAAAGGATAGTATATTTGTGGTTTATGCCTTCTATATTTATCTATATATCTATATATACTCAGAAAAGTCCTAGATGGGATTTTTAGCAAATACATACTTACATACATACATATATATATATATATATATATATATATATATATATATATATATATATATATATATATATATATATATATATATATATATATATATATATATACATAATCTTTTAAAGGGGAACAGGACCTTTGAAGACTACTATGGATGTTATACGTGGTGCTGAGGTATAGTACTCATAAATCCAGTCCTTTTCTTTTCGATATTGTGTTGTGATATTAGCTCTCATCCATAAGATAACACTCTACCATAAATACTTCCTGTTCACGAACTGTTTAGAATAGTATATTAGTAAAGAACTTCTAGATTGTATTCAGATAATTTTCATGTTGTTGAATTGATTTGTTACATCCTTTCCCTTACTTGTAGACACTTCCGTTTTGATTTTCCCTTTATGCCACATTTGATGGGATTTTAGAGCTGTATATGTTACTGCTTGGTAGCGATGAGAGCGATTTGAGAGCGATGGCTCACAAGAATCGTTTAGAAACTGTAGGGAATCTGTATTTAATTTGTTCTTTTATTTGCGCACAAATGTACAATCACTTTTTTATGTATGTTGAAATGCTTTTCAATTTGTTGATCTGACTATCAATTTTCTAACAGAGGATTGCAAAGATGGGACAAGCTCTTAATAAACTAGCTGGGGATATTGCTGAAAGGGTAAAAATAATTTATATTTGCGAGCTCTCTGTGTCCTCTTCTGTTATTATCAGTTTCTATTTCACTTTCAATTTGCAACAAGAATTAGTTGATTGCCGTGAACTTGCTTTGCGAGTGCTTCTGAAGTTTTCGTACATTGTCGTTATGTCTTTGATCATCATCAAGCAAAGAGGCAGTAGAGTATATCGACTGGTGCTGAGCATTCAAAAATGAATATATGAGACTAGTAGCATGGCTGTATGCGTTACAGACGAAGGCCATTTTGAAATATATAATTGTTATATAATTGTCGCTATTGTTAGCAACATTTGCAAAGATTTCATATTTGGAACAATGATGGCGGAAACTGACGCTAGTGTTTATGTCAAATTTGAAGTGAGGCCATTTCTCAGAGCTCCAAAGGGGTTTTTACCAATGCCTTCTAATTCACCACTTGGTTTATTTTGTAGTGCTTTTATAGATTCCAGATAGTGTGTTTGAGTGGACACAGTAGCTTTTCATTGGCTACTGATTATGTTTATGCATGGGCGTGTAGACGCTATGCTCCTACTCTAGGCATTAGTTGTGTTAGGTGCGATTGACCGAGTGGAGCAGTGCGAGCAATGGGTTGCGGTTGTGTGCTTGAAATTGTGCCCTGATAGCGTCGTGATATAGTGCCTGCCAATCACAGGCTTAAGGGTCTTAAACTCAAAGGTCACGATCTGGAGCGCATCTCAGGTTCCTTATTTTCTTGCATTTTACTTAGCATATTTTTGCAAATCCTGTTTCCTGTACCTTACATTTATTGATGTTCTATTATCTAGTGCCCCCACAGTTCAACAAAAAGCGATCTGCAGGCATACCTTCAACGTATTGCTCTTTACTCCCATCAACTGACGATAACTTCACGTGTGAAAGCTGATGTTCAAATGATTAGTGGAGAATTGGTTGTGTCGGGGGTAAGCTTTTGAATTATCGGATGTTATCTTTAGACGTTATGGCTATGCTCTGGCAGCAACTTTAATTATGGCAAGCTTCCTTTTGTGCTCTTTTACGTACCCTTCTACTCTATATTGTTCAGTGTTATTTGGAAAAGACTTGATTGGCCTTTGCCCATCATTTGATTTCCACAGGCAACTGATATCATAATAGTAGTGGCCGGATCAATTAATTTTATTGGGCGGAACCAAAATGCGATGTTTGACTCGATAGCAGTTTTAATTTGGATTGACCTGAATTATAAGATTCGACTGGTTCACCCGTATACTGCAAAGCAAGAGCGCCTTGAGGTCAAATGTCGAATTTTACATGTTGCAAATAAATTGTATGAATCATTCAAATTTATTTCATCTTGGTGAGCATGCGCATTTCCAGTCAAGATGCACCTCGTGCCTGTAGACTTGCTAAAATGGTGCAACTTTGCATTGAATATGACAAATTCTATTCGACATTTGTCCCATTGCCACTCCTACTACGTCACCCTAATGTCCATAATTTGCCATTGGCCTGAAATGTTGAAAGAACTTGTAATGCTGCATGGTGCATGATTACTCTGATGACAAAGAATTACTTATTTTCGATATTGTGAACAGAATAAATGACTTCACATTGATTGTGACAAATTCTATTCGACATGGTAGGGGGCTCTTAAATTCCGGTACATGAGCCACATCTGGCCTGCCAACCAATTTTTTTTTTATACACATTCCATAAAAGTTACATACATACATACAGATACAATGACGGAAACGATACCCCGGGGAGCAATGTTCCTGACTACCCCGAGGCCATGACATAGAAGATTAAATATATGCACAACTACAACAAAAGAAAGAACAAAAACAAAATATCAAAACCAGATAGTAGCAAATAACCCAACCAATTTTATCTGGCCCACAGAATGCTAGAACCTCAAAAGTACCTTTTTGCATTTAAATTCTTTAGTTTTTCTTAAATATGGGAACATTTCTTCAGATATGAATGACATGCTTATATAAAGGACAAATGATTCATAACTAATTGCATGTGCCTATACAATGCTCAGTTATTGTACTTGGTTTCCTGTCTCAGTCCAGCTTTTGATTCACCATTTTATCACTAGTCATTTGTGGTAAAAGTTTTGAGACGAGATTTAATGATTTCAAGGTGGACAAGGGCATACTCGGAGGAGTTAACAACCTGTCATTAATTCAGGATCAATTCATTTTGTCACTTATTTCGAAAAGACTTAGAAGGTGTCCTCACATGAAGAATGTTGCTCTTGGGCCACTTTCTGTGTTCGGCAGCACTCACATATGTATGTGAGTAAGGATGTCCTTATATCAACCAAATCAAGAGGAACAACCAAAGTCAACCGGCTTGCTCACATCATTTTCCTAGATCCGCACCTGAACACCATACTACTCAGTAAGTCAAATGTCAATCTGAGAGACGGCCTTTTTAGCCATTCCAGAGGGTAGAATTTAAAAACTTCCTTCCGTTTTAGACCCAACCAAGGGGGTGCTCCTAAGCCACTAAAAGAAGTTATAAGCCCCCACTCCAAGATATACACTGCGAGGCCGTTCTTGCAAGTTGAGTCATTTTCAGTGTTGGAAAGCTCTTATGAACGTAGGATTGATTTACTTAAATACCTAATCGAACATTCATAAGTAGGATTGCAGATACTACAGACTCGTGAAATGTGGAAGTCAAAACCTCAGTAGTCCACGAAAGAAGTCTGCGTATTTTTCTGGCCCAGCAGTGAAGATACAAGCTGTCTTTATAAGAAAACAGACAATCACGAGATTCAAGTTCCAAAGATCATCTTTTTTATCTGTGCCAAAAATCCATAACAGCTCTTTCCTTGCATGTTCCTTTACAAAAATCGAAACTTTCCTTTGATTATCTTGAATAGCAAAGATCAAACTCTATTACAAATAATGATAACCTCTTTTAGTCGGTTTACTCCAATAAAAGTTAAGAAAATCTCAGCCTCATTTTCAGGAAAAGTTAAGAAAATTGAGGCTCAGACAAAAGTGGATTTCTTATTTAAAAAGCGTGTACCTATTTGCGAATCCCTACTTTGTGGTATGCCGCCATATCAATCAGTTTGTTTTCAGGGAAATGGGTAAAAAGCTGCTTTATTGTTACTAGCTCCTTTATTATAACCAGTTGTAAACCACTTGGAAATCTATCATTGTCGTCTATGTTTTTATTTGTATTATGTATGCAGCCATCCTTAAGTTCTAGTGTCCGATTGCCAAGAGTTTTCTGAGATCTTTTTTTATTAATATTTCATCAGATGTCACGTTTAGAACGTGTTCATGTTTTCCATTGCTTCTTTAGCTGGACAGTGCCACATCCCTTATCCAAGCTGCGAAGAATCTGATGAATTCAGTTATCCTTACTGTTAAGACATCGTATGTCGCTTCTACGAAATTCAGGAAATCTGATGTAAGCTATTGGTTTGTTTCTGGACTTGATATTGGCAACGTTTTTTCACTGTTTCTTAATTATCAATGTTTAGAAAATCACTTAACTGTACAGTAGCATATTACGTTCCTCGTTAATGAGGTATGCATTGAGTCCAAAATTATTTATATAACTGCCAAAGGATGTCAGTATGGCTTTGTTTTTTGCTACAGTTCTTCTCTAGTGATCCTTTATTATTTTTCCTAGAGGGGCAGTCAAAAAGTGCAAATGCTCAGAGATTCACCGATTTTGCACCCCCCCCCTCCCACTTGAAAGCTTTTGTACGTTTTGGAGGTAACCCCTTTCCCGAGTGTACGTAATTTTAAGCCATCACACCTCCGCCTTTGGAATCTATTGTTTACAACACTATTTTCAAAGTTTGCAAAATTTAATGTATAGCTGAGAAATTCAAATGTATAACTTTTCATGCTAAGAACGATCCTGCGTGTATAGTGTGTAAAAGTTGGTTTTATGGGATGCTTCGCAAGCAATAAGGGTTTGAAAATTATAGATGCTTACGTACGTTTTTTGAAGAGACCCCCTTCCTCTTCTACGTTTTCATACAGTTTTTTGTGTACCCCCTCCCCCTTCAGAACGTACGTACTTCTTGAATGACCCCTGTTAGTTATTACATTAATGTCCGTAGATTTCTACTGTAGTAAAATTCAAGTTTCTTTGAATATGTCGTCAGCAGCTTGTTATCTGGTTGAAACTGAAATTGCAGCTACGGTAAAAAGGGAGATAAACGGGAATAGACGTCTTTTTGTGCGAGTAAATCATGACAGTAATCCTGAAATGAAAATAAAAAATGAAGTAGGTGACCTTTTTGGAATTAATAATAAATACCTGCGATTAATATTGGACCCCCTCCTTGCACATATGCCATATGGCCTAGGTTTATGCATTTTGTTTTTTAGATACCTTTATGGACTAAGTTGTTGTGAAATACCGGAAAAGATTTTCAAATTTACCTATTGGGAACTTTTCCAAAAGATTGTGGGTGAAATTTACGTTTGTAGCTTTGCTAGCAGTCCACGGTGGATTCTATATTGCTCTATGTAAATCATATTTTAAATTTTATTCCTTTAGGCTACTCAGAAGCCCATTGTAAGCTGGAAAATGAAAGCCCCAGAGAAGAAACCGCTGATCAAAGTTGATATGACAGATTCTCGTATGACGGTTCGTGGAACTGATACGCAACAAGGGCCATCTCCAATACAAGAGCTGGGCGAAATCCAGTGATTGGGGACTGCATCGTGAATGTTTATCTTTTTTGGAGCTTAATTATCTTTTATATATTTAGAGATCAGTAAAACCTAGAAGTACATAAGCCTCCAGCTTTAGTTTTTAATAGTAGGAGGTTTCGACATTTATGTTATCTATCGTATTTAGTTAACTTTTGTGTGTTTCTATTTTGATCATGAGGTGTCCTTACTATTATCCAAAAAATGTTTGTCTACCTTCAATAGATCATTTCCTACCTACACGATGGTCTCATGTGAAATATAGTGTTTTTGGCTGGCATTCGTGGTTAAATATTAGTACATCATAGGGTTGTAGTTTCGATTCCTACCATTCGGCCACGAAGCTAGGGTGGAGCACGGGGGATATTTCCCACCCAGTTAGGAGATTTTTCCCCCTTTCCCCTCAAAATTGCAGGATGAAAGCTTTTTCATCTAAGAATTCCGAAAAATTTCACAAATTGAGGTAGCACAGTTAGCTAGTTCCGGCGGATGCATTATTGGTTAATATAGCAAGGGCGTTTTCCTAAAATTTATAAGATATGTTCCCTGAAGCTTGTCTGGGCCATGCCCCCATCACTTCCCTTTTGATTTCTGCTACCCCCACACCTTTCCGCTTTGTCACTGCTACCATTTAAAGTTAATGTAGGTTTTTGGAGACGTTAGTTTGCTGAAATGACGGGAAAAGCTTCAACGACCCAAAATACTGTGCCGTATTTATCTTTAGCGACATCAATAGTTGATTTTTTACTGATTTTGGATAATTTCACCTCGTTGATCTGGACGAACGCTCAGTCAGCATAGCTTATAGAGGGCCGCTAGTTTGCAGTAGGGATTAAATGCTAATACAGTCAACTCTCTCTAAGCGGACACTTCTATTAAGCGGACACCTCGTTAAGAAGGACACTTGCTGGAAGTCTTTTTTCTATTCGTATAACAATTACAATAATTTACAGTTAACCATACATTACTCATATTACTTTGCCAACACTACAAATGGGGAGCAATATACGCTGATTACCCCATGGCCAATACAGAAAACATACAAAAGAGAAGAAAACAACTGCATTGACATTCGATAATTCGACTACTCAAACAAAGCACTAAATGTTTTTTTTAAAAAGTAATGGAGGAGCCATAGATGAAAACAAAAATGTTGAGGGACTCGAGCGAATGCTCGAGTTGAAGAGCAGTCGAGTTATCGAACGTCAGCTACTTAAAATACACTACAAACAATTAGATACTAAAACAATTGTACAGTATAATGACTGATTGGTAAATGGCCGAAGTTAGGGAGATACTAGTCAAATCGATCAGATTCGCGAATGAACCGTAGAATTTATTCAAGTATAGCTCTATTCACGCCAGAAGAGAGATTCTGATCACTGTATAATAAAAGATGTGTCAGAGAATCCTTAGAAAGATCGGCGATGTTTACAGCGTAGTAGTTCTTCAGTTTCAGCGAGAAGGTTGCGTCTTTGAATATCAAAGGATTGGCAGAGCAACATAAAGTGTTCCGCATCTTCAATTCCGTCATTTGATGAGCACATTGGATTTACTGTATTTCTAAAATTATGCTGAAATTTGTGGAGATTTAACTTGCTGAGACCAACTCTCAGTTGATTAAGGTACGATAATCCTATTGGATCATGAATGTCAATGACAGATCTGGCTGACGGGCGAATTTTCAGTAAGATCTTTTTCTTAAATACAGCAACCGATGGCGCAAGACGCACATTCAACTCGAGCTTGTTCCATTCGGTTTAGCAATTAGGGTAGAAGCTAGAATTAAATTTTTCTGTCCTCACTTTCATCCGCCCAATTACATCTTGATCGCGAAGGTAGTATTCAGAGTGATGGAGAGGAGGAATAGGACCTACCGTGTACCCAGGACTAAGATTATTTAAATATTTGAAGAACAAGGTAAGACGTCTACTCCACCTTCGAGAATTCAAAAACTCCCAGCCAAGCTCTATGTATAGCTTTTCGTGAGATGTTCCTCTCCATGTACCTATAACTGCCAAAGCAGCAGAGTACTGAACGGATTCTAGCTTTTTCGTTAAATTAGACAGGATAATTTTATGGCTGAATTCACACTTTTTTTAGCAGGAATGTGATAAACAACATTGCCATAATCCAAATGAGATCGAACGTTTAATTTATACAAATCGTTCAGGGTATGTCTAGGTAGATAATTGGAGAGATATTTCAGCAACCCGATCCCATTTCTGGCTCTAGAGATAGCTGAATTGATGTGAGATAAGAACGATAGGTTAGTGTTTAGCGTAATCCCTAAATGCTTATGTTCATTTACCTTTTTCACAGGTATGCCATTGAAATAGATCAAATGATGATCAATACTAGTTCTTTTCCTTGAAAAAGTCAATTCTACAGCTTGCTTTTGTGGATCAAGATTAAATGACATTCTCCAGGTCAGGGCTCAAAGACTAATCAAAGCAAGGTCATGGTTCATATCATTGGCAGCCTTGATAGGGTTTTTGACTACTGTAATTAGTGAAGTATCATTAGCAAATAACTTAACGTTACACTTCGAGCCTACAGTTAGATCGTTTATGTAAACAAGAAAGAACAATGGACCAAGAATAGAGCCTTGGGGAATGCCCACTGAAATATCTCCCCAATTAGAACATTGACCGTTTAGCACTGTTCTCTGTCTTCGGTCTGTAAGAAAGCTTTGGATTAGAGAAAGAAGTTGCCCAGAAACACCAAATCTTTTCAGTTTTGCAAATAAGACCGCTGTGCCAAACTCTGTCAAATGCTTTGAAAGTGTCAAGATACATAGAACGAGCATCGATAGGTGGATTACAGTCGAATGCTTCGAATATTATGTGTGTGATTGAAAGTAAGTGGTTTACTGATTTGATTTGATTTTAAATTCTTTAGGCACGGTAGTCACGTCAATCGAGGGATTGATTTACAGTGGGCCGTGAAAATACTTGCAAAAATAAAATCGATCTAAAAATTCAAAACATCTATTAAAACTAAAAAGTTAATAAACATATTTACAACATTTCCTAATGTAAGAAGTAAATTAACTAAAATAACGTAAACTAAAGCAGGCGAGAGAGAACTAGCATACACTGCTGGCGTTCCGGATATGTTTTTTGAATACTACATACGTGTTGGATGATTTGACTTTTGTGAAAAGATCGTTCCACAGTTTAGTGCCTTTGTATGAGAAGCATTTCTGTCCAAAGGCCGATTTGCAACGAGGAATGACCAAATCTGTTCTGGTATTGCGAAGTTCTCTTTTGCCTGAATCGGACAATTTGACGAACATTGCCGCAAAGTAAGCGGGAGCTTGGTCGATAACCGATGTGTATGCTCTTTTTAAGGTTTCTGATTCCATCAGTTCATTTATAGTTAGCCAACCAAGTTTTCTAATTATGGGAAGAGCAGAAGCATCATAAGCGCTGTTTGTGACAATTCTAGCCGCCGTATTTTGGAGTTTTTGCAACTTATTTATAACATTGATGCCAGAAACACCCCATACTGGCAGCTATATCTTAAGTAGGGTTCCACTAAACTTCTGTACATTTTTTGCACAGTAACAATGGGTAAATACTGTTTGGAGAAGCGCAGCACCCCTAGTCCTCGTGAAACATTTTTCATCACTTCTGAAATTTGCTCGTCCCAGCTCAAAATTTATCTACAATCACCCCGAGGTATTTGTATTTTCTATAATAGAAACATTCTCCTCACCGACCATGAAAGAGGGCATTGCTACTCTATCATCACTTATGTCTTTCAGTCACTTCCTGCTGCCAATTACATGACTGTGTTTTTACAACACTGAGAGACAATTTGTTAGCTTGTAACCAAGATTTCAGGTTGCTTAGGTCATCGTTGACGAAATCGTTAATTTGCGTAATTGAATCCGACGCAAACATAAGGCTTGTGTCGTCAGCATACATGTTAACTTCACAATGTTTCATATGTAGATGGAGGTCATTGATATAGATGATAAACAGGAAAGGCCCAAGACGGGACCCCTGCGGTACTCCACAGGTTACAGATTCTATTTTCGATAGCTTACCATTTACCTTTCAGCATTGCCTTCTCTTAGCTAAGTAAAAGCAGAACCATTTCAATCCCTTATCCTGAGTACCATATAGCTCTAGCTTTTGGAGTAATATGCCATTATTTCCGGTGTCAAAATCCTTTCTGAGATCCACATAGGTAGCTGCAGTATATTTACCCCCTCCCTCCCCCCTTCTAAATTCAAGTACCAATCATTTGTGCACTTCAGCAAACATGACAGAACTGAATGCATCCGTCTGTATGCTGATTGTTTTTCAAAAACGAATTTGTTGGAATCAAGGTATTGGTACAGCTGATCATAGATTAGTTTCTCAAAAAAGGCTGGAGACAACTAGTAAAACAAAAACTGGGCGATAGTTACAGCTTTCATCGGAGGGGCCATTCTTAAAGATTGGTGCAACTCTTGCTATCTTCCAACTGTCAGGAAACAGACCTAATGAGAAAGACAAGTTGAAGAGTTGACTCAGTGGCTGAGTTAAGATTGGCATTCCTGCCTTAAGTAAAAAACTGGAAATTCCATCTTGGCCAGACCCATGCGAAATCTTAAATTTATTCATTGCTTTATTTAACTCTTGAGGCTACGTGGGTAAAATGCGAAACGAGCAGCTGTAGGGTTTATGTCGTAGTCTCCCTTCAAAAGAGAATTTTCTTTGTCGGGAATTTTATTACTCTGCTTGTCACCTACAGAACAGAAGTAGTCGTTCATAGTATTGGCTATGCTTTGGGAGTCTTTGATTATTGTACCGCCAACCTTCAAGGAATGGATTTGAGTCGACTTTGATCGACTGGTCGTTTCCTGTTTTCTCGAATTTGTATTATTTCAACTATAAAAAGTTGTTCCATTTTGTAAGAAAATTAGCGCACACCAGAAAACACGTCCGTCAGGCAAAGCTATACAAATATATATTCTGGAAAGGTGTTGAGTTACCTTTCCTGAAGCCTGACTGGTTTTGATCTATCACCGTACTTGATGCAAGGTGCGAGTCCAACGAGTAATATACGAGTTTTTCTAGTATTTTCCCAAACATTGGTAAAAGAGAAATAGAGCGGTGATTTTCTTTTAGATATTTTTTGTTTTTCTTGTCAATTGGCACAACATTTGCGCATTTCCATATTTTGGGAAAGACACCGCGCCGTAAGCAGTTTTTGAAGGTAATTTTAAGTGAAATAATCGATGTAGTGTAGCTCAGTTTTGTTATGCTCACTGATGTTTCATCCCAGCCATGAGCTTTCTTGGAATTCAGGGACCTTATTATGCTAAGAATCTTATCCCTAGAGATAGTAAAATCACTTATCAGACATGTGATTGCGTCATTGTCTTGAGGAATTAAACTTCCTGTGCCCCTGCCAAAGCCAATAGGAAATGCCATATTTTCTTATTCTATAGGACGGACACCTCGTTAAGACGGACACCGGACACTATGAAGTTAGTTTTTGCTTGAAAACAATGATTTAAAGATAAATTTAACAAAAAGGATCACAAAACATGTTGGAAGTTGAATGTCACTTCTTATACCGGTGGCTCTTTGCATTTTCGAGATTGTCATTCTCGGTTGACGGCACACGCACATGCAATTAGCGAGGTCCCCAGTGCGAAGAAACACTTATAGACCAGGCTAAGAGAACGCAGTGAGCAACCCAACCTTGAACTTTATTTGCATATACTTTTCTAGCACAAAATTTATGCTAATGAAAATCTTTGGTAACCGGTCGTCACCGGGTGCAAATGGAAGTTATGGACGTGGCTTTGGATGATAGTTAGATTAGCAATTTTCTGCCAAAGCGCTCTGAACATGTTCTGGATGCACGCTATTTATTCAAAATTCAACAGTACTTGATAAAATATTTTACAAAAGCTTGTTAGTAAAGAAAACAGAAATTAGGGGCATGTTTTGGGTATGACCATGGGTGTTGGCCAATGAAAAGGTGATCTGCAAACAAAATAGAGAGCTGTACCTGCTTACATATCAAGTTGCTTTTTTAACTATTCAGAGTCATAATCTGAATCACTTTCCCCACCGAAAGTTGCATCAAAGTCAATTTCCTCTTCAGCATCCATTAGAATCTCTGCTACATTTTGAGGAAATGCCAGTTAGAACATTGAGAGGTGAGTGGCCAAGCGGTTCAGCTAACTTCAGATAGCTAGCTGAAGTTAAGCTTGGGTGTGTTAAGTCAGCAACTGGATGGTCGAATTTCCAGATAAGCTATCAAAGCAACTCACTCTGCCGCCCTTCGGAAGGGACGTTCAACTAGGGGCCCCATGCCTGGATGCGGCGTGCACAGTAGGCCTAGATTAGCTGAAAACGCTAGTTATAACAGCCTACTCAAAATAAAGTAAACAACAACAACAACAACAACAGTTGTAGCTTGTAATCCAGCAGTGCTAGCGACTACCTCTGATGTAGCATCGTCAATTCTTAGAAAAATGATAGCTTTATCATATTCATCTATAATTTTCTTCCTTAGCTTGGCACGATAACTTCTTTCAAACCGAGAGCCATAACCAACTTTGTACAGTCTATGTAAGGCAGTAACTGATAGCGCTTGATTGTTTATAAAAATAACACTCTGAATAGCTTGTTTGACTGTATAAGTCTCCTACTTCCTTTTGATGTCCGAAATCCTCCTTTTCATAAACTGTCTTTTTCGTAAGTGGGCGCACATAGTTGCTGTAGCAAGGCTTGTGAATTATAAATTCTTTTGCAATCAAGTAAGTTGTTCATCTTCTGTCAATAATACTGCTTTCTTGGTGATTTTGTATGGATAATGCATTCTCTTATTAAGTTCTTTCCTTCCTTCCTTGCAGAAAAAAACATGCTTTTGGGAAAAGTCTTTCAGGCCCATCCAGTTTTATGCGCTGTGCTCTTGTTGACTCTGGGTGTGAGCTAGATAGTTTTCGATTCAGAGAGGAAAAGATCGCAATGAACTGTTTGTAGCATGGTTCCAACTGCACACCATGCCTTGTTACATCAAGCCCATTATCAGGAACGTTGTTAGATTTTTGAATATGTCTGTTAGCGAGCGAGTGTTTCAAGCGATGTTTCTTTGCTTGGACCAGGCGATTGTATTGACTGCTGGAAAGCTCCTTTAACTCATTGTAACTTATATCAGAGTATGCGTAATGAACTACACACTCCATCCTTAACTGTAGGCAAGATTCAGAATTTCACCGTGCATCATTGTGCATTAGTGCTAAAGAATTCACAACTCATCACCGAACAGTTCTCTCAAAATGAAATCATCTCTTCTGAAAGCAGGTCAGTTTGAATAACATCTGAATCCTTTTTTTAATGAAATGAAACCATGGTAAATAACACTGTAACTTCACACGAAGATTGATGTCACCGGTACACAGCAGCAAAAAATCATCTTAATTGCATCCTTCATTTCAGTTGACATTTTGCAGTCACATTTGGAAGGATCTCCCTTGCTGAAGCTGGATAAGTGCAAATGTTCAGTGGTAACACCAACTGGAGAGCTATATAAGCTAACAGAGAAATTGACTGTACTAACTATCAATATATCAGCTCTCTGTTTTGTTTGCAGATCAACTTTTCATTGACCAACACCCGTGACCATACCCAAAACATGCCCATAATTTATGTTTTTATTCAATAACAAGCATTTGTCAAATAGTTTATTAATAACTGCTAAATTTTGAAATTTCATACCTTTCCGATTTTCGAGCATCGGCCATTATCATGGACTCGAGCAGTAACGAGTAGGCTAAGTTTGAGCATCACTTACAATTTGATGCAAGTTAGGTACAACGTTGAACTTAGGTAGATCTGATTCTGCTCGTTGCTATGACTGGCGTTAATGCGGAATTGATTCAGGGGAAGAAAAGCTACTAACATTTCAAATTTCATATTGGATTTTTTTTGGAAGTTAGTTCGGTACTTCAAATTAGCGGTTTTGCGTATGTAGAGTAATACCTTGTTATAATCGTAGAGTCTTGAGCAGGGACGCCGGAAGCACAGTTGGGCAGGGGGGCTGAAGGTTGGAGATGGACACTTTTACTACTAATGACGTGATACTGACTTCAGAATTTTAATTTATGTTTTGCTTTTCATAAACATTACTCTTATTCAATAGTTTGAGAGAAGAGCAAACGTAAGCAGACAATCGAGGAAAAAATCTATAAATAGACAGCATATGAGAGACACTTTCTGTCCCCTACCCTTGCTGCCCCCCTTCGCCCCCGTGCTCCGGCTTCCTTGGTCCTGGGTTCTTTAGATAGAGAGAGGCGAAAGAGAACACGCTGTCTGTCTTTTACTAGATCTCGACTGAACTCCAACAACACATATAACCAGTATTTAATAATTGAAAAGTAACAACACATATTGAACAGCAGCAACACATATCACAATTATAACAACCTTGGTGATATTATCCCACAATTTCATGATGATATGGCATTTGCCTCACATTGTAAAATCAATTTAAGTACCAGAGTGTCAATAGTTTGAGTTATGGGTCAGTAAAGTTGTCCTCGTTTCCGAGTTGTCTTGTGGTGTCCTTAAGCCTCCTGTTTTGCTTATTACAACCTGTCAGAAATTCCTTTTCTTTTCATGCGGTAGAAAGCCAATGACTTTTCAACCACTTATCCGATTTTTATGAAAAAATTGCATTCAGTTCCAATTGTAGAGATCTTTCTATTGGAATCTATTTCATGTACCTGCAAGAGAGCTCATTTATGACTTAGAACCAGCTATTAATGGTATCCTCATGCTTTGCTACATCATTAGTTCCTGTGTGTACGATAACGCAGTCTTGATTTCATCTTATGATGGGTTTAATGTGATCTGAGATATCAATCGCTGATGCTACAGGATGGGGTCTGATCTGTACGTCATCTCTTCTTTTCATTTTGTTCTCTTCTAGGCCATTTAGCAACGAGTTGCCAATTATAACTACCTTCTTTCTGGTTGGCGTCTTTGTTGTAGTCTTTGTTTGGTCGACTTGTTCTTTGAAGTTCTATATAAATTTTGCTTTGCAAATGTTGTCAACTTTCTTCCCTTGTGGCTTGGGGTGTTTCTGCTTTGTTTTCTCATTGCATGGACAATTGCTTTGGACCACTATGCCGGCTCCTAGTGTAACTCCAGTTGTCATTGGGGAATTAACATCGACGTCTCTGTTTTTCTTCGCCGTCTTAAAAATAGGCCCTTCCATGAGTTTTCCAATTATTTTCTGTTTCTCATCTAGTTGTTTTTCAAGTGAAGCTATTCTGTCCTTAAAACTTTGAATTAACATTCCCACTAGTGGGTCCACATCAGTCAATTGCTCTGCTGTTGTATCATAAATATGCGCTTTTATTGACTGTACTTCGGAGTGAACATAGTTTCTGAAGTCATGTAGACATTAAACTCGACATATTTTTCCCCAGAATCTGTAATTCCATTCTTGTCCATTGAGAGGTCAGTAGAATCTTCAATTGTAACCTTTTTTGTATTTTGTCTACGGTATGAAATCTTCTGATTAACATGTACCTCTTGGAGAAGGCCTGCCTCTCTTGTTTTTTCTATTGCAGCCATGGTCCAGCCTATTAAAAATTTAATGCCGGTGAAGAGCATCCAGAAGAACATGGGTCCCTTTGTTACAGATAAAATACAACGATTCTGAGGGCAGGGGAAGAGGTGCAAATGTGATTATTGTTGATGTTCGTTGACGGAACCTAGTGCCCAATGTTGGCACCAGCAGTCGGAATGTGGGAGTTAATCAAGAATGTGGTAGTCACTCAAGAATTGGAGATCCCTTCTCTCTCTTCTAATTTGTGAGTCACTGATTTTGATTGAGGTTCGGAAAATAATTCCCAAATGGGTCCATTGATGATGCTGCAAAAATTAGCCGTTCTGTCTCCATTGCCTAGTTACTTCATAATTTCATGAGCTTTTCTATCGCTAAAGTTTTATTTAAGTGTAAGACTTGCTTCTTGCAGAAACATTTCATATAGGCCTGCTTGATATTGCATATTACTCTTATTTCATTCCTTAACTTTTGATTTGATGCTGCATTGCTAAATTTATAGTACATAGTCATCTTTATCAAAATGTTGACTTGAAAATCTATGGTTTCCTCTGGTTCCTAATTTGCCTCATGGAATGTGTACGTTCCAGCTATTTATGGATGTAAATAGATATGCTTTGAATATCAAACTTTTTATCTAATTCATGTACTGTTTCGACCACTTCTATTTTCACAATTTGCATTTCATCTTCTAGAAACGTGCAGACAGTATTGCTCATTATTGGCTGTCATTTTTAAAGCCTTCATTTCATTCAGGAAGCCAGAAAACTGTTTGAGCTGAAACCTAAGTATCAGGGCTAAAATAATAGTGATACTTTGAAAGGAATAATTTCCTTTCTGAAAATTTAAGTAAGCAAATTTTGATTGAAGATCTCAAATGATTGGTAAGCAGTTTCAAATCATAGCAGTTTCTTTAAGGATCTGATATTCACAATAAACCTGTATTCTAATTGCAATCAGATTCTATCTACAGTGGTATGCTCAGTTTTTTATCATACCTTACATAAATAATGATCGTGTATCACCAAGGTTTTACTAGTTAAAAGACAACACTAGCTGCAGGTTTAACAATGTTTTAGTTCTACGCAGAATTTTTCATCTATAGACTTAATTTCGTTGGGTTGGAGATCCCAATGATTAAATTACTAGGATTACAACGCCTATTATCATTGATTAAAATCTACGAATAGCAATGGCTCTGATTTAGCTTACTTAGTTACAGAACTTAAAAAAATGCAGATGTTGAGGCGCCAGTACTTTGTGTTTCTGCTTGTTTTTTATTGCACCAAACAGATCACGGAACAGGAGAGTTTACCTACCAATGAAATGAATTGAACGAACAGATTTTAAAGCAGTTTGCTTAAAAGTAACATACACCTATATACTATTACATGGTGTGGAGAGATGTCATATGGCGTGTGTTTCAAAAGCTACTAGCAATACTTGATATAGTGGAAGATCATAATTTAGGATCCTTTTTAACATCGATCGACCCGAACAATTTGGAGTTTGTGAAAACGTGTCTTACTTTACTATGCAAGATAAGAAAGCTGAGTATTGAGCTAGATAAACCTGCTCAAATAGAAAGTCAATTCTTTAGGAAGGAAAACAATATATCTATTATCTTTGCTAAATATTTACTCCTATACAACATGCTTTCCACGAAAGGTGAATTTCATCAACCACATCAGTTAGTTTGCCCCTTTGTGATTGTTTTCTTCCTTTTGGTTTGCTTAAATTTATTTTTTTCTCTTTCAAACATGCCTACAATACTTGATGCATTAAAATTTCTTGGTATATACTCACTGGCTTTATTATGTATATCTCAAATATTCTAAAAAGACTGCTGCCCAACACTTGAGTGCTTTTCTTTCAACTGAAAAATAACTTGAGCATTGATCACAATTGTCCACTCCTCCCATTTTTTGATTATAATCAACAGTTATATCAGACTTATGAATGTTTCCTGTAAGTCATTCTATAGTTTTCTCTGAATAACCATAAAACGATGGTGCTGTAAAACACCATTTTTCCAGTAGAGAACCACAATGCGTGCATTTGTAATGTAAACTGTAATGCCAGATTTCAGCTGAACAGTTTTGAAATGCTCTGGAAACTCGACTATGTTTATGAGTATTGCACCAAATGAAAATACATTCCTTTCAAGTATTTCTTACCAGTTTTAAACTTTTATAAAAGCTATCAAGCCATAGGTGATAACCCTTGTAAAGACATTGAGAGTTTAAGTTAAATACAACCCTCTGTGAAAGGCTATGTTCACTTCCATCACCAGATTTCCCTGTGAAGATCTGAAACTGGGAACAGTAATCAGATAGTGACTCCCAAGGGCATACTGTTACTCCAAACCTCTTGGGTGTTTTGGCTTATAGTGAAAGAAGCTGATTCCACACTTATTTCTTATGATTTCCCCCACTTAACTTTCATAGTATTGTAAGTGATATGAAGGAACGGCATTCAATCCTGATCCACAGAAGCAAGCAGTTGAATTATTATTTTCAAGGAACAGAAATGAAACAGATCATCCAGTGATTCTCTTTAACAACATACCCGTAAAAAAGTAAAAGAACATAAACATTTAGGCATTATCTTTGATTCAAAGCTTTTGTTCTCGGCTCATATAAAATCTGCTATCTCTAAAACGAGAAAGGGCATTGGTTTGCTGAAATATCTCTCAAAATATCTACCCAGACATACCCTAAGCGAACTATATAAGCTTTATGTGCGACCACATTTAGACTACGGGGATGTTATCTATCATATACCAGCTAAAATATGCGAATTCAGTCAAAACATCAGTTTATCAAATTTAATGGAAAAATTAGAATCCGTTCAGTACTCTGCTGCCCGCGCTGTAACAGGGACTTGGAAGGGAACATCACGCGAAAAGCTGTACATTGAACTTGGCTGGGAGTCGCTGAGCTCCCGAAGATGGAGTAGACGCCTAACCTTGTTCTATAAGATTGTGAATAATCTCACACCCTTGTACACAAAAGAACCGATCCCACAGCCTCATCAGTCAAATTACTCTCTTCGCAACCAGGATGTCGTTGGGCGGATAAGGGTAAGAACCGAGCAATTTCAATCCGGCTTTTATCCCAACTGCTTACATGAATGGAACAAGCTTGATCCAGAAATTAGGCATGCACCGTCTGTTGCTGTTTGTAAGAAAAAGCTTTTGTCAATAATTCGCCCCCCTGCAAAATCTGTATTTGGTATTCATGACCCAGTAGGCTTAACATATTTTACCCAAATAAGGATCGGTCTCAGTAAATTAAAGTTTCACAAATTCAGTCATAATTTTCGAGATACCATTGACCCAATGTGCCCAACGAACGATGGCATTGAGGATACGGAGCACTTTTTGTTGCTCTGCCCTTCATTTGACATTCAACGACGAGACCTTCTCGCTGGAGTTTCAGAATTATTGCGACCATATGTTCGAATAAACAACCTCCCAAATAATGCGCTGGTCCAAATTTTATTGTATGGTGATAAAGACCTTCCTACTGATATTAATAAAAACGTACTAAAATCAACTCTAATTTTCATTCACCAAACAGGTAGGTTCAACTGAAATGGTTTAAAGTAGCCGCTATACCCCCCCCCCGCAAAGTCTCCTTTTTCTCCCTTTATTTGTTTTCCAGTTCCTTGAGTCTGTTTCGCAGTGGATTCCAGACAGTTTATCTACACTATATCGTGATCCATATCATGATCCATAAACCCAGACAACCTGGAGGCGCGGTGTCATGGGCAGTGGGAACTCCGGGGGGAGGCAGGAACAGCAGCAATTATTGCTGTTGTTGGTTGCTCTCTCGGCCGGAGTTTCTATTGTTCAGCATCAGGAGCCTCCGTCGCTGGTCTGGTGCCCGGTGTGAAACAGACTCCAGGATCTGTCAGCATCGTATAGTGTGTGTATCGTTCTGTGGGTGTTTATTTAGTTGAATTGTATGTCTTAATGTGTTGCCATGGGGTAGACATCGTCTTTTGCTCCCCATGGTATAGTTCCTTGTAGTATTGTATAGTAATTAGAGTATAGTTGAATGTAGCATTATATTGTAACTTTTTATATTGATATAAAAAAAGGAACGGCATACTTGTTGTAAAATAATCAATAGATGACAGGTCTAAACTATTACATTCTCTTCTACCGGTTCTTTAATAGTGATTTATGTCACAGAGTTTGGCAATCACTGATAATGTCTAGTTAGAGGACCATTAAAGTCAGAGGAGCTTACTTTGAAGCAAAGCGTTGATTATGGAAGGATTTATTTGTTTAGTAACTTCATCGGTGACAACAAGTTGAAAAAAAAATAAGAACTGACCCAATGCAGATTCTGCTGCTGTTGCTGCTGCTTCTACTGCTGCCGTTGCCGATGCCGTTGCCGATGCCGTTGCCGATGCCGTTGCCGTTGCCGTTGCTGCAGCTGCTTCCCAGCTGAAATCAACTTACTCAGAAAATGAAGAATCACTGTTTGGATTTTCATTTTTTCCACCTATGATTTGCAAGTTTGGATCACCATCTGGCTAGGGTGTGGATGTGTTTCTTTTCGATTTTTGTTTGCTTACTCCTTTTACAATATATATTAATCTTCTGCACAGCGTTTCCAGAAGTAATTGTTCTTTTCTACCATTACTTTTTGTTGCACTTTGCACTACTATATCATTTTGAGCAGCCTAAAGAAGCCTGATGCGACACTAGCATTATGCACTTTATCCACAAGAGCTTCAGAGACGCATAGAGCTTCATTGCTATCTTCGACACGTGACAAACTTCGTTCATCACTGCTCTCCCCATTCTTACTAACTTAAAAAGGTGAAACGACGATTCTGTAGAACAGTAGAATTTATATCAGAGACACCTGTAGTGGACTGGATCTGAATTTCACATAGTGAAATGTACCTTGGGATATAAGAGGAGAGAATGGTGTTAGAGATTATGTTTTGTGTTGTCAGTTTTGAGTGATATAGTTGCAATGTCTTGATAGTTGTGGAAACGTAGTTACTATGTTATGCTGGATTCGCTTTATGACAATTCATTGAAGTTTTGTAAAGCAATTAATGCAATAATGAAGTAAAATGAAATATCTATATACTTGAACTATTGTCGATAAAACTTCTGTCAACTACTTCAACTGTCAATTGTTTAGTTTGGGATTTTTGCAAATTATTCATAGCATCGATAACTGCAACTCCCCAGACTGGGCCCACTAGACTCCTGTACATTCTTTTACGGTGGCAATGAGTAATTGCTAGAAGTTTTTGAGAAACATACTAATAATAATGACAGCAATAATAATGGAAATTTTTATACAGGATGTACAATTCAATTTTACGTATATAGGTATTAATATTGTGCCCCGTCAAAATGAAATGATTATAAACCTAGCTATAAAACAAATAAAAATGATTTATTAAATGTTAAAACGTTTCCTTATGTTAGTTATAAGGTCAACAGAGAAGTTCTTTGCAGACTCAGCCCCATATAGCACCGTAAAATGTATCAGATCTGACAATGGAGCAGAGTCTACTTTAGAGGTTTTTGCAAAACTATTGTGTGAGAGCAAAATAAGATATAGAACATCATCTCCATGCTCTCCCCACCAGAATGGAATAACTGAGCGTCATTGGCGTACACTGTTTGAAATGGGGAGATGTTCTTTGTTTAATGCACAGCTCCCAAAGGAATTAATGGCCTTATGCTGTGCATGCAGCTGCATACATCAATAACAGGTGTTTCAAGAAGCGATTAGGCCAAACACCATACTTTGTGCGGACTGGTCGTAGACCAGACCTTTCTCACATGAGATATTTGGAAGCAAATACTACGCCTATGTGGAAAAAAGGAAAAAGCTTGATTGCAGATCAAAAGAAGGAATATTTGTCGTTTATGACCGATTTAGCCCTGCGTACCTTGTGTATTTTCCAAGCACTGGGAAGGTTGGTAAGTATATAACAGTCAAAATTGCTTAAAAGAATAAAACAGTGGACATGAATAAGAAAAAGCCAAAAACAGTCCCTTTATCTGAACTGAGCATGAAGACTATGAGATAAGTGTCAACCTTGAACCACAGAATAGATAATAGGCAGAAGGGACACTCGCGTCGGCGCCTTTGTTGTTTTCGAGGCGCGGATTGTAAAACTTGTACACCTCTAAACTCGTTGTCAGTTCGAGGCTTATAGCATAACTAGCCGTACGAAGGCCTAGACAGCTTGCTGCGATGAAATTGGTTTCGACTAAAAGTACAAAATCATGGCATTGATTCTGATTTAACATTAAGAAATGGATAACAGCACATTGGAAATTTAGTGTAGAAGTGCAAACTGTACACTGGTCGCTTTCATGTGCTTCCAGATTTATTGTGGCATCGCTCATTCAGAAGAGTGCATCGCTCATCCACCCAGTCTGTTTTCTTGTTAAAGTATGCCGCCGTACAACAGCAAATTACACTCCGAAAGTTTTTTGGGGATCAAATCCGCACTAAATGAAGATTTAACAGGCGTCAAGGACTCTTGGCCCGAATACATACTGTATAGCATGCACTCTGGCACAAGATTCAAGGAATCACAGCAGAATCCAAAACCCCGGTTCAATATGATTTGAGGAACTCAATAACCTACTTTGTTTTGCTTCAGCTCGGTAGCTTCATTTGATTTATTACCAATATATTAGGCAGCACTTTACTTGCAGCTATTCAGCAGTGCATTGATGCAAAGCTTAAAGGACAAACAATAATCTTGGTATCAGTATAATACTCCATTCCTAGATGCTTATCAGAAGACATGTCATAGAGTAGATGATTATGTAAGAGGCATTTCATCCATCACTGGAAAAAAATTCTAGGAAGAAGAGACAGTAACTTTCCTTTAGAACAATAAACTTGTAACTGAAGCAAACTTCGACACCATATGGATTAATATTTGCTATTTTAAGAAACTGAATAATGTTTCCAGAAGTCTCTATGAATTCTTACTGATGTGGCACACAATATTGACAATTTTTGATGAAAGTTAAGATACACTTTTTGTTTTGTTTTAAAAAGTATAAGCATTCTTTTTGTGGGGTACATTCATGTCAAGAAACTTGAAGTCTGTGGTACTATCAATGTATTATTTGGCAAATGTCACCCATTAGTGGCTGGAAAAACATAAGATTTTCATGTACATTGCAGCTTCATTAAAAGACAGTCAATTTTCTACTTACAGAAATACAAAGCATAGTTTCAGTGAGTAGAAAGTGAGTGATAATATCCCTTTTGAAATTATTTAGTAGACATATGTAATTTGTACTGAATTAGATATTCAACATTATTGTAAACTAGCAACCATGGAAATGAAGAATTGGCCTAGCAAAAATTCCTTCCTGTATCATAAGACTATTAATTTGTTTCTATTCTTTGAATAGTTTGATGATTATGCATTAAAGGAAATTAAGTATTAAAAAGTACTACATCTCAAAATATACTGAGCATCAGTGAGCAGGTGTGTTCAATAAATTGGTGACTTGTTATACAGATTTGTCTATCTATCTATGCAACAGTGAACAAGAACCAACTTTGGTTGTTACATACATGCTTGATTAGTAAGGCTAAATTGTATTTTAGTTTAAAAAATAAATAAAGCTTTTAACAATGCTGACATGTTTTCCATGTTATGTATGAAAAGAAAATAAAAAGAAAACTTTGCCATAAATAAGCTATTCTGCATCAAAATAAGTTGTCACTGATCTAAGAAGCTCTTGAAAGCTACTCAAGTCTTTCTGTTTCTAATGTAGAGGCATGCAGTGTTCCATGACACTGTAGCACTTGGGAAGTATGAGTATTTGTAGATCTTGTGCTAGAACATGATATTCAGATAATTCTTTGGCTTCTTGTGCAGGGTATGTTTGACATAGTGAGCCTTTATGCGGAATATCAGTGAGGTGGTTATGAATCATGTGTTGTTATCAAGCCTACTTGTTACTTTTGTCCTGGCTTTCCTGTCAACAAACAGACCTCACTCAAGCTTTCTAGTTATGGCAATAGAAGTGGTAGATTTGTCATAATTGCTGCAAACAAGTCTTGCGTCTTGTTTCTGAATCATCTCCAGCTTTTCAATATTTGAGGCGTGGGAAGATCGCAAACTGCATTATAGCGTATTCTGATCTTCTGATCTTGCGTCCCTCAGTATATGCCCATTCTCTGCCCCTAACAACATAAAGAGAACCCTCTAATATGCATACATCCAAATAACTATAATCAAATGTACCAGAGTTTAACGATAAGAGGATTGCATGGAGAATAAATACGTGAACTACTTTTGGCCTACTCACCATATAGCTCCAAATGAGACTCAGTAAAACTGATTGCCAGGCCATGATTTCCAGTTGTTGCTACAATTAACTGCAGCGCAATAAGCCCCAATCCGATTACGATTCCATTCGTTGTCCATCTGCACCGGAGACCTCGAAATTTTTGCAAAAACTGCCTTTTTAGTTGAAACCCCTATACAAACGCTATAGCTTTCCTTCGAATGTTACACCTCTAAACTCGTTTCCATGTGGAAAAGTTGACGCATGCGTGAGAAATTCCGTGCCCTCTAAAAAGTCGAGAGTGTCCCTTCTGCCTATTATCTATTCTGTGCTTGAACCCAAGATCCTGGAAGACAGCTTAAAGGTCAGCTCTCAACATATAGACACAATGTGTGCTGAACAAAACATGGACAAAAGGTATCCAGTTAGAGAAAACACGTCTTGCATTACGTTCAAGGTTGACACTTATCTCATAGTCTTCATGCTCTATTCAGAAAAAAGGACTGTTTTTGGCCTTGACAAAGTCATTTTCACAGTTTGTGCATCAATAAATACGTTCTCATCATTTTAGCTATTAACGTTGGTTCTTGAAAGGTCCCTTGTATATAAATTAAACAATGGGCGCTGCTTGATATGTTGAATATCTTGGAAACCATTCCTTTCCCAGCTTAGGGCTCAGAGATATAACAGTAGAGTGTACTCACAAGGTTACTTTTGAAAGCTCGCCTCTGTAAATGCACGTAAATTTTCTTCCGGTTCAAGAGTAATGAGTAGTTATTTTTACACAGACACTCCGCTTCTTAATGGTGCCACAATGAAGGATGTAAGAAATGGAAGCATCCTATTGGTTAATAATTTGATGTAAACAAAGCCTTTGATTGGTTGAGAACGACTTTTGGCTATGCTAGCACAAAGCATTACCGATGTATTCATCCACTTCAAACAAACATTTGACGTTGTTGACCATGCAATCTAACTAAACAAGCTACAAAAATTTGTATCAAATGAATGGGTTAAACCTTACTTAATAAAGACAATGCAGTTTTTTAGAATTATTGGGGGGTATAATTCAAAACCGAAGAAATAAATCATGGGGTACATCACAAGGTTTTCGCTTTCATCCACTCTTGTTTGATTTATATAAACCTCCTCTCTCTTTGCATAATAGCGAAATGCTCGAGGTAACACTCAATTTATTTTTTTTGCAGATTTCTATCATCAGCAACTGTAGATTCAGTCTGTGCACAGACACAAAATTATATCTGGCTAGCAATCTTTCAAAGAAGGAAACATCATCCTTGTATACGACACGAAGTAGTTTTTAATGAATGTGGTTGATTTTTTTTAATGAGATGTCTGCTACAGAACATCCACACTAACGGGCAGTAGCTTAATGAGATAAGATTAAAGTCCGCATTACTTGCTTCATAGATAATGCTGGCTATCATCATATTTTATTCAGTTACTCCTAAGATAGGAGACTTCTTTTTCAATGTTAAATAATTAGGAAATACGTGGTAGTGCACGTAAATTTTGGCTTGCTTTCTAACATTATAATTGTGCGTGTGTTTTAAAAGAAAATTGCTTGTCCAACATTGTCAAATTGCTTGTCCAACATGATACCTGAGCAGCTTGCCCCTGGTCTTTCCTTACTTGTTGAATTTGCATTTTTGTGATGGATCATTGGTTTTCACCTAAAACCATTAGGTGGTATTTCTCGCCATTTACTTTTATGCAGTTACTTTCGGGCTCGAATGTCCATAAAGTTTTACAAAAATTTGGTAATGCAGCAGGAAATTTAACGTGAATTGGGAAGTTTAACCAAATTTCAATATGCATTTCATTTGTTCTGTTGGTCATGGCTGATCATAGTCTACTCTCTTTTTGTGATAATGCAAATAACTTGTTGTTACTAGCAATTGTCATCATTGTTTCCCTGTGTTCTTGAAAATAAATATGTTCACAAATGGTGCTGCTGGTTCATTTTATAGTCTTTTAATTACAAATTTAGCATGGTAATATAAATAGTGTATTCAATGTTTTAAGATTCTGGCCACGTGTAAGGTAGCATAGTTATAAAGGCACAATATGAAGAATAAAGGCAATGTTTGATTTTTGTTTAATCCAATTATTTATGAGACCTAAAAAATTTATTCACTGAGTTCATTATCTGCCAAGATTGTCGGATGGTTTAATCTCAGACGAAACCGCACTTCACCAAGAGCCTTCCAAAAGTTTTACCTTCAGGCCTTTTGGTGTCCGACAATTGAGGTGATATATTTAAAGCGATTGATATTCCAATAGGACATTAAACATTAAAAATGCAACCCATATGGCTGACCAAAAGTATTATCATAGTCACTATCACACATCAGAGGCGAAATCTTAATCTGTATCCTTTTTAGACTTATAAATCGCTAATATTTTGTAACTTGCTAATGTAATGTAGGAAAGATGATCTAAATCGAGACAATGTGTTGTTAGCTTTTTTACATTGCCAGCCTTAGGAATTTAGAAACTTTTATGGATAAAAGAAAGCTATTCACAATTTTGTTTGCAATTGTTTTAAACTTTAAAACAGTGTTCAAAAAACTTAGATCCTAGAACTAAATGTCTGAAACATTTCAATTTGAGAGTTTTGTTTAAGGAAAAATGAAATATGTTCAACCTTCCACTAATCTTAAGGATTTACCGAGGTTTCTGTTTTTTTATATATGCTCATAAGAAAGTACAAACAAACTAACATATACATACATTACAACTACAAAGCAGTACCATAGGGAGCATGGCAATACATAGCAACCCTATGGCAAGTTAAAATTGAAATAAAGAGTTAGATAAATAAAAATAATATCAAATAAGATTTATCAACAACAAAAAACTGCCGTGTTCACTCTAGTGAGGGCTCAGAGGCGCTCAATTTAAAGTTATTTCCTTCGGAGAGGAATCTCTTGTTAAAAGGGTACTCATCATAGAAAAACACGGCAATAATCTGTTAAAGAGAGAGGAGAGGAGGAAAGGAAGATTTACGGTGCTCTATGGCCATTTATTCAAAGCGCCTGGTGGCCTTGATATATACTAGTGTTGCAGTGAGAATGCTAGCATTCGATGCAAATGACAGGTGCTTGTGACCGTAAAGGATAATATCTATTAGTTCTTTATTTTAAGGATTTGAAAGACCGTGCGGTAACAATATTGCATTCACACAATTGAGAAGATAATATCTCTGTACATCATAAGTATGGCAGAGCAGAAAATAGAGCTCCGTGTCTTCAACACCATCATTTGACGGGTGCAAAGGATTCAATGTGTCATCACAATTATGCTTAAATATGTGGAAGCTCAATTTACTAAGACCAACTCGTAGCTGTGTTAGAATGGATAAACCTTTTGGATCATCAATATTGTAGACAAGTTTTAGGGGTGGACGAAAGATAGATATTAACTTTTGTTGAAAAATATTTACAGAGCTAGATTGCCTAATTTCAGGGTCGAGCTTTTCCTATTCCAGCAAACAGTTAGGATAAAAGCTTGATTTGAAGCCTCTCGTTCTTGCACAAATTTTGCCTATTGAGATGTGCCTGCGAAGATTGTAATTAGGTAGGTGAAGAATTGGAAGTGGGCGTCGTGTATAGTCTGGAGTGCAGTTGTTGACTATTTTGTAAAAGAGAATACGCTTAAGCTTTCTGCTCCATCGACGGAGATGTAATAGTTCCCATCCAAGCTCATCACATAATTTTTTACAAGAAGTACCTCTCGAAGTACCTGTCAATGCTAATGAGGCAGAGTATTGGATAGATTCAAGTTTTTCCATTTGACTATTTAATATGACACGATGGCTAAATTCACAAATACTATCTGGAATATGATATACGACGTCACCGTAATCTAGATATGGTCGAAAGTAGTGTTTATACATATCATTTAAAGTATGACGTGGCAAGTATTTTGCAAGAAATTTCAGCATTACCGACGTTTCATATTATGTATGCTTCACCTCGTCGTGGGTTTAGCTTAGTCTATTGAGCTCTCAACATATTATAGTTGCATTCCATCTTAGGTTTAAATGGCATAGTTTTTTTTTGTCTTATTTTCAGATTCCTTCAATGTTGCAGTTAGCTTTACACCATTACCTTCTTATGACGAAATTTTAGTTTGCTCAGTATATTAACTTATTTGACATGGTGCTAATGGAAAGCTTTTAAATTTTATAATTTGAGTAAAAGTAAAACAGCATTAAATGAAAGCCGAGGTTAAAGTATCGCACAAATATTTTGAGAGATTTTAATTTAGAACACGATGTTTAATTTAGCAATTATACATAATTAATTTCCCATGTTAGCTCTTCTTGCAAGAAATTTCTTATCAGCTTTATATGCAAGATTGTTGTTTGACCTTCATCTTGCCGACATTGTTTGACCCAGACTTAGCCGTTGAAGAAAGGTACATACTTTATCGATTTATAAAGATATTTGACTTATCCAGAGTTCAACTTAACCTGAATTATTTCTTTACATAAAGCACAACAAAACCAAAGAGGAAAGAAAATATTTGAGATAGCAGGAGCTCACCATAGACGACAGTCGACTTATCAAGGTTTAAGTGAACACTTGAGTAACGAGTAACATGCTTTATCATTATGTAAATAAAAATGTTGCCTGTGGAAGCCCAGTGCTATCACTGCTGATGTCATTTGCGGAGTTACATCAAGAATATGTAATGATATGATATGGGCTCAAGAAGGAATCTTAGGATAGGTGATTTTTGTTCAAAATCGGCTTTTTTCTACCACACTAGGTATCTTACGCCTTACCAATATAATGTACCTAATGTAGTTAAAATAAAATCGATTCTTGCCAACCTCAGATTGCATACTTTCAACCTGCACAAACAAAGAACAATATATAGTGTGTACCAAAGATTGCAGTTTTGATTTCAAAAGTAACCTTTGCTGGAAAAGTTACATCTATAAGATAACGACCTGAATTTTCAAAATGTGTATCAATTTCAACAAAATCTGATGTAGTATGATGAACTATACAGTAATTAAACTCTATCGTACGCCATATTGATATTTTGTTTACAGTAGTAGGTATTCTTAGGCCATTGGGTAATGTAGTTTAGTTTAGATTTTACATACTGATTATTTTAAGTTGCCTTTGTTTGCTTTTCTAGGTCACTATGACGTAGAGCGTAGGTTCTCAGTTATGTTGTCATTGTATGTAAGTATAGGTCGGCTTATTATTGTCATGCTATCTTAATTCGGGGGTAGGCGTTTCCTTTTGTTGTTTATTTTGAGTAGTGAAGTAATAGGATTTATTTTGTACGCCGCTTTATTATAAAAAAGCATGTTTTTTCGGGTAGTTCAGTTAGGTTCATACGAGCCAGGGTGTTGTAGTGAGAGTAGAACGTCGCTCGTTTGAGTTTATTAAAAGGATTGTTGTCATTAAATAAGTACTTTAAAGGCTGGTATGTCTTACTTGTCTTGGTTCTCGGAGATCCTGGTACAAGTAGTCACTAGAAGATTTGTCAATAAATTTATTGAATTGACAGGAAATGACCCAAATGTATTTTGACTACTTCACCATGCACTTTGAGTTCAGATGCCAGTAATACTATGGCCAATCTGCACCATGGCTTATCAACGTTGGTTTGTACTTCTTTCAGAGGACAGTCTTCAAGTTGTTTAATCGCTTTAGAACTTTAAGCTTAACACTACACATTTTTATAGATGCTTTTCCTCTCTTATCTGATTCCAACTTGGATTCCGAAGCACTTGGAGGTAGCAGTGAAGCTTATATCGGCTTTTGCAGGTGCAGCGATTTTGGGGCTATCCAAAAATTAGATGCTATGAAGTCAATTCCACTCTCCTTCCCTTGCTGCAAGTCACAGACATATTGCAGTTTCCTAGGCAGTAAGAAACACCCATGTTGTCACAATTACCATTAATTTATCAAGTGCCTAATAAAGTTGTATCAAAAAATCGCACTTTTACAATTGAAAAAAGTATCCTGCAGGGGCCTGGTAATGAAGCTAGGAATGAAATAAAATTGTAGGTTTTATTCTCAGTCACAACTATTGAAGTATTTTAACGAAGTGCAAGGCTTAATATTTGAACAGTAAAAATTTGCAACTATCGAAGTAACCATCGAGGAAATGGGAATGACATTTTAATTTGCCCATTCGCGGCAAGATTTTTCAGAATAAAACTTTCTCAAGGTACACTTTTCATCCGTCTGACACCAGAGTAATAGACACCATTATGCAGCAGATTCCAAGGATTATTGTGAAGATGAGAGTGAGGCTACCTTCACAAGTATAAGGATATTTTTCAAAGCGTACTTTTTTATCCGTTTCAAAAATCTGCATCCACACGAAAACTAGTATTATCAAACAAATATGAAAATAAATCATCCTGTGATTCGTATCAATACACATTTCTAAAGATATAATGCTAGATACTCAAGAGATGACCACTTAGGAAAAAACACTTGGATGGTGCTAGAACAGGGGGTAGACGGCTTATTCTGCTACATTAATTCACAGACAACTTAACTCCTAATTTCGCACGTGATCTTACTCCAGTATTGCATTTACCTATTTATCCCTTCAGAACTCAACCGAGTAGAGCAAATAAGAACAAGAGCAGTTCTAAGAAGTTCAGATCAAACCTTCACCAGAATTCTTTGCTTGAATGGAATAAACTTGATGCAATATTAACAGAATCCCATTGCGTATTTACGAAGAAACTACTTCTGCAATTTAGGCCTTCGCACAATTCTGAATACGGGATCCATATCCCAATTCTGAATACGGGTACTTCCTACTTAACGCAACTAAGGGTCAGTCTACACAAACTCAATTGTCATAAACTTAAACAAAATTTCATAGATTCAGTAGGTCCAATACTTCTAGCTATGGATGGTATCGAAGATACAGAATTTTTTTGTTATACCATTCCTTCCAGGAAAATAAACGAAATCTCTTCGCTGGTGCCAATGATATACCCAAGGCTCATGGAAATCCTGTGTGTCTAAACGACAATATACAGTAAATCCTCTTATACGGAGATAAAGATTTGCTTTTGGAAGTCAACAAGCTATTTGTAAAATTGTCTTAGTACGTTGATCTTAAATTTGTGTCTCTGCTTGTGTTCCTTGTTGTAATTATGGTCCGAATAATACACGTTTACTCGCACTCGTACATCTTTGTTCTAATTTCTGGAAGTGTTCCAAAAAAGCACATCTTTCGTCCATATTTATACCCATTTTGGCTTAGACGGTTGAAAAAAATTGAAAAATTCAAAAATCCCTAAATATACTCTGATCAGCCTATCCAACTCTTCAACGTGGCCCATTTATAGATCCCAAAGTGTTCTTGTTAGTAGAGAGCAATTCGAAATGCCACCCGAGTCCCTCCTTTCGCTCAGAGAGAAATGTACTCAGAAATGAAAACTTTATGACATCAAGCAGGTGGTCAATGTTTTGCTTTGTTTTGTGACAATACGTTGCAATGATGGAAGGGGGATGGGTGAAAATCTATGAACATTTGCTTGACGTATGTTTTGTTTGGCCCTTCTATGTAGCTCTATCAATAGGAAAAATCGATCCTCAGGTGCCATCAAGTATAAACCTATCAGAGCCATCACTGCTTAGGCAGCAAAGCAAGGTGAGAATGCACTCTTATGACAGGGTAATGGCTTTGGAATGCACCCTTATGACAGGATAAATACTTTGGCTCGATGGAACTTGCTACAAACCTTTTTTTGTCTGGACTTAAGCATGTCGAAAGGAAGACAAAAGTATAGGTTACCAAGTTCGCACCATTGAAATTCAAATGCTACAACGTTATCAAGTTACTTGGTCAGCAAGAAATTTTTCCCAAAAAGTTTCAGATATTTATAAATCAATGGATAGAGTATGGAGAACTATACAAATAAATGCAAAAATGCCACACATTCAAATTGAAAGATAAAAAAGTTGTGACAGTTTAAAGTCTACTTACAACGGGGGCAAAGTCAAGCACTTTTAGGTACCTTTTTGTATCAAATGCCGATATATGAGCTATATCAAATTGTATGTTGTATGTTTAGAATAATTAAACTTCAATTCTTGCTTTCTTTGATATGTATCAGCGTTGTAGTTGAATTTTAGATGATATTTTAACATAGAATATTGGTGTTAACTTTTAACGTCTTTCAGGGATTCTCCATTATTGGAAAAGATGTCATATTTCCATCTCAAGAGAATTCAGAGGTTTTGAAATTGTCATATTTGCAATTCAATGTACCATTCATAGCCAGAAAAACACAGGGTCATTGAATTCTGGATATAATTGTACTTACAATATACAACAGATCAATACTACATACTAAAACAAAAGAACACAATTATGTGAAATAAAATTCTAAAGATGTGTCACGAGATTGATGCCAGAGGGTCCCTTGGAAACAGGTACCATAATTTCGCTTTTATGTTCCCCTCTCAATTAAGCCCTCCTCTGCAGAAGGAAGAATTTATTAAGCCCCCTTCTCTGTTAAGCCCTCGAAAAATATGAATACTGCCAAACTGTGCGGTATTGACGACATTCATAAGTATGGCAAAAAACCAAATCTAAGTCAAGCTCAAACGTGTATGTGTTGCAAACAGAAATAGTAATAACTGCTGAAGATGACAATGCTATTGCTGAAGATTCCCAAAAATACATGTTATATCACCTTAGAAAACCTGTTCATATTTCAAAAAATTTATTAAACCCCTCTCTCAATTAAGCCCCCCTAAAGTGCTTGAAAACAATAAGCCCCGGGGGGCTTAATAGAGAATTTACGGTAAATAATATAGATGATCAATGATTTGATGTTATCGGTGATTTAAAATACTAGTAATTCTACAGACATTTCCCACATCTAGCCTGAGACAGACCCTAAAAGAGAAATATGAAGTAACATAAAGGAAAGACAAGGACCTACTGTGGATAAAGGGCTGCTGCAGTTTTAATTCTACTTATCCCTAATCGAAATGACCCGCATTTTACAAAAGATATAAACGGGGATTTCCATATAGATGAAGATTGCAAAGGGATCTACCATCGAAGCAAGTAAGGTCAGTACCTGGGATGTCTGAGATACGACCAAAGAGATCCCCTCGAAAGGCGCCATATTGTGGACAGTACATGAGGGAATGTTCATTGTCTTCATTGGCTAGACCACAAATAAGTAAAGAAGTAAGACAGTCAAATGCATGTTTGAAATGATGCCCTTTCAGATCACCAAATTGAAGGCAAAGCCTAGTCAAATACTCGATATGTAGAACTTCTGCATGGTCGAATAGTCGAAATCAACTTCTGTTTAAACTGTGAGACTGAGGGACAATTTTGGATCGCACTCTCAAGCAAACTTTAACTTAAACAGTGCGTTTTAAAAATAAGTGTCTGAAATCGAACTGATCTTGCCACTGGTTGCTCGTACGCATTTGGGTGGCGTAAGTTGTGCATTAGCTGACGTTTTTGTGGTATTACATTGAAGAGATAATCCGTCGATTTGGAGTTTTTTTTAGAGAGAAGAATCAATCAATCTTCTGTACCACATCCTATGATACAAGGTTTCCCTGCCCAGTTCTCCACAAAGCCTTTGTCTACTCATACCCCTCGATGCGCAAGTCAAAGCTAAGGCAGCAGAATATGGTCCAACATTTTTGTGATTTTGAGGTGCATTTCAGGGTCAAATTTGTGGTAGATAACATCTCCGTAGTATAAGTGTTGCCTTACATAAAGTTTATAAACTTGGTTGAGAACGTCCTGGAAACACATTTAGAAAGACATCCTCTCAAACCAATACCTCTACGTGCCTTCATAATTGCATCTCTTATATGACTTTGAAAATCCAGTTAGTAGTCTCAAATCATTCCAAGGTGCTAGCAGCACATAAATGATATCTCTTTGCTAGAAAAACCATTAAATAAACGAAGAAATTAAATTCTAAGACTACACGGCCTAGACTTCTATACATTAAACAACATGGGAGATGATTTTTTTCATATGATCGAAAGCAAAGTCACACTCTCTAGGTGTTTTCACTTAGGGATGTCGGAAAGAATCAAGTTTCCCCAATACAGACAAATTATGAAAAGTAGGTGATGGTGAGCGGGGAAGATTAGAACAAAGTAAGAATAAATGCTTCAAATTATGGTGTACAGGTTTTCCAGGTGCTGCAGCCAAACGTCTTGTGTAGCAATATGCACGCAAGCTAGCCTGGTCTCGTTAACGTGAAAATGATCCAAAAAAATGTTAGAATGTGCCATTGACTGAAGGCTGTACTGAATCAAATTTCAACACATTGGAAAGGCAGTGCCTCAGCCTTCCTTTATAGCTACGGGCTTGACGTAGTGATGGAAGACCTGTGATGATTTCGCTACTTTAACATCTCAGGCCCCATTTACACTATACCTTTTCATTCGATAATGGTATGAAATGATTCTGTTTTGGCCCTCCGTTTACACTAAAACGTTTCCTAGCTGGCATCAATTTTGAAAATGGAACGATTTAAAAATGGTTTAAGTCGCTCCAGGCCTCGTTCACATTGCTCCGTTTTCAATCGAAGACGGAGTAAAACTTGTCAGTTGTTGCTGTGCATTCGTACTGTTCCTACAGTACTTCCTCGATTATCCGGCCACTACAGGATACTACTTTTCTAAAAGGGTGTCGGATAATCCAGAATGACCGGTTAATCAAAATTGCGCTTTTTTGACATCATCCACAAGAAAAAGAGCTAGTATGATGAGAAAGTGTCCTTATCATGCACAAGTAGAATTATTATTGTTCTATTCCTTAAATTTATATTAAAGTATGGAAAGGACCAGCTCCAGAAAGGCACGTTCTATTCGTCAAGCTTGTCGAGCATTCGCTTTTTCAAGGTTTTGGTGACTGTGGCACTTTTGCGGACCATTTCACAACCTTTTAATTTATTGTCGACGGCCATAACTACTCTTTTTCAAGTAGGATTGGAAGAAGACAAAGAATCCATTTGATTTGAGTTGCAAATAGCATTTTATTTTCATACACGGAAGATAATGCTTCAGTTTAAATAAAGCTTAGCGCAAGGGTCACAAAAACGAAGCGTTTCGAATACGATGATGAATGCGGATACTATTGAATTTGGTGCGTATTGAATACCCTCCGTTTTCAGTGTGAACTCAGAAAATAGGGACATTTGAATACGCCCGCACTTTAGCAAATAAAGACTTAGCTTCAGAGTGAGGCTACATGCAGCGTAGAAATGAATTCCGAACTCTCATTTTCACATTGGTCATACCACTGACTTCAAACATATGTTCACTACGTTCAACATATACTTCAAATAGATGTCATCTAAATAACAATAAAAATAAGAGACAAAATACAAAAATGAGAAGATAGATACCGTAAGGTGACAGTAGAAAGTATCTCAGAAACTGAAGGAAGGACAAGCCAGCTAAGGTTAGCAAAGCGTCAAGAAGACACAAGACAATTGAACATTGAGGATAGCACGCCCAAGTAGAATTAGAAGACTTTCATAGATGACAAAGGCTGAAGAGTTGTTCGTTTCATTGAGGATTTGAAATTCGTGATTTGAGGCTGCCTGGCTAGATGTGACCTCGAATGGCAGAGGGACTAACTTGAATTTCCAGACTTCCAATTGAATGGAAATCACTAGGTTAGTTGCTGTATCTCTTTCTAGTTGCATTTGATCACCATCTGCAGATTTCAGTAATAGTATTATAGGAGATGGTGTGCAAAATGCAAACATTGGTAATTTCTCTGCTAAACATTGTGAAGCAGATGTTTGAAATGTAAGATCTGAACAAAGTATCCAGCAAGGCCTACTATCTGCTTTCATGAAAGATAACCCGCTTTATACTTTTCTTACTACAAATGCAATAGAGAAAAGTTACGGCATGAAGTTGATAGTGCAGCTTTATTGCAGATATGCACTCTGTTGCATGGAATTGTATTTTCTGAAACTCCATTTAAATTGTTTTTAGTTATGGTTATGTAAACAGCAATGACCATCTGAGCTTCACACAAGAAAATTGTTCTTTGAAAATTGGTTATGGAACTTAGATTTAGCAATCAAAATGAAAAAGCTGACTTGTGAACAGAGGTTAGAAATGTGTTTTGTCATAATAAATGAAGAAGCTATCGCAAACTTTTAAGCAGTATTGGACACCTGAAGTCTGTCGCTTTTATCAAGTGCAAAAGTTTTCAGAAAACAGGGAGTGTAAAAAGTTTATTAATGTTTGTAAGTCCAAGAACTCTCGCGGCATCACGAATGGTACTATGGTAACTTTGAAGTGAGCTGACTTGCTTAAGGCTTGCAGCGCACGGGCTTCTGATTTCAATAAACTAAGACAATAGATGAGAAAGGCAAAAAGTTTGCAATATTTTGACTTCTGTAATTTATCCACGCTTCTTGTTTTTCCAAAGTTTTTGCAGTCGTCGACAGCAGCAGGTTTCATGTGTCCGGTGATTTTTAAAAGTTTACGATCTATCTCTATTCGTTATTATGATAAAGCACTCTGTTTTTATTTCTAACCTCTGCTCGTAAGTCAGCTCTTTCATTTTGATCCTTACAATCTTGACAAAAAACTTTTCATAACGTTTGCTTACCTGGTAATAAGTCAAAATTTTTGACTAACAAGTAGATCGAGAGGCTGAAGGTGCTTCAAGTAATGTTTGGAAACAATTAATAAGGAATTTTTCATGAGAATTGCTTTTGAAATTTGTAAACAAAATTTTACTCGCAGAGAATTTGCAACCAAATTTGAAAGTGTCCGGGTACTCTTATGACGGGAGTGTATAAAGAAGCAAGTAAGCACATGCAAGTGACGTGTGATAGTTCACTAAATCTTCTTGCTCAGCAACTTGAACATATGTCTCTCATAATTTCCATAAATTATCATATGTTTACATCTTTGCTATGTTTGCAGTAATTGGCCAGTAGAGTATGTGACGTATCATTGAAGCTTAAAACGAAGCAGCTGGTAGCACTGTTTTTCTTGATCAACGGCTTCTGTGAGATCTCAACCAGAAGTTCGGACATTCTAATGCAAACAACCCTAAACTCGTGGATATTTTGATAGATCTTGCAAACAGACAGTTCTTATAAAAAAAGCTTCTCACTCTTCTATCAAAAAGAAAAATGACAGCAATTCAGCTTCGAAACAACTGGTATACTTGGTGAAACTCACGAGTTACATGAGCTGCGATGAATGAGCAGCTTTGAGGTACGTTCAATTAACTTCCACTTCAAGCAGCGCCATATACAAGTTACAATAAATAAAGGAATGAAAAATATTACAACTCATTTATATTGGTGAAGCCATACGAAAATAAACGGAGCAGTTAAACAATTATATTCACATTAACTAAAAAAGCAATTGATTGGTGTCCTGTTAGCCATTTTGCATGTCTTTCACTAACGCTCAAACTTTGGAAGGCAGTTCTATTAAATTGAACCACGTACGAGTATAAATGGGAAAAAATAGAGATGGATTAATACAGTCGTCCTAAATTAATCGTAAACAACAAGGTGATATTTAGTCCATAGTTCGCATTATTCAGCAGTCTTCGATGATCAAAATTGAATTAAATCTGTATACAGGTAAAAAGTGCAAAAATTTGTTTTCAAGCCAGTTTATAATGAATTTATTGGTGTACACGCTTTTTATATGGAACCACTTTATAAGGAAACTAGAATGTCGAAATATTTAAAGAACGTATGCTGCCATAAGAATATTGCCCAAGGAACATATCGATTTAAAAAATATTTATTGCAGGAAGCAATCAAGAATTAGGAAGCCGGCTTCATTCATTTGCAGCTAAAAACTCAAACAGATTGTTTCAAGTGTTTCATCGACATTCTTTGTGATTTTGGTCTTAAGCTGTAGCCAAAATTATTACTGGTTTCTTTACAATTTTTATGGCACTATTTGCGCTGTGGAAATTAAGAACCATTAAGCAACTTTTAGTACTACAATTTGACTTTCGACCGAGGACTTGAGCTAGGTTCCTTATAAAAAAAGCATGTTTCACACATCAGAAGTTACTGTCTAAACAAGTAGACCATGTTTTTGCATTTTGGATATTATATGTACACACCTCACATGTCGATAAAACATGTACAAAACAAGAATGCATATGGGCTCAACTGACTCTGTGTAAATTTGATGGTTCGAACTGATCCTTCTTAATCTTAGTCCTTCTTAAAAGTGTTGCTTAATTATACACAGCTATCGTATTTCAAAAACAGGATAGCTCACGAAGAAACTGAATTTTTATCATGCATTAAAAATTAATTTCTTTTAAATAATTCTATAAAAAGGGTAAATGGAATACAAACACACTTTAAATATATTTCCATAGCAGAAAAGTAACAACCACTGAAGCGCCTTTCAAGGCTGTAAGAAATAATATAATGCTTACCCCCCCCCCCCCGGCTTCCTGGCTATTTCCATCAAGTGAAGGTCAATAGAGCATTTTTTCAATAAAATATTCAGATAGATTTGTTAAAAAGATGGTCAACGTTTTGAGGTCAGAACGTCCTTCGATACAAGCAAAATACTTACCATAAACAGTACATAATGCTAAAAAGTCACAATTGAAGATTGTCTATAGCAAAAGGTGGTAACAATGCATTATCCTAAGTTTCTTACAACTATCTAATTGTAGCACTTTGATAAAACTGAATTTTAGACCACAGGTTTTAAAAACACTTTGTGGCTTTATCCTATTGAAAAAGACTTAAACCACCATATGTAGCAAATGCCATCAGCATTAAGCTACTGCTGATCACTCATTAACCATAATGAATATCTTTCAGAAAGTGGCTGCCCAAAGATCAATAATAGTTATACGAATTATGGTGACCATGAAGATCTAAATTCTGTGGCTGACATTGTTGTGTTGTAGTAAAGAAGGAAATAGAGAAATATAATGAAAAATTCATTTACTGCATTTATGTGGTCTCTGTAAATATCGTTCATGTATCGTCAATATAATCAACAACTCAGCTTCATCACAACAATCAACAAAGCGGATTCAAAGTTTACATTATATTCCACAGAATTTTAATGTTATGCTTATGCATATAAGGAGACTTAAGTTCTTCCTGCCATTGATGCTTATCTACAAGACACTTTCTGGCTACTCTTACATGGAAGCAGCTTAATCGCTGTTAGTTATGAGCACTCCAGTTGACCAGTAAAAGAAAGCATCTACTGTGCAGCTTACAATCGATAACCCAATTGCCTGATAACTCGAACATTCGTTAACTCGAAAAAACTTCAATTCCCTTAGTTTAGGTTTCCACAGAAATACTATCCAATGACTCGAATATTGGATAACTTTAACAAATATTGGATTCGCTTGAGGGCTCGAGTTATCGAGTCTCAACTGTAAGTGTCTCAGTTAATTTTTTATATTTTATTCAAAGTTTGTTAACAGTGTAGCTTAATTGTTGCCAAATCAGCAATTTAATAACAACTAAGATCTGAAATCTAAAATTAACTAGGATCCTTAGATCTAAGAGAATCTAAATGTAAACCATGCTTTAATATAGCATAAAACTATAACTTAATTAATGTCAACTAACATGATAATGGGTAAATAAACAAACATGTATCATCTATTGAGAAGATAGATATGATCTAAATAAGATGAGCTATATAATATGTCTATGTAATGAAATAATTCCCTTTCAAATTTTTCGTATTATAATAAAATTTGATTAAATGAAAATATTAACCATTTCCGTTAAATTCGTTCAAAGGTCATCTGTTTACTAAAGTGTAGACATCTAAGGATCAAGAGTTATACAGAAAAATGCAAACAGAGCGTGTGAACATCAATTCAACATTGGCCCGCTCTGTTTCGCACTCAAATGAAACTGCCAGCAAGGATCTAGAGCCGATTTCAACGGTTTTTAAGGCGAGCTATTTTGAACTCACTATACTTGCTCTTCTCATTGCAACAATACTCATTGGGAATAGTCTGGTGTGCTTGGCGTTCAGAGCTGTCAGTAGAAGACTGAAGACAATTACAAATTCATTTGTCATTAGCCTTGCAATGTCTGACATTCTTGTCGGTGCATTTTCCCTGCCACTGTGGGTTGCCTTCAGAATGGGTAAGTACTGATAATATCATCATACATTGGATAAAAAGAATCAATAATATTTTGTAGTCACATGGAGCTAAAATCGAACTGCTATATTTGTGTAGTGCTCTGTTGTGTCTATCCATCTGCGTCCACTGCAGTGTTATACAAACTCGAATATTCTCTTTAAGAAAGTCTTAAGATAGTTTCAGTACTGAAATCAAGAAAAAGCTGAGAAAGATTCAGCTCTGGGCGAAAAAATTTTCGTATAAAAAGCGTGTAATAACTACTAAAGGCATTTTCATGACTCTATTCCGTAGGCAATCAAAATCACTGATAATGTACAAATGTTATTTCACTATAAGTCGATGATTCCTTTACAGTAGCCATTTGCTATGGTAGCTCTCACAGAATCTGAGCTTTGATTCAGCGCAAAGTTTCATTAATGTCGAAACAAATTGTTGGATAGGTGTTTCTAAAATTTCTTAAATGATATGTGGTATCATGGTGTGGGTGCCACGCCCAAAGAAGCTCCTGGTAGCACACTGTCCGTAGCCAAATGCAAAACACAACAGCATTGTACATTTGGCTGTGGACGGAGTGTCCTCATAAGTTTCTTTGGACATGGCACCCTGCGTCATGACATTTGCACTTGGAACCTTCGAATGTATTAATTTGTTTTTGTCATACTTTTGTCAAATGCAGTTGGTTTGAATATAATTGATGGCACATCATTGATTTGAAGCACAGCGTCTCAAGGTTATAGTCATAGCCACTAGCGTACCATCAGAGTAGTCAAGGTATTCACTGACTTCCCCATGACTGTTAGAGAAAAGCAGAATTCAAATTAAATTTAAATGAGTCAAGTCTTCGTTGGTAATCATTGCTTATATCAAATTTTCTGTAACTTTATTCCATTAGCTATTGTGAAAAATCAAATTATTGGAACGTCCTATAAATTTTACTCTTTCAGTAACGTTTTCGTTGATCGATGTTGTTTCACATCATCATTTAATATGCAAATAATGCACAGGTAGAGAGAAGAGACGATTAAGACTGGCGCTGAATTTGCTCTGAAAAACTATAAAGCACAGATTACATTAATATATTTAGGAAAAATCGCCACGAAATGGAGAAGCAGGAACGTGAATGAATGAAAGCTAGCGAACTGCCATTGAGTGAGAACTGGCCTAAGTGCATACATTCGCTACAGAAATGCTTTGAGTAGGTACTTTAAGGCTCTGTTAGTCAGAAGTTAAATGTCATGCCTATCGTACCCAGCACAAACATAGATTTTCCAACATTATATTTGATTCAATGTGAATAATCGATTTAAAGTATTATTATATGGAGCATATTCTTACTACCGTATTTTCTCGAGAATATGCCGACCTGCGACAATAGGCCGATTCGAAAGTGGGTCGAGTTAAATTAGTGGAAATCATAGAAATAGGCCTTCTTCGAAAATAAGACGAGCGAATTTTCATCGACGACTTGTTGGAAAGTTTTGAAGAAGGAAGACATCGGCATCGTACTAGAAAGCTGAATTCGGTTCATGGAGAATTTTGCGACAATGTTATTTTCCTGATCCTAAATCATGTTTGCTCTAAGGAAGCACTTCAAGAAAAAGCCGCGGCTTATTTGCGAGGAAGTGCATTTTTTCAAGTGACTGTTTGTATACCAATATGCACCCTGTATTTGGCCATGCCAAATATTTTGACAAACTGCGATATTTTGTGTCCAACAGGAAATGACACACCTAGACAATTAGACAAATAGACTAAATAAAATAATGCGATTATATTGCCTACAATACAGTCATATGCCAGTGATATCAATGCCATGTTCGCGCTCCTTTCTGGTGGCACAGCCTACATGCGCGTTGTAACACAGTTTCTTACAGCATTTGTACTCGGTAACTGCCTGTGGAAGCAAAGCGATGTCTCCAGTTTAATGCACTGTATAATGCTCTCGTATTCAAAGCTTCCCTGACTGCTAACTCTAATAATCTAAACTGATCAAAATGCTACCATACGATTAATATGCATGCTAAATGTCACGTGATAAATTACTCTACATGTCAACACTAAATCTCTCCCTTGCTTTAAATGAATTGCTCAATTATCTAAATCAATAGTGAGTCCATAAAATTAAATATGATGTATGATATGTTTGAAATTAGCTAAATAACTCCTAATACGATTGAAAACAAAACGCAAATATACGTGCAAACAGAACTGTAATATACATAAGATAAAACATGAATATAGTTGAAAATACTTGTATGTTTTGTCCAATATCCAGCTTTGTAATTATGGATTATAAATGTTCTGTCTATATCTTCGAACTGGATGTCTTTCACGTCGTGGATAACGATTATTTCCTTCCGCACCTGGCAATTCGTTTATTCCGGGGCAGTTGATATAGTCATCGTATTGGTTCATATCATCATTTTTATCGTTGCCACCATCAAAAGAACCATGAAACTTCTTGAAAAACGATACATTTCGTGTAACGTAGTGTCCATTTCGAACAACGGTAACACGATTGCCTTTCCTTTTCACGATTTTGTATGGTTTGGGGTTGTAACGTGCAGACAATTTAGTTATGTTCGAATTCTTTACCAGGACGATATCGCCTTCTACGAGATCTGACTCTGTTGCTCGACATTTCCTATTTGCATAAGATTTCATCCTCTCTTTTGCTTGAGTATCTCTGTCTTTCAAGTCAATACTGGCATTATTACTTACAAGTTGAGGGAGTTTTGTAGTAATTTCCCGATTAAATAGTAAGTTAGTCGGTGATTTCCTGTTGTTGCATGAGGAGTCGCACGGTAGCTCAATAGGTATTTATAACTTGAACATTTCCAATCCTTGCCTTCTAGATGTGCTGCCTTTTTTTGCTTTTTCTAGGGGTTGCATAAATCTTTCAACTTTACCGTTACCTTGTGGCCAATAAGGTGAACTTGTTGTGTGTTTTGCCCCCAATTCCTTCATAAATTGATAAAACTGTGTGTCAGGAAAAGGTGGTCCATTGTCACTTTTGACAAATTTAGGGAGTCCATGCGTTGCGAATATACGTTCTAATTTCGGAATGGTAATCTCTGCAGATGTTAATGTTATAATTTCAACTTCTGGAAAGCGACTAAAAGCATCAATCACTACCAGTAAATAATAACCACCAGGAAAAGGACTGCAAAAATCAATGTGAACTATATGCCATGGCCCAGGAGGTAAATCACTCATAATCAATGGTTCCGGCCGTGGAGCTGTGCTAGTTACTTGACAGGATAAACACGAATCAATGAGCTGTTTTGCCATCTCATCAATGCCTGGGAACCAGACTTTTTCTCTGAGTAATTGCTTAGTTTTTACAAGACCCTGATGTCCTTCGTGGGCAATACTTGGGGCTTGCTGTCGAAGAGCAGCAGGCAGAACAATACGGGAACCTCGTAGGATAATATCACTGTTGTCACAAATAGTTAATTCATCTTTGACTCGACGGAAATATTGCAGTTCAGAAAGCGAAATGGTCGAATCTAGCTAGGGTTTTGTCTTGGCAATCTAAGGATTTCCAGAGACCACTTTTAATAAACGTAGCGAGATGTTGCATAGTTGCATCAGCTTTTGTAGCCTGTTGTATTTGTGACAAAGTCATTGCCCGAGGAACTGCATGCTCAATAAGAAACTTCAAATATGCTGTTGTTATGGTCTGACAATCTTGATTTAAAGATGCTTGATTTAAGCTATGATGTCGTGATAAGAAATCAGAAGGATTTTCCATACCTTTAACGTATCTGACGTCAAAATCAAAATCTTGAATTCGTAGGTTCCATCGCTCAATTCGTGCAGGGGGCTTTTACATTGAATTGTTTAAGATCAGTTCTACTGGTTTGCAATCTGTTACAAGAGTAAAATGTCCACCAAATAGATACAAATATAGCCGTTCCATGGCCCAAAAAATGGCCAATGCTTCTCGTTCAGTTTGGGAATATTTCTGTTCCACTGGTGTGAGTGCACGACTAATGTAGGCAACAATTTTACGATTATCTTTACCAAGAGAATGTTGTGACAAGATTGCAGATAAGCTTATGTGTGAGGCGTCAGTAATGAGCTCTGTATTCCTGTGCTTATCAAAATAATCCATCACTGTATCACTGGTGAGAGCTGCCTTTGTTGCTTGAAATGGTTGCTCGTGCCGATGTGTCCAGCAAAACACTGTATTCTTCTTCGTTAGTGTGCGAAGAGGTTCAGTCAAATTACTAAAATTTGGAATAAATTTTGAGCAATAAGCAGCTAATCCGAGGAAACTGCGTACGTCCTTGCAACTTTTCGGTGGGGGAGCATCATGAATTGCAGCAACTTTGATATGATCTGGTGATATACCCTTTGACGAAAATACAAATTCAACAAATGTAAGTTTGTGTTGATTGAATAAGCACTTCTGTTTATTCAAGGTCAAACCTTTGTCAGCTAATCTCTGAAAAACAGAACGTAGCGTGTTGTCATGCTCAGTCTGTGTGGCACCATACACGATTACATCATCACTAATGTTAATTACATTTGGAATATCTCGAAGCTGTTCTTGAATAACACGCTGAAAGATTTCACTTGCAGAGCAAGTTCCGAAATTGAGTTTCCTGTAGCGGCGTAATCCTTGAAGTGTAGCGAATGTGGTGATATAACGACTTTCTGGAGCGAGGGGTAATTGATGATAACCAGCTCTAAGGTCAAATTTTGAAAAAACCTTCGCGCCATTCATGGAATGAATCAAATCATCTATTGTGGGTGTAGGATGGCGCTCTCTGCGGATAGCTTTATTCGCCATATGCATGTCAACACATAACTGCACACCACTATTTTTTTTGGGTACAATGACAAGTGGTGAGAAAAATGGGGTCAGTCCGTCGACTTTTTCCGTCGACCCTTGCTGTTCTAACGCCACAAATTCTTGCTCAACCGGATCCACCGCAATGATTACAACGATTTGAGGTGAGCGTTTTGTAGGCGGGTGTGACTGTGAGAGTTGCTTGTGGTGAAGTGCAGAGCGATGTTTGGATGAAATGGCTTGCGCTTGGTCGTCGAATATTGTCGAAGTTTGTAGGGAGGGCTCCATACCAGCAGCGTGAATTTCGCTTGACTCAAATGTACCGTCTTTCGCCAACAGCTGAGATAACGTAACATCCGCTTCGACGAAGGCATAACGACGTAACCTTTTCAAGGAGCAGTTTTCAATGAGGACATATTTGATTTCTTTATCCACATCAGCAAAATCCTAAGTTTGCAAGTTTGCGCAACCTGGTAACGTACTGGTCTACTGTCTCATCAAAACGTTGAGATTCCTTGGGAAATGTAAAGATTTCAAAATCGACATTCTTTAAAGGCGTAAAATAAGCATCTAGATTCTACATAGCTAAAGTATAATCGACTGCATCACCAGTATCAGGTAAGGTATCAAAAATATCCTGTGTAGCCGGTCCAGATTGATAAAGTAGTAGAGCACGCTTTCGCATTGGATCGCTAATTCCAAGAGCAGCGATATACGTCTCAAAACGCCGTTTCCATAATTTCCAATGTGGGCCGATCGAAGATGAGTCGGAATATGGATCGAAAAACGGTAATGAAGGCACATCTATCGGACTAGTAACCATTGCTTTGTGTTAGTACCAAATACTCGTCGCCATTTATAATGTTCTTGCATTCAAAGCTTCCCTGACTGCTAACTCTAATAATCTAAACTGGTCAAAATGCTTCCATACGATTAATATGCATGCTAAATGTCACGTGATAGATTACTCTACATGTCAACACTAAACACTGTGACAAGGATTTGAGAGAAATAACTCTGACTCATTCGATATTAATTATCAAGACCAGATCACCTTTTAACGATGTGCTCTTAACACCTAGTCTTTTGAGCTGGGCAAGCCCACCCTTCAGACCTGGAGTATCATGGGCGGAGATTTTTTCCAACGGAGATTCAGCAATATCAGTACTGTTCTATAAGATGGGAGAAAACATGATAAACTGAAATCACACAAGGAGGCTTACAGATCGTGGGAAACATCTGATTTGAGTCGATGCTATTGTTTCCACTTCCAGGGCAAGAATAGGGAAGTAGAACACCTCAATGAGAAAGTGAGGCAGAGCAGAGGTAGCCAAGAACCCATTCAGTGACTCACGTGGAACAGTGCTTGCACAAAAGTATAGCTTTCACTCACTCGCGATAAAAACTGTTTCTGTTAGGCCGCAAGTAAGGTTCGCAGCAAGTTCCTTCTCGTTTGCATTCTGTGAGCTAACATTTATTCGAACCGGCAATTTCGACTTTAAAACAACGACTCCTAGGCAATCTTCTGAGCTTCAGTACGGCGTTCATTTGATCATGGAAGGGCATGCTGTAGTATCTGCGATTTTCTAGTAGTCTCGCATACGATATCAGGAAAGTACACATCGAGGTTTACAGAGCATTTTTCTCGCGACACTTTAATATGAAAACGTTCATCTTTGTGCAAAAAAATTACCAGCATTTTCAGTCGAAAGTGTTAAGAAATTTTCTTGTCCCTTATGAGATATGATAGTGAATGGCCATCGCAGGCACAATTCTTTAATAGCTCATTAGTTTTCAACAGCATTTTCTTTCGGTATTTCTTAGTTATAAGCTATCCAGGTCTTCTGTTCCTTAACGGGTCTTGTCTATGCGGGGCTGTTCCTTAACGGGTCGTGTCTCTCTGTTTTGACCGTCATCGTCGGTATCGGCACTAAAGTCATCGCTATCTTCGCTATCTCTATGTTCACCTACCGTGGGTTTAATTTCGGCAGAATCATCCAGCGTAAGGTCTTTAGCGTTCGCTTGTCGATTAAATGTTTCTTTAGCAGGTGTTTCTTCGTCTTGCGAAGCTCTGACTTTAACTGGCCCCAACCTGTTATGGTGGACTACTTTGTGTTCTTTGCTTTATCATTTACTATTTAAAAGTTAGAACCATTGGGCAATTTCTGGATGATTGTCCAAGGTCCTCGACGGTGAAGACCAAGTTTTCTATTCTCACCGGTTTCCTAATTTTTCACTTTTAGCCATTCTTTATCACCAATCTGGTGTTCCATAAAATGAACCTTTTTGTTGTATTGAGCTTCCATCTTCTTTCTGTCTAAGTTGTAACCTGGCAATAACTGCATCATAAACGTCCTTCAAGGCAAACACTCGACCCTTATCATAGTCGGCGTCTGTACGTATGTCCTTTGGGCAATCAGGGCGATTGCGACTAAACAAAACATCAACTGGCAATCGAGCATCTCTGTCAAAGACAGCATTAATTAGGACGTATTTCATCGCCTTACTCTAGCTGGCATTTAGTTCGAACACAAACTCTGGAAGCGATGAAGCCCATTTTGATTGATTTACTTTCCTTTGTAACAATGCTATGCGTAGCGTGTCTTTAATCCATTTTCTTGGAAATAAAAAGCAGATGATCGCCGCTCTCTAATACCCAACGTATGACAAATTTCTTGGCGATATCACTATACACGTTGGAGCCTTGGTCGCTAAGAACAAAATGTGGAGCGCCATGCTTGTGTATCAACAAGACAACAAAGCGAGTGATATTTTGGGTGAAGTCTGGTCTTTTTGTGACACTGCTTCGATGTATTTGGAGAAGAGATCACCGATAATTAGAAAGTGCTGGAAGCCGTTGTTGGTCTTAAGCATATACGAGTTATCAAGCGCTAAGAACTGCATAGGGGCATCTGGATTCATCATGGGAAGTAAAGGTGCTTTGAGTGGGATAGTGTCCCATTTGGTTTATTTGACAGTGAATGCAATTAGTAACAAAGGTTTTGACATGTCTGTATGTTTTTGGCCAAAAGGAACGATCTGTAAGAAAAGCATATGTTTCCTCTATGCCAAAATCTGCTAAATTATGTATTTCTTTTAGTATAGACTTACGCAGGGACGCTGGGACTGTAGGTCAACCGGACTTGGTTAAAGTGTCATTTTCTACCCGGAGCTGGGTTTGCACACATTTAAAGCGACCCTCTGAGAAGAGTTCTCCTGCAGCTGCTAGGCATTTAGCTCAGTTAAAAACCGAACTGGTACTCATTGCTGCTAGGTAACTTTGAAAGCCGTTGAAAAATATGCAATTGGGTTTAATAAGCCATCATATCCTCTTTGAGATAATACACCTCCAGCAGTATAGTCGCTTTGCGTCAACTTCTCAGATAACTGTTTCATTAAATTTTGGGCAAGCTAGAACTGGTTCTGATGTTAATCTGTGCTTCAATTTAGGAATGCAGAATCGCATTGATAGGAACTGTACGTTATCACAAGTAATTTAATCCAATGATTCACTGATCTTAGCATAGTCCCGAATAAAGTTCCAATAGAAAGCAGATAAACCTAGGACACGTTTTGACTCTTGTCTCAACTGTGGTGGAGGGAAATGAGGAATGATTAATTGCATTTGTTAAACGTTGTTGCGGTTTATTCCCTTGATTTGAGAGCTCATATCTTGAAAAATCCACAGACTCTGCTGCAAATACGCACTTTGATCCTTTGAAGGTTACATTTGCATGTCGTAAACGATCAAAAACGATAGATAGGTCTTGAATATGTTATTGGACTGTTGAGTTAAAGACAACAATATCGTCCACATATGCCAAAACTCTTTCGATAGGTAGATCTGATTAGCACTTGTCTATCATCCTTTTGTAGGAAGAACCTGCATTTGACAGGCGATATGGCATAACATTCAATTTGTATTTCCCATGCAGCACTGAGAAGGCTATCCTTTCTATGTCGCATTTGTGCGAATGGTATGAACCAGTATGCAGAAACAGCATTGAGTGTTGCCCAATTTTTGTCTCCTGCCATCTTATCAATGACGCCTTTAAGGGAGCGGTCATTATTTATGACTGGGGTGGGGACTGAAGATAAAATGATAGGGCAACTGAAAAAATTACGCTGTGCAAGGTGGGGTAGAAGAATAATTGCTGACCACAGGGGTAGTGTAAGAACGTATAAAATTACGCTGTGCAAGGTGGGGTAGAAGAATAATTGCTGATCACGGGGGTAGTGTAAGAACGTATGCCATATTTAAGCATAAATACACCCTTGTTCTACAGTTTTCCTTCGTTGGGGTAAAGAGAATTTGACTTTAGCAAATGGTGGGGTAAAATTTTTTTTAAGGGAACATAACACTTTCTCTTCATTCTCCCCCGGCCATAAATAATGACCACTCCCTAATGTGAGACAAAAGAGTAAGTATCGCTTACGTCATTAACTCATCGAAAATCACAAACGAAGCGAATACTGTTATCTTTCTTCTTCAATGGTAGTACTGGGGCATTCCATGCGGATGAAGATGGCGGTATAATATTCTTTGAAAGCATTTCATTGACCTGCTCACCCATGACCTTTTCCCATGCAACAGGAATTCAGTCGGGCTTGTGACTGACCGGCAGGGCGTCTTCTGCAATATTTCTATGCTGTAGCAACGACGTTTGTTTGAGCCATTTAGGTTAACAGCAATAGGTATCCTCATATTTTCCAATCAATTTCGTAATTTCTCACTTTTCTGAAGAAGACAACCGGTTAATAATATTAATAATAATCTATTTATTTAAAGTTGGTGTTTTCTCTAGCTCTACATTGTAGGAATGCGAGCTAATTCAAACCAACTATTTACAATAAAAAGAGAAAACGAAAACTATTATAAATTACAAGGTATAAAACTAATACGCATTATCTACATATATTGCAGCAGCATTCTTCTCCACTCCAATTTCTAATGTTGCTTTTGAATATAGCAGCTGATGACGCTCTTTCAATTAAATCAGGTATGCTGTTCCACAAAAGGCTACCTCGAAATTTTATAGAATCAATGTCAAACGTAGTGCTATTTGCAGCAGGAATTTGTAACAAATCTCTAGTCCTAAGGTTGTATTTGACGTCTTTTCTTATAAAATACTCCTGTATAAAGGGTGGATTGGTATTGTTAAGCGTTTTATTACAGCGGTTACTAATCTTGATATCCGTAAATGTCGAATGGCGGTTTAATCAGCTGAAAAACTTATAGCAATTTTGCCACTTGTTTGGATAGAACCCATTAACATTCGAGGTTTCAGAGTAATGGCCGAAAAAGTCAAATTGAGGACTGTTATTTGAAATATGCCATCAGTGTTTGGAATCACGCGGGATCTTATAGCATACAAAACCTGGTATCCGAGGCTTAATCCTATGGGTGAAATCGCACTTGTTCTTGGAAGCTTTAACAAAGACAACAGATTCAGTGCGACGAAGAAGAGTAATGTTCCCGCTTAATCTTGGTCTTGTTAAAGTCGACGATAATGTGGAGAGAGACAGGGGGGGGGGGGGGAGGTCGTCTAAATGAATGGTATTTGTGGCAAAGTTAAATTTGAGAGTACCAAAGAGAGACATAAAATCGCTGCCAAGTAATACATTTGAGTATGTCACTGAGGCAAGTACTTGAAAAACATGATCACGAGACTGGTTACCAGCAAGTGGTACCTTGATCGTGACGGCCTCCAAGATTTTTGTGGAGTTACCTGAAGCATTTATTAAGGACTTAGGAGAGCGCTTATCGATATACGCTTGAAGGCTAATTTTATGTACTGTACCCAAGTCAAATGCGGAACACCCTGAACCAGAGTCTGATAATATGCAAGTATCTAAATTCTGGAGTTTAGCTGCGACCACAACTGTACAGTATAGTCCAGATTGTACACAGTTAAAGACGAGTTTGCATTTTTAATTAATCATGTCCGAATCACTACTGAACTAAAATCTAACTCAACATAGGTTACATTACTAGACACACAGTGTACTAATCAACACATCAGACAATGAAAAGATATCAACAGTGTAAAAATAATACAACACAATCAACACCATATACACATTGACAATATGATTACACTGACAGATGTCGCAATCATTACCTGGGAAATAACATATTACACCTTCCCCCGCTTATTTTTTTGTTTGGTTTTTTCTAGGAATATCTGTTTTAATGTACTACGAACTCTCCATATCGCCTTGGTGGGTTTATGAACTGAAGAAGATGGGCGGATCTAGCGGTATCCCTATCCCGTATACCCTGTGCCTTATCCTGCAATTGTTGTTCCGCAGGTGGATCTTTCAGGTGCTGGGTAAACTGGCTGACCCTGGTCTAATGGTATGGGACATGGCTTAAGTGGTTATGGTGAGCTACAAGGGACCTACCGTCAATAGACCAAATGTTATAGTTAACCCCCTTCCTGGACACAATCTCATACGGCCCAAACCATTTCCTCCCAAATTTCCAGGATTTAGGACTATGCAACCAGACTACATGACCGATTTCAAAAGGGGACCAGTCTTTGTGACTTTTGTCATAGGAAGCATATTGCTGTTGTCTAGCTTTTTATAACTGCTGTCTGGCTAAAGAGTTAGCTGTCTGAATAGCTTTCCTAAGACGCTGGCTATACTCAGACTGGCTTAATGGGTTGGAAACTGGGGCTCCTAGTTCTACCTCTATTGGCATGCGCAGTGGACGACGAAGTATTAGCTCATAGGGAGAGAATCCTGTTGACGCATGCACGCTTGTAATATATGCAAATACAGCTTGGTCTACCCACTGGTCCCAATCAGATTAATTTGAAGATACAAAATTTGAAATAATTTCTTGCAGGTTCCGGTTCTGCCTCTCCACTTGTCCATTGTTCTGTTCCATTGTTCTTTATGCCCATTATCCATATATATAACATGCATAAGTGCACTACCGAAATTTCGTCCCTGGTCTGAATGCAACACTGTTGGTGATCCAAAGGTAAAGTTAGTAATCGATTCATCCATTCTGGGCACAAGAAGCGTTCTTTAGCTCGGAAAGTAGTGTGTGCTATGCGTAAATGGCCTCTAGCAGGACTGCTGTGAATACCTTAGAGTACTTGCTGAATTAAGTTCTGAGGAATGACAACCCGTCGTGAAAACCCTTGTTTTGAAGTATATCTATGAACAAGAAGCCCATTACTGATGAAGCCCATTCATTGCCCATTCATTGCCCATTCATTGCCCATTCATTGAATTCATCCCAACAGTTCCAAAAGGAGAGCAAACTTTTTATTGCTTTTCCAGACAAACAAAGGTGGTTTAGGAAAATGATGTTCCTTTAATTCCAAAACCTTAGATATACCAGGATCAGAGTGCTGGGCTTCAAACAAATTGACATTCGGAATAAAACCTACCATGCAGTTCTCTACCAAAATCATCAAGTTTTGTCAGAACAGCCCCCCAGATGACCAACATTAGAGGCATCAGCTTGCAATATAAATGGCTTATCAAGCTGAGGATAAGCAAGAATGGGAGCTGAACACAAACACTGCTTGATTTGAAGAAAGACAGCTTGATGGGAATCATTCCATATAAAGGCTACATCCTTTTTAGTAAGTTCAGTTAGAGGGGAGGCTATAGAGGCAATGTTGGGAATAAATTTCCTATAAACTCCTGCAAGTTCCAAAAAAAGTAACGAATTGTAGCAGGATCAGTATGCACTCCAGCACTTGACACAGAATTGCCTAGGCAAAAGATCTTCTCAGCACCAAAAATGCATTTAGAAGCCTTGACCCTAAGGCCGTGTTCACGGAATCTTTGCAAAACTGGTTGTAAACGATGACAATACTCATCAAGAGATATTGAGAAAATGACAACATCATCAAAATAACAGAGACATATATCATATGTAATGCCGAATAAAATTATTCCTATGGCTCGCGTAAAAGTAGCTGGCGCAGTGGATAGCCCGTAAGGCATTCTGAGGAATTCATAAAGCCAACTTAGGGTGCTAAATGCTGCCTTTTGTTGATCTTCTGGTGACAAACTCACTTGCCAGTACCCACTGCGGAGGTCTAATGTGCTAGAAAACAGTTGTCGTTTAGGGAATCTAGAAGGTCATCAACCCGGGGAAGGGAATGAGCATCCTGTATAGTGACCAAGTTAAGTTTTCTATGGTTTACTCAAAAGCGATAAGAGCCATCTTTCTTCTTCACAAGGACGACAGGGGATGACCAGGGACAAGTACTAGGTTGAACAGCACTTTGGTGTAACATGTCTTGCACCTGCCTGTCAATTTCATCCCTGTAGTGAAATGGTAAGCGCCGAGGATACTGACGAACGGGGGAGGGGGGGAGAGAACTACCAGTATTTATGTGATGAGATATGACTGATGTATGACCTAATCCTTCATTAAAAACATCAGGGAAAGAGATGAAAGTGTCTAAAATTTGCTGCTTGTCTTTCAGAACATAGGTTAGGACTCAGAGATTCGGGGAATTCATAAAGTGTTTTACTATCCATCGCGAGATTATCAGACGAACTGGCACACAAATTATGAACTGAGCTAGAAGTCTGCTGGGCACTCACTAACTCAGTAGCTGGCCAGAATTTAACTATCTTTTGCCATGCATACAAGTCTACATCTTCACTAGGTGAATTTAACATCCTGAAAGCAACATTTCTATCTAAAGCTTTGCTAAGTGTATAAGCAGTACAATCAGACAGATCATTAGGACCCCCTAGAGAGCAAATCATGCGTGAATAATACACTCGGATCTAGAAGGAATGGATACAGCCGATTTAGCTTTCACAAAAACTGGACAATGGTCAGAGGATTGCATAACTACCGGTATACAACCTGGACTGGTTGGTGATGAAAAGCATGAAATATGCGGGACAGGTGGCTTGACAGGTTGAGGCAGAGGAGTTATGGAGATAGCCCCATATGGGCTAACAAGGGAATAAGAGTCCCCCAACACAGCAAGCTGCAGATGATTTTCAGTGGGGAAATCTCAACCAAGAATGCACTCAAGAGGTGATAATACATTGTCACAGACTAGAAAATCCCCTGATACATAAATACACTCCATGGGAAAGAAAGAGAGGCAGTTATTGAAAAGGATGACATCAAAGGCTGCCCTGTAGTAGACAAACAAGTATGGGGTGTGTTTCGGATAGAAGGGAGGTTGTTTTGTACGTGCAGAAGTCTCATTGACAAGCGGAAAAACAAGAGAACTGACAATAGACTTCATGGAGCCGGTATCAATGAGAGCAGGAATCTGCACACCTTCAAGGACGCAAGAAACAAGGGGATGGATGGGCACTGACATCTGGCTGCGGCCAGTAGTATCAGAAACACATCAAATATAAAATACAGAGGGGTGCTCGTCATCCCAACCAATTTACGAGGCACCCATTGGAAGTTTAAAGACAGAAAATTAATAGAGGACTTACGGAAATTATTGTCCATAGTTATGTAATTAACACAGTATGCTGGCAAATGTCCATAGCCACCGCACATATCACAGGAGAACTGTCAGTCGATCACTGGACATTGAGGCTTAGATTGTCTTGGTTCCGGTGGTAGGCGACGATTCCTTGGGCGCAATGGACAGGTGCGAGCGAGATGACCTTCTTTGTAACACCGAAAGCAAATGACTAGCTTTGAGGTAGTACCATTAGACAAGTGAACAGACATTGTCGCATCCAAGGCATCCATTGTTGCTTTCACTTTTGAAAGGCGCTCATCCTGTTGTTGCTTCCGACCAGTAACCTTGGCATCATCATCAGGTAAACCTTGAGGAGCAAGGCCAGTAATCCATGTAGGGAGCATGTCTTGTCTCTAGTCCCTCCAGTAATCCATTAATTACTTCTATCTTCCTCATCAAACATAAACCAAGAATCTATTTCCTTCTCTCCTCCAATGAGCTTTGATATATCATCGTCAGTCTCTCTCTTACGCGCTCTCTTCTCTGGTAAGTTGGGATCTTTCCCTACACAGTATTCCTTATCCTCCTTCTCGGTTTCCCGTAAACGTTCTCGACAATGTAAAATTATCACGTTCAGTTAATCATTAATATGTTTACAAAGCTGTTAAAGTTGGAACATCACCGTAGTTTCTTGGAGTCATGTAATGCTGTTAATGCTGTACCTGTTGGTCTTCATATAAAAAAAGTCATCGTTATGTATTGGAGAAGAATCGCAGGAGCTTGGTGAGTCATGGATGAACATCTTATTCGTTGCAGAATCCCAATTATTATAAATCCTCGAATTAGCCCCCCCTGTGGGCTTATCTATATTTGATGCTTTCTGGGCGGAGGCTTATTCGAGGGTAGGGCTTATAAAATTATTTGACAAATGTTGCATAAGAAGCTCATTGTCAAAGCTCCTTTTCTCCATCGCATTAAAAGAAAAGTCTAAATTCAATCCCTAGTATTTATCAAAGTCTTCATCATCATATCGGATGGAGGCTTATTAACAATTTGAAGTTCTAGCATGGGGGCTTATTCGAGGGAGCGGCATATTCGAGGGAGCGGCTTATTCCAGGGAGGGGGTTATTCCAGGGAGCAGCTTATTCCAGGGAGGGGCAATTCGAGGTTTACGGTATTGACTATTAAACAAGGAAATACATGTTTTTAGTGAGAAATAGACAACATGCTTTGAGCCTGGATGCTCTTAAATGGTTACTCTAGCCCAACATTAAATATTTCTGAAATGTTTCCTAAATTAAATTTTTTACAACAAGCAAAACCCAGATGAGACAGTTGTGAGACAAGAAATGGAATGACACTTAAGAAAGTTAAAAACAATTTCTTCCATTTCACAGCTGAGGATGGGACAAGCTCGTCCCGAAACGTTCGTTCAGGATGTGTCAATAGGACGTGCCTATAGTCTATCGGTTTAGTCAATAATGTCTATGGTTTAGATTTACTGGATATGTCTATGAAAGTCTACAAATGAATCTGGCTATTTTCTCCAGATTTTTTTCTGAAATGTTACTACTCGTGGCTACCATCCTCAAGTTAAAAATATCTCAGAAATTGACGTTGTTTGCATTTTTTTCCAGTTCACTAAATCTGTATCTGTTAAAATTCTGACTCTGGTTAACCGTTGTTTTTGTGGAACATGAAGTTGTAACGTGAACGGGGTCTCGCTTCGGTGGTCAGCGAGTCTTCAGCCTTTAAGCCTGTAAGCCTAGGCCATAGGCGTGGCGTGTGTGCTTTTTTCGTTATGACCGCAGGAACTATTATCCAAACCTAACGGACTGAATGAAATACTAAAACACACATAATATGATCGTGAGCACTAAACAACATGAGTTACGTCAGAACACAATACATGTCGACAGAAACAAACACAGCGTCCGCAAAGGGTGATACTGACACTATACTGGAGTTACCTACACAACAGGAATTAGCAAGAACATGTTATTCCAAAACGTAACATCAAAAGTAAAGCGACAAGAGATAAAACACAGAATAGCCTAAAGCATAGAACACATATACGTTACAATGTTGCTTTCGTATAATTGCTGCCCAAATGCACTCCCTTGCTGAATCAAATTGAGATATTGATGTTGTGCAGGCCTTGCATGAACTGGAGGAAGCATGGATCTTAATGACCAAAAGCCTTCAGTGATTGATTTACTCAAGTTCTCCATGCTCCCAGCCAATGTGGTCATAGTCTTTTTGTAGTCCTCATCAATTTCCTTTTGCTGCTGAATCGTATCTCTTTTCAGTTCTAACTCTTCCTTAGCTAAATTAAGAAACTGGGACACTGCTAAGAAACACTGTTTCTGCAATCTCATTTAGAAGTGCCCTTCTCTTGTTTACTCTATCTACTGCTATATTAGATAGCGCTGGTGTTGCCAAACCACGTGAGTAGGCTCCTGAGAATGAAGACTCTTCAAAATCAGATTCATCAGTTACTGAAGGACAAACATCACTAGTACTGCTACCGTCTTCAATTAATGAAGATTCAATGACATTCTTGATTTGGTAGAGAACCACCCTAAATTGCCTCACATTCACTAAAAACTAGCAGTATGACTCTGCCATGACCTTTCTTCTTGTCTGAGTCCACAGCTATTCGATATTTCTTTCTCATTGCTTTCACTTTCGTGGTAACCTTTTCTTTTGGTAATCTCCTCTGGTTTGTCTTATAATCCTTATCAGAACGGCCCTACTCGTCATACTTCTGTAGAATCTACAGTGTAGAGCATACTCTCCAAATCCAGTTCTTGGGCTATCTTCTGACTCTTATAGTCGGCTGCTGTGTTGAGTAATAGCCGGTTCTTATCATCTTTCCTCGTGAAAGTATATTTCTCACCTGCTAATTTAGGCCTTGGTGCCATTCTGTAGCGCTGGGCGCGAAAATTCCCTTCAAAGAGAGGCGGCAGTCTCATTTTCATGGCTTTCTCCTTTTAACCTGTGATGACCCCCGGGATGAATGCGGATTGAATTAATTTTTTCAACGACTTTATCAGCTATTGCGTCCACAAGTGTGGCTGGAAGTTCTGGTGAAGTAAACTTGGAAGGGTAGTAATCTCCTGGACAAGATTTGGTTTGTCAATATTGGATTTAACCCCCGCTAAGTGAAAACGGGTTGTCTCAGAAGCCAGGTCACGGATGTTGCATGTGGAAAACTTTTCCATGGATTTTAGAGCTGTTTGCATTTGTGAATATAAGCCACATGCAAAGTAATCTTTATCTAATACTGTACGAGTTTCCTCAGTACAAGTTGGGTAGGCTATTTACTTCGACCAGTTGTATGCGTATGTGCTGACTCACCTAATTGTCGGGAACGGCTTGAAAGGGCAAAGATTGTTTCCTCTCTACTTAGCTGTCTTCGTTCGAATTCTTTTAGGATCTCTTAATTTACGCTATATTCACACTGATCAACATTTGTTTTTATCCGTTTTCGTATGGATCCGTTTTACCTGTTTGCATTGCTCCGTGCAAAATTGAAAGTGCTATGAAAACGATGTTGTAACTGCTATCAGTTGAAAGGACAGTGAGGTACCCCACGATATTCCTAGTTCTAGGCTGACTTGAGTCTTTGTATCTCATAGTGTGGTGAATCTATCAAACAAAGGTCTAACTGAGGACCAGATTAGTTTACTATCCAAAGGATTAAAATACTCGCCTACTCCTAGAGACATTGATAACAGTTAGCTGAAGACAGATATTGAAGCATTCAAAAGAAGAGTTAGATTGGACTGGTATTTTCGAGACAATTCTGATAGTAATTATAGTAGTAATACATCGAAGATTAATTGTGAACTTGGCCCCACTATTTACATTAAGTCGGGTTGGAATCCTCCTAGGGCCGATCCTATCTTAGAATCTTATCTCTCTCTTCTTGAGAAAGAAGCTATGTCCATTTCACCTAGGGGGAAGAACTTTAGTAACCTTTCTGTTGGAGAGAGGCAGGCTTTGTACGAACTTAAGTCAGACAGGAGCATAGTTATTAAGGAGGCAGATAAGGGGTCAGCAGTTGTAGTTTGGGATAGAAATGATTATTGTAAGGAGGGGTATAAACAGCTAGAGAATGGTGTGGTTTATGAGAATCCTACTTCTCAGTTAGAGGAGGAAGTTAACAATGTAGTTTCGGAGATTCAAGTTTGTGAGCAGAGTTTGTCAGATAAGGAAACGGAATATCTGCAAGTCAGAGAATCTAAGTTAGGTCGTTTCTATTTGTTGCCAAAGATACACAAGGGATTATCCGATGTAGTAGGTAGACCAGTTATAAGTAACTGTGGTTCAGCTACAGAGCATATCTCAGAGTATTTAGATTTCCACCTCAACCCTCTAGTTAGCAAAATTAGTTCATATATTAAGGACACTAATCACTTTTTAGCTTTGTTAGGTAAGTTAGGTGAAATTCCAGATAATGTCTTGTGGTGTACGGCCGATGTTGTAGGTCTTTATCCCAACATTCCTCATAGCGAGGGGTTGGAGGCAATGCGTCGAGCCCTTCATGAAAGGCAGAATCCTTCTGTTTCCACGGAGTCATTAGTTAAGCTAGGCAGGTTAGTATTGGAGAACAACGTATTTGAGTTTAATAGCAGGGTTTACAGGCAGAAGTTAGGACAGCCTTAGGGACTAAATTTGCTCCAGCCTATGCGAATTTGTTTATGTTCAGTCTAGAAGAACACATGTTGGATGGTTTTGAGTTCAGACCATGGGTTTAGTATAGGTACATCGATGATGTATTTTTTATTTGGACTCATGGTTGTGAGAAGTTAGCTAAGTTTGTAGAGTGTATTATAGTTATCATACCACAATCAAGTTTACCACGGAGAGCTCAGATAGCAGTGTTAGCTTTTTAGACGTTCTAGTTACCAGAAAGCAAGATGTCCTGGAGACAGATCTCTACTGCAAACTCACATCAGTACACACCAGTGATACACATCAGAATCAGTATTTGCAGAAAACTTCTTGTCACCTAGGGCACGTTAAAAAAGCGATTCCATACAGTCAGACTCTTAGAATCAGAAGAATATGTTCAGATCAGGAGAAGTTTAGAAATAGATCAGAAGATTTGGTAGGATGGTTAGTGCAGAGGGGATACAAGGAGAACGTTGTTAGGGAACAGGTAGCTCGTGCCAATAGTTTAGATAGAGCGACTCTACTAAGTCAGGAAAGTAGATGTAGTGAAGAGAGGAAAGATTTTATTCCGTTTGTAGTATCATACCATCCAGCACTTAGTGAGCTAAAGGGTTTAGTCAGTAGACTTCAGAACATGTTGGAGGCGACTGAGGAGCACAAGAGCGTGTTTCGACAAGAGCTTCTTGTGGTATTCAGACATGCTCCCAACATTAAGGATAGTATAGTTAGGGCCAAGCTTCCAAAGTTGCAGATAGAATCAGATAAGGGTTGTTTTAGATGCGGCAAATCGAGATGTCAGATTTGTAGGTTCATATCTGAAGGTAACAGTTTTAACCCCCTGAAACATGACCTCCTGGAAGAACAGTGCAATTTTATTTAAATATTTGTAAAACAAACTGTAGATAATCTAGTCACTATTTTTGTTTGTACGTTAGTAACTATTTTAGCTGAAGGAGTTTTCATGTATAAAAAAGTTAATAATAACAATAATAAAAATAATAATAATAATAATACTGATTTTGAACGTTGTCCTCAAGGGATAGCTCCCAACGTGTACGCTGATGATTCAAGCATAACATGTTCCTCTACTGATAGCGCTTCTTTACAAAGGAAAATAGATATTGAGATGTGCAATGTCCCGGAATGGATGAGGGAAAACAGGCTTAGTTTAAATGGAGATAAAAGTGAATCTCTACTCATTGGTCATTCAAGACAACAAAATAACCTGAATGAACTTAGGGAAATTGAGGTCAACCAGAAGATAATAGGTAAGGGTACCAAAACCAGAGGAACATCCCAGCTGGAATGATCAATACAAAAAAGTTAAGGCTAAGTTTAAAAGTGGTCTATCTGTACTTCAGGGGCTGAAGGATATTATTCCCAGTCAAAGCTAGCTGTAATATACCGAGCACTGATCGAGAGCCACCAAAGGTATGGTAACATCATATGGGGTTGCATCTCAGACCAAACTAATCTACAGAAGTTACAATCTAGGGCCAAAAAATGATCGAAAACGGAAAAAGCAAGAATGGATGGGTTTGTAACTGGCTGCCTGTCAAAAAATTGATAAAATACGATAGGCCAGTCATGACACACAAAATTCTATATGGCAAATGTCCACATCACTTGCAAGATAAGTTTACCAAGAGGTCCCAGAGTTCAAGCTGTTCAACTAAAAATTGCCGGAATTGGCATCTACCCAAGCATCCACAAGAATTTATAAAAAGCAGTTTCTAATGTACAGGAACCTTAACATGGAAAGAGATCCCATAACAACAGAAACAAACCTTCTCTAAACCGCTTCATAACGGAAATGAAACACCAGCAGTTGTATCTTGAAATACTTTTCAATTTATTTTGCTGATAGGGTATCATGCTTACACATTTATACTATTACTAGAATTATTACTATTGATGTATTCTTTTTCAGGCTACTTTTTGGAGAATACCGCTCCTTATTTCATTTACCTTGGATTGGATATTGTGTGTGGTTCAGCTTCGATAATGAATTTGACAGTTATTAGCATCGAAAGAATGTATGCTGTCCGCTTTCCTGCTAAACACAGAAACATAGCACACAAGAGAAGTGTGATTATAGTTGGAGTAATTATGGTCTGGAGTCTCTCTATCATATTAGCCTCACTTTCAACTTTAAAGATCATGAATATCTGGTCTGGCTATACATATCTTGTGGTTGTTTTCGCATTTGTTCTGCCCACTATTCTGATCATCACATCATACATCCTCATTTTCATGACCATGAAAACAAGACAAGAGCAGCATTGGCGTTTCAAACAAGAAATGCGACTGGCTGTAATGATTGGCATTGTAATTGTCCTCTTCCTAATTTGCTGGTTTCCATTCTTCCTTCTTAATATTCTTTTGCACCATGCCTGTCCGTGTAGAAATGATCATCATCTCTATACATTGATTCCGATCGTAAAATATATGCACTACGCCAATAGCTTAATGAACCCGATCATCTATGCGTACCGGTATCCTGATTATCGACACGCATTCAAGAAGCTCCTTTTCAAATGTGCATGCTGCAGGGCACAGGTGGTCGATAGACAGCGTACAGCATCCATACGCTCAACACTATCAACTGTATTTCTACAAAACCATCAAGATGAGCAAATGAGGGACAAAGAAAGGCAAATGCATTGCTCAAACAATAGATTGTCTGTCATAGATGCAAATGACAAACGAATATCTGATGAGAGGCACTTATTATGCCCATCATACACACCAAACCGAGGTAACGCTGCAAACTGGCAGACTACATCCGTTTAAGAACTTAACATTTGTGAACTTATATATTCAATGAACTTACTTGATTTTTTGGAAAATCTAAGGTATAACTGAACAGTAAACGGGAAAATACATCTTTTAACATGCTTTTAATGGGTTTTTACTTAACATTATAAATTGACCTTAGACTCTAATTTTCATTGAGGCCACTGCGAACAAGTAAAAACTAATAAACAATGCAGAATTATAGCTGAACAATACAATGTGTTATTTAATTGTCTATTATTCTTCGCCTAAGGAACTCTTCTGTTAACATAAACATGGCACAAATCATAATAGTAGCTCTAATAATGAAATTAAAAATTTTTATCGACCATCATTTCTTTGTCCAATACCTACTCTTTAAAACAAAATAAGGCAATATTGAAACGTTGTTGGCCGCTGTATCTACAGGAACAAATCTATGCTCTTTTGAGGTCAATCATCATGTCACATAGTCAAGGGGTCTATTGAATCCGCCTCTTCTGTTCATATATTGCCTATAAAAATGATGAACACTTCTAAAATAGATGCTTCATACGCAACGAGGACGGAAAGTATACTTCTATGAAAACACAACATGCTAAATAGAGCAAAAATTCACGCAAACGGATTCCCAAGAGCAATAAAAATGGAAACATCATAACCCAGATAGACATCTCATATATAATGCAACAAGAAGTTTACTATCAAAATGAAGCAGCTTGAAGAGATACAGATAAGACGCAAAAAGCATTTAGCAGAGGTCATTCCAGCAGCCTAAATGAAAACTAAAATTTTCTATCGTAGTGTACAAATTCAGCCAAACAGACCCCTGGGTTGACCTCAAATAAAAAAATGATGAGAACACAGAAATCGTTGCGAGTATAAGAAGGACAATTTTACCTGTAACTGAGAAGACTACCATGGAAGCATGAAAGCTAGTCCTTGCAAATAGTCAATCCACGAAACACGTTTGGAAACAAAATAAAATAATGTGCTCTTCGAAGACAAATATTTTTTTCGTACTATATTCGCAACACACTGGGTTTTAAATTCTACCATAAAGGTGGATCGTAGCTTCCAAATTATGAAATCTTATTGACCAAAAGGTTTGAAGATCAATGTGCCAAAATGAAGCTATATTACAAGCATAATATTAAACAAAAAAAGGTTATACTAACCTATATTTTTTAGGCTTTTGAATTCTCACTGTTCCCTCCACCTGACCATCTACATGCTTACCCTGTGAAAATACAAAGTCAGGGTATCACTCAAAAACTGAAGTACAGAAACATCTAGTATAAATGAGATCTACTTAACTTTATATACATATCATGGTAATAGATCAGAAATAAGTAGACATATACACGCAAATTATTGCCATTATAAATCTAGACTGAGACATTTGGAGATCGTTATGGATTCATCAACTGATTCTTAAGGCTATGTAACAAGCGTCATATAGCAAACTATCAGGAAACTTAACAAGGGCAAATGTCTTTAGATTATACACACAAAGGGTATTCCGTTACAGGAAACACCACCACCCTTTTGATATGTGTGCATTCCTCTGAGAAGTAGGCTAAGAGCTATTTACATTGCGCGGATTCCTAATCATACAATCATTATCGTTTCTTGGTTCATAGATCTATTGTTCATATGGTTCACTATTGTTTGCTCCCTGTTCGAATCAAGTTCGCTGTTACTTAATTTGCTTGTTACATTTACACAATTCGTTCACACGCTACTAACATAAATAAACCTACACCAGATGAACTTATCCCAAGTACCTAGTTTTCTATGCCAGTTAGAATAGCTTGTGGTGAAACTCACAAGCTGCTGCTACAACCATCCACCCCCCCCCCCGTCATGTAAGGCAGGTCGAACTGTTGCTTGGGACACTGGAACCAGTCTTCAGGACTCTATTGAAAATATTAAAAGCACTATTAGGTTAAACAATAAATGCTGCTTATATCGAAAATAGAAAAAGCAGGGAAAATCGTGACTCGGACAAGGAACTCGGAAGAAACTTCTGTACCGAACAACCAAAACACAGTGAACCAAATGAGGAGAAGAGGGATTAACCAGTAGAGTCGCGATCATAGTTAGAAACCAATAAAAAGCAAAGAGAATGATCAAGACACTCGCTAACATCATATGCCATAGACAATATTCTCTGCATCCGCCTATAGTGTCAATGAATGACTTTGCGCTTAACAATTACTTCAATATGAACTAATGATACGGCAAAAAGTAAGTATCAATAATTTGATTCATAAAAATCTTTCTTGTTCTTCTACAACTTCTTCTGGCACCTCTTTTTATCCTCATTCTCCCAGTTGCAGACTATGCGCGAGTAAATTTACATACGCCAATGGGATAAGTGACTTGCTCTAAAACAATCTTCTTATTATATAGAACTGTCTCTTCTGAACAAGCCACATCCGGAGTGTGAATCTGATTTTTTTGAATGGCTATGAAAAAGTGCCGATCAATGTTATGTAGGACATTAGCAATGAAAATCCTTAACTGTAGAATACAGTGATCGAATGCAGCCAAACATTTTTGCTCTGATTTCGTACCTCTACAAAAGATATTTTGCTTAAAGCCATTGGAGTGCAATAAACAGATCAAGTTCCTATTATTAAGACGAACGCTCTCACACCCCTTGGAATGGTATCTCGCAACCCTGGTTGGGAATCCCTGATATAAGCAAATGCTAGTGATATAAAAATTCTCAAATTTCAAAAGGATAGCATGTAAGGTAAAAAATCCATATACGAAAGAGACTATTAAAGCAGCTTTAGAAATTTATCAAAAGACAAATTTCCAAAGGTTAATTCAATCGGCTGCATCCATCCACAACGCTGTTCCCGTATGATTTCACAATTATGTGCGGCTATTCTGTTTGTTCTGACGAGAATACAAATTGATGCTGTAACCAATTTCCAAATTTTCTAAAATATGAATGATCTAAAATCTACTCCTATTTACAACCAATCAGGATCCGTCACTGTGAACTCCTGGTTGGCAGAAGATTTACATCTATACAAGTGAATTTTCTAGCTCATTTTAAGATAACCACTCTGAAACTGATCGTGAGTTCACTTTGGTATTTGGTTTACGCCTTTTCTGTATACGAAAAAACTGAGCTCAGGCGCTCAGAACTTAGTTCTGGTTTTCGAAGCGCTTTGAGATGTCAAAGCATTGTGAAAGTGTAATGTGAGCAAAAATCTTTCAAAGAGTGCCGAACTGAAAGAATGAGCATTGCACCAAAGAATAGATAGTTCAATGTTTTGGTGTAACGAAAGAATTCCCGAATTTTTCAAAGGGAAATGAGATCCTTATGTGAAAAGACAGCAAACTAAAGGTGACCGTACTGAGCTCAGGACGCAGCGAGTTTCAAAGTGTTCGAAATGTTTTGTATGACAGGTGCTCTAACACTGTGACTCGGCTTCAGCAAGTTTTATATGGTAAAAAGGCTGACTTCAATAACACCGCAGAAAAACATGACTACTTCAAGAATGGATGTCAAGCAAATTCGTGAAGGAAGGTAGATATGAATCTGTAATTAATGAAGGTAAGCATGAATCCAGAATGAATGAAAACAAACATCACTCCATAATGAATGAAAACAAACATCACTCCAGAATGAATGAAAACAAACATCACTCCATAATGAATGAAAGCAAACATCACTCCAGAATGAATGAAAGCAAACATCACTCCAGTGTAAATGAAGGTAAATGTCACTCCAGAATGAATGAAAGCAAACATCACTCCAGAATGAATGAAAGCAAACATCACTCCAGAATGAATGAAAACAAACATCACTCCAGAATGAATGAAAACAAACATCACTCCAGAATGAATGAAAGCAAACATCACTCCATAATGAATGAAAGCAAACATCACTCCAGAATGAATGAAAGCAAACATCACTCCATAATGAATGAAAACAAACATCACTCCAGAATGAATGAAAGCAAACATCACTCCAGTGTAAATGAAGGTAAATGTCACTCCAGAATGAATGAAAGCAAACATCACTCCAGAATGAATGAAAACAAACATCACTCCAGAATGAATGAAAGCAAACATCACTCCAGTGTAAATGAAGGTAAATGTCACTCCAGAATGAATGAGAACAGACAAGAATCCTGGATGAATGAAGGTAAACATGAAGCCAGAATAAATAGACAGAATAAATAGAAAGAAAGAAATTTGAGTTCCAAATGACAAAAACTAAAAAAGTCAGTAATTAAGATGTAGCTTCTTAGATTCAGTTACAAAATATTTCAATAATTCTAAAACAATGAATGCTACAAGTACAGTAAGATCACCTTTGTTGAATCAAACGATGTGAAACCCATCATTTCCATCATTGCATTTTCATCTTCACAATTCCTTGCTATACCTGCAAGAACAGACAAATCATGGCTCAAGCGAACAACAAGCATAACATGAAACGATGAAAGCGCTGAATATTGCACAGTTGCCAATTTTTACGTCAGTATCACATATTTTCAGATTACGGTTTCCAAATACAGGATTTAATTAACCGGATCCTCTCTTTCCCATTTAAATATCAGAATCTTTATCTCATACATCCATTAGCAAAATAGCGCCTTGGGCCAATAAAATGCTCACATGGCTCATTCAAAGTATGAAATTGTAAACAATGTCAAGCAAAGATTATCCAACCCCGACCCTCTCTATCAAAAGATGTACGATACTCGACAAAAGTCCTTAGGACACTTACAATGAACTGACAAAAAACGACATTCCTCTACACATTCTCATCGTTGAAACATAAACGCACACCCTTCCAACCAGAACAATGTTGGTTCTTGAGTATTGACTATTGTAAATAAACTTCATTATTCAATGGGTGTTACAAGGACTTTTGGCAGTGATTTTAGCTCATCCATCCAATTAAAGATGGGGAAATGTGATAAACATAGACAACAAATGTGCAAATCAGCACAAAGTTGAAAATAATCCAGAATCCTAGAAATTTCTGAAACAAAAAATTCAAATATAAGCAATTTGTCAGTAATCGATAGAGCTGTATTTTTATATTAATTGTATATTTACCTTTGTCTGGAACATTTGATGCTCTCGCAGTGTCGCTATTTAAAGAGAGCAAAGCAGAAAAAGATAACTATTAAAAGCAATCAAAATTGATTCCTAAAATTCCTAAGCATTCAAATAATAAAAACTATTTTAAAACAAAAATATTCGATAACAATGTATGAATAGCAGAGAAATTCAATAAGATTCTTCAGACCCACACACTAGCTGTCGGAAGCTAACCCCTAGCTTCAGACAAGGCTAAGAACCCGTCTACGCGATATCGGATTCAAATGAATCCGATGTTTTATACCATACTGGCCTTCCGTTTAAATGAAGACGATGATGGATACGGTATGATTTCAATACGTTTATGAATTCGGTATGAAATGGATACTGCATAAATATGGTATATTATAATAATTTCCATAAGATTATTTGAAAACAAACGCTGAAAACGAAGTATTATGAATGCCATGCACATCTCAAAAAGATCAAGCTACTTCATCTTTAGCCAAAGAAATAAACCTTGGACCAACCTAGAACTTTTAATAATTTAATTTTGATCTTTGTTAGGAAACATTTAGTAGGTTCTGTTCCTTTTATGATATTTTCATAAATGTATTACACATTCTTTACAAGCAAGTCAATTATACACTGCTAGGTTTTTGAGAGGTGCATTAACGTGAGTAGTTTTTTACATTCAATGAGAAGTTTGAAAAGAAAAACTATCATGTAAAGACCTTAATCAGATATGATTTCACATAGGATCAATACTGAGGCTGTTCTTTTATAATCTCTGCATGCCTCGTAATCAACCCGGTATGAAATCACATGGGGTTGAGGTGTTTATACGATACCGTACTCATTTCATACCGTGTTCATCATCGTCTTCGTGTAAATGGAAGGCCAATACGGTATGAAAACAAATCGGATTCAAATGAACCCGATATCGTATAAAAGGGACCTAAGAAACACATCGCAGCCTTGCTGATTTGTTCTTTGTCATCAGGTCATGAGCAACAGCTCTACTTATGTAACTAACGACTAGAGAAACAAAGTAAAATAATCTATTCAAACGTTGCAAATTTCAATGGTTCAAAGCTGAGCATATTTAACTTTGAACTGTTACTCTACTAAAATGAAACAAAGATAATACCACTTGCATTCTTGTCTGCATATTGCAAGCACAGAAGAGGAATGTTTGTGTTTTCCTCTATAGCTCTGATCTCTCTGATTAAAACTCACTAACTACTCATTCTTTCATCGTATATCTTAATCAGCAGATTGTTGGAGTGGCTTACAAAGAATGGAATAGGTGCAAACCAAACACATTTAACCTAATGTTCCTTGGTTTAAATGGACAAATAGGTCTACGTCTAAACATCAAAGAAAACAAAGTATCTGCAACGGACTTTGATCAATTGCTCAGGATTGAAATTGACAACAAAGTAAAGCTTAACAAACATACAGTATTAAAACATTATGCTCAAAAAGTAAACAAGAAAATCAGTGCTTTTTCTGGATTAAATACATTTATTCCTAGAAAGCAGGCATTAGTCATTTATAACGCGGTTATTCTATGGAAATTCAATCACCACCCTTTGATCTGGCTTTTCTGCAATAAAGGTGCAAACAAATAGATCGACCGCATACATAAGCGTGCTATTCGGATCCTCTATGCTGAATAATGCTTCAGTTACTTTTACTGTGCTAAATGCTCACTGTGCAATGTGATCATTATCGTTTGCTTTTTCTTTGGATTTCTATAGATTTAATAGTACATAATACATTCTAGAGATTCCAAGTAACAGCCAAATGTCATCTTTCTGCTGAGGTTCATTGCTAGTAAGTCGAAGTATAATCCCAAATCGTGTATAATGGTTATTGGTAATTGGCAAATCCATTCACTTGTGAGTTTTCTACACAGGTAGTCATTTTCCATTTGATTTTCTTTGAAAATTGCTCTCTAATTAGTGTTTTGAAGTATAAAGGAACATAAACATAAATATATTTAAGGAACATAAACATGATACTAAGTGAATGATTACAGGAATATACAATTTCAATTCTGAAGGAAAAATGTGATACAATGACTACAGCAAGATGCAAAAAACAAGTAGGTTTTTCAGTTTTGGCCAATGAACAGAAAGCAGAAAGTATCTACGGGAAATCCAGATAGAGGGAGGCGACAAATGACCATAAATTCTGTTAAAAAACAGACATAAAAAACATCTAAAAAGCACTTTTTAAGAAATTTTAGGCTTAAGAAAACTTTAGATCCGACCAAATATGAGGAACGCAAATCCACCGGTTTTAATCACACACAGTCCCTAACCCACATTGAATCACCCCATTATTTACATTATCAAGCATTTTCTTGGAAACATAGATTGCAAAGAGTTTGGAAATGCTTGATAGTATACCCTTTTCTCATTCTTTGGAACATTCAATTTTCCCAGAGGAAAACAATATCCTCAACTATCTCGCTGAAATTTAACTTCACCCTGTTAGGATAAATGAAGGTTTACTTTATCTACTTTGTGTTCCAATTCCATGACTAAAATATATCATTTCTCTCCAATACATCCATTTCTGTTTACTTGATTTCCTTTAACTTTGCATTCTCTATACCCTTACAGAATTTTGCAAACCATTGCAGAATTCTGCATTTTATGTCGTAGCCAACAAGAAATTTCTATATCCTTTTCCGCGCATACAAAACTCTAACCAAATGTTGCTGATTCATAATTTTTCCAGTTAATCTACATTTGAGTGCAGCATGTCATTTATACTTGTTGGCAAACAGCTTTGAGTGTAGAAATAATAGATACATATACCATTTAGCATGTGACCCACTTCAAAGATGTCACCGCATGAGAGCATCTGTGATATTGTTTTTACATCATTCTACTCTCATCTCAAACACGTGCATATGAAATAATAGTGCATCTGCTCTTTTCACTCATCTCAGAATGCTGCTTATTGCATATGCACGGAAACAGGTTCTTCTACTTAAATGTCTTCTTCGTTATGCTTTCCTACGTCATACTCCATCATAAGCAAGATGAAGCAACAGAATGGGACTATGAAAATAAAAAGGCTTTGTAACCTGAAAAATAGTTTATCTACAGTACGCAATCGGCTCAACGAGACACAAAAAGAGCGACAAAAATACAAACTCTATATGCAGATTAATTAACAACAAACGAAAGTAACTAGCGAAAGAAAGTTGAATACTGAAGAACAATTCGACAAAGTCCACAAAATAACTATCGACTAGTGTTGCACATAGAAAAATGCATTGAGATGCTCATGACTTTTTATCTTGAAGCTTAATTTGCAATCAAACTAGCAGTGATGAAAATTAAAGCTTGTGTAATGTTTTTAGAGGTGATCAATCCTATCAAAGCTTGATTTAGAGGATGGTGAAAAGCTTTGCATATAACTTTATATTCATACTGTAGACAATCACAAAATCAGTTACCTGCGGTTCCCTCTTGGTGACCTAAAAGCAAGAGGAAAATCAAAGAAAATTAAAAACTAGCTACTATGTTTGTATAACTACAAATAAAACAGGTAAAGATAAAGGTTATTCCCATGCAAGGTTCGTACAACATTCTCAAAATGAAATTCCCTGACTTTTCCATGATTCTTCCGTGATATTTTTTCAAAATGAGACAGATTTCTGAACGTTTCCCTTGAGTATTCCGTCAAGCAAAGACCCAACTCTAGTATATTCTATTCAGTTTGATGGCTCTGCAATGCTTATATCAAGTGGTATGTATACTCAGCCAACTAAGACACAAGGTCCAAAGAAATTTCAAAACCAGAACGACGAAAAGAGAGATCATTTCTTTTTTCAATAAATGACACATCAATGGAATTCTACATAGTCCAGTCAATTGCTACAAATCCGACTACGAATCATCAATTAGTAAAACGTTTCGATTCATATCTGAGTCATCCTCAATCAGCAAGGGAAGCGTTTAAATAGCATGTATAGGGTAAGACAATTAGTATGATCAAAAGTCACGTCACGTAAAAGGACGTACTAGGCAGCACTAATGAAAAACCAGAGCGTATGAGACAAAATATTAGGAAAAAGTATTGTGTTAGAATAGCACCACAGAAATAGAGAACTGTTGGAAATTGAGAGCAGGTCATATCCCTTTGTAAGAGGAGGCTCTAGTGTATGAATTATCTTGCTAATTATACAGAAATCGTCAATGGATATTAGTATTCAACAAGTCTCCTCCAGAATTTGTATTAAATGATATCATTGGGGACGATTCGGAGTGTAATAATACATACTGCCCAAGTACACGTGTTTTTTTATAAGAAAAAAGTTTATAAGAAAATGAGGCTCAAATGGCCAAAATCTTAAGAAAATCCTAAGAACATCACAAGGCTCAAGTTCAAGAAAATGCTAAGAAAATTACAGTTCATCTTCTTTACATGCCAGAAATTGATATTGGCTCATTTTAGCAAACTCTCGTACAAAGATCGAGACTTATTGTGGCCCAACAAATACAGAGTAGACTGTTTCAGTCAGTTTATTCCTGCAAAAGTTAAGAAAATCTTAAGAAAATCTCAGCCTCAAATTCGTGAAAAGTTAAGAAAATTGAGCCTCAAGAGAAAAAGTGCTTTTCTTATACAAAAAAACGTGTATTTCCTATCCAGTCCTAGATCCTGAGGGTGGGTATGAACAGGAAGAAAAAATTTTTGGTGATCAACTCAGAGAGCTGCGGATAAACTACACTCAAAATGTTGTGATTAGGTACATGACTATTAATTCGAAACGAAATAAATTTGATAATTTTTCTAGCATTATCGAGAAACACGTAGATGTCTTAGTCATTGCTGAGACTAAATAAGATGGGACGTTTGAGAATCGCCAGATTCATATACCAAGATTTGAACAATCTTATAGGCTAGATGTATCGAGTAACTCCGAAGGATTATTAGTATATATCAGTAACCAAATACCTAGCAAATTATCAACAGGGATAGAAGTTCCTCGAGATATCCAAATACTACCAGTTGAACTTAATTTGAAGAAAAAACAATGGCTATTATTCCAAGCATACAGACCTCTTTCTCAGGACGACAAGTATTTTATAACCTACCTTGAACGCATAATAGACTTTCAAACAAAGTCGTTAGGAAACATGCTCATATATGGTGATCTTAATATAGAAGTATCTGAACCTGCAATGCAGTCATTATTTCGGCAATATTCTTTAATTAGTATGATTACATCACCCAAATGTTTCAAAAGCTCGCAAGGGAAATATATTGATATAATGCTAACAAATAGCAAATACAGCTTTTTTGGGAGTCAAAGATTCGAAACAGGATTCAGTGACGTCCATCAAATGATTTACACTATACTAAAAATAACTTATACCAAGCTTCCACCAAAGATTATTAAATATAGAGACTACAAAAAGTTTTCTGAGACAAATTTCCTAACAGAGCTCTCAAGCGCTTTAAGTCAAAGATTCTTGAGAATTATAATGAATTTGAAGGGTTAGGGTAGAAATATTAGATAAATATGCAAAATACAAAAAAGTAACTGTTAGAGGCAAAAATAAACCACATGTCTCGAAAGAGATGAAAAAAGGAATCATGTGAAGAACTCAATTAAACAGGATCGCCAATAAAACTCGTAACGAGGAAGACATTCGTAGGTACAAAAGGCAAAGGAATAAGATTGATAAACTTAATAAAGTTGCAAAGAAGAGATTTTTTCGAAGTTTACACCCTGCAACCATCGGTAGTGACAAACGTTTCTAGGAAACTTCTAAGCCACTATTTTCTATCAAATCATTTAACACGCAAGAAAAGATCATTCTCGTTGAAAATGGTTCTAGAATTATTTGTGACAAACAAATAGCAGAATGTTTTAATGAGTACTTCGTCAATATCATTACTACACTACCTATAGAGCTACCCTGTTATCCCTCTATCTTATGTCCCTTTAAAGGACCTCGCTCTGAATGCTATCAAAAAATACAACAACCATCCAAGTGTAATGTTAATTAGAAATAGTGTTGCAAATGAAGAGGCGTTTGAGTCTTATCTTGCTAGCCCTAATGATGTCTGGAACGAAATTGATAAGCTAGACACTTCGAAGAAAACTAGTAGATGTATTTCTGTTGACATCCTACAATTATTACCAGATATAAGTCACATAGAAATAACTAATTATTTCAACAAATGCTAATTACAAATGAATCCCCCGACCCTCTTAAGGCCGTCGACGTATCATCGGTTTATAACAGTTCAGAATCCACATGTAAAGTAAATCATAGACCAATTAACGTCGCGACAGCAATGTCCAAAGTCATCGAGCGGTTGATGGCTAAACAGATCAATTCTTTTGCGACCACTAAAATATCAAATTCGTTATGTGCTTTAGAAAAGGACACAATGCACAGCATGCCCTAATTCACCTTACTGAAACGATTCGTGAGACATTAGATAAAAAAGCGTTGCAGGTATGGTATGATTTTGATGGACTTATCAAAGGCATTTGATTAAATGCCACACGATGTTCTTATTGCCAAGCTAAAAGTATACGGGTTTGGTCTACAAGATCTCAGACTAATAGCCAACTATTTCTAAGATAGAAGACAGAGGGTAAAGGATGGCTCAACATATAGTGATTGGTTAAAAACAAAACCTGGTGTCCCCCAGGGTTCTGTACTGGGATCCCTCCTGTTCAACATTTTCCTCAACGACTTTATCTACGATATAGAACATTCAGAGGTGTGGAATTTTGCTGATGACAATACCATATATTCTTGTGGTGACTGTTAAAAGTGTGACCTCAAATCTTGAAGATGTCTCAAGCTATGTCTTGGTTCAAAACAAATCAAATGGTCGCAAATCCATCAAAATTTCAAGTTATACTAATTGAGTTGAAAACAAATGATAGTGTAGTTCTCGATACTGGCGGGGTATCTATTGATATTGTTAATAGTGTCAAGTTATTGGGGGTTAACATAGACTCGAAACTAAAATTTGACCAACATGTGGCAAATTTATATCAAAAAGCAAACAATAAAATAAGTGCTTTCTCTAGAATCTCAAATTATTTAAATCAGAAACAACTATTGTTATTGTACAACTCATTCATAATATCTCAGTTCAATTACTGTTCACTGATTTAGATGTTCTGTAGAAAAGCGCCAACAATGATGTAAATCACACCCATAAGAGAGTGCTTCTTGTTCATTTCAATGATTTTATATCGTCGTTTGGAGAGTTGCTATTGAAAGCAAATCAATGTACTATTCATCGAAAAAACTTGCAAAAGTTAATAGTCGAGGTTTATAGCAGTCTAACGAAACAAAATCCTTCATTTTTATGGGACATGTTTCAAGAAAAGAACAATGATCATAATCTAAGGTCAAAGAATGCGTTATTATTACCTCAAGCAAAACAACTACTTATGGTACCGAAGTCTATCTTTCCGGGGCAGCATCTTACGGAATTCCCTGCCAAATGATATAAAAGTTGTCACCTCTGCCTGTTCCTTCAAGACATCGATAAAAACGTGGTATGGAAAGAAATGCCGTTGCAAAATTTGTAATTAACAGTTATTAATCTTATTTATCTTTTTCATGGTCATGCTTTGTAAATAGTGTATTTTTTGTTTTTTATTATCTAATGTAACGTATTTTTTTTGCTGGAAATAGTTGGTCGTAATTAGTTTTTTAATTAATTAGAACTATCTGTAAAAACTAACTTTAAAGAATGCTATAATAAAATGATAAAAATAATAAATGGAAACAGTATGACGACCTGTTTGCCAAATATGATTTCTAAAGCCTGGTTTCCATATAGTCGTAAGTGACGGGATGCGTCCCCCGTTGTGGCATTGGGGATGAGACGGGGACGCTTGCGATTATTATTATTATTATTATTATAAATGTTTAGGGAGGGTAGCCCTTCAGCCGTAGCTGCTTTTCAAGGGGCCCTCCATCTAAATATACTACAAAATAGGAATAAAATCCTACATAACTTAAGTACAATAAGTAAAATCCTACATAACTTTCTTAATTACAATAAGTACATATAATGTTCTATTTGAAAAATTAAAAATACTAGTTAGAGGAAAAAAAATAGAATAAAATAAAGGAGATGACTGAAATGACATAAAGTGACTATAACAACGTCTTGAAGGAGATCAGGCTAGAGGCTCGCTTTGATGGATCTTGGAGACCATTCCAAAGTTTAGCACCCCTATACGAAAAGCTTTTCTGGCCAGTCGAGGTGTTCCTCTTTGGCAGCGTAAGATCAGTGTCCGTACTCCTTAGGTTGTATGAGGGATTGGTGGAGTTTGCCACAAACAGGTCTGAGAGGTATTGTGGGGTGAGCCGATTTAATGATTTGAATACCATAACTCGCGATTCAAACTGTATCATATCATTAATCGTTTTCCAACCCAAACTTTCTATTAATGGTTTACTAGGGGCATCGTAATTGCTACCGGTGATGATTCGGGCAGCTCGATTTTGAAGTTTCTGTAGCTGGTGGATTTCGGCTGCACCACACACACCCCACACAGAACAGCAGTACCGGAAGCTAGGATCAATGACACTGGTGTAGAGATTTTTAAGCGCATGGAAAGGAAGATATCTTTTTGCATATTTTAACATACCAAGAGATCGTGAAATTTTTTTAGATGTTTCCTGAATATGCTTCTTCCAGTCAAGAGAATTATCAATGTGAACTCCTAGATACTTGGCGTTTTGAACAGCTCCTAGGGTTTCATTGCGCATTTGCAGACAAAGTTGTTCATTTTTCTTTTCTAATGCAGCTTGTTTGTGCTTTGTTGAAATGGTCATTGACTGCGTTTTGGCTACGTTCAGAGACAGTATATTACCACTGAGCCATGAATCCAAAGCTTCAAGGTCCTTGTTTAATCCCTCATTTAGCTTAGCAACGCTATCAGCTTGGAAGCTTATACAAGTGTCATCAGCGTACATATAAACTTTAGCATTATCGATGACCATAGGGAGATCATTGATGTAGATTGAAAATAGCAGGGGTCCAAGACATGAACCCTGAGGTACTCCTAGGCTTATACTTTGGACTCTGGAGTCGCAGCCGTTGACTCTTGTGAACTGAGTGCGCTTTGACAGGTATGACTTAAACCACTCTAGCTCGTGGCCCTGAACACCATAGTGTGCGAGCTTTTGAAGAAGAATTCCGTGATCAACTGTGTCAAAGGCTTTCTTTAAGTCTACGAATACGACCCCTGCATATTTTCCAGCATCTACACCATTTAGCCAATCATCAGTACATTTTAACAGAGCTGTTGTTGTAGAATGATGGGCCCTAAAACCAGATTGACAGGATGCTATGAGGCCATTAGTGCTCATATATTCATATAGCTGGTTGTAAACTAACTTTTCAAAGAGCCGCGATATTACAGGGAGAACTGATATTGGTCTATAATTCGATTTTGCGTTTTTATCTCCTTCTTTAAAAATGGGAGTGACTCTTGCAATCTTCCATTGGGCAGGGAAGACAAATTTTAGTATTGATTTATTAAAGATGCAGCATAGTGACTTGGTAATGAATGGCAGGGAAATTTTTAAAAAGTAGCTAGAGATATTGTCATTTCCAGAGCCCTTTGATGTCTTCATCTTGCATATGGCATCTCTAATATGTGTGCACTCGACCTCTTTAAATTCAAAACAGACGGCAGTTTGATTTACAGTGTATTTGCCCGTCAGGAGAGGGTTTGAAGATTTCTCAACATTTTTTGCAAGATCTTCTCCCACTGAACAAAAATAATTATTCATCGTATTGGATATTTCCTTCTTCTCTCTGATTTCAATATCCCCATCTTTAATGTAAGTGATATTTGTGGATTTACTGCATTTATTTAAAAGCTTGCTAGTTATTTTCCAGCATTCTTTCATATTACCTTTATTTTCACTGATCTTATCCACAAAATACTGCTGCTTTAGCAAAATATTAAGGCTATTCACCCTATTCCGAACTTTCCTATAGTCTTCCATAAGAGAGGAAGATTTATTTTTAACTGCGGCTTTTTTTAGTTTATCTCTTGACTTCATAAGCAGTTTTATCTCCGTGTTTATCCATGGAGAGTTCCGATCAGAAACTCTCATTTCTCTTGTGGGAGCATGCTTTTCTATCACTGCAGAGAAGAGGGATGACCATTTCTCAACCATGACATTAACGTCATCAGTCTTATTAACAACCAGCTCCCAATCGATACTAGAGATATCAGCCAAAAATGCACTTTCGTTAAAATGCTTCATGTTTCTAGTTACAACCATCTTGTGCCCGCCAAGTCCGGCATTTATTTTGCGTTTACAAAAGACCATGTAGTGGTCACTCATTGATACTTTATGCACTCCTGACTCTAGTATGTTATCGATACAGGATGTAGATATATGATCGATTAGAGTTGATGTAGTGAGCATTACCCTAGTTATTAAGTAGCGGTCTATATGATCATGAGTACTTAATCCCCTACCCCCAAAAACCGAGATCTCCGCCGCCAGGGGTGAGAGGGGAGAACCGACGCCACGGGCGGCTAGAACGCGAGAGGGCCATAGTCGAATACGAAATCTGGGCCAAATCAGGTGGCGGGAACCCTCCCAAAACGGGGGCATAACACCTTCACAGCAGGCCATAAATTCGTTCTCGCCCGTCCAGCTCCCGGACCGTACCAGATACGGCCAAAGTGTCAACAGACGAAAGATGGGGAACCACCTTGGGCGTCGATCCGCGCCGGTGCCGTCCCCATAGGGCGTGGCTGTGACGTAATATGGGGTAAAAACCGTTTTTTTGGGCCTAAAAATCGACGAGTTTGGGGGCAGATTGTCGCCAGGTTGCGAGAGATATTCCAAATCCGATAGCGGAGGATGAAGCTCCGTCCCGAGGTGCGTCCGGTATCGTCTGGTGCCGCCGTGCCGCCTCGCCTCCTTACGCCACTTTTCGCCACTTGCCGGTATGGCACCCTCCTCAAAGTACCCCAAAAACACGTTTTCCGGGGCAGATCTGTCACCGTGCAACCCACACTGCGGGGGAAGGTCTCAAACGAAAGATCTCGACGAGTACTACCCACCCCCGAGGGTTTGGGCGAGATCGGGCGTGGTCCCTACGTCACAGTGACGTCACAAAGTGCCGATTTTCGGGGTGGTGGCCCCCGGCAAGTGGCGTGAGATAAATACGCGAATTGTCCTCCAAACTACTGCAAATATGGTCTATCGAAAAGGAGGGGAGTATCGCCGCGGTACCTCGTACGGTTGTGCCACAGTGTGACAGGACGCGAAAAAGTGGGCCTAAGTTTTGTACCACCCCTCGTAGCTCCTAAACGGTGACAGATGGCAATAGGCAACTTTGGCTCGTATGAGAGCCCTTCCGGAGGGGAGTGCACGGGCGAAATCGGTGTTCGATTTGGGCGTGGTTGTGACGTGTTAGTGACGTCAGAAGTTTCGGACGTGTGCCAACTTTGTTGAGGAATAACTTTTTGCGAGTGGCCGATAAAATTCTACAAAATTCGGAAAGGACACGCTTGTCTACAGGTCGTCGTGTATCCGTCAATGAAATTTGACTATTTTAAGATTTTCTCACCAAATTTTCCATTTGGAAAAAGGAACCGAAAAAAATTGTGTTTTGCTCTGTAGCGTCTCTCACAGGGATTGTACCCCCAACGAAACAGGCCTAAATCGATGACTTTTTTTAGTGGCTATAATTTGAGGGTGACAAAATTGGGGGTCCATGATCTCGTTTTTTTGCAAATTCGCATCAAAGTTCCAGGAAATTTGGCACAAATTTTTCAACTCGCTATAACGTTTTATTCCCTACAGATATGAGGACGCGGCGAGTAGCATTGGAATCGCCGTTCTTTCCTGCATCGAATAGTGTAATGCCCCCGAAAATTTAGCTAATTGTACCCTGTTTAGTGAGGGGTTTTCTGTACCCACTTTTTTGCCTGTCTCTGCGGCTCTTTGGCACCTTGAGCAGGAGTTTCCAGTTAATCCTCTTACTTTCCTTTTGTACTCGGATTAGTCATTCGTCAAGAGTTGTCACCAAATGGTACTCTGCTAGGTCATGACCCCACTCCATTGTATTGCCGGCTGTATTTCTATTGTCTGGTATGCCGTCTGGATGTTCGTCTGGTATTACACTGGAGTAGAATTAGCTTTGAGTGACACTACAGAGTACCTGCCTTGCCTGGCTCTCGAGGGGAGGATGTGTTGTTGTAAACAGATCGGGATTGTTGCCGAGGATTTCGTGTTCGCTATTTTCGACCACACGTATGGAGAACTTGCATTAATCGTTTGGAGGTATGGATTGTGAGTACTTTTGGATTCTTTTCAGAATGAATGAGGTGCTAAGTTTTAACATTGTATTTCGTTTGTATCTGTTTCGCTCGCTTGCTGCTAGTTAATGGGGGATTAGGCTATCATGTTCCATTTCGCAAGTTAGTGTTGGCGCTTATTGCAGAACTCTTGCCAATTCGTACAGTTCTTCTTACTTATCATTCTACACACTGTTACAACATGGTTGGCAAGGATGATTATTACGCTAGGTATGATTATTAGAGTTACTAATTCGAGTTGGCGTTAGGGGTTGTGTCAGATGGGGACTACTGATATGTGTCCTCTAATGTGTTTGCGTCCATGCACAGTGGGGGAGGAGGAGGGTTATTCGAAAACATGAACCATGGCGGCATAGAGTGGATCGCAGAACCTGGACGCTGGAGAACTCGGACCGCTACGGGTTTATCCGTGTAGGCCCCCAATCGGCGGGGTAAGGACCTGCGGGAGCATCACGTTTACACGGATACTGGTTGGCTCGTTTATAATCTGCTTTAGACTGAATAGATCATACAGATTACTAATATGCCTAGAATTTTCAGAGAGAGACAGGCAGGCTATTTCTTGGGATAAATCACAGTTAGTATCTCCCATAAGTATCATCTCTTTACCTTCCTTATCAAGGTATGATAGAACTTTTTCAGCTTTGCTAAATATAGCAACCGGGCTGTTTGGTGGTCTATACCACGTTAAAACCAAGAACGGCCTGCATTTTGGTGGTTGAACTTCAATGCAGAGTAATTCCAGATCTTCCAGTGGTACGTCTTTCCTATGAATAAATGTAATAGTATTTCTGACATATATTGAGATACCCCCGCCGAATCTCGATCTATCAAGACGCTGTTGACTATATCCAGAGATATGAGTAATCTGCTGATCAATTGAACTATCTAGTTTAGTCTCATTTAAGGCTAATATATCGATTTTCATGTCATGCATGAGCACTTTTATTTCATCTAGGTGGCTTCTAAGACCATTTATATTAAGGGACGCCATTTTTAGGCCTTTTCTAGATACTGTGCGCTGATGACACTTGCTTTCGATTTCACAGCCGTGGGTAGCAAGCCTTGGAGTACTAACATCAGCCTTCTCTCCTCTAACTTGCTCATCACCCACGTATTGCACGAATGCTAAGATTTTTCGAAAATATACTATTTCCCTCTGGGGTGAGATGCATACCACCCTTGTCTATATGTTTGAAAGCAATGTTTGAATGGTTAATAAAATCCCATCCGTTAGAAAGGCAGTGTCTTTGTAGAGCCGCATTTGTCTCGACTATTTCCAAATTTTTCCGAGTATCATACTTTTGAAGAAATATGGAAGATACAGATACCTCAATGTTGGGATTGATATCCCTGAATTTCCTGCAAGCCTTATCGATGTTGTCCACAACTCTTTCTTTTTTCATTCCTTTACTAATATCGTTGCTACCAATGTGGACTATAATCTCATCGACCTTCTGAAGCTCACTATTAATGGTTCCTCTATGTTTAGAAACCAGCTGCTCACTTCTGAGACCTCCAATGCCTTTTGCAATAAAATACTCAGGGAGAGATTTTGATTCATCTACCCGTCGAACATGTGAGTCGCCAAGGAGGAGCACCCTCTTTTTGGCTTCAGGCTTTGGCTTATTGGCGGACTTTTTGTTGCTCTTATAATTTTGATCGTTGTAGCTGTTGTTGTTGTTGTTGTTGTTGTTTGCTTTTCTGCTATTCCTCTTTGGTTGTCTTGATCCTTTGCTGTTGCCATAGTACTTATTAACGTTATCTGTTCTCTTTTGTTGTTGTTTTTTGCTAGCTGTTTTTTTATCTTCCTCGTTTACATTGCTACTATCTTCCATTGTGCATTCTTTTGATTTGTGTAGTAAGTACTCTTGATGTTTAAAAGCTTGGACTTCTTTCAGCTGAACCGAAAAACTTTGCTGTGCGAGTCGCCTGTTGTTTTCCATAGGGTAGATTTGCGCATCCTTGCCTCCCACGAGACTGATGTTGTCCAGGGGGGGTGTTTGCATCGTTGTAGCCCTTGCTTGAGTTTCGCATTCAGATGTACGATTCGATCCATACTTTTTAAGAATTTCATTCGTTTCCAAATTGTTCGGTTTTCTTACAAGTTGCTCTTCTTCTTTGCCATTTTCGAAAAGTAATTTTTCCAATCTTATTTTCAGGTTAAGGTTCTCTACAGCTAATGACCTGTTAAGAGTTCTTTCTTCCTGAAGCTGTTGACTTAAGTTATTGATGATGCCACTAAATTGCCCCAAAATGCAGAAAACGCTCGTATTTTCTAATGAAGGTGTGTGTTGTTTTTGATTCACGACAGTGTTATCCGTATCTACTACATTCATCGGATTGACATTATGACTACTGGAACCCGAAGCCCATTCATGCATGCCTCTGTCACGTTGTGACTTCGATGGTTTTTCATTTCCCATGTTATTGATACCAGTGTCTTTATTGATGAAGTACGATTCTTGGCCAGCAGCGGTACTTTTTAGGAAAACTAGCTTTTTATTCACTAAGTTTTCCAGGGCTTCGGTAGCCTGTGCTTCGTCTAGGCCATACTCTTTAGCAGCGTAGGAAACAATCTTATCCTTATCAGGTCGCAGCTTCTTCACATTTCGTAGTTCATCGATAGAATTTAGTATTATGAGATTTCTATGGAAACATGTATTTTGCATATGTACCCGTCGGCGCCGTCAAGATAATATGGAAACATGTATTTTGCATATGTACCCGTCGGCGCCGTCACGACGGGGGTGGTTAAACAAATCTGAAACATGTTCAGCGTTTTTTATCGACTCCTTCGCATCCTGCTAGCGATGTAATGAGAACATAGTTTGAGATATGGGAACATTTTTTATTTCATTCATCGCCGTTCGACGGGGATGTAACTATCCTACATAGCACTGCAAGCAAAACTCGAAATCGAAATCGAAAATAGCTGTTGCTGGCTTTACTGGTAAACAACTTATGCAAATATCAAATGCAAATTGATTCTGATATGGTATGGTCAAGGTATGATGCGATCAGGACACAATTCTCGAGGTATCAAAAAATCGGAAAGAGCTGTATGCTTCTGGATTGAACTACGTGAAAATAAAAGATGAATCAGTTTATAGGGGAACGTGAAAGACACCGTCACGAAGGGGAACCAGGCTTAATGGAAGACGGCCTAGGTGCAGCAAGCTTGCAACCACTTTTACTAACACCTAGGTGCTCATTGCAACAAACCACAAACGGTTCCTGGTAGTTATACAATAGTAAATGACATTATAGCCAATGCATGGAAATCTGTAAACAACGTAAGAGTATATGAAGGATGTCTTTGCCGAAAAATATAACTATTATAGCTTGCGTAATCCAAATCATTTGCAACTGCCGAAAGCAAGAACAACAATTTATGGTACAGAAAATATTCAGTTTAGAGGTTGCTCCTTATGGTCCTCACTGCCCAATAGTTTGAAAGACAGTGACACTTTGCAAGAATTTAAAAGAAAAATAAAACAGTGGAACAGAATGCCTTGCAACTGCAGATTGTGCAAAGTTTATATTAAAGATTTAGGTTTTTTGGCTTAGTTCTGTATTTATATTCTCGTTTTTTTAGTCTCTTAGTTTTAGAGTTAGTTTAGGTTGGCCTTAATTAGCTTCTTTTTTAGCTATAAATACAGCCAACTGTAAATAAATGTGATGATGATGATGATGATGATGATGATGATGATGATGATGATGATGATGATGATGATGATGATGATGATGATGATGATGATGATGATGATGATGATGATGATGATGATGATGATGATGATGATGATCCGGCTGGAAAGCGGTCCATATGCTGGAATACAAAAGATATGCGCTTGGCTGACTTAAAAATCACTCGTATCTCAATATCGGGATAATGAATCTACAAAGTCTATTAATCTTGTTGTAAATCCCAAAACTGAGGTGACCTAAGTAAGGCAGACAGAAAATACTACTGGGCTTATCTTCTTCCTTACTTTGAGCTTTACCACTACGACTGATTAAGAAGAAAGTTCTTAATAACCGTATCGATGAGTGTACGAAAGGAATCGGTTTTCCGCTAATATTTGCTTAATTCAAATGATCTCCTATATGAACAGCGCAAAAACCAAGATACTAGCGAGTTGTTTTGCCCACCAGACAGAGTTGGCCAATCATAATCAAGATTACGAAATGGTCATGTGACGTGTTGTTGTAGTGTCTTAGTCATTTCGCAGAGGTTCAAAATAGCGGTAGATGTTGACGGCCTGTGAAAAACTGTCCAACCAGGCTCCTTCAGTGACATTCAGGCTCAGATATTTCATGCTGCAGCTCTGAAAAGTAACTGTTGGGACAACAGAGTGGAATGAATGCAGCCGACTCAATCATCTATACAAATAACACTGGTCTACAATTTTTCAAAAGTTGTTTGCTTCGGAAATAAACAGCAATACTTCTTACATAATTTCAGCTGCTGAATTCAAAACTGATAGTTAAACTTAATGATTGGCTCTAGTTTAAAAGATACAAAAGGTTATATTTTTGCGTGTGGATGTATATATGGCAGTCAAGGTGCACTACTAAAAAAAATGGTAAAGCTATGGCACATAATCAATATCATCGTTGCACTGTTTAGAACAACGATCAGAGCGATTCTCAACTTTTTGCAATAAAAAATAGCTAGTCAATGTCTTTTCTTTGTCTTTTCTCTTTTCGCTCGCATGCATTAATATTTGATCAATCAATCAATCAATCAATCAATCAATCATTCAATCAATCAATCAATCAATCAGTCACTCAATCAATCAATCACTCAATCAATCAATCAATGCAGTAAGTGGGGCATCTCTCGCTACCATCCAACAAAATTCTGCAAGCATTGACGGACTCCATTTGTCCTGGTATCACCCTTCCATTGCAGACGTATCTTGGTGAACTCTTTTGACATGCTCCACAATCCACACTTCGGTAAGAGTTCAAAGAAATCCACATGAGAGTTCAAAAATTAATTTTCAGTGACATATCGCATCCCCTACAACTGTATCTTCTTACGAGGTTGGAAATCAATTCCGTTAAATTTTCAGCTCCTTTTTTCCCTAGAAATTTCGGCACCGCCAGCTCAAATGTTTCCCACACTATTTTCTCTTTTCCATATAGTGCTTGGTCAAATTCACGGCTATGAAGAAGCCACTTTATCTGGGGACCTATGAACTCACAATCCATTATTTTAACTTCACTCAATCTGGTAAACTTTGTACCGGGTACTTGAAGCCTGTTCCTGTTTTGTACATGACCTTCATTAGCCCCAGTTTTATGCGCAACGATAGTATCAAATTTTACTGGATTGAACAAGTGGCGGAGGTTGAACGTTTTTCTCCTAGGAGTTATAAAATCTAATTTCAGACTTATCACGACAGCTACTACTTTTGAGTTGCTATACAGCTGCCGTTGAGGTTGATCATAGTTTATACACTTTAAAAGCTGCTTTAAATTTCAATTTACTTTCATAGGGACTGCATAGGCTGAATTATGAGATGTGGCTCATTGAAGTAGAATAGATGTTGAAAAGTATGATTCCTACCTCCTTGGGAAGCGACCGTTACTCTTAGAATTTACACTTTGTTCAACATATGGATCAAGAAAATCCTGAGGTGCCTCAGGTACAGGTAATGTTCCTCCATGCGTTATGAATTGCTGCTGGAAAGTCAGGACATTGAATATTCTGTTTCTTTCTTCTTGACAAGCTTTTGCCTACTGGTGGGGTCATGCAAATTTTGGCATAGTGATATATCTTGAAAACTGGAGCCAACGAACACATTTTAAGTCGATATTCGAGCTCAGCGACCTAGAAGTAGGCATGATTGACTTCATTTGTTTCAGAAGCAAAGTTGCTGTAGACCAGTGTTATTTGCAATTACTGGCCCATGATTGCAAAAATATTGGAATCTTCAAAGCAAAAATCCCTTTTTCGTTTTTATCATGGTTCTCCTTTTTACCTGTGGCTGACTACAGAAGTTCTGTACAGTATACAAAAGCTACGACAATTTAAGCTACTGGCTTTACCTGTTTAGGCATAATGACATTTAAAATTTCTATAGACATTGTTTCAACTTTCATTGCACGTCTAGCAAGCCTCAACATAGTTATTGACAAATCCTATTGACGAAACAATTTCATAACCGAGCAGTCATTTTGAATAGCTAATTTGCATAATTAATTGGCAAATTGTAAAAAATGATTGAATAAACATAAGCAGACTATCCTGGGCAGTTCCTATGCTGTTAAGTAGCGTTTTGTAAAATTTCCTGATTTTGGGATCCCCCTACCTTAAGCGGAAACTGGTTGTAGATATATCATATCGAACTACTATATCGTGTTGGTATTACTTGTGTTATCAAAGATCATGGAGAAACTGATTGGTAAACACAACTGGTAGTATCTAAATGCATATAGAATTCTTATTATACATTATTTGGAGTTCTTAGGGAGCTATTCCACGGTAACTGCTTTGATATATAACTTATGAAGGTCTTGCTATCATGCTGCGGAGAGAGGACACATCAACAGTTTTAATTCATTTGAGTAAAAATATTCCATTCAATTGATGATGCCATGATACTCATTAAGCTGTTTTAGCATGGGTTAGATCCTCATTCAAGTTTTTAGTTTACAGCCTATTTTTGGACTGAGCCTCAAGTTGTCTCAGTGATATCTGAACAAGAACCGTGCGATGTGACGTTCGTGAAAACTCAGTATATGCAGACGATTTGTATCATTTCTCTAACGATGTGGTGTAATCAGTTAGATTCTGCAAGAGTTGTGTTAGATTGATTCTCTAAAAGCAATTGCAGTTGCAGCCAAAAGAAACTCATTTTGAGATTAAAGCTATCACAGGTCATGTGCCAGAAGTATTAAAACTCTTTAAAATAGTCCTTGGACGCTTCTGATGCACTGGGAATTGAAAAATCGATCGTCTGTAGTTGAAGTACTCGCTATTATAAATCATCAGATGATGTGCTTGATCACAAAATATGTAAGTCATCCTTCTGCTATAAAGTTTGTTGGGTGGAAGTGAAGCTTTCTAATTCCAATATGTCTGTCCCTTGGAATTCTGAGAGAAATTCAATAAATAGACAACTCATAAAAGATCGGCAACAAGATTCCCTCTCAAATGCAAATGCCAACCTGATATCTGAGTGCTCCATGCAACAAATGGCTTATTTTGTAAATATGATGTTCTCAATTATTGAATTCCCCAAGATGCATAATTTCTCCAGTCTATGAATATTTTTTAGAGTGTAAAGAGTGTAAATTCCTGCCTATATACATCTTGTGGGCGAGTGGTAAAGTGGTTGTTAGAGTGCTGAACGGAACATCAATAGTTCGAGAAGAATTCTCGGATCATAGTTGGGATTCTTGCTCACTGACCCTCAGGTGCATAAAGGGTACCTCGTGGCAACACTTTGGAGTTAAAGACGGTGAGGAAAGGAACGTACCATCCTACCTCACTATGCTGAAATCTCAGTATAAGTGTCCTCTCTTACGTGCACTCCCCAGCATACGGAATCGCATATGGGAGTAAACTTTACCTTTTATATAAATCTTACCGGTATTTCCCACTGCACTTGATCATATCTTACCAAAAGAGAGAGAACCTTATACATGTAGATCCTTATCTGGTTCACTTCTTGCATTGCAAGACGGATTTAGTACGTTGCAAGCGATTCCTAACTTACTAAAACTTTTCGAAGAGCACATGAGAAGAAACATTTTATCAAGATGGTGAATATTAGCTATTCATCACGGAAATGAGCCTCACAGAAGCAATCGGACATACTGTTTGAAAATAATAGCGCTGGATACATCGGAGATGTGGATTTTCCTGTTTTATCTACTAGCTATTTAGAACTTATGCAATCTTAGATGAAAAGAAAGGGGGCCAATTTTGAAATTTGGTGAAGTCCCTTCTGAATGGAAAATAGCCAATATTATCCCTGTTCATTAAAGTGTACTTAATTCCGTCCGATCACACTAGATTCTGTTCTAATGAGAGTCTTCACTTCCTTCCTTCGAAATTTCCACTACCAGTCTCTGTTACAGAAGAATTACATAGAAGGGGAGCTGTTGCAAACTTCCTTCAGGTCCCGTTTACATGGGTAAAACTGGATCGAACCTAACCTATATCTGATCGTGTAAACGGCGAGATCCGATCCAAAATTGGCCCGGATTGAAATGGAAGCTAATTTCTGGTAATCAGAAGCAAATTATAGATGGCCAAGTCACATTGGTGCGAAAGTCCAGTTTTCATTATTTCAATACAGAAAACTAGATCTGCTAGATCCGATACAGTTTAGATCTGATGCACTATTGCTCGTGTAGACCTAATCTAAAGCTTGGGCTTATAAGCATTTAGACAATACTGCTGCTAGATATCTTTACAAATGGCTGGAACACCCTTTCTAAGCTTCTCTTTGTAAATGTGACCAATTCGACATAAACTTCCAGTTGGATTTTACAAATTTATGCAATGTCAAACAGTCCAAAGAAGCGCACTAAGTGTACCTCAAAATGATGGTAGGCAGGCATTATGGGAGTGCATTTCCTGTCACTCCAATACTCAATGTCATACGTAACTGGTACGCAAAAGTCTCCTGAAAATCCATCCGAAAAGAACACCAGAATTTGCTCATGATCCCAATAACCCTTTCAGATCTCATTCACGTAACTAAATTGGGATATATCCTACTTTAACTGCTCTTTCTACTTGCGGCACAAATCTCTGTTGTTGTTGCAGACCGTAAGTATTATTGTGAATCGGGTGGATTTAGGTGGTACAAAAAGCTACTTAGGGCTTAGGATGCGAAAGGCAAGAACAGGAAAAGTTTTGAAAGTAAGACAGCATGTGAAAGAAAGATGTAAGGTAGAACAGTAGCGAGGAAGAAAATGCGAAGGTTGTGAAAAAGTGGTTGAGGAAGTAAAAAGTGAGGTCATTGCTAGTGGACCGCCTGCCAATTAATCTGTTAGTATCAGTAAGAACTTTCTGCGCATATTCTACGTGCCAACATTTGCTTATCTTTTTCCTACCCAAACTGGTGCCAAGTTTTAATAAGAGTTTCAACATATGTATGATACATCAAGCAACAAGTCATAGCACATACTAAAGCGCCGTCCTCAATTTGTAAAACAATCCAGGAGCTTAAACATCTTGTTCATTTAGGACTACAAGGCAAGAGACGTAAAAGTAACCTATCTGAGTACTTAGTTTTCTTACCCCGTAGTTCCATGTAGTCAACAGCATTGTTTCTACACCCTCTGATATTACCAAAACATTATCACGTTCTACATGAATTTTGAATGCTGTTGATACTGTTTCGTATCACAATTTATAGTTAAATGAATGACGCAATGATGGCGGTTGCAGTAAATGTTACTCTTCTAATCATCGCTTTATTTCTACCTAAACAAACAACAATGTTTCATCAACTCGGAGCCTTGGTGTTATTCAAAATTCACCCCAGAAAGGAATAGTAAAATTAAACCCATCGCTGTGGGTTCTGCAGCAGGAGAAAGGAATTTTCTTTGGCAAACGATTTTACTCATTACGATTTTACTCATTACGATACGAATTTTCTTAGGCAACATTCAGTATACTACTATTTTTAGCTGGAGATGTGGAATTATGCCTAAAGCATTGTTTGAAATGTAGTACTTGCAAAAAGATTATCGAACTGGAACAATCGACAGGAATCTGAGTTGATTGCACTGCAAAATGTCGCATTCGATGCCTTTCTGACAAAGTAGAATATGGAAGCGGAAGATCGATTTGTGGGCAATGTGTTGTTGTGAATATACCACTACAATGGAATGAAAACGATGGTCAAACTGCTAAAGAGGCATACAAAGAATTTTGTGATTTCCTAAAAACGAAAATTCTGAAAGTTTTCCATCAAAATATAAACGGCCTTTTTAGAAAGAAAACTCTTGTTGGAAGTGAAGAACAAAACTGAAATAGTTGGCCTAAGTGAAACCCATATTTACGGAGAAGTGCTCGATTCAGAAATACGAATAGGTGGTTACGTGTTTGAAAGACCTGATCGTCAAACTGGGCTTGGTGCTGGAGTCGGTTGCTATATTAGAAACGATATTTGGCATCACAGATGGAGAGACTTGGAAAGAGAGGGGATTGAAAGCTCGTGGATTGAAGCTTTTCGAAAGAACTCATGCTCAGTCTTTTTTGCATTCTGCATCGCCCACCAGACAATGCCAAGCACCTTCACAAATATTCCCAAGAGAAACTCGATGAAATGATAGAGATCAATGTAAACAACAACATTGTTATCGGTGATATAAACTGCGGCTATATAAAAAACAACATCCACTCAGAAATGAAAAGTATTTTCACTCGGAATGGTTTAAAAAAAATTATTAAAAAGCCAACAAGAATACAAAAGGGATGCGTACTCGTATTGATTCTAGAGCAACAAGCCATGAAAACAAACGAAATTTTGGAAAGTATGATCATAAAGCGTACGAGAAAGACCTTGTAGAATTGCCCTGGACTGCAGTAAGAGAAGAGGCAGATTTAAAAACAAATGGAATAAATTTAAAGACCTATTGGTTCTATAGTTAATAAACATGCACCCATGGTGGAAAAGCACGAGCTGGGGAGTATCCATGGCTTACATCAGAGGTTAAAAGGGCAATCGTTGAACTACTACCTCAGAAAGGCTCGAGGAACAGGCAGAGTTACTGGCCTACAGATAAAAGACTCAAGAAAAGATATTACCAGAAAAATCCGCCACAACAAATCCACATGTATGCGCTCAATTTTCAAAGAAAATATATTGCATCCATGGCAATTCCAGAAGCAAGTAAAAAGGGCCCACCCTGAAAAGCAACATGTCATCCAAACTGCCTAAGATCAACGGTAATTTAACAACTGACAATAAAACAATAGCAAATGGTTTCAGTAAATTCTTTGCAGACATTAGCAATAAAATTAAGTCATCTGTTCCTTCGGTCTCAACTGTGTGCTCAATTTGGAAGTGCCATGATACCGGGAGCCTGCCAGAAAAACCAAATCCGGAAAACAGCCACTCTACTTTTAAAAAACATCACCCAGAGATATTTTCATCATTCTGAAATCACTTAAATGAAAGAAAAGCACTGGATGGGACGAAATACTAGCCTCTTTCATTTTCGACGGTGCTGGAGTATTATGTGAACCACTTTCGTACATGATAAACAGCTCCATGGAGACCTCTTTTTTCCCAGAAACTGAAAAGTGCACGAAAATCGCACATACTTATAAATCTGGGGAAAAGACTCAAATGGACAAATACAGTTCTATCTAAGGTCACTGAACGGGTTGTATACTTACAGTTATATGATTATCTTTGCAAGTTCCAGCCTGACGACAACCAGTTTGGATTTAGAAGAGGTTCATCTACTGAGCATGCTGTTACTTTCTTAACGGAAGGCACACGAATGAATATTGATAATGGATATTTGACAGGAGCAGTTTTTGCGGATCTCCGAAAAGCGTTTTGACACCGCCGATCATGCAAGAATCCTGTCAAGGGTACCTGCTTATGGTATAATTCGAAGAGAATTAAGGTGGTACGAAAGCTACCTCTTCAACAGAAAACGTTTCGTAGTATTTGACAGAGTAGGATCAGAAGCTGAATCAATTATCTGTGGAGTACCACAAGGCTCAAGATTAGGCCCAATGTTATTCAGTTAACAAATAAATGATATTGGTGTGGAACTAGAGAAGACCAGTAATTTTTGCATCAGGAGACAACAGTACTGAAGTGGCTGAAAAACTAAACAATGACTTTGCAACCGTTGAAAATTTTTTGGTTGGAAATAGTCTCGTTGTAAATCTAAATAAATCGAAAACTGAATTTGTGGTGTTCGAAAGTCATCAGAAGATTGCAAGAAGCAGTACTGTTGACATAGCTATGAATGGGAAAAAGACAATCGAGTCCGAAAATTACAAACATCTTGGGGTAACGCTTGGTAGTAATATGAACCTACAAGGTCATATTGATAATGTGCACAAGAACTGTATCCAGCATCAAATCGCTAGGAAGCATATGTATATACATTACTCCGCAGTTGCTGAGACAATATACAAGGTCATAATCGTGCCTATATTCCTTTACTACAGTAATGTATATATTTCAATCTTAGATTCCCAAAGCAAAAAGGTAGAAAAGCTACAACATCCCGCTTTAAAGACAATTAATCGACAACATGACACAACTACCTTTCCTACCATAAAAGACATGAAAGATGAACGCTGTACAATTGAAGTCCTTACATGTCCAAACGGAATTGGGCCAAAATGCTTTGAAAGTTATTTCAAAAAGCTAAGTCATAAAAAGGGAACTTGAGGAAATAATGCCAGCCGTGCTTTTCCCTCATAGTCGAAGAGAAGCAGCAAGAAAGACCTTCTGTTACCAAGGAATCCAAATTTACAACAATCTCCCTGTAAACTTAAAAAATGAAAACTCGATTTTGAAGTTTAAGACAAGCTACAAAGCTTCAACGTTCTAGGTTACATACGTGTATACTTTCAAAACTTCTGCTATGACTTTTATCGTGTACAGTTTTTATACCATAACCTTTGTTAAATATGTAGATAGAGGTCCTTGATTTATAGCAGCTGACTACAAGCTGAACAAGTTAACCTGTCTAAATATTGCTGTATCATAAAAACTACTATTCTCGAAGTACTGAGGTTCCAACATATTCCAAATCACATCAGGATCCTTGTACGCAGCCTTTACACCAATTTTCAAACTTCAATGATCACAGATTAATTCTCTGTTTCTCCATGTGGGTCGAGGAGTTCTGCAAGGAGATTGCCTTAGTCCTCTTCTATTTAAACTTTGAATGAACACTTTTATTCAACATATGGGGACTGAAAAATACAGACAATTTGGGTCTACTTGCAACAATTTTGCTGGTTCTCTCTTCACGCTGGTCCAATGGTTTCGATTTGCAGCTGATTACAGTTCGTGCTGAAAATCGTCCACTAAATCCATCCAGCTCCAACAAAAGATTGAAATCTTGTTCCTGATGTAAAGAACGATGACCCTTCTCACTACCTGGGTCGTCGTTTTAATTTTAAATTGTCAAATGATGTGCATAAATCTGAACTATCTGATTCTCGTAATACCACTCTTTCTAAAATATACTTCCTTCCCTATACAACAAAATTTTGCTGTATAACAAATACCTACCCTCCTAACTCTCTTCGCATTTCAAAGTTGCAAATCTTCCTAAAACTTGGGTTTGTGATCATCTAGATAGTACTGTTGCAAGATATCTCCAAAAATGGGCTGAACCTCCTGTCTCAGCTCCTCTCAGCAATGTTGTACGTCCTTACAACAAATTTGGCCTAAACATGCAGTTGCCCTCTCCTAAATCTATACAATGTCCAACTGTACTAAGAAATGCACTCTATCATTCACATTCTGGCAAAATCACTTCTATCCATCCAAAACTCTTTTCTATACGTAGATATTCTTGGCTCTATCAGCCCTTCTGCTTTAACAGGTGATAGTCTTCGTCATGATTTGCTTTCAGACACTCTTGACAAGTGTCTCTACATTCTTAAACTAACAGGTGGTTTCGAGACTAATGTGAGGAGAAATTCTCATAGGAAACAACTGAAATATAAGACTTAATAAGGGAGCAGCAGCAAAAATTCAATAAATTTAAATATGTAAATCTATCCATGAGTGGGGATCAAGTCATATGCCTATTATTTTTTGTTCCCTTCCTGTGCTACTGTACAGTTCTCGCCACTGTGCCAAGGTAAGCCCATGACCCTAAGGCAGCACTAGTATTCAAGTGATGGTCCTCGTTCTTCCCAGGATGTGGGCGCTTCAGAGGAGAGCACTCTTCTGCACTTCTTCACTTCTTATGTGTCCGGGAATTTGATCTATGTATGTCTTCAAACATTTCTTTACTAGTCAAAGTGCTCCCATTACAACTGTAACTGTCGATGTCTTCATTTCCCACATTTCTGTTTCTTCAATCTCAAGATCTTTGTACTTCAACAGTTTCTCAACCTCTGCCTTTAATCGATATTCCTATCGGATGGTATACTCATGTCGACCATAATTTATTTTTATTATTATTATTCATACCATAGCTAACATAATACAATTAGCCAAATATGAAATAATCACCAAAAGTTTGCTAGCTACATAGTACGTTGTTGGATGGATAGTATATTCTGTTCCCTCTTCACTTTGGATAAGGCCAGATCACCTTACGAATAATACTTTCACAATCCATTAGCACTGTTCTTTGCATTTATCCTGGGGTTTTCTTGACATGTCCCTGATCTTTGAACACCTTTTTAAGCTCATTCTTTAATGCCTTCATCCCACCTCCAATTGCACCTATTATCACTGGAATCACGTTAACTGCATGCCTAGGACGCCGCTTTCTGGTTTCAAATGCCAATTGTCTATATTGTGTCAATTTCTCCAATCTCTCTGCATCAGTATATTCTGTTGTTGTGGGCATGATATATCGCACATAAAAGTTTTTTCTCTGACTTCAATTCAAGGATTACACTTCGTGAAGCTGTTGTTTTATGTAAATGAAACTCAAAGTCCCACACCAGCTTTGCTCTATCATTCTCAAAAGTCGCCCCTCTGTCCCAATGTTGATCGTACCCAATCACATCTTGCCCCAATAACTCGTGCTCCTCTGCCCATGCCACTATTAGAATCATAAATGCCCTGTTGTATCTGGATGTATACTCACTGCCAACTAGCTTCTGAAATCCCGCTGCAAGATTTCTACTCTTTCATTGTGCCGGAAGTACAACCTGCATCTGCCATCTTCCAAAAGTCCCCTTGTTTATTTCCAATCTCTTGTCTCAAGCATTTGCTCTAACATTGTCATAATAGCTGATATCTTCTTCGGATTCAGGTTTCACGATAACCACATGTGACACTCTTGATCTTGATCTCTACGCATCTTGCTTTGCTGCTCTTTTTCTCCATAATTCCCGATTCTTTTTATCTCTTATACCTTTCTTCAATTTATCTTTTAGCCTCTACCAGGCCAATTTCTAGCATCCTTCAATCATTATGCGCCCTTCCTGGAACTGGATTGCAATTCCAATATCTTCCATTATTTTCATTGCTTCAGAAATGATCGCATTCTCCTCCTTCTACATCTCTCTCATCCATGCAGCTTTGATCTACTTGTTCATCGAAAACGCCATATAGCAAGCAACTTTAAGTTTCATTTCGTGATACACATCTCTCATGGACTCACGTCTACTCTCTCAGCTCTCCGGCAGTGAACATACACACATTCATAGTATACGCTGCAACTGAAATCACCTCTGCATTAATTGCACGTACTAAGTTGGCATCATTCAATTCAGTGTTGATCAACATGGAAACTCTTTTCCTAACTTCAGCTTTGGCACGTTCAAACACTCTCTTGGTTTTTATTCCATCTGCCTACTCTATTCCAAGGAATTTATATATATCATTCTCATCTGGATCCATAGTATTCATTCTTTCCTCTAGCACTTCTAATCCTTCACCTTTGACCATTCTACCTCGCTCAAATATAATTTTGATACATTTAGCTACTCCGTAACATGCTCCAGTGTCATGACTAGCCTGTACAATAATCTCATTCACATCTTTCAAAGCTTTGTGATTTTCCTGGTATTGCTTTAAATTATCTACAAAAAAGCTATGTGTTCGTTTGATATCTCTGCGTCCAGGTGGATCCACCCTGTAACCTCTACTCTGTTGCAAACGTAAGCTGACTTGAATTTCCGAGATGCAAAAACCAACTGAATAGCTGTCTCCTTTTACAATGTCAATCGACCTATTTGTTGCCTTCTTTCCTTAACTCCATATCTCTATTTGTGACGCTGCCCATACAAGGATCGCGTTATTTAACGAACTACCTGTGCATCGCGTTTTTTCAAGCCATTCGTCACTATGCGGCAAAGTTGAACATGTTCAACTTTGACGCATCGAGACGCATCAGAACAATGGAAAGAGTCCAGATGATTGACAAAATGGCAGCAATGAACTTCACAAAAGAAAACCTTATTGAAGCAGTGAGGAGGTTTCCTTTTCTGTACGACACTACTAGGAAGGAATACAAGGATGGCCTCGTACGGGAAATCCTCCTTCCTGATGGCCACCACATCGGTATCATATGATTATTTTCTGTCAGCTTTATGAATGGCCTACTGAGTGCCTTCCGAGCAGATTCGAATGTCTTCCACCAATAATTTTGTATTCCCTCAATTCCTGGAGCTGTCCATCCCTTTCTTTTTCTTACTTCCTTTTTCAAATTTTCAAAAGTCACTTGAACTCAGTAACATTTTATACCTTTTGTTTGAGTTGTCTTCCAATCTCCTCCACCCATGGCATGTAATGTGTATTTTCCTTCTTCTCTCATATACCTCCACAAAACTCCAAAAAACTGCCTATATTTGGCATTCTTCCCTCATGGGGTCCATCCTCCCCTAGCGTTCTGAAAAAAACTTCTGGTCACGTGAAACAATGTTATCCTCTAAGAATTTTATGCATATTACTACTGCTCTTTGAAACACTAAATTTTAAGAACCATAACAACCAAACAGCAGATATGGCAGCAAGAAAAGACAAGAGTTTACACCATGAATCATCCAATGACGAAACCGCAAAATTGTCAGAAGAGTCCCAGAAGGACAGTATGATGGAGCAGGTGACAAAGCAAACACATTTACTTGATCAAATATTAGATACTTTGGTGGACCTTAAAGAAGACATAAAAATATTGACAAAAAGCAGTGCCGAAACCAGTGAAAAGATATTTAAGTTTGTTACCAACAAAACGATGCACAAACAGAAGAGTTAAGAACATCTTGCAGCTCACAACTCACGATGATTCAACACATTGAAAACTCAAATGAAGAAGAAACATGTAGCAAGAGATTCCCAGGCTGACCACATCTTCTAAAAGATCGAAGAAATGAGTATTGGAAGCAATTCAAGAATAAACAAGTCATTACTTCACTATAGCACGAAAAAGCGGAAACATTCTTTTAGCATACTGAAAGCTTTTTTCGTCCGACACTCGTCAGAGTATGAAACGTCGGATAACGACCGAAAGGTGAACCGAAATATATAGCCAGATGCGGGTGCACGTGGTATGATGAATAATGCGTCTATTTGGCCCTATGATTGGCCAATTAGCACCTATTCACCATTGTTTACTTGAAGAGTCCAAGTGAAAAGACGAACTCTTTTTGTTTACACAAGACTGGGTTTTGAGTCTTGATGTAAACCGATTCCAAAACACCTAAATGAAAGGACGATCTTGCTTGCCCAATGATCCGAACATTATCGTCTGTATATGTTTTGGTGCATTCTGGATTTGTAATAAGATGTTGTCCTATGGCCGAATCACTTTTCATTTTAGAATTAGAGTTTTTACACGTATGAGGTGGCTGTTCTCTTGTTGTAGTGTGTTTTGTCCTGATGCTCGTGGGTACATGTTGTTTTATTCTATCTGCTAACCTCTGCGTAGTGCGCCCTACGTACCGAGCTTCACATCGGCACGAAAATTCGTAAACTACACAACTTTTTGGGGTGGTAGGAATGCTATCTTTTTTAGCAGATGGTAGCATGACCCTCGTATTATAAACCGCACGGGGCTTCACAGCATAGAAACAAGATGTAATGGCTTTATTGATTTGGTTTTCAAATTTTGATGAAACATTGGATGGAAATCCAGATCCAGATACGTTATCCAGATCCCGTAATCCAGATACGTTTCAAGTTATTAGAAACACAATTCCACTCCTCGATGCTAGTCCTAAAATGAAAAGACCTATGGCAAATGCTAAGCTAACTAACAGAAAACGCCAGCCCCTAATATAAACCAAACGGAGTCTAGAGGCAAGTTTACCTCCATAATATTGCAACTTCGTAAAAATATGACGATAGAACTCTTCAAGTCACAAAATATAACAACACAACATGTGGCACCTGTCCTCTGATTTTCGAATGTAATGAGATTAAGTTAAAAACTCATATAAAACATTCATAATCAAATCAAGAATGGACAGCACATCACAAATATTGTCTATTTGATACAGTGTACAGGCTGTGGTAAAGAATACATAGAGGAAACCTGAAATCTAAGAGCAAGAGTTAGGGTCCACAAACACTAAACACTAGACCCCCGCCTACGTCACCTATCAACCATCACATAGCTCATTGTGCTATAGGAAGACCCAACCTATTCCAAATTACACCATTTTATGCTATCAACTACGAAGATAAAATATTTCGCGAAAAATTTGAACAGCATTTTATCAAAAAGTTTCGCCAAGAGCTAAATCAAGGCAAATAGAGCAAAGCGAGGGTGCAGAGACGTAATTAATGAATAGCAGAATTCTTTTCTAATACTACCTCTGTTTTCCTTTTAACATGTTAAAAATGGTAAATAGTCAATTATATATATATATATATATATATATATATATATATATATATATATATATATATATATATATATATATATATATATATATATATATATATATATATATATATATATATATATATATATATATATACCATTTTGTAAAAGAAGCTGTAGTAGTAATAGTAGCTGTTGCTCTTTTTCTTTTCTAATACTACTTTTGTTTTCCTTTAAACACGTTAGAAATGGTAAATAGTCAATAATATACTACTCAACATTAGAGAGCAGTATGATTGTATAGTAAGATATATTCAATTACTTGAATTTTCAAAAACATAAGCCTCTTTTGCGTGATATCAATTCAAACTATCGCAGTATCCAGTTTACAAACTTGTCAATTAGTGTCCTTGGCATTTTGAATCCTCATCTGAGTCAGTGATGACGATGATGGATGATTTAGATTCTGACAAAAATAGTCTAAGTCAAATTATCAAGAAAATTATCAACGTTTCTTTTTGAGGCATTTATTATATTTTCCGCCGCAGGACTAAACCATGGACGAATCCAGACCTATTAAAATTTTAGAACTATGCACTTATTTATTTCTTTGTGTGTATGCATCTTAATTTTTATTTTTCTTGTTTGCTTTTAATTTATGTCTATTTCAGTTAACTTCTTTATACAGACAAGCCAATAATACACTGCCTGTAGAGTTATATCATTGTATCTTTGTTAATTTTAGCATTTTACAAAAATGAGATCAAGCTATAAAGAATTATTATTATTATTACTATCAAATTCAGAAACAGCAGGCCCAACCCCCCACGAAGAGAAGTTCATCCGGGGTCTGAAGCAAATCCGGAACAGGGAATCTAGAAGTCGATGAAAACTGGAAGGTGTGAAACTATGAGCAAGAGGGGAAGATACGAAGATGAAAACATGATGAGGCAAGGAAAAGATGGTAGAACAGAAATTAGACTGTTGAGAACCAAATAAAAGACAAATCGAAGAAAGGAAAAATGGAAAGGACTTGCCATATGACATATTGTTTTTAGCTCAAAAAGAGAAGTTTGAGTTAGGGCTGCTATTTGCTATCCCTTCCTCAAGAATTTCGTACTTCTTCCTCTTGCCCAGATTTCATCCCAAGTACTATCAAAATTAGAAGCAAGCAACTCTGAAAATCCTTCACTAAGAGAGTCTCATAATCATTTTCACATACTGAAAACATCTAAAAATACTGTTTTCTTGAGTTGGATTTCTCGAAAGCATCTGATACAAGCCATATAAAAGATTACTGTACAAACTCAGATACTACAGAATTATAAATTATACACTGTAATAGAGAGAAAGCTAGCATGTAAATCGCTCTCAAACAGCAGAAGTTGATGTGGACTGATCTCAAAGAACAAATGTTGAACTAGAGGCCCCTCGATGATCTGTTCTTAGAACGTTAATGTTTATAAAATACTGTATCTACTCTAATATTCCCGCTTCTCTTTCACTCCCGCCTCTCTAGTAATCCCGTCTTTATTTCATAGATTGAAAGAATAATCCCGCCTCCCCACTAATCCCGCACACGAGATTGCTGTATAAATTATTTTTAAATTAATTTATTCACTGGCATAGAAGTTTAAATCTTTGTTTCGAATGTCCAATGTTGCGTTTCAAATGCCGTGTACCGACTTGAAATGAAAACTTAGTATCATGTTGTCAGGCATGATCACAGTTACTAAAACTGACACTCTTGACGTAATGCTTTGGTTTGCTATTTTGTTCAAAAATTTGTCGTTTGAACTTTTTCAAAACTGCATGCTTTTTACTCTTATATGCCACAGTTATTTTTAAGAGGCATTTTATTGAAACGGTATCCTCAAACTAGACTTCAAGGCATTGAAAAATAATCCTGCCTCTCCAATATACCCGGCTCTCTAATAATCCCAAACATTTTTCTTAGGTTGAAACGTTAATCCCGCAGCGGGAATATTAGAGAAAATACGGTATATAAATGATATAAATGAAGGGACTTTGATTGGCTTTTCAAAGTAGTTGATCTGTTACAACTGCTGGATAAAATTCGAGGGCTTCTATATTACCATCACATACAATAAGACTATAGCCCACAGTAACAATAAAAGCTCCGCATCTGCTGGTTAAGCGACAAAGGCAAGAACATAAAACCAAAACGCGCAAAAATAACAAAGAGAATAAACTGCAGCAGCGAATGGAAAAATTACCTATGCCTTTTCAAATCATTGCTTCCATATCTGTCTCTGTCCCTCTCCCTGTCTCTTTCTCTGTCTCTATCTCTGTCTCTTTCTCTGTCTCTATCTCTGTCTCTTTCTCTTCGCTTAGGAGACCTTGAGCGATGTCGTCTAGGAGACCGCGATCTGCTTCGCTTTTTTTCTACGTGTAAAAGAATAAATAATTGCACTATAGACGAAGGCTAACTGATAGGATAATGATCTTTGACGGTTATATTAATATTTATATAAATATTTAGCTATATAAATATTCAGCCATATAATTTGACAGTTATATAAATATACAGCCATATAAACTGAATGGATACCTTAGAATATCTTTTAACCCATTAGTACCTACTCAGCGAAACTGGGTGTCTTTCAAGTAACTTAAAATGACATCACACTGATAACCTACTGGCCTCATAGAGTATAACGGATTCGTAACATACTAGTAAGCTTGCCCAGTGGTACGAGTTTCTAAAAACTTTCCCTAAACACAACAAAGACACGATTGAACTATTGTATATATTATTGCTTTTGTCATTTCTGGTATTAAATGGGATTTACTTCCGATGGATTTTCAGTATGTTATAGAATGCTAAATATGCTTCCACTATCTCATAATTCATGGTGCATTGCAATCATCAACTTTTTGTAACCAAATACATAATAAACCAATATCACATACAACTAGTATCTGTATGTCTGTCTTTATGTCTGTCTTTATGTCTGTCTGTATGTCTGTCTGTATGTCTGTCTGTATGTCTGTCTGTATGTCTGTCTGTATGTCTGTCTGTATGTCTGTCTGTATGTCTGTCTGTATGTCTGTCTGTATGTCTGTATGTCTGTATGTCTGTATGTCTGTCTGTCTGTCTGTCTGTCTGTCTGTCTGTCTGTCTGTTTTCCTCTTTCACTCCTTGTGGGGCTTGGGCTGAACCTAAGGTCAGTAATAACCTGCAAAATGTTCAGAAGAACTAATTCATTCAGAGGTAATTCAGTCATCTGTATTCATTCCACTCTACTACCCCATTAGTTACCTGGTAGAACTGCTGCTTGGAGCTGCTAAACCTGATATTCACTGAAGGAAGGCCTGATTAGACAGTTTGTCACAGGCAATCAATATCTGCCCAATTCTGAATCTCTGTGAAAGGAACTGCTAATAGCTTAAGGGCAGTGTCTCTTTGTGCCTTGCTCTTTGCTAATGATGGTGTCACTTTTACATGATACTGTCTTTTACATCTCATAAAATGGTCTGGTTTGTTCTCTACTATCCTGTACTGACTCTCTCAAGTCTTCATCAGAGAGGGAAATTATTGCAAAATTCATAATCTGATGGGGGCTAAAAACAGCTCTGACAAGTAATTTTGTGTGAGAAGCAAATGATTATAAATCTACAATCAATGATTAGTGACTAGCAAAATATTATAGCATTTAGCCTCTTTTTAAATAATGTTTTCATGATAGTGTATATTCATGCCTGACACACTAGTCTACCTATGCAGATGACTCTGAAAATAATATGGATAATGATATGGATAATAATATGGATACCCATATAATCTTCAGAGTCATCTACATGGGCAGACTAGTGCAACAAAGCATCAATGTGCACTACAATGAAAAAAGTATTCAAAAAGAGGCTAAATGCTATGACTTAAAATATTTTGCATCAAGATCATATGAGAAACTTTAATCAGCTATAATAGGAGAGAGAAGTGCCCATTCATCTCTAACTTCAACCCGGCCTTGGTAAAAAGACAAAATATAGTAAATCATGCAATAGTTTCATAACATTCCTCCTATCAGTTGTTGGGTACCAATGAATGATGCAGACTGCAAGAAAACATCTAGCAGTTGATTTTCATAATTTTTGTACAAACTCATTGGGAATATTTGTCTATATATCAAGAATTCCATTAATTAGGTGTACTATAGTTTTGAAGAATTGCATTTTACAGTTGTTGTCATGTCAGATTCAGTCCTTTCAACAGTTTCAATCCTTTATGCAGGGTGAGACCTTGTTCCTATTCTATTAGAATGTAAAATTAGAATCTTGTTTTTACTCTATTTGAACTGTCCATCTGAAATACACATCACATACTTCATCACATTTGAGGCCAGAAGAGGATATTCAAATAAATGCTGAAAATTTAAAACCCTGGTTCAGACAACAATAATGGCAACAATCCTTCCCACCATTGCCCACCACACAGGATCCATTTAGCAGAAAAAATGCTAGGATCCCCTTAGCCTTTACTTTCTTACTGAAAAAACCAATATAAACATGTGCCTATGGTTAAGAGAGGGTGTTTCAAGAAAAAAATTCAACCATGCCATAAGGTTGGAGCTTTGATTGAAAAAAGATCTAACCAACAATTCAATATGATCTAAACTTCATCAATTCAATCAAGAGGATCAGAAGTGGATGTAATTTATCTGGAATTTACAATGGTATTTGACTCTTTGCCCCACCGAAGGTTGCTAACAAAATTACAGGCACATGGGACGAAGGGAGCACTCATAAGATGGCTAGAAAGCTTTCTGACAGGAAGACAGCAAAGAGTAGCACTTAATGGGAACCTATCCAGCTGGGCTTCTGTAAACAGTAGAGTTCCTCCATGAAAGTGTATTATGTCCTCTCTCATTTATTTTTTCTGTCATTGATCAGCCAGAAGTAGTTCACAGTGCATTGACAATGTTTGCAAAGGACACCAAAGTCTACCATCAAGTTGACAGTAAAGAGAACAAAGAGAAATTATAAACTGATCTGAAGAAAAAAGGATTGGCAGATACCTGGGAATTGTGACTCAATGTAGCCAAGTGTAAAGTTATGCATCTGAGAAGGGCAGGAACAACCAACGAAATGACTATGTAATGGAAGCTAATGATTCACAAGTGACATTGACAGTTACTGAGAGTGAGAAAGACTTAGGAGTAAAAGTTGAAAGAAACCTCCAGTTTAGCAATTATACTGAGATTGCCTCAAATAAAGCAAACCTGCTACGTGGAATGATAAGACATTCTTTTAGCTATATGGATGCAGATATGGTGAGACCACATCCAGAGTATGGGAATACAGTATGGTCACCTTGGTATGCCAAGGACATGCAGTTAGAAGAGAATGTCTAAGGAAAGCTAGCAAGTTAATTTAAGGCCTAAGAGATCTAGGTTATGAAGAATGCTTGAGACATCTGAAGTTACCTGGTCTTTGTACAGAAGGTTGTAAGGTGACTTCATCCAAGTCTAATAATATACAGACAATCATTATAACACAAAAACCCTGATTCTCATTGGTGAAAGAAGTAGAACATGTGGCCAAACATAAAAAATTATTAATGAGCACTGCAACACAGATGTAAGGAAGAAGCATTTCTTGAGCTTGAGGATTAACAGTCTATGAAATATGTTACCAAGTACCCATGCTGATACAGAAATATCAAATTCATTCAACAACCATTTAGACACTCTCTTTGGAGACAAGAAATACTCCTTTTCTAAAGAAGACATTCTTTCAATAGTTTAAACTAAAACAACACTCATTTGGTGACTTTGCCTGGAATGGGCTGTTCTATGGCTGTTCATTTGTGCACTTTTGTCTATTTAAAATTTTGTCTATTTAACTTAGTAAGGCAATTTCTACAAGCATAAATCAATGAACTCAAATCAGTGAAATGGTCCATCAAGGTAAAATCATTCCAAAGATCTGTGACAGGCTTTCAGCCTTTAGCATAACTACAAGTACTTTTTGTCAACAAGTCATTTCAATGATATAATCTTAACATCTACAAATACAAATATCATGACAAAGTAATTTGTTCATGAGTACATTTCATCTATTATAATACTATATCAAACCTCACTATTACAACTAACAATAATTTTTTTTAAACTTCATCTCATATTATATTTAAGTCTACAAATACAAATCTCACTAACAGGTAACTTGTATCTGGCTGGCTTATAATACTACACCACTAGGTAATAGAAGAAAAAAAAAAGAATGAAAGAAGCACACTTTATGTAGTATAGTAAAGAAGCTGTTACAGTAATAATTTCATATTCAATAAACTGTGAGAAGATCAGGGTTGCACCAGGATTTGTTTCTCATACAAAGATATCATATATTGTGTGGATGAAATAGTAGATAGCTAGGAAATAATGAAATGGAGATGATGATTATCGAAACCTAATTCAGTGCTCATTTTGAGAAAGGAATCTGATGATTGACGAAATATACCAAGGGAGCTAATGGACAAGTCAACAAATTCTATTGTATGATTGTCATTGCTGAGATCTGTTTAGAGGGAGTGATATTTGAGTTCTTTTCAATGAGTATTGTTTTGTTCAACAAGTATAGATTCTGGCTATATATTCCGGTTCACCTTTCGGTCGTTATCCGACGTTTCATACTCTGACGAGTGTCGGACGAAGACGACATAAAAGCTTTTAGTATGCTAAAAGAATGTTTCCGCTTTTTCGTGTTATAGTGAAGTATAGATTTGTCTCAAAGCCCATGGTTAATTTGACGATACACAAGCAGTTGTCAGTAGTGGAGGGAAGCATATCAGGCCAAAGACTGTCTCCTGTAATAATGCAAGGAGGCATAATCTTAAAATTTTCAAATACAAGTCTCACAACATAAATAGGGGGTCTGTTCGATATACCGACAGTTCGATGTTCCGACAATTCGATATTCCGACAGTTCGATATTCCGATAGTTGATTTTAGTACGTTATAGTACATTCCTTAGGTAAGTACATTAACAAGACCAGGGACGCCTGCACATGAAAAGGGCAAGGGGGTAAAATTTGTTCCCAGGGCACCAGACATGATGAAATATTTTTATAAGAAACCCATTTTTATTAGAAACCCATTTTTATTAGAAACCCATTTACCAGAGTGGAAAGTTTGCTTAATACGCAGACAATTTAAATAAGAGTTTATGCTGCGCGTTAGTTATGTAAATTATGGAATATTCTTGCATGGATTTAATATCAAAAATTCTGTGAATAGTGTTGCGAATGTTGTCTCAAAACAGAAAAGAGAAAAGAATCAACAACTAGTTAGCTCGGTTAACTAAGAAAGGAAAAAAAACGAAGAAGCTTGAGGCAAAAACATTATTTCAAATTAATAGACAGCAGCAGAAAAGTATTTTCTAATCCTACTGTAAGAAATTGTCCTTGATTTTTGGTATTTTTAGGTAAATTAACGTTTTTCGTCAAACTTTCGGAATATCGAACTGTCGGAATATCGAACTGTCGGAATATCGAACTGTCGGAACATCGAACTGTCGGAAAAGCAACCTGACCCCCATAAATAGTAATGACAAAAATGAACATGATGTGAAAAAGACAAGGATTTTTATAGGCTAGGTGCTCTGGATTACACCATGGTTTGTTCCTCATAAACAATATGTAATAAGTGGTACTCATGACTATAACAGACAACTTTGAAATAATAAATATGAGGTGATGAGTGCTGATGCCATTGTAATTACACATTTTCAGAAATGAACTTGATGAAGTATCAAATATCCCAAGGCAGCTAATGCAGAGATTTATTAATTTTATTTCCTTATAATCAGTGGCACGATCAGTTAGAAGGGGACAATATCTGAGTTCTTTTTGACAAGCATTATTGTCTACATTAGTTTTGAAGCTTACAGTTAAATTGCTATGATGTATAGGATATGTCAGCTATAGACAGAAGGATATCAGGGCAAAGACTATTGCTAGTAATGATACAGGGAGAAAGGTAGCCAGGGAGATCAGCATATAGTTTTGCATATTGTATGGTCTGCAGTGTTCAATAAAAAACATGTCTCTATGTGAAACACCCTTCATTTAGATCCATTTTACAACCAACAACAATATGAAAGATTGAAAGGAACAATCAGTAAAGGCTGAAAGGTTCCATAGAGAGAGGTTCTATTTAGTAGCAAGCATGCCAGTTAGGTACTTGATAGTAAAGTTGAAGATATTTGCAGGTAGTTTGCTTTTGCCTTAGATCACAGCAAAGTAAGTTTTTGTAAGGAGTGCTCAAGTAGGAAAGATACAATGAGACTTTGTGGCTTTAACTGAATCTGAAGTCTACTAATGTGTTCAGTATGAATGGGTTTCAAAACCTCTTATGTGTTTAAGTACATATTGTATTGAACATATGTCCCTGAGTTGGTATTTCTCCATAATTTGGTTACTGTTTCATCACATGATGACTTCAAAGAAGACCACAGTGTTGCCTGACATTGTAGAATTTTATAGAGGGTAACTGAAAAGTTTGTCCAAAATATTGCATGAAGGAACAATAGAACTTAATGTTACAGAAATTGGAAGATCAAGCTATTGGCTAACATACTTTGTGACAATGTTGTCCAGGTTTTCACAAATCAATGTTTTACTAAATCTACTACCTTCAAATGCCAAGAAATTTTTAAAAGAACATATCAATCATATAAGAACAACCTGTTTCTGGGATGGATGTTCAATGAGTCAATTGTTTTAAGTATGGTTTGAAGACTTGATTTAAGGTCCTTATGCTCCTTGTTGTCCATATCAAAGTTGAAGTATCTTACAAGGCATTTGAATAATTTGTCTTATTTTACAGGAGGAATGAGTTCAGAATTGATCGAGAGTTTAGGTTGAAGCTAAAGTGAGCTGGTAGAAAACTTCTTAATCCCAAAAGGTAGCACATTTGTCCACACAAATTATCATACTGGCCCACTGACACCATTTCAAGGAACACTTTAGTAATAATTGATTTTCTCTTTCATTTGTAGTCATAACAGCAGCATCATCAATAAATTGAAACCAGCAAACAAGGAAGGAATAAGTTGTTGTTTTCACAATGAGAAGAGGAACTAAACTGGTTATACTTTTTCTGTCTAATGAATTAGATGAATGTATTAAAGAACAGATTGAATATAAGAGGACTAAGAAAATCACCTTAAAGTACACCACATTTAAAGGGAATAGCAGGAGTGGGAAAATTGTCTGATAAAATATATGAAAGGAAGCCAGTGCAAATATTGGCAATAAGAAGTTGGAGCAATTCAGGGATGTGATGATGCTCCAGGACACTCTTAATAAGGTTGTGATGGACCTCTCCAAAAGCATTTTCGAGATCAAGCAAAATTAATATTACTGAGCGCAGCTTTAGCCATGCTTCATCGATTACAACTTAGGCCTGCTCTCACGCCAGAGACCCCACCACAAGCTCTGTTAGACCGTTTTAAGCGAGGAAAGAGTAAATGGTGTCATGCAAGCAAAAAGTATATATGTCAGAGGGAACGTTTCTAAAGATGGGTCTACAATGTTCAGGATCATTACTGCTGCCTTTCTTGTGGACTAAAATTATACTTGGCCTGTGTCCATTCGTATGGAATAGTTCCTGATTTTCAAATGATGCTAAAGGTTCTAGTGATCACAGTGTGGAGAAAATAGTACAATTATTCTTTAACTCTACGCAACGTTGTATAAAGATTTATCTTACCACGTCTTACTGGTGATCTGCTTCTGCTCCTGGCATACATCGTCTCTTACTTTTATTACTTTAATTTAAAGTTAAAAGCATATTACTAACTGGCCTCGTACTGAAGCCTACTATGGGTGGGTCTCAGAACAGGATGGAAAAATGTTTAAGTTCAAAATGGCGGTAGTAACTGTGAAGGCGCTCTGTAAATTGACGACGAAAACGCGGGATGTAAGCTCACGATAGTACGGCTAGAAGGTTATGTTTAGATGGTCGTATATCGACCGTTAGCACAAAAAATGCGATCAATGTTGTGCGCATATTCATACAGGAGTTAATTAACCCCTGATCTCGATGATAGGTAACAGTACAACCTTGTTTCATCATGTTACGCTACTTAGTACGACTCCACAGAACCTTAATTCCATTTCCACTTCGGGTCACTGGCTGACAACATCTCTGTTTCCAACAAACATAGGATCAGTGCAAACCCGTACCATGCAGGCAACTATATACACATAGATGTAGATGATCTCGCTTGATCACCTTAGTGATTCTTACCACTCCAATCACCATCACATCTCACAGTTTATACCATATTAAGCCCTATTCGATACGTGTGAGGTGACTTCATAAAACATAATTTTACTCAAAATTTTGACATTGGCTACACTTAGGGAGTATCATAGCTAACTTTATCAAGCATTGTACTTTACTGCATGTATAGTGGCAAGTGTGGGAAAAATTGCAAAACTTTACAATTTGTATCTAAAGTTAGGTCAAATTTGCAATACTTTCAATATGTAATATAATGGAATGGAGGTTGTATAGTGGCAACAGAAAATTAAATTTTACTCAAAATTTTGACATTGGCTACACTAAGGGAGTATTATAGCTAACTTTATCAAGCATTGTACTTTACTGCATGTATAGTGGTAAGTGTGGGAAAAATTGCAAAACTTTACAATTTGTATCTAAAGCCAGGTGAAAGTTGCATAGATGTAGTATTGTGCTGACAGAAGGTGATTTGAATAGAGGTGTGATTTGATTGATATTGACAGCATTTTCAAGTTGCAACACTTATACAAGGTGGTATTGGACATAACTTTTTGTGACATTTGTTAAATGTTTTGAGTACTCTCTGTTCCTTAATAGCAGAGGGGTTTTGTTAAAAAGGGGATTGGCAATTTTCCCAGAAGAAATAAATGCAGAGGATGTGAATAAATAGAAATGGATGGATTTTGTCATGCAGTGCTTAAATAGTGGGTTGTCAATAGGTGGGGGGGGGGTAAGATTAATTTTTGATAATTATTATTTTGTTCTATTTCTGAGAAAAACTTCTTGTGTTACTGAAAAATATACAATACTTCTAGTTTCATTTTATTTATTTTTTGAGGGGTGTCTAATAAATGGGAGTGGATGGAAAGCTTTTCTATTACTACTACTAAAATAAAATACTACGAGAGGTTGCATGCCGCTTTGTCTTTCGAACCTGAACACTGTTATACTCCCCACTGTAGGAAAGAACCCAAATTTCTAAATGTATCGTCGAATGTGAACCTGCTACGGAATCTTCTTTAAACTGTCCTGCGTTCAATTTATAAAATGATAAGCAGGTAATACTAAAGCAACAATGCTAACAGCAGTAATATGCTCTAACAATCCACTTTCAAGCAACGGAATAGAGCAACTGGCCATGCTGCCTTGTAAAATGTTGTCTATTTCAATATGGTGCCTGTTGTCAAGTGAAGTTGATTGTCGTATCCATGAAGGGCGCTGCGCATTTTTCGCGCATGTCAAATACATTTTTCCATCCTGTTGGGTCTCAGGCGCGGAACCAGAGTGTAGCGAACGCAGCTCTAGCATTAGACAGATTTTAGAGGAAAGTGTACACAACTTTCGAAAAGTAATCCTTCATCCAATTGCTACATCGAACCGATTGTTAACATCCGCCCACTTTTTCTTCAATAGATTTAGACGGAATAGGCGCTAGTCATGGCGCTGGTGCAGAATCGTACCTCTCCTGGAAATAGAGGATAACCACTGTTTTCTATCATTCCCCTGTCATCATAAGGAATCGCCTCAAATGCATGAAAAATATGCTCAAATCGCCTCAAATACGCCCTCATTACTCAAGCTCATCAAATCAAATGAAACAAGCATGATTCTAAAACAATGGAAAAAGCAAAAGAGACAGTTTCTCGCAACTTGTGTGACAGCACAAAACCACTGTACTCAAGGGTGTCGCTGGGCTGCAAGTTCTTTAAAATTCTCCCACTTGGACATGAGACACCACTCCCATAGCTTCTTATGACAAATATTGAACAGAGTCCCTTGGCAATGGCTATGTTAATATGTCTGCTATCATTAACTCTGATCCACAGTACTTCACCTCAATATTTTTCTTCACTACTTTCCTTACAAAGTGGTACCTAATATCAATATGCTTCGACTTCTTATGATGTACTGGGTTTTTTCTCATTGCAATAGCAACTAGATTGTCCAGCACTATTAGCACAGTGCCTCTCTCTCTCCACAAATGTCAGTTAACATTTAGTTCAGAGATAAACTCTGCCTGGCAGCTTCACCTAATACAATATACTCTGCATTTGCAGTTGATAGACAGACTGTCTTTTGTTTGCCACTTAACCAACTGATTGCAGTGCCACTTAGCAAAAATACATATCCTGATGTTGAGACTCTATCATCAATATCTCTAGCAAAATCTACATCTGCACATCCTATAAGTGCATTTGATCCACCGTTGTAAAACAAACCTTTTGTCTTTGTACCTTTGAGATAATGAATATCCTTCTAACGGGGCCAGGTCGCTTTTCCGACAGTTCGATGTTCCGACAGTTCGATATTCCGACAGTTCGATATTCCGACAGTTCGATATTCCGAAAGTTTGACGAAAAACGTTAATTTACCTAAAAATACCAAAAATCAAGGACAATTTCTTACAGTAGGATTAGAAAATACTTTTCTGCTGCTGTCTATTAATTTGAAACAATGTTTTTGCCTCAAGCTTCTTCGTTTTTTTTCCTTTCTTAGTTAACCGAGCTAACTAGTTGTTGATTCTTTTCTCTTTTCTGTTTTGAGACAACATTCGCAACACTATTCACAGAATTTTTGATATTAAATCCATGCAAGAATATTCCATAATTTACATAACTAACGCGCAGCATAAACTCTTATTTAAATTGTCTGCGTATTAAGCAAACTTTCCACTCTGGTAAATGGGTTTCTAATAAAAATGGGTTTCTAATAAAAATGGGTTTCTTATAAAAATATTTCATCATGTCTGGTGCCCTGGGAACAAATTTTACCCCCTTGCCCTTTTCATGTGCAGGCGTCCCTGGTCTTGTTAATGTACTTACCTAAGGAATGTACTATAACGTACTAAAATCAACTATCGGAATATCGAACTGTCGGAATATCGAATTGTCGGAACATCGAACTGTCGGTATATCGAACAGACCCCCTTCTAACAGGTGTAAGGTGTGTTGGAGTAGGACACAAATTGTATCAAGAGAAAGCTCCCACTGAGAATTTAATATCTGATCTGGTTGCTAGTGCTGTATAAAGTAGACATTTGATTAGTGATTGATAGTTCTTTTGATCAACACTTTCAGACCCATCATTCTTACATAAAACAACATTTGGATCTGCAGGTATAGCAACTGTGTTTGCATCTTCCATTTTGAACGTCTGCAATAAATTTTTGATGTATGCTTCTTGATTAAGATAAATTCCATCTCTAGTTTGAGGGACTACAACACCAAAAATGTAATGTAATGGTGCCACATCAATCATCTTAAATCCTTTAATTCTGTTGCATCTGCAGTGAAGACTCTGTTGTTAATACCTCATCATCAACATGGACTCTGATTAACATCAGAGGGTTCTCTTTCAAAAAAACACAATAATCACTTTCACATCTGGCAAGGCCAAGGTCTTGTGGGCAAAGTATCAAATTTTACTACTGGAGAAAAAATATCTTGGTAATCAACACCATATCTCTGAACACAGCCATTTGTGACAAGTCTGCCTTTATATCTTTCAATTGATTTATCTTCTGTGTATTTGTGTTTAAATACCCATTGAAAGCCTATTGGTTTGCAATCTTTTCGTAATTCAGCAAGATCCCAAGTTTTCATGTTAATCAGTGAATCATAATCTTTGTCTGTAGCTTCTTGCCATTTCTCAGATTCCTTGCTTGCAGAAGCTTCATCTATTGTCTTAGGGTCACCTTGGCTCACATGATAAAGACAATAACATCATTTTAGCTAAACAACATCTAGATCAATCTCAGCAAGGTCTATGGAATCTAAGTCATCACCCTGAATTCAATCACCCAGACAGTTAGGTTCTCTGAGCGTTGAACAAAGGGGGGTGTTACTGGATTAACAATTTGCATTTGGTTGTCACCTTGATTCGTCCTTTCCCCGTGTTCTTGGATTCATAGCATACTTTGTTATAATAATGGAGACTTTCATTTTATATTCCGCTACATACAATGGTAACCTCACTTAAAAAGGTAGTTACAATTGGCTAGCCTGATAACAATAAAACAAATAACTAACGATAACAAAAGTTAAAACACGGATAATAAAAAAAAAAAAGCTACAATGGATTGCATCTTAGATGGAAAGAAGTTCTGGACTATAATAATAATAATAATGATAATAATGCAATTTATTTACAGTTGGCTGAAGAAATAGCTAAAGCTAATAAAGGCCAACTCTACACTACTTTTACAATATTTTCTAAAAATAACTAAAATGAACAGTCTTAAAAGATAACTATATAATTATATACAGATGCGGCAACTGCATTTAAATCCCTTCCAACTTTTGATTTTCATTTTGAATTCATTGTCAGTTTTTGCAGCTTTATATTGATCTGGAAGTTGATTCCAAAGAATGCTTCCCCTAAATGTAAGAGACTCATTCCCATACTTTTTGGTCCTCGTGTTTGGAAGTTGGAGGAGATTTTTTATTCTTAATGTATATGGAAGAATTTTCCTATTGAATAACTCCCACAGAAAGGAAGGGTTCCCAGAGGTCACACATCTGTATACCTCGAGCATAAGTTTTTGCAAGTTTTTTTCATGGATTGTCACTTCCTCATTCTTGTGTATGAGCTCTTCAAAACTTGGTTACCACCTTTCTTATTTTGACAATAAATGCAGACACTTTGGTTCATAAGATACCACTGATTCACTAAGTATCAATCAAGACCAGGCATTGGATGGCTTTATAGATACAAATGTTTTGATGCTTGGTTTGAGTAGAATATTATATGGAAAAAACAAACCAAACTACTTTCACAAAAATGTTGAGTCCAAATTTTCATACATGCAATTTTACATAATACATTCATTCTCTGATAGAGCAAGACAATGAAGTGTAGGTACGAGACCAACATGACACTGCTATACCAAAGGCATCAATTTAAGTTTCTAACCACCTTGACAATTAACTACACATTGCACAAAAATGATATGTCATGTAAGTAAATTCTACCAACTATTGCTCTCCAGTTAAAATCTTAAGCAAAATACCATGTTTAAGTTCCTAGTCTGAGAAGAGTAGTAAACTCATGGTAAGACCATGCCTTAACTTTTCATATGCCATGTACTATTTATAAGTAATAGAATATCAAAAGTACTTATTTGACAACAACGTCTCATAACCTCATGTGCATTTGTTATAGAGCAACTTATTCTGCACATACAAGATAAGAATGAGAACTGAAAAACTAAAGAAACTAGAAGTCTACAAAATGGCACTTGTGCAAAAGTGTACTTTGCTATCAAATATAATGCCTACAACCCATAACCTACATATTACTAGACAGCTCTTGCTGTTAAAAAACCCTTGCTACCCCATATCTCCAAATGTCGAAGAGTTACCCCAAACAATGTATAACCCATTCCATCAATGACTGCCACCATTGGCCACTTTCCAACTTCTAGAACCTTTATAATTTACTTCCTCTAGGGACAAAAGCCATACATAATCATCTATACACAAACTGTTTCAATTTGGAAAAGGGTTGCAAGGCAATAGGATAGAGTCAGTCCTAATATAAAAAATTACATAGTACCAGAAATCCTCCAATTAACCCACTGGGAGCTTATTTACTTTTGATACTCTTTGGGTGGAGGCCTATTTGAGGGGAGGGTCTACTCAAGAGGGGAGGACTTACAAAATTAATTGACACATCCTTTATAAAAAGCTCATTGTCAAGGCTCCTGTTCTCCAACATACTAAAAGAAGTGCAAATTTAAGCTTTAGTCTTTAAAAAAGTCTTTATTATCATCAGGAATGGGGGCTTGAGGGGGGCTTATTAATAATTGACATTCTAACATGGAGGCTTAGTTGGGGGGGGGGGCTTTTTTGAGGTTAGCCAATTTGAGGATCTACAATAATAGTAGGTGCTATTGCAGATATGTACGTCTTGGAAAAAGAAGCCCCTCCCCCATTGAACTAAGTCAATCATTTGCTCTGAATCAGTAGATTACAGTGGAGCCTCAGATGCCCAACAGTTGGAGCTATGAGGCAATAGGGGGTGTCATTTAAATGTACATATCTATGGCACAGAGGCACTGCATTAGCCCTGCCACAAATGGCAGATATGAACAATCTGTTGCACATAATCTGCACATAATATATATATACCAAATGGAAATAATCATCATGCCTGCTAAGATTATGCAATAACCCTTCTAGCCCTCCAAATGGAAGCAAAGCTACAATAAAATTAAGGAGTGCCACTTTCAAGCTGAGTAGCAATACAACGGTCTAGCTGCTATTACTGTTGCATCTTTTAGCACTGACACTACTACCATGGGGAGATAGCAGATGGGCTAAATGTTGCCTTGTAATTTTGCATTGCCATTAAGAAGTGTTGGTGCCAAATGTACACATCAATAGGCATTCCAAGGTTATATGTCAGTGGAAAAGGGTGATATTCTGCTCTTCAGAAAAGCTCATTCTCACAGATGAATAAAGAATTGCTCGTTTGTACTAACGTTATTGCTAAAGATCTTTGTATTCAGTGGCTTGGGTCAGTGGTTGATTCCTTGTAGCTTGCCTCCCATTTGGAGAACTGCAGATTTTATTGTATATTCTTAATGTCCATGACGGATAGCCTAATACGGTAAACATATTATAGGTATATTATGTGCAAGGGTTTGCTTACATCCATTCATATAATGACATCCATTGAACAGGGTTCTTAGGGTGAAATATTATCATATCAATTCATAATCCAATTATCATAGTATCTAAAATGTACTGAGTTAGCTCAGATGAATGAACAACGCGAAATATCGGTGAGTCTTGGATTGTGCTTGCTTATCAGATCTGGAAATACGTAGTAATGTTGTAGCGTTCCACAAATAAAAATGCGTTTGAACCGGTATATACCAACCCATATGTGAACCAAGTTAACTAATCTTGAAGGAGGTCTGAAAACATTATTTTTCCTCTGTGGTTGAAACTATAAAATGATGGTCGATTTCCAAACGTTTCCCATGATTTATGAGCAAGCTCAGCGGCTGCATGAATATCTCTTAATTCCCCTGCAACCCTAACAATGCCGAAAACAGAGAGAGTTAAGCTTAACATCACTTGAATAATGACATCTGCCGGTAAAGTTACGAATTCCTCCTCAGTCAACTTCAGGTATGTTTTGTACTGAACTGCAGAGTAACCTGCATGTATCAAAGATACGATTCCAAATGTTACAAGAGCTCGTCCAAAAAAAGTCATGTTTCGCTGCTAACTTATCACGTATCACGAGAAGGCGAAAAAGTTTACAATATTCACAAACTAAATAGCAATGATTGCTAAATAGGCCAAAACATGGATAAGAGGCCAGTGTACGCACGCGTAGAATCATAGATAAGACCAGCGGAGGGGGGTGGGGGTGGAATAAATGGGAGGAGGCTGGAACTACACTCTTTTTTATAAGAATACTTAATTTTTAACTGAGTTTCAACATTCCCAATTTTTCTGAGCTTTAGACTATTCTTAAATTATTCTTATTTGAAAATCATAGGAATATATTCAAATCTATGTTGGTATCATACTTAATTAACAACCCAAACAGAACAATAACAATTTTTGAACAATAAGAAACCGAACAGAAAAATAAACATGCTTTAAAAATGTTGCAATGACTTCCTGAGCGTATAACTGGGTTCAAGACGGTATGAAGCTCACAATTGTTTTGTTACATGGAAATCCCAAACACACAAAATGTTTAGGTCTTGGCAAGCTTAGAGCCTCGCATTATTCTTAAATGCATCTTAAATTTTAGCGATTTTGAGCCTCAATATTCTGATAAACGTTTTTCTTATAATAAAAAAGTGTATCTCAAAATAATGTGTGATTAGTGGTAAAGTGAGGATGAAATAGAAATAGTATTAAGTGAATAAACAAAACAAGTTTTCCAAATGTTATAATTTCATGGTATGCAAAACAACCTTAGGTAGAAAAGGCTGTGCTGGTGGTTTATTGATAGATCTATCCAAAGCTTTCGAGTGCATCGACTACAATCTATTAACACCGAAAATGTACGCCTGTGGCTTTAGTAGAAACTCCCAACTAATGATTCATAGTTATTATATAGTTATTTATAGCTATTTGGCACAAAAGAAACAACGAATGAAAATTAATTACTCGTTCTGCTCATGGAAAGAAGTTCAATAAAGAGTCCATCAAGGGTCTGTATTAGGACCTCTGTCATTTAAGATATTTCTAAATGACTTACTTCTTCTGATGAATAGATCCAAAATTCGCAACTGCGCAGATGACAAAGCTATTTATGTATGCAACTCTAAAGTCGAAAATGTCATTAGACGTTTAGAGTAAGATGATACTCAGCTATCAACCTCGTACGGTATCCTGAAAATTACATGAAACTAAATGTGGATAGATGCCAACTCATGATATTTGCTGAAACAGACCCGATGGAATCGATTACTTGAGAAGCTGTAATAGAAAAGAGTGACGAGGAAATATTGCTAGGAATAACACTAGATAGAAAGTTGAGCTTCAAAACTCACATGCACTCGCTCTGCAAAACAAGCCAGGAACTGTACGTGCTATCCCGCATTTCGATTTTCATGTAACCAGAAAAGACAAAACTGATGATAAACACTCTGGTAGTGTCATAATTCAGTTATTGTCCACTGACTTGGGTGTTCCACGAGAGGAATATTGATAACAACATAAACAGTATAGAGGAAAGGGGCTATAAATTGCATACAAAGAAATCACTTTCAAATTTGAGAAGTTGGTAGAAAAGGATAATTTGGTATCTCTACATCAGAAGAGCCTACAGTTGCTTACTTGAAATTTACAAAACAAGAAATCAATTAAACACTCCTTTTATAATGGAAATTTTCAAAAAAGGCAAAACCATATCAATCAAGATGCGTGAACAATCTACATCTACCGAAAGTGAGAACCACATATAATGGAGCAAAAACAGTAAAGTACATGGGCCAAAAAATATGGGAAAAATTACCAACAGAAACAAAAAATTCTCGGCCTCTTTGAGAGTTTTCCAAGAACATCTGAAATCAATAAAATTTAAAAAACTCAAACTGTAGGCGTTGCAAAAGTCTTATTTATGGGTTAGTTTTTTACTCTTGTAATCATTATTAATTCTGCCTTTCTATATTGTACATATAATTTGTGAATGGATTGTTTAAGCTATCTAGTACTTTTAGCTACTGTATATAGCCAACTTTAAATCAAAGAATTAACAATAATGATAATGATAAAATTATGATTCACCTCTATCAAGGTACTTTCTATTTATGTCATTAAGATGGATTACAAGTGCTTGTGAAGAATGCAAGACCCTGATTTGATGAGATATAATTCTACCTACAGATTTCTTTCCCATATGTCCGATGATCTCACTACTAATCATATCTAGCATTTGCATTCACGGGAAAATGCGAGTATTTCAAGAGAATTTGCGTGTATAGCCTACTAATATATTACTGAGAACTGGTTCCATATTTGCTGGCTCCAATATTTGCTGGCTCAAACCTAGCCTCAATTCACAACTAACACATACCACCACAACCCTCTGTTGTCTATTCATTTGCTCCTAATCTAGTTGTACTATATTCCCAGGTATTTCATTTGCACGACGTACTATGCCTAATCTGTAATTGAAGGTGATTCCTAAACCAATTGCAACATGTCTGGCAAACTTACGTCCGTCGTCATTTTAGTGAAGTTTATACACTTGGTGAGCAAAAATATTGCACCTCCTAGTGATTTTCAAAATGGCGGACAGGGTACCATGTTCTGCTGTATGAAAACTGCCTACGGTTTCTCTGACCAGCCACTTGAGTTAAGCGTTAGAAATTAATATGTCATTAACTATGAATATTGCCAAAATAAACCAAGCTAGAATTCTGATTACAGTCCACAAGAATTTACAGTTATTTCAGTATTTCGTTGGGTAGCCACGCTTCTTTTTACAGCCAAAATTCTTCGTGAAAGAGACTCGTACAATTTGCCAATAAAATGCCGTGGAATTTGGTCCCATTCAGATATGACTCAGGTTTGAAGCTCATCTTTGGTTGTTGGAGGACCTATTGGGTCACAATTAAGCTTATTTTTAATAAACAACCATATATTTTCAATAATGTTCAAGTCAGGGCTTTGTGCTGGCCATGGCAAAACAGGAACGCCTCAAAGAGAAAGATATATCTTTGTGTATGCTGCTTGATGTGGGAGTGCATTATCCTGCTGAAATATGAAAGGCCTATCAGCAGTCCCAAACATCAATTCAACATTGGCAAAAAGGTTGTCATGTAATAAACAAACATATTTTTCTGCATTTACGGTTCTATCACTGACTACCAATTTACCAACGCCAGTAGGCCCAACACACCCCCAAAACATCAAAGAGGTGGCATTTTTGAACGTCTGCTGAAAAAGAGTAGGATCATTCGCCTCTTGTTTTGTACGCCAAACTCGTAGTGTTTTACAGTCATTTTTAAGTCCAAACCTGCACTCGTCGGAGAAAATCACATCTTTCCACTCGGCTACTTGCCAGTCCTGAACAGCACTGGCCCACCTTACCCTAGCTTTCCTATTTTGAGAGGAAACAAATGGTTTTCTTTTTCTGGCATAGTTTCTCATTCCATATTTCTTGAGAATACGTTTCACAGTCCACTTGGAAAGGTTTCCTTCAAGGTGGGTGGAAAATAGCTCGTTTCTGATAGTTTTCAAATTTGAAAACCTATGCTTCTTTGAAAGACGACAAACATACCTCTCTCCCCGAACATCAAATTTTTTTGGCTGTCCACGCCTTTCTAGCTTATCAGGATAGCCAGATTTTTCATAGCGCTTACAAATACGTATTACAGAAGAATGGTGACAACAAACAGCTGCTCCAATTTTTCTGAAGGATAGTCCATTTTTTCGCAAATTTACCACCGAAGCCCTCTCAAAATTTGCAAATTCCTTAGTTTTAGGCATGGCTTCGCATTTTTGCTTAATCTCTTTTGTTTACAATGTTTTTCTTTCGTTCAAAGTGCTAAAATGGCGTCAGCAAGTTTTTCGAATCTCTCGCCAAAACTGAAGCAAAACAAATATTGTTTAATGGAATAAAATTCACTCTGAATGGATGTGTTTGTGCTGATAGGCCTAAAGTGGCTGCCATTTTCAGACAGGAGGTGCAATATGTCTGCTCGCCTAGTGTATGTAATGTATTATGGTCAAAAAACGTCGGTATTAAAGAGAATGCTTTTGAAGACGAGAGTTTTCATAGGCTAAAATGATCCTGCTCAAAATTGAACAGTTGAAATGAAGAAGTTATAATAAAACAGCCATATCATGTGCAAGTGCTTCGTAATTTGGCCTAACTCTGCTTTGGACAGGCCAGTTCCTTGACACATGTAAAGGCAAAATGCAGCCATAAAACAAAACATTACCAATTTTCAAAATGATATGAAGCTATAAAGTAGTATCAAAATGAAACAAAAAGCAAGGTTACATGACAAATTGGTCATAACTCTTCGACATAGTTCGCAGGAAAGAGGCCAAAAGAACCGTCAGGGCCTGTTCCACGCCACCATCCTTCGTCAATCTTCTCAATATTTGTGATCATATCACCGGGGTCAAATGTTATCTCCGTTGCATCGCCTAATAGAGTAAAAATTACTTTAATGCAACAATCATGATTACCAATTTGATGCTAGAAAACAATAGCTAATGCAAATTTTACTTTAATTGTACCAATCAAATGGACTAACACCCCAAAAGCTTTATTGTACTCATAGTTCCTATCATATCTCAAAAGGATATGGAGACAACCAGGCAAAAATTTTAATAATAAGATTATACCTGGTACAAAAACAACATACAGGCGGCTAAATGGTATGGAGAATCACTTACTATTTGTCACGTTAGCAACATAAACTTTTAACCAATTAACCAAGCAATAATTTTTGTAACCAATTAACGCAACAATTAAAAGCACAAACATACTTGCTTGATAGTCATACAGTGCTTTTGCACAAATCTGGATTGCTTCTGCTTGCGACTGCATACCCTCCACCTAAAAATTAATCTTGCAATCTGAAGATCAGAATTGAATGAGCGAAACTGACTTTACTAACATAGATAGTTCAACACCTAGTATTATATATTGAGTGGGTGACTAGTTTGTTGGCACTGCAGAGGTTTCACTACAAAATTTTACCTAAACAAAAATCAAAGACCTTCGAAATTTACTTGCTAATGTAGACGGCAACGGGCAAAAACGCGATAAATTGTACGTTTTTGTTTTGATGACATTTAGTAGTCCTCTAGCTCTGAGCATACAATCGATACTCGATGATTCGACTGTCCGTGACATTCAATGACTCAACTGTCCGATAAATCGAACACTCGTTAGCGAACGAATTTTCAATTCCATTCGCGTATGAACTCGATGCAGTCGAGCACGATGCAACAAGTTGCAAAAGTTGGCGGTGGCTTATTGCCTAGTTCACATACTTCGAACACATTAAGCGAAAAACATACAATAGATGGGTATATTGAATAGGATACCTCAACGCATTACTCTGTGTCGCAAATTGTATTTAGATCCCTGGCATTGAAATGCATCTCACTTTTGCAATTTTTTACCATGTTATTAAATTATGTAACTTACGTAGATTATGATACATAATTTACTCTGCAAAATATTTAAGTATGTAGATTATAATCTACGTAGTTACGTACATTATGCAAATTATGTAAAATATGCCAAATATGTAAATTATGATTACTACGTTTGTCTACATCACTAATTACAATTGGAAAACTAATATCTACTTGAAAATTTAACACCAGTCAAAGACAGCCGTCCATAGACCAAACAAACGTCGTTCATACGGAAGTGAATAAAAGGATCTTATGAACTAAACTATGACCTAACCAAAAACGTACCAAACTAATACCGAACCCAAATATCATCGATTTTGACCATTATTTTCATCTCGGTATTGAATGCAATTTGAACTAAAATCATGCGTCTCTAAAACAACTTGTTAAGGTAACACCTCTTCTAAATGGAACCAAATGAATATTTGAAAGGACATAAACTTTCCTTATATAGCCTACTCCTTCAAACGAATCTGTTGAAATTTGTTCAAGCAACAAAGATCCTTAAAGCCATATATATTCTGGAATTGATGAATAACAGTTCACTAACTGATACAAGTTTGGGGTTCTTGTGTGGAGACACATGCTAACATAGTACAACACAAAACATCAATAACTGCAATAAATGGTTCATAATAAATCAGCTTCCCCAAAGAAGCATTGATAGAGAAAGCCCGCTACAGAACATTTAATAAATACAAGTACTCTATTAAATGTACACCTATTTTGGTAGATAGCTATTTCATTAAATAGTCTCCTACCAACTAGCCTCATCCAGGCTTTCATATGATTATCGGATGCTCATAGCGGGGAGCAACGTGTAATATAGCTAATCCCAACATGAAAACTGCACGTCAGCAGATGTTTTTCATCTATAATGGAACCGACACACAGAATAAATTAGATCAATTTCACGTAGACCTCATCAACACAATCATTCAAAACCAAATAACCGGTGAAAACATTTGAGAAAGCTCAAAAATTTGCTTTGCAAACTCTGCTATTTCAGATCTATAACTGTAAATTTGATAGATTAGTATCATTTTAGCACTTTTTATTTCTCAAAAACTCACAAGTACTTCCTTGCCTCAGAATAAATTACAAAACAGCTGTTATTCCTGCACAATTTTACCTAAACAAACATCAAATACCTTCGAAATTTACTTCCTAATGTAGACGGCAACGGGCAAAAAGCGATTTCATTCAATCTATTTTTATTTCACCTGTTGTAAAGATAAGCAAGAACCAAAGATAAGATTCTTCCAATTTAAGGTCAACAACGACGACCAAAATGGTTTTAAACTACGCTATAATAGCCAAAGGGCTCCGACCTGCTGCAAACCAAAGATGTTCAAGGCAATACAAGCCTGAGGTTTCTCGATATTAAAAATTCATTCTAGCTTTTCACGTTTGTCGCTTTAATATTTTCTTAGCCAGAGACATGGCAATCGAAGGTCAAGGGATCATTCCATGTCAAATCATCCAGACCATGACACCCTTACCTCTCAGATATTTTCGAAATTTTTACCATTTGTAGGTATGGTCGAGATATGATAACTATGAGAATCTAAAGGTCTCATTCATTGCTGTTCTTAAGTTATGGTAGTTTCATGTTTTTACCAAAATCACCATTCTTCTGAAAATCTGCCAACCGCCATATATATATAATTTATATTTTGTCATATACTTCGCCACTATATATATATATATATATATATATATATATATATATATATATATATATATATATATATATATATATATATATATATATATATATATATATATATAATATAAAGTTTGTACTGAGAAATCCAGAAATCTACTTTGAAACACCCCAAAACAGTTCCATTCAAAGATATTCAGCAATTTTTGTTATCACTACTCAGGACCAGTTAGTGAGCTAAAAATCCACGTGGCCGGAATATGGCAAGTATTCTTTCTTCCTCTTGCTTTATGATGATAATCCATCAATTGAACCAAAAATGGTGCTGGGTTCTCATCTGGACTACTCACAATGTCAGTAGAAAGTTTATTATATATTTCGCGCCATATTTGAAGTTGCCCGTGAATGGTGCTGACGCCATTTCAGAGTAGCATGTATTCTGTCGAACTGTCTACCCATTAGCAGGAAGCCTGACTGGATAAATTTTCGCACGCTTCCATTAGAAGTATGATTCCCAACAAGAACACAAACATTTATTGAATAATGTGTCTGCTCACTTGGTTTTTGAAAAGCAAAGTCAACAATGTGCAGCAACATGCCATTGCACAAAATGGAGAAAGTTACGAGTGGTTTTTCTACGCTTGGTTATTTATTAGTTTGATTATATAGATGATAATAGACATATCTTTGGGAATGGAAAACCAACAAACAGAGAAGACACTATACGAAGCTATAATACGAATCAGAAAAATCAACATTAAAAGACCGTATGAAGAGAATATCTTGAAAGAAGCATCGAAGACGAGCGGCCTAGCCATTGAGCACCTTCGTGAGACACAGTTATCTCTCATTGATGCCAAAACATTACAAGGTAAAGACTCCTATTTTATCTTTAATATTGATGACACTGAAGACATGACCGAACTTGAGAGCCAATCTGATACATCTGATGACATGAGCGAGCTCGCTAATATTGACTTCCCCACACCACGTGCTGAAATTCATCCCGAAAAAGAAGCCAGCTCTATAGAGAAAACGGGTTTTCCAGTACTTATATATATTATTGGGAAACTAACAGAAGATGTAAGAGGCCTCCAATTCAAAATAGATGAATCCACGAAAAAGAACGAAAAATTACTTTCAGAAATTATGAACTGAAATTGGAAAACATCAGATTGCACTCGCAATTGAAGGAGTCCCGAACGGCTGACAATGTCACTTCTGATGTGGATTGTTCTCTAAATAATGCAACATCATTGTGTGACACAAAAAATACTTCAAAAAACTCAAATACAGGACATCCTAGACAATGAAATCGGGCAAGATTATAACAATAGAGAAAAAAGTAAGAAGAGCAAAAATAGAGCACAAAAACAAGACCACTGTAAAAAAAACTTAACAGATTTACCAAAGAGCAGGATAATGGAACATTTAATGAAAACTCAAAATGTTCGTCTGCAAAAGGAAAACTGAAAACAACTGAGAATCGTAAGAAAGAAACACATAAGTGGAGGATGAGGAGGTTATTAAGTGATGGAGATAAAATTTTGTAAAAAGTTTCCTTGGCCCAACAACGGATGATATGTCTTTTTATGCAGTACCCATATCTCGAAGAAAACCGAATGATAATATACACAGGGGTGAACGACCTTATTAATGAAAATGATGATGAAAAGGTTGCAAAAGACATCATCGCATTAGCGGAATCCATCAAAACTGACGAGATTCAAGTATTCATATCTGGCATAATCAATACCGCTGATAAGAAGAAGAGTAATCGGATCGATAACATCAACAAAATCATAAAGGACACGTGCATGAAAAGACATTCTGGCTGTTTGATAACGGAAACATCGATTCCCAGAAACATCTGAACCAAAATGGACTCCACTAAAATAAATTTGGCGATGCAAAGTTAGCTTCCAACTTTTTGTCCGTCATTAGATGTAGTTGATGGGAGGAATGCAGCTGCCTATATATACCGAAGACGTGGCAGGCTAACACATCCGATAATAATGAGTACCATAGAGGTCAAAATATAGATGCAAAACTTAGCTGTAAAACTAATACCACTAGACATGGCATAAAAAAGGACGATGGTGCCAAATCATTATTACAAGAGCATAGAATAACTTGCAAAGAAAATGTTTTAATTGCATATCTCACTATAAATTCCATAAGGAGCAAAATTAAGTGCTCTGAAAGAAGTGATTTCAAATTGCATAGATATACATATTATATCAGAAACTAAATTAGATGAAAGTTTCCCCACAAGCCAGTTGTATATTACAGGCTATATGCCGCCCCTCAGAGCTGATAGAAATTAACATGGAGGAGGGATATTGATATACATCAAAGAAGGAATACCTGCCAGGGAAATATCATTACTGGAATCAACGTCAAAGGTTATTGAAGCAAAAGCTCTTGAAATAAATTTGCATAAAATAAAATGACTTCTCTTCGGCATTTATTGTCCACCGTCTCAAACAGATACTGTTTTCTTAAATGAAATTTCTAAAAACATTGAACAATTCTGTATAAAATATGAAAACTTCCTTGTAATTGGTGACCTTAACCTTACGGAAAAAGTCTGATTTTGTGAGATTTCATGCAGAGACTAAACTTTAAAAATATCATAAAAGAGCCTAAGTGTTTTAAATCTTACCAGCGATACTGGGATAGTCTCAAATATTAGAACAATTGAAACAGGACTATCGGGCTTTCATGCAATAGTTACAACATCCTTAACAGGGAGTTTTCATAAAAAGAAACCCAAGATAATCACATAAAGAGACTATAAAAAATTTATAATCAGGTTTTTAACTTAAGAGACAGAGAAGCGATTGATTCAGTTCCTAGTATACAAATAGATTTCAGTCTATTCAATTCCACTGTTAAACACATATTGAATGAGCAAGCTCCACTTAAGCCAAAATACATTAGAGCTAACGATGCACCGTTTATGTCAAAAAATCTCAGGAAAGCTATCATGAAGCGCTCAAGGCTAAAAAATAGGCTTAATAAAAACCGGACAGACGAAAACTGAATTCATATGAAAAGGAAGTTGCAGAAATTCTAAAACTCTATTTGATTAGTATAACTCAGACTTTAGGCACATCGCATGAGAACAGAGGCAATCCAGTAAAATATCAAATGCAACCATCATGCGAAGAAATAATTAAACACTTTTAATCGCACCCTAGTATTCTTAAGATAAAGGCATCTGTACCGTGCACACGTATTTTCTCATTTAAAAGGGTAACTGTTGCTGAAATAAAACACAGCTGCAACACTTCAACCTCAGCAAAAGTTCTCCACAGGAAGAAAGACCCTCGAAACTATTGAAATTGAATATAGATCTGTTCTGCTATCCATTAACAAGGTTATTTAATTCATGTGCTGTAGAAAATATTTCCTGATGCTTTAAAACTAGCAGATCTTTCTGCCCTCTTCAAAAAGGATGATAGGATGAACAAGACCAATTATGGGCCTATAAGTATTCTCCCTATAATATCAAAGATATTTGAGCGACTTATACATAAACAACTTTATGACTTCATCGCACACAAATTTTCAGCCCTTTTAGGGGGTCTAGGAAAATAGAATACACAACATATCTTATTAAATTTCTTGCAAAACTGTAAAAATATTATTGACAAAATAGGGTTTGCAGTAGCAGTCTTCGTGGATCTATCAAAGGCAAAATCATGGCCTTTTCATTGCAAAACTACACTCTTATGGGCTAAGCAAGCCCTAAAGCCCTAGAGCTCATTTAAAATTACCTTTCAAACAGGAAACAAAGGGTGAAATCAAACAGTACATTTAGTGCATGGAATGAAGTAAAGGTAGATGTTCCACAAGAATCAGCATCAGGCCCTTTATTGTTCAATGTTTTTATAAATATTTTTCTCTTTGTAAATGAAACACAGATTTGTAACTATGCTCATGACACCACTATCTACGCATGCCATACAGATCTCAATACTATCATTAGACATTTAGAAGCAGATGGCTCTATCCCAGCCAATTTGTTCTCAAACAATTTATGACACTAAATGATGATTACTATTATGTAATGATCTTGGGCAACACAAACAATGACACAACGATTAAAATTGGAAATGCAAAGATAAAGGAGAGTTACAGTGAAAAATTGCTTGGCACCACCTTTGACAAAAAACTAAGCTTTAAAAAGCATATGAAAGATCTATGTAAAAACGCCAACCAGAAGTTCCACGCACTTGCTCGAGTATCTTATTTCATGAACCCAGCTAAAATAGAGACTTTGATGAACGCTTTTATTAAGTCGCAATTTAATTATTGCCCCTTAGTGTGGATGCTCCATGACAGAGGTAGGAATCCTAAAATAATCGAATTCAGGAAAGAGCCTTAAAACTGGTATGCAGAGATAGTGGAAGAGAATTAGAATTAGAAAGAGAAAAAAACTTGACTAATCACCAGCGAAATCTGCAATTGCTAATGAATGAAATTTATAAAGCAAAGCACATCAGTCCAGAGTTTATGAAGGACGTTTTTTTGAAAACCGTAGCAATTACAATCTAAGAAATGATAATCATATGCGGTTGCCAAAAACTGTGACCACCAAGTATAGTACCGAAAATGTGATGTACACAGGCTATATTTTGTGGTCCTCTCTACCGAAAGAAATAAAAAAATTCTAGTACTCTATCTAAGTTCAAGAAACGTTCAAAATCATGGGATGGAAATATTTGCAACTGGAGGTTGTGTGAAGGTTTTATATTAGGAGTAGGATTCTTATAAATAAGTATCATTGTAATTAGGTTTAATCTATTTTATCTTTCCTTTTAACTTATTCAAATTGTAATAGAAGGTGGCCTTAATTAGCATTAGTATGCTACGTTTTCTGTTTATTTTAGAAACCAACTGTAAAGAATTTATATACATACATATATATACATACATGCAGCAACCATTTTACACTTTGCAACAAAGCATCATATACACATGGGTGAGTGGTCAAGTGGTTAGAGCGCTTGACTGCTGAGCAAAACATCAATGGTTCGAGCCGAACCTTCGGATCATAGTTGGAATGTTCACCCACTGTCCATCTAGAAGCAAATGGGTACCTGGTGGCAACACTGGGGAAGCTAAAGGTGGCGAGGAAAGGAACTGGCCACCCTACCTCACTATGCCGGAGGCTCAGGACAAATTTTCCTCTAACAGGCACTCCCCAACGTGCGGAATCATACATGGGACTCAACTTTACATATCATATACACCTCCAACCTTACAAAAGTACTGCACAGGTTGCCCAGATTCAATATGACAACCCAAATCAACATGATCTGATATACAAATCAAAGCTCGGCCTATCGGACTTGCTGGGTAATAAAAAATTTATCTGTTAAAATTCAAGTTAACTAATTCTGAAAAATGTAAAACTAAACTGATCGATACCAATCAAAAGCTTCAATTTATCGATAAATGTAATTTGCTGCTGAAACTTTGAGGTATACTCTGCCATTCTTGGAAACCACGAGCAACAAGCTCGTCCTTTGTCTTTGGAGCACCAGGAGATTTTTTTATGAATAATCATATATTTCAATAATATCTAAGTTAGGGCTGTTGTGTTGTATGGCGACGGAAACACAGCAATACGACACAGCTTGATGCATAATTTCGTCTTTCTGGCTCGATGTGGGAATGCACTATCATGCTGAAAGATAAATGGCTTTCCTTCTTCCCGAAACATTTGGACAGATGATTGAAACACGTTATCTTAAAGAATGGCAATGTATTTTATCGCGTCAACTTTTCCCTTACACTTCATCGAGTGAACTATGTCATTAGACCCAAAGTACCCCCAACATGGTACAGATATTCAATTCCTAAAAATGGACGGAAAAAAGCCTGTGTTGCTAATTTCTTCAGGTGTACGTCAAACACTAAACTTTCTACTGTCATTGGTCAGTCAAAAACGGCACTCATTTAAGACAACTTCTTTCCACTGGTCTGATCAGTGAGCAAGTGCCCTACTCCATTGCAGATAGTATCTTCTCTGCTTTAAGGAAACAAATGGTTTTCCCTTCTTCTTGTGTGATTTTATCCTATATCTACGAAGAATACGCCTTACCAAAGCTACCGATGGATGTTTGGCTTTGAAAAGATGCTGATACTTTGCTTGATATATTTGTCAAATTTTCAAATCAGAGCTTCTTGCCAACCCTACAAGTTGGACGGTTAGCTCTTGCATTGGAATTAACAGAAACAGTTTTTCTAAAGTTCTTGTAAATCTTTAATGCAGTACTAGTGTGGCACACGACAATCTGTGTATGTTGGTAAGAAAGATCGCCTTCCTCTAATATTTTGACTGTAAGTCACTCTTCAAATGATATTTCTTTTGAATTAGGCATACTTCTTTGAGATGGTTTCAAACACAAAAGAGATGAAGAGACTGTTTTACTAAGGCTGAAAAATTACATCCGCATGTTGAACTGTATTTTCCCGCCGAATTCATGCTAACAGAAAATATGCTAATGGCGTAAGACATCTGGTTATTGTCAATATCTGAAAAGTCCGTTCTAGTGGCTGTCATTTAGGATCAGCCTGTGCAATCCTCTTGTAAGGGGAGTGTAGATACAGAACCAAATTTGACTTTCAAAAAGCCAAAGCATAGTCTTGCAATAACAAACCTAAACATAACATGCCAAAACAGAAGCCTACCACAAAAGGTATAAGGTGGAAATAAGAGTATATATAAGAGAAAACTGTACCTCATCACTGATGACTTCCACATAATTTGCAGGAAACAAGCCATAGTGACCATTTGTTGCTCGTCCTTTCCACCAGCCTTCATCAACCATTTCAATTTCTTGAATAACATCTCCAGGATCAAAACTTATTTCATCATCACCCTCTGAGACAAAACAAGGTCCACATATATTATCAAAAACATATTTAACTGTTTCGATGTTCAAGCAATAAAGGGAAAATAGACAATCAAACACTTACCAGCCTGATAGTCGTAAATTGCCCTGGCGCAACTGGTGAGCTCCCCTTGCTTTTGGGACGATTCCTGAACGGTAAAAGAGTAATTAATCTTTAACAAACACAAATGAATTCTTCCAATTTTATAATTAAAATGAATGGTAGATTAACTATGCCAACTATCACAGCTATACCACGTGACAAACTCGTACAATTCAACGAGAAGATGACATAAGCCATAAAAGCACTTGTCTAAGCAGATGATATTAGGTATTGCAAATGAGCAAAAACTGCAAAACCACGCTAAGAATGATCATGATTATGAAAAGCAACAGAAAGGCAAGTCTCTATTTAAAGAGAGGCATACATAATGTTATAGACTTAAATTAACTAGATATAACAGATTTACCACAAGAACAATGTTCATCCAAAGGCACATTTAAAGAAATAATCTATGAATCAAATATTCTAATCCTGCATTACAGTTAATCGTCCATCACAAGAAAAGAATTATTGAATGCGTGACGGGAATACCTATACAACAGTTAGCTACTGCAAACAAATCTACAGCTTTATGAGTAACAACCAAATAAGATGCCAAATCTATTTAATTTCGTCTCTTGAAACAAGGGCCTGTTTACATGGAGGCAGGATTACCCTCCTACGAGAGTCACCCTACCAGTAGGGTTACCCTCCTGTATTGTTTTTCGTCGTTTTGTTTAAATGTCAGGTATCTTCACCCTACCATCTAAGTAGGATGATCCTCCAATAAGGGCTAGCTTTTTCTTTACTCAAGCCATGTAAACGCTCAAGTTCGGGTAACCCTAGGTGGAGGGCCATCTCTATCGATCTCGATTTGATCCTAATGACGTAGCAGACGAAGTGCCAGACGGCAAAGGCGAAGTCCTTCAGCTATGACCAAAATTGATTGCAATGTGAAGCTTTCGTACTCAGTTAGAAAGAGGCTGAAATGAGCTCTGCAAAAACCAGGGAAGTTGCAACCGAGCCATAAGCTAGTCCTTCTCCCAATGTGACCCTAGCTTGTTGAATTTGCAGGAAGGCTATGTTTTGGCACCTTTGGTAGGTTGACCCTCATAGGAGGGTGACCGTACCTCCTTGTAAACAGGTCCTAAAGCATATTGACAACAGACATAATGGAAGTAAACAAACAAAGCAAAAGTGATTGTGCAGCTTGGCGCAAGACATAAAAGAGTGCGATATCAAATAACACTTGCTTTTCAAACTTAAGAAGTTTCTTGATAGTGTGACATTGGTTCTTTGCAGGCAATACTAAGAGGTACTGTGGCCATATATACTTGCATAATTATAGGAATTCCTTGGCAAGGTGGCAATGCACCATACCATAACGAAAGCTCCTCCTAAGGACCTGGCAGGACAGCTACCACACGTGCAAAATATCTGTCTTGAGAGCATATAATCTAAGACTCGTTGTTATGCATGGGAAAAAGATGGCTTACAGCGGTATCGCCATATCCCTCTTGGGGAGCGACGTTATTTTCATCATTCGCGTCATCAGTTGAGGCATCTTTTTCTTGAAATTCGGGTGATGGTGCCAATTCTGGAATTGGTTCAGCTTCATGGGCTTCGGTATTTCCATGAGCCTGCTCAGCTTCCTGCACAGTCACAGAATCTATCTGGCTAGCCAGTGGGATATCTTCTTGCAGTGCTTCTTCTTTCAATCCTGTATTTGTTTCAACAGATTTTGGCTCTCTAGGGGTCTGTCTGGATCCAATTAAATTTTGCATTTCCTGCAGATGAAAATTAATCATATTAGTGTGCAAAGAAACTCTCTGCATTTCAGAATTCAAATTGTGCAAGAAAACCCTGACATATCATTTAGTATACCCAAAATCTCGGAGAAACAACTCTCTGCAGTATGCTAAAGGTTTACGCTATTTCCTCCAATAGTGACATCAATAAGTAGCAAAATATAGCACTTTATTACACCATGATTTCTGTGCACTTTGAAAATAATTTAAAAATGGTTTATCATAAGGTGCATTTTACTGCCTATCAACTCTGCTATATATATGAACAGAAGTGATATACCATCGGTATCCACAATTTCTTGTGAAAATACTTAAAGGGCAAATGGAGGGACCAGGCCTACTTTCTGGCTTCAGAGAGTGACTTACTTCACAGTACTCGCTAGTATAAGTTATATAATTATGGAAAAGAACTCTACACTCTTGTGGTATAGTTGGTACTGCCCATAAGGACCCGTCGAAAGCACACGACGATATACCTTATGACATACTAAATGCAAAACTGGAGGCCTACTGATTTCATGACAAAAAAACTTACGGCTGAAGTATAGATACCTAACAGTTCAGAAGTAAAACTTAAACTCTGGGCCTATAAGAACTCTGAGAGAAATGGCTGTATAGGCATCCCCCAAAGTCTCAGTCTTTGGCCCTTACTATTCAAAATCTTAATGAATGATTTGTTCTATATGAAATTACAATTAAAATGTGTACCTCTGCTGATGAGAAAACCGTGTATTCGTATAAGCGAAGTTACACAGAATTAGGAAAATCAGCAACCTACACTCTGAATGTAGCTTTATGCTAATGGCATGGTGGTAAACCCCTACATTTTTCTGCTAGTGTTCCTTGAACCAAATCAAAAGCACAAGCTACGGTTAAGCATTGCAGATCATACAATAAACATGTTAAAATTCTCAGAATTGAACATGGCAGCCTGCTTCGATTCAACAAGTGCATACAAACAATATGTAACAAAATAAACATAACAACAAATGCTTTCAGGAGATCAGGTAATGAAACTATGCAATATAGTAATTATTTCAACCCTCCACAATTGTCCATTAGCGTGGATGTGTTCAGGCAAAGATCAACCGTGAAATATACCGTACTCATATACCTGTTTCAAGAATACTCCACAATGATTATACACGCCCAAAAAAGTGTGATCTGACTCCTTCTTTTCATTTCGATACCTGTATCTAAACTATTTTTGGTGCTGATTCCAGAAATCATATTGGTTTTTGACCATCATGTCAAGGCTGTTTTCTACAGCATAACGGTGTGTCGCATGTCGCGAGAAATAGGCATTTCTTGTGAAAATTCCAACAAGCGACAATAAGTATATATTTTCTTGCTACTACAACTCTTCTAGCCTAAATAGTGAATAACGGAGACACTCATCTAAACACATAATTTTCATTCTGATAGCTGTTAAAATGCGCTTCTATTAAATGTGCATGCTTTTAATCATATTCTGATGTATGGTCCAAACTGGGGATAATTTTGACCAATTGCATACATCCAGAGATTTATTAGTATCATAGAACCAATCCCTAACTTGTTATGGAATAAAAGCCAATGCACTATATGTGTCTGTGTTCAGTACCTGTGTTGATTAATATTGGTAAAAAGTCACAATTAGTCCAATATTGTACCTAGGACATTAAACTATTTGTGGATTCTCTAATGTAGTATACTCTTTTCTAACTGGTTTCGATGTAAAGCAATGCAGTCTGAAATACTTTTGAGCTCTGAGATCTATGGAGGGGGGGGGGTAATATGAGGAAAAAGGGCCACATCTAGTCCAAAGCTGCCCCAAATAATGAAAGCATGTAACTTAAGTCACAATAACTAAAAGGGGGAGGGGGTTAAAAAGTCGTCTTTCTGCCAGACACCCTTTATGAATGGTCCCTAAATATCAACTACCCCTAAATTTTGCCGGTTCTCTACCATATTTTATGCAATTTTATGTTACAGTAATTTATGCTATTTCATAATATTTCTTAAATTTAATGCTATTTTATGCTGGGACGAGTAGGATTGCATTCAAATTTTCATGACAACACAAAATTTACAGCAAACCTAGTAAGTAAAATAAAGTCCATTTAGTAATAGTGCCGGTGATGAGGGGGATAAATTCGTCCAAGGGCACTCTGACTCGTTACATCAGCATCTAGGCTTTAAAAGAGGTCTTACAATTGCTTCTCTAAATGTGAATGGGCTCCGTAGCCATCAAGATGAAATTCAATTGCGACTTAGGGATCATGATATACACATAATCGCCATAAATGAGATTAAATTAGATCCTAACTATTCCACACAACTCACCAGAATTAACGGCTTCGAGCATGAGCGTAAGGATAGGGCGCCCAATGTAGGAGGTGTTGCAATCTATATTAAGGATTCCATTCGGTACAAGCTACGAAATGATATTCCTGATTGTGACCTAGAATTGTTCTGTATAGAAATTTTGCCCCCCCCCCAAAGCTAAGTCCTATTTTCTCTTAACCTGGTACCGACCACCTAGTGACCCAGTAGAATCCTTCAATAAGCTTGGCCTAATTCTATCTTTCTTAGTCAAGGAAGAAAAGGAAGTTATTCGGTATACAAATTGCGATTTTACAGTGAAAGAAGGTATCAACATGAATAGCAACACCAAACATCTCACAAATATTTATGAGCTTTTCACTTTTAAGCAGCTTATTACAGAACCAACTCGCATCACTACAAATTCTTCTTCTATTATTGATCATACCGCAACAACATCTCCAAAGAACATAGTAAAAACATAGTAAAAACATAGTAAAAACATAGTAAAAACATAGTAAAAACATAGTAAAAACATAGTAAAAACGATCAATACACGGAGAATGAAAAACTTCAATGAACAAATGTTCCTCAGGGATGTTGCTAACATTAATTGGGTAAAGGCTTTGGATCAAACTGATGATGTCAATGTGCTTGTGAGCAACTGGTCCAAACTCTTTTCATCGGTGATCGAGAAACATGCCCCTGTTAAAAAATGCGAGTCTCGGAAAAGTATTGCTCCTGGGTCAATGCTGATATTAGGGCACTTATTAACTCTATGAATAAGCTAAAGCTAGCGGCATGCAAAAATAAGTCAACATTATTAATGAGTTTCTATCGACAGTTAAGAATAAGGTCAATAGTCTTAATACACAAAAACTCAAGCACCAGTATTTCTTAACTAGAGTTTCAAAGTTTAAAGGGAATATAAAGGAAACTTGGAAAACATTAACTCGGCTCCTCAATAAAAGGTCTAAGTCCAAAAAAATAGACCTTCTGCGAGATCAAAATAAAACTATTTCAAACGAGAGAGAAATATCCCAGTCTATGAATAGCTTCTGTTCCATCGGTAAAGACTTAGCAAGTAATACAGAAGATGGGTATGACCCTCTGATTTTGTGTGACTACTTCAAAAATAGCAATGCTGCAAAAATTCACATTTAAATCTATACATGCTCAACAAATTAGAGAAGCAATTCGTAAGCTTAAGGCGTCCAAGAGCTTTGGCGACGAGGGCATCTCCAGCTACTTCCTCAAGCTGGCGATGCCTTATATTGAAGATTCTCTTGTATACCGTAAATTCTCTTTTTAGCCCCCTCCTCTCAATTAAGGCCCCCTCTCCAATAAGCCCCCTTTCTGGACTAGAAAATTTATTAAGCCCCCCTTATAAAATATTGAATTGTACCAAGTGTAACTAAGCTTCATAGGAGTACGCACACTACGCGTGATCACGCTCAGTAAACAATTGTTCCCAACCTTTAAAGAATCAAAGTCATTCATTAACTTTCTGCAGATAAAAACGTTCTATATCAACGTGTTACCACATAATCTTTGAATTTTGTTTGCTCTGCTGGTAACTTATGATGTACAAACTAATCAATTTGAATATTTTTCTCTATTTTCAAGCAGCAAATATGCAGTATACCATTAAAAATTTTCAGAAATTCATTTAGCCCCCCTCTCTTATAAGCTCCCCCTCTCCAATAAGCCCTCCCTCTGGAGCACTTGAAATCAATAAGCCCCCCGGGGGCTTAATAGAGAATTTACGGTATTTATTTAACACTTCACTCGAAACAAGTCAATTTCCTGACCCTTGGAAAATTGCTCGAGTTTCACCAATTGTCAAAGATGGTGACAAGACCGAAAAATCTAATTACAGGCCAATATCGGTACTACCAGTCATCTCCAGGCTCTTTGAAAAATTTGGGTTCAAAACATTGTATACGTATCTGAATGATACTTGTTTCATCAATTCTAACCAATCTGGTTTTAGAGAACTTCATTCCACTGTCACATGCTTACTTAAGAACATGGATAACTGGTACAATGGGATGGATACAGGGAATCTGGTCGGTATGGTCTTTGTAGATCTGAAGAAAGCATTCGATACTGTTGATCACCTAATGCTCTGTAGGAAACTGGAATCTCATGGCGTTCTCCATAGAGAACTGGCCTGGTTTGGATCCTACTTATCAAAATAGAGTCCAGTACTACACAGGAAATGGTGTCGACTCACAAATTGAAAATATCGAAATTGGAGTACCCCAAGGGTCCACTCCTCTTTCTTGTTTACATTAATGATATACCGAGGGCATTGAAAAATTTGAAAAGTCTGTTGGTACTACAGAACTTCACTACAGCATGAAAAGCGGTACCATGTTTTAACCATACTGAAAAGCTTATTTTCGTCCGACACTCGTCAGAGTATGAAACGTCGGATAGCGACCGAAAGGTGACCCGAAATTTATAGCCAGATGCGGGTACACGTGATATGATGAATAATGTGTCCAGTTAGGCCCCGTTTACACGAACCCGGGTAGGAAGCCAACCTGGAGCAGCTCGTTTTATCATCAGAAAGTTTTTTAGTGTTTACACGAACCCGGGGTAGCTTTTGTTGCAGCATCTTGACCCAACCCAGGTCAGCTTGCCGCTGAACTTATACTTCGAAACGTATGACCTAGCTACCAAATTTGCTATATGATTGACCCGGGTTGGCTACTTCGAAGCGTTTACACGACCCCAGGTTGAGCTGACCAGTGTTTACATGGAAAAACTTAGCAAAAAGTCAACCCGCCTCACTGGGTCAACCCTACCCTCGAGAAGGGTAACCCTCCTAGGCGGGTTGACCCGGGTTGGCTACTGCGTTCATGTAAACGGTTGAAGAGCTTGGACTGGAGAAGGGTTGACCCTCTTCGCCGGGTTGGAGCCAACCCGGGCTCGTGTAAACAAGGCTTTAGCCATATGATTGGCCACTTGGCACCTATTCACCATTGTTTACTTGAAGAGTCCAAGTGAGAAAATGAACTCTATTTGTTTACACAAGACTGGGTTTTGAGTCTTTATGTAAACTGATTCCAAAACACTTAAATGAAAGGACGATCTTGCTTGCCCTATGATCCGAAAATTATCGTCTGAATATGTTTTGGCGCATTCTGGGTTTTTAATGAGATGTTGTCCCATGGCCGAATCACTTTTCATTTTAGAATTAGAGTTTTAAACATACGAGGTGGCTGTTCCCTTATTGTAGTGTTTTTCTTCCTGGTGCTTGTGGGTATATGTTGTTAAAAAATTCCACTTTATCCATGTATGCTGCTGACACGAGTCTGCTTTAAGTCCAAGGATTTATCCCGACCGAATGAGGCTTTAAACGAGGATCTCTCACGCCTAGATACTTGGATGATTAGCAATAAGTTATCGCTTAACGTAGCTAGACTCAATCAATGTTGGTTTCTACCAAAACTAGAGGGAATGCTCTTGATAGGTCGAACCAGAATCTACAGGTAAAGATTCATGGAACGGAGCTGGAAGTTGATAGCAAAATTAAGTACCTTGGGGTTCTTTTAGACAACAGCCTTGATTGGAAAGATCAAGTCCGGGCTGTTTCTTTAGAGGTTTCCAGAAGGCTTGACCTTCTAAAACATGCGGAAAAATTTCTACCACCCTCAGTCTTAACAAGTCTCTATACTAGCATTGTAGAGCCCTATTTCCACTACTGCTGTTCGTTATGGGGTGTGCAGGTACAACGGAGATTAATCGTCTACAAAAGCTGCAGAACATAGCTACTAGAACTGTAACGAACAGTAGTTTCGACACCCCCCAGCCATCAGTTGATTGAAAAACTGGAATGGAAAACTATTAATGAACTAATCGACATTGAACCTAAACAATGGTTTTTAAGAGCTTAAATGAACTTGCTCCTCCATATTTACGCAGTTTGTTTAGGAAAAATTCGCAGAGTACCTCATATAGCCTACTCAATACATCAGCAGATCTCAGGTAACCAAAACAAGGTACAGAAAACGGCAAAAAATCTTTTTCGCTTAAAGGTGCGAAACTTTGGAACAGCCTCAAAGCTAACTGCAAGCAAGCAGCCTCCCTTAGCATTTTTAAGCGGCATATTCAGCAATCCAAATGAGCGCTTAACTTTTAATTCTTATTTATTTTGACTTCTCTTATTGTATCAAAGGTTGTAACTTTGTTTATATAGGTAATATTTGTATTTAGATTTTTAACTTTTTTCTCAACAATATATTTGTATTCTAGACGGAGGGATCCTTGAAAATCAGCGTTTTTGCTGAAGGGCCCCATCCTTAGAGAATTTCAAAATGAATGAAGGAATGCTACTCGATGGAAAGCCGCAACGTGCATCTTTCGCCTGTTTGATTGACAAATTTCGCTTTTACACCAGTGTAAGTTAATCATGCCTCGTGTAAAAATCACTCAAAGGAAAGAGAAGCTTGCTATATCTGTAATAACGGCTATTAAAAGGATTCGTGAACGGAAGAAGCGACCTGACAGGAAAACGATATGTGAACTTGTTTCATCGGAAAACGGCCTAAGCAAAGCTACTTCGGAACAGCTAATCGATCAGCTTATGGATAATGGAACTTTGTATGAAAAGTCTGTGAGAGGAGTTGATTCACTATTTGTGGATTCAATAAAAAGTAAGAAACTTGAGGCTGAATTGAACGATGATAGTGACTGTCAGATTACATTCACTAAACCACCGCCAATAGCTTCTCGTGACCGTGAAACATCATCCATTATGCTCGACGTGCAACCTACCATCTGCCAAAAAGAAAAAAGTCCCTTAGAAGCCCCGAATGACAATCATTTTATAAAGGAGCTTAATGAATTAGAATGTGCTGACTTGCCTGTCAGTACCCCTAATGCCCAGCCACATATGGAAAATCATGGTTTGGATCCCCCACCGTTGCTCCCGAGCATGGATGGGTTGGCTGCCCTTGCTGAGGCTTTGGTGGAGCTGAACAGGCAACTCTCTTTGGAAAGGGCTAAAACAGCTCAGCTGAGGGAAGAACATTTAGAGCTAAAGGCAAAACTCCTTGATGTGGAAAAGTCAACAGCAATAGTCAACAGCTTCATTGTTTCACCAGCACAGGAAAATTCCAATAAGATAAACGCTATTGAAATCACTACGAAGGAAAAACTTGAATCTCAACGGAGGCAATGTATTGTGGAGCGCAGGGAAAAATATGAGAGGCATTGTATCGCATCTAAACTGGTTAATTCTGAAGGTGGCGCGTATAAAATGAATGGAAAAGGTGGTCAATTTGATGGAGGTAATGCAGCAGAGAAAGCAGATGAAAAGCGCATATCCTCAGAAAAGCTCGATGATAGTAAAGAGGAATTCCAGCTAAATACCCCTGGGAAAGTTTCTGACGTGCATTGCTGGAAAGAAAATACAATTCTCATAGCAGGTGATAGCATGCTCAGTGGTTTGGATGAGCGTCGTCTTAGTAGCAAAGGTGGGGTGAAGGTACGTGCTTTTCCTGGATCTACTATAGCAGACCTTCGAGAGCACTACATTCAACCACTGTTAAAAAAGCGACCATCATCCGTCATCATTCATGCAGGAACTAATGATGCAAGCCAAGAAGGTGCAAATGCCGATAAGATCTTGGATGCTCTACTCGACCTTAAAACAGAAATCGAAAAAAACATTCAAGGATGCAAGGTAATCTTATCGTTGCCAACGCAAAGAGTAGATAAGCCATCGGCCAACAAAATCATACAGTCACTCAATAAGAAGATTCTATCCCTTAATATTAGTACCATCAACAATAACAATATTAGTAAAAATGAACTCGGACGTAAAGGTTTGCATCTTAATATGAAGGGAGTTAATAAGCTTGGTGGCAATATTGCTGCCAAATTGAAATGTATTTAGCCCATCAATAAGTAGGGAAGATGCCGAGCATGCCTCTGAAACACTTTTAAACGATAAATTTGAAATGTCATCGGATGGTGGGATTGGCTTTCCTCGTCAGTGTCTTGGGTTTAAAAAGGGTATGGCAATCGCTTCCCTCAATATCAACGGTATTAGAGGCCATTTTGATGAAATCAAATTTCTACTTCTTCAGCTAGGAATTCACATCATGGCTTTAAATGAGATAAAAATTGATCCTCTGTATCCTAAAGAACTGACCTGTATACCTGGCTATGAACAAGTAAGGCTTGAAAGATCCAACCATGGTGGTGGGGTCGCCATTTATATCAAGGATAGTATAAGGTTTAAGCATAGAAATGATATTCCAACGAATGGGCTGGAAACAATTTGTATTGAAGTAGAGCCCCCTAAAGCAAAATCTTTTCTAATTCTAAGCTGGTACAGGCCTCCAAGTGATACGATTGAAACTTTTGACAAAATGGAGAAAATACTATCTTACTTAGATAAGGAAGGTAAAGAATTAATCCTTCTTGGAGACACCAACTGTGATTTCGGCAAAAAAGAAAATGATTGCTTAGCTGATAGCAACGCTAAACGCCTTTCTAATATTTATAACATATATAGCTTAAAGCAGCTTATAGAAAACCCAACCAGGGCTACCTGCAGCTCTTCTACTATCATTGATCATATTGCAACAAGCTGTGTCCGGAATATTATGGAATCAGGAGTATATGAAGTTAGTATGAGCGATCACTATATGGTCTATTGTATTCGCAAATTTAATGGTGCTGTTGAAAGGGATCATAAAATAATAAAAACTCGTAAAATGAAAAACTTCGACCAAGATGCTTTCTTATGCGATGTATCCAATATCTGCTGGGAGCATATAGTAACTAAAACTGATAACGTGAACTACTCAGTCCATGAATGGACAAATCTACTCTCTATAATAATTGAAAAACATGCCCCATTAAGTCGAATTCGTGTGTCGGAAAAATGTTCCCCCTGGATTAATGAAGAACTTAAAACATCAATGCGGACCAGAGATAGGCTAAAAAAGGTAGCTATTAAATCTAAATCATCTGCTATGATGACATCATATAGAAAAGCTCGTAATGCAACAAATGCTCTGAACACCAAGCTTAAGAAGATATATTACAACGACAGGATCAGTGCATGCAAAGGGGATATTAAAGGCTCTTGGAGAGCGATAAATGAAATTATAAATAAAAAGTCGAAATCTACAAATATTGATTATATCAAGAACCATGGCCAGGAAATCTCTAACAACAGTGAAATTGCAAACGTTATGAATAATTACTTTTGCACGATTGGTACCTGTCTTGCTAAAAATATTGAAGAAGCCGAAAACCCATTATTGTCAGGTAAATTCCAAATAAAGAGCTCTACTCCAACAACATTTAGATTCAAATCCATTACATGCCGGGACATAAGGGAAGCCATTGCCAAATCCACTAGTTCGAAGAGCTTTGGAGTTGACACTATTTCAGGTTACTTCCTAAAAATGGCCCTTCCATTCTTAGAAAATTCCATGGCTATACTTTTTAATACATCCCTTGAGACGAGCATATTTCCTGATTTATGGAAAATTGCAAGAGTCGCACCTATTTACAAAGAGGGAGATAAAGGTGAAAAATCAAATTACCGCCCAATATCGGTTCTTCCAGTCATTTCAAGGCTCTTCGAAAGACTTGTCTACAACCAATTGTACCAACATCTGAATTCAAATAGCCTTCTTGCTAATGAGCAATCTGGCTTTCGTACATTGCATTCCACCCTAACGTGTCTCCTAAAAAACACTGATGACTGGTATAGTGGTTTGGAAAATGGACAGCTTGTTGGTTTACTACTGATTGACCTAAAAAAAGCTTTCGACACTGTGGATCATAGCATTCTCTGCCAAAAATTAGAGCACTATGGTCTCCTGGGAAGGGAATTATCATGGTTCAAATCTTACCTTTCTTGTCGCCAACAGTACTGTAGCATAAATGGTTTTGAATCAGATCTAATGGACATTAAGATAGGAGTGCCTCAGGGGTCGTGCTTAGGGCCCTTGTTATTTCTTCTTTATATAAACGACCTACCACAAGCTGTCCTAAACTCTACAGTCGCTATGTACGCTGACGACACTAGTCTTTCCTATCGATCTGATGACATTCACCAGCTAAATGAGACAATGAAAAAGGACCTTACTTCGGTCTTTGAATGGTTGAAGGGCAATAAATTGTCATTAAATGTTGCCAAGACAAAAACAATGCTGATAACAACAAAACAAAAGGAAAGATTTTTAGCTCAAAATAATAAAGAATTGTCTTTAAACATACAGGAAGAGCGAATAGATAATGTTCTAAATGCCAAATATCTTGGCATACAAGTAGATAGTAACCTCAACTGGAAAGTCCATATCAAAGCTCTGTCAACTAAAATCAGCAGAGCAATTGGCTTCTTGAAACATTCCAAAACCTTTTTAACTCGAGATACGCTTAAGACTCTATATACTGGTATTGTTGAGCCGCACTTTAGATACTGCTGCTCTGTTTGGGGAAGCTGTGGTGCGACCGAAAGGAAGCTCTTGCAAAAACTTCAAAATCGAGCAGCAAGGATACTCACAAATAGCCCCTTCGATGCCGATGCTAGGCCACTTCTAAATACTCTTGGGCTAAAAACAATTCAGGAAATGATTGATACTGAAACTACCATCATGGTTTTCAAGGCCCTTAATAGTCTAGCACCAAAGTATCTGTCTGATTTATTGAAAAGAAATTCAGAAAGTCATCTGCGGGTTCTAAGAAATACCAGTTCAGATTTACAACTGCCAAATAAAACAACAAAAAATGGGCAATTATGTTTCTCGTATAAAGGTGCAAAGTTATGGAATGCCCTTCCACTTGAAATCAAGCAGGCATCTTCCCTACAAATTTTTAAGCAAAAATTTAAGTAGATTTTCTATTTTATCTTACATTTTTTTTTTTTTTTTTTTTTTTTTTTTTTATACATATTTTAGCTAAATGGAAATTGTTTTTTAAATCTGTTATTTTATATATATATATTTTTTTGTTTTGTATTTGATATATTGTAATGTAAATGGAGGGCCCCTTGTAAACCAGCATTCGCTGAAGGGCCACCCTCCTTAAACGTATGAAAATGAAAATGAAATGAAATGAATGAAATGAAATGGAAACCAAGCGGTATTTTATCTAATAAGAAGATTTTAGGCCCCGTTCACACGAGGACGGAACGGAACGGAACGATTTGGACTGGCCCAGAAAACAAAGCATTTTTTGCAGGTGTTCACACGAGAACGAAAAAAAGCGTTCCGTTCCGTTCCGAAAAACGGACCTCTTTAAAAAGTGAACCGTAAAACGGAACGGAACGATTTTAGCTCTCGTGTGAACACTTTTTTGGATCGTTCCGTTCCATTTTGTGGACCTATTTCGTGCAATTTTACCTGAAGTTACGCAGAGGCAGAAAAACAAAAATGGCTCCAGTAAATAAGACGACTATTTTAGCGCTCTTCTCACTTATATCATCCCTGGCAGCTCTGTGGCAGCAAGGTGCTATCTTGTTAATGGTAAATGGGATGCAATATCGTCGAAGAAGACAAATGCTCTTAAATTTAATTGACAGGCCGTTGGTATGCAACAACAACTGCACATCGCTATCTGACCATTTAAAACTTTCATCTGCATTGTTTTCTTTGCCATCTGATATCTTGTTCGTCATCGTAGCCATTGATTTCGTGTTCTCTTGCTCTTGTGCACTTTTTGGCGGGTTTTTGTCAATAACGTATGCGCGCCTTCGGCGTGTCTGTGTCATTGGCATTGTTTATTCGAAGGAGATTCACCGGTATATGCGAAGGAGCAGAAACGCTCTAGTGTCGTGTGAACACCTCTTAAAAAGTTCCGTTCCGTCCCGTTCCGTCCCGTTCCGTCCTCGTGTGAACGGGGCCTTAGTCGTGCCATTTATGCATGGTAAGAGGCTTGAAGCTAATGCAGTTCAGAGTGAAAGATACAAACAAACAACCACGTAGAACAAGGAAAACTAACCAGCAAGTAGGAACAAAGAATAGGAATGAATAACATAAAAGAATGGTTACAGGTAAACAGGGACGTAAATTGCGGGACATTTGAGGGACATAAAGAGCTCAAAATTCCGACTGACAAAGGGTCAATTATCATTTTGTAAGAAGGCAAAACTTTGATGAACACCTACTATTGCTTACTATCAACATTCACTATGGAAATATTGTTAGAAGGCAGGCCTGCAAACAGCTGAACAGGACTGTGTTTATGTAGAAACCAAAATCAGAGTCTGAAACTCTAAAATGTCAAACACTTTCACCAATGGATGAAAAACTATGTGACAATATAATCTGTCATAGTTATGGGGCTGAAAATTGGGGGTCTGGGACAATTTTAGAGGTAACGCCTCTAAAACGTTGGAAAATGCTCTTTTAGAAAACAGAATGTTCTTGTTTTCATCATTGAATTTCATACTAAGAAGTCGCGAAAACTGAATTTATGACTCAAATTAACTTGAAACATTAGTCGGGAAACGCAGCACTCTGAAAATCTCAGGGCAATTGGAAAATTGAAGTCTTTGGCTTCAATTTTCTGACTGGATGAAGATTGGGGGTGTTACACCCCCACACCCCCCGGCATTTACGTGCCTGCAGGTAAATCAAAATGCTTACGAAATACATGTCTTGTGAATAGCTTTCTCATTTTGAAGAAATGCTCTTTTTCTTCTCCTTTCTTTGCACGTTGGCAAGAGAATGAACCCCCCATAAAGATAACCTGATCTCGTCTTCATCTAAAATTGCACAACACTGAGCTATTATGCAGGGAATTACTACAATCATTTCTCAACATCAACTCTCAGATCCCGCTTACGCAAGTACAGGTCTATTCTGCCAGTATCCCTTCAGGGATACAATATGGCAAAAATATTTCTTGAGCTCAATGCCTATGAAATTCTAAGCTAATTTATACCCAGTTAATATATTTTATACAAATTTACCAAAAGTTATGCTAAACCTAAAATTTTATGCTTTTCTTTTTATGTTGTCCGGGAGGCCTGCATATTTACTGACTAGGAGTATTGATGGATTTCAGAACTTAATCATATGTACCACCGCTACTGGGAACGAGAAATCAGATCTATTGGGTTACATAAACAAATTTCGATTATATGGCAAAAATGAATATTCTCAAAAAAAACCTGCAACATGTATGCTTGAAGAAGAAAGACTTGCAAAACTAATTTGAGCTGATAATTGAAGATAAAAAGAAAGCGAAATAATATTTATTAATATAATTTTTGTTTGTATCTGCTATACATGATAACAATTTCATTTTCTTTAGGACACGCTAAATCTCTTTAGGACTGACCACGGAAGTTTATTCTTCGCTTTGCTGTTTGTTAAGAGCTTCCTTTTCTTGATCTTATCTTAACGAACTATAATGGCACAGTTAATATGAAATGCATCAAACCTCCCGGAGAGGCAAAAAGGAATTACCAATTGATGTATAAAACAAGAAGAAAACAGCTCTTGACATCTCACAACTTAAGCATGAATCTACGAAGTAGATTTCCAAGTTGTCTGGGCGTATAGTCTGGTGTAACACAATCGCCAGGAAGCTCAGAACATCGCTGGTATCTAAATTTTTACTTATTTACACCATTGTACATTATTTTCTTTGATTTTCTAAGCAGTGGAGTGTCAAAGGACTTTTTATTGGCTGGGATGTAGCAGATGACATCTACAAACATATTTGAATAAAGCACCATAGCAACCAACAAGCTACTATCTTTATATCAACAAAACAAGAAACTATCGCCTGCTTCTGCAAAAAATTGCGGTGTTTGAAAATTCGGTGCGCTCCAGATTCTAACTTAAAAGTTGGAAATACACTTTTTATTTAAAGAGCTTAACTGATAGGGTATGTATACAAATGTGAATAGTAAAATACAATGCTATTTTCCAGCAGCAGAGAATGGAGTACACACTAGCAGATAGGAGAAATTGTATTTCTTAAACACGCAAACTGCAGCTGTAGCTCTCTATCACACGGCAACGCTTATTACAGGGTGAAGTATATTTTACTCATCCGCTCGCTCCAGAAAATTAGAAGGGGAAACACAGTATTATTAGCTGATCATTTGACCCACGGTGAGCTGTGCGGCCTGTTCTTTCACAACAAGGGTCTTGGAAATGCTTAATACGGATGACGTAACTTCTTCAAGACTTGAAGAACTCTCATCAAAGGTCCGTGTACCACTATTGGCATAGTTCACGGATCCTTTCGAAACACTAGAATATACAAACTCAATCAAATTAAAACACGCCAATAGGCCTATATATGCTGCAGTCATTTTGCTTCAGATCAAAATACTAAACCATACAGTTCTACATAGGCTCACTGAATTATCTAAAAATTCGACTTTTATACTTTGAACTAACAGACTCTGCAAATCAAAAGATCATTTCTAAAACTCTACAAAGACCCTGTCATCATTTCAAGAGGTTAGCACATAATTTCAGCAGGAGTGGGTAGATGAGAGTCAAGCAAAAAATAAAAAACGGTGGCATGGAAATCTTGACAGGAGTGAGGGTTGGTAATAGTTTTAACATGATCTGCTTGTGAAATTGAATAAAGTGATGCTTAAGATACTACTCTGATGAACTGTTTTTGATTCGATTTCCGCAAATAAATAACTTCATTTTCATTTCATTTATTTACTTTTTTATCCATGGTAATCCACTAGATATCTACATATTGCTTTACAGGGAGCCAAGGCACAACAAAATAACATAATAACTAAAATATTTAACATAATCCTATGCACAATGATTATACAAAAAAGAACAGAAGAAAGAAGAAAAACTAAAGAAACCTGTAATCAGTCATAGCTTGGTTCTATATTTTGATTTTGTATTTTTAATGAAATGAACAGAGTGATGAGAAACGCTTTGACACCACTATCTAAGTTATTCCAGATTTTAGCTCATCTGTATGCAAACGCTTTCTGGCCAATTGATGCTCTCAGTAATGGTAACCTAAGGTCTGCCTTCGAGTTCCCCAGCTGACGGTTAGTAGTTTCAGAAAAAGTATGAAAGATGTTTCTGAAGTACTCAGGGGCAAAGGCATTCAAAAACATATAGGCTATCTTGCTAGTTTCAACATCGATCATTCCTCTAATAGTAAACCAGCCGAGATTCTTTAACAACGTGGAAGCTGGCGTGTCACAATGGCTAATTGTGACAATACTGGCCGCTCGATTGCAGATTTGCTGCAACTTATGGAGAGTTAACGCACAACAAGACCCCTAAACTGGGCAGCGATGCCCAAAGGCCTCAACAAGTTGGCTATTAACTGAATGAACAAAGAACTAACAAAGAACACCGTGATATTGTTGACGTCTGGAAAAGCTTCGAAGTAAACATATATGGCATTTGGTGCAGCATTACAAGATTGGCACACATTCATATTATGCTCAAAGATGATAAAACTGAATAAAAACAAATATTTTCAGTGTATCCGATCATTAACTAGCTGCCATAGCAGCTGCAGTACACACCGTGATTCAGACAACTGAATAAATAGCAAAAAATGAAACTTTCAAAATTCAAATTTTTGCTAGCTACTATAACAAAGATTACCCACGCGTACTGTAAAGAGCAGGGACACCACACTTGGTGCGTGACGTAATGATCCAAATAAAGAGTATGGACACCACATTTGGTGCATGATGCAACATTACGTCACCTGTGACAACGTGTCACCTTATCACTACGAGGGACCTTACTATTGGTAGACTTTTTAAAACTATTTCGTAAATTACCCTTTTTAGCTTATCTTACTTAGCATTTTCTTTATTTAGTAATTTTAGTCATTTAGAACTTTGAACTTTAACTTTTATATAAATAGAGCTGCACTGTATTCAAACTGATTAGTTCTTTTATGCTGGTAATGAATAAAGATAGACAGAGCTGACCATTTGCTGTTGATGAGCATCTTGTTTGGGTTGAAAGAAAAGACTTGTTCTTGCCGTTTACCTGCTGTCGTTGAGGTCGTAAGTTTTATGAGATTTTCAGTAGTTTGTTGCCGCTCCTATTTTATAGTCTTTACCGTTTAGTTAGACCACGCGGGTGGTTTAACACTATTCTAAAACATGATGGAAGGCAACAATCAGTCAAGCAGAAGAAACTTTGCTCGTCAGTTGGAGAAGCATACATTGGCAGAGAAGAAAAAAGCTCGGGGAATGCATTGAGGTGTTTAAAAAAGAATACGATGTTCAAGTGGAATGTTTGAAGGGAAAGACTCGATATGATGCCAGACCCAGAATATTACACTGAAATATCGAAGCCATGGTTGCTAAGGAAATTTGCTCCTTAAATGGAGAAAGCAAACCAGCATAGAGTCCTTTTTAAAATCCATTTATTAACATGATTGCACAAATCCAGTCCCCCGCTACGTCCGACATCCATTAATTGAAATTTCCAAATAATTCCACCCCCCGCTAATTCCCACCCCCCCCGCTAATTGAATTCTCCAAACAATTCCAACCCCCCCCGTTAATTCCGACCCCCCCGGCAATTAGGCACTTAAGAGTACATAACAAAGCAAACTATAAGATCGTCAGATTTTGGGATACAGAGATATGACATTTGAAGTTGGAAGATATTGATTAGGCCAAAGCTTAGCGCGAAGTCAACAAAGTCTAGGTGTTCTCTTCGGCCGATCGGAAAATATTCTACAACTGTAGAGCGGAATTTTGGAAAATCATGAAAACTACGGCCAGCGAAATCATTGTCACAATAGTATATAATTTCTCTTCTGGCAAAACTTGGCGGTCACAAGATACGAAAGGGTTGAGGCTGTCACTTATTGCTTTCCCGGCCATATGTTAACACCCAGCTCTAATTCCAAGCCTAAGAACTAAACACTATAGCTGATACGTACGTACGAACCTTAGATGAAGTAGCCATAAGTATTGAAAATGATATGAGAAAAGCAATGAACTGGTATAAACTTAATGAGATGGTTGCAAACCCGGAAAAGTTCCAGTTGATTTTCTTTGGGCCAAAAGAACCACAAGTTTTCCATTGAAATTAATGCCGTTATCATAAAAATGCCTGATACAGCAAAACTCTTAGGTGTCACCATCGACTGAAAACTTGGATTTAATGAGCAAAACAAACCTATCTGTAAGAGCAAGAGCATTAATAGTAAGAATAAGGCTTTTTCAACAACTGTAAGGGACTTGGGACCCCCAAAAGACGAGCCTACTATATAACTCATTTATACTGACATATTTCAATTACTGCCCACTCATATGGATGTTCTGTGGAAAAACCACAAACGATGAAGCTACCAAGGTTCACAAGTGTGCCCCGAGAGTGCTGCTAAATGATTGATTCCAGTTCTGAAGAGCTCTTACACAGGAATATGGATGTGACAATTCATGGGAAAAATCTGCAAAAACTTATGCTGGAGGCTTACAGATGTGTAACCTCTGGAAAGCCCTGCTCTGGATTGTGGCCCATGGATTGCAGGTTGCCCACTCCTCCACTGAATGTTCATTGGACTAGTGATTCGATTTTGAAAATTACTCGTCACTTGCGAGAAATGGGTTGGTGGATTAGAGCTTGCTGAAACAGAATTGACGCGTCCTTGAAGTTTTGGGCTTGGGATAGAATTTCCATATTGGGACATTTTGCCCAAAATTGAATATTTTCGGCAAAAGTTATTCATTCATGTCGCTTTTTCAGAAATTGACTCATTAGAGTGCGTAATTTACCTCTACGTTACAAAGATATAACTCGTGTTTTATACACTAAGTGAAAGGAAAATGCTTCAGTGATTTTCTTTCACTTTCCAGTTTCAGCTAACAAATCAAATATTTTTCTATAAGTCTACTGAAAGCACCAGAACATCCGATCCACGTCTGTGATTTTACACGATTTCAATGAGCATACCTTTTCTTAAAAAAAAGCTTTTACTTAAGACTAGCTTTACTTTTAATTAAGAGCAATTTTGGATTGAGCAGGCACTTCAACGTTCCAAATTTTCAGCCTCAAGTCCGCAATGATGAAACGAAAGATAACTAAAGATCAAGTAAAGGCTGTTTCTAACCTCTTCATTTAAACTCCGATTTCATAAATTCTACTTACTACATGAAACTATAAGGATATTGACTAGCCCACCAGGGAGTGACTTCCCTTTAGTCATGTCAGTGGATGGAACGAAATGGATTCAGTTTTAAGTAATTTAGGGAATGCAGCTTGTTCGTGTCCATCTCGACTACTTATGCACATTTCTGAAATGATGCCGTATTGATATGTCGTCCAATCACATTTTGGTTATTCACTCAACTGTTGTTTCAGATACAATTCAGTATCGTAAGTGTCCTCATTTCTTGTCAGAAGTTTTGCACGATCAATGTATGGTTCCATAGAGGTTCTATTGTCCAAAAGGTGTAAGGTTACATCAAGTAGGGGACTGGCACCCACAAAGATGATGATCTGCTTGTTGTAAGTGAATTTAGGCGAAATCAAGCTGATGCAAAAGTTGAGTATTCCCTTACCAAACAATGAGCCCACAAGTGAAAGTCACAGCCAGGGAGTAACTAAGTGCAAGTCTTCCTCTTTTGCTCTGGATGTGAAAAGAACTAGAGGTAATAGAAGGGAAACTAGAAAGCCATATGGACAATTGGTAAGGAAACATGTTTTGGCTCTCACATAAATACAACGCAGCAGTGAAACTACGATCTGCTTGTACTTCCAGACAAGACTGACCGCCCAAAACCAACTCTACCGCTAACTGTAGTACATACCAGAAAATAGAAACCTTTCTTCTATTTTTTCCCAGATGTCTCTGACCCTCACTTAAAAGTAGCACTGACCCTTTAAGCCGCAAGCATATTTGCATGGGATGAAATAGACCAGTTTGAATTACGCAAGAGAACTTATTGGGAGAACTAAAAAATCAACACATGATTCCAGTAGCTGTCTAGTTCTAGAGCAAACTCACAATAAATGACTTTCTTGCAGTAGAAAAAACTGTACTAGTACATAAAATACCATATATATTAAAACAATAATTTATTTGTCTCATGGTCTATCCCATAGCAATTAAATACCCTTGGTACTGTGTCAAGAACACAAACTTAAATTTCTATATCTTTCTGCTTTTGATCCACTGAAAGCTCGAAAGCGAGGTTTCTTGATGGAGACTGGTTCTGACTTGACATTGGCCTTCTAAGAGTGTCCTTTGAGTTAGTACGCATTGGTGAATGTTGCAAGGGAGATGCACCACTGCTTCGGTTGCTACGTTGTGTTTTTAATTTGGCGCGAAATCTTTCAATTGTGTTTTCCTCTGGATGGAACAGTATTAAAGATACTTTAGGGCCATAGAGGATAGCAAGTCTGGCAAAAGTTGACAGAAATGATATGATAAGGAATGTCAAATCTTTATCTGTTGATGAACTCATGCTGAAATACAACGCAAGGAAAAACATCCATCCCAAACAAAATGAAAACATTGCAAAACTAGTGTATCTTGCTTCGTTGTAATTTTCTGGCAGCTTCCTAGCTCTGAATGCGAATATGCTGCACGTCAATGAAATTGCAAAAATGTAACTGAGCAAAATCAAAAGAAGGACAGTAAAATTCGTTCCGCACGAGGAAGAAATTAATACACCATCGTTCTTTCGCTCGGTCTCAGTTTTGATTTCTGGTCGGAATACAAAATAAAATATAGTACAAATAAGGCTGGCAATTAATGTTAATCCAAAGACTGTGAGGAACTGCACTCTGTTGTTAAGAACACGACTATCTTTACTTAGTCTTCCAGATGTTGACGCTTTAAAAATGCGTAAAAGTCTGTCCGTTTTGGTAAACGTGACAGAAACAGATATAGTGTAAGATATTATGAAATAAAATGGTCGCAAACCACAGTGGATACTGGTTGGTCGTGACATGTAAAGGAGAGGCATGCCGAAAATAATGATGATGCTTGCCAATTGTAGCATGGTTAGTTCACGGTTCATTGCTTTCACCAATGGTGAATCCCAGTTACGCAATAGGGTTGCAACAACGAACAGAGTTATGAGCACTGCTATCACGCTACACCCTGATATGATAATCCCACGAATGCTGTCATGTCTGATATACTTATAAGTAGGAACAATGCATTCAGTGTGCTTATCATTTGGTACCCTTTCACCCAGACAACGGGAACATCGTTTCATCCCAGCACTTGGCTGCACCTCATTTTCTGGGCACTGAACACAAGTCCAACAGCATGGCTTTGAAGTGTATGTTAATGCGTACGATCCAGGTGAACACTCTTCAGAACATGTAGAATTTGGGGGGACTAAGCTCCCATTTGAAAACATGATCGTTTCTCCCGATATGAACCTGAGTTGACGAGACTTAGAATCCCAACCACCAATTATTCTAAAGTCCAATTGTCCCATTCCATTTTGCTGTAAATTAGTAAGTGAATATGAAGCTACATCTGGATCACCATTTTCATTAAAACTTACAGTGAGATTAGCCTTTCCGGTGAAATTCACTGATTTGATGTATTTCAATAACTTTTCAGGAGAGACTTTGGCATCAGTCAGCGTTGTGGTAGCATCATTTATAGCTGAATTTAATGCCAATGCTACTGCATATACCGCATCCATGACATTAGTAAACTTATTACGTGGCAGATTTTTTGCATTTACGGGATTTTTTCTGTTGCACTTGTATGTGACGTTGTCGGAAGAGTAGCAGTTAAATTCCTTTCTCCAATATGTACCCAGCCATGGGTTATATGCTGAAGTGTTTGGTGTAACCGAACTCAGAAAATCGTCAAACGGTGTATATTTAACAGCTGCAGGTATTATCCCAAAAAGGCCACTAACAACTCTTCTATCAATCTTTTTCACTAAATTATTGCTTCCCCATGTTTCTGTGGCAATCCATATTCGATCAAACAATCCCTGACTACTTGCTTCTTGTAAAAACAGTTCTGCCTGAGGATACTGACACCACAAAACGATAATTCTGGCTTTTTCATCTCTTTTCAGCTTATCAACAATCTTCGTCACCTTTGATTTTCCAGATTTAGTTGTCTCAAATACGTCACTAACCGCAACACAGATCTTTTCGTTTTCCAACAGTGGAAGCAAATTCTCCACGCCCAAACGCCCATATGCATCGTCAGAGGCTATAAAGGACACATAGGTCCATTTGAATCTTTTAAATATGTCGATAATGAACATTGCTTGATAATCGTCAGGGGGGATTGTCCGGAGAAATGACGGGTAATACTTCTTATTCGATAAAACTGTGGATGTTGACGAATAACTGATTTGCGGCACAGTAACATCCCTTGCGCCAAGAACACTCGCAATCCTTGTTGATGATGCGGAAGCTGCGTCTCCAATAACGGCCACGATTGCTGGTTTCGTTATATTGCATCGACATTTCACTGCATCCTTTGGGCGATTGCTAAAGTAATTTGATCGTGGATATGAAGGAATAACTCTTGGTTCTTGGATTATGTCCAAGGCTGCTTGAAGACCAAAACTGGCGGTGTTACATGAATCGTAAATAGCATATCCGACTGTTACATTTGGTAATATGGTCTTATCATTGTTAATTTCCTCTATTGCCAGAAGCATTGCTTCGACCCATGTCAAACCAGCCGGATTGAAAACGAATGCCGATTTGCTCGAAGAGTAATAGTGGACAGGGAATATCCCTGCGATTATATAATCAGCGGTAGTATTTTTGTGCCATACCAAAGACGAACAATATTCTGTACTCAAAGGTTCATTTCCAACAAAAATGATGAGAAAAAGCAATGTAACATAAAACATTGCGAATACACGTTCTTTGATAAGGTGTATGCTTACAAAAACCTCGGCAGCTTTCCCCGTTCTCTACCAGATCTTGTGTTCTAGTCTTTAGATAGGCCCTGTGATCTACTCCATTTTGACAGTCTAGCATAAAACGCAATACGTCTCTAGCAAATCCTCAATATCCTTTCTGCTCAAATGGCAAACGAACGTCATAACGAAACAAAAGGAAAACAAAGGGAAGGGTTTCCTTCAATTCTCACTCTAAAGACGGGGGAGGATATGTCCGTCCGTTTACATTTCTCTCGCATAACAAAACAACAATTGTAAACAAAACAATACGTCTATATCGTAAACCTAATTGTATTAACTGCCAATAGTGCATTCCCCATCATTCTCAGAGTACTGAAGTAAACCTCTAATTCGTTGCCGTGAGTAATAGCCACAAAATAATCAGATTTTATAAGTCAATGTCCCCTACATTTTCAAACTTCGAAAACCAACGGGAACTCCTAAAGTCAACAAAGTTGACAATACTCTGGAAATATCATGATTTGCATGTAGCTAGTGCAGGTGTGATGAAACACAGACAATCAGAACTTCATAAACATGCAAACAACATTGATCTTTTATTGACATTTACTTCATGACGATGAATTAATCTGTGATCTTCTTACACTATGGTCGATACACAGAGAAATTGAATTATGAAAACGTATTCCAAGAGAGGATATGGCGAGCTAGGAAAACTGTTGACTGGCTACGTGCCAAGGGAATTTCATAATTCGCACATTCATAAAAGTATTGTAACAACAAAAGTATCTACGCTTTAGGATGACACCACTGTACAATGCCTGCCAAAAGTCTTGGAACAACTAATTACATTCTAATGATAGAATTAACCTCCCCTACCCCCCACCCCCCACACAATGTTGAGGTAAAGAGGCTTCTTTAGCAACACACAAGTCAAATTGCTGCTAAATTACACTCAGACAAAAAGGCTCCATCTCACATTGTTTGAAAGGGGGAGAGGGCATTAAGTTACTGAAGAATTTTTCATCAGTGCACAAAGCAGTTGCCTATAGACCACAGATTTTTGGGAAAATTGGGATGTAGTCTTAGATTCAGTGTTCAAATTTTAGTCGTGATAATTGGGAAGGTGGCAAATCTTCAACTATTAGTTTTGATGTTCAATCAGTCGATAGGGGGGGGGGGGGGATGCACTGATTATATTTCATGATTCCATGTATTACATCATGGTCTGATGAACAGGACTGCAGATGAGAAATACAAAAGGATGCCTCTAAAATCTTCGAAAGTGAACTTTACAAACAGAGTCGTTCCTGACTGCCTAACATTATGATTTCATAACACCTTTCCCTTTTTCCTTGGGGACATTTCACCTTTACAGAAGAGAGTTTTCGTGAATGAGTCTAAATTTCAATTATTACGTGTAAATGGAAACTTGTTGAAATTCCAATGCAAATTCCATACATTCTATAGCACTTTTAATCTCCATCATTAGAACTATCCGCTGATACTTCGCTTTGGTTTCAGACAGCGAATTACAAGTCCAGCGAATTAAATTGGTGTTAGTTGAAATCATTGCTTATCGCTGCCAATCACTTTGATTTTCTTGATTTCTGTGTATCACGTGTGCTCAAAAGTGGGTGGTGAAAGCGGAAGTTGATTGACAAAAATGAGTGGCTTCTCATTATGCTGCTAGTAAGCCCGATTTTGAGGAGGATGACAATGCTGTGATTCGGTTTTCGTCCATACATTCGACAGTCTCCATTCCCTTGAGAAAGGAAGGAGAAAGGAAGATGAACCTACAGCTCAGTAGAATGCTGGAGTAAAGTAGCTGATGTACCATGTGAAGGGGGTGATGTTATAGAAAAACCTTACTTTCACAAACGAACAAAAGCATCCTTCTATGCACTCTACACTTGAGCTTAAATCTTTTACCCTCCGCATTATTTCACACAATAGATAGTAATAATGTTTTGAAACTATTCCATCAGCCCAGAATTCTTAGATGACGATGACACGTTCATATACTTCTCTCTAACGAGAAAACTTTAAAATTAAATCAGAACTCAGTTTTTCAGCATTATCAGCGCTTCAAACTGAATTTATTTCGCTGCGCTCTAAATGCGCTGTATGAACTAGGTCGTATTAAAATTTCTTATCATTATCATTATTATTACTACCAAAATTCTCTATACACGAAAAACCCTTCAGCAGAAGAACACCAAAATTGACAAATATAGTAAAAATATATAAATACAAAGTAGTAAAATAAGGGTGCAGCTGATCTTCCAGGGAGTCGTGTATTAATTGAACTCAGCTCTTCAAATGTATTTTGAGGTGTTTTTTTTTAATTTTTGCAACGTTTATAAGGAGTTTAAATTATAAATGGAAAGATATGTTAAGAAAGACAAAAATAGGCGTCGTACCATGAGGAATCTTTAGCCTAGATAAGTTTACACAGTGTTACTGTTATAGATAACGTTTTATCATTTGACGTCAAATAAATCTTCGAGTCTTAATTAAGTTACGTCCGTACAGCCTCGCATTGTTCTACCTATCTCGATTTAGTTCTGGGCCAAGCTTTTTAATGAAATGCTATTCAAGTTCTTCGCGAAATGTTTTGCCTTCGGGGTTGATTGCATAAAAGGGTGTTATTTGGAATAGGTTGGGTAAGTGAGGGATGCAATAGAAAGAAAGCCAAACAGAAACTAAAATAGATTACATAGAGAGCAAACAAACCTAGTACGAACAAAGACTGGATAAATAGAATGTAGAGCAACCTAAATAACTGAAAGAAAAATGTACTACATAGTAAAGAGAGGAAAACGGGGATATATATATATATATATATATATATATATATATATATATATATAAACCCAGCCATTGGGAAGGGCATGCCCAACTCAGTGCCGGTCCCAAGCCCGGATAAATGGGGAGGGTTTCCAGGATAGGGCTAGCAACCCACTGGTGTAAAAACCACTTATGCTCAAGAACTGCATGGTGAACCTAGACAATATGGCCCCCAGTCCCCGGCAGCCTTTAAATAGGCAGGGGGTGCTAAGAATCTCCGGGTCTGAACAGACATTAATGACAACAGAAAAAAACATTTATGGAACTAGACTTTTGAAAACTTTAAGAATTGGAGTTATGAATGTCGCTACACTAAGGGAGAAAGAAGAGGAACTTATTGAAGTAATGAAGATAAGAACATTATCAATTATGGCAGTATGTGAAACCAGACTGCGAAGCAATGGTGATAGATTTATTCATGAAGGCTACAGATCGATTTACAGTGGCGGGGAACAAGCGAGACATGGTGTTGCCTTCCTTTTAGAGCCTAGCATAGCACAGTTTGTAGAAAAGGTAATACAAGTAAATGAAAGATTAATAGGTGTTGACTTAAAGCTGATGGAAGGAGTTAGTATGATACAGGTGTATGCCCCTCAACCAGGTAGGCCAGCAGCTGAAAAGGATGAATTTTATCAACAACTGCAGGGACTTATGGATGAGATGAAGTACTCGGACAATGTTATCCTGTGCGGAGATTTTAATGGCCATGTAGGGTGTGACAGAATAAATTACGAGGGGAATATTGGGACGCATAGTATTGGGAGTAGAAATGAGGGTGGCCAGAGACTGCTGGATTTTGCTCAAGTAAACAACCTGAAGATAATGAATACTTTCTTCCAGCATCGAGAAAGTCATAAATGGACATGGTATAGATATGACCAGCATCAACGAAGCTATACTCAAAGTTCAATGATTGATTTATTTATAACTAACAATAGGGCACTTTTCTGTGATGTGAAGGCTATCCCATCTGTGTCAATGGATGCTGATCATAGACTTGTTCTTGCAAAGTTAAGAATTAGGAAGCCAAAAGAGCATATGGGCAAGGGAACTAAGCGATACAAGCTGGGCTTGCTTAAGGAACAGAATATAATTACAGACCTGCAGCAGTGCATGCAGAAAAACTTGCAAGACGCTGGGGAGCATGATGAATGTAATGTTGACAGCATGTGGAATACTTTTAAGGAGTGTGCTTTGAATTCTGCAAGCGAGGTACTGGGAGAGAAGATTCCATACAGAGGTACTAAGAGGAGAACCCCTTGGTGGGGAGAGGAAGTAAAACGTTCAGTGAGACTTAAAATGGAGCTATTTAGAAAGTGGATGAAGTCCAGGTCAGCTGAGGATCGTAGGAACTATGAAATTGCTAGGAATGAGGTGCAGAAAGTGAAAAGGGGAGCAAAGGAGGAAAGTTGGCGGAGAATTGGAGAAGACTTGAAAGCAGATTTTAGAGGCACTAGAAAGCTTCTCTATAGCTTAGCAAATGGTTATAGAAGAAAAAGACTCAATGTTGTCAGCCATGCTATAAAAGACAGAAATGAAGTACTTCTCACAGATTCAGAAGAAATCGCAGAGAGATGGAAAGAGTATTTTTGTGACTTGCTAAATGTACCAAATAGCCAGGATAATTCTAATGAAGAGAATGATTTTAGGATTGGAGGGAAAGATGAGGAAAATCCTATAACTATGGAAGAGTTTAAAAGAGCAGTTTCAAGGATGAAGAATGGAAAATCACCTGGAGATGATGGATTGCCAGTGGAGGTGTTGAAGGCGGGAGGAGCAACTGCTGCTAATAAGCTGCTCAAGATATTCAACGCAGCTTATAAAGCAGAAATGGTACCATTAGATTGGCAGAAAGGAGTGATAAGCCCTATCCTGAAAAAGGGAGAGAAAACAGTATGTGATAACCACAGAGGAATAACATTGCTATCGCATGCTGGAAAGATCTACACTAGGATATTGGAAATGAGGTTGAGAGACTGTGTGGAGGATGTATTAGATGATTGTCAGTTTGGGTTTAGACCAGGAAGAAGTACTACAGACGCAGTGTTCATAGTGAAAATGATGCTAGAAAAATGCTGGGAGTGGGGTTTTGACAAGTATGCTCTATTTATTGATCTACAAAAGGCCTTCGATAGAGTCAATAGAAGTCTGTTATGGAGAATATTGCAGGAAGACCACTATAATGTGCCAGCCAAATTGGTTAGAGTGATCCGCAGTATATACTCCCAATGTGTTAGTAAAGTAAGAACTCAAAAAATTGAAAGTGCAGAATTTAACATTGAATCAGGAGTGAGGCAAGGAGATGTCCTATCACCACTTATTTTCATAATATTCATGGACAAGTGCATAAGAGACGTGAGGATTGGAGAAAATGGGGAGGAAACTCTGTTGTATGCGGATGATGTGGTAGTGATGGCGAATTCTAGGACAGACGTGCAGGATGTGGCAAAAAGATGGTGGCACGCCATGAATGAGAATGGCATAAAGATCAACACTCAGAAGGGTAAAACAGAAGTTTTGGTTATATCAAGGAATAACAGACATACATGTGATGTACTCATAGGGCAAGACAAAGTTCATCAGGTAGCAAACTATACTTACCTAGGAGTAAATGTCGGAGAAACTAATTTGCAAGAAATAGAAATCAACAACAGGATTGCCAAGTATAATAGCAATGTTGGACTGATGTACCCTTTGCTCCGAGATGTAAACATACCAAGAGAATGTAAAATAACTATTTATCATACTATACTGAAACCCATATTGCTGTATGGCTCAGAGGTCTGGTCATTGACCACAAGAACAGAGTCGAAATTGCAAGCAGCAGAGATGCGAGTGCTGAGAACGATAAAAGGGGTTACACGAAAGGATAGAATTAGAAACACCACCATAAGAGCAGAATTACAGGTACCACCATTGTTGGAAGAAATAGAACGAAATAGGTTGAGATGGTATGGGCACGTAATGCGGATGGACGACGACAAAAAGCCCAAGAGGTATTTAATGTGGAAGCCAGAAGGAAAGAGACCTGCGGGCCGGCCTCGAAAGCGGTGGATAGAAGGAGTGGAAGTGGCACTAGGCAATAGAGGAACATCAGTGCAGGAGGTCGAAACTAATAAAAAATATGATGACAGACGGGACTGGAGGGGGTTTCTGAGAGGTTCACTGACTGACAGACAGTAGTGTCTACCAGGCATATTGGTGGTGAGAATATATATATATATATATATATATATATATATATATATATATATATATATATATATATATATATATGTACATATGTGATAGTACATATGTGATAATACATATGTTTATATAATTCATGTCTGTAGGGGATGCACTCGGGTAGTGGGGTAGGGATAACTCTGCCAATAGGAGTGGTAAGACGACTCCTTCCCTCCACTAGTCTGCGGGAGGCTCTTGGGCAAGGCCGCGTACCCGCTCAGCCCCCCAATCAGGGTGACGTGAAATCGTGGCAGGCAGGCGATGGATGAAGTGTGAGAGCAGCTGGAGGAACTCCAGAACTGGTCTTGCATTTCTACGTGCCAGGCAGATGATATTAACTTTGATACAATGGCTGGGACACATGTCCAGTAAGGACACTGCTCTTGTAGAAAGCAATGCCAAACTACTACAAGTATTTCTTGCTAAGGAAACTTGAACATGACTATTACAAACAGCTCAAAGAACGATATGGGACTCAACAGTGAGACCCCCAAGCTGGATGAGCCCCTTATTAGTATTGGGGAAGAGCTTGAGGCCGGTGGGAGTATCATTCTTGCTGGGAATATCACTCCAGCTCATGATGGCAAAACGCCTGATTCTACAGAGATGAGAAAGAACCGGAACAGATGGCTGAAGAGGAAACTCAAACTCAGAACGTGGAATATCAGAAGCATGGCAGCTGGTAAACTGAACACTATTATTGAAGAAGCGAAAACAAATAACGTTGACATCTTGGGAGTTGCTGAACATCGTTGGGCAGGGAGTGGCCATTTCACAACAAATTGCGGTGGACAATTTATGTACTCAGGTAGGGAGATAGCAGGTCAAAGTGGAGTGGGCGTATTTTTATCAAAAGCAATAATGAGAAGCCTTATAGGATATAAACCAGTGAATGATAGAATCATCACCATCAGACTATTGGGGCAAGTAAAAAACATCACACTGATACAAGTATACGCTCCAACGTCTGCATCAACAGAGGAAGAACTAGAAGAATTTTATGATGCATTGCAAAAAGAGATAGATAGCAAAGAAAATCAAGACATCCTGGTCGTCTCGGGAGATCTCAGTGCCAAAGTAGGATCGAAAAGACATACTGAAGAAGATGGAATAGTTGGAAATGTAGGGCTGGGAGAGAGAAATGATAGAGGAATCAGACTTGTTGACTTTGCAATTTCAAATCATCTAGCAATAAAAAATACAATGTTTGAGAAACACCCAAGAAGGCTGTATACCTGGACATCACCAGATGGAGTAACGAAGAACCAAATTGATTATATAATGATTGAAAAGAGATGGGCCTCTTCTATACAAGATGTCACCACCAAACCAAGTGCTGACTGCGACACGGACCATGAATTCCTTGTGGCAACATTTAAAGTGAAATTGAAATGCAAGAAAATAACTGCAAGGCCTGTCCGATATGACGTACAGGAAATGGATGAGAACTTCAACATTGAAGTAAGGAATCGTTTCAGAGTATTGCTTATGAATATTGAAGAAAAAGAACCTGATGAGGTTGCAAATGAAACAAAAAGCATCTATGTGGAAACAGCACAAAAACACTTGAGAAAGAGGCTTGTGAAAAGACAACCCTGGTTGACCGAAGAGACACTACAGAAGGTAAAACAAAGAAAAGAGGCAAAGAAAACATCTGGAGCTCATAGTAATGACTATAAGGCAATAGCAAAAGAGGTGAGACAAATGTGTCGTAAGGATAAGAAAAAATATCTGATTAGAAAGTGCCAGAAAATAGATGAATTTATGAAAGAAAATAAAAGCAGAGACATGTACAATGAAATAAAAAGCATCACGAGAACATTCAAACCACGACTTGGTGTTATAAAAGATGAGAACGGAAAGATCTTGACAGAGGCTGGAAATATAGTAGATCGATGGAAAAGATATTGTGAAGGAATGTTCACAAGTAATGTACCAACAGCTGAAGTTCAACAAGTGAGGATTGAAGATATAGAAGACAAGGAAGATCTATGCCTACCACCTTTGAAATCAGAGGTTGAATGGGCTATCAAATCATTAAAAGATGCGAAAAGTCCTGGATGCGACAAAATTCAGGCAGAAATGATAAAGGCAAGTGGATTAGAAGGAATAGAAGTGTATCACAAGTTGTGTACTAAGATATGGCAAACAGGACAATGGCCTACTGACTGGAAAAGAGCAATCTTTATAGCACTACCAAAGAAAGGAGATTTACAACAATGCTCTAATTATAGAACAATATCATTGATCAGCCATGCAAGCAAAATATTGCTCAAAATCATAATGAGAAGAATTGAGAGCAAAATTGAGGAAGAAGTAAACAAAACACAGGCAGGGTTTAGAAAGAATAGAGGGACGCGAGACCACATCTTTAACTTACGCATGATTGTCCAGAAATATCGGGAAATGAACACCAGTCTTCATACATGCTTTATCGATTACTCCAAGGCTTTTGACAGTATAAATCATGGAGAAATGTGGAATACTTTAAAGGAAATGAACTTTGATCCTAAAATTATATTGCTGATTAGGTCGCTCTACGAAGGACAACAATCGGCAGTGCAGTTGGAATGTGGAACAACAGATTGGTTTCCAATCACAAAAGGGGTGAGGCAGGGGTGCATATTATCACCTTATCTCTTCAGTATTTACACGGAGGGAATTATGAGAGAAGTGGAGCATGACCATAGGAATGAGGAATACGATGAACCTACATTGCAAGGATTGCCCATAAGAGACTTGAGATATGTGGATGACATTGCACTACTAGCCACACCCCAAGAGGGCTTGAAGCTCTTATACAGTCTGTTAAATATCATAGTGAGCAAAGAGGTTTGCACCTGAATGTAAAGAAAACCAAAATCATGGATATAGACAAATGCAAAGAGGAGGCTGTAATAACGATTAATGGGGAGGAAATAGAAAGAGTGAACAATTTTGTATATCTGGGAACACGAATCGATGCAAATGGGAAGTCAACTCTGGAAATAAGAAGAAGGCTGGCAATGGCAGGATCAAAATTGAAAAAGATGACAAACATCTGGAAGGGACAAAGTATATACACCAAACTGAGAATTTTAAGAAGTGTTGTATTTCCCACTGCAACATACGGTTGTGAGGCATGGACGATTAACAACACAGATAGCAGAAAGATAACAGCCTTTGAAATGAAATGCTACAGAAAACTGTTGAGGATATCATGGACAGAAAAGATATCAAATGAAACGGTCCTGTCTAGACTTGGAATCAAAGCCATAACACTCTTGCAAAAAATCAAAAAGCTAAAACTGGTATACTTTGGTCACATAAAGCGCCATAAATCATTGGAGAAGCATATTCTAGAGGCGAAAATAGAGGGCCGAAGAGGAAGAGGAAGACCTGCGAGGAGATGGGAACAGGACATACAGGAATGGATGGGAATTACAACAACACAGGCTGGAAGATTGGCGGAGGATCGTTCGTTGTTTCGTAGGAAGGTTCAAGAGGCAACGTCCTGTAAGAGGATTAGCTGACAGAGAGAGAGAGAGAGAGAGAGAGGGGGGGAGGCACAGAGTCAAATTTCACAAGTCCAGGGGGGCTATCCCCCAGGCCCCCCTGGGAACGGGCCTGGCGGTGATGACCTATAAGATGATGAATAAGATCTACCGTGAAAGCCTTTGGGATAGATACAAAGTAAGAACTACTTACTCAAGTTATAGAACAAGAAACTGCATGGATATTTAAATTCCAAGGTAGGCCTATAATCTTGAGTACTCGAAAAAAGTTTACCCTATTGGGGGTTAAAAGATTGGTACAACATCCTTATTGCCATCAGGGAGCTCTCTACTTAAAATTAAAGAGGCATTACATATCTTTTGGTAAAGGCCTGATCTAAATAAGCAGATTCAGCATTACAACTTCTCATCAAGCTTTTAGCTCCTTTTCTATAACAGTTTCACTCCTTTTCGCTACATTGATTCCTTTGTCGACTAATATATTCGATTGATGATGTAATGCTTATTTATATGCCTAGAGGTTTTTCATTGTATTTAGCAACTGATGATGGACTGGAACAATCCAAAACATATCTTGCAAAATAAGAAGAATTGTCGCATTTTATCGCCTTTTATCTACGTTCATATTATCGAGAAATTTTGGGAATATATAAATACACAAACACACACGCGCGTGTCGAATGAAAATCTTGCCAAAACGAACCCATTACACCAAAAAGCGTTATAATAGTCAATGATCACATACAAAGGCTACCTCCTTTTAACAATTCGATAATGTCCTAACCAAAAACTTTCAGCAAGTGGAAGAATTCCTGCGAGCTTTGTGCATTAGATTTATCGTGCGGAAAGGTAAGCAGCTTGGCCTCAGGTCAGAAAGGGTGTTTCAATGTATTGCATACGCAAATGTGAGAAATTCCAAGCTTAAAACGGGAAGGTTGGTCCACAACCAAAAACTGAATATGATGTAGAGAATGTGGCAAAACCCCTAGATCTGACATATAATAGCTCTTATTTGATATTCCAAGTTGATTCTCGTCGAAATCGACCGTGTGTTAGTCCGCATTTCGAACTTTTATCCAACAAGGAAGTTGTTGTGGCTCTGACGTCACTAATTTAAAAACCCACTGAATCGAAAGGGTCCTGTACTAAATTAGGCCTACGCATTATTTCATTTTTTATCCATATCTACAGTTGGTATTTCCAATAGTAATGATAAAGATACTAATTCAAACCAACTATTTACAAAACAATATACATTACATAAAAATTAGCGGCATATTTTGCAGGTGCATTTATCACCAGCCCAGTCTTTGATCCTCTTTTTGAAAGCCGAAAGCGTTGGCTCATTTTTTATGCTATCATCTAGGGTGTTCCAGAGTAGACTCCCTCTAAATCAGAACGTTGAGAAGAACATTCGCGCATTTATCACTTAAGAGCAACTTATGTTTGCTACCAAGACACAAATTGCGACTACGCATTCTTTGTACAAGAAGTCACTTTATAAGAAACCTACACGCAGAAGGCCAAAAATCAAAGGAACTTCTCGTTACTAAAGATAAGACCCCAAAGGAGCTTTCAGTTTCAAATATTATATCTCTGCAAAACAATCGAGAATTTGGGAAAGAAGTTCCCATAGATTGAGTGTAATCTTTGCAGCAAATGGTTCAAAGGAGGGCTCCAGCTAAGCTTACAGTGATTGGGTCCCAACACTGAACATTTATATTATGTGTAGCGATAAAAGTGCATCAAAAAGTAAGGAACAATTAAGGAGCCTTAAGTATTAACATGTGGCCAAAATGGGTCCAAAAAATTGGTAACTTAACTAGGCCTTGCGCGAAGTTCATTATAAAAAAAGTGTAATTAAGACTGGAAACTAGGTTCATCTGAAAGTTGCACGTATTTCTGAAGACAGCAAGGTTGAAGTTAGTTACGTCAGAAGAATTGAGAATTGAAAGCACCAGAAACCATTCCTATAGATTTTTCAAAATGAAACATAAAAGAAATATGAACATCAAGAGGTTGAGTTTTGCATGAAATCAGAATGTTCTAGTGACGTTGAAATCAAATGAAAGAAGACAGACCTCCCAAAGACAGAAGCATGAATGACATGGCTTAAGTTTATAAATAGGTGGCTAAGTACGATCATGGACAAATGTATGTTACTATTTTCAAATTATTGAAAGAAACACTTTAGTTTCAACGGGCCAGGAAAGGATAGTTGAAGGCACAATAGAAGTACTTCACACACATAAAGATATATTTTCAATAGAATTAGTCATTGTGCCCATTCAGCTATGCACCCTATTGTCAAGGCATAATTCAACACAGTTTTGTAGGAAAAGAACTTGGAATACAAGCCAATAATGTACCAAGAACTGACTACTTGTTCACGTAAAGAAAGCGAAAGTCTCGATAGTAAAGAGAAACAAGCTCATTGACCCCCTAATTAAACCACCATCTTTGTAAACAGACGATAGAGAACATATCGAAATTTCAAGGTACTTTGACTTAAAGCAAAATGTAGTGACATCGACGTAACAGTAATAGACCTAAAGAATCCGGGGTGCTTGTCCCAAAATGTTCCACAATATGTCTACGTAGAACATTAATACCGAAAGTAATACATGAAATATATTGAATGAGTATTTAAAAAATAATTCCACCGAAAGTAAAAGACAGTGTTGGCTATTTGAATCGAAGAAGGGCTCAATAAGCAAATTGGAAAAACGAAAGGAAACAAAATAGATAGCAGTACTAGATGATGTAGAGATACAATGGCAAAAGGGAGTGACTCAACTATAAACAAAGAGTAGAACAGAAAACGCACGATCAACTAAACAAGCTTCCGTTGAAGGTAATAGAGAAAAAATGGAAATTATAGAAAAATACAATAACTATAAAATACGAATTTTTGCAAAGGAAGAGACCATCACAACCACAACTGATTTAATTTTCAAAATGCTTGCGGGAAGCATAAAGGAAGGTTGAATTACTGCATATTTTGATAAGAACTGACTGATTTCAAAGAAATCGCTAACCAAGGAAAATCTACAATGGCAAATCTAAAGGTCGATAATTCAAAATACATTACAACTTTCCTTCCTAGCGCTGAATCAACATAGCAATGCACAAAGAGAGCTGCAATCGCACCCCAGTAAAGCAAATGAACTATGGAGAGCATTTTTTATACAACTGTAATCAATACAAAATACAATACAGTATACAATATACAATACCAAACTTTTACAAACAAAAAACGATTCCATTGGGAGTATGATAGACATAACTACCCAATGGCCATTTAACAAACAGTAATACAGATAATACAGATAATGCAAATGATACAAATGCCAAGGATTACACCAAAATCCTAGTAGCCCCTCATTAGAGAGGATTAGCAGTATTATTATTCAGAAAATCTTATTCAGAAAGTATTATTCAGAAAATCTTAGAAGATAGAAAATCTAGGATGAATCTAGGATGAATCAAATTATGGAGAGCGTGAATGAAGCAGGAAAGGTATCAATCTGGCACTGCATATCGCAGGCCAAAAGCTGTAGAATTACAAAGGGAAAGATTTTTTCTGAAAAAAATATGCTAGTCAATAACTCGGGACGGTAGAGCCGGCTGTCGCAAACGCTTTCAGTTAAAATAAATATACTTCACTTAGCACGATGTAATAGAGTCCAGAAAAACTCACGGCTTCAAGGCTCTGAGCAGAAGGAAGATTTTTCATTCTATTTTGTATCAGAGGAAAGTTTAGTAATTTGTATCAACAATCCAGTTTCAGTAAAGATTTCTGTTAATGCGACATCGATTGTGAAAGGCATAGTCCTTCTACAGTTCAGACATATGCAAAATGCAGAGTTCAAGAGTTCTGGCTAGTTTTGATTGTCCTACAAGAGGAAGGTTTATGATGAAGACCTGACAGCCTGAGAAAGATTGGGCATTTGAGAGCAGGGTAAATCAAGGATACCGTGGCATATTTCTGAGTGGGGGCCTGGGGAGACGAGTTGCAAGTCAATATGGCAGTACGCAACAATGGTGGAAGGGGAAGGGAGTAGGGGTCATGGGCGAAGCTTCCAAAAACTTTTGGAACCACGGTCAATAATTCAGTAGGGGAAGCCTTGTCTGAGTATAGAGATAAATTCTGTCTAGGTAGAAAATGGTAGATGAAATCATTGAAATGTTGTGAGAAAGTTGAAGAGACTTATTGACTACTCCAAAAAGATTGCTGCCTGATCAGGCGAAATGATAGAGACACACGTATAGGCAGCAATGAGATCATGTTAAGTGTTAGCAATGAGGTCATATAAACCGCTAGGTGACCAAGAACACAGACCTTTCCCAGCCTTTACATATCTGAGACTTTTGGACCAGTCTATAGCACCACGGTTTGAAAAAGCTTTGAGTATCTACCTCCAATAGGCCCTGCTGACTCCGGCACTGGTACTTTTGAATGTGAGTGAACTTTTATACCCCGAAAAAGAAAATCTACGTTTTATTTCGACCAAATGCCTTAATCTGCATATCATACATTAACAGAAAAGTGGGGGTGTAGTCGCCGAGTCCCCCCCCCCCCGAGTGTATTGTAAATCTAATTACACTCAATCAGCTATAAGGCTAATAGACTCATGCCTTCGGCAGTTAATGGAATTTGAAGCTGAATCAAGTAACGGTACCGAAATTTAAGTCCCATTATCAATTGGGTTCAGATTGAACTTCAGATTACCTTAATATTTTTATTTCTACTGTTTCTATCTTTTCATCTTGATCTCCAGTTACTTTCATTGTCTACATGAAATTCTTTCAATTCCACTGTCTCTAAGCTTAGTTATCGCGATTTATGTACCAAGAAAAGAATCTGCACAATGTGGGCAAATGCTGACAAAGAGGCTATTTCATGAGGAATATTTCAGTCTCTTACTTCTTGTACTGTTGCAGTTCTTAAAGTTGTTTGAACATTACTAAATTCTTTGCTACTAAACGATTATGAAAGATTCATGAAATTTTAAATAGAAAGACAAATATTGACCAGTATGGCTAAGAGCCATGACAAAAACTGAACACATTAGGTCTAATGAGCTCCAACAAATTTAGGAGATTTCAACCCATATCTCCAGATCTACTTATATTTTAGCGTCAACATTCATTCAACCTTTACAGATCTCTAAACTCAGTTAGCTACCACAACTGGAAATGATATAGCTACCTAACCAGGACTGATCTTGCTATCCATTGCGGCCATGCCAAGCAAGAAGGACGACTTCAAACAAGTAGGGGAATGCAAAGCAAGAAGGACCATTTCAAGCAAGTAGGGCCATGCAAAGCAAGAAGGACCATTTCAAGCACGTAGGGGCATGCCAAGCAAGTAGGGACATGCCAGGCAAGTAGGGGGCATGCCAAGCAAGAAGGACCATTTCAAACAAGTAGGGGCATGCCAGGCAAGTAGAGCCATGCCAAGCAAGAAGGACCATTTCAAACAAGTAGGGGCATGCAAAGCAAGAAGGACCATTTCAAGCAAGTAGGGGCATGCCAGGCAAGTAGGGCCATGCAAAGCAAGAAGGACCATGTCAAACAAGTAGGGGCATGCAAAGCAAGAAGGTCCATTTCAAGCAAGTAGGGGCATGCCAGGCAAGTAGAGCCATGCCAAGCAAGAAGGACCATTTCAAGCAAGTAGGGGCATGCCAGGCAAGTAGGGCCATGCCAAGCAAGAAGGACCATTTCAAACAAGTAGGGGCATGCCAGGCAAGTAGAGCCATGCCAAGCAAGAAGGACCATTTCAAACAAGTAGGGGCATGCCAAGCAAGAAGGACCATGTCAAACAAGTAGGGGCATGCAAAGCAAGAAGGTCCATTTCAAGCAAGTAGGGGCATGCCAGGCAAGTAGAGCCATGCCAAGCAAGAAGGACCATTTCAAGCAAGTAGGGGCATGCCAGGCAAGTAGGGCCATGCCAAGCAAGAAGGACCATTTCAAACAAGTAGGGGCATGCCAAGCAAGAAGGACCATTTCAAGCAAGTAGGGGCATGCCAGGCAAGTAGAGCCATGCCAAGCAAGAAGGACCATTTCAAACAAGTAGGGGCATGCAAAGCAAGAAGGACCATTTCAAGCAAGTAGGGGCATGCCAGGCAAGTAGGGCCATGCCAAGCAAGAAGGACCATTTCAAACAAGTAGGGGCATGCCAGGCAAGTAGAGCCATGCCAAGCAAGAAGGACCATTTCAAGCAAGTAGGGGCATGCCAGGCAAGTAGGGCCATGCCAAGCAAGAAGGACCATTTCAAACAAGTAGGGGCATGCCAAGCAAGAAGGACCATGTCAAACAAGTAGGGGCATGCAAAGCAAGAAGGTCCATTTCAAACAAGTAGGGGCATGCCAGGCAAGTAGAGCCATGCCAAGCAAGAAGGACCATTTCAAACAAGTAGGGGCATGCCAAGCAAGAAGGACCATGTCAAACAAGTAGGGGCATGCAAAGCAAGAAGGTCCATTTCAAGCAAGTAGGGGCATGCCAGGCAAGTAGAGCCATGCCAAGCAAGAAGGACCATTTCAAGCAAGTAGGGGCATGCCAGGCAAGTAGGGCCATGCCAAGCAAGAAGGACCATTTCAAACAAGTAGGGGCATGCCAAGCAAGAAGGACCATTTCAAGCAAGTAGGGGCATGCCAGGCAAGTAGAGCCATGCCAAGCAAGAAGGACCATTTCAAACAAGTAGGGGCATGCAAAGCAAGAAGGACCATTTCAAGCAAGTAGGGGCATGCCAGGCAAGTAGGGCCATGCAAAGCAAGAAGGACCATGTCAAACAAGTAGGGGCATGCAAAGCAAGAAGGTCCATTTCAAGCAAGTAGGGGCATGCCAGGCAAGTAGAGCCATGCCAAGCAAGAAGGACCATTTCAAGCAAGTAGGGGCATGCCAGGCAAGTAGGGCCATGCCAAGCAAGAAGGACCATTTCAAGTAAGTAGGGGCATGCCAGGCAAGTAGGGCCATGCCAAGCAAGAAGGACCATTTGAAGCAAGTAGGGGCATGCCAAGCAAGAAGGACCATGTCAAGCAAGTAGGGGCATGCCAGGCAAGTAGGGCCATGCCAAGCAAGAAGGACCATTTGAAGCAAGTAGGGGCATACCAAGCAAGAAGGACCATGTCAAGCAAGTAGGGGCATGCCAAGCAAGAAGGACCATGTCAAGCAAGTAGGGGCATGCCAAGCAAGAAGGACCATGTCAAGCAAGTAGGGGCATGCCAGGCAAGTAGGGCCATGCCAAGCAAGAAGGACCATTTCAGACAAGTAAGGCCATTCTAAGCAAGATGGTCCTTTCCAAGCAAGCACTGACATTATACGGTCCTTTCCAAGTAAGACAATGCTAACCAAGTAACAACATTCACATTCACTTTAACTCCGAAATTCCAACAGTTTGATAATTTTATAAACTATTTTAGCAAATAATGGAAAAGGAGCGAGTTAGCAGTGTTAAATACTGAACCACAATTTCTTTGATTTGGCACATATTCTTTAAAATATCATTGCTGTCTTTCACTACTTGGTTTTGTAGATTCTCTGATATTTATATGTTAGAGCGTAACACAAAAGACACACGTTTTTCAGAGATGAACTAAGTACTGATCTTTTATGACATATTACATGAAGTACTTGTATGAATCACTGCAGGTTTAACGTGTGACAAGGCTGCATTTAACCTGTTTAAGTCTCACTCAAATTATATTGTGTGTATATTCTACTAAAATACATATCCTGAAGACTCTGTAAGAACACTGCTGACTCAAGGATCATTTATCTTCTAATCTAGAAACTTTATGGCTTATTACATTGCACAAACTACTTCAAGTACACTAGCACTAGCTCTACATTGGGTTTGCTCAAGTTCAATAACAATGGCCTACATTTGGTGAATGTACACTCAAATTTGGGGTGAAGCCAAGCATGTTCATTTTACACTGCAGAAAAGCCAGGTTCACCCAAAGGATCAACAAACCCACAAAGTGCGGGCTGATCTAACCTGGGGTCAACTCAGGTTGGATCAATTTACACTGGCAAAATCTAATCCAGATTAGAGCTAACCTGGGGTGAGCATGGGGTAGAGTCTGTAGTGTAAATCGACTATTAGAACCATTATGACATTGTCTATAATTTCAAACGGCATGCAATCAGCAACAAAATATGGCAATAGAATACAGCAGAAAATTCCCTTGAAATATGTAGGAGCAAATTATACTGATGATCACAAGAGTCCACTTCCGACAAGTCATACACGTCCAACATGTGCCATACGCCTCACACATTGAGAAATATAACTCTCTTATAAAACCCTTCTCAACAATCTGGCCATTTTCTTTACAGGAACGAGCGGCGTATAGGTACTAAGTTTCACGTCTACCAGATACTTATGAAGTTGGAATGGTGCTATGCGGCATGTGAATAAAATAACATACCACGTCACCAATCACCCATCACGAAAAAATTTATAGCGAGCAAAACACAGTACAAATATCACGTCTTCTTTAAATAAATACGAAATATGAGAAATGCAATGGAACTAGCCTTGATTCTATGTCTTCGTTCTGAATCTGACCTCTGCCGAAACTCTTGGTCGTCCTTCTCTTTTTCTTTTAGCATTTCCTGATATCGCTTTTTCTCGTCTTCCATTTTCTTTCTTTCAATCTGCTTCTGAGCTGATCTGCAGAAAGTACAAACCTTGGTAGAGGAGTGTTATGTGAAACTGCCAAAGAAACAGCAAATTTCATCTCGATTCATTCATCATTTTCTCTACGTACACATCTTATATTTTAAAAGCCACAAAATGATAAAGACACGCAAAATCAACAATTCTAAAGAGGGGGAATTTTTATCTGATATTGCTGGCATAGTTTGGGAGCAAATGCTGACTAAAACTGATAATATCAATGCGCTTGTAAATCATTTGACTAAAATATCACTATTGATAAGCACGCCCCGATTTGCGAAATGCTTGTCTCAGAAAGGTACTTTACTTGGATTGATAAAAGACTTAAGGAGCTATGTGAACAAGAGACAAGCTAGAAAAGCTTGCTGCAAAAGTAAGTCCTCACTTATAATGGACTCCTACAGGCAAATTCGCTACAAAGTCAACTCTCTGAATATCCAGCTTAAAAAGGAATACTACAGTAACAAGATCTCGACATGCAAGGGAACATTATAGAATCATGGAAGACTATCAATGAACTTCTCAATAAGAGGTCCAAGTCAAGTAACATTGGTAGTCTTAAGGGATCTGTATCGGATTCTCAAGCAGTTCTCTAGGAGGATATTCCTGATGTTATGAAAAGTTCCTTCTGCTCGGTAGGTAAGCACCTTGCTGATAAAATCGATGCAACACCAAATCCCCTTCTATCAGGTAACTTCGATATGAACAAACCAAAAGCGAAGTGTCGTTTCCGAACAATTCATGTGCAGGAAATCAGAGATGCATTTGCCAAGCTTAAAACAGCAAACAGCTTTGGGGTTTATAATATCTCAAGTTTCTTTTTGAAGCTTGCCACACCATTTATTGAAAATTCCCTGGCTCTCTTGTTTAATACGTCAGTCGAAACAAGTATCTTTCCAGAGATATGGAAAATCACTAGGGTAACTCCAATTTTTAAAGATGGAGATAGGGCTGATAAATTAAACTATCGCCCCAAATCAATCTCACCAGTCATTGCAAGGCTCTTCGAAAAGCTGGTAGCAAATCAGGTGCACCAACATATGGCTGTTACCGGCTTGTTTTCATCTGGCCAATCTGCCTATAGGAGGCGTAATTCCACTGTAACCCACTTACTAAAAAATACTGATGACTGGTACAGCGGGCTAGATCTTGGCAAGCTTGTGGGTCTAACTTTTATTGACCTTAAAAAAGCTTTTGATACTGTTGATCATGACATTCTTTGCAAAAAACTGGAGCATTATGGTGTTCAACAGCAAGGACTCACAAGGTTTCGATCATACAACCGAAAGCAGTTCTGTCGGGTCAGTGGTATCAGTTCTAAAATTAAGAAGATAGATGTTGGTGTACCCACAAGGCTCGTGCTTGGGTGTCTTCTTTCCATATAATATATACATATACATACATACATACATACATACATACATACATACACACACACACACACACACACACACACACACACACACACACACACACACACACACACACACACACACACACACACACATACATATATATATATATATATATATATATATATATATATATATATATATATATATATATATATATATATATATATATATATATATATATATATATATATATATATATATATATATATATATATATATATATATGTTAATAATGTTTCTGTCTGCACTGAAAAAGGAGAAATCCTGGTTACTCGCAAGCTACTGAGTTCATATGTAGAGCTGCTTGAAAAAGGCGAAAGCCGAAAGTAACCTAAAGGTGCTAAAATCAGGAGAGTTACAACAAGCCACTGTGGTCTAGTGGTTAAGACGCTTGCTCGGAAAGCAAGAGGTCCGTGGTTCGATTCCCGGTGGTGGCAAGTTTTAATATTTTCCTGATTTTTCTGAGAATAATAATGTTTCTGTCTGCACTGAAAAAGGAGAAATCCTGGTTACTCGCAAGCTACTGAGTTCATATATATATATATATATATATATATATATATATATATATATATATATATATATATATATATATATATATATATATATATATATATATATATATATATATATATATATATATATACTGTACGTAATTCTGTCGTCTGCATGTATGCTGATGACAGGAGTCTTTGCTATCAAGCTTCTGATATACATACTCTTAATGAAGCTATCAATACCGACGACCTTATAGAACTGGAACTTGGCTTAAAGGCAATAAACTCTCCCTAAATGTTGCGAAAACAAATTCTAGGCCTGTGTCTACAAAACAAAAGCACAACATTCTCCAAAGTCGTAATGAAGAATTGCATTTGAAAATTCGCAACAATGAGCTTGAAGTAATCCAACAAACAAAATAGCTCGGTGTGGAGATCGACAATTCTCTTAACTGGAAGGAACACAAAAAGAAAATGTCGGCCAAAGGTTCCAGAGCCATTGACCTCCTAAGACATACTAAAACATTCCTACCACTGGAAAAACTTAAGACCCTTTACGTAGGTATTGTGGAGCCACACTTTCGGTATTGTTGCTCCGTCTGGGGTTGTGCAGTTTCGAGTGAGGTTAATCAATTACAAAAACTTCAAAGCCGAGCTGTAAGGATTTTAACCAACAGCAGTTTTGAAACCCCAAGCAGACAACTGATTGGCAGGTTGGGCAGTAAGACCACTGATCAACTAAAAGCTGGAGAATCGAAAGTGATGTTCTTTGCATATGCATAAGTCTATGCATAAAATGGCTCCACAATACTTCTTTGAACTCCTCACTCGAAACTCAAAGAGCTGCGTAACACAAAAACAAATTTGAAACTACCCAAGAAAAAGTCATGTATTGGGCAGAGATGGTTTTCTTATCGAGGAACTAAAATGTGGAATGACCTTCCTACCGAAGCTAAGCAGGCGACTTCCATGGATGTATTCAAAAAACTTATTTAGTTATGTTTATTTAGTTATGTTTCTTTTCCGATAAGATTTTATAATGTTAATTAGGTTTTCACAAAAAAACAAAAAACAAGAAGCAAAAACTATAATCTTACTATTGCATGTAATTTTACCTGTAGTATGTTCAATGTAAGTAATTAAAGTTTTTAAGTGGAGGGCCCCTTGTAAATCAGCTCCGAGTGAAGGGCAACCCTCCTTAAATGGAATGAAATGAAAGGAAACTATTACTAGGCTGGGCAAAAATTTAAGAGACTTTAGTACTATGATCAAGAACAATTAAGAAGTTAAATTATAGAATATAGATGGTGCTCCTTGGTCAACAACTGTTACAAATCGTAATTTTCTCTATTTTTGTTTCGATAAGATTGATCTACTTCGGCTTTTAGTGACGGTCAGCGTTTTCAACCACCCAGAAATGCCCGACTCCCCAAAAATAAGGCAATTTTAGACCCCGAAAATAAGAAACCAATTAAGAATCTTTTTTAGTACTAAAACTTTCAGTCAAATTAAGAAACTTTAAAAAAGGTCCCGATCCAAGTTTCTTATACAAAAAACGTATATTGCAAGTAATGCTAGCGCCTCAGAAAATAGCAGCTGATTTACATGGGGACAAGGAACAAAAGCAACATTTCATGCAATAAATAAGTCTAATCTAGATTTTTGAAGTTTGATATCAAATACAATACCAAAAAGTTCAATTTAGATAATTTTTAACAGCAAAGAGGATAATTCAAGAAATCATTCTATGTTCGGACGACCCTAATATCGCTCCTAAGTCTACTGAACCGGCTAACTGATGTGAAGGAGAAATTCCTCCGACCAGCTATGGTCTGTAATAGAGGGGCCATGAAATAGTGCTTAAAAGTCATAGCAGGCGAGAGGGAACTTCTCTACCCCTACTAAACATTTGGATCATGTACGAAGGTGCGTAGCCAGAGAGGAAATTGAAAACCATCCTACATGTTTCAAATTCCTTATGTTTCTCAACAGTGCATCATCATAAAGAATGAAAAAGTGGTATAGCTGATTGGGCCAATTGACGTTTGGATACAGCCCTGGCTTTACTGCATTACAGTAACTGTGTCTTTTTGAACAAAAATATCTGAAGTACTTGAATGGTTTAAATGCAGATGCCTTTGTAATTTTGCTAATAATGTGACTCATTTGGGGCTCCATATCATTTATCTGTCTATTTGTAATCCAAGATGCTTGTCTCACTGAGTACTTTTACTGTGTCATCTCTAATTTTGAAGCTAGGCTTTTACCAACCAGAGAAACTAAGGGTCTCCGTTTGCCTTAACTTGCCACGATCATTCCTTCGGTTTTATAGACGTTAACGGCCAGTTTTTTGCATAAAGACACATTCTTACTGCATCTGAATCCATATTGGCACTTTAAATAATATCGAAAAGAGAATCCGATGTACAATAGAAGATTGTATTATCTTTGCAAATTGATTGGGGTGAGCTTTTACTCAGTAAACCGTTTTTTATCTGAAACAGAAATTACGCCATCGAAGCCCTTTCCTTTCAATCATTACAAGCCAAGTTTATAGAAAGGCATCTCGTGATCTAACCTTTAGGATAAGGTATCAAAAGCTTTTTTCGGATAGTCGAAGGCAACTGTCATATACTTTTCTTAATCAACTTCCTGGTAACAGTTTGCCTCCTGACATCAACTTCCGGTTATTTGTATGCTTTAGCATGCACTTCAATGCTGAGTGAAGGACTGAAAACCAGATTGGCAAGGAAAAATAATTGCTCTACGGATAGACATGAAATTACATTTGATATAAAGTTTTGTCTTTTAAATACGCGGGACAAGATGGTGAGAACAGAAATAGGCCGGTACTTCGATTGGTCATCAGTACAGCCTAGCTTGAAAACTGGTTCAACTCTATTCAACTCGTGCAGTCTTCCAGTTCTCAGGATAGTAATAAATTGAAAACTACCAGTTGAAAAGCGGCACAAGCCAATGAAAACAAAATTTCGATTCCGGTTTTTAAGAAACAGCAGGAAATAAAATCACATTATCCATCTCACAATGGAGCTCTCCAAAAGGGGATTTTCTACAATTTCTTTGAGGCTGGCGCTAACCTCTTTATCTGTTTTAATAAGCGAGAAACTCGTAGTCTTCGACTACCTTTTCCTCACTTGGCTGACAGTTTCCATGTCTCTTTGGTACTCCAATCGTGAGCCTTTTAGAGCACTAAAGACTAATTCATTCATTCTTCTGTATATTCGATCCACATTCTCCCAAATCTTCCTCTCGGTCTTCTACTAATCATTTTTCTTCATATTAAAAACTTCATTACAAATCTCTCTTCAAAAAAAGCTCAAAGTACTGCAATCTTCTTTTCTTGATAGCATTTAATGAAGTCCTTTAACTTTTGGAAATGTCTAGTACTTCTTCTTTTGTTTTGTTGCTTAGTCCACGTCTCAAATTCTTAACTTCACATCCATATAATAAGGCGGATCAAATACAAAAATATATAACCAATCTGCACTCCGTATCTAGACTCATGCTTATAGACTTAATACACAGTGTACACAATAGACAGATTTTTGGCTATTCCTATTCTCCTTATAATTCATTACATTTACAATTTCCAAATGTCCAGGATTAATCAGTTTTCCACATGCTCCATTGCAAATCTTTCAGTTCGTATATATTCAAGTTTCTTGATAAAAATAGATTTAATTTTTGATAGTATATGAATTATAATGTCCATGTAAAAGCTTGGCTTCACTAGGGGATCAAACCTGCAAACGCAGCGCTAATATTTTAATCAGTGTCTGCAAACAGGATAATGTAAAATTGCTCTAGCAAGATTTTCAAAAACATCACCAGTTTACTTTCAAGAGGAAATCTTCAGCTATGGAGTGCAATAACAAGCCGAAGTTCTCAACACTAACTCTGCAATTTTGGAAGGCACTGTGAGATTGCCATTAAAGGGGAAGTTTGGTCCAAAACTAAAATTCGATGTGTTGTAGAGAATGTTGTAAAACTCCATAATCTGAAATATTTTTGTTCTTACTTGCGTACTTTTCCAGATATTCAAAATAATTTCTCCTCAAAATCGACCTCAAGTTAGGCCACCATTCAAAACTTTCGAAGCAAGGAAGTGGTTGTTGCACTGATGTCATTACGTTAAAAAACACACTAAATCCTAAGATTCCGTTACTAAACTATGTGTATTTTGAGAAGAATATTCTCGCATTTGTGACCTAAAAACAACTTCTTTTGCTATTCAGACACAACCACAATATGTAAGGCTGAAAATACCCTTTAGGTGAAATATGCGGTAACAAAACCTGACAGTAACTCCTATTTTAACAGGTAGCAAAGAGCGTGGTAGCGAAAAAAATTTGGATAGAATCAGCAGATCACATCTCATCTAACTTATGAAAAAGACTTTATGTAATTACAATTTTATGGGAAAGCACTGGTACCTTTAGCATTACCTGCAGATACCCGAAAATTATTGCGTCATAAGTAAAGCCAGATAAAGATGGAGCATGTCAGAATATGAGTACCTACTTTGAAATACAAATTTGCCTGCCCCTTGAAGTTACAAAGTAAAGAAGTTCTGTTCCTATTCTGCGATTCTGTTCTAAATAATAGCTTGGCAATAGGATGCATAGTTGAATGGGTACAAAAACTAATTCTACTCAAATGGTATCTTTGTAAGAAGGGAATAATGTATACAGAGATTTTAATTATCCCCTCTAAGCTTGTTGAACGACGTTTTCTCTTTCTATAATTTTGAAAGTGGCAGCATGTGTTTTTCCATGATCGTATTTAACGATTTGATTTCTCTACTTAATTTTTATCAAATCAACCATGTCTTTCGTATTCACTGTTGCTTTCGTTGAGGAGTCTTTGCTCTTTCGTTTGGTTTCACTATCACTAGAACATTTTGATTTGATACGAAAGGCAACCTCCAAATGTTGATATTTAGTCTCTAGTGTCCATTTCCAAGGATTTATGTGGATATTTTTAGGCACTACTAACTCTCCTGCCTTAGCTAACTGCAACATCGCTGTCTTCTGAAATACGCATAACTATCAAATTTACCTTATTTTCAGTCTTAAGTACTCTTATTTTGGTCTTGGTAGTAAAAATAAGTTGCTTCTAAGTCAGAAATGCGGGAGTACTCTTCTCAAAATACACATAATTTAGTACCGGAACCTAAGGATTTAGTGTGTTTTTGAACGTAATGATGTCAGTGCAACAACCACTTCCTTTCTTCGAAAAGTTTTGAACGGCGGCCTAACACGAGCTCGATTTTGAGGAGAAATTATTTTGAATATCTGGAAAGTACGCAAGTAAGAACAAAAATATTTCAGATTATGGGGTTCTACAACATTCTCTATAATATATCAAATTTTAGTTTTGGACCGAACTTCCCTTGAATAGCTACAAGTCTACAATCGTGCATTCGTATTTCCTCCAAAATGGTGTGCTTTTATAAAATTCATCTCGGAAGCCTTTCTGCATTGATAGACAGGGTATGCCTTTGTCGGAATTATGTGACATTTCATGGTATCATCCTTACAACTAAAAGTAATGAAGATACACTGATATAAGTTTTGTCAATATAGCTTTTGATACCTTTGTTGCTCAATTGACTTTGTTCTTTCTCGGATCATGTGATCTCGGGAAATTTCCTCTTGTGCCTATAATTCGGAAAAGTTCGTATTAAAACTAATTTCAGGATAGTGCTCTCATTCCAAAAGTTGAAAGAATATGCAAAATGTGCGGGCTCCTAGTTTCATTTATTATTACCAAAACCTTAATTGTATCAGATATGATAGCAAAGATGATAACGGTCTCTTAAAACTTCAAAACTTCAGATGGAAACTGCAGGATAATATATCGAAGGATGAGGACGGCGATAAACAAAGTCATTTATAATCAGAATGATTCATGTTGTCTGTACTATGAAGTTATTGCGTTGCATGTCCTGTTGACAACCCTTCGATAAAGATGATCCAGTTTAAGAGAAAGACTAACGATAAACATACGAATTGTTCGGATCTTAGAAAGATCCACCATAAGCGTGGATGGGGTGGATGTACCCTATCCAATTTCAAAACTAGTCATAAAAGTTTCACATACTAAAGATAGCCTTAAAATATTTGCTACCTTATCTGTTCATAATTGAACGACTATCAAAGAAAAAAGGGGACATGTACAAGGTAACTATTCTAGATAAAAAATCAGGAAAAACTAATCGCAATATAACCTCCCTGTCTTTTCGTTTCTTATCTTCTTCTTGGCGTTCTTTCTCGGCCTTGTCTTTCTCATCTGCTAATCTCTTGCTTTCTTCTCGCTGTAGTTCATAAGAATAAAGGCACATCAAAACTTCTAAATCTGATCAAACACCATCAGAGTATCCCATGAATTTTTATCTCTAACTTAACACTGAGGAAGAAACACACTAAAACAAAGTAAATAGAAGAAACTATCAAGGAAGAAGTTGCTAAACAGTAACAAAATGTGGTTTTAGACCATTGTCATATCCTCATGGTACGGGAAAAAAGTCTAGAACGAAAGTAAATGGTCTATTCGTATTAAATAAGATGGCTGCGCAATAAAAATAAAGTGATTGCGCGGTAGAAATAGAGTTATTGCACGGTAAAGACAGCGATTGCACAGACAAAACAATATGGTAATTGCAGAATAGAAACAAAGTGACTACACAGTAGAAATAAAGCGATTGAGTGGAAAAAACAAAGTGACTGCAAAGACAAAATACTAAGGTGGCTGCCTAATAGAAATAAAGTGATTGAGCAGTAGAAGCATAGTGATTGCACAGTAGAAATAAAGCCACTGCGTGGTAGAGACAAAGTAACTTCGCAGAGAAAATAATAGTGACCGCGGAGTAGAAATAAAATGACTGCTCGGTAAAAAAAGAGTTCACGGAAAAAATGTAATGAGTGCGCATTTACAACTACAGTTGAAGTAAAGCGAATTGTGAATAAAGAGATCTGCGCACTCAATTTATTTCTACTGCGCAGTAACATTATTTTGTCTGCGCTGTTACTTTCTCTATATTGCGCAGTCACTCTATTTCTACTACGCAACAACATAGCCACATTTTGTTCTCGACCAATCACGACATTTGTTTAGATAAAATTACTAACCAATAAGATGCTTCCACTTTTTATATCTTTCATTTTGGCGCCATTGTGAGATGGAGTTGCTGTGGAAAAATCACTGCTCACAGCCTTTGCCCCGGAAAAACATTTACGCTAATTCACATAAGTGAGCTTTTAACTGGAAACTCATAAGTACATTTTTCATTGATATCTCGGATCCCTAAGCTGGCAAATGAATGGTTTCCAAGATATTCGACATTTCGAGCGGTTCCCATTGTCTATTTTGTACACAAGAGGCCCTTGTTGAACCACCCCCTGACTGTTCATTTCATTCTTTATAAGTTATTTATACACGAAATTCATTCAGTAGCTAATAAAGAAGACCTAAATTTACAAAATTTCTTCAACAGTAACTAATTAAACTAATATAACCTACAAAAAAAACTAATTACCTAAAGCCGGATACTGCTCTTCTATGAATTCGTGTTTTTCAAAAGCGACTTTTTTTCAAAAGGACTTTTTCAGCTCAAAAAAATGAGTTTTTAGACTTTTTTTAAATGTGATTATTGATCTAGCATCTTTGATGGGTTGTGGAATGCTGTTCCATACTCGTGCCCCGGTATAATAGAAGCTTTTCTTTACGCATTCTAAGTTTGGCCTTTGAAAATGAAGGTCTCTCATGTTCCTTGTTGTATATTTGGAAATGGAAGACCTTTCTTGAAATTTGTTCTGCAGGATTTCGGGACAAAGATTGTTCACCATTTTGAATGTCATAACTGGAAGATCAAAAAGCATTAGCTGATTTACACTTAGTGACCTTCTTTCCCATGAATCCTTAAATCTCGATGAGTCGATTATATCAAAGGCTCTGTTTTGTTCTGATTCTGTAGAAAGGTTGGCAAAAGTACAGGAATCTCAGGGTATAAATTCCATTTCAGTCTAAAATAATGAACATGAAATTTTAGAAAACTTTCAGGATTAAAGACATGAAAAATAGTACTTCCCATAAAATGAAAGGTCATATACGGTTTCCCTAAAGGAATCACATTTATACAACATCATATAAATCCATGAGGAGATAACCTCTCAAAATGTTGCAGTAGATTTCTTGGTCAGGTTTCTAATCATTGCCCCATTCAGATGCTTCATCATTAGCTTTGTTTCTAGAAAAATTTTTGGGATTATAACCTTTCAATGATAAGGAAACGCCCTGTTTAAGCATAGTGATGTACCCATTTTCGATAGAAAACGGCCGACGGTTTCATTGGTATGCGTGAGAGAAACTTCAATAAATTTTCTAGCAATTTTGGACGAATCTAACTTTCCAAAGTTTCAAAATATTAGGAGGGGGCATTTACCAAGTTGTCGAATAGTTGAAAGAACACCTCCTGTCACGGCCAGTATTGACATTTCCTAAGCTTGCTTATCCATTCATAGTAGAACTGGATCCTAGCGATAATGCTGCAGGTGGTGTAATTTCCCAAATGTCAGCTGATAACATCCTCCACCCTGATGCCTACTTTTCCATCGCATTCAAGGGCTCCCAGCACAACTGGGCTGCCATTGCAAAGGAGGAATTTACTCTCATCTTGGCTATTCGGTATTGGCACGTGCACCTTGCAGGCACTTCATTTGTATTGAACTAAGAAAATTTTTTGTCATTAATTCATAACACAGCACATTTCGGTGTTGACAAGACTTAACAGTTGCTATAGGAGCATTTTTCTGACCAAATGTGTATGTGCCTTGTAAGGTTTTCATCTTCACTTGTCTCATATGCCAACAAACAAAGAGCGATGCAGCCCCACCAAGAGCGCCTCTCCTCCCTATGGCAATTGCAAATGCTACCATTGAATTCATCACTATTGATATTGCTTTTATGCCAAAAGACAGCCAAGGTTATGAATGCTTCCTTCTCATTGGGGATTTATTTTCCAAATAAATTGAGGCCGTGCCAATGCAAGACCAAACTTCTGCTAAAGTTACTAAAGCCTTATTGTCTCGATGGGTATACATTCACGGTACACCATACTTCATTCTAAGTGATCAAGGTTCGAGTGTGAATGGTGAATTGATCTCTAGTCCGTGTAATCCAGTAGGGATTGAGAAAAGGTACTCCTCTGCTTATCACTCACAAAGGAATGAGTTTGCAGAACAGAGTATCAGAAGCATAAAGGACATGTTGCGCGCAGCACTGTAACAACGTACGTCAGCCCAAATTAAGTGGATTTCTGTTCTTTCTTAACTTGTATTTGTCCTCACTGCTAGTCCTAACAAAGCTACCAGCTGTGTGCCATACAATGTCATTTTAGGAAGACCCCTTGTCATCCCATGGATGCTCTATTCAATCACAACCCACAATCGAACCATCTGGATATTTCAACCACAGCTGCTTATGCTGATGACCATAACTTCGTTCTCCAAGACATATTCGATGTAGTTATAACAAACCTGCAGCTGAGCAAAAGCAAGATGCAGCAGCAATATAACAAGCCCATTTGTTTTCACAAGCACCAGCAAGGAGATAAAGTTTGACCCAAGGTTAAATTTTAGACAACAGGAGAGAATAGAATTTGGATGGATGGGTGGAAAATGAAATAAGTATGGGATGAGGTCCTCGGGGCTGTTAAAGAGAATAGAATTCCATACCTTCTTGCATTCTCATTATTTCCAAAACGTAGCTCTCCTCAACAGCTGATATAGTTTGGTGTTTTACACAAGTAAAATAAATAAAGGGGAAAGGGGCGTCTAAATTCTCAAAGATCCCCCTCTCTACAATGCCCAACAAAGTCCCAAACTCATCGTACACCCTTCCCTACCCAGTTTGCCGACGTAATATAAGTATGGCTTCTTAGACTATTGTCCCACATGGCAGTGGATATTGTCACAGCTAAAATAAAGCTCTTACCTCCTGTTTCATCCAAAATGAATCCCGCTGTTTTACGTTTATCTCTTCAATTGGATTTATCCTTTTGTAAACAGCCCCCTAAAAAATAACAAGATAAAATTTTGCAAGTCTTGTATATGTTTCGTCAAACAGAACAGCTATGTGTGAAAATATAAACAAGGCCGGCTTACTCGGGATGGAAATTCTGTGCATTTATATTCTATAGGACTACATCAGTTAGATGTAAACACGCTTCTACATATTAGTCTTTAACTAAGCCAGATTGACTCTACGTAAGCATACAACTAAGTACATATTTGACTATTAAGAAATAATGAACTAAGTATAAGCATTTTTAGAAGCTTTGAAAATAGTTGGAATTTCAACAGAATATCATGACTAAGTGAAAATGATACTATCTAAGAAAGAAATCTACAATGTCTCACAACAGGCTTGATTTTCTCCATAGCCTTTGGCTTTTCCTTGTGAATACTATAGTTGGCACCTGATGATTTCTTTACTTTATCTAAAACTGCATCATAATCCAGATCGCTTTCAGATCTTGCATTTATTGTCACATGACACCCCTCAAGAAAAGACGAAATTAATAAACAGCTTTTCAGTAATTTCAATTCAAACTAGACTGAGAAGCAGGGATATGATTAGAAAATTTTGCATAAGAGTAGGGACGTATGGGAAAAAGTGACCAAGTACATTATTTCTGACCAACTTTTTTCCCAGAACACAAGGAAACAATGACAATTGCTAGCAACAGCAAGTAATGTTTATCAAACTTGGTAAAGACAAATGAGTCTGGAATATGCGCAATCCGCTAAATTTCATTCTATTTGGAAGACTTTTGATAGAGATGAAAAAACGAAGCTTGATTAGGGCAAATTTGTTGATCTGTAAAGTCACGCTAGAAGAACATTTCATGGCCAACTACCATGTTCTCGGAATGTCAGAAATTATTAGATAGAATAGGCGATGGTTAAAACAGCGCTCTGTTGTACGAATTTCAAAATTTCTTTTCAGATGTAATACGTTCCTCACAAACTTTTGAAGAAATTTGTAAGCACTAAACATGCCACTTCTCTTCTTGCTTTTCTAAACACGTCAGTTCTTTCTAGATTTTTTAACACTACTCCTTTGCTTCATAATCTAATCTATAAATTTTCACAATGTATGTGGAAGTGTAGGAGAAACGATGCTGCGATGCACACAGATCAAAATGACCAGCACAACAATCCTATTGCACGATTCTCATTTAGCCATTTACATATGGAACTGTATATAATCACACCAAAACTATGCTTCTGACCAGAACCACATAATATCGACTATAAAAGTACGAGAATTTGAAGAGATGAAACAAACTAGTTGAAGATTCTTGAGCTGAAAGCGCAATTTTTTGGCAAAGCAGAGTTTTCGGGAGTGTAAATTAAAATTGAGCAATCTAACATGAGCAAAGTTACTGGGATCTTGGAGGTGGTAGCCAAAAATGTCCCGATAATTATGACTCAAAATTCTCTGGATATATCTCCATTTTAAGGGCTCTATTTGCTTCAATCTATTCTCGTCCATACCATTTGTAATATGATAGATTCATTCTTACTTTATATTTCCCAACTAAAATAGCACGAGATCGAGAAACTCAATGACTTGTAAATTAACTGTAACTACTTCAGCATTAAATCATATCATTTTGCTTTTGTGGTGTTCCTCTAACACTACAGAAATGGGCAAATGCACTAACAATGCAGCTTGTTGCAGACCACCTTGTGCCAATGTACTAAGCTCTCTTCTCCTTATACATCCAATTATTCTGCGTGGACAGCAGTTCCTATTCATTATGAAGGTATCAAATAGCTTCTTTTCGGCCTTTCCATTCCATCTGTTATAAAATTTGTGTAGCGTTATTAGTGTTAAAAGACTGAGACACGAGAGAATACACCATTGTGTGTCTCTAATCTACTTCTCAATTCTACAGACTGACTAGCGTTTATGAATGCTCTAATATTATATTCGTGTATCGGAAAATGCTCAATTCCAGTCATTTTGGAAAAGGGACTATATTGCACTACATATGCATATACTTTCCACAAACATAGTGAACAATATCTCTATATAGGTATTTCATAAGCCGTGTCCACACTACAAAACTAGCCCAGGTTCGGCCTAGGCTCGGCCCAGGTATATGTTGTGTCCACACTACGCGGGACACAAAGCTGGGCCGAGCCCAAGATGCAGCCCGAGCGCTTGCGCACAATGTCAACAACAAACATGGCTGACTGCTGGCGGGAAAATTTTGTTGGAATAGCAATCCCTAGATGCGAGATTTTGTCACCGGTATTACGGATAAAGGCTATGCTCTTGGCCTTTCAAAACTTTATTAGAAGAAGAGAGCATGCAAGAAAGGTTCGTCTTCAAAAGGTTGAAATCAGAATCACTCAAAAGAATTTTACATTACAGACGCGTACAGCATCAAAGGACAAAAACGATCGCGAACAGTGTTTTACTGCACTGTCTGAAGCCAAGCCCAGAAAGGAAGGTTTGGTGTGAAGTTCGCAGTGAGAGCTGGTGGGAGGAGATAGTTAAGAGACAATTTAATGACAATGACTGGGTGAAAAATTTTAGAATGTCAAGAGACACTTTTGAAAACCTTTGCAAAGAAGTTAGTCCATATCTCCAAAAACAAGATACTAAGTTTCACCATTTCACATATATTTGGTGGTTAGCATTTAGCAAGGACGCCGGAGCATACTTCTTGAGTGTGGGGGCTAGGGACGAGTTGCGAATCCATATGGGCGTATGCAACAATGGCAGTAGTGGTTAGGGGTAGGGGGTCAGAGGGGAGATCCTGAAAAATTGTTGGAACTACGCCCTATATTTCCGTAGGAAACGCCTTGTTTGAATATATATATGAATCCTATCTAGTTAGAACAAGGGAGATAAAATCATCGAAACGTTTGTAAGAAAACTGAATATTTGCTCTTCTATAAAGATGCCAGATCAGGTAAAATGATAGAGATACATATTTTCAGAGCAATGAGATAAAGTTAAGCGCCAGATGACCGAGAACACAGATCCTTCCCTGACTGTACATGTTTATGAGACTTTCGACCAGTCTATAGTACAACGTTTAGAAAAAACTTGGGGTATTTACCTCGACTGGGCCCTGATAACTCCGCTATGGATACTTCTTGGAGGTGAGTGAACTTTAACTCCAGGGGGTACCCATACATATATTTAGGATAGGGGTGCTCAGGTTACTTATTGGGTTTAAAATTTGAGCGAAAGTTATTTTTTTAGGTCAGCAAATTATACAATTACTTTTTAGGTTCATGAAATGCCGAATTACTTTTTTAGGTCTTGAATGTGATAAAAGTTTAAGAAATAGAGAAAAGCACGGTTTACACGCAAACGTGATTTATTTTTCACCATTTGCAGATGAGAACTTCATAATCACAAGAGTATTCAGAATGATATAAGGAACTCCCACAAAGCTAACAACTGGCTGAATCAAAAAAGAGTTCTGTATATTTGATTTCTGTGTCCGTATTGTAGCTGAAAGAATACTTTAAAAACTCGTACCTTTTTCAAGTTATTCGCCCAAGTACTGCGGTTGCCTGCGAAACCAAACCAACCAGCAAAATGGAATGTATATTCTACAAATTTTTCAGCTACAAATAAACCTTTCAATAAACATGATCGAATCACATGGTTTGGATTTCCTACTGATAGAACACATGGAACCTTTCTTGACTCATCCGTTATTTATAGTTCTAGACGCCTCATAAAATGCAAGAATGCTATTAAAACTTTCCTACCCTGGGTATCAGGCTCTGGTTCCCAGGGTAAAACTTCAATGCATGAGGAAAATATGAAATAAACTGGTTCATTTTTGAGGGTCCTTCGTTGGACAATAGTGAACAATTTCAAGTTTTAGGGCAGCATACAAACAAGGAATCAATATCTCGTTATCCTTCCTTGAGCAACTTCTGATTTCTTCAGGTTTTGGTTTCTTCAGGTTCAGATCAAAAGCCCATCAAAAGCTCAACATATAAATGACATAAACATGGCCCTAACTAGCAGCCACAGATAGTAGACTGGCTGTAAAATTTGAAAAGTTTTTAGCAAAAATGCGAAAGTGAAACTACAGGATGATGTAAATTATGTATCTTTGATAAATATACTATACCTGCTTCTGTGCTGTGTATATGATCTCCCGATGATCTATGGAGCAGATTTCCTGTGCTATTTTTTTGGGTGTGCAAGGCAGGGAAATTATTTTTTGTGCTTATTTATATGCTAGAAATTGTTTTTTGGGCTGATGGTTTGTACCCCAGCCTGAGCACCCCTATCCTAAATATATACGAGTACCCCCTTGGACTTAAACACAGAAAAAGGAGATCTACTTTCTACTTGGATCGAATACCTCGATTTTGATATCATGCGTAGGCAAAAAAGTAGAGGCTGTTGATGAAGAGTAGTTCCTTCTTCACAATGGACCATGGTAAGGTTTTAAAACTGGGTGGTGTCAGACAAAATTATTACTATTATTTTTATCTCCGTTATGCAGTTTCCATCTACCTATCACTGATAACAATTAACTATCACAGGCATAGCATATCGAGGTAAAACGATATAATAATTGGACTAATAAACCACACAAAAAATTAAATCATTGAAAGTATTCATTATGTATCAATATTCCACACAGAAAATTCAAAACTTGTATGTAAAACAAACAATTCAGTATATAAGAGGCTTCGCTATTGACAGTAACACAAAAGGTAACTATATCTAAATACCTTAAAGAAATTATTGACATCTCGCAAATGATTGGCACACACCCCTTTCACGTTAGATGGCACACCTTCACCTTGCTATAAATAGGTATAAATATAATTTGATATTAGTTGTAGCAAAAAAATAATGAGGTTAAGCTGAATCACAAGTCATTTCGTATATGTACTGGAATCTACGGGTACACTGGTTATGAGTAGCTTGGATACAAAAATAACAAGAGAGACTAAGCAGGCTTTCTTGGACCTAGACCCAACCTCTAAGAAACTTTCAAAAACTACTCTACTGAAAAGAACACCTATCAATAAACACGCAATTAATGAGACATACCCAATTAACAAAAACAATCTTTGGCAAGGTTGTATTTGGGTCCTTAACTCTGCAGACAGCATACATAATCTTACCACCGTTTAGTTCGTCAACCATTTCCTCGAAACCATCCTCTACAATAAAAACTGCATTGTTAAGACAGAAAATAAAAAAACTGTCAAATTCTGCTGTGTTATGCAAATAAAACTGATTAATCATACATACAAAAATAACATCGGAAATTAAAAGTTATATCGGCAGCTCTCTATTACATATAAAGGAAAAGTGATACTCGATATGATTTTCAATCATATATTGCTAAAATATAAGAAAGAAACTCTTTGGAGCTACTAAAAATTACTCAACATCCGCTGTGGTAGAAGGAGCATATCTGAGCTTCGATACTATACCTGCCCGTATGGTCGCCAAATGTCTGAGAGCTCTGTCAGGTCTATTTTCTCCCAACCTAATTGACCAATGATCATGCAAACAGGGATAGTCTAAGCATATGTGGTCACAATCCTGCAAGATGATTGGTCAAATAGGTAGAGAGAAAATAGATCTGACAAGGTTCTCATACATCTGGCCACTATGCCTGCGCGCACAGAAATGGTTCAAGATGAGAAGCTTTCCAGGAAACTTTTATTGACAGAAAATGATGCAGTGTACAACTTGAAGAGGAGACCCTGTGTTTTCATTTTTGTCCAATACGTTGTTCGCTTAATTTTACATATATCTTAAGTCAGTATTTCACAAAACAATGCAAATCCAAGCGAGATCTTAAGCATCATGCATTTAGCAAGAAAATACACCCACTGACAATCGAACTAATATATATCAACTACACACTTTGAAAATCGTAACAATATGCCATGCCATATTTGTGTGAGAGTATTCAAGTCGCAGGCTGGGCTAAAGATTCATCTACGTTCGGCCCACATGTAGAGCATTTAGTAGGATAAAAGCCATGGCCTTACTCGACCACGAGGCGACAGCCATCATCATCAAGTGTGTATATGGTACATGATCGATTAGGCGCTGCTACTCACTTAAACGTAGCAGCATCTATAGGGGTCATTCAATTAGTACGTACGCTCTAAATTGGCTAAAACTTGATCCCCCCTCCCCCCTCGTACGCACACGTACGCTTGATACTCACCCCCCTTTTTGCGTACGTACTCTTGGTTGTTAGACCCCCCCCCCTCCCATCTCTAACAGAATATTTCTAGGCATCTAAAACCACGGAGAAAGACATTTTAAGCTTTCACGAGACATTAAAATGATCACTTCAAATGTATTTCATGAAAAATCTGTAGTGCTGTTCAAACAAATGGCCACATAGGGTATAATATGGCGCCACAATGGCCTGGTAGTTTGACGGAACCCGAGAGGGCTAGGTAAAATGGGGCTTTCAAATATACATATCTCATCGCATGTTTCCTATCTGGCACGCTAGGCAACGGCGAAAAACTGGGTGTTCAGCCTTGTAAATGCCACTAGTAAATGCCGCTATTACAATGGGAAAAATATCGCTAGGTTTCAGTTTATTCAAAATTCCTAGGGGCCACATTGTCGGATTCGGCCTGAGGGCCGTAAGCTTGACACCCCTGTACTAGAAGTAATTTCACCTGAATACGTACTTCATTAATTAATTGTTGCAGGATGTATGCAAAAAGCTGATAATTTTTTGCTTTGCGTACCTACTTCATGTGTCAACCACCCTCCCCCTTGTACGCATTCGTACGCATTTGCTTGGCCCCCCTCCCCCCTTCGTGCGTATGTACTAAATGAATGACCCCATATGATGATTCACAATAAGTACACTAGGAACAGTGTTCATAGACAAATTACTAAAACAGAAAACAGCAGTACTGGTACAAGAGACAAAAAACATTTTGCAGAGGCGAAAAAAGGCCTTTTATTCTTTTAATTCTAAGTTCCAAGCTGCACCTTTTATCACAGTATATGACACTGATAGCGAACAAAATGATAACATTGACATTGACTAGGTGTAATGCAGTTATATTTCTATTCTGCGGCGCCACGTCTCAAAAATTAAGTTCTTTCCTTCAAAACGAGCAGCATATCGCAGGTAACAACAAATCTCCTTGCGGTAAATTTGTTAAAGCAAGAGATGTAACCATATATCTAAAACACTATCTAGGCAGGGTTTCATATTAAATGTTGACAAACTGTCACAAAGTTTAAATGAGATTCTATAGGATCTTGTATGTACGTACACATAGTACCAATGAACAAACTGACGAAAGCAAAGTATTGGGTCGAGGAAAGTGGATGATAGCACCGTATGAAGGAAGGAACATCTTTTAGAATGAACTGGTAAGATATGAGAAGTTAAAGAGAGATAATTTAATCTAATAGAGAGATTTGATTAAGAATAATCTTAAGACTAAGATACACGAAGAGATTTTCGGTTGGATGTTGCAAAATCGATCGTATAAAGTCAACCCGCAGCAGGAATAGAGTCAAATTGATTTTATTTTATTCAGATTATCTAGCACAAGGTAAAGGGGTTCCGACGATTGCTCTACCAGACGTACACGCTTTTTTTTATAAGGAACCACTTTATAAGGAACCTACATGTAGAAGGCCGAAATATATAAAGAACTTATACAACTAAAGGAAAAATCCCTAAGGAACTCAAAATCCGAGTGCTGTACTCAGATGCAAGTGAAGGTTACTTCTTGATTGAAATTATGCTTTTGCATATATAGAACTTATTTCCTGTCGCATTTGTGCTTTGAGGTTGAGTTCTAGCCATAATTAAAGATAAAATTCAGAATTTAAATGCTTTTCTGGTGTCTGTGCCATTTTGTGGCACTCTATGTGCAGTGAAAATCAAGGAACTATTCAGGAACTTTTAGTACTAGAATTTGATAAAAAGAGGTCCGAAAATAAGGAACTTTTAGAACTAGGCCTTTAGCTAGGTTCTTTATAAAAAAAAAGCGTGTAGACCCTGTGCACATGCCAGTGGATCCGTTTAGGTCCGTTTCCAAGCTGGTAGGCCTTGCGTGCACACGTGAACTCCTCTATCCGATCCAGTTTCTTTATATGCTTATAAAACAATTGTGCTAGTTTGGATCCAGCATGATGCATCTAAGTGGAAAATTAAGAATAACAAAGGGAAAGAGAAAGGTTTGCGTAAAGGACTGGCTACTGCGAAGAGATGAAAGCAACGCCTTCCACATGATTATGCAAGAAGTTAGGCTTCAAGATGCAGAGTCATTTCGCAAATACCTTGGGATCAATATCGCCATATATTAGGTAGGCCTAAGGTTTCCTTTATGTACATTTCCTACAATGGGACAAAGCAACCACGGTATAAAGTCTGCTCAAGTATCCTACTCTGCAGTGAAGCTTTTAAGGAACTTCCACTGGTACTTTGGATACAGCAGCTTTCGGTACCTTATAACTTGCACTAGATATTGTAAATAAAATCAAGTAAATTTGTTTATATTCCGTCCGCTCTTAGATTTTCTACGATTGATCTTGCAATATTCTTCTGGCATTTTACGTGAAGGGATAATCCAGCATCTAGCAAAAACCTAAGTATTCTCATAAAAATATAAGTGCATATGTATGTTTTTATGTATCAATCACTACAGAGACAAACCTCCTGTAGCCACAACTTTCAAATCATATGACTTTCCATCATAGCCAAAGACAGCCCTAAGACGGAAAAAGCAAAATACAAGTACCGCAAAATTGGCCGATTTTACAAGTTAATTGCTACCACTAGTGACTTACAATAACATCTCTCCTTCTGCCTACAGTGATCGATCCAGGGGGAGACAGAACATATTCTACTTAGTATAACACTAGTAAAATTACCTACAACTAGTATAACGTGTTTAATGCATACTTCTGTAATAATTAGGAAAATTAACACAGAATATTGCATGCAGCCTTGCCAAACGTAATTTACTTTCCAAAGTACACTGGACCACAAATCTCCAGTAATACAGGCATAAAAAACGTTAGTGTTATGGCAGCTATATTTCTATACAAATTAAAAATCCCATAGCAAATTTGGCTGTCTTACCATATTCTCATATATTTGACAATTGAGACAGTTTTATACTTCATAGCTCTAAATGGTCATTTATAGTTTCTGTTGAATTTAGTTAAGAAAATACAATCTTCTTTCGCATTAAAACATAAAAATACTATAGCTTTTAACATGTATTTTCTATATTTCTTAGTATTTAGAAGAGAACTATTTATATCATAGAAGAACATCAAGACAATGTCTAACATAACATTCTACCAGTGGACTTGCATCATGTCTTGGCACCCAGTATTCTAAATTTCTGTACCCTGGGCGACTATGTATGGTGTATTGGACGACATTTTGCCGACCAGTCATATAGTGGAAAAGTTCTGTACCATGTAGCTCATGACAAATTGGTTGGGAAATTCATTAAATGTAATATTAGTGGAAACTACTGGTGCTACATCAGGGCAAACAATTTTATGCTTATTTGTGATATTATATCCAGAACTTTTTACCAAACAAAAATAGTAATTATCAATACGGTTTTTCGGCCTTCAGCAAACCATTGGTAATTCACAATTACCATGTCAGTTCCTTACGTCCAATTGATCTAACCTAGTCTCACGGGAGTTGCATACTTTACGTGGAGCCCAACTTTCGTCTATATTATAGCAAGTAGACAACCAATGCATAACAAATAGACTATTTCCATGACATCCAAGATGATGTTCTCTGAGATGAAAAAGTGAAGTTTCCATAAATACAACAGAAAGAGTCTGGATTGTTTTTACACTACCTTCGTCTGCTGGCAATTTTAATCCACATCAAAAATAAATCGCTAAAGTTTTTCCCAGTGCTAAAACAGCATTTTCTAATAATAATGTATTGGCATGTGTAAAAACGCCAAATGTGATGAGCGCAAATGAGCGTCATTTTTAGGATTCAGCGGAAAACTCCGGTCCAGAACTACTCATTGTAAGAAAAGCCACTAGGATCCAAAAGACCTGCTCCCTATGTTGTGGAATGGTATCGTCAACATAAACGCCGGCCTTTTATGTGTAACGTGGCAGATAACTTCAGGTAAAGTCAGAGGTATTTTCTCTAATCATACAAATCACACTCTGAATCAATTCTCACTTTTACTACCAGTTTCATACGGACAGGACAGCACAACATGACACACATCAACACATCAAAACGGATTACAGTAATATTACATATATCATGGGGAAATTACATATTACACTTTCCCCTCCCTAAACAAGCATGATGGGGAAATGCTATTAGTGTTGTACAATGTCTCCAAACCGCACGGGTGGATTTATTACCTGACGAAGGTGTGCGGGCCTAACGGTAACCCTGTTCTGGATGCCCGGTTCTACAAGCGGTTCCCTAGCTTGGGGATTATCCCTTATAACGATACCCGGAGTTTCAGGGGTTGGGTGAACTGGCTGACCTTGGTCCAGTGGTATGGGGCAGGGTTTGAGTTGATTGTGGTGCACAACTATTGATCGACCATTATGTGATCGAATGGTGTAATTGACCCCATTCCTAGAAGATATTTGGTAAGGCCCAACCCATTTCCTCCCAAACTTCCAGGACTTTGGGCGGCGTAGCCAGACAGTCTGTCCAGTTTCCAAAGGAGACCAGGCCTTGTGACTCTTATCATACGAGGTACACTGCTGTTTTCTAACTTTCTCAAGCTGTTGTCTTGCAAGAGCATTGGCTGTTTGAATAGCTTTTCTAAGATACTGACTGTATTCTGACTGGTTAAGTGGGTTAGAGAAAGGCACTCCTAACTCGACTTCAATGGGCATGCGGGGTGGGCGCCCAAAGACCAGCTCATAAGGTGATAGCCCCGTATACTCGTGGATACTGGTATTGTAAGCAAATACTGCTTGGTCTAACCACAGGTCCCAGTTATTGTGATGTTCAGATACACAATTAGATATCATTTCTTGTAGGGTTCTATTCTGTCTCTCCACTAGGCCATCGCCCTGAGGATGGTATGCAGTAGTACGAGATTTTTTGACACCCATCATATTATAAATTTCATGCATTAAATTGCTTTCGAAATTCCTTCCTTGATCCGAATGTATAACTGCCGGAGGTCCAAATCTTGAGAAAACCCTGGAAACAAGAACATTGGCAACGGTAGAGGACTTTTGATCTTTAGTGGGGAATGCCTCACACCACTTGGTGAAACGATCGATAAGAACCAGTATGTGGCGATTCCCCTGTGCAGTTTCAGGCAGGGGGCCCATATAATCTAAAGCCCAGAAGATGAAGGGCTCGCTCACTTCAATGGACTTAAGCGGAGCTTTGGTTAGCGTGGGGTCATGTTTACTTTGACTACACTTTACGCAGTTATTGATGAAACTTCTAATACACTCGTCCATTTTTGGCCAAAAGAAACGATCCTTCGCACGAAATGTAGTGCGCGTTATTCCTAAATGACCCCCAGATGGACTACTATGAATGTCCTGTAATAATGTAGATATTAAAGTTTGTGGTATAACAATACGTTGGCGGGAAAATCCTTGTTTGGTTTTGTAGTTGCGAACAAGGAGTCCGTCACTAATATATAGCTCATCCCAACAGTGCCAAAATGACCGTAAAGTAACGCTATCCTTCCACACAAATAAAGGGGGCTTGGGGAATCTATCTTTCTTCAACTGTAGCACGATTGAAATATCTGGATCTGTTTCCTGAGCAGACTGTAAATTGATATTTGGAAGGAGACTTACCAAACAATTTAGGGCCGGTAAGTTCTCAACAGGTATGTCTGATGGAGATATCCTGTTTGGACATACAGTAGGATGCAGACGTGAAAGTGCATCAGCATTCTGATTAGAGGAGCCAGCCCTATGTTTAACTGTAAAATTATATTCCTGCAGATCCATAATCCATCGAGCAAGCCTACCTTTAGGTTCAACAGAATGAAGCCATTTAAGAGCACTGTTATCAGTAACCAATTGAAAGTGGTTTCCTAAAAGATAGACTCTAAAATATTTAGTAGCAAAAACAACTGCAAGAGCTTCCTTGTCCATAGCAGTAAAATTTTGTTCCCGAGTTGTTAGGGTGCGGCTAGCATAGGAGACTACTCTCTCGTTACCATTACCATCAAGCTGAGTCAAAATAGCCCCCAACCCAACATTAGAAGCATCCGTTTGCACTATAAAGGGTTTATCCATTTGTGGATAGGCAAGTACGGGGGCTGAGCACAAACAATCTTTGATTTGGAGAAATGAAGCTTGATGGGAAGTAGACCATGTGAATGGGACACCTTTCTTGGTAAGTTCTGTCAATGGGGAGGCTACTGATGCAAAGTTGGGAATAAATTTCCTATAATAGCCTGCTAGGCCTAAAAATGACCTAAGGTGTTCAAGGTTAGTAGGGGAAGGCAACGCTTGTACAGCTTTTATTTTGGCAGGATCAGTATGAACTCCGTTGCTAGAGATCGAATGACCTAGATAAAGGACATTATCCGCACCAAATGAACATTTTGAGGCCTTGACTCTTAGGCCATGGTCACGAAATCGTTATAAAACCGTACGTAAACGTTTGCAGTGTTCAGTAATCGTTTTAGAAAAAATGATGACATCATCAAAATAACATAGGCATATATCATATGACAGGCCAGACAAGATGATACTTAAAGCTCTAGTAAAAGTAGCAGGGGCAGTACATAGTCCATAGGGCATTCGGAGAAATTCATATAAACCATTTGGAGTAATAAAGGCAGTCTTTTCTTGATCTTCTGGCGACATACTTACTTGCCAATAACCACTTCGCAGATCTAGCGTGCTAAACAGACAATTTCCACTTAGAGAATCGAGGAGGTCATCAACCCTTGGCAGTGGATGGGCATCTTGTTCAGTAACCAAATTGAGTTTCCTATAATCTACACAGAATCTATAAGACCCATCTTTCTTTTTGACGAGAACTACCGGGGAGGCCCATGGACTTGTACTAGGTCGCACAACACCTTGCTGCAACATATCCTTAACCTGTTTGTCGATTTCACCCCTAAAATGGAAAGGCAGTCTCCGAGGGTATTGACGAATAGGGGTAGAATTACCCGTGTTGATATGGTGGGATAGAACAGAGGTATGTCCTAAACCCTCATTAAACACATCAGGAAATGAAGCAAGGATATCAAAGATCTGTTTACTATCACTCTCACTAAGGCTAGGGCTCAATCCTTCCTTCAACTTGCTACATGTTTTTGCTTCTAATGACAAGCTTGCTATACTGGTGCAGAAATCTGAACCAGATGTAAGGGAGTTTTGGTACTGCTCTGTCAACTCAACTACTGGCCAGAATTTTGCGATCTTCTGGCCTGCATTTAAGGCTACATCTGAACTAGATGGGTTCAAAATGCGTACGGCGACCTTTCTGTCTACAGCTTTACTTACAGTATAGGCAGTAATGCAGGATTCCTCACTAATACGGCAAATCATACCAACCATATTATCACAGCGTCTAGGAAGATTGGCCTGAACGACACATTCCGACCTGTAGGGTATAACTATATCCGATGCAAGAGTCACAAAACCCGGACCACGCTCAGAGGACTGGGCAAAGACTGGTAGAGTACCCTGACCAACTTGAGTACAGGTAGAAGACAGAGAACAAGAGAGCCCTGTGGTATGTGGTAGAGAAGAAGGGAGACAAGGGGTCAACGGTGTACTCCCGTGGGGACCTATTAGTGAATAGGAATCTCCTAAAACAGCAAGTTGTAAATAATTGGAAGCAAGAAAATCCCAGCCCAGAATACAGTCTAAGCGTGGTAATACATTAGCACAGACAAGGAACTCTCCCCGATACATAAAACTGCTCCCTGGGAATGAAAGAGGAACAGCAATGGAACAGGTAGAATTCAAAGGCTGCCCCGTAATGGCCACGCATGTGTTGGCAGTGCCTCTAGGTATAGGGGGAGGTTTTTTCATAAGTGCAGATGTCTCATTGATACGATCAAAAACACGAGAACTAATGATAGAGTTCATCGAGCCAGTATCAATGAGAGCAGGCACTTGTACGCCATCAAGCAAACAAAAAACAAGGGGTTGGCGGGGGTTAGACATATTTTCCCCAGAGGCAGGGCCAACAGAAAAAACGGAGGGGTGCTCGTCGTTCCAACCCATTAGCGAGGCACCCCTTGGTAGTTTAAAGAATGTAACGAAGATGACTTACGATTTTGCATTAGAACATTAGTATGGTTGTTAGCACAATCTTGTCTAAAATGTCCCCGACCACCGCACATAGAACAGTACGGAGGCTGAGCAGCTGGCGTCTGGTGTGGCGGCGACGGCTGTATCTGGCAGTTACGAGCAATATGTCCTTCTTGACGACAACGAAAACAAATAACCTGGCGAGGACGAGTGGCGGGGCGTGTAGGCGGTTGAGTGGACAACGCAGCTACCAAATTGTCGACGGAAGATTGCAGTTGAGAAAGCCGTACTTCCTGTTGCTTTTGAGCAGCCTCAATTTGCTGGAAGCCATCAGCAGCAGTTGGAGGTGGAGCCTCTGATGTCGCACCACACGTCATGTCGGCACCGTCGTTGGACAAGTCATGAAGGGCACGAAAACGCTGTGCGAATGATAGTATTCCTTCCAACGAGGGTGTAGGATCGATCTCCAAAAGCTTTAGCTTTATGCTAGAAGGAAGAGCCTTCATAAATTGCCGACGTAATAGTGCGTCAAAGGCAGAGTCCGATAAATCAGGCTCAGCACTACGAAGGCATTCCTTCAACCGCCATAAAAAGAGGGTGGGATCCTCAGATGGCCTGAGGGTCATATGCTCAAAGTCACGATAATGACGTTCACGATGAACCTCTGGCGAGAAACAAGTCAGAAGGCTCGATGTTAATGAGTCAAAAGTATTCTTCTGGTCGGCAGGTAAGCTTTCGAAGTAGGTGGCGGCGGGTCCTTGTAGAAACGCTGGCAGTTTGACTAGGCGTGTGGCTTCATCCCAAGAATTCACGAGAGCACAACGCTGAAATTGTTGCAACCAGAGGCGAAAATTTCCTTCACCGAATCGTTCAGGTAATATGGTGTTAGCCATCGATACTGGTCCAATAAAATCCTGTCACCAATTTGTAACGTGGCAGATAACTTCAGGTAAAGTCAGAGGTATTTTCTCTAATCATACAAATCACACTCTGAATCAATTCTCACTTTTACTACCAGTTTCATACGGACAGGACAGCACAACATGACACACATCAACACATCAAAACGGATTACAGTAATATTACATATATCATGGGGAAATTACATATTACATATGATATATACCATTTTTCAAAGTCACTTAGATACACTTGCGGGTCCAGATGGAAGCAGGGGGACATACCCCCCAAGCAATGAGAATTCATCATTCGAAATTATGCGTGTAGAGTAGGTTGAATCTGCCTGTATCCAACAAACAAACCTTATCAACTACAGTAAGCTTTTCGCAACTTATGAAACTAAGTAAATAGAAAGAGTCATTTACTGGAATCTTGCGTTAAACTATCAAGCTACCGTATTTTATAGCGTCAATTCATATCTAGCATCTAATGGGGTATAGCCTTGAATTGCCATTGGTATATATGCCGACAAAAGAGCACGTTAAATCATGGATTTATGGAGGTTACTATTATCTTCTATAGAAGTACATGGGGTACTTTGCAAGTGAATTCCACTACCATGGGCGTTCCTATTGACATAGGAAAAAACAGTCAAAGTAGCCCTAATATGCCAATCAAGCGGTTCTAAATTCAAGACAAACATCCTCATTGGAAAAGCTATCACAATATGGAATATGATCTGCAACGTATTTTTGGGCATTTTGGCTTTTCATATGCCTCAGTGCCTTGTCCATACATAATTGTTCTCCAGTATTTCAGGGAAAACTTTCTGAAATTGAGCTAATATCTTTTTATGAATATGAAAGAAGAAATACAACAGAATATACATTAGGCTTTCTGAAGTAAAATCAAATGAATTCGACATCTTCTATTTATTCATACTCTTAGGTGCCTAATTGCCGTCCCCCCCCGCTAATTAATTTTTGAAAATTTTTCCAACCCCCCCCCCCCGCTCTTATTAGTACCCCCTAGCAATTATTTTTAACATATTTTGCTTTGTCACTTGACTATTAGAATTTGTAACAATTATCGCCCTTAAGAACGGAAAACGCTACAAACGTGTATCTTCAAAGGCGGAGACATTTCTAAGCATAGCGCAATGTCAGTCAGTTTGACATGTTCTGAAACCAGTACATATGATAGTCCATGCGATGCAACTATTCTAATAAATGATGGAAGACAACAATGAGTTAAGCAGAAGAAACTTTGTTCGTATTGGCTACTTATTACACTGAAATATTGAAGCCATAGTTACTAAGGAAATTTGCTCCTTAAGTGGAGAAGGCAAACCAGCTTAGAGTACTTTTTAAAATCCATTTATTAACATGATTGCACAAATCCAGCCCCCCCCCGCTAAGTCCGACACCCATTAACTGAAGTTTCCAAACAATTCCAACCCCCCCGCTAATTCCGACCCCCCGTTAATTGAATTTTCCATAAAATTCCAACCCCCCCCCCCGCTAATTCCGACCCCCCCGGCAATTAGGCACTTAAGAGTACCTGGCTCTTTGTCATAGAGCTGTATTCTCTATTTGCACACGTTCTTACTGGAATAGAATCAAGAAAGGTACCACTAGTAGGGAGCGAGGTGATTTTAGCCCCTCACATTTTCATCAAATACTTTTTCCCTACTAATTTACTGCAGGGCTTTCACGTTCCGAAATTATGGGCGCGATCAATAACACAGGTGAACAGAGTGGAAAGCGAATAAAAATGATCTGATAACAGAACATAAATGAGCTTTCTCTAAATAACCTAACGAGCCTTCAACCAAATATTGAATCGAAAAATTTAGCGCACTCCAGATATCGTTCTCAACAGGGGAAATATATACACCAGGCGTGCGATTAATCACTTTCAAATGAACTCTTGGGCGCGTACCCGTCCGCTTGTAAGCTATCGCGTGCCCCCCTCTAAAAGCTCTGCACTGCCAATCGTCAACTTATCATGGATCTACACCCAAACACAATCCTATCCAATCAAATCATAGTCTGGAAGATGCCTTTCTAGCCATTCTAGAAGGTAAAGATTACAAAACTTTCTGTCGCGTCGGATCCAACCATGGTGGGACCTCATGAGTCACTAAACAAAAGTCATCAATATTACTAGGTATACACTCGTGGTGCAGTCTCTCAGATCTTGCTTCCTAGAATTACGACTAATAAACTTCCTGAAAATATCTACTTGTAAGATATAAGAAAATTTAAACACAGCAAAAACGAAGATGCAAACTAAACAAAGAATCTTCCACTTTTCAGAGACAATAATCTTTCCAGACTTTTGAAATAAAAAAGATAACAAAAGCACACTAGGGAAACACGTATTATACCTCTCAAGATTTCTTTAGATCAAAATCAAGTGTGGCATATAAGGCTAAATGAAAAGTACAAAACAAATGGGATCTCCAAACATTGGAAAGATAATATTTGAGTTCCAGTTTAATACTCCCTTTTTGGCAATATGGCAATATGCAGGCCTTTCAATGAGTAACTTTGACGCTCGCTGCCAATCGCCCGCATGGGGTTGTTTGTGCGCTAAGCATTCAATTGTGAGAGCTTTCCTTGGTACTTTGATGTGCATCTTTGATAAAGCTGGCGCGAGCGACATGTCGAGCGCGTGAACTGAGCTGGGCGCGTGAACTGAGCTGGGCGCGTGCCTGCGCGCTCGTGCGCGATCGTACGCGTCTTATTGAAAGGCCTGAATATGGCAATATGGCAATATGGCAATATGGCAATATGGCAATATGGCAATATGGCAATATGGCAATATGGCAATATGGCAATATATATATATATATATATATATATATATATATATATATATATATATATATATATATATATATATATATATATATATATATAAATATATATATATATATATATATATATATATATATTTATATATATATATATATATATATATATATATATATAAATATATATATATATATATATATATATATTTATATATATATATATATATATATATATATATATATATATATATATATATATTTATATAGCCTATGGGTAAGCATTCCATAACAAAGTTGAATCAGTGAATATCTACTGAAAATTGCTAACACATTTGTAACATATTATGCAATTCTTCTCAAACCTTCCACAATTCATATCTGCACTTGAAGTAATTATAGGCTTGGCACAACAGTAAATATGTGTGCGTAAAATTGCCATTTGGTTTATTCACACAAGACAAAGGTGGCATTGTCAACATCATGTAGCAGCTCATTGTTGGTTCTAGGACTGCTTTGTCCAGAATCAAATAAACAACAGCTGCTAATTTATCCTCTACCTTCAAAAATCTTAGATAATAAAGCAACCTGATTCGACATGCTTTCAAAGTTGTAGGATGATGATATAGAAGACACAAACTTATTCTATTGCCATATGCATTATACTTTCTACAGCTGTTCCTCAGAGCAAAGCAAATGTTCTGAAATTCAAAGGCCCAAAACATCCATCTGTAGAAATCTCATTTTGCCTGAATATGGCACACTGGATATAGCACTATGCTATCTTACATGTTATTCTTAAGATAACTATAAATGATTATGTAACAAATAGCCATTAAAGAATGCATAACAGATAGTATTTTCTATAGCTTTGATGAATCCTTCAAGACCTTTAAAGTGAAACTATTACATTTGCCTATGCTTGGAGAGTCTGGTCTCTTTTACAAGAACATACACCACAAACAACTGGGAAATACATTAGTAATAATCTACACTCTATTCATTTAAGTGCTCTCCAGTCCAGAACAAAAAGGGGGTGGCAAAAAGGGGGTGGCAAAAAGTGGGGGGCTGGAAAAAGTCTGAGAGTAAGTAAGCAGGGGGATGCAATAAGTGGGGGGTTGGAAATATTTCTGCGGTGAAGGTCTCTGGGGTGAGCTGTTATATATGGAGGTAGAGAGAAGGCCAACAGATGTATTGGACAAAAACCTTTAGCTTTTTGAACAAGAACTTATTACATTTATACATTACTTATTTTCTAACACACTAAAAATGTGCTTATCATCATCTTTCATAATGTCATCATCATCAGTACAACTGTCAGCCGAGCTCAAAATTAATAAGTGGGGGGGGGATGCAATAAGAAAGTCCTAGTATGCATTTTCTGAAAAAATAAATAGTTGGGGGGGGGCATCTATTCTGGACTGGAAAGTATGTCACTTCTAGCTATGCTTTATTAGAGCACTATAATATATACTTAATATATTTAGATATATATATATATATATATATATATATATATATATATATATATATATATATATATATATATATATATATATATATATATATATATATATATATATATATATATATATATATATATATATGTATATATATATATATATATATATATATATATATATATATATATATATATATATATATATATATATATATATATATACATATACATATATATATATATATATATATATATATATATATATATATATATATATATATATATATATATATATATATATTTATATTTATATTTATATCTATATACATATATATGCATGTATACTACATGCATACATTCAAAAATACATACATATATGTATTACCCTACACTTACACCAAACATTGATTATATGAAAGAAAATGTATATTTGGCTGGCCTAAAATATTAGAGAGAGAAACCAGTTATCTATATTCTTGATAATAGATGTAAATGTAAGTGATATTCCATCAGTATCAAACTGAGAGAGATATATTTAGACTATATATTGTCTGTCTTATTATTTATGAGATTATTTAAGTCCATTTCCTTTCTTGTCTTCTCTAACTTTGTTGTATTTGTTGTATAATCTTTGCTGTATGTTATTTAATGACTTCTTGTATGTAGTAGAATTTGAAAAATAAATGAAACTGAAACTGAACTGAAACTAATTATTTTTGCCCTAACATATGTGTTAATATACTAGGTCATTGAGAGAATTAACAGGTTCTTCGGAATTCAAGAACCTCATCTGATGCTTTTCCTTGTTGACATGCATAACCAGACCACACTTTGTTACCGCTAGTGACTTAGCTCTTCCCCTCCCCTTCATTCAAAATTCAAAGGAAAACTCTAGTAATATTCTGTAACTTATTCTTGCATTTTGATGACATCAACACTACGTTTTTATGGTTTATATGTGATGAAGCTTATTGATCTGATAGCTCTCGGTTTACCCTTTCCAATAGGCTACGCCCTCAATGCAAACGAAATGCACGTCAGTTTGCACTTTATATGTTATGTAACTTCGTACTAAGTTAAGAACCAAAACTTACTCAGGTTTACATATATCATCCTCTACATACCTACTCTTTTCCTTCCTCTAAACCACTTCACACTTAGGCAGAAGTTTTTGCATCTAGGACAGTACTATTCTAAAAGCCATACATACCAATCTGATTGCGATTCGGGATTTGTTACTTCTTTGAAAGCACTTTCTAAGGCGCCTCTGTTTTTAGTAAGATTTATTCCCGACATTATGACAACAGGATTTCTGGCTTTCGATGATATTTTCTGGAAGTAGATTTTAATGCCGCAAAAAGGAAGTGATATCTGACAATTTCTGTGCTATTTTCATTTCAATGCTTCAATTGAAAAAGAGGCTCGTATTGTTCAATAGAATCCAGGTCGTACCCTCTAAGGCAAGGGTAGGTACTTGCAATCTGGGACAAAAGATAATGAGACTTTCAAAAAACTCTACGTAGAACTACCAATTCCTTAACTACCGCTTCATACAACACTAGTTAACCCCCTGTCTCCCTTTGGGTCAATGTGTTGAATGATAGGGAAATGCTTCCGTGTCATTTGGTCAACATTTAATGATGGAGGAGGGGAAATGTAAAATCAAAGCCAGTTTGTACGAAAACTCGTTTGTCTTGCAATTTTTGTCAAATATTGCTTTTTGCCATGGGAGCACATGGGAAACGGCATAAATGACGGAGGGCCATTTCGAAAAGCTAAACTCAAGTCCGTACATACTACTACTTGGTTCTTACAAGAATCTTAAGCAACTTCTAAACATAAACAGCTTTAGTGCATGCATAAGATGAAGTTACAAAATATTCTTAGGGGTTAGTCATATATAGCTCTGGGTAGCGGGACGGATTAGAAGTGGGGAGGGTATGAAGAATTTGCAAGGACAAATGGAGGGTATGAGACCGTGGAGAATTTTTGTGGGGTATGAAATCTTCTAACGAAAAATTCTGGAGAAAATCAACTTAATGATGTGCAGAAGTCTGTTTATCATTGTATCTATATGCATATAGTCATCACAGTTTCTTTTGTACTAAAAATCAATAAAAATGTTTTCTGTGGAATACTGTTTATTTGTGGCTCTTTGTTCAAATGAAATTTCATGCGTAAATCCAATTTTTTATGAATAAATTTTCTATGCTTTTCACATAGGAGTCTCAGCAAGAATGCAGGTAATTTTGCAGAATGTACTTTCTATCAGAGATCTTTTCAAGTACATTGAATTTAAGTAGCAATGAAAACATCTACCCTGAAATGCTTAGAGACAGATAGAAGCGATTCTAGCTTGGAAAATCTGGAGGAGAGCAAGCAGGGACAACCCTGTTTGCTTGGTAAAATAACAGTGAGATAGCAATGATAGCTAATAATCTAATTCTGTCAAGAAAATAGCTCAGTCTTACATTTAAAAATTTGATAAAGAGAAGCTACCAATACATAATGTCCATAAAGACATGCCTGAATTCTATAATCCAGAAGACTCTTTTTTTCTTTATCCGAATATAATTTACAAAACAACAAAAGACTTGACTACACCACAGGGAGCGTGGAAATACATAGCAACCCTGTGGCGATTACGAATAGCTAGTAAACTAAAACTACAAACACATAAGTAAGCCTATCTGCACAGCATGGTAGTTGCACGCATTGGGCAATGGTTAGTAAGAAGTTAAAACGTAAAAAGGTGTTACGTGCAGACATGTCGAATGAAAGTTGACGAATCACCATTGCGGGTTCTACCATGCTTTGCAGACAGGTAAATAAGAAACTAGAAAATAAATTAAAATTTACATAAAGAATAAATCATAAAATGTATCGACAGCTAATTAAATTAATTAATAAGAGAGGGGGCATTCACAGTATTTTACCTCTATTCAAAACGTTGGGAGACTTGAATATATGCTAAGGTTGCACTAAGAATCTTTGCGTTCATTTCAAATGAAAGACTTTCATGACCATGAAGGAGGGGGTCATTCAATTAGTACGTACGCTCCAAAATGGCTAAAATTTGACCCCCCCTCCCCCCTCGTACGCACACGTACGCTTGATACACACCCCCCTCTTTTGCGTACGTACTCTTGGTTGTTTGACCCCCCCCCTCATCTCTAAAAGAAATTTTCTAGACATCCAAAACCACGGAGAAGGACATTTTATGCATTCACGAGACACGAAAATGATCACTACAGATATATTTCAGGAAAGATCTATAATATTGTTCAAACAAAATTGCATTATACTAGAACAGGGGGTGTCAAATTCATTTGGCCCAAGGGCCACATAGGGCATAATATGACGCCGCAATGGCCGGGTAGGTTGACGGAACCCAAGAGGGCTGGCTAGGTAGTAGGGGCTGTCAAATTATACATAACTCATCGCATGTTTTCTATCTGGCATGCTAGACAACGGCGAAAAACTGTTTATTCAGCCTTGTAAATGCCACTAGCAAATGCCGCTATTACAATGGGAAAAATATCACTAGGTTTCAGTTTATTCAAAATTTCTAGGGGCCACATTGTCGGATTCGGCCTGCGGGCCGTATGTTTGACACCACTGTACTAGAAGTGATTTGTAAAATCACTCGATTTTACGGGATGCAAATATAAAAGGAATGAGTCACAAAAATACAAACAGTTCCTGTTAACGATAAAATGTCTCTACTTATCTAACGAAAACGCAATACTCTAACGACGAACGGCGACTTTGACTGTACCTCACGACAACACTGTTAACGACGAGAACAATTTCTAACGACGACTTCACGTAACGACTGACTACACAGAACATTACATGCCTTATTTATACTAACACACATGACGTAACAACCTAATTATAACATATGGCGGACTAAGGGGGCAATGCAATGGCATGGTAACACAACACAACAAACAACAGTATACTAAGATTAGACAATACGTCACGGACAAGTAAAGCAACATGATGACAGTAACAGTTGGAGATGATGATGATGATGCAACACTTATGATGACGGGGCAACAAAAAACGGAACACATAGGAACAGAGAACCAACGTTACTGCACATGACGAAATGAGGATAAAAATAAAACTAGTACTCTAACATTACTCCCTCCTTCAAAAACAAGCCTCCTGGCTTGAATTTTTACAGAGAGTAGTGAAAAAACTAAATAATAAATGAAACAGACAATAGACAAGACGTGCTACAACCTAAAAACATTTAAAGCAATCAAACTACGTTATGCCATAATTGTCACTAATTCTTGAAACATTGTCTAAGGCTTGGTATAAGCGAGGATTTAAACACTCGGCATAAGTATACAAGTTCTGTTTTTGCTGAATTTCCTCTGATGGTACGACCAACAATTCTCTGTTCTTATCTTCAATGTCTCCTCCCTCATCATTTTCCACAACAACCCGAGTCTGTCGATTCGGTTCCGTTCCAAAGTTTATGTCTTTCTTGTCTAGTTCCGTGGTTATGTCCTTTAGCTTTTGTACAAGTTCACCGATATCCCGATTGATAGATTCAACCTCAATGGACGCTACTGGAATAGATCTTTGTGGCGGGGATAGGTCCATAGGAGAGACATGACAGCAAGAATATCTCCTTTCCCAGCAGTACTTGGCAACATGGCCGACCCTCAGGCAACAGTAGCATATGGGCCGGCCATCTTCACACCTATAGATGTTGGTACGATTCGCAAACGGATATTTGGTTCTCTCTTCAGCCATTCTAACTTTGTCAACCATGGCAGCAACAACTGATATGATAAGGTCTTTAACATCCTCCACTGAAATCATCTTGTCTCTGAAGGTAGGAGTTCCTCCAACGGGGTACCAATGTAAAATCATTCGATTTTACGGGATGCAAATATAAAAGGAATGAGTCACAAAAATACAAACAGTTCCTGTTAACGATAAAATGTCTCTACTTATCTAACGAAAACGCAATACTCTAACGACGAACGGCGACTTTGACTGTACCTCACGACAACACTGTTAACGACGAGAACAATTTCTAACGACGACTTCACGTAACGACTGACTACACAGAACATTACATGCCTTATTTATACTAACACACATGACGTAACAACCTAATTATAACATATGGCGGACTAAGGGGGCAATGCAATGGCATGGTAACACAACACAACAAACAACAGTATACTAAGATTAGACAATACGTCACGGACAAGTAAAGCAACATGATGACAGTAACAGTTGGAGATGATGATGATGATGCAACACTTATGATGACGGGGCAACAAAAAACGGAACACATAGGAACAGAGAACCAACGTTACTGCACATGACGAAATGAGGATAAAAATAAAACTAGTACTCTAACAGATTTCAACTGAATACGTACTACACTAATAAAATGGCAGTGAAGGGTCCTTTGTAAATGAACATATTGCAGGATGTCTGCAAAAAGCTGATAGTTATAACTTTTTGCTTTGCGTACGTACTTAATGTGTCAACCCCCCTCCCCCCTTGTACGCATTCGTACGCATTTGCTTGACCCCCCCCTTCCCCCTTCGTGCGTACGTACTAAATGAATGACCCCGAGAATATTTCCTAACTCGTCATTTAAGAGATTTCCCATACCATGTGGCAACAATATTGCATTTACACCATTGAGAAGATCACGTCTTATATCATCATACATATGGCAGAGCAAGAAATAGTGCTCCCTATCCTCGACACCATCATTTATTGGGCATAACTGGTTCATAGTATCACTAAAATTGTGCATGAACTTATGAAAATTTAGCCTGCTAAAGCCAACACGTAATTGAGTTAGGATAGACAATCCAGAAGACTTCTTACGTTTGTAATGATGGTTCAAGTCTGACTTGCTTGGAGTAGTTTCTCGATGAGTCGCCATCATAGTTGGTGACGAAGAGGAAAATGTAGAATGTTATAATTTTTCAGATTGTCGAAAAATACACTTCTCAGGCTTAATCTTCAATGGATGTAGAAGGATCTACCATTGTTGGGCCCTACGCGATAGACAATTTTTTAAATTTTACCCAATAAAATGGCATAAAAAGCACCTCCTAACCTAACAGGTGTTTGACAGAATAGTTTAATGCTTAGGCACAGATCTAGGAAAAAGCTATATTAAAATTAGCAATAACAGGGGCACAACTTTTTGTGACGAGAATCTATGCCTAAGAGCACTTTATAAATCCTGCCAAACAACATATTGATTAGAATTGCATTTCATTAGCAGCACTTTTACCAGGACCTTTCAACGGTACTAAGTGTAACAAAGGTTGGAATGAAATCAACCTTTCGGTACTTTACATCGACTGTGAAGTCAGTATTAGAGCAAAATGCAAAATTTTATGTAGCAAGACTTGGGTATAAAGAGATAGGTAGATCACAGAAATGCCTACACTCGAGGATTAGAACAACTTCAACTTGTCAACTTTATTATCAGTAATGAGAAATGCAAGCCATAAGGGGGAATATTTGTAGCATTTTATCCTAGAAGATACTCATTAAGAACTTGGAAAGCACGCACTAAAATTTGAAGTCGCAAGGGCTCATTTTGTTTTTTACCCCGGTAATCTAGCAGAATGATGACATGGTTATTTATAAACAATACTTGACATTAATGTATTGAAGTAGATTCTTGAGCAATAAGATACTATCTTTTCAAAAACGTTTAATGTGTAATGTTTTCGACAAATGCAATGTTTCAGAGAAAAATTATTATTCGAAGCATGGAATCGTTTGGTTCCCCTTGTCCATTCGATCAAATTTTTTACCTGCAAGCGAAACGCTTATTTATGGACCTATATAACAGAGATTATCAAAGTGGTCTGGTCTTCTTGTACTGAATGGAAAAAAGCTGGCATTGTTCTTGCTCATAAGAAAGGAGATACAAGTGAACCATCTAATTTTCATCAAATCACATTGGAATCAATTCCTCTCAAGGTATTTGCATCAGCTCTTTGAAGTTCTACTTTCGATTTTCTGAACAAAAACAACTGTGTTGAGCAAGAAATACAAAAGAGTTTTATGCCAAAGTTGTCTGTTTATACCATCATAATCCTAAACACATTCAAACCTTAATCAAGAATGCTTACACTGATTTTAGAACATCTATGATCACATCTGAAAATCAAACGTCTTTCCTTCCTGTGGTAGAGGCGCACTGCAAGGTGACTGCCTCCCTTTCATTTTTAACACGTATTGTAACATATTTATTCAGTATTTCAAGGTCGAAAAATTTGGTCAGTTGGGATATTGTAATAATAATGGTTCGGGTCTTTCGTTCAGGCCAGTCCACTAGTTTCAATTTGCTGATGATGTTTTAGTATCTTGTGTCAATGTACAGGTATGGTCATTAGAGTCGATAAATGTGTCACTTTTGGTATGAGAAATGGATCAACAAAATCTATACGATTTCAACCAAAGCATTTTATTAGCAATGAACCAGTGCCTCCTGTAAAGATTGATGAATCCTTTCTGTTGTGATCTTTGATTAATCCGAGTATCGGAGAGATGAAGTCAGGAAATATCGCATTTTAATCGAATATTAACAAAACTATATAGTGATAATAAAAGATAGCTTTTAATTGCAACCGATATTGCTCTGCTGATTTACAAGACTGGCTCACTTTACAACCGTCAACACGTAGGCCACGGCCCCAGGCCCCGTGCTTTTGGTAATCCAGAAGGGGCTCCGCGTCTAAGGGCTGATTTATACGTCGTGCTATACTCGAGTCGAATCAATTATTTGCACCTGAAAAGTTCTAAGTGTTGATTTGGTCCGAGTGTAGCACGGCGTATAAATCAAAACAGCCCATGACCTGTTTTTAGCTCGAGTCAAATGCTTAGCACGACTAGAGTTCGACTGAGTAGGCCGTGCTACACGGCCAAAGCACGGCTTTGATTTAAACGTCGCGCTTAACTCGCTTCGAATCAATTACAATTTATTGCAGTCCGCAGGGTTAACTGATAATATTCGTTATATCTATAAGGCAATGAAATGTAAACAAAGAAAGTTCCTGCCACCACTCCACAGCGAGGCTGCTTCGCTTACACTTGTGAAAGCGCGACAGAAGCTCGACGTATAAATCGAATTGGATTTTACTCATGAGCTTTAGTCGCGCTTTCGTCGATTTTAATAGCAATTGATTCGACGCGAGTAAAGCACGACGTATAAATCAGTCCTAAGACAAAATTGAAAAGAAATCTCATAGTAGAGGTCCTTGTGTACTCCAGGTGGATTTCTCTGCCTAAATTGTTTTTTTTAGCATGGAACACTTTTTTGAGGGTTTCTTTATGGGATAAAGGTGGGTGCCATTTTTTTCACCCAGTTTAAGGGAAATTTTAGAGGACCGGAAAATTTCTGTTCAAAATAAGAGCTTCTGCGGAGGAGCAAATTGCTTAGGCTGAAAACGCCATCCTTACAGAGACATATATGCAATTTGCTCCAGGAATGGATTCAAGGAGACTGTTACAGCTCTGGCTCATCAGATCTGCCACCTCAATAGAGGGGATGGATGGTATTAAACTGCCCAAAAAGGTATAAAAACCAGCAATACGACAAAGAATAAAAAATTATTCAGATTTTATTTAATTCTTGTCTACATCGTTCATTTCAGAAATATCATAGTCTTTCGTATTTTGACATTCAACGCAATTGCATAACGGTGTGAAATTCATACCAGTTTTACTACATGAACACCTTGTTCTGACTCATGATCCTTGGCAACCACGCTTTACAAGGGCTATGACAGCATGTGGTGCAGGAAGCTCGGTACATTGAAAAGGTGCAAAACAGCCTTCCATTTCACGCCAGCCATTATGTGAAAGTGGAGGAAACTGGTTTTTGTGGCATTTCAGTATCCCTTATTTACTTTGGCTATATAGGTTACTCTTTTCAAGTGAGGAAAAAGGTGATCTTTATTGGTGGTAGTTTTTCACTTTCTGAATTTATTTTGCTGAACAATTCCCATTTCAATTCAGTAAGGTATGTCTGGTGTGTGTTGGCTGAGCACACGAAACACACAAAACTCTCGAGCACCTGCTGACTTCTTTCCAAGTTAAAATCTCTTTCTCCAAGTTGCTGAAATACTTCGATTATTTCACTGTTCAGATGCAAAGCAAGGTATGATTTGATTCAGTTCTTCTTTGAAATTCAGAAGAACTTGCCTCCCCAATTAGCCCCAGAAAACATATGGAATCCCACGAGACCCATTGCTTTGCTGGTTCCAATACATTTGCAGTGCTCATTAATGTTTATTTTCCTTTCAATTTGCTTTTGCCAGTCTAGAAAATCAACTCTCCGGTGATGCTGTTTCTTGCAAGTAAGTGAAGAAGTAAAATAAAGACGTCTGTATCTGGAGAATAGATGGTGATGTTACAAACCACATCACCCTTGCTTACTGCATCCAAAACATGCAAGGAAATTCATGTGTCTGCTTCTTCATGGTCTTGTCTAGAAACTTCAGAAGCGTATGAGTTTTCTATTTTGCATAATATGAAGTTCCTTATATAACAATAAACTCTGTATCGCTTAGTCTTTATTTTTGCAGTAGGGCTTTGCCTAGATACTCCGTTAACTGTGATTTGGTTTCTATATGTGATAGGAATGTCTATAGAGGAACCATTTTGATATTGGTCTTGTCATATATATTACACCTAACGGACTCTGTATTCACATTACGCTTTGCTCTTTTTTACGATTTCAAAGAATTGCTCATGTAGCGATCGAAAATCACTCTCCCTTCTGTATAACTCTGCAGCATTCGTTCTATGGCTTGAACACAGGTAGAAGTCCAGAAGAGTTGGCAAAGTCCATACATGTAATCATTGATGCTTGTTCCAGCTGATTCCGCGTTATCCATATCAACGCCAGATATATCTTGTGTTGGGAATTCTTTGATTAACTTCATAAATAAGCTTTTATCGCTCGGTAAAAGAAGCATTCCATCAGAAGGGAACAAGGAGTGGGGAACCACCGAGAATTCGTATTGTCCAATTGCTTCTTTTAAAGGCCCTCCAAGCTCAGAACGACATTGCTGGACGACAAGAAACCTTGCTAGTAGTGATATATCTTCTCTCAGCTTAACCACTTTGTCGCTTAGATTACACTTGACCTTGCTGCATGTACTGAACATCTTCAGTTTCATCTTAACCATTGGATCCCGTATGGAGACACTGGCACTTTCTTTTTCTAATCTGCTTCCCACAAACATATTGAATGCATTCTGGCCCTTTTCTTCTCGATTTATGATATCCTCTCTCCTAGAGATTGGTACTTTCTTTCTAGAGATAATGTTCATCAAAGGAGACTCACTTAGAAATGGATTTCCCACAGAATTTTGGGAAGATTCTTGTGGCCATGGAACATGTTAGCTGATGACGTTTTCTCGAATCGAATGAATTCTGTTTTTAACTGAGCAAAGACTCAAACTCTTTTGTTAAACTTGATAGCTCAGGTGCGATATAACAAATATCAAGTGCTTTGTTATTTGGGCAATTCCGGCTGTTCCTGCTACTGCTTGGAGTTGTCGAATCTTCTGTTCTAATGCTTGACCCACAAACAGATCTGTAAGTGAAATTCCTGTTCTTGCAACTGCAAAATCTCCCTTCTCTAAAGCTTCCCATGTCTCTGAGTCTTTCTGCTTTACTTCATTCATTTGGGCAAGATGTACAGGTACATACTTCAGCTTCTCAGTATCAGACCTCTTTGTTGATAAAACTTGGCATAAAGTATCAAATTTCACAAAATAACGGACATGTTTGCAAATTTAACAATAAAAGCTAAAAACAGTCTACAGATAGTATTCTGAAAAATAATTTTGATCCCAAGATATATTAGGAAACATGCCTTTGATTATTTTCTCCTCCGCAGAGGCTCGCGAACAAGGTGTTACTTTTCAGCCCCCTAAAATCACCTTTAAAGTAGCTGAAAAAATGGCACCCACTTTTAGTGTATCGAGCAATTATCAAAGAAACGATTTATACTGTAATATCAATTTAGGCAGAGAAATCCAGCGGAGGCCAAATTTACGACACAAGGACCTCTTCTATCAGGGAAAAATGCAAATACACTCGGTGTTTTTTATTTATGTGTGGCTTTCCTTAAAAATCAAAGCATATTAACCACATTCTTAAGAGAACTGGCACTTTCAAACAAGGGCCCCGCAGATGTTTTCGGCCCCGGGCCCCGCGACCCCTAAAACCGCCACTGATAGCCATAGCAATATACTCACTTTTGCTTGCATTTAAACGAAGGGTATTCAACCTCATCCAATTCGATATATTTTCCATCTCATTTTTCAAGGCTGTTAGCAGTTCATTAAGGTTTTCTGACGAGGTATTCACACATGTATCATTGGCATACATTTTGGGGACAATGCTTTCCATGCAGTTCTCAAAATCATTGTAGTACAACATGCAAAGCAAGGGCCCCATACACGAACCCTGCGGAATGCCACACTTTGTATTGCTTCTACTAGAACTAGTTTCATCAAAGTAACATCGTAGCAATTCCATTTTTAGTTACCTTATGCTCCACTCCACTCATTCATTCATTGCGTGTTTTTCTACAGTTCATTGCCATCATTTCCTCTCGACTAACATCACACTAACATTCCATTGCGTCATAACACCCTGCTCTTTGTTCAGGTCTAATTTCACACATTAGTTTTTCTTCAACACATTGCCAAACTTTACCTAGCCCTTCCTTTCCAACAGAGATTTTATTTACTTCATCTTTATACGTAATCCCGGGGAGCAAATGTATATACCAAATCATAATTTGTAAATAGTCAGTTGATTTCTATCGTGGTGAAGATTACACACACAAATACGATTTACTGTCTACCAGTCTGCAACGTGCATTTGTATAAAGTAAAGAGAAGTACAGTGGTGAGATCGTTCTTTTAATTATAACAAGAACTTTAAGTCTCAGTTCTAAAAATTAAAAACAATACAATCAAGAATTGCTAAAACAGAACTGCTCCTTGTTGATCATGTAAGAAATGAACCATCTGTGGGAAGTACATCATATTTTTGTAGCTTCGACAATAACTTATATGGTCTACAGTAGTGGTTCCCAAATTTGGGTCCGCGGTCCCCAAGGGGGCCACAACGGGTTACAGGGGGCCCGCGAAGGGCTTCAGATGTTACCATTGCTTGTTCGACTTTCTATTTTATTAAACTGTGTCACTGATGATATTTATTTTCCTTGGAAGTATTTGTATAATAACATACATCTATACCTCTAAGGGATCCTGATTCGAACAATCTCGTTCTGAGTTGGTTACCATGTCAAACGGAGGTTTTACTCACAAAATTCCAAAAAGGAGCTGTAGTATCTCAATACTGTCCGTTGATACTGTTGTTCAGCATGTGACAGAAGTCAAAAAGGAGTTACATCCATACACCTCCCCAGATGGCAGTTTCCAATGATGTAGATAAGCTGCGCACAGGATGCATACTTTCCAACGATGTCTTTCAGGTACTATTGGATGCGTACTGCACCGTAGAACATGGAAAGAATGACAAGGTTTGGAAGTAGTTTATATAAAATATGACCAAGCTAATTGGTGATCAAGCAACTTTCTGATCGTGTGCTTACTCTTTTTAGCCGTATGATGAATCATTTGTTCAGATATCAATAAACATTCTCACAGGCCCGTAGCCAGCTTGAATTTACAAGGGGGGCACAGCCAATATATATAATACATATATTTATATAATTCATGTCTTTAAGGGAGGCACAGAGTCGAATCTCATAAGTGCAGGGGGCTTTCCCCAGGTTCAGGTTTATAATTTTAAATTCCACCTAACATACATTTCCATAAATAAAATACAACAATTTAAATAGCAAACAGTTTACAATTCAAATGAAAGGATAACAAATTAATATGAAGCAAAAAACAACAAATATGAAGCAAAGAAAACTATCAGTTAGATATGTATGGTATGGGAATCATTTAGAGGAGGAACTCCCTCAATAGCAGAGCTAATCAAGAGCCCCAAGGCCCCCCTTGGCTATGGGCCTGCATTCTCAGTGTAATCAAGTGGTATTCCTAAGTAAAAGCCAGACTACAGAATATGGCCTTTTTTGACGAGACCTTAAGTGTGCATGAACAAAAAAAGCAGGTGTACAACTGGGCACTTGGTTTCAGGTTACTTGAAATGTGAAGCAGTTATGAAAAGTGGAAACTTCTGTATCAAACAGCTCGCACATCAGACTTCAGAGGAGTTTTTGCTTCATTATTATCACTATATTAGCTGGAAAGTATTTGTTATGAAGTTCAAATTATGCATTCGCACCACCTACTTTCACACCTTTCAGCATCATGCCACGCCCATTCATGGAGTTGTAGTATCATTTTAGAAAGAGTCTTCGTTCTGCAATTGTCAAATGCTTCAGCCTGGAGTAGAAGCTTGGCAATTATATCAATGAACTGTTTATATTGCTAATACTTGAATACCTATCAGTAGTTGAATTCCTCCTTAAAAGTCTTACTACAGCAAGCTCTATAAGCCCCTATGGAGTAGCTCTATGAGTCCTTATGGGAAGTATCTCAGCTAAAACAGAGTTAAAACTCCAATGAAATAGATGAACAAAAGATAGCTAAATATATTTGGAAACTAACTTATGATCAAAAAGTTCTATTTACAAGAAAGCTTGAAAGTTTTAAAACCTAAATTGGTTTCTGATGACAATCGAGTCAAGTCAAAGTATTTTAGTCCCTTTCCATTGCAGGGAGAGAGTTTGGGGAATAGTAGTAACTTTGCAAAAATGAATAGATGTAACAGGCCAGTTGGCTGTTTAAACAGAACATAATTTTAAACTGGACCTGAAAACTGAAAACAGCTTTTCTAAAAAGCCAGTTCCTGAGGTATTACATCTTGGTTCCTAGCTTCCTTGAGCAAGATTTTTGCACATGCTTTGATTGTAACCCTGTTTTATTTCAATTTTATCTTGCTGTTGTGTGTAGTTTTCATTTCAAAGCCTTATTATTATATCCAAAGGATAGGTCTGAGGATCAAACTTATTTGTACCTTTTTAAGCGATGATGAGGTTTGTTAAGTAACTGAGTGACTCACATACAGTGGCATTGCAATAAGTTTATACCTTGCAGGCTAATAACTCTGTTTAGATCTGTTAGAGGGTCCACCATGGTTGGGTCTGGTGCAGCAGAAAGTGTTAAAATTTTACCCTAGAATGACTCAAAGGGTATCTCCCAGTTTATCATAGCAAATGTTTATCTGAATATTATAGTACTTTACAGCAGATCCAGGGAATATCCACAATTAGAGTTGAGATAGATACAGCAAGAATTTACTTGACAAATTAAGCTAAAGCACCCCCAACACAGATCTTTTCTTATGTATTTACACATGATATATAATTCATCCAGCAAGTTCATCATCACCATCATCATTATCTTCATCATAATTGTCAGCATCATCATCATTGGTCTTTCTTTCTTTCTTTCTTTCTTTCTTTCTTTCTGTCTTTCTTTCTTTCTGTCTGTCTGTCTGTCTGTCTGTCTGTCTTTTGCTGTACACCCTTTACAGGGCCTAGGCTGACCCTGAAGTCAGTGTTGACTTCAAATGTTTAGAAGAGGTGATTGAGCTGGCTACACTCAATCCTCTCTACTACCCAAACAGTTACTTATAAGAACTGCAGCCTGAAGCTGCTGTGCCTGACTTCCACTGAAGGGTCCTGGTTGGACAGTTTGCCACATGTTGTCAACATCTCCCACAATTCTGAATCTCCGTAAAATGAATCGCTATCAACTTAAGGACAGTGTCCCCCTGTGCCTGCTTGCCACCATGAGGAGGTATCCAACCATCAGCTAGCGTCATCATTATTATAATCATCATCTTCATCATCATCATCATCACCAGAGTGATGGCATAGTGATTTGAGCGTTCATCATCATCATCACCACCACCATGATCATCATTATAGTGATCATTTTTGTTTATAGTTGGTTTTTTTTACAATGAAATAGACAATGAAATAGCTTAATCATAGCTCATTTAGGCCCTCTATGGGTAATCTACCAGGATATCTTGCAACACTTTGCATAACCATATAGAAAAACTGAATATTATTAATTCAATTTTTTTCTTTGCTGCCTTAATTTATGTTGAAATAGGGACCTTGGGTATGACTTAGTAGAAAGTTCTTGCAGCTTAAGATTTGCAGCTCTTTTAAAATGTACAAACTCTGCTAAACCGTCAAGTCTGGAAACCTTCCTTCGGCTATTTTTTAGCAGGTTAAGATAATGACCTGAAACTTTTAACATATGCTCATCTCCTGCGTGTTTTCAAGTATTATATTTCAACATAACCTGAAGGGGTCGCCTGGGACTTGTCAATAAATTTGTTGAACTGACGTGGAATATCCCATCTAGTTCTTTTTCATTCGAGAGAGCATTTGCCATCAGAAGAATACCCGCCTTTATATCATTCATAGTAAATTGCTAAAAGGATCAACTGTGCTGCCATCTCTCTGATCTATGTGCTTCTATTTAGATTGTTTTAAACTTTTACATGAAAGAAAATGAGGACTTACATCAGTTCATAGCTGCATGTTTAGTATTGTTGGTAATTTATTGCATATCCATATCCTATGTTGAGGGTGAAACTCTTGTATACTGTACTTGATTAAAGTCTTTTATCTCAGAAGAACTACTCTAATAGTAAATATGAATCTAATACAGAACGCCACATTACCTTATGCAACTTCCCAATCCATTTCGTAGGTCTGTTTTTAGTGAACAATAGTCATTGCTTTCTTTCTCTTCGAGGACGACCGAGCTGAGCCGCAAAGCTTGCTGTGCGGATCGATCAGCTTTTTTGACGCCATCATTATACACGCCTTAAAAAATTACGTCATGGAAATGAACTCAGGCATTTTTGAGCGAGGAAGTATGGGAAACACAGAGCATAATCCAGGAATAAATCTTAATGCAAAAGTAGCTTCTTCTGCTGCATTTAGACGAAAGACTTACAGGAGTTAAATGAAAATATAGCAAAAATGAACACGGTCCCACCGGAGACCAATTATTGCACCCCCTGACATATTTCGAATTGAAAATATCATATGGAGCAATCTAAACAGTGACAGAATTGCAGTTGAGTGAAAGTGGGATCAGGAAATTTGCACTGAAGTTGGTGCAGTTTATTAAGTACTGTTTACGAGAGTGTATGCTCTATTACACATACAAAAATGAGTGAGGACAATTACTATGGGAAGAGAACTAGTCGAGAAGTATGTCTATCAGGAAATATAAGAACGACCTTGAGGTCATACTGCATAATGACGAGATCGAGCTAATAGGCCTAAATGAGACACGTTTAAATGGAAAATTTATAAATGAAAGGATGGGGCTAGATGGGTAAAAAATATTTCGAGACAGTCGTAATGCAAATATGGATTGAGTGGCAATGTACGTAAAAGATACTCTGGATATGTTTACGATAAAGCAAAAGATGGATACGCTAGATCTTTTTTATTTAGAGTTAACACCTGGAAATGCAATGTCTTTTTGTCCCGTCTCGTGGTATCGATCCACCAACCTTAATTGAAAAAGAAATACTTGTTGGAGACACTACCCATATCTTGATGGATAATAGAAACGCTACCACAAAAGATCTACCACAAATGGAACTGCTAACAAAAACTTACACAAAGGTAGTTGGTAACACAGACGAATATGGTACCAAGTGCTTTGCCTCTACCTCCAACTCAAGACTGGCGTTTTAAAAGCAGAGTTGATGAGGCACTATGTAATATGTGGTATGAGTAAAGTAAAATGTTCGCTGATAAAAAACCATCATTCCCGCATTCGTGGGTACGGGGCTATAGCCCCACCACTTTTCCCAGCAAATGTAGTTTAGTATAGTATTTTGAAAAAGCCAAATATGAAATGTTAGTACAAGAGAGAAAATGGCATCGGCTTAGATATAATGAAGGGATATTTATCCTGTTACCGTAAATCCTCGAATAAGCCCCCACCTCCAAATAAGCTCCCCTCGAATAAGCCCCCACCTAAAAAATCATTTTTGCAAATAAGCCCCCCCTCGAGGGAAGCATAATTGTAGAATAATATCATATTTCAAGAAGTCCTCACAAGACAATAGCTGTACAGTATTACTTCCTTTGAATGGAGGCAAAAAAGCAAAGGGAAACGCAACTTTCGTGATAATAGAAGCATTTTGATGTTTGCTAAATCTTCATACAACACTTTGTAACTCTTTTAACGATATCAGCTTCTGTAATTAGAAGCTCAAAATTTAGTTGATTGAGAAAACTATGTCGTCTTGATGTCAACTTTTGAGGAAAATGCCAGACTTTGAAATAAGCCCCCCCTCGAAAAAGCCCCCATCCAAAAATTTTTTTTTGCAAATAAACCCCCGGGGGCTTATTCGAGGACTTACGGTACACACTTTTTTATAGGAATACCTAATTTTTCGCTGAGCCTCAATATTCTTAGAGTTGTTTGATTTTGAGCCTAAGAGTATTCTTAAAATATTCTTAAATTTTAGCGTTTTTCAGCATTAATACTCGTATAGACTATATTCTTATAATTAAAAGTGTGTAACGGACACTCCCCGAAGAGTAGGCGAGTTGTATCATAGTGTAATAACTCCCAGACTGGATATGCTCATTCTTGTTTTGTTTTCTGAAGAAAACTCAAATAAGCAAAAAGCTAGGCCTTCATGAAGCATTATTCTTCATTTATTCTTAAATTTCAGAGATTATGAGTCTCAAAATTCTTATAAATTATGTATTGTTGTACAAAGAGTGGGCAGTATAGGTTCAAATCGTTGTAATGCCCTCTAATTCTTACTTCGTTCTCTTTCTTTGTAGGGTTTGTACTATGATTTATCCATGATATTATCAAGGCCTCCTATTGCATCCATTCTGAGGGTGAACATGTTGAAAATGAACATGGCACTTGCTGAAAAGGCCCTTCAATCACAGTTAAATAAGTATGTAGTTTATTCTATATTGAATATCCGACAGGGGTTAGGGCATAGTCATAAAGATGGAGAATCTATGGGCCTAGCTACAAAGGGAAAATGTTTTGTATCGAAAATAAGGATTGTTTTGCTAAGACATTTATAGTGTCCGCTGCTCAAGGAAAGAGACCTGTGTCTAATGTTGTTTGCAAGATTAGAATGCTTGAATTTGAGAAACAATTTTTGCAATGAAAAACTCGTCATTTACGCACATCAGACATATGATACAAAACCCAACTCTAAGCAAGTTGCATAGAGAAAGGCAGTTGTAAAAATGTGGCAATCTATGGGGCTACAGAGATGGATCAGTATACTCCGGAACTGAGATTTCAGACAGTATAAATGGAAGACCCGAATGGAAGCGATGATGTAGAATAGCATTCTTTCCCTAGGCTTAACCTTGGCTATACTCACACTATGCTCATAAAAGAGAAGTTGATCTGAACAGGTAGAAAAGCAAAAGATAGAGTTGGGATTGAGCAATAAATTAAGGCTTTAATTTTTTAGCATTGTTTACCTGCAGCTAGAAGCCGCATAACTACCGCTGATTTGTCAGCGCATATTAATGACTTTTATCCTGCTTTTTAATTGATGGCCCTTTATTCCCGTGGAATTCTTGGGTATGGTCACGAGGCCTGCTGGATATATCACAAACAACGTGAACTGGATAAGAAAATGATTTCAAGTGTCCGCATGTTTCAAGGAAAAGTAGCTTTGCGTTTTTGATATCGAAAACCTGTGCTTTTCTCATATGCACATGGTTTTACATTTGAATTATGAATGGTGCTGTTGTGAGCTAGGCTTTGATTATAATGCTATGGGGAGTTTTTTCCTGATGCTCGTGGTAACAATAAGATTTTTCCCATGAGCATCAAGCAAAACAGCCAAGGCTGAAGGATAACAGTGACATTACGATGAAACGTTTTGATTTTAGAATGTAATGCGATTACTGTATCTTATCTAATATGCAGAGTGTTCCAATATCTACAGATTCATGATCATGTTGCAGTTTGGTTATTTTAGGACCTGTCCATATGGAGATTAAGGTGCCACTTTTATTTAGACAAAACGACTTCCTTTCCTCCCATAGATTCTTCACCAAGAGGGCGCTACTGGACGGTCTATTGGCCAACTTAGCAGCCAATCAGACGCAATGTTACGTCTAATCAAATGAACTTGGGTTAGCACCTGCATCTACCTTATCGTTCAGCTTTCGGTCATTACCCGACTGTTCATACTCTGATGAGTGTAGGGGAAAAGAATATTGTCAGGATGATAAAGCATGTTTCCACTTTTTCGTGAAGTACCAATATACTGTGATATGAAGCCTAGGGGTGGGGAGAGGGGATGTGATGTAACGAAGTGTGTCTCAACCTTTTCTTACCTGTGGATCTCTTTTCCCTTTCTTGTTTTGGAGGATCCCAGTTCTACAGAAATGCCAGATTCTATTTTTCATCAATGAAAAAGAATGGGATTACAGTAGTAGTCAGAAAATGTCACTTGAGCATCTAATGCAAAAGGTCATACACTAATCCCAATGAACTTGGGGAAAGCAACATGTATATGAATAAATCAGAAACAGAAGAATACAGCACTGAGTCATAGGGAAATAAAGTATGGCAAGAATGCAAAATGCTGGTAGATCTACTCAATGTGGAAAAGAGAGGTGCTTGTAAAACAGTAATCAACATTTTTCACAGCAAGAAAATCTCAATTAAACTTACATTCAGACCTTGTCAGGCCTCTGCTGCATGTATTTTTCTGTGCAAATGAAAATTATGTATTTGAACGAAAGAACAGGAAAGCACCATCAGCACCTTTCGAGTAATGTAAGTTTGTTTCAAAGACTATTCTAGTTATATGGCAAAGACATATCGAAAACAACGAGCCCTACTCCAGAACAAAAAGCGAGAAATGAGAATATACATGGTTTGGACTTGTGATACGACTTCATCTAAAAACACAATTTAGAAAGGCCTTTGAAAAATGACTTAGAAATACCTAAAGACCACTGGGAAGACCAGATACAACCTGGATGCTAATCATATAACAAGTCATATACAAAACTAAAATTAAACTGGAGCTTCTCACATGCTTATGTGACTATTCCCCAGTTTTCAGCTATTGCCAAACGACTAGGCTTTCCTCTCGGCTTTTCACTATACAAAAATATTGTAAAATCTAGTCGTTTGTCGACCTTGTATACAACCGTATGGCATACATTTTCTGTGTATAGTGTTTTTGATCTTGGTCAAAAAATCTAGTTGATTTTAAAGTTGTATAGTGTTGTATTGCCGTTTGGCCGATTTTTCGACTTTTGTAAAGCTTACGCATGCCTACTTCATCGCTTTTCTGAGTTATATTAAGTAATTTATGAATTGTTCAGATTTTTATCAAAGCGAGGGTCTAAGTTAGAAAGTCGAGTAAGTTGTAGAGTGACATGTATAGCCGTTTGACCACAACACTATACTTCATCAGATTTTTAGAATACAAATGTATAACAAAAGTCGAGAGAAAATCTAGTCGTTTGGCAGTAGCTTTTGTATAGCTTAGAAATCTTTTTCACTATCGACTTTATGCAATCCATGACCAGTCGTAACGGAAATGTTCTAGCTTCTTTACATGGCTGCTCTAAATTTAATATTGTATTTTCATTCATTTAGTAGAGGTTGCTTGGAATTCAATATCGCAAAACATCCCAAAATTGATGATATTCTTGTTATTTCTGCGCATGATAAAGATATGATTGATCTTAATGACACTAACATCGTGCCACACTCAAAAGAAGTTATCGTTGATGAGTTTTGTGGTGTTGCTGTCTTGAGTGGTGCTGATGTTTATGCATGTGGCATTCTAGGTGCACCACCAGGTAATTTGCACGTGCCATCACTTATATTCCGTTCAGTATCATCTTATCTAAGGGCCTGTTCACATGGAGCAGGCTGGCTCGCCTAAATGGGCGTTGTTACAGCCCACATTCACATGGGAATTCTGAAGTCGAGCCAGCTCATCTTCCCCGGGCTGTAAAATATCACGTGATCACCTTGGACCAATAGCAACATTCCATACTTGACTGCACATGTGCTGTACATGCATTTTCATCGCTTGTATGTGTTCACATGAGAAATTTCCATCTTGGCTAACTGAGATCATGGCTGTTTCAGGTGAGATCTCGGTCAGGTGGGGTGGCCCGCTTCTCATGTGAACACAAGTAACTTTTTCAGTGCAAATTACTATAGAGGTGAGATCCCACCCCGCACCATGTGAACAGGCCCTAAGTACTTCATTTATTTCTTGTAGTAGAAGAGACGTTTACATTTTTCTCTTTCTCTCTTGACCTTTTGACGAACCTTTACATTTAAATTTTTCAGGCTTTTATACTTCAAAATAGTAACAGACAATTAATAGATTGAATGGCATTTCTAACCATGTCATGTTATTTCATATCTAATGTCATGTCATTTCATATCTATTGTCATGTCATTTCATATCTATTGTCATGTCATTTCATATCTATTGTCATGTCATTTAATATCTAACAAACAAGCAATTCTTTAGGAATGGTTAAAGGAGACTGTGTGTCGATATTTGCTGATCTAGAAAGAAAATGCAGAAAAGGATCCAAAGTTGAATTCAAAGGACAGAAATACTTTGTTGGCAATGGTATTGCAGTTTTAGGCAGAAATGAAATTTTCCAGGAGACACAACCTAGGTACACATCCCTCTAAATGTTTTAAATCTGCCACCTTGTAGCCTATAGATATTTTAACAGGAAGGTTTAGACAACGGATATTTGGAAAAATTGTTAAGTGAAAAAGTGCAGTCTGGAGGGTCGGTCATTCATTTTCTCTCACTTTCACTTTACAGAATATCACGACAGTCATATTTTGATGTCCACTTATCTATAGTTGTATAGTTGCCCATAACACCTAGCCTCTCTTTCATGCTATGCCCCCACTCATCCTCCTCCTAACTTGCAGCAAGAATAAGTTGATCAGGCTCTCACTTTTGCCTTCGCTTTGTTTTCATCTTGGTTGATTTATGTATTTTATTATTAAGATCTTACATTTCCCTTCTGAAACTATGAGTGGTATAAAATTAATTTTTAAGTGAATTTACGGAAAATAAAGTATTTTCTGGAAGCTTCACTTTATTTTTTCTTAAATCCTGTGGTCTTTACAAAATTTATTTCTTTTATAGTCAAGATTAGACAAATGGCAGGAAGCCACATATAATTCAAAATTAGAGCCTATAGCATTACAGCCTCGGCTTTTGTTGTAATTCACGATTATCCTTTCTTTTTAGGGGTGTAGCCGTTGAGGCTACTGGTCGATCATTGCGTCATCCTTCGTTTCATGAACTAGATCGTAGTGTTTACTTTGCGCAGAATCTTCCATCAACTCTTGTCAGCCACAATTTGCGACCTACAGCTGGTGATACCATACTAGATATGTGCGCAGCACCTGGTATGCTTTTTTTCAAATCGCAAATGCCTGATTTCTTGAATGTATGTGCACCAGCCAGTTTTTACGTAGTGTATATTTTTTGCAATTTGCCATGTGATCTTGTGCTTTTCGTCGATACAGGTGGAAAAGCAACACATTCTGCAATGCTGATGATGAACAAGGTAACAATGAAGTCCTATTTTGCTTCACTCGTATTAAGTGCTTGCTATCTAGGAGTGTACATTTTCAATTGCATTACTTATAACTGGGCATCTGAACAGTCAAGAGTGTAAGTGCAATGTTTTTCCAGAGTGATTTACAACACCTTAGCAAAGGAAATCATTGCTCGATACAATTTTCCCATCAGAAAGAAAGCTTGCACAGCATAAATGGTAAATAAAATATTGAATTAAGAATATTCATTGATTACACAAAATTGGGATTAATTGAAAGTGATATGTGGTTACAATATTCGTTTAGGGGAAAGTTTTCGCAATTGATAAATCAAAATCAAGGGTCAAGAAGATGGAAGAGATTTGTGAGCAGCAAGGTCTATCATGCGTCAAATGTGTCGTCTTTGACAGTACGCTGCTTTGCAACATAGACGGAGGTATATTGATATCAATTGTCTTTTGTTTATATCAGTTTTCAGGGGATAGCACAATACTTGAGTGTAGTTGAATTGTACGACTCCAAAAATCAAAAGAAACAGGGTAAAGAAATATTGTTTTATTGGATGAAGGAGTCTGGAACATTTGCTTTCTTGAGTCATTGATTTCATTCTTACAAATAATTTGGATAGTTTGACAGACCCCAAACTGGGAATTCCCCTGAAACCGCCTGAAAATACTTCAATTGACCAGATAAATCGACGTCAGATAAATGTTGTGTGCACAATTTATTTGTTAACATAACCAACAGAAGTCTTGATTTGTTGATAAATGAGAGTTTACTTATCATTTGGGACTGTCCTGCAGTGGACCAATAAAACATTTTATAAAAACTCCTCTCCTTAGCCCATCATCTCTTATCCTTCTTATATCTTTTGTCTCTCATCCCCGAGATTATGGCCTGGATGCAGCTCAGTTGGCTTTCGGACCCAATCGCCTGTCTTAAAGAGAGACAGAGATATGTGGATCATAATCAAATTTACGCTATTGTTAGTTTGTCATCAGCCAGCTTAGGATTGACTCTTGTTAATATCACCAGATATAACAGCGACAATCCCAGAGGATTCCTCTGATAGATTCTTGCTGCCGGTTGCTATAGGCAACAGTCATCTTCATTTGTGAAACTTAAAACTATACACATATGACTCCATATTGTATTGAGGCTTAACTTTCCAGGATTTCCATCGCAAGATAATTATCCTCCATTCCGACCAAGCTCATTTGATAAGATCATTTTGGATCCTCCATGTAGTGGCATTGGTCAACGACCTCAATTACAGTGCAAATTAGCGGCCAGCGAACTGAAATCATTTCCTCAGTACCAACGAAAACTTTTTTCGCAGGTAATCAAACATTTGTTGAGTCCTCTATGCTGCTTTAATGGGAACGATAGAAGTATTAGAGAAACAGTGTTATGGCTTATTGAACTTTCTTGCATGACTTTAATATGACAAATAGGCATCTACGTAGCAACAAGAGCTCTATGTAATATTTTGTCAGAAAGGTAGGTTTGATAGAAGATTTAATAGCCTTTTAGCATTGCAAGGATCACTATACCTCTTGACCACGTATTGAAGACAGTTGATCAGTTTTTCTCCCAACAGCCTATTTGAACCTCGATGCACAACCTTAAGACTATCTGTTAGTTACCTTTCAATTTCAGATTTATTCAGTTTCGCAATTTTGCCCTTGCCTTAGTTGATAATATACAACAGCTCTGTTTCCATTTATGGATCAAGTTTCAAATTCGTATTTAAGAAGCGCCAATGCTATTATGTGTCATACATTCCGGATACTTAGATAGCCTGTCGCAGAAAACTGTTGCCACATGATGAATCAAACTAACTTTATTTCAGGCTGTAAAGTTACTGAAACCAAACGGCAAACTCATATACTCCACATGCACACTTACAATTGAAGAAAATGAAAACCAAGTTGCTTGGGCTCTTCAAACTTTCAAGGAATTAAAGTTGATATCTCAAGTAAGTAGAAATTATCTTTTACGTATTATAATTGGTACCACTGTCATAATTCTCATTTGCATAGACTAAGACAATACCAGGTATTCCTGCTGTCAACTTGGAATGTTCTTCTTTCATAGGACCTTCATTTAGGAGGGGAAGGGATTTCAGGACATAAACTTCGCAAAGAAGATTGCTGTTTAGTGCAACGATTTGATCCGTGTCTTTTATCAATAACCAACACTTTAGACAAAAGACTTTCAAACGATCAGGATACAATCGGATTCTTTATTGCTTTGTTCACGAAAATGTAAGCACCACGTAGAATTCAGACAAAATCCATAAAATATACAACCATTTATTCGTAACTGCAGCTAATATTTCTTACAATAATATCAACATTTCTTGCTCCATAATCGCTGGATGATAAACAAATTTATTTCTACTTTTTATCTTGAAACACTCTTCCTAGTGACGCGGTCATGTCAGTTTTGCTCTGATTTTGACTCTACCATCGCATCTGGTTTTTCGATTTTATATGTAATAAGGTACTCTGGATATGCCTAGAATCAAAATGTCACAGAAATATTGAAATATCTAAGAAATAGTTTTGTTCATACTAATACTATTTATGAGGTTCATCTGGTTCAAGCTGAATACTTGCAAGTATATTTTTCTATTTCTCTTTTACTTATTATGGGGGACCACTCTCTCGATTAGTAAATGTATTTTGTGAACCGCGCTCCTCCTCAGTCAACCAATGCTGAATGCAATCCTATAATTTTTTATGTAATGAAACTAGTGTATTGCAGTGTAACTTACTGTTGAGTAGTTTTGAATGAAAATTATACAAATACAATGGCATTCAGCAATGGTTGATAATGAAATGAACGTGAAAATAAAGAAATGAAATGAAAAATACTGTATTCTTTTAATTGTATACCAACTGCAAAACTATTGATAAAATTAATGTCTCTTTAGCAAACATTTATTATGATTAAACATTGCTATCCAGTAGCCCCCCTGTTTCAGCTATAGGTTAGATATAATTCACACCTTTGTTTTTATTTAGTACGGGACCAGCAATAATAGCAAGTTTGTACATATAGCATGTAATTATACACTTGAAATTTTCAAGTGACCATTTTGAACAGCATTCCAATCAAACGCGATGTTTTATTACATAGGTGCTTGCGGACTGTAAGAAGGCCAGAGTCTCCCGGCATTAAATGAAGTAGTGTTATCCTTATGTTCATGCATACAGTTGTCCGTCTTTCATTTTCATACGAAATTTGACAAGACACCGGTTTCCAAATAGCAGCAGGCATCTTCTGTTTATTTTATGTGTTCTCTGTCACTACAATATCGCAGATGAGTAATTTGGAAAAGACCAGGACAACACAACTGGTAGTTTCAAAACTGCAATAGACTAATGACTTAAACATACAAAACAACATAAAGTGAGAAAGACAAGTAAACTGAACAGGGGATACCTGCTCTCCTCTATACACAACGTATTCTGGATATGACAGGCCTCCGGCATTTGGTTTTCCGATAACACTATGATGACCTGGAGGTGCATGTGCCATTTTGACAGCAGTAAACTGGAAAAACGGCTTTCCAAGGGTTACTCTACTCAAAATAATTTGCCTACAAAACGAACGTGGTGTGATACAACGGTAAATAATTTGAATTGTCAGATATGTAAGATTTAATAAGGATCGTTGCTACATCTCATATTTCCGATATGTAGGGTTATGTGGTAGAAACATTTAACAGACTCGTGGAATTTTGATTGTTTTAGGCAAGGCAATGCATTGGTGCCTAACAAAGCCAAATTTAAAACTCTACCCAAATCTAACAGAAAGCTCTCCAAAATCCCTGTTGCACTACATTCCCATATACTCAAACAGTTGCCAACAGAGCACACTAATTGGCTCAAAACATGGATATCAATTCACCTATATTAGCTTTAGTCATAAATGCTACATGAATCCTAACTATCAGATAATAGGATGAAGGAATTCTTTCCAACTATCAGCTCAGAAAGATGAATTTCAAAGGTGCAAATAGAATTACAACATGCAAGTTAACCTGCATAATCTAAATTATGCAAAAGAAAATTTTGACGAACACTGTTCGATCAAATGTATCAAACAATATTGCTACACTTTAAAACACATGCACTGGAAGAAGTGCAACAGTTGGTAGAAAAGCTTGCCTCCCTACATTCCTAAAATTCTTTTAGTTTTACCACATCGCTCAAAATATGCACATACCCATTTACTTTTCATACCAAATTTACAATGGGCAATTCTTTTAGATCAGATATTGCCAAGGCTAGTAATATTTCTCTCCGCTATATAAGAATGACAAGCCAGCGATTTTAGGTCGATTCTGTTGCTATAGATAAGTGTTATTGACGGTTGGGGTCGTCTGCTTAGAACTCCCAAGAGTACGCTGCTAGCTACTTGGCCTAGGCAGACGATCCCAACCATCAATAACACTTATCTATAGAAACAGAATCCCATCAAATCACTGGCATGTCATTCTTATATAGCTTTTCCTTAACTACTCAAAACAACAACAAGAAGTTTCGCTTTTGTTCTCCGTTTATGAAGAGTTATCACATAACATTATCATTTAAATCAAATGAGAGTGTTGCAAAAGTAATAATAGCACAATTATGAATAAGTAAAGCATACTGTTGCACTTTCATCATGTTAATACACATAGAAGTAGAAAGTATACTAGTTCACATATTTAACAAGAGAAATCGTATACTATCATTGCAAATCTCATCATTGCAAACATCTCAATTATCTACTAATTCGTATCAACTCTGCTGACATATGTGTCACACCCGAATACAAACATGACTTTGAATGGTTTTTCATATCAACCACTTCTTTTTGCTATATTCAGAAGTTACAAATGCAAAACAAAGAGTTCCGACATCTAATGCTATAAATATTGAGTAAAACTGGATATTGCTACATTATGAGAATGGCAAGAGTGTATCTGCTTACCGTTGACAATCGTAACATGATCTATCTTTATGCAGAGGACAACCAGACCCACCACCAATGCCATAAACATACTGATTGCTTTTGCTTGAATGCTCAGCAAAGTAAATTCCTGCAAAAAAAGTTATACCAAATTCAAATTCAAATTCCAAACATAATGTAGCTCAGACAATCACTGAAAGACAAATGATGGACTAGGAATAAGTGAGGAAAGGAACAAAATTGCATTTTTTAAAGAGATTGATTTCAAATTTGTACGAAATTTCTAATCAACTCAAAGTTAGTTAAACATGGAAGACCCTTACGTAAGTAGTAGAAGCAAATCTATGAAAAGAGTATGATAACGCAACTGAACATAAGTGATAGTAAAATGAGTTGATACACAATGCAAATAATAATCGCAAAGCAGAACATCATACCTGCACCAAACATGCCACCAATATATGCATGACGTTCATCAAATCCTTTTTGCACTATTGCATTGACAAATGGGGATCCTAACATGCAACACATTTCAATGAAAAGCCATTAGCAATAGTGCATGAAATAAAGTAAGACATATTTGTAGATGTAACACCGTAGATAACTATTCTGTTCTCACTTTCGTATATACTCTAGTGGCTAATGGTAAAAGTTCATACATCTGCCAAGTTTAAAAGTAGGTTATAAACTAAAAAGGCCATGACAAGGTAGTACATACCATGAAAAAGCATTCTTTCATTGGGATTGTTATGGTTACTGTCTGCTACCTATAGAAAAAGTGCTAGTTTTATAATTCTAGCATGAAATATACTTCAAGAAAATAAAGTTAGAATATAGTTGTGGAAATTCACATATACAGTACATAGCACGATGAATTTCTAGTAGGTATACTTGCCTCTCTGCGCTGAAATGCATATCTATCCCAAAGCTTTTTATTAATGACCCTTTCCACCTAGAACCAAAGATCTTTTACAAAACAACTAACGAACTACCTTACATAGCTCAGAACATATGGAATATAATCAAGGGTCGTAGGAGGACGGGAATGCAAGAAAAATATACAAAGCAAACAAATATGCAAAACAAACATGTTTCACAAATTATTTCTTTCAGTAGCATGATGATGAGTAATTTTTCAAATTATTATAAAGGAAAAATAAATAGAAATAAAACAAATATGAAACCTTAAGTATGCTATACACTTTAAAAATGCCTCCAGCAGCTCCACCATCTTTATGTTCCACAATTGTTGATTGTAACTAAAAATAAGGTAGTTTTTAGGAAAACATGAAAATTAGAACATTCTAACGAATAGAAAATTCTCACCAGGATGAGAATGAATGTCTTAGTGATTACTTATAATCAAATCTGTTGATTTTGTTCTAAAGTAATTTAAGGCTCATCATTCAAGAAACCACGATGACAAAATGAGATTTAAAATACCAAAAATGATAAGTATGTTAAAAAATAATCCAGCTATGAATTCTGTAAAATGACTTTGTACTACTATTCATTCCAAATAAGGCTACATCAAAATGAGGTGAAATAAGACAACCACAAAATCAAAGACATGGACAAATTAAATTCAAAACCAAGTGCTTGTGTTTATACATCACAAGTGAACATGTATGAAAATGGAAATAATACTAGCATCAATTCAACTAAATTCAATAATGAACCATTGCAATGACATATCGTTGCTACTACCTCAGAACCAACTGATATGAAATCTTTATCATCCGGGGAAAGTTCTTGTAAAACAGTTCCGTATCCACCGCCAGTAATTGTTGATGGAAAAGCATCACCGACTATGAGATAAGAATAAAGAAAATGAAGAAAAATTGAAAACAAAACCCTATGAAATTTTGAAAAAATATGGAAAAAGCACAAAATTCGACTGTAGCTCCTCTCATCATAACTTCCAATTTTAACAGCTGGGCAATATTCTACAAACCACATGTTTACATTGCGTGCTAAGAATAATAAAATCCTGATTGACATCAAGGAATAACTCTTTAACTTATTTTGCTTACTAATTCGTTTGCATAATTCATTCATTAATTCAATTCTCCATTCACCAATCTCTTTAGGAGAAAGTTGATGAGATGAACATAACTTAATTGAGATTGCAAAAGTTCCAATGTATGCACTGTGCAACAGTGAGTCTTTTTCTTTTGAAAATCACATTAGGAACAAACAACACAGGTGACTTCAACATAGCAGAGATAACTAATACAATAAACAACAGGGTTGCCACCGAATCTAGAAAATCTAGAAAACCTGGAAAACCTGGAAAAATGACCAATTTTTAAGAACGTCAGTGAAAACCTGGAAAAGTCAGAGGAAAATGTTGGAAAAGCACATAAGTAAGGGAAAAGTCAGGGAAAACTATTTTTTGGTTAGAGTTTGTCATCATCACACTCTTGTCGTGTCTTTTATTGCTTGCCATTGCCCTGAAATCGTAGGGTAGTCAACGTCCTTGCAGTAAAATGGGTGTGGCTGGCCACAAGAGTCATGACTCTTAATGCGTTTACCCCTCTTAAGTCCTTCCAGTCTGTGGTGGCTGACACGTCCCCTTTGGTTATAGAAAAGTAAGGGAAAAGTCAGGGAATTGTGCTTTTCATTTTCTGTGGCAACCATGAAAAATAGCTTGTACATTTGCATGACGATCAATCAATCATGTGTGTAATTTGTACATCACCCCCGTTAGAAATCCAACCTTAAGTCCTAGTGCTAGGTAACCAATGCCGATACATAAAGAAATGAAGGGAAAGTCAAAAAAGCTTTTTGCAACACCGTGAGGCAATGCATGGATACAATCAGTCTAAGTTATTCTACAACAAAAAAACAACATAATGGAAATGACAGCTTAATCAAAACAATAGTTGTGTTTGAATTTGTCACTCGTAGGAAAACTAAAGGAAATAGGGTGATTAATGCTCTAAAGTATACAAAGAAATGAATAGATAATTGGTCCATTTGTATCGGCAACTGTATAACCCACAAGTACCCACCTACTGTACATCCCTGTCCACCCAATTTTTCTTTCACGGCCTTGAGCAATTTATGTCTATGACCATAGGCAACGATACCAACTTCTTTCAGTTCCTTATGTCCCATGTCTACCAGAACATCCATTGTTATCTAAAAACGAGGCAATTGTCAACTTTGCATGCCTACGCCTTTTAAGAATGCATAGCAAATAACATCAGCATTAAAACTCATCATTTCAAAGAAATTCAGTTACCTTCTCTTTTTCAAATATTTCTCTTAAATGTTCTAGCTGAGCTGATGCCAAGAACTCCACAATATCAGGCTCCGTTGAATTCTCACCTACATAACAAATGCATGACATGACATATGCAAAGTCAAATTAGAGAATTTTGATAGTTTTATTGGCACATTTTGACTATCAGATACCTCAGAAGTGCCGAAATACAACAATCAGTTAAAAGCAACAATAAAGATTGAATGGGATCCGCTTGCAGTTACTGTCAAAAGAAACCACAAATGATCAGCTGGTTCATAGTAGTCTACATAAAATTTCTATTACCAATATTACAAAATTGTATACCAGGCTATGGTATAAGATCGACTATTGCTTTAAACTGGAAATTCCATAAGTAACTCTAGAGATATGCTCATGACAACACTCTAGACAAAAATCACAAAACAGGATTGAGTTCTTTTCTAGATACACAATACACATTATCATAACATTATCTGTTGCAATGTGTGGACTGAAAAGCAGTATACACAAAGGGCATCCTAAATGAATAAAACCCAAGTAATTATAAGTATAAAATTGAAAACAAAACGACGAAGCCAATAAAAATACGAAAAAGACAATGATAGTAACAAAAAGCAAGAAACATAGGAGAAATAAGCCGATGTTTGTTATTTTCTCACTCAGTTGGATTTTGGCCACAAAAATCCACATGAGCATATGCATACGTTCCAGTTGACAAACGACAAATGCTACAGAGCGCGGTTTCTATCCACTGAGATAGCGAACTTATGAATAAAAAGCTTAAATAACACAGAAACAAATTCATGGCATATGCAAATGTGATGATATTGTGCTCAGCCTATGACCTTCAGGTAAAGTGGCACATGATGACATTCAGGTACAACAAAAAGATCATAATTCAAAGAGAAACGGACACTGAATCACTCTAGTACTTCTAAGAGCTTAACATGGGAACCATTTATGTTTAATTATACAGCCCAAAATTCTGGCCCTCTGTCCTACCTAAGTGTAGCGCTGTTCTTCTCAACAGCATAGAACGGTGGCAATTGTACGACCTGCATTCATTCAATTGGCAATGCTGATATCCAAGTATATAAATTCTTCAGTTGTAAATATGTTTTCTACTATTTTCAAAGTGAACTCGATAAGGAGTGTAAGAGAGCCATGTTTACATGCTCGTATCGCATATCATAATAATCATGCAACAACCTGAAACAAACTGCCCGATAGCGTCAATTCATAATTATTTTCATAATATGAGACCAAAGTAGCCGAAATATTAAAATAGAACTGAGGCTAGTTAAGATAGATTTATAGGTAATAAATAATGAATAACTCCGGAAAAAAGTTGGCTAAGTAACTCGTAATAATGATGTTTTGAAAAATAAGAGGTTTTACAGTGCCATTATCGTTTTCTAAGCAGCAACATCATAACACAATATCATTTACGTGTGTCCTCTTTTACCACTTAGTGAACATTGGTCCTCTCTATAGGATTGTTTGTGAATGCAAATATGACTACAACAGCTCCTCGTTCTATTTAACTACACCTAAATTTGAAAAACGTTCTGGACCAAAGTGTTAATCATTATTCTCAAACAACCTTAGTTGAGCATAACTTTATAACTTTTCCATGATACAATACTGATATTCATTTCTCAGAATTAGGGCAACTGAAAATCTACAATAGATTATCCACCCATATCTAGGTAACTCTAATAAGCTACTTCTTTCAATCCTTACCTTCGGCTTCGACTTGCGACCTAACATTAGATACAGCATCGCTTGCTCCGCCGACAGGATTCGCCTTCAGAAGACTTTGATTAGCAGCAGAAGGCTGCATAATGCACGCTTGAGATTGAGCATTTGGCACTGTCGATGTGCTTACAGTAGGAATTCCTGTTGAAACTTGTGAAGGGTTAAAATTTGGCAGAGATTTCTTTGCAGGTATTTGTGGTACCTGAGCTTTGCTTGTCATAGCATCTTGTACTAGTATTTTCACATCGTCTTGCTGCAAAGATGATACAGATTAGATTATACAGGGAACTACAGAAAAGCCGAAATACAACATAGAACACAATTATCATCTCTCTTGATGAATTAGAGGATGAATCTGCAGATCGATTACACGCGAATAATTCAGTCATGTCAGCAACAAAACAGTAGTTATCAATTGAATGTATTGCCAATAAGCTAACAACTTTCTAATTTCTAGTCATTAATCAGAAAGTGAATCATTTCATTTGTGCGTGTAGTAGGTTATCTACATAACTTCAACTTGTCTAAATGAAAGAAAGCTACACCAGAGGACAAAATATCTCGCATGACTAATCAAATAGGGTAATAAAGGAGGGAAATAGTTACCGTAGCAACATCAAGAGGTGTATGACCTTCTTGATTTTTCATGTGAGGATCTGCTCCATGAGTCAGCTATATGTTGTAGACAAAAAGCAGCATGTTACAAGGAACTCAACAAAACCAACTTACAAGAAAAAGCTGCGAAGACATGAAAAAACAAATTTGCCTATCTTTGTACATAAGTACATAACTTTTGAATACCACTTCGGGGGGAAAAATTGAAAGAAAATTACGAATCTCATACTATTACCAACATACCAACAAAGCACATAACTGCGTCCTGCCCTTTTGAGCAGCTTCATGTAAGGGAGTAAAGAGCCAACGGTCAGTAGCATTCACATTTCCTTTGTATTTTATAAGCAAAGCCGCAATATCAACGTGCTGTCAAGAGATGGAAATACAAGTGAAAAACTACCTGGCAGAGTTTCAAAGCAAAAGGGGAAAATTGAACACCAAAACGAGCACAAAACGCTGTGCCAATTTAAAAATATTTGTGGATTTTCAACATCATGAGCATATTCTGCAGCGTAGTTTTTAGCTTTAATTTAGCTTGGCTTTAATTTAGTATTGATAGCTCCATTCAGAGATGTTGAAGAGGGACTGACGACTTAGTATAGGATATACCAATTGAAAATAGCATTTGCATATGCAATCGAAAAAGTTCCGATTTCACTGAGAATACGTATCATGATCACAGACAATTTCTTCTTTGGAAGAAAACAACTCTTGTTATCAAAAAACAAAAACAATGTTTGCATGAACATTAAGACTTCTGTGCGAACCTAAAACATAACACTCCAGTTATTATGAAGTTTGCCTTCTGTCAAGATAAAAGTTCTGAGTCTGAAACTCCAATACAGTGTAAATATCAAATTAAAAAATTGCCTAATCAATAAAATTGGTGCATTATTCGGGGTATAAGAAACTACTTTTTACCCCATATGACGATGCATTATGCAATGGAATAAGGCCTCCTTTATCTTGAGCATTCACATCAGCACCTTTTTCCAGCAAAAACTCTGCAACCTCCAAATGGTTGTAGCCAGCTATTTAGAAGAAAAATTAGAAGACTGCTGCAGTAACGTAAAATCTAGAGTATGAAGCTAAATAAAATAAAGCATAATAAATAGCAAGGAAATGTTTTATCATCTCAAATGGACAATTTTATATATACTTTTTCCTTTTTCATTTCCATTTATTTCCTTTTCATATTACTGAAATTGTAACATAAGCTTTCATTTAGTCTCTACTTCTGTCTGTTTTTGTTCAGGAGTTGAAGGGCCATACCTGTAGTGGATATGCTCATTTTTGCCACGTTATTATTATTATTATTATTATAAGTGCAATCCATAGTAATTTTGTTATTATCCGTGTTTTAACTTTTGTTATCGTTAGTAATTTGTTTTATTGTTATCAGGCTAGCCAATTGTAACTACCTTTTTAAGTGAGGTTACCATTGTACGTAGCGGAATATAAAATGAAAGTCTCCATTATTTTTAATAGTATTATTAGTATTATTGTCTCATTGTGGAAAAATACCAGTAACAGCATGAACTTACAATATGACTCATATAAGAATACTAAACATGTCCTACAGCTTGTACGCCTAGAACACAAAGAAAAACTGAAGTCCCAGCTTCCATCCCAAGGTTTTATCATATCCTTCCTTTTAGATCACTGGTAACTCTCAACTCTTTGTGGTCCTCTACACAGAGTAAGCTGCCTAAAAATATTTTCAATTTCACTGTACGGTACCTCAATAACACGCTAGCTAATCGCACAAATCTCCACAAATGGAAACTCTCACCGTCGCCCAACTGCTCTGTTTGCTTGCATCCTGAGTCTCTTTTTCATGTTGTATCAGGCTGTAAGTCTTATCTTGAAGATGGCCGCTACACTTGGAGACATAACTCAGCTCTACATTTTGTAGCATCAACACTACAATGTATTATAAACTCCACTCTGTATGTTGACCTCCCAGGTTTTCTCTCACCTTGCATTTTGACAGGGGACCTGTTGCGTCCCGATTTGCTTTTCTGCATTGGAACGGCTACGATCTATATCGTCGAGCGTACCGTTGGATTTGAAACCAATATAACTACCAACGCAGATAGGAAGCGTAACAAATACCTGCAGCTCACTCGTGACCTCTCTTCAAAATACCGTAATACCAAATTTATCAACCTATCTATCAGCTCTATAGGAATTTTTGGGAAATCCTGCAAATCTTTTATTGAAATTTGCAGTGATCTTGGTATTGAAAAACAGCACTTAAACTATATACTAAGCAAAATTACAGCCATCATCATTCGATCCACCTATTATGTTTTCTGCATGAGAAACAAATCCTGGACTAACCCTGATCTTCTAACGTACTAAGAATTATAGTTACATCTAACTTCACTGTGTATGGACTTGTATTCCTAAGTGCATTTTTTTGTATGATTTTGTTGACTATGTGTGTAACCTTGTCTGCCAGATACAAACTACCTATACTTAGAGAGATTTGTATTTGTACTAGTAATTTGAATATATACATGAGAAGTTTAAAAAAAATTTTAAATGACAAAATCCAAGTACTACAGCTGCAATTATAGCAACCATTGTATATATACCTGCCAAATGCAACGGTGTTGAATTCCTCCCTTGAGTATCCCGGCAATTTATATTATCTCTTGTCACCAATTTCATCACCTTCAAAATGCAAATAATCTCTCTAGTGCAAATGAACACGATCTACTAACAAAAAAAGTAGTGGGCAACAGGCTAAAACGTATGCAGCAAGTTTTGTACCACGATAATATTGTTCAAAGGGTTACATTCTGAAATATAACTGGTTGCCAATAAAAGAGAGAAAAGAATTCAATTATTAAAAAGTTTTTACGGCTATTTACAAAAAAACTGGCCAGATACAAATAAATTCGGCATTTGACCAACAAGAAAAACTTTGTGAAATAGCACCACCCTGAAACTGCAGACATCACTCATTCATTGAATCTTTAAATACGGAGTTAGTGATTATTTTAACATACTTCCAACGGAGATTAGAAACTATGAATATCTTTCCACTTCTGGCCAGCCTTATGGAATTAACTATCTGCACAAGCCAAAGAACAATTACTCTCTTTTTCACAGTGCAAACAATTTCTTAACCAAATATTTCTATTTATTTCACTTTTACAAGACCTCAAGATATTTTCTTTAAATGAAATGAAGAGCCACGATTCACCATGGCAATGCTGGTTAAAATAATATATTATCTATTACTAATGCTACTTTATTAATAAAAGAAAATTCAATGTGACTATTCTCTGAGAATTAGAGAATTATATATCATATTAAGAATATAAAAGAATTATATAAGAATATTTATATATGCATTTGACCTTTTGAAAAACAGAAGTAACAAACTACCTTTGGCATGTTGCCTTTCTTTGCAGCCTCTAGCAATGCAGCATCACCACGTAGTAAATCAATTACATCAGGGAAACAATCCTTCACAAGATCTAATGGAGTATGTCCATCTCTGTTCTTTTTCTGTGGGTCAGCACCATGCTATAAAAATTAAAATAGCTCATACTACAAAGCTGCCTCTTCTATGCAAAAAACTATATGCACACATATAAAAACATATATATATATATATATATATATATATATATATATATATATATATATATATATATATATATATATATATATATATATATATATATATATATATATATATATATATATATATATATATATATATATATATATATATATATATATATATATATATATAATATATATATATACACTCAAATTGCTGCAATCATAAAGAAATTTTTAAAGACATAAATAGACCCTCAAGAAAAAATTCCAACTCTTAAAACGTTTCGGCACAAGCCTTCATCAGTTGAACTGATGAAGGCTTGTGCCGAAACGTTTTAAGAGTTGGAATTTTTTCTTGAGGGTCTATATATATATATATATATATATATATATATATATATATATATATATATATATATATATATATATATATATATATATATATATATATATATATATATATATATAAATGCGGACAAAACGTAAATCCTCAAAGTACTCCCCATCGAAAGAGCTTCCATACTACAAATTGTCAATAGCTCTCCCCTTGAAAAAGTCTCCATCACACACAGAAGGTGATCGAGATCAAATAATTTATAGAATGACGGCTAGATTTTGCTGCTCTTTATAGAGAAAAGGGGCTCTGGAAACTAGTTTTATTCTGTGGAATAAATCATAAAATTTCCTAACCCCTCTTGAACAAGCCCCCAATCCAAAATACTACAAACAAATAAGCTTTCAGGAGGCCAACTCATGGATTTAAGACAAGAAATAACATTGCTTGTGATTTACTCGTAACACATTCGCGCAAACTGTTTCAGTCCATACATGGTGCCATAATCAAAAGACTCCCTCCTACATAAGCACAGATAATGGACAAAGATAGATCGCAAAAATCAACTGAGAAAATATTTCGTTTCGATAACAACTCTCTCTCATTCCAAGCATTCTTAAGTCGCTATGAATTGTTCTAAAGTGAGACTTTTGAAACAGTTGTGAATTTGGACGCTGCATATTTCTCAGCGTATCATGCTGTTAATTCTGCTCATTACTGAGAAATCTATTCACAAAATAGAGGAATCTGATTGGTAAAACTACTGCTGTTCAGGGTATTCAATGCATACTCAAGAGCAATTTCTGTCTAACACCAAGTTCCTATTCGATCATCAACATGATCATAAACACAAACTTTTTCTGAGTATGCAGTGAATATCTTCAATACCCTGACGCTACGTCAATATTTACACAAAAGAAAGTGACCAAAATGTCTGATTGATGTGACCCTGAGTTTCATTATCAGACCAGAACAGAACCTCAGAACGTTTGATCTACAATAGAACATAACCTCAGAACGTTTGATCTACAATAGAACATAACCTCAGAATGTTTGATCTACAATAGAATATAACCTCAGAACGTTTGATCTACAATAGAATATAACCTCAGAACGTTTGATCTACAATAGAATATAACCTCAGAACGTTTGATCTACAATAGAATATAACCTCAGAACGTTTGATCTACAATAGAATATAACCTCAGAATGTTTGATCTACAATAGAATATAACCTCAGAACGTTTGATCTACAATAGAATATAACCTCAGAATGTTTGATCTACAATAGAATATAACCTCAGAATGTTTGATCTACAATAGAATATAACCTCAGAACGTTTGATCTACAATAGAATATAACCTCAGAATGTTTGATCTACAATAGAATATAACCTCAGAACGTTTGATCTACAATAGAATATAACCTCAGAACGTTTGATCTACAATAGAATATAACCTCAGAACGTTTGATCTACAATAGAATATTCATCTATAAACGTACCCCGAGAAGAAGTTTACAGATGTCAAACTTCCCTTTTGTTGCAGCTTCATGCAATGGCGTAAACTTCCAGAGATCAGCAGCATTTACATTTGCACCATGCTAAAAAAGTGAACACGTGGTATTTCAATGATAGTCATGGCCTAACGATATGAATGTATGTTTACTAAAGGTGAGATAATACAATGATGAATAACATTTACCTTGACAAGAATCTCAGCAACCTCGTAGTGACCGTATGAGCAAGCATTGTGTAAAGGAACGAGACCACTACAAAATCAATTTGATATCGATGAACGAACAATTCTAACAACTAAGATCAAGCTGTGAATATGTCGTAATTCTGACTTACAAACTAGGAATGACTAAAAATAATATGATATATATAGCTTAATGAATAAAATTATATCGAAAATAAAACAAAGGTTATCAGTATCATTTGATTATAGAAAGAATTACCCTTTATCCTTGGCATGAACATCAGCTCCATTATGCAGCAGAAACATTACAACATTTAGACGATTGTAGCCAGCAGCAAAATGTAAAGGAGTGGAATGGCGCCCATCGACATCTTGGCAATTAACAGTTTGAGGTGTTACCATGCTCTAAAATACGAAAAATAACAATAAACGTAACAGTAAAAGAGATATGAAAAATTAGAAATAGTTCTTCTCGAAACTACACAATGTGCATGCAAATTCTCGAATGCCTTAGCTAAATTAACTTCTGCCAAATAACTACAAAGCGAAAACAAAACTGTATTACTTTCAGAATCTCCATGTCACCAGATTTTGCTGCTTCTAAAATGTGCCTGTCAGTTTCCTTTGTAGTTGGTTCTTCATAGGCTGGAAGAAAGAGTCCATTAGACGACAATGACGTCATAGCAATATAGTAAACAGTCAATTTAATAGGAGACAGAGAACCACGCATATATGGTAAAAATGCAGAAAAACCGATTGAATATAATATAAGTATTTTATTTGGCACTTGGGAAGTAAAAAAGCAAAGATTAATAGAGAATGCTGGAAATGTGGGAATGGCAAACAATATCATTATGGTGAACGAAACGATTTGGTGTGCTCAATAATGAGTGCCCCTAAACAGTGCTTAATTCAAAGAGAAGATGAGTTTTATAAAAAAAATAAAAAGAAAGAAAATCTCTGGTAATTGCTTTTCGGCTGATTTATGAATGATTTTTTAATTGGATCCAAATCTCTAAGTACAAGTTACATCTTCTTCTAGTGGCAATCATGCGGCTATGTCCAGGAACTTTATTTCAAAGATCTATGTCTAAAATATTCTGCTCTCTCATCTCCGATCGCACGGCCATTCTAACAGTTGAAGAGGCTTGGGATATTGCCAGAGGTTGACAGTACGGGCTCTGAATAGATCGAAAAGGGTTGGAAACCTTGTCGACAGTAGATTATCGTGTACATTGAAAATACTTTATTCACTGCACAATGCCTTTTTTACTCAAATTATGGCGACGTTCCTTTGTTGTACAATACACAATTAGCTCCGATCTCTGTCGTGCATTCACATTAGCAAGAAACTTCCATCCATGTCAGTAAACCGAAAAAATAATGATAGCATTATATCTCGAGAAATTTTATTCATGATAATGATTCTCTAGTTTCAAACAACCTGGTAATATGTCATTTAGCCATCATACGTACGTTTGATGCTTGAAATTTCAAAAAGCACCATACACTGATAGAAAGGGAATATTGCAAACAAGAAAATACTAGAGCAGAATTCTTTGCTCCACATACATGGAATACATGGAGATGACAGTAGATAGCAGCAATACTACCCGATGCACATGAGTAACTATAAAAAATGTATCAAAATTTAATACTCATTTCGTATATGGTGAAATCTTAAACACATCACTGATACCAAAGGGCCTTACAATGAGAACCATATTATACTTAATTCAACGATGAAATAGCCCTTACCCTACGTACATCATTCCTGCAGATAATATTAGGAAAAATTACCTTTCAAAATCTTTTTAACAGATTCTGGACAATTCTGTGAAGCTTTGTATCCCTGTAAAGAGCTCGTTGATGGATCGATTCCATTTTGCAACAAGAACTCACATACAGGCACGTGGCCATTCTGGGCACTTCTGTGCAAAGCTGTTTGACCAAGGTTATCTACTGCATTTACCTACAATTGTTTTTAAAAATTGATATTGGATTCTCCGATGAAACAGAAATAACTCAAATCTATGTTTGAATCGTAAAATGTTACTTGACTACTTTGAAAGCCCATAGATCCACAGGGAAGAAATATCGGAGCTTGAAATTTTTGGGTAGCAATATGTGCAGAAGGTTTGTGATCCTCTAATGACACAATTCAAGTTAACTTGGAAGAGAAAACCATAGACTCTATTGACAAGAAATTGTATATATATAAGGGGCATAACGTAAAAAAAATGGAACAGAAGATAAATAATAAATAAACACGTACAAACAGAGATTCTGTAGGTCTACCCTGTAGACACTTTGCAGAAATTTTGAGCTAAATGCATAGCTTCCCAGAAAGGGAACTTTTTCAACACCTCTGTATAATATCCAATTTAGAAAAAGTAGCAATACACGACGAAAGCAAGGAATGATAGCGAAGAAGTTATAATAGATGGCAGTTATAACTTACATCTGCGCCACTCTTTATTACCAAAGTAACAATGTCCAGCAGCCCATTTTCAGATGCAATATGAAGTGGTGTCATCTTTCTATAGATAAAAATGTTAACAAAGTTCAAAAATTGGCAATTTCATTAACGATAGTAATTTTCCTTGCATAAAATTGGTTCAAATGGCTTTCCAATGTTAAATAGTATACTATTGAATTGGAACAGATCTCTAGTAGAGGTTAATTACAAGCATTCCTTTATATGTCAGTTCGTGGAGATTTAATATAGTATCCTCTGATGAAAGCTTCATTTACTTAAAATGGCAGACATGATATATACAAAAATGCTATTAGAAAATCCTTCTGCTGTTTCCTAGGTCAATGGTTCATAACATGCACCCAGAACATGGCTTGGATGTTCGCTTATAGCCTTCTTCTAGCGGAAAACAGGATATCCTGTGGTAGCAATGAGAATATAAAGGCGATGAGAAAGGAGTTGGGCCACCGCTTTACCTCATAAAGCCGATGGCCCAGGATACGGGTCCTTCCTAAGAGGTACTTCTTGATGCAAGTAACAATACGAGGCTACTTAGGAAAAATGGCAAACATAAGACTACAACAGAATATCGAAAGGAAAGAACCTAACTCGTTATTTCTTGCATTGACATCAACACCCTTCCTTAACAAGAATTCTGTGACAGACCTTCGCTTTTGATGATTAGACATTGCCAAATAATGCTGGTGAAAAATAATGGTGAGCAGGTAAGTAGCTTCATCACTGCATAATTATCTTCCAGAGTACCATCAATTCATTGATGATGTGAAATAAAAAATACTATATAACTAACCACCTTGAACCACCGATGTGATTCTGGTAAGAATAGTAGCACTAAGGCAAACAGAAAACCAATCTCAGTGACGTTGGACACTATATAAATTACTTACCAGTGCCATATCTTGGGTATATGGATGTTGAAAGGAAATCAAATCCGGTGAAAATGCCTTTTTTACCCTTGCCAAATCACATGATTTTACAGAATCAAGAAAACTATGACCACGGAATTCATCTAAAATTTACAAAGAACATTATACAGTGAAATTCGCCTTGATCAATGGGGCAAATACTTAGATAAATCTTGTTTATATCAGAAAATCTTGCAGTACAAATTCAACACTAATGAATTAGGATCATATACAAAATTTCCAGATAACATCCAGGCTGATCATTACACTGATACTAGTAAGTAACTAAAATAATATATATATATATATATATATATATATATATATATATATATATATATATATATATATATATATATATATATATATATATATATATATATATATATATATATATATGTATATGTCGAAAAGAAAAGAGTCCTGGTACAGTAGAATATAAGTCGAAACACAATAAAATCAACAATTCTTTGAGACTATTTTATTATTCCGCAACTAGTTTCGTCCGTTCAAGCGGACTCATCAGGCTACAATGGTCTGACCATTATATATATATATATATACATATATATATATATATATATATATATATATATATATATATATATATATATATATATATATATATATATATATATATATATATATATATATATATATATATATATATATATATATATATATATATATATATATACAAACTAAACCTAAGCCGCATCCACAACGTATATAAATTACATAAATAGAATACACCACAAATATACTATCCTTTAAGTAAACGTTTCGATCAGAATCTTCATCAGTACTCATGAAGATTCTGATCGAAACGTTTACTTAAAGGATAGTATATTTGTGGTTTATTCTATATATATATATATATATATATATATATATATATATATATATATATATATATATATATATATATATATATATATATATATATATATATATATATATATATATATATATATATATATATATATATATATATATATATATATATATATATACTAAGTCATGAGTGGGCTACCACAATTGGAAAATTTATTTCGGGCCCAGTGCGGATTCGAACTCACGATGTATAGATCAGAAGACTCCTGTGCTAATCAATTGCGCCATCCAGGCACAAAAGAATAGCGGTGGAATCTTAAGGTCTTTCTACCGTGAGTCCCTCAACGCATCTAGGGCCTTCTCTATGTTTCGGCTATAATGCCTTCTTCAGAGCCAAGCGTACTATATCATATTAATTCGGCTAAGGCTATATATATATATATATATATATATATATATATATATATATATATATATATATATATATATATATATATATATATATATATATATATATATATATATATATATATATATATATATATATATATATATATATATATATATATATATATATATATATATATATAGACTCTCATAATAAAAACAACTGTTTAACGTTTCGCGTATAGCTTCATCAGAAAAATCTTTACCTTTACTTTACAGAGCGAACATATATGCATAACCAAAATTAACCAAAATTGAATAAGTACAATGGAAACACATAAATAGAAACAATACCTTAGAAAAATAATTATTGAACTTCACACCATCTAACTGGAGGCGTAAAAATGGCACTAAGAAGAAGAGAACAAAAGAAGAATAGAAGTAGAAAGAAAAATAGGAGCTCTACCCCTGAGGATAGAGCAAGTGCAAAGCACACAATAGATGTTGTAAAGAAAGGAAATGACAGAGTTTGAATGGAGAGATGCTGCCTGTTAATCCATACAGATATAGGAAATGAGTAAAAATAATGGTCTAGTTGCATAGTGGGGGGGGGGGGAGGGCAGTTTTAATACAAGGGGATGTACTCCGTGTGGTAAGTCTAGATGTCAGGTTTGTTCTGTTATGTGTGATAGTAAGACTTTTAGATCCCAAAGCACCAATAAGGAATATCAAATAAGTGAAAAGTCTGTTGGTACTACAGAACTTCACTATAGCACGAAAAAGCGGGAACAGATGCTGCCTGTTAATCAAAGAGATATGAAAAATTAGATGCTAAAGCAATGTTCCCGCTTTTTCGTGCTATAGTGAATATCAAATAAATGTTTCTTTTGATTGTGATTCGTCTGATGTGGTGTATTTGATGGACTGTAGAGTCTGTGATGTACAGTGTGTGGGTAGTACGTGCACGCCGTTTAGGACTAGGTTTAACAACTATAAGGCGTGTGGTCGTAAGTTTTATGGTGGTTCTTCGGGGATCCCTCAGGCAGAGTTTTTCCGGCATTTTACCGGGAGAGTGCATGAGGGATTCCTTAAAGATGTTAGTGTCATCATTATAGATAGACTTAATGGGAACGGTAGGCAACGCGAAAGTTTCTGGCAATATAAGCTGGAAACTTTTGTGCCCCAGGGCCTGAATATTAAGCAGGTTGAAGAATAGCCTGTTTGGTTGGTTATTTCTGTGCTAGTATAGTTTTCTTGTTCTCTTGTCTTACACTCTACTCTACCTACACCTCTTCTGGTTTTCGCCATTTTTGTTTATTCTGTGTCTTCGGCATTGTGCCTTAGTATAGCTATTTTGCTAGGTGCTACTCAACTTTGTTTCTTTACGGTCCATTTTTACTCATTTCCTATATCTGTATGGATTAACAGGCAGCATCTCTCCATTCAAACTCTGTCATTTCCTTTCTTTACAACATCTATTGTGTGCTTTGCACTTGCTCTATCCTCAGGGGTAGAGCTCCTATTTTTCTTTCTACTTCTATTCTTCTTTTGTTCTCTTCTTCTTAGTGCCATTTTTACGCCTCCAGTTAGATGGTGTGAAGTTCAATAATTATTTTTCTAAGGTATTGTTTCTATTTATGTGTTTCCATTGTACTTATTCAATTTTGGTTATGTATATATGTTCGCTCTGTAAAGTAAAGGTAAAGATTTTTCTGATGAAGCTATACGCGAAACGTTAAACAGTTGTTTTCATTATGAGAGTCTATATAAATTTTTAAAAACTTTTCGTGGAAAGGCTATTGAATTATATATATATATATATATATATATATATATATATATATATATATATATATATATATATATATATATAATAATTTTGGTCGCATTACTACCCAACAAGTCAAAACCAACCACTACTTGTGTATCAGAAGTACAACTTCTGGCATTTGGCTGCAATTTTTCCTTGAAAACTAGCTATGATAATTATGATGCATAGGCATTAGGATTTAGCTAGGATTCTCAGACGATTATGAATCAGAGCAAAAGTTCTGAAGCATCTGACCAAACTTGCTTGCTTGATTCAAGGAACTTTTCACAAAGTGTTACTTAATTCTTGGTATCTGTTTTTTGCAAAGGCAAATGAAACTCTAAAATTTTAGATCAAAGGCTCCAAAAAACCAGCACCACTTCAGGATCAGTTTCCAATTAGTAAAAAAATAATTAATAATAATGATTGCTAGATTTAATAATGATGATGATAATGATTAGTATAAACTTACAAAGGAGTTTTTCTTTCAAATCTTGCGTAGGTGCAACATCAATGGCACTTTTAGAGTGACAATTGACAATAGTGGGATCAGCATTATGACTCAACAAAAAAGTGCAAACTTCAACTCTGTCAAGAAGATCAAAAACATATATCTATAAATAAAAATTACCCCAATCAACAAATATCAATCAACAACTAGAATGCCTAAAAGAAATACAAATAATTTAACTTCAGGATTAAAGATTGGTCTAATTATTCACCATTATGATCCACCTCAATAACTGGAGCAGCAAACATATATACCAAAATTATACCAAAACATTTATAACAAAAGAATAATACTCCTTCATATGTTAACAGGCTAATTTGCTCAGTAAGTAAACTTACTGTTATCATTCAAAGATCTGTGAATGGTCCTGGTGAATGGCGAATGATGAGAATATTAATATTTACTAGATTGAGAATTAGAACAATCAGCAGCACTTTTTCAGATGCCATGGCAATAATGAGATCAATATTAATGAATAATGAAATGAAATTAAGTGAAATAACTTCATTAATGAACTCTACCTGGACTTGGAAGCTGCTTCATGAAGTGGTGTGAACTGCCATAAATCCATCGCATTAACACTAGCACCATGCTGCACAAACATGGAAATATATTAAATTAATATATACAACATAATTATAGAAGAATATCATCATATGCATCAAAGCTCATACAATACAGTAGAACTGTGAGCTACTAAAATAACTTAAGTAAATTATTTTATGGTTCAACCATTCTTAATGAGCATGTAGAATTACGATGGAATAGCATCAACTTCATTTGGAATGAGTCATACTTTACTAAATGCATATAACAAATTCTTGGTCTTAAAGTGGCTATAGAATACTTTTCATCACTGGCAGTTAAAAAGCAAATACTATTATCGAAAGGTCCATTACATAAAGTTTACAAAACTGTTCTATCATATGCCATTGTCCATTTTGAGAAACAATTTTATTTATTAGATTCAAACATCATGAAAATAATGATACAAAATATATAAAATTCAAACAACCTTAACAAGCAATTCAGTCACTTCATAATGTCCATATGAACAAGCATTGTGTAATGGGACAAGCCCTCTAAAGCAATAATGAAACACTAATGAATAAAACAGCCAAGTGAGCAAAGTATCTATAAATAGTGAACTAGCTAAAAGGATCTGGTGCCATAGCCTGTCCATGAGGAGCAATTCTTCCAAAAATAATACAAAATAATAAAAATTAGATGCAACAACATTATTTGAGGCTGGACGTAAGGCAGGCTAAGAGAAGAAAAGTGTGGCCTTATATATAGTTGGGTATCAGTTAAAAATAACAAGCAACAATACAAGGATATACATTTGCAACCCAGAATAATACTTGCAACAACTAACTAGCTTTATATTGTGCAAATTGATCTTTCTGTAACAACTAATAAGTTGAGCAGATATAAGTATAAAGTAGATATAATTACAAAAATTCTAACTTTAGCAGGATAATACTAATTACTTAGAGGGGATTGCAAACAATATTGAGAGAAGGACTACTGCAAAAAAATTCCTAAATTCTCACAAATTTCATTTGGCTCCATTAGCTAGGGGATACTCCAATGATAACAAAAATATAAAACTTCCTGTGGAACTCTTCAATAAAAGCTGAAAATGTCATGCTCTGCTACAAGCTTTTATCTAATACTTTGTTTTGAAAAAATCAAGGTGCAGATGAAGATACCAGCTAAGTGATTGTGAAAGTGAGCTAAGAAAACTGATGAGCCTTTCAGGTTTTGTCTGCTACATGCAAAGTGATAAAAACCAAAAAAATATTTTCCTTGTGTCAATACAAAATAAGGTTCTAGGTGTCCTTCTCAGATTACACTCATACTGCAAAATTTCCTTTAATGCTATATGATGAGAAAGTCCAAGAAGCTTCTGATACTGTTCTAGATTTATAGCTTCTCAATGTGTAACATCAAATGAAGACATTCAGAATTGAAATGAAGAATTGTAAAAAATAACCATCTTCAGCTTTAGATAACTCTTAAACAACATCTTTAAATTGTGAAACAAAGACTCCTGGCAAGTAGGTTGAAAATTGGCAAACAGTCAATTGTAATAATGCAATGTTGGGCAAAAACACAAATGTGAAACTAGTCTGTGTAAAAAACTTTTAAAGTAGGTACAACTTCAAAAACCTATATTACCCCAGACTACCCTGTATAAATATTCTTACACAAATATTTCAAAGAGTGAGTTTCTCTTAGGAAATGCTGAAACTTTTCCAAACAAACTCACCATAAAAAGGGGTCATGCGCATACAGTACACTCTTGATAACTCAAACATTCAACATCTCAAGTTTCTCAACATCTTGAACAAGTCCTTAGGTCCCTATATCATTTCACACTCATTTAGACAAGACCATTTGGTTCTCTCAAATCTCTCAATATCTTGAGCAAATATTCTGGTCCCATGGATAAAGTATGGTTATCTCAAATATTTCTCAAAGTACCCCATGAGCTTTGGAATTTTCAAACATTCTGATCTGAATTTCTCAAAAGTGATACAGAACAGATCTGCATACTGCATGTCCTGAGTGCACAGCTATGAACAGGTATGTAATCAGAATGCACATTATTTGAACTGTTGTTTTTTGAAAATAATGCTTTAACACATTGACTGCATAAGTTGATGATTATAGTCATCTCTTGAAAATTCAGACTCTCAATAACTCAAACATTATTATAGACACTTGAGTCATCAAGAGTGCACTCTAGTACATAAACAGGCATAGGAGGCAAAGGGAGCTGGGGCTACATTCCCAAGTTTGGCAAAAATCCACTTCATTTGGGCAATTTCTTCAAAAGAAACAATAGGCTTTCCCAGAAATAGCTGGACCTCAATATGGCTAAACAACACCTCACTGTGGCAAGAGATCAGTGATTCAGGCAGACAGTTTGCAGCCTATGAATACATATGTACAAAGTTTCAAAGATTCATACTCCCTTCCCCCTGTATGTAAGCATGATCATATTAGAATATCCCTGTCTACTTACATACCCTCATATTTACCTAAAAGTAGTAAAATTATACATTCTTGAAATTTTCTGCAAATCTAGATGCCACCATGGACATAATGAAAATGTTGAGATTTTACATTTTTGAGATTCATGCATTTTACATTTTTGAGATTCATGTAGTGCTTTGGCAGAAGCTTAATAGATAAGTAAAACTAAAGATGGTGGCTTTTGTACCTCTTCATTTCTGATACTACAAGTATGCATTGGCTGTTGAACTTTACAAAGCCACATATCATAGTTGCCAAGTTATGGTTATCAGAATACTGGAGAATGGGTATGGCAGAGTGATGAGGGTACACATTGGGCTGATGTCAGGCCACTGCCTGGGAGTTATTATGGAAACTATCAATTCATTATAATATCTAAAAAACACAATATATCAGAATCATAAAAAATCATGGTTCTAAGACTGATTAGTTTAGAATAAGGGGTTAATGAAGAATAAACAGCATGAATTGCAAAGTTCCAGTATCTTTTCAGATAGACAATCTTTGGCTTTTTTCAAATTGAAAGAAATACTGGAGATTTTGCAACATTTTGCCATTCCTGGAAGTTGGCTGGAGGCAACACTCAAGTGCTGGAGTATCTAGCAGACTGCAGGAGACTTGGCAACAATGCTTATCAAGAAAAGTAGGAAATAATGAACTGGAATTTCTGACTTTTTCCTCATATACAATCTAAGCAATGCTTTAATGCAGGCCTTCCTGGGAAAAGGATGTGATTACCATTGAATGTACTGGTAAATGCCTCCAGAACTTGAAAGTGTGCTTTTCATTGCACACCTACCATAGCATCTATCTCTTTCTATACCAAAGTGCTTCTTTTTCTACACCTTTTTCATTTTCTTTTCTTACTTCATGGCAGGGGTAACATTCTTAACCAACCCTTCCATCTTGCTCTATCTCCATACTCCTCACCCATCAACCCCTTCTCCTGCAGATCCTCTTCCACACTATCAATCCATCCTCTTTGGCCTTCATCTGCCTCTGGTTCCCTCCACATCCATATTCAATACCCTCTTACCAACACAATCTGAGGTCACCTGGGGGTCATTCCATATCAATTGAACAAATGTCCCCAGTTGACCCCCTCAGATTTCAATGAAATTCAAGCAATTTGTTAGTATCAGTGAGATGAGCACTTGTTAAAAATTTCAGCTCAGTATATCAATTCGTTCAAGAAATATGACTTCCTAACTATTTTTGGACTTTGTCATTTTTTGATATTTTTCTAAGCAAATGATTGAAGTGGCATCTTTGAGGGGGGATAACTTTTTTCTACCTTGATTAAATGTTTTTATTTTACCCATGGCTCATAAACACAAAGTACTGTTGTAGAAAAATGAAAAATTGGGCACTTCAAAATTTCCTACTTTTCATAATGGCAGCTTAAAAATGGGCCTAAATTGGGAAAATTGATTTTTTCTCAATTTTTGATGACCAAAATATATGTATACATGAATGTCAGCTTGCCAACAAATGCTTATTTTTGCAAGTGGCTTAGTGTATTACATGTTTCCTTTAAAAATTATATGTTTACCCAAACCATCTCTTCACCAGGCCTTTTAGAAGTTGGCTCCACATGAGCATTTTTCCAAAATTGACACTTTTTAGTGGCCTGGGACCTAATGTAGACACATAATAACCTAACTTTTTTTACTTTTTATTGAAAGTTTACACACCATACTTGAGATTAAAGGAAAAAAATCTTTGGGCATAGCTTGTCTTGGTGGAAAATATAGAGTTCTTAGAAAGTCACTTTTGCTAAAAATATTGCATAATTTTTTGTGAAAATGCTTCACTGTGCTTTTTATGGAAGAATAAATGTTTAATGGAAGCTTCAAATGATCTGATATTGAAGGGAATTAAAGTCCTTATTCTGTTGGTTCTGTCAGTTCTGTGCACTGGTGAAGAGGAATCTTTGATGTTTGTGAGGAAGAGATTTTTGCAGATTTTGTAATGTTTTGGATACCTACAACTGCAAGTTTCCAATGAGAACTGACAAATTTTATTGCTAATTTCATTGAACAATTAACGGTTTCATGTGTGAAAAAATTTCATCCATGAAAGAAAGCTCCATCCTATATTTCCAGGGGCCTGAATGTGGGCCTAAATATTAGAATATCTGGCCCGATGCCATTTTAAGGGCCTGATAATTTCTACAATAGTCATTTCTTTCTTCTCATTTCCTCTATATTAATAAATCACCATACAGAGATCCACAAATGATAACAGTTGATGCACATAATCAGTCTGATTTTCAGCCATGGTCCTTTAAAATTGGAACTTTTTACTACTGGAAGTGAATTTCTACCATTTTTAGGCCACCATTATGGTCCAACTTCACAAGAAAATTTTTTTTTGACAGCTTTTGCTGGAATTGCATTTGTAAGTGTGTTAGAGTACTAAATTTGAATATTTGAATATTTGAACTAGTCGTTGCGTTTATTCGTTTGTTAAATTTTGGACTTTGAAGCAAATAACCACAATTTTTGTCTATTTTGCCTTACTACATCACATATTTAAATAGAAGTGACTAATACTACGCACATGAGAAGTATAATCTGCACTGCAAAACATAGAAAAGATTTACATCTCTTGCTTTTGTGACAAAGTAGGGCCAGCATTATGACAATCTAATATTCCAGCAAAAGTTGTCAAAAAAAAATTTTCTTGTGAAGTTGGACCATAATGGTGGCCTAAAAATGGTAGAAATTCACTTCCAGTAGTAAAAAGTTCCAATTTTAAAGGACCATGGCTGAAAATCAGACTGATTATGTGCATCAACTGTTATCATTTGTGGATCTCTGTATGGTGATTTATTAATATAGAGGAAATGAGAAGAAAGAAATGACTATTGTAGAAATTATCAGGCCCTTAAAATGGCATCGGGCCAGATATTCTAATATTTAGGCCCACATTCAGGCCCCTGGAAATATAGGATGGAGCTTTCTTTCATGGATGAAATTTTTTCACACATGAAACCGTTAATTGTTCAATGAAATTAGCAATAAAATTTGTCAGTTCTCATTGGAAACTTGCAGTTGTAGGTATCCAAAACATTACAAAATCTGCAAAAATCTCTTCCTCACAAACATCAAAGATTCCTCTTCACCAGTGCACAGAACTGACAGAACCAACAGAATAAGGACTTTAATTCCCTTCAATATCAGATCATTTGAAGCTTCCATTAAACATTTATTCTTCCATAAAAAGCACAGTGAAGCATTTTCACAAAAAATTATGCAATATTTTTAGCAAAAGTGACTTTCTAAGAACTCTATATTTTCCACCAAGACAAGCTATGCCCAAAGATTTTTTTCCTTTAATCTCAAGTATGGTGTGTAAACTTTCAATAAAAAGTAAAAAAAGTTAGGTTATTATGTGTCTACATTAGGTCCCAGGCCACTAAAAAGTGTCAATTTTGGAAAAATGCTCATGTGGAGCCAACTTCTAAAAGGCCTGGTGAAGAGATGGTTTGGGTAAACATATAATTTTTAAAGGAAACATGTAATACACTAAGCCACTTGCAAAAATAAGCATTTGTTGGCAAGCTGACATTCATGTATACATATATTTTGGTCATCAAAAATTGAGAAAAAATCAATTTTCCCAATTTAGGCCCATTTTTAAGCTGCCATTATGAAAAGTAGGAAATTTTGAAGTGCCCAATTTTTCATTTTTCTACAACAGTACTTTGTGTTTATGAGCCATGGGTAAAATAAAAACATTTAATCAAGGTAGAAAAAAGTTATCCCCCCTCAAAGATGCCACTTCAATCATTTGCTTAGAAAAATATCAAAAAATGACAAAGTCCAAAAATAGTTAGGAAGTCATATTTCTTGAACGAATTGATATACTGAGCTGAAATTTTTAACAAGTGCTCATCTCACTGATACTAACAAATTGCTTGAATTTCATTGAAATCTGAGGGGGTCAACTGGGGACATTTGTTCAATTGATATGGAATGACCCCTGGGAAACTTTTCCGAATTGGCTATTTTGATATGGAATTACTATTTTATTTTGACTCTTCCTTCTACTTATCTTGAAGGTTCAATAAAAGAACAATTATTATCTAACCCTTTATCCTTAGCATGAACATCGGCACCATTTTGAAGAAGCATTTCCACAATTCGACTTCTGTTATATCCAGCAGCAAGATGAAGAGGAGTTGACTAGAAAAGTAAACAAAATATATAGCACAGATAAAATATTAAACAATTCACGTGTGGATAAAAAGAGTGGGTGTGAAAATCAAGATAAAAACAAAAACTAGATACTTAGTTGCCTGGGGGCAGTAATTTAACATCAGATACATGATGTGTCAAACAAGACTGGGTATTTCCCATCATATTCCTCAATGTTAAATCAAGCACAAGACTATTTTCATATGTTCAAACAGTCTCAGGTCAAAATTAGGCTCATTTTCATTCACTATCAGTTCAAATTCGCAATACAAGCTTGAGCTTTGAGTTGCAGATGGCAAAAGGACATAACTATTCTTTCATAAAAGCATCTGGCTGTATATTTCAGTTCACCTTTTAGTAAATCTGACATTTCATACTCTGCCAAGTGTTGGATGAAAAACACTTTCAGTATGCTAAAAGAATGTTCCCGCTTTTTTGTGCTATATTGATATTCTTTCATAGCAAATCTCCTCTCAAAATATTTACTATGGATGTGGGAGCCACAGACTGGCAACAGCATTGGAAATGGCCCTCTATGGGATAAACTTACTAAAATAAATACCACTCTTCCGATATGTTGGCCTGTTTGAACAAGTACTACCTTACAAAAGCGTAATAAGAAAGTATAGCTATTGTGTGCAGGATAATAACTGGAATGCTATAGAACATAATACTGCTGAAGCACTCTAGAAAGAAATTCCTACCTTTCTGCCATCACTTGCATGACAATTGACATTTAGAGGTGTCAGTAGGACTTTCATCTTCTCTTCATAGCCTGCCCTAAAAATTATATACATTTACAGTTCTGCTCTAAAATCACTGTATATTTACTATAATAAGGTGCACTCCCAAGTGGGAAACTACATTATTCAAAGTAACACCAGGACTGAAACTTGATTGGTCACAATATGGGATTATAAAGCATAAATTCCTGGCAAAAGGGTACTGCCTAAGTGATAAAAGGGCATGTCATGCCTGAAAGAATAGAAATTTAGTCAAAAAAGATGGGGCAATCATAAACACATTTAACTGTGCCCACTATCCATAAATTGCATAGCTGATGCAAAAGTAGAAGTGAGTGAGTGACAAATGAAATTTTTCCAGAATTGCCCAGCCAGTATGTAAACAAAAAAAAGAGTATCTAACACCTCTACCTAATCATTAGAGATGTTGCAGTACCCCCACGCCTCCTTGTAGTTTGACCCAAGACAGTTCTCCAGAACTTATAGTTATCTGTAAGCTTACCAAGAAGATTGATGTCTATGGTAAACAAAGCTAGTTCTATGTCATAACTTCATGCATTTCTTCCTCTGCTATTTTACTACTGAATGTACACAATACGCATTTTCAACAAAATGTAAAACAACAAATCAAAAAAGGCAAAATACCTTGCAGCTTCAAGAAGCTCATCCTTCTTATATTCACCTAAATGTAGATGATAACATAAAATCAACTATTTATGCAACACATTGTCCAAGAAAGAGCATTGACAGTGGTCACAATAAAAGGGCTACCACAATCAGAATAGTTTGTTGTATTTATAAAGGCTTAACCAGGCCTTTCAGTGAGACGCGCCCAGCTCAGTTCACACGCTCGATTAGTTGCTCGCACCAACTTTATGAAAAGTATGCATCCAAGTACTAAGGAAAGCTCTAAAAATTGAATGTTTAGCGCACGCATACGATCCCATGCGCGCGATTGGCAGCGCGCGATTGGCAGCGCGCGATTGGCAGCGCGCGATTGGCAGCGCGCGATTGGCAGCGCGCGATTGGCAGCGCGCGATTGGCAGCGCGCATCCAATTTACTCATTGAAAGGCCTGCTTAACCAACCCTATAGAAGATACATCTACAATGTTGGCTTTAGACAAATATCATTTAAACATCAACATTACCCAGGATTTCCCAATCAATGAGAGCAGCAAAATTACCTTACACAAACAGGGGCAAATCCAAGGAACAATAACTGCCATACAGCAATATTATCAGTTGAATATTGCCTAAAGGCTTATTTTGATGCTTGGGTAGAGTGATGCTATTTTGGTGTACTTAGAACCATATCTCCCACTACTCATTCCAAATCTCCTATAACCCTCTTGTCTCAATATTCAAGACATCTTTTCTACAGCTAAACTGTAAGGCTTTTCTAGTGACAGCTAGCTTTATATCCAAAATTCCTCCAAACCTTCCAAGATACAATAACTTTTCATTCAAGCCCACCTCTCCAATTAGTCCCCCATAAAGTCAACTTAAGAGTTTCACCTGTTGTAGTTCTAATGTATTGTTGTGGTTTGTTTACTTCTATTATTCTCAGCTTCTATTTCCTATTGTTTTCAATCCTTTCAATCACTTTGAACTTTCACTCTCTGTTACAAAAGATTTCCCCCTGTAGTCAATTCTTAGGTGTGATTCTTTTATCTCTTTAAACTCGTAAATACTCATGCTCTCTCTTCTCTCGCACTTCTCATCGTCATGTCTCTTAGTAAGTCAGGTTGTTTTTCTCTCGTATTAACCTAATTACAACATCACCGACTATAAGCTTTAAAGTAACTCAAAAGCCCCATTTTCCTTCAAGAGTAAAGGGGTGGCTAAATATATTTAATAACAACAAGAAAGCTATTCTCTCCATTGATGAACCAACATACTTCCTTCATGGCTTGGTCAGTGTAAAGGGGTAAATCCACATAGGGCTCTACTGTGGGGAAAAGATTGGCCTGTTAGTTTCCCATAGTAGATTCCATGTAAATTGTACATCCAAAGGTACTCTATGTAGAGCAAGTGTATTACTACACCAAATATTGAAAAATCAAAGTGCATGCTGAAGATTTTCTCATTTTATTACATGGATTGCCTTTTGACTGTGAAACATATGCATACAGAATTGTCAAACAGACAAACTTTGTCTCTCATAGGGCAATCTAAATCTTTGTCTCTATAGGCATGAATGGATCAATGATTGCAAATTGACCCCTGAAGCTCAAAGTAGGTTCTCATAAGCACAAGCTAAAATTGAGATATACCTGACCTGAGAAAATCTAGTTTCAAGCAATTAGAAAGTTTTCCATCAACTAAACAACAGCATCAAAAGGCTTCACTCATGAAAAAAGCTGGTGAGATTGAGCAGCAAAGCTAATCATTGTGGGGCATGCCAGTGCCTTTACTTTCAGACTTGCACTTGATTGTTTCTCGTGTCAAATCTACTGTACCTCACCAAAATCAATAATGTGACATCCCAACTTTTCAATAATGGATTATGTGGCATGTCAAACTCCTGATGTGGCACAATAGAAGCTGGTTTAGCACCATTCACTTTGAGTCCCTTACAATTGTCTCCTATGGCTATACAACACAGTTTTGACAGGCTAAGGCAGTGACTCATGATATCAACCAGATGAATGCAACTAAGCATGGATTGTACTACTCCTTTCACAATGCAAATGAAGGCAAGACTAGATATGGTGGAACCAGAACAGTTCTCTCTTTCATATGGGAGTATCAATTATCTTCAGCACTTCACCACTTTATACAAAGCTCTTGTGGTAGCTTGAATCTGCCCCTGGACAGTGGTCATACCACGACGAGAACCTCTAGTGAAATTGCCCAATAATCTAGATACTCCATATCTACTGGTATTTGCTTTTGCTGTTGTACTATAAGCCTTCGTTTAAAGCATTTTAAAAACTTTTTCAATGGAGAATCTTTTGTATGTATATACTGATGACAAAAAATACATAGACATTTAGGTAGTAAATATGCTGCTATGAAAGCAATAGGATTCAATTAATTATACCTGTCAAAACATCTTTTGCAGTTTGGTCTGCAAGATCACAGGCTGTTTTACCATCTGTATTCCGTATAATTGGGTCAGCACCATGCTGTAGCAACACTGAAAATAGTAAGCAAACTCTTGATAACTGGTTACCCAATTTCTACTTTTACAAAAGATGAATCTACAGAAATATCATGTTTATCTCACTCACCAAGACATACTTCAACTTTTCCTTTAATTGCTGCTTCATGTAAAGGTGTATAATTCCAATTGTCTCTTGAATTTACATCAGCACCATGTCTCAACAATAGCAATGTTACTTCCACATGACCAAATGAACATGCATTGTGCAATGGTATCAATCCACCTTAGATGAAAATATCTTAAAATTACAATTTTGATCATTATCTATAGGGAACCATTCAAAAAAGTATGTAATGGTAGGGGGTGGGTGGGTATGTGCCACTTTTCTGACAAACTGTCAAGAAACATATAAGGGGTAGGGAGTCAAATTACTTACATTATGTAACATCAACATTTTAGTGCATTGTTTTCATTTTTTCATTTTTTCACTTTCTGATGAATGCTTTTGCAAATACTCAAATAAAGAACAATTTTAAGACCCTATGGAGCTTGAGTTCTGTATTATCCCCAATCATTCTTAAATTGCTGAAATTTTGAGACTTAATGTAATGTTCTTATAGAATATATTCTTTTAAAAATGTGAGAATGGTGTTGTGGAGGGGGGTTTCATGCCAGAATGTTACACAACAAAGAGGAGGTATCAGCTCAAGTGTGACAAGACACTACATAGGGGTGTGGGGGGTCATAATAAAAATTTCTTCTGTTACATACTTTCTGAATGATTCCATGGGCAAGAAGAAAGATTCACAACAACAGGCACCACATCCTCAGACAGAGCTAATTTTCTATAAAAATTTAACAAAATACAGTCATATTTAATTGAATGAGCCTTAAGGTGAGACCAATGTAATCTCGTGATGTACGGGCCAGATTTACCCTACATTTGAAGAAAATGAAAATAAAAATAACAGTAGAAGATTTTCCAAAGAAAGTATTTTATGTTGTTATTCTTTGACTTGCAATTTGTATAGGTTTCCCTCTCTTTGAAGCCAATGGTCTTGCTTACACATGTCATGTTTACTCAGGCAAAAAAGAAACAATGTTTGGGTTATTTCAAAAAATGACTTTTTGTAATCTGTATGCATTTGGGTGGATTTTTCTCATGTATATAAAACAACAATAGTATAATGGTTTACAGGGTTCATACACATCCAGCCAGCCCAATATTTTTTCTTGACTTTCCTGACATTTTTCTTGAAAAAGGAAGGTGTTTTTCCTGACTACATATCAGAAATACATAATATTTTTCCTGACCAACTGGTGATACAAATGATGTGAGCGACTGACCCATCTTTTAAAACTAAGTAATTGAGCATATTTTTCCAATTTGGGTAAGAAAATGAAGCTCTCTGCTCAACCAGAACAAAAAATATCACAAATTGTGCAATGTATAGAGTTGTCTATTGGGTACCAAAGAAATCATCTGCATGGATGATAAAAATTCCTGACTTTTTCCTGACTTTCTTCAAGTTTTACAAAATTTCCTGACTTTTCCTGACTGTCCTTAAAAACACAGTTTTTCCTGATTTTTCCTGACTGTATGAACCCTGGTTTAGAGTAATGACTTATTTTGCATATCTTATGGCAAACCCAATGTTAATTTCATGGTAAAACCAAAGGTATTGTTGCAGGGAGGCATTGTTTGAAGAGGAACACAAATTTCATATGCAAACAATTGTTTTTCAAGAACTTAACTGCACAGCTAATATAAAGCTGACATATTACAGCACTGTGAATGTCAATTTTCCTGGTATTTGTTGCTACTGTGGAAGTTCACTTTACTTGTATACAAGAAAAGATAAAAAAGCATGTTGTCAAAAAAAAAGTGCACTTGAACTTTCTAAAAAAGTTGATTTGTGCCATTTCTACCTTATTTTAGAAAAAAAGAAACAAAAAGAATGAAACCAAGGAAAAGAGGCTAATGTGTCATATGTTTATGAAAATGAAAGATCATAGCAGCAATGAGAGCTGTGCAAACAGCAAGAGAAAATTCTCAGGTTTAGCAAATTGTATTTTTATTCTTATTTCCAACCAACTGACTCACCTTCTGATACAAGATTGCCCAAATAATAATAAATTAAATTGGTCTCACCTAAGTTCTTTCTCATCAAAAAGAAATTGAGCATTTCTATTACTGAGCTTTGATGTGGTAGGCCATACTATCACAATATTAATTAATTACCATCATCTCTTGCGTGTACATCAGCACCATGTTGCAACAAAAATTCAACAATATCCTTTCTACCAAATCCTAAAAATGCACAATAAAGAAATCATAAATAGAGAAAATAGAACTGTTTAGCACAAAAGAAACATACGTAGAAACTTGCAATTCATGCCATCAAGCAAGGTAAATTTTGGCAAAGTTAGTCACACTCAAACTTCACCTCAAATCTTACAAGTCACCTACCATTGACAAGGAGACAGTCAAAGTCATCTTTAAGATGTGAATTCAACTTTAATTTGAACACCTAATCAACCAAGGAGGCATTCTAAACAAAGCAATTACTATGGAGTTACAAACTCATAAAGTTTCTAAAAGGTTAATAACTCCTGTTTCAAAATTAGGAAAATCATTCCTGTTTCCAAATTGGGTGATAAAACAAGGGTAGATAACTATAGGCCTGCTACAACTGTTCCAGTCAAATCAGGAGTTAATGAAAAGATCATTTTTAATGAACTAGTAGAGTACTTAGAAGCCAATGGTCTGTTGTGCATGCATCACTTTGGGTCCAAAGCAAGATCCACACAACATACAATCAACCTACTGACAGAAAATATTAAATAGGGCATTGATAAAGGTCTTGATACTGGTGCTGTCTATATTGACCTACAGAAAGCCTTCAACACAGTACTTCATGCAACTTTGCGAACAAAATGACCAAGTCATGGTATAGGTGGTGTTGAAATGGAACTAATAGGAGATTAGGGCCAAATAGGGGACATTCACTAGTTAAACAACTGTTTGATTTCTAAGATGGAACTTCTTCTTCCTCAGTTCTGTATTATAAATGACTGTTGACTTCACTATAAAAGTTTTTCATATTATGTTTATGAATATAGTCAATTTGATTCAGATAAATTTCTTGCTGAATATGCTGAAATGAATACTTCTTTTCTTTTCTTTACTTCTCTCAACTGACTTAATTATCTACATCAATGACTTACTTAATTCATCAAAGCTTTTATCTTTTATTTATTTGCTGATGATACCAATATTTACTTTGAATCTGATGATCTACCAAAACTTGTCAAAGTAGTAAACAAATAACTTAAGAGAATTCAATCTTGGCTAGATTGCAACAAACTTGCATTAAACATTGATAAAACTAATTCTGTACTCTTCCATTCACCTGGAAAGAATTCACCTGACTTGATAGACCTTAAAATTGGCAGTAAATCTATCACAAGGACTAATTATGACAAATTTTTGGGTATTCTTGTAGTTGAGCACCTCTCTTAGACATACCATACTATTGAACTTCATAAAAAGCTTTCTAGAACAGTTGAGCTTTTCTTTACAGTTAGAGATTACATTCCCCAATTAACTCTTGTTCACCTTTACCACTCAATTTTATCTTCCTGTCTTAATTATGCTATTGTTGTAAGGGGCCTAACCATGGATTCTTACCATAATCCACTTTTTCCTCTACAAAAGAAAGTCCTCAGATGTATAAAATTCCAATCATCTACTGCTCCATCAAAACCCTTATTTCAATCATTGAGCATCTTAAAACTGGAGGATATAATTATTCAAATATCTTAGTATATGTTAACAAAGCTTTAAATAAACTCTCTGCTACCTGCTATTATAACTATTTCACCCCCAGTACATCTGTTAAGTTTACAATATGTTATTCTTCAATAGCTGTTGTTACCTATGCAATGTAAATTGTACATAGACTATTGTTAGAAATAAAAATCTGAAATCTGTTCATAGGTTTGGGACATGTCAAGCTACTTGATGAGATCTGCTTATCTCTTTAAGGAGAACAACCCTCAATGGACTCAAAATAGTCAAATACTTTGGCTCTAAATTGTGGAATACATTGCATACTGCTGGTTCCATCTCACTTTTCTGGTCCAAACTGAAATCCTATTTCATGGACTCTTATGTCTAATTTATGAGGGTAAGCAGGTTATTGTTTCCTGTTTTTAATTTTAACTATATTTATTTTTCTTTCAATTTTATAGGGGGGACACTCTCTCGGTTAGTTAACCTATTTAGAGAGTTCCTCCTGAGTCAGCCATTGTTAAATTTCGCAGAAAAGCATGAGAAAAGCAGACGATATATTTAGAAGTTACTGCTATCAATATCTATCTATAGGCTTTGTTTTTATGACATTTCAATGACCATTATCCTACAAAACCAAATAGTACTTGTTGCTTCAAACAGAACTATAGCAGCGAAGCATCGAAGCTACTGCCAAAAATATTGCAGGATATCTGACTATTGAACAATAGCGTAGATAACTGAGTAGATTAAATACATAATGCCATAACTATTTACCGGCTGCAAAATGCAATGGAGTCGATTTTCGTCCAGCTGTATCTCTCATATTCACGCTCCACCGGCTTTGTATAAGGTTTATTACTTTATTTACATCCCCTGTGCGGCAAGCCTCAAATAGCTGTCTTCCAGTTTGATCCAACTCCCCAACTTCATCTCTGGATGCATTAAAAAGTTCTCTCCTGTTCAAATATAGGTTCTCAGCAGCTGATTGTGGCGGTGTCAAACCGGCCATATTGCTTCCTGCAAAACTAATCGTCGGAGCTTGGGAACAAAATGCATCCAATTCAATTTCGTAATCCTTCCTCTTTTGGCGTAATGGTGGGTACGGGCTTCTATGTGATTATAGAAATGTGTGTGATGTAGAGGTGCCAGCTACTCATTATGATTGCCGAGCAGAATGGGAGAAGTGCTTCAGGAGCGAATTCGGATCGACAAGAGTAAAACAAGTTTTTCTGGCCCCATTACCGCATTGAGCTTCATTTCCAAAGAGTTCCTTGTTGCAGGTTGCGTTTAGTTTCCTCCGTGTCACTTATGCGTGTGCTATGATAGGATTTTCTGGACTTTCCGTACTACTGGTTTCGTTAGTGTTGTTGTTTCTCTCTACTAGCATATCTTTTACATACAGTAGTAAATGTCGAGAGTGAGATTGAGTAGATTTCAACTAGAAGTAACATAGAATAATAATAATAATAACTAATTTATTTACAGTTGGTAAAAAACGTAGTTCAAAAAATAAACTAACATACACCAACTATTTAATTACAATATTTTTATTTACAAATAATACAGGTACAATTTTCTCCCTTCCAGTTTTTGATCGTTGTTTTAAATCCTTTAATATTTTGAGCCGATTTTATGCTGTCTGAAAGAGTGTTCCAAAGTATACTACCTCTAAACGATAGGGAGCTTTGTCCATACGAGGATGTTTTTACTTTTGGTATCTGGAGGAGATTTTTTATTCTCAGATCATAGATTATTTCTTTAGTTGTAAAGAACTCTGTCAAGACAGCAGGGCCAATATGATTGGTACATTCATATATTTCAATCATCAGCTTTTGTAGGTTACTACAATGGACCGTTACTTCTTCCGGTTAAGAATTGGTACTACCTCATTGGTCCATTCTCTGTTTTCATCACAGTTGCAACCTATTTAGCCTATTGACAGTATTTCGTGATCAATTATCAGAAAAATCCTTTTATTGAGCTAAATAAAATCTAATTACTATTTTAGAAAATATTAAATGCCAATCTTCTATAGGGAGTGTTACATAGTTGCCAAGTTTTGGTTATCAAAATGCTGGAGAAATGGACGTGGCAATGAGACAGAGTTAAGGGAAGTGGGATAGAGCTCACGCAGTCACTACCATTCCATTTCATTTTATATTCTTTATGCACGGTAGTCCCACCAGCCTTGTGCTACTTTTCAGGGGGCTGTGATAGAACTTACAATTATATATATATATGATAGAACTTATAAATATATATATATATATATATATATATATATATATATATATATATATATATATATATATATATATATATATATATATATATATATATATATATATATATATATATATATATATATATATATATATATATATATATATATTTATATATATCTATATCTATATCTATATATACCATAGAAGTAAATATCCTAATTACAAAGCTAGAATAACAGAAAGAATAACATAAAGAAGAACATCATAATCAATGTTTAAATGCAAGTACAGAGGGTACTTGTTTCACCTCTGATTCAAGGTTGTTCCACAGATAAGCACCTTGATATACAAATCTGTATGCCCTTTGGCCAATTTGAAAAGGGGCACTTGCAAGTCAATCAAAGAGTTTCTCAAATAGACTGTCTCTAGTAGAGTTCCTTGAAAAAATATTTGAGAGGTACACTGGTACAAGACCATTTAAAGATTTGTAGACCATTGTTTCTGTCTCTCATTTGATAATTTCAGTTATATTTGGCCAGTTTGGCTTTTGAATTAGAGTATCAGCAGGTGCATCATAGCTACTATATGTCACTATTCTTGCAGCACAATTTTATAACATCTGCAGTGTAGGCTACCTGGTTTCCCACGCAGAGCTATAGTAACTGAAATATGGCTCAATGATACCTCTATAGATATGGCTAAGAGTTTCTTGGGGTAGCAGTTTCTTAGCATATTTCAAAGACCCTGAAGGACAAGATACTTGAGCACACACAAATCTAGCATGCTCATCCCAAACAGGATGCTGATCAAGTTGAACTCCCAGATATTTGGCTTTTCAACAATCTCAATTTGTGAGTCATCAATAATAAAAGTAGGGGCTGTACATTTTTATGAGAGATCTTCTTATGGTTTGGCCTATATCCTACCACCATTGCTTGAGTCTTAATCAAATTTAGAGATAGCTTCTTTCCTTGAAGTCATTGCTTTAGCTTGTACAGGTCCCTATTAAGGTTTTCATTGAGATCAATGTTTTGGAAGAATGTGATAAAGTGGTGCCATCAGCATACATGGCAACCTGGCTGTTTTTCAAAGAAAATGAAAGATCATTAAGGTAGCAAACCCCTCTCATGCAAAACTCTTTTGCTTTTAGGGTTATGCTAATGAGCTTTGGCATAAATGATGACTGGAGGGTGAAATTACAAAAAATCTTATTATGGCAATTAAATATGCTAATTAGACAAAATGGCGGATATAATTCAGTAAAATATAGCCAGGCTACTTGTGACAATGATTCTTTTGCTAGAGTTAGCACTGAGCACTCATATTTGTAAAATATGTTGGAAGAGGGCATATCCAGTGAATGAGAGAATATCAGGCTGATCTCTTATGTAATTACTGAGAAATTCAATTTTGATAGCAGCCAATAGCAACTTTTATAAACTCTGATCACTTTGGCTGCTAGTAAAATTGTCATTATGCATCATAGGGCATTCAAAAACCTTCATTCACTTAACATATATATGAAGAACATTACCTGAAAATTTCATCTAGATTGGATGAAGGATATAGAAAAATCACTGTCACAAAAACACCCCGCAGACCATTTTTCACAACTGAAGAAAACGCGTGTTTTAGTAACTTAGATATCAATTCAACCTTTAATGTCCTCCACTTTCATACAAATTCCCTTCTTTTTCCTTCTCATGGTCCCATAAACCTTTTCTTATGGCTCTAAGTTTCTTTCTTCTGCTTTTTCCTGTCTCAGAAGACTTTTTTTCTGCAAAGAAAATCCTTTTGTTGTCACACCGATGAATAGCAAAATTTGTGTGCTTCCCTGGACATATTCCTAGGCGATCTAAAACTCTTGCAATTGAAGATGCACCATCATTAAAATGGGCCACTGCACTTGCAGTGGATAGTTCAACAACCTTTCTTCCTTGGTGAATCTTTTTAGGGCATCTAGCCCAAATTAATTTATTTAGAGATTCATTCGGATTCTGTGTAAAAGAGTCTAGACAACGTGATAACAAAGTTTCCTCACTTAGGTCTTTGTATATTGGCAATACTTCATCAAATACTGCTTTAGGTAGATATGAGGTGTGCTTGTAGTCTTTCTTTTTAACTGTTTTGTTTCTCTGCCAAGCACACCAAGAGTCTTTCCCCTTAGGACACAAGCTATGCTGAGGACTTGAATCTGATGATGCAATATGATAAAGGCCTGCTTTTACATCATTTATCATGCCTTCCAAGTTGTTCTTATTGGCACGTATTGCTAGCCCATAATAGTTTTGCATTTTGTTGATCATCTTTTGAGTTAACCTTCCTTTCCCACCAATGCATTTACCATCTTTCAATTTTCTGTTGCCAAGACTTGATTTGAGCTTTCTTAGTCTTGTACCTAGGCGTTTCTGTACATGCCCAATACATTCTTTTTTATCAATAATAATATCAGGCCCATAGGGCTTTTCCTCTGAAATGGTAGCATAAGAGGAGGAATCTCCATCACCAATAAAAGTGGTATACCTTATTCCATACTTTTTAACACTTCTTAGAAATATATCTCTCAACCCATCAACTTCCATTGCTCCTGATGAGCCTTGATGGTTTATGCTGCATGATGCTTTGTGTCTTATTTGCCATTGCAAATGTGCTAGTGATTCTCTATCTAAATAGCTTTTTCTTTCACAAGCTTTGCAATACTTAGATTTCACTTCAAAGTCCAATACCTTGCCTGAAAAATTTGAAATAGCAGAAACAACACCATTCAATGAAGAAAATCCTGGCTTTTGCCATGTACCATCAAAACTTGCAGTAAAATCTGTTGCTCCTGTCTGAGATTTAACCTCTTCAACTGCTTCCTTCATACTAGCCTCAGCTTCCTCAAGATAGGCACTATGGATATTGTCAATCAAATTACTATAGCTATCTCTTGTCATTGGCTTTCGCATATTCATTATCATTGAAAAACTATTCAGTGCTTCGAAACCACAGCCAATGTTCCTGAATCCCAATACCATTCTAACATTTACTTCCATACTTCTCTTTGTTGAAATATTTATAGAATTGGATGACGCAAAATCTTTTTCCCATGCGCAGCCTTGGCAAATGAGGCGAAAAGAAACCGAAAATCCCTTCCTTTTCTCTTCCACTTCCACTAGTTTCAGATTCTGAGTTGCACATACTGGGCAACAAAGGAGTTCAAACAGTTCTGAAAGTATGCTACAATCAAATAAGACATAACCTGAAATGTCCTCTGAAATGTTATCATCGCTTCCTCCAGACAACGTTGAAATTTTGTCTTTCAATTTTCTGCCAGACCTCGAGAGTGGGGTAGAAGATGATACACCACAAGTGGCGTGGCTTAACATGTGATCTTGACTAGGCCTCTCATCTGCAACTGGAGTATCTCCAATCACAGTTTTCTGCTGCTTACCTAAAGTAACACATTCATTTTGAAATGATGAAGTATTTTTTCTCTTCCGAGATGCTTTCCTCGCTCTGTTTCTCGGATTGCCCATTTCAAAATTATAAACAACAGATTCTCGTTCACTCTCGCTCAAAGTTATTTTCAATCTTGTCACTGTACTTCATGTAAACAGCCAGCTGCAGCTGTCTCTTACCAAGTACAGCCTCGATTTGACCTTAAAATAGCACTTGTGACGGTTTGGGGGCTATTTCGGACAAAAATCGGTGGGATAGGTAAAGGAAAATTCGTTGCTATGGTGTTGCTAAGGAATAATAATTTATATAGTATATCTTTAACTGTAAATATACACATTGCAAGAGTTCCTTTTACACATATGAGTAAGTTTATTTGAAAGAACACATTTGAAAGTATTTTTGTGACAATTTTCAAATTTTCATGAAAAAAGTTTTATTTTGATGTAATGAGAGGGGTTTGCTACCTTAATGTAAATCAAGAACAGTAAAGGTCCAAGACAAGAGCCCTATGGAACTACACAATTGATATCATCAAGCCCCATGGACACTCCATTCACTCTACAAAACCGCCAGGCAGTTATTACAGAAACCATCAATACATAGCAACATAGATCAGTACCATGAAAAGCAATGGTTCTAAGAATGATTGGTTTCAAATATTTAAAAGTGACTGATGATGAATGAAACCTATATTGCCATCTATTTGAACCCTTTTAGAAGCTATTTTTGTACAAAATTTAGTATGGATCATTTGTATGATAAACATACTGAATATTTGGTTTTAGGTGAAGGTTCATTCTTGAAACTTTATTCTGCAAAGCAAAAGTCATGTTTGGTAATTGAGAAAGTTTTCAATGTGAGCAGAATTCACAGGTTTAAAGGTAGTCTATTACCCTATATAGTAGTGTAAAGGCAATATAGCTCACCTATATCAAAAACAGTTTGATTATATAAGAAGACACAGAATTAAAAGTGCTAAATATTATCAAAAAGAATAATTTATTCATACCTTTTCAGCAAAGTTTGCTATATCAGTCATTTACTGTATACTGTGATTACCTTTTAAGTCTAATGGTTTTCATTTCCATGTGGCTGAAACATGTAATATCTGATTTGTTATTTGCCTGGCTATTTTGATATCATAGTGTAAAGGACTTTATGTGGCTTCTTTTCCTGCAAAAGTATTGAAAGTACTACTTCAAATGTTTCCTTAACTTTCTAGAAATATCAAGATGTGAGAACTCTATTTTGCTACTGGCACTAGGTGGAAAGACCATTAGAGTCTTCAGTGCAGTCATAGACAAAGAAAGTGTAAGGTACTGGAGTTTTTTCTTTGCACTATTATTGCATGTATTTATTTTTGAATTGGCAGGATAAAAAATCCACTTCTCTATGCAATTTTAGAATTGATTTTGAATCCCAAGAGAAGACATTTTATACTTGGATTTGGGATGTTGTGCAGATAAGTACTCAGGATTGCAGCAGAAGTACAACTGAGAGGACATTGGCACTTATAACTTCACAAAACCGTGTATTTTTATGGGATTTGTCAAGTAATGAGAGAAACGTTGTGTCATGTTGTACTGACCAATGTATATTGTATCCTTTTTACACTTTCAAAATGCTTTGTTTTCATCATAATCATCTGTACACTGTCAGCATTTATTATCTCATAGTGACTTAAGTCAGGTATATGTTATGGGAGGTAGAAAGGGCATAGTAGGTTGGGGAAATCGGATTCTGTCTGTTGGTAGCCCCTGGTTGGTAGTTGTAGAAGAACTGTAATACCCCTGTCATGGCTCTTCCACTTTCATCAATGAGCTAAATCTTGCCATTGTTACCTTCATATCCTATTTTTCACTGGTTTGAATGTTTATCATACACCCTTAGTTGCACTGGTTTTCTTTAGTTTGGTAAATACAATTTAGCTTATTGTTAAAAGTTAGTTGAATTGCAACTTACATAATTTATACATGTATCCAAGGCTGCAAATAGGTTGTAGAGATCCTTTAGCAAAACTGAAGAAGTGCCACTCTTGTCAGAGACCCCATTTGTAGTTTCATTCATTGTCCCAAATGTCAAACAGAAAGGTCAATCACAAGTAATTTCTCATCTTTTCAATCTGCTCCTGGTTTAAATACAGGCTAAGGTTTTAACTGACATGTTATGAAGTTATTACTTAATTGTGTGTCAAGGTATTCTGCTGCTCTTTGGGGGAGTACTTTTCATCACTTAGTTGCTGCAGTTGGAACAGTTTTTAATGAAGTCTTGCTATGGAATCCATTTCACTCCACCAATAGCAGAGATGTAGTAGATTTCTCAAGTTCCATCAATACAGATGTAGCTGTAAACAAACGGCTGAAAGGTCATGAGGTATCAAGAATTAATATGATAGGTTAATGGACAACTTGATTTCTGATGTTTTGTAGGTATGAATGGCCAATTGCCAAAGACTGATTTGTTTGTTGGAATAGGTAGAAAAATTATCATGTACAGACCCTAATATTTATTAATATACTTGAGAAACCATGAATTAAAGTAAAATTGAGTAGAATATCATATATATATTTTTGTATTTTTTACTGACTAGTGAATATATATATATATATATATATATATATATATATATATATATATATATATATATATATATATATATATATATATATATATATATATATCCGAATATTATACTGCACTTGCAAGTAATGGAGCTGAGAACAATTCTCTAGTTTCTCTTATGTTATCTGCTTATTGTTTTGTTGTTGGATACCATTTTCATTTAGAATTTCTTCTTCCCTTTCTAGGGTGTTATATTTTCAGTAGTTTTCACAGCTGATGGAAAAAGGTTATTGTCAGTGTCTGATGATAGAAGTATTAGACATTGGGACTTGGCCAGTGGGGAATGTTTGCAAGTACTGTATGGCCATGTAGCACGTGTATGGGATGCAAAGTTTCTCCATCAGTTCATTGTCAGTATAGGTGAAGATGCTACATGTATTATATGGGATAAGACCTCTAATTTGATCAAAAAGTTCAAAGGCCATCAAGGTAGCAATTGAGCATTTTGCTTATAGTTTTTCCTCCAAATAAGCACGGAAATTTTTTACAATTTTAGTTCATTTAATCTTCTATTAATGAAGATTTCTGTAAATTTGATTTATATCAAATTAATTTTTTATCCAGATTTATTTGAAGTGTAGCTTTGTTGTCATGCAATGAGATTAACTGTAAGCACCATTTGAATCAAATCGTGATTGCTAGTGAGTTTATCTCATTGGGAATTGTTGACTTGAAGCAAAATGTTTTGTTGGTTATGCCTATAGTCAGACTTTATTGGTTTATTTCTATATCCAAACAGGGAAAAGCATTTGGAGTCTTGCTACACAAGACAACCCTCTCATGGTGGCCACTGGTGGTGGAGACTCGAGTATCCGTGTTTGGTCATTGGAGGCATTGTTATCATCAGAAAACAGTAAGTTTGGTATCCCTCCATCCATTTTCTATTTTGAACTTTTGAACCTGGAAGTACACACTGCAGCAAAATGAGACACACTCGTTGTGGTGCTAGAAGTCATAAAAACTAGGAATGATACTAGATACAGACACTCTCAACACTTCACACACTTCATAATTTATTTTCATTTCAAGATGGAAAGCCAATAAGTAACTTAATTGAAAAGATTTCGATTGCCAATTTACTTTGTATAGTTTTCCCAATTATACAGTTGTGGCGGAAGTTATCGATATTCCCAACTGCGAAGAGCAAATCACTGATTTCCCAAGAAATATACGCATTTTGAGTTTCAATGAACTGCTGGTTCTTACCAATAATGGGTTTGTTTATCACGGATTTCTCTTTAATGGAGCTTCTTTTTCATGACATTATCTTCTGTGACGAATTTATCTTGTGTGATTTCTTTATCAATTATTTCGTCATATTGTATGTATTTTTTCTTTGGTGGCAGAATCGCAGATGAATTGCTACTTGTTTTGTTTCTTGTTTTGCGTGAATTCTAGCATCTCCTTCTAGGCGCCTTTTAACTTATGATACCCGTAAAACTGATGAGCAATTAGAGAAATGGAAGCTACTATTTGAAGACAAAGAATTTGCGCAATATTCCTGTGTTGGTGTTAATAGGAAGAAACGTTTGGCATTAATTGGAAATCTGTATGGAAAAATACGAATAATTAGCATTGGTAGGTATTTCTTTCTTTTCTATGCAATTTTGTTATTATAACATCAATCAATGCCATAATGTTACATTACATTGACAAACGATGCCACTTGGAGCAGTATCTATGTAATACCTAATGGTCATTGCATATAAGAGGACATTCACATTAAGAGCGAATTGTCGAAGCGAAACGATTAGATAGTGAATGTTGTCACTCAAACTCGCTGCCACTCTGACGTCATGTCAATGATATCTTTGATAAGCATGTTGCATCTATCGGTTGTGATAGTTCACATTTTCTCACATCTTTTACACATTTTGGCAAAGACACATACTTCTTCTTAAATACCATCGTTGAAGTCCATCATCGGGCACTACTCTCTTCTTAGATAACATTGTTCAAATTCATCCTCTTATACATTATCATTACGATTTGTTGAATATTAGATAAAGGAGAGTCGAATGCTATGCAAGATAACATGATAAAGAGAGGAAGTTCAAGTTCATTTTGGGAATCCGCATCACACATACTTCTTGAGCTTCTCTCACGCCCACTTGGGACAACGTGCATATTTTCACCCATTTGAGTTCAGAGTGTATCCAACTTTATGATTTCTCTGCTGTAGGGCGTCTATATTTTCATATGAAAGGGAGAATGGGTACATCATTTACGATGTTTTTATCAGTGTCCCATGTGCTTTATAACTCAGCATTACAAACCCCCAAAACTCGTAGGCAGTACCTGAAGAGTAACTCTACAGGATATTTTAAGTTCATCGCATATGCCCATATATGTGTGTTTTTTACTGAGTGAAAGTTATTGTACACTTTCTCAAAGTAAAATTTAAAAGCGTGGACTGCCCAAATCTCTTTCAACTGTTTTGTACTACCTGTAGTACTACTTGGCATCTTTGCGGCATTTATATCCATATGGTTCCCTTTTTGCCAATTTTTAGAATTCCATATTGCCTCTTGTTTTTCCGTTGCTAGCTTATTGATTCCACCCCCTAGCCAAATGCGGGATTAGTAGAGAGACTCGAAATCTGAGAGGCGGGATATTATTTCAACGTGCAAGAATTTTTTTTCTCGAAATATGGCACGATTTATTATGCAGATTTGAAAAAATCGGTACTTGATTAGTTCCTTTCCCTTGTTACTAGATGTTATCCTTTTAGATACGCTGAAAGGGTTGTCACCAAGTCAGGGAACTCAAGGAAATCAGGGGAAATCAGGGGACATCAGGGGAAATCAGGGGAAGTCAGGGGAAATCAGGGAATATCATGAGGAAAAGAAGGAGAAATCAGGGAAAATCAGGGAACTTTATCAGGGAATTTTGTCCCATTTTGCACAAGAAAAATAGCATGTTTCATCTGATCTTAACACTTTGGCATTTTGCAACTCCTATTTCCACTGATTGTCACTTTGCTTGTATGAAACTTTATTTGTGAATTTTATCAGGCGATTACTGTTTTATTCACTCACTTCACTATTAGAACACTCAAGTACTGTATGGGTTTAGAGTGGAGCTACAATGTCAAGAAATATTTGTTTCTTTGCTTTTTCTCGAGATGATCTTTCCTTTCTCCAAATGATTTTCAGGAGTAGGCGATTTGTTTTGCTTTGGGGGGAGTAGCTTTGAGGTGACTGGAGGTGAATGGAGGTGAATGGAGATGTAGTCCCAATAGAAAAAGCAACATCAGTTTTTATGTGAAGGCCAAGAAAATGTATCTCTACGAGATGAAAATATATGCCTGAAAGCTCTTCAGCACAAGACCATCAACAGCTTTTTCCACCTCAAAGTTGTTGCTTTCGTAGAAATAGAACAATAGAAAAGAAGCACAGTTTAGAGTGTAGACCAAAGTTGAAATTATAAGAGGGGCGGATGGGGAATATTAGAAAGAGTGGGAATACAAGAGAGAGATCCATCGACAAAGATCCTAATTTTCATGTATATTTAAATGTTACAGAGAGGTGGCCATGCCGTGGATTGCGCGTCACTGGCTCCTTTTCCTTTATTCTGCAGCTTATTCTGTGTATGCATATTTTTGGCTAATAGATAAATAAGGTCCATTTTCTCAAGAGGAGAACGAATTTCTTAGTTAATGATTTAGTTTACTCAAATGTGCATTCAAATATTTTTCAAAATAGTTCTAGTGGCTCATCTCTTTTTGAGCAGTTTAAAAATTTCACTTTTATTAATCTGTAGCGGCTCTGCGTCGTCTGAATTTCATTTATGTGGCTCTTACACGTAAGGAGCTTGGCTACTCTTGAGATACAGAGTACGAGGAGAAGATAGTTTACCCTTAGGTCCCGAATAAGCGGGGGGAGTCATAATAAGCGGGGGGATGGAAAATTCTCAAATTAAGTGGGAGGGTTGGAGTTAGCGGGGAGGGGGTTGAAAATTGGTCTAAAGTGGTACTAATCTGTTCTCATACAAAACCCCAATAAAAAACATTTGAAAGCTAATACTCAGACATTATTTGGCCATGATTACATCATTTGTAAACTCAAGTACTGCTTACACATTAGTATTAGGGAAATTCAATCTCAGTGACTCAAATTTTTGCAGGCCTGTCTAAGAAAACGTGAAAATTTAATGAGAGGGGTCAGAAATTTCTTCCGAAGAAATAGGCGAAAGGACGCTTATTCGGGACCTAAAAATAATCTATAGCTTTTGTGCAAATTGTTTGAATGCATTGAAAGTTGTATTAATATCATCATACATTATTGCATTGAGATGAAATAAATTGGTTTTAAGTCTTATTGCAATTCACTGCATTGTCACTTTTTTAGCAGAACAATGCAAGTGTATTATTCCAAAAGTGCAGGAAATGTTTGCTATAGCATGAGATTTAATTGTTAGTCTGCAAAGTGGTCTCTCCTTTGGTTACTTTACTGTGCAGATTCCTTTCTGACTGCATTATTGCCAGCTTTATCTAAATTACCCTCATAAGTTTATCATACATGGTAGTTTATCGTATATTAGACACTCTAGTATTTTGAAGCCTAAGCGTTCACAGTGTAGGACTATGATTGTTTGTAGTAAGAGCTTAGCGAGAAATATGATGATACTGGTAGATTGGCCTCTTACGCAGACTTTAAGGATTTTTTCTGTGATTGGAACCACCATATTTACTCGTATAAGCACATCATTTGCTTGAATACGATCACAGTTGAACAGAATTTTCTTTATATTGGTCCTTATCAGTTTCATATCAATGTTGCATTGAAGTAGCCAAACCATACTGGTATACCCATGTTGTACCATTTTATTTATCTGCCATTTTGTAAATCGAACTTTGTATTTTTGTGGAAAAATTACCAATTGCAGCTAATGGAAACTTCATCCTTAAATCTTTCCATTCCAGATGACGCAGAATATAAGGATGTGACAGTTTTGGATGGTAAGGTTGCTTCCACCTTTGTGCTTGAAAATGACCCTGTGAAAGGCAACGACGAGGTATTCCTAGCCGCATGTGGGACAAATGGAGTAGTAAAACTGTTTCGGGTGATTTTAGAGAAAGCAAGTTTTGATGTACATGAGATGGGAAGTTTTTTACTTCCATATTGTAGGCAAAGATGGGCTGTCGACAGCAAATTAGTTTGGATCAAGAACGGCCCCCTAAATGAGGCCAGGAATTCTTGCTCGAAAGACTTAGAGAATGAACTTGCTTATAGTTTGATTGTTGGTGACAGAAAAGGCAGTATCCATGTATTTCATGGTGGGTATAAGGGAAATGCATCTCCAAAGGTAGATAACAATGTATAGCATTGCTTTCAGTTATAGATGTATGCATTTCAAAAACCAATGTTATATCTAACGTATTCAAACGCAAATTATTCTTGCAATTGAATTGCATTGCTTCTCTTTGTCTATGTCATCGTGAAGCTTTTACAAACTTTTAGGATTTCAGTTGTAAATATGTGGACAATTTGTAATTGGTAAGATAGATGAAAATAACATCTAATAAAATTTCATTATGATGGGTTGAGTGAAATGTGGATGGCACTGTTCATATCGTAATGAGTGTTTGAAATAGACGACAGCTCCGCAACTCCTGCTGGGCTGCAAGTGAATATTTATCATATGCATTTCCATTTGAAATCTTTGCGTTTCGGCGCCTAGACCCTATTCTAAGCAGTGAAATGGAGCAGTTCTTTTTTGTTTTAGCACTTTTTCATTCTCTAGAAGAATACTTATTAGTTATAACTGTTTTTGTGCAACACGTTTTTCCCTCTCATTGCAAGAAAAGCAACTTGCGGCAGATTGTTCCCTACAACGAGAGTGTGCTGGGAGCTGGGAGCTTTCTTTCAAGAGAAGAAGGCCATTTCTCAATGCATACTAAGCAGGACAAAGTTTTAATCATGAATTACTACCCAAAATTATCTATTTATATTACTTTTATAAGAACCTTTTCAGCCTAGGTCCATAACAGGAAGGCCTTTTATGCGAATTTTTACTGTATAGCTGTTCGACTTTTAATTAATATAATGCAAAGGTCTTTCTGATGTTTAAAACGGGATTTTCTACCCTGAGTCCATAGGTTTTATATAGCAAGAGAAATCAATGTCCAACCCTTGATGGCTAAATATCAATTGATTTTATATACTTATAGCAATTTGTGTTATCAGCGAGTTTACTTTGCGCAGATTGGGTCATAAGAAGTTTCAGAATATAGACACCTAGCTTGGTATTGCATTGGATACGTTATTAAGTATTGATGTCAATGCGACTTAATCTCCGTTTTTGAGATTTGGTTCCTTTTTAACACTTTATTTTCCACACAGGAACGAAGCCCTGTCCAGTCTTTTTTGTCGGTGCATGGCAAAGCTGGAGTGACCAGCATTATTCATCACAATCAGTGCATATATTCCACTGGGAGAGATGGCTTTTATCAGAAGTTTCTTCATTCTGATGATGGATCTTTGACCATTTTGGAACGGAAACGGGTACTATCATCTTACAAACTCTTTCAAACGTAGCGTAAACTAAAATCTCCTTAAATAGTATTTCATATGTTGCTTTGACATTTCTGCCGTAGCCTTTTCCTCGTTTTTTCCCAGCCACGCTAGAGCCACGTTAAGGCCACGTTGAATCTATTGAGGATTAAATCTTTTCTTCTTTTGTTATTTTTATCTAATATTTATTGTTCATATTTGGTGCCTTGCTCGGATGCCTTGTCATTCAATTCAAATGTATTTTCAATATACAGAGGCATGTTTCCTTTCAATAATGATATTGTGCATTCCGTTTGTGTTCCTAGGCATGCAAAGGAATGGATTGGGTTGCAGGCCTCACCATTTCAAAACACGATGACATTCTTATTTATGGGTTTTACTTGGTCAGTTTTGTCATGTTTATTCATTGTTTTTCATTTGTCTTCTTTTTCACTTCAAAACGTTTGGAAATTTATGAATATCCATTTTACTTTTATTACCTCTGTTATATATCCTTTTAGCAATCTCATTTTGTTGTATGGAGTACAAGATGCAATGATATCATTCAAAAGTTGCATTGCGGAGGAGGATATCGCTCTTGGGACTTCATTATGACATCACTGTATCATTCTGTGAGTAACAAGTTAATAACATTACTAGTAAAACTATGATTATTTTTAGTGCTTTCAGTGATATCCTGAAGTTGACTTATATCTTTCATATTTCAGAGGCAGAATGAAATGTCGTTTGTGTACTTGAAAGGGCCAAAAATTATGTTTTGTGACTTGGAAGCCACTGAAAATCAAACCATACTGAAGGTATCATTGTACAATACTCGCCAGAAGTCCTTGAGACACTTACATAAAACTGATAAAAACCACATTCCTGAACATCTTGTCTTCGTTGCAACATACAAGCATCCCCTTCTTGCTAGAATAATGTTGGTTCGTGTATTGTCCTGGTTCTCAACCTTGTTGTGCTGTTCCCCCTTTTACACAATTTAGTTGGAGAGATTCCCTTTCCTCATCACCAAAGTGAACTATAGCTATGCTTTAATCAACAATGGGAAATGTTTTTACATCAATTTTATGTTCTACATGAATTTGCTAAGAGTTCTACATGAATTTGCTAGATACATTCAACTAGAAGTTGCACGAGAGTTGAATAATAGTTCGAATTTAAGAATTTTTCAAGCCGGAGAGACCTTGCTAGAAATTAACATTTGAACAGTTATTTGATACTAGAAACTTAATTGTTATTAGTCACAAAGCGTTCAAAATTATAAATTTAATGAGACGATTGCGACTGTTTTCATCTTCTTGAGTTTTTGGACACTCTGTGGTAGCCTGAGCACCGCATCTGTCGGCCTCTGCACTTTATCTGTTGTGAAAGCTGACTAAACGCAATCTCCAGTTTCCCCCTCAAAATTGAAGTTTTCCTCCCTAGGGGGAATTCCCCCCGGTTGAGAAACAGGGGTGTATGGGACACTTGAAGATAGCATGCATTGAAATTGTCCGATTATCGCATGTACATCTCCCAAAAGCCAGCATTATATGAGGGATGAAAATTCATTGCAGAGTACAAAAAGTGTTAAGTATCGCAGGACTTTTGGCGACTATTGTACGTTACTGTTATCGTATTTAAAGTTCCGTATGAAATCCCCTTTTTAATTATTTTATGTGTCTGTTATTTTTCTGTGTTATTGCTCATTTCCATGCAAATCATAGAAAAAGCTTATCAGGCAAGCGTTGTAGTACAATAGTCTGTATTCTTTGATGTTACTGTAGATCACCTGCTCTAGATTAAAGTGTATATCATCAACAAGTTTACGTTTCCCAGGAAGGGCTGCATGGAAGAGAGCTGACTTGCATTTCCCCTCTTGGTCAACTACAAACAGGCGGTTTGTTCATTCTGATTTTTCTTCTTTTACCAAGTTATGCGAAATTTTAACTACAAACAGGCGGTTTGTTCACTGTGATATATCTGCTTTTACCAAGTGATTCAAAATTCATTTCACAGCTGCCTCTTATATTTTGGTAAACTCTTGAGGGCATTGCTAATTACATAAACTTGAAAGCTGACATATTAATCTTTTCATAAAGTCATTGTAGAAAATATATACTTTAGAAAGTATGCTTCGAATTGGTATCATTAAAAAACTTGTTAGCAATGCACTCAAAATGGGTTAGTTAAAGTATAATGTGTATGCACTTTCAATGAAACTTCATATGAACAACTACCATTCCAATATTCTCGCAGCTAAGTCATTGCATAAGTTACTCAATTATGATCTGTTATAAATTGATCCCTACATAAAAAGTACTTACTTTAGAATTTGCAATTCCATGAGATCACTCTAATCTATGCCACTGGATAGCTATAAGAAGACGGCTATTTTGCTGGCTGTGATATTGTCTTAATTGTACTTAAATTCAGGAACAACTTTTAGATTACTTAACTAGATTTGAATGGAATATTTTTTGGAGCAAAAGCATCTAGTCAGATCTATATTGCTAGCTACTTTTTTATACCTCCTGATTCCTAAGTGAATAACCGTATATGATTTTGTATTGTCATAAGTATGTTTACAAACCAAGAACAATGAATGCTTGCTCTATTCTTTAGTATATAAGTTTGTCGCCATTCCGCCACTCTTATTATTCCTGTCAAAATTTCACATCAGCTGCTGGTCGAATTTTCGAGTTTTTTCTATCATCAATGTTATTCAGTCCAGAATCCAGGCTTATTGTCCTAGTGTACACTCCGTTGGACCTATTTTGTCGCTTCTTGTCCCTTTCGTACGTTGCATACCCATCCGATCTTTTTCTGTCGTTTGGCCTAACTATAACTACTGTAGGGGTTATTGGAGAAGACCTCTTTCGAATTGGTTGGACACCATCTGATTTTGACTTCTGAGAGTTTCCTGTGCATGCTCTCGTCATTCCATTTGGCAGAATATCTATTTTTTCAAGATTTCTTACTTGAGACAAATCTGGCTTACCTTTCAGACTTGCAGCAGATTTTGGGGGCGCGTTTGGGGGAACACCTGATGGGCCTAAAGGCAAAGAATCGATTTTTTCAGCTGTAGATTTTGATCCGCCAGGCAATTCCAACCCCACGACATCATACGCATTATCATAATCGTCGGAATCAGACCCGTCATCCTCCTCTGAATCTGAGAATTGGGCTTTCTTTCTGCGTAGTCGTGTTTCAATATCTGCAAGGTACCCGTCACTGTTGTCTTGACTGTGTTGACGCATTCTACTGCGCACTTCTGTTGGTTTGTTCTTTCTTTTATCTCTTGTGCTTGCATAACCATCAACTTCATCACCAGTGAGCTGGACTATAACTCTTCCATTAGATATTCTTTCGTCATCGTATGGTAATTCTTCATAGCTGTCATCAACATACATTCCCCTTTTTAAGTCACTGCCAATGCTATCGCTTCTTCTTCGTGAAAATTCAATGCTTGCGTCACTTTGCGTCGTTACCTCGCTGTTCGTTCTTCTCATATGATTCAGTTTAGTTATGACTCTGCTGTCTGTGTCACTTGTATCGGATGTTGTGTAATCGTGGCTATTTGATTCGTTGGATTTTTGTATTTGAAGTGCTCTCGGCCCTCTCGTTAGTGTTGACGTGCTTCTGTGGTATTGAACTATCTTTTTATCATCTTTTTCTTTTGGCACAATGTAGCAACAAAAGCAACAACAGCATGGGTCACAAAAGCAATATTTTAAAATGCAATAGCACATGCAGACAAACAGCAGTAGTGCTAAGAATATTCCTGCAAACACCAGCACATAAAACCATACCCGAGCCTGACAGATCCACTCGACATTTTTCGAAATGGTACTTTGAGAAGATCTGGGGACTTCAATCACAACTTTGTCGTCAGATGCAAATGAAAGGGGTACGCTGCATGTATCTCTCTCATTTGCAAAACACGTTTCGTCATCTTTTTCATAATCAGTGAAAGTTCTCCTGAAGTTCATCGTCACGCTTGCGTTTGTTGTTGTGCCACTGTGAACGACCAGAAACACTTGTTGGTCTTGCTCCGTTCTAAACTCATACACACCTCGTTCAGTTGTTATTGATTTGCAGCATGTACGCTTGAATTTATACCCGCCGTAATTTTTGTTGTTTTTCCATGCGTCGACCCTGTATTTTTCATCGAATATGATGATATCAACATCCTCATTTGCTTTGATTGTGATTTCCAGTAGTCCTTGTTGAATCGCATAAAGACTTTGCTCATAAAACCTTTTGCCCGGCTCAAGATGTAATTCTTTTGTCATATTATAATTGAATGACGCGGCATGTCCAATTTTCTTCTTGATTACAGTCATTGACCTGGGTATAGAAGATTGTTCAGTTTTGATTCGTTCACAGAAATACGTTGAATATTGCAGCAATTTAGCATCTCCTTTCACCATCGGTGCTTTGCCAGCTTTGTTTACAATGAAGTAATGAGAGACGCCATACAGACCGCAAGCTATTCCGGCAAGAACAACAAGGACTATGGCGAAAAGTTTACAAATTCTTAGACATTGTCCCCTTAAATGAATGCGCTTGTTTGCCGTTTGCTGCAATTCCTTTGGATCGAGTATCAATACCTCGTCATATATACTGCCATCAATTAGTGTCTCTCCATGATAATGTGGATACACAGATGCGGTGCATAAACAAATTGACTGAATTTCTTTGTTTCTAACACCAGTGCCTCTTTTGCTATTTTGGTATGCGTGCTGTACTTCATGCCTATAGTGTGTTCCCAGCCTTCTTTCCCTCTCACTAACACCATTAATTTGCTCAAAATCTTGATCAGATTCATAGCTCATATTCTGTCTCCCAATATATCCCGGAGGTGGAACTGAATCCGTGGCGCTGAGAAGCACCTTATCACTTGTTTTCCGTGCCATATTCTTACGTGTCCCAAATATTTGCTAAGCAAGAGCTCGTGTGTACTATTCTTGTGTGTTCATTAGCCAAGTGCGACTTTTCCCCAGGTATCTTCAAAAGGTCTGCTGAGAAATTTGTGAATTGCCGCAAAATCTAATGATTAAGAATAAGTGATTTGGCAGTCTGTTTTTTGTGTTTCTCCTCATTTATTTTCATTAATGTATTTGTTTCAACATTGAATTGATATAATTACTTCTTAATGTGAAAATATGCAGTACAGCTAATACTAATTGCTTTTTAACTGGCTTAATCTCGTATAGTAATTGCTAGAGCTCATACATTAAATTGCTTTCAGTTTTTTGGTTGATGTAATTTCTCTTCCTATTCTGACTCATTAACCACATAATATGTCGCCAATAACTGTTATTAGCGAACGGCATTCTCTTCTTAAAGAACTTTTAATTATTCGCTTAACGCTTCTTTATTTGTAATTCGTATCCATTACGAATTCTTTTGATGCAAATTCAATAATAACCATGACAGTTTTCTTCCTACTTGGTCCAGTAATTTACTCCTACATGTGAGATTATTGTTGTTCGTATGTGAGATACTACCTACCTGGGATTTCTCACTATTTTGTCATAGGCAGTTCTTATTCATTTGAATTTTTATTCATATAAAGTCCAGATGATTACTTTCCTAGTAAATATTTGAGAGAACTTGGAATATATACAATCTTTGTCAGCCTTTCTTCTCTGAAAATTTGCTTTTGAGATCTGTACCTTATAGAAGCTATGTCAGCGAGTAAATACTAGAGTACGTGAATAGCGAACTTGCAAGCACGTGATAGGAAAGATAGAACTGAGATAGGCTGTACCTATTGAAAACTGTCAGAATTGGACACCCTCATGGGTCTGATAAAAACTTTTGAATGTCTCTGAAAATCATTCTCTTGGATACAAATATTTTACTTGATTTTATTTCCATTTGTGTTTAGCCTCTATTTATTTTTTCATCTATACCATTTTATCATTTTGCCGTTCGTTTATGTCCATTGTTTAAAAGAGTACTGCTTATATCGTTGTTAGCCATGCTTGAAAATTGTTTTACTTCTTTTAGGTTTTGCTTTTGCCACCGGAAGTGAAGATACTCGCTTGAATATTTCCATTTGTATCTTTTCGTCTAAATTTTCTATTTCATTCTATCAGGAAGATAATAAGCAAAGTCATATGAGATCACATGGTTACTTACACCTTGCCTGTTTTGGTCTGTTGTGCATGGTCCATGCAGCATGGAGCTGCCCATACAGTTCACTGATTAACTGGCTATTGGGCTATCGGGCTGGCTAGCTGGTTGCCTGGCGAGCTGGTTGCCTGGCAAGCTGGCTGCCTTGCGAGCTGACTGCCTGACTGGTTGGCTGCTTGGCTACTTACTTACTGGCTGCCTGGCTTGCTAACTGACTGAATAGCTTATTCATTAACTCATTGACTGGCTTATTGGCTGACTGATAGGCTAGCTTAACGACTGACCGTCCGATCGATACACTGATCATCCGATTGAGTGACTGAATGTTGTTTTATGCTTTCACTACAATATCCCTTGATTGGAGAGTCATGCGTTACATATGAAAAAGACAATATTAGGCTGATCTTCTCCGGAGTCATTCTTGGAAGGGGGGAGGGACCTTCGTTAACTACCAACACTCAATAAATGCCCTTTTGAATTTATTTTCAATGACGGAGTGGTGGAATTTCACTGACAATGATTGAACATCACTCCAAACTGGATTGCCAGTGTAATGAAGCTTATGGTAAATGTAGTGTTTTGCTTGGGAATTGCAGATCTCGATCATTCTTCAATTTATCATCAGATGTAGAACATCTCTGATGAGATATGCTCCATAGCCTTCAGGTCATAACTCGTTTACAGTCCTGTATGCCATAACTGAGCACTGAAACACCTTAAGATAAATTAGATAGATAGATTTTAAGATAAATTTCTTCAAATTCCCTCTATCTGTTTTGCAGTTTATCACTTTTACTGGAATAGGAAGATAAAAGTGATTTAAGAATCACTTTGCAATGTAACCAATGATATCTATTAATAACATAAACTTTCTTAACACAATTTCCTTGAGGAATTATGTGCTTCTTTCACAAGATCATTTTGAATACCAATAGCTCATGCATATAGCCAGGTTCAACCTTTACGATGGGTATTGAAGATTGTTCTTAGCTACAAATAAAAGAATTCGCTTTGTAAATTTGATTAACCCCCCCCCCCCACCCAGCCAAGTGTACCTAGATCAACCACGATCTTGTACACAGAGGTAGTGAACTTCGGGGGGGGGGGGTGAGATATTATTGAGCTTACTATTTTCACGAATTCCTTAGCATTTATAATAGACAACTGCGAGACAAATGAACTCCGCGTCATACATCGTATAGACAGTCATGTGGGAAGTGTTAAATCCATTGCATTTGTCATGGATCGTTCTCGTTCCTCTTGTAGGAATCGGATGGCAGTCACAGGGCACTTGCCAGAAAGAAGTTCGCAAAAGGACAGCAGCGTTAAGACTTGTGTTGACTACATTAATAACAATCAACCTTATCTTTTGTTTACATGTGGTAGTAGGACGTCCTTAAAGTGTTCTTGCATTATATTAGATGGGCATGATGATCATATCAGCTCATTTGTAGTGTCAGAGATCGGCAATCGTGATAAAAAGAAAAGAAATAAAGAAAAAAGAAATGATCTCCGTTTTATGTCATTACAAGTCATTTCGTTGGATATGTACAACAACTGTGCAAATTTAGAGCAGTTTTACTGTATTGTTGTTGGCTGTTCGGATGGTTATATCAGGTGTGTTACGATATTCCCTTCTTCTCCTTAGGTTCTTTCCGCCTGCTTAAGAAACACATTTTCTAGGGACCACTATAACAAAGTGCATCAACTGTTTTGTGCTGTTATAATTATTTTTGAGAGGCATATCTAAGATATACTATCCATTTTTTGTAGAATTTATGGATTTTCAAGCTTGACAGGAACATTCTGCTTAGTTATGACGTCTGGATTTCATAGGAGGTGTGTTCAAATAGTGAGGCACTTTCGTTGCAACATTCAATCACGTGAGCATGATTTTGTTCTATCTGCTTCAACGGATGGCAGCATAGCATTATGGGACATTACTAGATGTATCGATGCATTTCTGCATAAGAGTTGCATAGCACAGCGTTATGGCAATACTCATGATTGTGGTGTTGGAGCTGTGCAGTGCCATTGTGGAACTGCGCACAGTGATGGTTATGTTTCTGTTGCTGCTGCTGGTGGTGCTGCTGCTGGTGATGGTAGTGATGTTTGTGATGGTGATGATGGTGGTGCTGGTCGGGACGAAGGTGACTGTGGCGGTGGTGACGAAGGAGATGGTGGCCTAGGTGACGGTGCCCAATATAGTCATAGTCAATGTGGCTATAGCGCTGGCGTTGACAGTGGCAGTGAGGGTGATTGTAATGACGATGATTTTTATGAAGATTGTAGCTTTGATCGTCGTGATGATGACAACCAGGTCAGATACAAGATTGCAGGAGAGGATCCGAGTTACATAATTAAGAATAGGACCAAAATACATAGCAACTTTTACAACAGTACCCAATTGCATAGCAATAGCCCTGTTTGCAGTGATTCACACAAGCCACTACACGTGTTCAATGCGCATCAGTCTGGTATCCATTCATTATCAGTATTGAGTAGTCAAGGTAAGCATATTGAAGTGGATTGACTTCAATTACTTCTATCGTATCTTCTCTAATATTCCCACCCTCTCTGACATTACCGCCTCTGTGAAAATCCCACCTTTGGTCTATGCGTTGAAAATTTAGCACTCCTCTCTAATAACCATACGGGTTTGATGGAAGATGGAACCGAATATATTGCAAAGCACAAAAGATATAGGATCGAAGGAATAGAGCAAATTGTCAAGTATTGACTTGTTTTCAAATTTGTCATATCAAAGCACCCAATGTTTCGAGAACAAAAGTAAAGATTACAGCTAGTTGAAGTATTTATATTATCTCTCTGATAACCTCGCCTATGTAAGCCCACGTTAAATTAAGAGATTGGATCAATGACATGCAGAGGTACTACATTAGAGAGTTCTTTCATTTCAGTAGCGGAAGTTATGATCACCCCCCCCCCCCACCTCCCATCATGTTGTTGTAGGAAAATTCAGTCTTTCGTCGGAAATTGGATATAGGCCTTACAGCCCCTTTTCCTGACATTACACGCTACTAGAAACAAAAACACCTCATCGATTATAATTTGTAATAAAAGTTTATTTTTGAAGCTTCCCAACTTTTACCAAAGCCCTATGATATTTTACGGTATTTGTCCTCTTGCCGAAAAATCGTGAGCTGAGCCACCTCCCCCCAAATGAAATCCGAATTTCCTCTTCTGTTCATTCTTTGTTTTATTCCATTTGTTTTCCCTTTATTAGTGCCTTGTGTCATGATCATATCAGGTCCTTAGACATTTAACTTCAGTGTTTATTGAAAATATGCTACATGAGATGTTGCTTGGATGTAGTCAAATAGGCGATAATCATTGCCTTATAGATGCTTCGTGTATATTTACAAGTGGTGGCGATGATAATGCAATATTTACATCGAAAATAGTATTTAGTAGAGATTTGGATCAGATAGTTTGCAATGTTCAGTGGACAGGAGGCAATAAATTTGGTCATCATTCCACAATAACAGGTATAGGACATAAGTAACATTCTTTTTCACCTTCTTTGTTTGGCCGTCCGCACATTTATCCACAGCATTATAGTTTTATTTGCCGATTTTTGATATTCACTTTCTAAAGCCTCTATAAATTTTCTCCTCCTAGTGAAGCTATTTATTGGATTTCATACACTGTTACATTTCACAATATTTTAATTATTTTGTTCGTTTGAACTGCATGATTTTGGTTCTTTGCCTGTTTATTTTTTTAGGCCTTCCATTGGCTTCTTGCTTTTCTTATGTTCTAGAGACTCGCCTACCTTTTTGCAATTGGTATATATCCTATCAGCATCAGCGCTTAATTAAGTAATCATACATCGAGCAATTGCAAATGTTGCCACCTTTGGTTTTTTTTCTGCCAGGTGTCAATCTCATTCGCTCAAACCTCTTGATCACTTGCTCAATTGACCAGAGACTCAAATTTTGGAGGAACGATCACATTGAATCCAAGGTTAGGTTGTTCTGTCTATTACTTTTATACTAGACTAATTATATGAAGCTATTCGATACAATATAATTTCGAATCAATATTCCCAGCGTGATTAGTAATAGTCACCTTTGTTGCAACAATTATCCAGTGTTTATATTGGCGTGCAAGACCTATTCATAAGATGCAGTAAGTAGATTTAGATTGAGTACACAAGATCTCGAAAACTATACGCATGGTAGCAATTTATATTTTTCCTCACATACTTACCTGACTGAAGAAGTTCTCAGTTACGGTGATATAATTGTTAAAGTTACATGGAGCTATGTCGAACTAGTTGTAAGAACCACAAAACATCAAAGCCCATGTGACCAGTAACATAACAGTATTAGACTTTTTGTCAATGGCGTAACTAGCAAAACTATATGCACGTGAAAGGAAGTTTGTATTATAGTGTTCATTGTCCAATCAAATCTTACCAAGAGAACATGTGATATTATGTAGAATAAAAGGTTGTTACCATAATCGTCATATATTTTTAATAATATTGTATTATAAAATGTGAAAATAACTAACCGGAGCTGAGAACAATCACACTGAATTATATGAAGTAATTATATGAAGCTATTCAATACGTTATAATTTCGAATCAATATCTTTACAATAATGTGTTACCATTTGTTTGACATGTGTTGCCCTGCCTCTTTCCAGATCTCTTCGGGGACTAAATTTTCAGCTGAGAAGCTTTAGCAATTCGTATTGGGCGTAAATTTTCCTGCAATGTTAGGAAGCGTTCCTTGAATTATTTTGTCCTTTAATGATTGTATACAGGTATAAATGACTACTCTGTTTATAAAAATTTGCTTTTTTGTGCAGTGCAACACCATTGAAAGAGTTTGGAATATTTTCAGCACATTGTATTCTGATGTTGCGGATCCAAGTGACATGACATGCTGTATACAAAAGTAAGTGCATATATTGTGCTTATTGACGTCCATGGAACTATCCATGTCAAGTAAATGTTATTAGCTTATATCCAAACACTTATTAGAATTATTTTTTTGGGTTGAATTTGGTTTGATTTAACTGGCTACTTTACTTGCTAGGTCCTAAGGTTTTGTTCCGTGTCAGGGCTGTTACGGGGTTGTACCTTTGAACGTAGGAAAATAGATCACATTACCGCAAGGAGATAACCTTTTCAGTTATGAAAGGCATATACATGTAATCCGGTTATAACGTACTTCAAGGGACTGGCTGATTTAGTATGTTACATACGAGGTGCATTATAACCGGGTAGATGGGTAGAGACCAGACGTACTAAGATATAGAACAATATGAAGGAATGCTATGCACATGAATGAACTCCAACAGCAATTAGCAATCCCTTTGTTTAGTCATGAAAGCTATTACAAGGGAAGGGATCATAGCCAAGACGTCGATCATTCGTATGTTGTTAAGGGCCTACAAAGGGGAAAGACGAAAGAAGTCCTCACAAAGTACGTTATACCCGAGGGAATTTGTCTCGTGGGATCAAAAAACGAGTACGTTATAACTGAATGCACGTTATAACCGAAAGTCCGTAGCAACAGAGTACATTATAACCGTGCTATTTTTATAAGGGTTTGTATGAACTTTTTGCCGGGATCAGCCACTCTGTGCGTTATATCTGAAAATACGTTATAACCTAGTACCTTATAATGAGATTATACTGTATTATGGATATAACTCATTTGGCAGATTTATGCTGTAATGTCATCGTTAGATAGTATTCCCTTCGTAGCCAAGTATCGCAGAAGCTGAAGTGGCTGGCGACGCAGCCTCCACTAGTAGTTTTTGCTCAATATTGACGAAAAAACGGTGTGTGTGTGTGTGTGTGTGTGTGTGTGTGTGTGTGTGTGTGTGTGTGTGTGTGTGTGTGTGTGTGTGTGTGTGTGTGTGTGTGTGTGTGTGTGTATGGGTGTGTATGGGTGTGCATGGGTATGTGTGACGTCTGCTATAGCTGACACAAATTTTTATTTGACGAACATTGATTGAACTAGCTTTCTTTAGGTTCATACTGTCTTCACTGATGACCAATTTTAACAAATATAGCCTCCTGTAGCTTATCAAGTAAGCGTGATACAGAAGAGCTATGTTTGCTTTCACATTACTTCGTACTTTTTGAAGGCGCCTTTCATCTTTCTTTTTTGTCACAATCTGCAATTTTTGTTTCAGAGACAAAATCATAGTTGCAATATGTGGAGTTGGACTTGAAATACATACTTTTGACATTTTACTATAATGTATAAATGATTTATGACAAAACCAAATAGAGAATATGCTGAATTTGTTTGTGTTGCACTCTTATCTACAATGAGCTGGTGTCAATTTTGTTGCAACCGAATGTTCACATGAAATAGTATTAAAACTTAATGATGTCACATGTATCTCATTTTAACAAGCATGAAGCAATATTTATTGGATATATAAAGCAAATGCAGATAAGCAGGAATTTTGAAAATTATTATAGATTTCAATACTTATCATTATAATTACGTCACATGGTCCTCATTGAATAATTCTATTATTAGTTTCTGTTAATAGCTGTAAGGAATAGTTTAGACAGCGTATTTTGAGCGGAGCGAATTAAGTACAATTAAATTCGCTCATAATTTGCTCTCACGGGCGAATTATGAGCGAATTTAATAATTCGATTCGCTCTTGGATTTAGACAGCGAATTATGAGCGAATTTAATTGACACTTAGATTTTTGAAGGGCATTAATTTAATTCGCTCCGCTCAAAATGCGCTCCGCTCAAAATGCGCTCCGCTCAAAATGCTCTCCGCTCAAAATGCGCTCCGCTCATAATGCGCTCCGCTCAAAATGCGCTCCGCTCATAATGCGCTCCGCTCAGAATGCGCTCCGCTCAAAATGCGCTCCGCTCAAAATGCGCTCCGCTCAAAATGCGCTGTCTAAACTATGCCTAAGATCAAGTTACATACCACGTGAGAATACAGATTATGTAGCACGTGATACTATATGATAAGTTACAGTCTGTACCACTTGATTCTTATAGATCAGTGGTTCCCAAACTGAGGTCTGTGGTCCCTTGGGGGACCGCATAGGGCTCCTGGGGTACCGCGAAAGATTTCAGGGGACTTCGAGAAGTTACTTTCACTTGTTCGACTAGTTGTTTTATTAACCTGTATTGCTGTTTATGTTTATTTTACGTGAATGTCTATCGATCATAGCATCTACTTATCCCTCCAAGGAGACCTTGATTCGAAAAAGTATACTGTAGCGGACTGCCACGGAAAATTATTTGCGAAGTTTGCGAACCACTGTTATAGATAGTCAAATTATACACCACTTTGTGCTACTAGATTTATGATCACATTATTCACAATATAATATTACTAGATATCAATAGGTTTCCCGATCAGTTTTATTTCATTATTCTTTGACTTTTCTGGCTGTTGCTTGTATGCGCCTTCAAATTGGCTCTTCTGATCGAGATGTTCAACAGAAAGTACTTCAAGACAGTTTTCTAGACTTTCTGTTAAAAGATTATTTGACTTTTTATGTCGATTCAAACCATTTGAAGAACTTGCAGATGCAACAGTCTGTGAAAATCGAGTTCCTCGTGTGGTTTTTGTAGACTCAACTGTCGTTCTTGATCCATCTGCAACTTTCAATCTCTGTTGATATCCTTTTTTAAAGTTTCTATCAACCATATCACAACCTCCTGCTTCGTCAGCTGCTTGTTTTTCCCGTGGAAGATCTATAGTTATTTCATCAAAATCATCTTTTGTTAAACTGCGTAGCTCAAATTCATTGGATTGTGTCTCACCGCTGTACCCATGTGCCTTAGATGTTCTTTTCTTATATTTTCCTAGCGGCCTATTATAACCATTGCGACCTGTTTCACTTTCCTTGCGAAATATTGTTGCTATTCCTCCCGTATTTGATTCTAATATCGTTTCTTTGTTATTTCTACTAACAGTACTGTTAATATTTTGATATGGTTTTGGCTCAATGGATTCCCTATTACAAGTATCATAATCAACTGCCCAATTGTCAAATTTTTCAATGGATTCGCTTAATACCTTGGGACTATATGATCTACGAGGTAGACTTTTTCTCGCCCCTGCAGGAATTGAAGTGAGGGTGCTATGGTCATTCGAACACACAGCCTCTCTAGTCTGTCTGTGAACAGCTTTTTCTTCATGCATCGATTTTGAGTGTTTTGACTTGTAGTATCTTTGCATAATAATATACGAAAAAACAAATAAAGCTGATAGAATGATAATTGCTATTCCAAATACAATGCAATAGAACCAAATCCTTGCATCACATTTCCATCCTATGTTCGTTTCTTTCGTGATAACTCCAATCTCCACTCTATTATATAGTTCAATGATTGCTTTCTCGTTTGACCTGAACGTCAAGCTAACACTGCATTTCGAGTAAATCGATGTTTTGCATTGCTGTTTTATTCGTGTTGAATCGATTTTAGGGCGTATGAATTCTAAAGTTGCATTAAAGTAAACAGGACTACCGAACGATTCGTCTCTGTATAGAACAAAATAGTAATCTTCATCTTCATTTGAACTGAATTCAATCCTATTACGCTGGATCAATTTCCCATTCAAACAACATGCCTGCTTCATCTCATATGAAACTGTCGTCTTTCTGCCAAGCCATAAGTCATATCTGTGCTTTCCTTTGAAAACAAGTACAAAAATTATGTCTTTACTTGATATGTTGATGCTCACCATGCTTTTCTTACTTAAATGGAACATCCTACTCCATGTTTGGCCCACTTCTAGGTATACCAACGTGAACATTGTGTATCTCGCTTGCCCTATGTAGTCAACACTTGAAACTACACTTAGCCAAACATCTTCGCTATCGCTCGTAACTGCCGAACAGAAGTTCGGGGAATACTCGATAATTTTCGTATCTCCATAATTCAAGATTTTTGTTTCGGGGTAATACCCTATATAGTGATACCCCACAGCTGAACATACACCAAGAACTGTAATCATAAGAGTAATGACAATAACGATGGCCTTTTTGTAGGTATTCTGCCTATTAGAAGCAGGATCTTCTTCAAATTCTTCGCGAATGTCGTTTAATGTGTTGTTGTTGTTCACAGATAATCCCCTTGTATGTACTGAATTATCTGTTAAAGATAGGTTGGACCTTCTGCCACTGCGAACTTCAAAGTCCTTAGTATCGCAAAGCGAAGTGTCATTATCGCTGAAAGCTGCGTTTTCAAATGAAGTCGGATTCTGATTACAAGTAGAATCTTGCCCATCATTATTTGGCTTCGTACTTTTAGATATTTGACCAGAATGTTTCAACATAGCACTTTAATCCCGAGTTAGTTTTCTTTCCTTTTGTTTGATTGTATGCTTTCTGCTCTCGTCTTCAAAACCATCAGCAAATTTGCAGTTCTAGTATCTATGGCAATGCAAGCAGGTTATTCTCATTTATCAATAAATTTTTTATGAACTTCTTTTGATGATTAATTCAAAATTTAACTCAAGTAGAAACTTGTTGAAAAATTGATGTTAAATACTATCAGCGTTGTTATGGTAATGGTCTGTTAATGCCTCTGTAAGCTGCATGCGAATTCAGTGCAATAAAACATAGACATATAGTTATATCTAAAATATAGCAATTTCAAGACAGAATGCAAAATCCTATCTCACTTTATAACTTTGCTGTTTTAATTAACTGAGAGTATTTTTGTAATGCTTTAGGTCAATAAATATTATCAAAGTTTGGTATCAATAACCATAAATTGCGATTACCAATGCAATTACCAGGCCTACCACTTACAGTATATCAATTGTAAAAGTCACAGTATCTGGTTAATTTTTAAAGCATCGATTTCGAAGAAATAAAGCATGATTTTCTCGAAAGGGTAACATAACTTTGCTCAAATGAAAAGTATTATTACCCTGCCAGCACCAACCCATATTTATATGTAGCTTTAATTACTTTGAAGTGAATTGTAAGCATTCAAAATACTCTTTGAATAGCTTTCTTCACTTAGTGTGATATATGCAATATATGCATGAAGGCTCAATAGTCCACCTGTAAAAGAAGTTGGAAAAGATAGAATCTAATTCATACGGTATTTTTACTTCCATAGAATCATTTTCTGCAAGGTCTTGTGGAGCCTGCATATATCTATTTATGCCATTAAGCCTACATGTATTTATCTACATGTAAACCAAAGAGTGTAAAGTTGCACCTATGTTGACCTCATGAAACGTGCTAATAGATAAGCTAGCACAATAAAAGGCTTAAGGTGACCATGACGTAACTGTAAACAATAGGAATTATTTCTGTGAAAAGTGAACATAACGCTGGTGTAATAAGTTAAAGTCGCTCCACCCTTTGCTTTTTAACGTGCTGTGGTATTATTTCAAACAGGCCCGTAGCTAAGTGAAGCTCATGGGGCGTTGCCCCCTACAGAGTTAACATGCATTCCTATATCTTTTGCTAAGCTTTCGCATTTATCAGATAAAGCTGCAAATAGATTCCCACATAAATCGTTTCTTAGTTGCACGTAGAAGACATACACAGCATATTATTATACGCGCTTTGTACACGATCTACATGTTTCATCTACTATTTACTTCGTTTCGCATTGGACTTTAATATTCGTCGCTCACCTACAATATACTGATCAGTTGCTGTTATGTTTCGTTCGTTGGTTTATTCATTTTTTGCCATTTTTATTGTCTGTTCGTTTTGTGGAAATGAATTTCGTTCGTTAGGCCGGCATTCATGGCGATGCAAGGAGAAGTTGAAAAGCAGTGAAAATAACGACTCAACTCGAAATAAGGGCTCAAGAAAAGGGAACATGTCTACTATGAAAGACTTGGACATATCAGAGACCCTTCAACGTCATATAATTTCGAAGATCATGAACATATCTATTCGCTGTACTTATTATATATTTTGCTGCCGAAACAAAGACTGGTCTAATCCAGACTTAATGGACTTCTAACAATGACTTATGTTTCTATCTGTTTCATTTTCCTGATCTTTTTCACTCTCTTTTTTTTCTTTTTGTTCAAAGTTTTTTTTTTCATTATTATTATCATTATTATTATTTATTCATTTTTAGTACTATCATTTCCATTTTATTGTTAACACATTATCTACCGATGTTGAAACAGCCAATTTTACACTGCCTTTTATTAGTGAGGTGTACAATTGTAATTTAATTGTTATGAAAGAATGAAGATGTTTAAAAAAAATTATTATTGTCAAATATTTATACAGGATAATACAGTCAGTTGTACAATATAGCAAAATATTTACACTGTTTTCAAAGTAGTCCTGTAAAACAAAAAGCTAAATAAATAAATTTTAAGTAAGATGATTAAAAATTTGAAATTGGTATTTTACTTAAAATAAGTAGAAACAAATATAAATATATATAAATTGAAGACGCTCCATGAGGCGCTTCGAGCAGATAGCTGGCTAACAAGGTTTCCTCGATTAAAGTTTATTTAGTAAGACTTTAAATTTTGAAGGACTGCTTTCAGGTCGAAGTTCTCTAGGTGAATTGTTAAAAGCTAGTGCTCCTTGAAAATAGAAGGATGAACGAGCTGCCTCAAGCTTTACTTTTGGAATTCGCGTCATTTTTCCATTGTTTCGTGTGTTTATTTTTGACTCCAGAATTTCGAAATAGTTTTCAAAGTTTTTGATTTGCTCAGTCCTTCAAAATTTAAAGTATTACTAAATAAACTTTAATCGAGGAAACTTTGTTAGCCAGCGATCTGCTCGAAGCGCCTCATGGAGCGTCTTCAGTTTGTATTCAGGCTGTTTGTATTAGATTTGATTATTTAACCTCGTTTCTTCATTTTTTGCTCCCTCGCCATCTTTGAACGGAATTGAGTCTCCCCTGCGTCCCTCAGTGACAGGCACGGCGCTGACAAACAATAATGGGGGCTACACATGAAAGTGGGGCTACAAAACATAAATCCCTTTTTTTCTTTTTTTTACATCATTCATAGATCTACAATTACAACACATGATTACAAGACTATACCTCAAGGAGAATGAGAATACATTGCAACCTTAAGGCTTAACAGAAAACGTGTAAATAAACTACAATATCTAACAAATATATCTACCTACTATTACTGTCAAAAGTCATCGAACACTTACATTACATCCATTATATAACTTTTAGCTCATAGATGTACCATGTCAATATAATCTGCATTGTCTGGTGAGTATTCCAGGGAACTTTGGCAGTGATTGCGGGTACCTAATAGAAGATAGTAATGGACGATAATAAAAAATTTGGGAGAAGGAGAGGAAGTTTGGCAAGTTGCTTTAAGAAAATCTCTTTGACGATTCAATAAAATCTAATGTTACTTTTAGTATTATCTTATTTGATTCAAAATTCAACCTTTCATCACCATAAAGGAGCATTGAAACTAGTTCTACATTGGAAAGATTGGAAAGACCACACGAAGGCAAAATAAATTCCTTGATAAAGGATTGAAGAATCACTGGCTGGTAAAAAGTTATGGGGACTCAAGCCCCCAGCTCCCCTATCGACGCCATGCGTGATTGAAGGCTACTAGAGAATCTACTCTATATCAGTCAAAGTTTGAATGTAATTTCGTCGTTTATTTCTTGATTTATTCGAACAGACGTGACATTGTTGTGCTACCAGAATGGTTTGTTCTTCACCAAACAGGCATGGCGCCACTGGGGGACGGGAGTTTTTGCCATAACGTTTTCCAATAAATTTGTTTCCTCTCTGTTACATATTTTATTGTAGAGTTTTCCTGGATCCACACCTGAAGATCATACTAATAGGCCAACTTTTAGTCTTGGGAATGGGTTATTAGCCAATCTAGAGCGTGAAATTTGCACACTTTTCTATCACGTCGGGTACAACCATAGTGGGTCCATCTATATCCCAAAACGCAGCTATCAAGCTTCCCACAACTCTCCCCGATGCCTCATAGCAGATTGGTAATTATTATGCTCGAAGTGACTGTGCCCCCTGAAAATACCCTCCTGGCCACGAGTCTGGGTTTTTGCAAGAGAGGGTAACTAATTTTCTTTCTGATGTATGACATAAATGCGGAGGAATAATGCTGAGGAGTTATTTAAGGAAATTTAGAACTGCGCATTTTGTGTAGATCTGCAAACTAGAAAACCCTGGCAATAATGCAGCTATTGATGTTCATAGCCGTCCTGATTCAAGACTACAGGCTAAGTGATATGGATGATGGTAAGGGAATAACCCTTGTTGCCATCTTTTACGTTTGCAGTAAGCCAATACTCTTGGTTTCCATGTGGTAAACTCCGACCTTATAAACAGCCAGTGCATAGAGAATATTGACCAACCAATTAGCCAGGATCCCAATTCTTGAACTTCAGCGATATTGAACATTAATCTTTTTTATAGACTGTATTCTTATAAAAAGTTGTGTATAGTTGTATGGTGCGCAAAAGCTCCTTCGTAATCAAACCGTGACATGTCTTGAACAGGATGCGATCGCGATTATAAAGTATTTCTTAATGATGGAGAATTCCTTTGAATTTGCATTTGGTCTTGTAGCCCCTTCACTTATCCCAGCAATTATAACTTTTTTATCACAGTTTAAAAATTCAAAAATGAGCCTCACGAAGCATCGGCAATAAGTAAAAAGGAACCCTTCAACACCTTCATACGCTAATTCATAACTGGAACGTACTGCCTGCATATCTTTCGGATAAAATTTAATAATTTGAGATCTGTTGGTTGAGCTTTATTTCATTTATTGGATATTATTTCTTCTTTTGCTCTTTTCATTATTCTCCTTTGACATGAAATGAAGGAGATTGCAACAAATGCTGCAGAAAGAGTGAAAACCTAATGCACGTTTTGCTCATTTGGTGAAAGAGCTGTTGGACAGCTAAACTTGAGAGAAAATTTTTCAAGAAATATCAATAAGAATTCAGAAGCTTATACAGGGGAGGGATGGGGAGCTGGTTACAAGTAAATGGTTAGTGGGCTGGCCAGAAATGTGGAGATTTCGAGTTTACGTCCGTATGGCTGCTTCTTGTTCAATCCACGCCTGGCTGATTACCCATTCCAAATTTTCTTCATCGAAAGCAGAGTTAGATTTACGAAAGAAAGACAATATTTTTGCTTATAACGCACGAAAGTCTGCTGATGCAGGGCTTAGAGATTGTGTGGAGTAAATTTGGGACAAAACTTGGAAAAGGATGAAGAAGGATTTGGTGGGGTGGATTATATGGTTATGATAACAAACAGCAAGGATGTAGGAGAGTGTAAGCGCCACAGATCAGTGGTAAGTGCAGCTGAAAGTAAAGAATCATGGAGGAAGAGTGTTAGTAAGAAGTGTCTAGTATGAGAGATATACACAATCGAAATCAGCCAATGGTTGTCAGAAAAAGAATGTATGACTGTGATACAAGTTAGTGAAAGTACGTATAGTGGGAGCTGCGTAGGAGTTCTTGAAGCCTTGATCTATTGCGCATGTGCATGATGACAAAGAGGTTCTTTGCGTTATCATCCATCTCACTTAGCTGGTAGTCTTGAGTCAGAACGGCAATTAAACATCTAAACTTGTAGTTTTTCTGTCAAATTCGTAGCATAATCCGGAAGAATGGAGGTAAAACTTAATTCTGATACATACTTATTGTTTTCCAATATTTTTGACTTTCATTAACTGACTGTGTTGTATGTAGATCAATTTTGTTGATAGTAAAGACCGCCGTGGCAGATTGAGATGAGGACTGGGCTAGGCCTTCCCAAAGACAATCAAATATCACTTGTTTGCCGTAAAGATTTTCATGTATTACTTTGTTCGTTCGCATTTGAAATAAAATAGTTTGTGCTCATTTGGTTAACTAGCTAATGTGCATCGGCGGCCTTGTAGAGCAGGAAATGAAGAGATTCGGGGGCATACGTTAGTAATCCAAATTAGAGTGTCAATGTCGGAAATGGACAGGTTACTGAAGCAGCACTCAATTGGAATTTGCAACATGGAGTATATTGATGTTAAATCCATTCAAATGCATTTTGAGAAATATAAATGAGACATGTACACTTCTGTAGGTTTAGTTCAGAGTTTGGATCGTGTTATATTTGTTAAACATTTGGCTCGCTCAAGCCATAACGTTGAAACGATAGCCTACTAGGCTTCGAATTGTCCTGAAAAGATGAAAATTGAATAGTCGCTTGCCATGTTTGAATGGCTGGTTTCAATAATGTTTGTGTGTATGGACATGCAGTCTTGAACCATAAAGTACATTTTCATTTTACTGTCTTTTTAATGAGATTATTTTAAGAAAGGCTAATTATGAAAATATTTTTGTTGTGTGCTGCTGTTGTAAATATCTTTAAGGTTATAATAAGAAGTTGTAAATGAAAATGTGGGAGATAGCAGATTTGCAGTGAAGGGTTACAACCATATTGCTTTAAATTACTTAAAAAGTTACTCCTTACAATGCATTAGTTGACTTAGATGATTAAAGATGCAGCACACCTTATTAAATAATACTTATCCCTATTTTCCCCTCCATTTAGTGACCTCAAAAATCCTCTTACTGCTGATTGTAGCATGCAACTCAATATCAACTCTGAAGCCCCTGTTTACATGTTATGAGTTTAGAATCATTCATCAGTCAGAGTGAGGGTTTTGGGGAGGGCACAGTGGTCTGAGAAAGGGAGTCAAGCGGATATTTAGACATATTTTTTGAATTCTTTGTGACCTGATACTGGATGAATGCTTAATGGAAGGATGTTAGTGAGGTTGATATAAAAAATAAAAATAAAGAAAACTTTCCACTTTTGGGGGGTCTTGGGCCCATAAAACGAGTTTTGCCCAATATGGTGAAAACACACTATTACGAACATGAATGCAGCGAGCTATTCAAAGCATGAATCAATGTGTAAAAAAAGAAAATATCGAGTCAGAAAATAACTCAGCGACTTGCCCAAAGTCGGGTTCCGAAGAAAATATACTTTTGCATTGTTTAAAGAAAGCATACAACTGAATGTTTGACACTATTTCCATTGCAAGGGTGTTTGATGAAGTTGACTCCACTAAAGCACATTGAACCAAGTGAAATGTACTTTTGATATTGCTTAATACAGGTCACTATTGTTTTATTTGTCTAAAAATTCTAAATATTGGATAGGGAACACTACATTGGCTTCAAATCTAAACTTGAGTTATTTTTTTAATAAACTTGTAGTAAAAACACACAGGATGACAGTATGCTCTGAGAATTGAAAATTGATGTGGCTCCACTTTCTACAAACTTATTATACAAGAATTCACTAAAATATTAAGTTGTAAATTCACTCAACTTCAGATAAGCATAACTCGCGAAGTATTTGGAATTGGGACTTAAGTTAGCCCATTCCAGAATGCTGAAAATGTGTGCTTTTCAAATATTGGTGGCATATTACTTAAATCCAGAGTTGCCAAAATCCCAAATATCCGCTTGCAAAACCACTGTGGAGGGTTTTCATCAGGGTTAAGGTTTGAGATAGGGTCAAGGCTGGTGTTAACTAATGAAGGGATTTAAATTGCTGGATGGAGACAAGGGTTTGAAAGTTGATATGAAGCAATCAGTTGTAAGATGTTTGGCAGTAGTGGTGTTACTTATTAAGATGTAAGTTGTGGTTCATGTTCTCTCATCTAATTTGACTCAAGTCATCATAAGGAATAATATATTAGGCAATTTACATTGATTTGTCTGTTACCATATGCTGCATATCCATGTAGGTTTTATGGATATGACTGAGGGAGACTGTAATCATTAAATGTTTGTATAATTTTGATGAGAACAGTATTTACAAACTCAATAGCTTTACATCCAAGTATTTTGAAGAAATCGCTGCAATATTATCACCACAGCAGAAAGTGCTGTTAAACACAGCTGAAATGAAATAAGTGTCAAGTTATTGATACAATGAGTATTGTTTTGAATAGAGATTGTGTTCCATTGAGGATGATTGGTAGAACTGTCATTTTCTGCAGATCCTTGAGTGTTAACATCAATTTTACTACTTAGGTAGGATGTGACTGCAAAAGTCATTCATGCCAGCTATCAGTACACTACTTGAAAATGCAGATTTTGTGCCTACATTTTGAGCACTATATTTCTATGATTAACAGGGATGCATGTTGTTCTAGACCAATAAGCAGATTTTTTTGATTACATCATTGCCAGAAATTACATAACATTTTCCTAATGTTCAACTGACCATCTAAAAAGTGTGTATGACTACTTAAGATGATACTGTCAGCTTTATATTAAAAAATTTAAATTTGGTTAGTAAGTGATAAAATTCTGTATGATTTTCAAATCTAAAGTTAGTGGTGGTGCCTTTGCATCATCCTTCCTTTTAGAAGATAGTAGTAACTATTAGGGTACCTTTGATGTAAATTTCTTATGCATCCTTACTACACTAGACAGACAGCTAATTTCCATACACCTTTCTTGACAAGACTCCCATTATGTATGCATAAATTAAACTGCAAGCCTTTCTTCACTTTTCAAGTTTTTTATTTTTTTTGGATACTGAATAGTTTTACAAACCTTTCGTCTCTCTTTGCTGCTTGTTACATTTTGGTCTGGTGTTAGAATATTTCTTCAGAGTTTTGCACCAGACTTGCCATATTCAAAATGGTAGCTTTCAGATTGGTTTGAATGTTGGCCAAGTGCAAAATCGCGGAAAGCTGTCTTTATTTATGACTGATGTTCTTGCCATTTGAAAAGTAAAGGATGATTCATGAAGGACCTCTTGTATTTGAGGTAAACAACATACTACCCCCCCCCACACATGTCATACATCTTCAAAATCATTCATATCGTCACTTAGGTCTCAGAGTCATGGATCTCTATTGAAGGTGTATTCACATGTTTGTGGTTGAAAGTTCATCATTTTAAATGTATATACGCTTATGTTCAAAAAGTATTTCACCACCTAGAACAAGATGGCAGCTAACAGCGACCTAGGGCCTAGTCTGGAAAAGTTACATAACAAAAGTGTCACACTGTAGGGGCTTCTTCAATCTTTATTTAGGCGGGAAAAGATTTATCAGTTTTTCAAGTCTTGAGGTGAAACAAACTGTGCAGCTAAAACGATGTTTTTCTGTGGAAAAGTTTGCAAGATTTTGAAACAATGCTATCTAAAGTATGGGCAATAAATGTTCCCGGTGGGCATAGCAAATTAGAAAAGAATGAAGATTTTTTAAATGCAGAAGTGTGATATTCCAGCAGTTCAAGATGAGAATGTTTCAGGCCTAACATTTGAAGTGAATTTTTGGCAAAATTGCGTTTGCCATTCAGAGCGAAAAGATTTTAGTTCATGAAGCAGTTTCAGGTGAGTTGATCTTGGAGATTCTACATGTTGTATGAAATAAGTTGAGGATTTATTAGAGTAAGAATAAGGATTATCTGGAGAGCTTCATTGGCATATATGAAAAGTTTGATAGTAAGTGTTACTTAAAAGGTCAAATTTAAGGCCTATGTTATTGTAGAAATGACATAAATGGACGTTAACCAGAATTACATGACCAACGGCATTGCCACATATCACTCATCTGAAACTGTTCACGATCTAAAATGATATTATTTTGAATGGAGTGAACTAAGCAAGGAAGACTTTTTCTACTATCACGAGACCTCATAAATTCTGGCTCTAGAAGCATTACAATATCACACTCTTTCTTCAGAACATGAGTGTGTCTACTCTATTTTTTTATGCCACCTTCAACTAATAAATGCCCAAAAATTTTATGGCACTCCTTTAGTACAATTCCTAATATTTCTGTCAAAATATCTAGATGTAGTATAAAACTAGCTTCACTTCAAAGCTGAGGAAGCAAAGAATATTTTCTCACGACTAAATACGGTGAGAGAACGTTATGAACCACCATCATCATGCTATTTAGATTGTCCAGAGCTAGCACTTTGCTACTGCTAGCCGCCATTTTAGCATGGTGGTGAAATACTTTTCGAACGTAAATCTATATATTTATATGTTATTTCCCTACTTTTGCATAATAATGACATGATATTGATTTGCATATTGCGGAAGATGGACATGTCAAAATCTTAATGCCACTGGTTTCTATTTCAATCAAATTATGAATAAACATTATTAAGACCATTAGAGGAATATGTATCAAACAAGTGCTTCATAAAGTGACTTATCTGTGAATGAGCTTAATTTGAAGATTGCAGCTTCCATAGAAAAGCAGATGCCTGTAGAATAATAATGTTGCTTGAGGTTTTTGTTACTGGCAATGGATTACTTCAGCAATTAAAGTTGCAGGAGTGCCTGTGAACTTAGGAGCTCTGGCCCATACCCGGTTGAAATCCCTGTTTTTGTCTCTTTTCTTTCTTCTATTCTGCACTGGATCCTGAACACACACTACTATTGCCTGTTGCATGGTTTTCATGATATTATTGATAATAATAACAATTTGATTTGGAATTGGTCCCAACATACAATCCTCGCCAAAATTGTTGGAACACCTACTGCATTGTAACAGAATTTTGCTCCTTCTCCATCCCTCCCCCTGATACAATGTTGAAGTATGACGAGATTGTTCCGCTTTGACAGTTATTTTCGCTAATGACTGGTAGATGGTCACTTCCTACGTAAAAGTCAACATTGTTCATGGGGGGAGGGGGGAAGGGAAATAGGAAGAGGAGAGTTATCCACTGGCAGTAAAACAGGAATAACGTTATTCTCCTGGATGGCTAAACCGTTGGTGTTCCAACTAATTTTGGCGAGGATTGTAGTAGAGCACTGATTGAAGCCAACTATTTGAGGTAATATAAAAATAAACAATTGATAAGCCATTTATCATTATATACTGGTAATGTAAAAACCTCAACCTGCAAATGAAAGTTTTAGAAAGCTGACAGTTATAGTTGATGATTTTTTGCTTTCCAATACATCTTTTTGTCCAGTTGGTGAAGCAACATTACATTTCAGCTGTCTCCTGTAATTACTTTTTAGTAGTCTTCGTCAAGTTCACTATTATATTCATCTAATCCTGTGTTGTATTCTAGCTGAGCAGCAAAAGTATGATTGCAAGGCACCTGTGTAATATTTATAGTGTTGTATTGTTGATATGTGTACATGAGTGTCTGCATATGTTCAGTGATAGATGTAATGGATAGGGAAATTATGGAAAGATGATTGGTCTCAGCTCTATACGGGTGTAAAGTGAGATCGAACGTGATTGGTGGATTTCCTAGTCCTTAGTTACGTGGTAGCAACCGGCTTTCTCTGGAGAAGACTACTATGGTCTTGCACTGTACAAGATTAGGGTAGAGTGTTTCTACCCTAATATTTCGTCAAATTGCTTAGCTATTATATTTATTCTTCCTTGGAAGCTCTTTATTTCAATAGTTTTTTCTATTTATTATTTATTTTTGCTCTGCATAACTTCGACTCGTGCTTTGAAGTTCGACTGAGTTAGGCCATCTCCATAAACAAATCATTTTGTAACCATTCCAGTATTATTTTATTTCTAATACATTCATTCAGGCATTCATTTAGTGCATGTTCATTACTTTCCCTTAAGTAGCAACTTACTGTGAACATTCCCCAACGATAATACTAAACTAGAATTATGCGAACGTTTCCATTCCGTCACATCTTGGCCTTTGTTCAGGCCAATTTACATACCATCTTACCATCAACACCTTGCCATGTATATCCTAGTCCTTCCTCTTTATAGCTGTATTGTTTACATTGTCCTTTTTAAGTAGGCCGGATATAAAAGTATATTTTTATCCAACAGTTATAAACTAGTTAGGTAGTATGAATTCCCACAGAGGAAAGGCATTAACACAAGCTACAAACGCCTCCAAGACTTAAAACAGTCGTACTACTGAAAAGTCAGTCAGTTGTGTGGATCGCACATGTAGTCTAGTCTCAATTTCGTAAACAAAATACGAATGTGGTACTCATTTTCCACACATGAAACAGATGCTCCAGATCAGAAGGAAAACGACTTATCAAGTGAGCGAGTGAATTGAATATAGGGGTACTTAATCCAGTGTAGTGTAGAATTTCGCAACCGGTCAAGTTTTTGTATGAAAACATAGCTTTCTTAAATGTTCTGATTGTCAGGTACGCTTGGTCAAGTTCTACTGCTACTTTGTTGAAATGATTGTTGTTTAAACTTAGTTATTTGATGTTCCCCTTCCCTATCTGGAGAGTCAAAACTCTCCATGTTGGTGGTTCATTCTTTATTGCTGTCCAGGAATATGGGAAAAGGGGTTTAGCGCATAAGAGATCAGAGGCCTCTGGAAACGGTCTTGATCCTCTTTTGTATACGTTCATCTATCACACTTCCACGACGATTTGGGATAGGTATCGACCCGCTCTTTACTCTTTCTCTCCATGTCTCCAGGGGCATCACTCTTACCACAGACAACTGGTCTTACGAGCAATACCTACTACACAAGTAAGATGTGGAAGGGGCATTGAATCCCTCCCCGCGTACTCTCACTATCCACGACCGCTTCGTATGGTGTTCAGATGGGTATTGGAAAATAATTCGGTAGATGTAGCTAAGTGATAAATTGCAACCAAAATACAAGACAAGTTTTTGTCTGTTTGTAACGATGACAATAAACAAGTCCCTAAAGTTGCTGTGATTTATAATCAAGGGCATGATATCCCGTAGGCCTACGCTACACAAATCGTGGAATCAACATTCGTAGGCATTAAAAATAAGGAAAAAACAAGTCTAAATACCAAAAGGTGACGTCAAAACGACTATCAAAACAGATAAAATCAAATGTTGGCTCTGAGTTCACAAAATAGCTTGATAAAAGCGATCTTCCATAGACTCATACAACGGAACATCCACGTACACAACACAACACACTTGAATGTAGGTCGGTTGCTACCACGTAACTAAGGACTGAGCTATTCGACCAATCACGTTCGATCTCACTTTACAGCCGTATATCCTCATGTCTCATATGAGATTATTGGATGTGGTATGTCTTTCAAGCAAAATAGAGATTTTTTGGCATAAATGACAAGCAAAAGGACAAAGTTCAAAAAGTATTTGCTCAGATGAACTTCAAAGTTATATCAGAGTGTAAAGTAGTTTAAAGTAAACCTGGCCATATTTATTTCCGCAACGTTTTTCTGTATTTTTCATAATGAGAAGGAGAGTAATATAAACTTAGAATGCTGTTGCAAAACTGAAGGCTATGGCCAAAATTATTTAGACCACATGACTCTGGTCTGATATTTCCAGTCTAAAACATCTGTTGTCAAAGGTCTATGGTAAAAGTATCTTTTGCCAAACTGTCTTCCATGTTAATAACAGTTTATATGCTTTTTATGAATGTTGCATTTAATAACAGAAGTTTTAAACAGAAATTATTTTTTTGATAAAGCAGGTTGTAAAAGTGTTGGGCTCAAGATGACTAGTGTTAACCTGTAGAATTAAAATATAAACGTTTTTTATAAGAAACATGAGGCTCAAATCAGGCAAGAATTTAGAAACAATTAAGAAACACAGGCAGACCGAGTTTCAAAAGTAGACTTGAAGAATCTGTTGCGAGAAAATTTTTGATTGAACTGGAAAGAAATACTAACAGCATCTGTCTGGCAAATGTTTTCAACTAGAACTTCAATTCTCATCTCATATTTGCCTTGTTGCTATCAGAAATGTCAAGAATTTTAAGAAGCACTTATGAAACATTTAAGGCTGGATTTGACAAAATGTTAAGAAACATTCAGACTGAAGGGAGAAAGTTTGTTTCTTATATAAAAAGTGTGTATATGTAGTAAACCAAACATTAAAGATTAGATAACATAAAATCATCTATTCATTTCTTTATCAAAATTTGCCTTTTCCTTGTACATATGATTTAAATTAACTAGTGATATCAATAATATATGTAATGTGACTCCTCAGTCCTTGTGGCATAGTTAGAAGCATACCATAATTCTCTTTTCAGCCCCCCTCTCAATTATTCCCATCTCCCATTAGCCCCCTTTATAGAAGCTTTATAAAGCCACCTCTCTGTAGAAAGTCTTCTCATAGCTCAAATAGTTGTTAAGCCCCCCTCTCCTTATGGCTCCCCTCCAAAGTGCATTGTCTATATTTCAAGGTTTCTGCTTAGTTTGTGAGCTTTGAACCCAAGTCCAACTGCCAGTACTTCCCTCATCTTATTATCTTATCATAGTTCACATCTAAATCTACTTGCTGTATGTTGCTTGTTGGTAGCAAATCTTTGTTAGGTTGACCTCACAAACTTAACAGTAGCTCATGCCTGGATATCCTTAAATCTCAGCCATTATTGTTGTCCATGTGCTCCTTGTGTGTTGAGGTGTTCAACTTACACTAGTTCCCTACTTACTATTTTCACCTGTGACACTGCAGACCAGATTTTACTGTTTTCCATTTAGTTCATTTTTGTGCATTCATATTCTTACCAAAGGGATTTTTTTGTATTTTTGCTGCTTATTGGTCAGAAGTGTTGTGCACCCCAGATTTGGGGGGTCAATGAAGACACTTTTCTGACAAATCTTTTTGACTCATGTTTTGATATAGAGCTAGAATGCTGGAAGTATTCTGACAAATCCAACATGTCTGACAAAAATCTCAACAGGGGATCACTGCCCCTCTGGCCACAATGGCTGTGTTATTGTTACCTACCTATCCAAGTACTGTATGTGTATTCATTTGTGTTACTACATACTGAAGTTCATCTTTTACTACAATATCATTCTGCTTTGTGAAATACCTAGCCCAGTATATAAGCTATATTCACCAAGAAACAAGTTTGCCACATGGAATTATAGTTCCCCTTAGCATAGAACAACATGTTTGTAAACAACTCCAATGCATGCACAATTTCATGCTCAGAGTTTAATAATACAACAGTATGTAATCATAAGCAGACTAGACCAAATTTGTTTTCTTGAGTGCAGTGTTGTCATGTTTCTGGTTTAAGAGTCTTGTTAACAAGTGATACAGATGTATCTATGCATGCTAAATGAAGATCTTTGCCTCCTGTTTGGTATTCAAATGGTCCATCTATTGCTTTGCTCTTGCATGTGGTCTTGTGCCTATTGTTGATATTCATTGCTGTCATTTCTTATTGCAAGTTTTGCTGAATTCCTTGGCCATTTACCCATGATGTATTTCTCACTTTTAGACATTCATAGTGACATGCCCACATTCATATATAACATATTACTTTCTGCTCAAGTGTGAGTTATGTGTACAACAGTATGTTGTCTTAGTTGTCATGGCGAATGGTTTCAACATAACAGTGAATATGCCTCCTTCTTGTCTAATTCATTCATTTTATAGTTCAGAATAGTATGCTAGTGTTCTTAGCATCTCTTAGACCATGTCTATATTTTTTGCTGAGATCTGTTATAGGAAAATCATCCATGCATCTATGATTTTTATTGTTTAATCCACAGCTTTGATCCATTTCTTCTTATCTTAAGCAAATATGCCCAAAAATGAGTTTAAATTTGATTTGTTTACTTTAATGCTCAATATAATGTTAATTGATAAACATTCAACAAGGGAAAGATTAATGTTGTATGAATTCTACTGCAATATTTTTATTTTATACATTAATGTGTCAGATTGAAGGATATAAATTGTTGTTTTGGTTTTATGGCAGATTCACTAGTTGAAAGCAGTTGGCATAAAGCTGTATCACAACTACTATAGTTGATTGTTATTCTCTTTGCTTAGAGAATTTCCTAAATTGCTTTTAACTACTTTCATTGCACATTCATTTGGGATAAACTTGACAGGTAAATTTGGAATAGTTCACTATATATTAATTCATCCATATTTATTGCATTAATTTTCTAAGTCAGTTATTTTTTGCTTTTAGAATAAAGATACAAGTGGAAATTCATTGTAAGTTATTGCTATGATTTATTTGTTTTATTGGCATATGGTAAATATTCCATCTTTATAGCATATTAGTTGGAAAAACATGTCAGCAGTTCAGGATGTAGTAGATCTTTAGCAGAATTTTGAACTGATTCGGGTCCTACTGGGCAACTTTCCATTCCTTATTTTTGATGGTGGTACCTTGTTGGTATTCACATCACTTTGAAATGTTATCCACTTAGGCCTGCCAGCAGCACTCAAAGTAGGGCTTGTAGCAATGGCAAACACTTAGCTGTTTATTGAAGAGGGGGGGGGCAGGTAGACCACAGGAGTCTGGGACAGAGTGGTGAATGAAGCTTTTAGCAACCATGTTCAGCTCAGTTTATTTCATTTTAAAAATTCAGCCACATAAAAGTCATAATATATAACATAATGTATAAATATTACTATACAACAAGTTGCAGAGGATGGAAAGAATATAGTATGAATACACAAAACATCTGAAATTTGTATAGAGTGGAATTCTCTTAAAATAGGAGCTCTCTCAATAGATAAACTAATTGAGTAGAGAGTACCCCCTTTCCTAACAGCTTGTCAATCAATTTCAACAATTTTAAATAATGTGAGGCTGGTTGATGCTAAAACATTCCATTGCTAATTGATGTTATTTGAGGCTAGAGCCCCTTCTTGCCCTTCCCACCCCTACTGTCCACTACTTGTATGGAGGCCTTTTGCAGCCTGTAGTCCAGGTTTTATTGGCCTACAGTAAATTCTGAAAATATGAGTGAATATGGACCCATTGGAAAATGAATTCTGCAATTGATACTTATTTGTTGCAGTAAGTTAACTTTCTGATTATCAACACTTGCTCTTCTCCCTCCTTAACTTCTATCAGAATTTGAATAATGATAATTATCCTCTCATGAAGATCAATCAAGAGGACTAGTAATGCTTATTGGCTCATCAAAAATTTTGTCATCAAACATGTTCTCTCTTACATCTATCCAGATACAGAACGCAAGCCAGAATGATGGACAACTATTTCTATCAAATCACTTTCATCTCAATCTTTGAACTTTCTCCTGAGCTGTCAGCCACCCTTTCATCCAATGCACAGCAGCATTGCTGCCACTGGGAATAATTTTGCCATAGCATAGAGATACATGGTTTTAACTTATAGACTTAATTTATCCAAGATATAGCAAGGCATGTTGTATTCATATGTCACTGCTATATTAGGTTTAGTAAATGTGAGGCCCAGCCCTTTGTTAATTTTCTATGTTTGGTCCCTACCAAAAGAACTTTGGTAACCCCTGTCTTACTATACCATTATGACATTTGTTTAGATTTTAAGTATCTTATTTACTATAGCTCGAAAAAGCGGAAACATTCTTTTAGCATACTGAAAGCTTTTTTCGTCCAGTCGTTTCAGTATGCTAAAAGAATGTTTCCGCTTTTTCGAGCTATAGTAAAGTTCTGTAGTACCAACAGACTTTTCACGTATCTTATTTACTATGGAACCTCAAATTTGACATATGGCTGGAAGAGTACCATTACACTACAGTAACAGCTTCTCAATCAGCTTCAAGTTGCAGTTCTTTTTGTTTCCTACCGATAAATTGCAGCCCTGTTTGCCAAACTTTAGACTTGTGACTTTATCCTATTCTATGCTCTTTCCTTGTATTATTTGAGTTTTATTACTACTTAGAATAACTGAAAAGTTATTATACTTTTTTTAGTATATTCTCAGAAATTGCATTGCCTGGTAGCTCGTGCAGGTCTTTGATAATGAAGATCTGTCATTGAGAGCATTTTCCACTTATAGTCAGAAAAACAGTTCATATAGATAAGGCCTTGCTCCTTCACTGGTGAGATATGATGAAAAGTTAACTTCAGAATTATTTTGTTCCTGATTACAGTTAAGAAACTTTAATAACAATGAAATTATGTCTTCCTTGTATGCCAGAAATACTTCATAGTAAACAAAATCTTAAATTTCCTGTAATTTAACATCCACTTTAGGTATGTTGGCAACCTTGATGGTAGCAGAGTAACAGAACAGATGATGATAGATATTTTTAAAAATGGCCTTCCTCATTTACGAGAAAAAGTTCTTGGTGCAAAGATGTTCCATCCACAAGACGTATGTATCAAGTTTGATTTATGCAAAGTAGTTTTAGCTAGCATATTTTAGCATCTTACTTTAATTTTAAATGGGTTATTGCATCATTCCAAAGTTTCATGATGCAATCAAATTAGAAGGTTGTGAAGGAAGCACAACAGTATTTTTTAATTTGCAATATATATCTTTGATTATTTAACTAAAGATCAATTATGAATAGTCTGAAGCATATATTGCTGCATAAGAAGTATTGTTGGTTTTCTTCAAATACTGTCATATATTGCAAATTAACTGTATATATATATATATATAGACTCTCATAATAAAATTAACTGTTTAACGTTTCACATATAGCTTCATCAGAAAAATCTTTTTTGATGAAGCTTTATGTGAAGATAGATACCAAAAGATTTTTCTGATGAAGCTATACGCGAAACGTTAAACAGTTGTTTTTACTATGAGAGTCTATATATATTTTTAAAACTTTTAATGGAAAGGCTATTGAATTATATAAATTTATATTTATATATATATATATATATTTTATATACATTTAGTTTATTTCTGTCCAACTGTGCTAATGCCATTTGAGCCAATCTTTGTCATAGAAAAGACAGACTACCAGGAGGAAACTCAAATTCCCTTTGCAATTTCGGTCCATGTTTTGGGTTTTTTCAACTCTTCCAAGTAATGGCCGATAGTAAACTGTTATACAACTGTCTACATCTTATTTTCAGGATAGCATGGCTTGAACTGCCTGTCTGTGGAGTCAATATTAGGTTGCCAGGCTAGTGAGGAGTGTTTTGATTCTTATTACTACTACTTTACTATTTTTACTTACTTTTTTGACTTAATTTTACCTTTCTCAAAACTTTACTAAAACTCTAAAATTTACACTCCTCTTTTTTGGAGTTTTTCATTTTGAGTTAGGTAAGGATAAGTTGAAAAAATAGGGAATAGTTAGGAGATAATGGTTTTTTCCTGAATTAGCAGGTTAAATACATGACAAGGATACTGGTAAGTTTTTAGGACAATGACTTTGGATGTCAAAGGTAGGAAAATTGTAGCAAAATGTGGAGAAGCAATAGGTACCAAGCTATCAGAAAAAAGAGTGAGAAAATGAAGGACATGAAAAGTCTTGTTTTAATACTGTCCATGTTTCCACAAGTATACAAGGTGCAGCTACACTAAGCAAAATAACAGGGGATCAAAAAGTAACCTGCAAGAAGTGCTTAAATTGTTTTAATATTTTCCAGGGAACTGATGCATATTGTTTTGTCACTTTTGCTGATCATGAAGCTGCAATGGCTGGTATGTCATTTTTGAATGGTAGAGAGGTTTTTGGCAAGGTAATGACATTTCAGACCTTATTAGCTCTTTTGTGCATTCAACTTGAAGAATAGTTTTCACAGTGGTTTTCTACTCCTAAGTATCAAATAGTTATCATCCACCAATTGCTAGTTTTTGACTTTTGTCCAGCCTCTCCCCCATTTATTAATTTTTAGGATTTCATACATGAAATTCTATTTCTTCCCATAGATGGTTTCCATATACTTGGAGACCAGACCAGCAGTTATTTAGTACTTGCTTGCAAGATATAACTATATAATTTTCTTTACCTTGCCTTTTATCAACACTGCATGGTTAATCAGTCTTCAGGTGTTCCTCACATTACCCATCTGTTCGATTTTTATCCATCTCTTCTATTTTCTACACCCCCATTTGTTATAAACTCCCAATTATTAAGTTGAAAACATTTTCTGGGCCCCCTTTTATCCCCACCCCCAATTTTCAGTTACTCAGGATTATTTGGAACTAATTTTACACTTCAAACTTCTTGTGTTGTTCTGAATTTGTTCTTCTTTTTAAGGATTTAATAGTCTCTTTCTGTACATTTATCGGCTTGTTTTTATTTTCTGTATTTGCACTGGCCTATCTGTATTCTCTGTGTACACGTTTCATGTCTGTAATAAACTTCGAAATCAATTTAGACCTTTCATGATGAAGGTTTTACTCAACACTAAATCAACAAAAACGTAACGTGGTGAATAATACAGGAAAGGTGTGAAAGTCCTTTAGTGTTTGTTCAACTACAACAATACAATTGAAAAGGTGTTTTCTAGTTCAGTCAACCACAACAAATCGCATTATCACATTCTCCCATGCGCTAAAGTCTAGTAGCTTAATCGATCAGGTACTCGACGCATCCTTTGCGAGCGGCGTAACGGAGCCTCATTTTGATTAGCCTCTTCACTTTCGTTTTCACGTACTCCTTTCACGAAGTCTGATTTGGTTCCATCGTCTTGCACTGAATCATTTGCCGTTTCTAGTTCATTCACGCAGCCTGTCAATTCTGATTCTTCTCGTACCCCCGAGTTACATGGGGCTAAATTTTTCAATGACACAGTGTCTTCTTTTCCATTTGGAAATCTCACATGAGCATACAATGGATTAGCTTCAATGAGTTCTATCTCATCAACCAGAGGCTCAAATTTTGAATTACGCACATGCCTTTTTAATATCGAGTTTCAACGCATTGAAAGCTTCAAGAGTATTACTCTCAAGTGGAAAAACCTCGTTCTGAATCAAAGGTTTTAATTTCCTTGAGAAGTCTTTGATCCATTTCGAATAGTAGGAAAAAAACCAATTACCCGCTTTTGATCCTTCATGTTGGTTGGTGGCGGCAAGTCTCTGAGTGGCTGCAATCTGTCAGGATCAGGTCTGATTTCACCTTCACATATGTAGCAGCCTAGTATCTTAAGGGCCTTGGTAGAGAATTTGCATTTCTCCTCGTTGTACGTCAGGTTTTTCTTTTTAGCAGCAGCAAGAAAACGCTTCAGATTTTTGTCATGGTGGGCCTGATCTTTGCCACATATTGTTATGTCATCAAGGTAGGCAAAGGTGTCCTCGAGAGATTCTTCCAAAATGAAGTCAGTTATGGTTCTCTGGAAAGCTGCTACCCCGTTAGTGACACCGAACGGCACTCTGCAGAACTGGTAAAGATGGTGGTTTGCCTCGAATGCGGTATATTTCTTCTCTTCCTCCTTAATGGGTACTTGATGATATGCACTCTTAAGGTCTATGGTGCTAAAAACTCTGTACTGGGCAATTTTATTGACAGTTTCATCAATTCTAGGAAGTGGGTAAGCATCTAATTGTGTGAATCGGTTTATCGTCTGTGAATAGTCAATGACCATTCGCTTCTTTTTTTCATTTTACAGACTACAACCTGTGCCCTCCAGGGTGAATCACTGGGCTCAATAATTCCTTCATTGAGTAGTCTATTTATTTCAGCAACGATGAACTCTTGGTCGTCTTGACTGTATTTTCTTGATTTTGTTGCTATTGGATGCACATCTTTTGTTAGATAGCGAAATAACGATGGTGGAGTGACATTTAATGTTGCCAAATTGCATATTTTGACTGGAGCTTCGGCTCCTCCATAATTAATGGTTGCACTTTTGTGTCGAGATTGCCAGTTCTGACCCAGAATAATATCTGCACATAAATCAGGCAGTATGTAGAGTTTTACCTTGGCATATAGTTTCTTGTTATAATGAATGTCAATTATACAATAACCTTGCATCTTGGCAAATAGAGATGAAGCTGCCATTGACACGTTCTCCTGTGTTTCAAATTTTTAAGCTGAAGTTGTTGAACTACACGAGGATGTATGAAGTTGTCGCTACTACCAGAGTCAACTAAGGCTTCAATAGCTTCTTTATTAATGTAAATGTTGACGCAGGCTTTACTTAAGGATTTAGATGCTACTGTCTTTGTCATGGCCAGTGCTGGAAAGTTCAGTGCTGCTGAAGTTGGCTCTTCTTTATGAGGTTTTGATTTACAGACCTTTTGATAGTGGCCTTTCTTTTGGCAATTTCCACATATTGCTTCTCGCGCTGGACATTTTGACCTTGGGTGTGAGCTGTATCCGCAAAAGAAACACTTCAAAGTACGGATAGACGCTGCTGTTGTGTTCTGAATTGTCTCCTCAGTAGGAGTGTTTGCAATGTAAGGTGAGCTGGTGGCAGCAGTGCTAGGCATAATAGCGAATTGATAAGACTCGGAGTTCTTCTGTGCAATATCTAGGGCTCTTGCCTGATCAAAAGCCGTTTGTAAATCCAAAGTTTTGTTTTCGAGCAAACGCTGCCGAATATTGTTGGAAGAAAGTCCACTGATGAACGCATCACGTATGGCTTCGTCGCGATATTCAGAAGCCGTAACTTGGCGAAAATCACATTCTTTACTTAAAGTTTTTAATGCTTGTAAATACTCGTCCAATGTTTCTCCTGACAACTGCTTTCGTGAGGCCAATGAATGTCGCGCAAATATTTCATTCGGTGTCTTCACATATAGTGTTTTCAGTGTGGCTATGGCTTCTTCGTATGAGCTTGCGTCACAAAATAAATCAAAAACATCAGGTGAGACGAAGTTTATCAAGATTTGTAATTTGTTCACATTTTCCTGCGGCAGAATAGCAATAAAGTTTTCGAAAGTTAAGAGCCAGTGGCGCCATCTTTTCGCAGCATCCACTATGTTAGGATTGACGTCAAATCGATCTGGTTTTAGTACTTTATCCATAATTTATTGTTGAGTAAATTGTAATAAACTTCGAAATCAATTTAGACCTTTCATGATGAAGGTTTTACTCAACACTAAATCAACAAAAACGTAACGTGGTGAATAATACAGGAAAGGTGTGAAAGTCCTTTAGTGTTTGTTCAACTACAACAATACAATTGAAAAGGTGTTTTCTAGTTCAGTCAACCACAACAAATCGCATTATCACAATGTCTGTATTTTGTATACGTTCATCTCTTGTATTACTGCCATCATCAACAAACATGAACAGTTGACTTATGTATGAGTTTTATGTTTACAAGGACTGCTTTAATATTTACTGAGTTCATTGATATATGAAGTATATACTATCTTAGTATACTGCTGTCAAGAAGCTGGCTTCCTCACACAATTTGGCATTCATATCTTAGAGGTCTAACTCTTTGTTTGAGAATAGGCCAGAGGAATTTAGCATTTAAAGCCAGATTCATTCAGATTTGTAATAGAATTCTTACAATTGATGTATTTCCTTTGGATGCCTTAAATGTTGTGCAATCTGATTGAAATCTTTGGAAGTATTTCTATTTAAAATTGCATCCTGATTTAGGCATTCTTCACTTTAGAATGGAGAAGTTATATATATATAAAATAAGTGTAAGTACCATCAGGTGCAATCTGAGGTTCACATTACGGACCATTTGCTCCCAGCTTCTTTCATGGAAGCTTGTATTTCAACTTTATGGTAGCATTCCCTTAACTAGGTTCATTTGTTGCAAGCAAGTCTGTTGGCATAAAATTCTTCTTTTGTTATGTGCTGAAGATACTCAGCTTTTTCTTTGTATATTTAAAGTTATTAAGTAAACAGCTTCTACTTTAGATATGAAGTTAATTAAGTATATATAATAAATCGGAAAATGGTTTAGTTTCTTTTTTAGCAGTTACTTTTGAGAGTTTTTTTTTGAATAAAGAATATTATTATGTTAATAGTTATGGAAATTTTATCCTCATCCAGAGACTACCTTAATTGTAAATGAGCCAGATAGTGATTTTATTGAAAATGAATTGATTTTTAGAAAGTTAAAGTTAACTGGGCTACTTCCGGATCATCAAATAAAGGACAAACTGGCCAAAAGTATTGTAAGTTATTGCGCTTGAGACATAAGTTAATTTTTATCAGCCTTGATTTTCTGGTTAGCATTGGAAATAGATATTATATACTTTTTCAATGATGTGATTAAATTTAAAGTTTTATCAAATCAGAAAATGGCATATTCATGGAGATCTTTTTGATTTAATATTGCCTGATAGTCTGGCATAGAGGATTGTACTTTATCCATTCAATCGATATCTATTCAGTCGACCGTTTTGTTTCATTTTTGTGTTATTATTTTAGATGGACAATGCTCATCAATCTTCGTTGGTGATTTAGATCAGGATATTGGTGAAGATGCCGTAAAAAAGGCATTTGAAGTATTTGGGGAAATTGTGTAAGTTATTTTGTGTGTTTTTATAATGTAGTTTAATCAAAGGTGAGTATGAGTCAGTGGTGGTGCGTTGAGAATATAGTGAATGGGGCACATGGTTTCCCAGAGTCAAACTCCAGATTTACCCCCGCCCCTTCAAAACCCAATAATTCATTCACAAAACTGGTCGATTTGGTAGTATCAGAAATTCTCCTCGCCAGAGCTGTATTGAATTTGGTGGGGCATGCTGGGATTGCAGAGACTAAATATCCTATAGAAACGGTTCAACTCTATATATACATCATCTCTATAATCTCTATATGTATAAATATATAGATCAAGATTGGCGATATACTCTGTCACTTAGGGAATGCCCTGCCAACAATCAGATTCGGTCAGAATGGCACTTAACCTAGCAGCAAACACAATGACAGACGATAGGCTATTTCATATTTGCTCGATATTATTCGAAGGATTGGAGGTGATACCAGCATGAATGAATGTCGAGTCTCAAAAGAAGATTACTTCACAACCAAAAACTCTTTTGCTGGAAATCATTGGTGGGGCACTGGTGGGGCCTAATTAGATATATTTTAACTGGTGTTATCAGCTTACTTAGATTGACTTTGAGACATATATTTGCAGGGCTGTGCGTGTTGTGAGAGATGCCGTTACAAACCAGAGCAAAGGATATGGTTTCGTATCATTCAAATCAAAAATCGTAAGTGAATTTTATGTCTAAATAAGTTTGTATTTGTGTGTGTGAGTGTGTGTGTGTTTGTGTTTTATGTTTGTGTTTTATGTTTGTGTTTGTGTTTGTGTTTGTATGTATTTTTGAATTCTATAATTATATTTAGGAGAAATGAATCTGGAAGTGCGGAAAGATAACTGGCCTTAGCGGGATTTAAACTCGCCACCCCTGACTTCGTACGTCAAGTATGCATGCATAATACTTTTTGGCGTACAAAGTCAGCGGTCGCAAGTTGGAATCCCACTCGGGTCCGCTATTTTCTGGCACTTTCACTTTTCATATATATTTGTCATTTAGAGCCTTGACCTTCTATGTTAGGTTATTAAATTTCTAAACTTTATGTTAAATTCAAAAGTTATATGTGTTTTGCTATACGTATATTAGTTTCTCTTTTCATTGTTCTTGTTTTGCTAATTTTCATTCAAAGCAGGTTATGAAGTATTTTCTGCCCTTTAATGTTATTGAATATTAAATTTGTAGGATGCAGAAGATGCCATTAACAAAATGCAAGGTATTTGTCGCTTTCAATTTAATTTCATTTGAATATTCAATGGTAATTTCTACTTGTGCATGAGAAATTAAATTCCACTGGTTTATTTCAGATCTTTTCGAGCAAAATGATGTCTTTAGTAATCTAGAGCTCCCTTCGTTTTCATAATTGCTCGCATTGTGTGGCAAGGTTTGTTTTCCTTCCTTAAATACAAGAATTCTTCCTAAGGGACCGTTCCCATATTTCGTCATCAGTTAAGGAGAGTTTTTTCTCAGACATGCTTATGTCTGATTATGGGGTAGAGGGGAGAGAAAGTGGTATGATGACATGGGCAAGTAAGCCTTTTTATAATTCATCACTTCACATCTTAACACCTCATGCATTTCTCTCTATTTTGGACACATTGTTTTCTAATTTGCGACATGCGCGACTTAGGCGAATACGACTTACTGTACGCAATTTTGACCGTAGTAACCACGCATTGGTTTTGTTCTATAATGACAGTTTGTACGTAAAACATTATGAAGAAAGTTGAGTATTGTATAGGCATTGATTTTATCTTGCTATGAAAATCACTGCTATACTCCATTATGAGTTCTGTTTAAGAAGAGCGGGCAAAGCAAATGATGACATGATTCAGGATGGGGTGTCAGTCCATTGATTACAGCTGGTTACATGCGGGAGGGGGGCGTCGAAAATGGCCAGAAATTTGATGACATAGTATGTGAACGGCCCTTAGCTAGAAGACTAAGAATCCTTCCTGCGAACTTTATTTTTTAATTAGTCAGTGGGATTGACTACCCACTATTATCATTCTATGTCTTCATTTCCATGTAATCATGAGAGTATAAGAATGCTATTCTTCTAGGTGCAACGTTGGGTGCAAAGGCCATTAGAACTAATTGGGCAACACGAAATAAAGTTCCTGGAACTGGTGAACAGCAGCAAAAACGTAATTTCACATCTATCTACTTTTGTCCTTTACTTCCATCATGTCCATGTAGTCATTCGATTTGAATGTTTGTTATGATTTACGAATTATAAATGAATATACTACAGTATATACTTTTTCACCTGCTATGATGTGCTATAAAGATGATACTTCATCGTGCATCTATCAACATAATAGACAAGCTTTTTTATCAAAATATTAATTAGAATAAAAAAATACTGTTATTCCTCTACACCACGTACAACGAGAAGGGCTCATGGTCATCTAGTCCCAACTGCAAGTGGGGCTTTCATTTCAACATTACCATTATCACAGAAAGAAATACATAAGGGGATTGAGCGCTGCTGAAATATTATTCAGATCAAGATTAAGGACGGTCTCTTAAGAGTTAAGGCAGACAAGTTTGATGCTACATACTTAATTCTTTTTAGGGATAGTGTTTGCCTTTTTAATTATGTGTGATGTTTTTTGTATCCGAATTGTAATAGCTTGCATGGGGATATCATCTTTGATTTCTTGTTAAAACATGCAACTAGGAATTTCTTTACGATTTGGAGTTTCTATTTCCTTTACATTATATCGTGAAGAAGAAAACAGACTATTGTATTGAGGAGCGATGCTATTGATAAATCATTATTATGAATAGGGAAGGTTCCAGTTATCCAGTAGCTTGTTTTTCTAGCAGAAATAATGAAAAATTAGTTAGGATTGGTTTTGTTACTTTCATTAGGATATAGTTTTGGTAATTTCAAGGTCATTGCATTTTGGCCAGACGAATTCTAATTAGGGCATAGATGCTGAGGACATAGGTAAATGTATTTGTAATCCGGCTTGCATTTGGTGATAGAGACAGATAAAGTTTGGGTTAAATTTTTTCACTGAAGACAGTTGTTCTGATAATACTAGTACGGCATTTCTAGCAATAGAAGATGGTGTCTGATGGTGACAACTATCCTGATGTTAATTGCTTTATTCGAAGTGCAAAGGAAATGCTTAATAACTCTGGTTTGCAACTCTTAGTAGATTGAGGCGTGTATGAATTCCAGAGAATTGTTTGGCATTGATATCTGAATGATTTTCTTATTTGGTTTGATATGAATTGATAGAACTGTGCGGGGCATCCATCAGTTCTACTATCAGCCTGTTTTTAGCTGTGATTTGCAACCGGGTATTTTCAATATCAAAACAGAATTTTACAGCGATTAATCAGTATTTAACCATGGTGAAAAGAAGTGTAGCAAAGATTATTTTGTGAGTGTTTGGCCTGTATTATTTGCATGGCCTATACCGAATTTATATCTATTGGGGTGTACTATTGCGTCAACCTCCACTAGGCATTAAGATATATTAGGGTTTGTGAGCAGTCTGTGGTGATAGGGGGGTTGGGGGCCACTACACTAATTTATGTATTTAATGTAATGGCCATGGGGTAGATAATTAAAATTTTACTCCCCGTGGTATCGTGCTGTTAATTTTTGTACATGTAGTACTTAAATGAATAAATAAAAAACATATATATGAGATATGTATCAATGACTTTGACAATGTCACCTTCCTATTAGAAAGTGTAATTATGTTTTTAACAATTTTTCCTTATTTGGAGCTTTACTTTTGGGTTTCAGCGAACGTAACATTTGATGATAATGAAGGCTGTTTTTTATATCTCAGCGCCAGCACTGAATTACAACGAGGTCTATCAAGCTGCTGGAGCAAGTAACACAACTGTTTATGTAGCCAACCTCCCGAATTCAATATCAGGTAGTGCTGAGATCTACTTTAATTCCAACCATATTTTTCAGTGGATTTTCAATAGTTGACAACTATGCAAAAGTCATAACAATATTGCATAGTTACTATATGCAATTTAGCGTCACTGTCATATTTATTCAGTTATTCAATGGGTTTGTTTTTGGTTACGTTTTGTAGAGACAGTGGCAATTTTGTATTAATTAGGATTGTGAGAAGGTTCAAATGCCATCGAATTTCTCACTGTCGAATTTGTTGACTTGCTTCTGAAAGGTATCTGCATATTTCAAGATGAGCTGCTTCTAAATATAGCAAAATTTGAAACGTCTTGCTAGCGGACAATACTGTGAACTTTGTCATTCAAAGAATACTAGATTCGTTTTAGTAAAAGTAGATACGAAGTTTTCAAAATTCACAATACAACACATTTCTCTGTCATTTTTCAAGCTGTGTTTTTATTACGTTTTCAATTTTTCAATATTAGATGATAAACTTCGCCAGACTTTCAGCTGTTTTGGTCAAATTCAAGATACTCGAATTTTCATGGATAAACTCTACTGCTTTATCAAGTTAGTATATTATTTACCATGTTTTATTTCAACACGGAAATTTAGAATTATTTCTGTATTTCTTTTTCAAGCAAGTTTATTTTATGAAGACCTTTATGAAAATGCACTTGACACCTTGACACCTTGTTTATTATAAGCAGATGCATAGCGTCCGGGTATTCCAATATTAAAATGGCCTGCATGTTTATGTATTCATAAAAATTTTTTTCGCCCAGTACTGAAACTTCTGAACTTTTTCTTGATTTGAGTACTATGACTTTAAAGATGTTTAGCAAGGATGTTCGAGTTTGTGTAGCACTTCAATATTGTAAAATCAAACAGTCACATGCATCAAACAGGCACATGTATAAACATGCATCGATTTTCATACGAAATCTATTAGAATCAAATAAAAGAGGCTATGAGCTTGTGTGAAAACTGGGATTTCAAACGTGTATCAGCTTATCGACTTTCTTCGGTTTCAGAAATCCATTATTGAGCTTTCTTCTCTTTCTGAGCGATCGATCACTGCTGTCTTATAGACCACTTTCTTATTAACAAATGATGTAATCCCAACAGTCATTTAATAATGTGATCCCAACAGTCATTTAATGATCATTGATGGACAATTTCGCTGTATCCTGTTAGCTGTTGCACAGGTTCAAAATATGTTTTTCGAGTTGATGTTTAGGCCCCATAATACTATTGTGGAGGGTGGGATGGCAATGTCATATAAAACCAAAGTTCATCGGGAATGCGGACTGAATGCTCTGACAGGTAGTTTCATCAATTAAAATGGCTAGATTTGCGGTTCCATTCATCTGCTCAATTTCCTATCGATGATTTTGTTTTTTAATATTTTTTAATAAGTATAATTAATAATACTTTGTTTGCACCACATACAGCCGGAAAGGACTCTGAGTCATCTGGTCCCAACTGCATATGGTGCTTACTATTTAGCATATTTACATCAAAATAAGAAAAGGTCATCTCACATCAGATGTCCCATGATTAACAATTATTTGATAAAATGACATGCTAGATGTCCAGGAAAAACAATTTAAGCATATATATTGAACATTTGAATTTCTATATGATGGCAAAATTTGCAGCGAGTTCGCTTTGTTGGGTTGCTATGCTGGAAGAAATTTTATCGATTGTCAATGGAGAAGGGATCGGGCACGGGCTAGTAATGTTGGTTGTTTTTCCACCTTTACCTATTGAACTTCTAGCCCGATATATGTATCATTTCCCAACCGATTTAGCAACGAAGTCACAGAATGCCACTAATTCCCATGCCAACATGCATTGACTTTGACAGTGTCAAATGTTCTGCACTATTGCTGTGACTGTTTGAGGAAATGGAACTGTATGATTGAAATTAGTGTGATCCTGTAATCATGATGTCTTGTCTTAGATTTGCTACCCATGAATCTGCTGCAACAGCCATTGTTAAATGCAATGGAATGGAATTGGATGGTTCTTACATAAAGGTACGGACACCCTGCAGCTTTTCCTTGTTTTAGTTAAGATTTAACACAGCCAGTATTGAATGTTCATTTGTTCTCTGTGCATAAATGGTTTTGGGTGAAAATAAGGATCATCTTGTGGTCTTTTACAATTGTTTGTTTAGTGTTTCAGTTCAATTCAGAGGCATGAGAAGAAGAAGCCAAGTATATTATTGAAATTAACCCTATATATATATATATATATATATATATATATATATATATATATATATATATATATATATATATATATATATATATATATATATATATATATATATATATATATATATATATATATATATATATATATATATATTATATATATATATATTTATATATATATATATATATATTTGTCATATTGAACACATTTTTATGATTTTACTGCATTTAGTGTTGGTGGGGAAAAGAAAGCGGAGAGAGTTCCGTCCCATCTTCATCTTCGAATGTTGCGCAAGGACAACAAGCAAATGCTGCCGGTGCTTATTCTATGTACAACCCATATCACCAAATGTATTACAATTACTGGGCAGCAGCAATGGCAAGTCAACAAATGGCAGGTTCAGGACAATCTGGACAGCAGCAGTCAAATGCACAAGCCTATATGCCAATGATGCAAGGTCAAGGATATCCCATGTATAACATGTACTCACAGCAGTATGGGTATGTATATTACATGCTTGCTTCATCCTTTTAATGATTTCCATTCTAGTCATGTACTCATATTGCATTTCTTATATGGGAAAATTTCGCGTGCACGCCAACTTCAAGTGTCGCACAAACGAACCAACATTGTTCTAGGGGGGAGGGGGGGTGCATGTTTGTAGCATCTATGAGAATATGTAGAGGAAAGTGGTTTTTTATCAATTTCTTCTAAGTGTCCCAAGGACTTTTGGCGACTTTTGTAGATAGTCTTCTGTCAATCTCCCTCTTCGTGTGTCTGTATGTGTATTATCTGTATGAAATTTGCTTGATGTTAAATAGACAGAGTACTTAAATAGCACAACCATGTATCGTATACATGTCTGCTCATTGATTTCTTGGGGAATGTTCGGGAATCTTCAACATATTAAATCCTTTTTCTTGTTGACTGTTTATATTTACTGTTTTCCCTAAGAGAGCAGATTTTCTCTTTGTCTACATGTAGATACACTGTTTAGCCACTTGCGTCATATAACCTGACTTCTCAGATTCGAGGGAATTCTGCTTAATTTTTCGAAGTTACGAAGAACGGCAGTTGCTCATTGTTGTCACATCACTTTCATCTCAATACGTTTAAAATACATCATAGAGCTGTTATATTATAATAGCAAGCTGAATGGCAGCTATTATTGGTTTGATAGATTTCTTTCTCAGGAGGAGACCTCCTTTATCCACAATGCAATAGTGTGAACAATGAAAATGAGTGTATCAGTGTTTCTACATATATATTATAATGCTCATGGCTGGGATTTAGAATAGTAGGGCTCATAAGATAATTGAGATTCAATTCTTATGTCTTTTTACTCTAATTCTGTGTAAGCCTCTTTCTGATGGGTTGTGAGTACTGTTTTCTTTGACTATTTGTGAAATGCTCTTTTGAGCAATATTCTTTAGCTGGCTTCTCAATCTGTGGATTAACTTTGAGGTTAATCAACTGCAGATTTTATGCAATCGTCATGCTTTCTCCGCATTTTGTCTTGAATAGCGACTGTGTTCTTCTGCGATTTTATGCGTTGGCTCTTGAGTCAATTCGTCACACATGTTGGTTGACTCTGTGGTAGTGTTCTATCACATTTATTATACATTCCTCTATACGTCTTATAAAGGTGTGGGAGGACTTTTTGATATAATTTGTACTTGTATAACTATTAATATTGGTACAAATTTTTGTAGCCAAGTGCCAATGGTGCCAGGTTATGGAGGTAGGTTGTTTATGTACTAAGTAAAATTTCATCTGCTGCAAGTTGTGCTAGTATATAAGTTAGTTCTGGACAAATCACAGTGCTGTTATTTTTTAATACATACAGTATATATGTTTTTTTTGGAAAAAATATCTTAAGAATATCTTTTGCATATCTTATCGTGTAACATGACAAAAGATATTCTTGAGATATTCTGAGAAATCTCGCAAAGGATTAAAAAAGCTTGCGAATAAAATCAATTTGTTTTGATTTTACTCTGAATATCTGATGAAACATGAGACGATAGCGAAAGTTTTCATTCATTTTCTTCCATGCGGTTTGAGGCGCGGTTTCGGCTTGGCGCCAAAGTGGCGATCGGCACCTGGCCCCTCTGATATACCATCATCGCCGGCCATCGCACATTGGTCTGTGCTAACGCTGTTTCTTTGTTATATGAAGCAGAGCCTGTTGCCTTGCTAGTTACTCTGCAATTATAATCACAGACCGTCCTTGACCCGAAAAGCATACTTGTCATTTGAAGGTGAATTCTTATGACAAGGAGAAAGAATCTCTTTTCGTTGTTATTGATGCATGTGCTGTAGCAAACATGAGGAGTAGAAAAGGAAAACATGCAGTAAAGGAAAAGAATGTGGACCGAAGACATTTTTTCAGTGTCTCTGCTATTCAGTCCTGATTGACACGGAGTATGCCACCTAGAATTTACTCACGTTCGTGAACCATGACATATTTTTCGCATGCAAAGATGGTTGCAGTACATAACTCCATCGGAAGCTTCTCATCTTTCTTCAGATATTCTGATTTTATTCCTAATCCTTCTAGAAATATCTTTTTTCACGTTACACGAGAAAGATATTCTTAAGATATCTTATCCCTCATTATGTGATCAGATTTCAAATCGAATATCTGACCGTGTATCAGGGCCTTAAGAGTGGTTTTCTTATAAAAAAAGACGTGTATGTAATCGATTTGTTGTTTTGATGTTGCTGATTATGAATTTTTTCCCATGTATCTGGTTTCTTAGAGCCTTAAACTTTCAGTTATTGTGATAGTTTGTTGAGTTTGTTTGATAATAGACTGTATGTTGAATTGACAGCGTTCCATTGTACTCTTTTAGGAAGCGGACAGCAATCTTCTAGCCAGAATGGGGCTCCAAGTTCAAATTATGGAGCGCCATCCTATCAAAATTCACATTGAATTGTGGAGGACATTGTCGAATTAGAAGTATTCAGAAACGATATCTGAATTGATAAAACGTCCTCGTTAATTTTGCACATGGTTTGCAATAATCAATTGGACGAAAAACTGAAATATAAACATTAAAAGCAATCACCAAGAAACGCTGACATTGTTTGAAGCAGTGCTCTCATAACAATATGAATCACTATTAATGTATTCTGTAAAGCGAGAATTAGAAAGTCTGAAGTCGTTTTCCATAAAAGATTATTTGTTCTAAGAAAAGGAGAAAGTCTTTCAATATATGAATTCAAACGGAGAATTTCGTTTTATTTTATTTAATGTGTGTTGATGTAATCTTGTAGGCTGGTGTAAAATGTAACGTTTCTAGGTGAGGGTTTTGAAGTTTGTCAACGAGGATTTATATTGACCAATGTAGTATTCTTTTTGCGTTTTTGCTTAATATTGCTCTAGCGAATATAGTAAAGCCGCACTCTCCTGGTTATTGCAGTGTGTTACCAAGCTTTTTAAAGAGAGCTTTAAAGATACTCTAACGATTGAGGGTACTAAGAGTGTGCTGCCTATTATTTTATATGGAAGATTAAAGTGGTCACTTGGTTTCTTTTTTATAAGACAGGTTGAAAGTCATTGTCTAGAAGAATTTTCCTTTCGTGAGACCTTGCTACAAGTAGAGAAACTTTAGCTCAAGCTGCTTTTGAACATAGAAGAAAATCTGTAATCCACATACGATAGAGGCAAATGGGCGGCTAGTTTCCTCATTGTAGCAAAAGATTGTCACTCGAACATCGTTGCAAGTTTACATTCAAATTTTTTAGTACCATTTGCAACACTAAAATGTTGAAAACAAGGCCCACGACGAGAATCATAGTTTACATTTTCTTTTTCATCACATTCATGAATCAGACACTACCATTAATTGGACAAATCTTTTCATTAGACGCTACCATTTAATCCATTAGACAAATCCTTTACTACCATTGACAAATCCATTAGACAAATCCTTAAGACGTTTCGGGGCGTACTTGCCCCATCTTCAGCTAAATGAGCAATAGAAAGCGGGGCATATATAACCTATTGGAAAACAATGAGCCATGCAAAATAGGGCGTGTAAACATACAGAAAAGGCACCGGACACATGTTGGCTGTTCACTTTACACGTCCTATGACTATGATTCTTGTTGTAGCCCTTGTTCTTCAATTTATTATCAGGTTGCGTTTTCGAAAGCATGCACTAAAATATTGTCTTATCCTTGCAATAATTTGTATTTGGAGCTATTCTGGTTCTTACACCTGAACTCGTTGTTGAACAATCACTTATGAAGATTTAATTTGTAACTTGGCGTAGCTACTTAACGATAGTAAGCAAAGTTTCAGTAACCAAGAACGCAAAAAACACGTTGACCTTCTAAATCAATCTCATGACGAAAGTACATCACTACATTTAAATTGATCGATCAACAAATTAAATAAAAATAAACAAATGCATTCAATGCAAATGTGTCTGTATTTCAATTGATACCCCAAATATCAGTGCGATTACATGAGTAAATTTTACGGAAAAACATGTCGTTATCACATGGTAGATTAAAATAAGTGTATTACATTACATTACATTGCAAGAAGAACAGGTATGCGAAATTGTATAATAGAGATAAAGAAGCAATGTGATTATAAAAGAGAAGCTCTATGATAGATAAAACCACCCTCACTCTATAAAGTTGTTGCTAAAAAGTTAGGAAAAACTCATCAGTACTAGCTACATGTACTACAACATAATGTACTAGAAGTATAGAAAATATGATATTTACAATCAATTTAGACTACGTATATATTCTACAAATTTGCTTCTACCTGTCAAAGTGTTGATATGCCATTCAACTTGGCAAATGTCATCGATTAAATTGTTTAACAAAAAACTCCTCTACACGCTAGAATGAGCAACTTGGAGAATGCATTAAAGAGCATTCTAATAACTGATTATTTGCATTTATATGTTTCTTGTTAACTTAAAATATTGTCAATGCGTTGCTTTTTGCACAAAGTGTAGTAAAGTACAATGGATCTCTGTTTCTTACAAAACAGTGTGCGCTTCTGACATAGCATGTTGCAGGCTTATGAGACCAAACTGTATTGTCAACTTAGATGCCAAGGAGTCAACAGGTTTGTGAATGCTTTATTTTATCCTTACTTTTCCAAAGACCAAGGAACACTAACTTATCACCAGACTATGATAGAACCAAGGGGAGGCAATAAAGAGTCAAACAGCAATACATATTTCACAACTGGCTTCTGATTTAAGTAGGGGTCACTCATTTAGTACGTATGCACCACAACTACTAAAATTTGACTTCCTCCCCCTCATATGTACTATTAGACTTTTTAAGCATTTCCAAGACCATAAAATGAACATTACAAATAGTATTTCATGAAAACATCAATGAAAGATTTCTACAACTTTTGTGGACTTTAATGTGTCAACCCTCTTCCCTCTTGTACACAATGGTACACTTTGCTGGACCCCCTTCCCTTTGTGTGTACATATTAAATGAATGAACCAGCTCAGCATATGATTCAGGGCCTAACAAAAAGCCTTAAAAATACTTCTGGCCTTAATCTGATAAAGGACATACCTCAGCCTTAATCTGATAAAGGACACTTCATTTTATATGCTGCAAAACTATTTTGTAAGAGCAAGGACTACTACTGTGTTGATAGCCCTCTGAAAATGTATCAGTAGGACTATCAACCAAGAAGCCAAGGAAGAATAGGGGCAATACACACCCAATTAACATATGTTGGCCCTCTTTATCCATTGTGAAATTATATGAAGACATGGTTTTGTCACAAACCTCAGAATAAACAAACGTTTGACATATTTTAATCATTAGCAGCAACTACATTACATGATATTTAATATGTTTGCATTCCCATATGCACCATAGAACAGGGCAGCATAATAATTGTTGGACTTGGCACCTTTACTTGGCTTCACTGCTCAAATTTTTCAACGCCACCTTAGTGCTAGAGGATTATACCAGGAACACTAGATAAGACAGAACAGAAGTCGACCTCCTAGCAAAACTTAGATTAAAAATATCATTCTTATCATCAAATACCATTTTATAAATTCATGAATGCAATAAATATATTGTTTCAAAAGACAGTTCTGGAAATAGAATACATTTTTATTTGATGAAAGAGGAAATGTCTACCCTTGTGATTTCTCAACATTTGTAGACTACTACAGCTAAGCTCAATTCACTAGTACCTGTTGGAATTATGCAAGTGCAACTGTTTCAATTTGCTCTCCCATCCCCATTGCATTTGGTGGGTAGAAATATTGATGTCCATTAGTGTCTCTCGCAAATCTATAGCCATTTCCAGAAACTGGGTTACTTCCTTGAAGGTCTCTAGCAGGGCAAGCTGGGAGTGCCTTTCTTTCATAATTCTTCCCATATGTTGTGGTGTAGTCTTGACCTCCCGTGACCCCAATTCCATTTTCCTTTGGTATACAAATCTCAGGCCTTTGGGCTTTCTCTCCTCTAAAATCACTCTTATGTATTGTTTGACCATCAAATGGTGCTACTGGTGGCTGATAACCTCCCTTGGGTCTATTAGATTCTCTTTGAGAATACTTCCATGGCCTGTATGTTTCATTATGTGTGGTTGAGTCATGAAACTCTCCAGGTGACAATCTAGCATATTCAGGACGAGAACTTTTTGCTTTTGCAACTTGTCTGCCTTGGAAATCATGTCTAAATGTAGTCATATCTGTGAAGGATTGATTTGGAGCTTGCCAAACCACTTGAGGCTTGCAAGCTTCCATTCGTGGAACATCCCATCTTCTAAATGCTTCTTTATGTGTAGTATTCCCATGAAATGGTTGATTTGATTTTAAAGCATATTGAACTGGCTTACAGCTGTCTGCTGCTTGCCCATGAGGCCAAGGATATGCATGCTGATTTGTAGTTTCATGGTCAAATGAGCCAGGGTTTCGAATGCTCCGCTCCGGAGGTTTTGCAGACTTTTCAGGACCTCCATCCTTTTTGTCATAATCTAATCTATGGGTTGTTTCATTAGACATTGGTCCATTCCCAGTTGTTAGAGATGTCTCAGGAGGTCTGACTGCTTCCCTCCCAAGGTTACTATAATATCCAGGGTAGTCATGCTGTACAGTGGTATGATGATCAAATTTTGCACTTGATTTTCGAATGCCCTTGTGTGGAGGATGAACACTTTCAATTTTTGGCACATCCCATGCTTTGTATGTTTCATTATTGACTGTACTTCCATCAAATGGACACCCACTTGCAACTGGTTTATAAACTGGCTTTGCTAACTTTGGTTTTTGAACTTTCTTCTCAAGATAATCTGTTCTGTAGCTTGACAATGTATGCATATTCCCACTAGGTTTGATATATACGTTTTGGTTAGGCTTTTGAGGTACCATATATTTATGTGGGATAAATGTGTCTCTATACATTGTGCTTCTTTCAAATGGTCCACTGCTAACTTTAGCACGAGTATGGGGCTTAATAGGTTGTGTTACAGGGGCATGCACAAACTCTCTGTATGTATCATTGTACTCTGTTAAGAGACACCTGCCACCATCTGTAGGGACTGACCTTGGTCGATGGATACAATGATGCCGCCTAGAAATACATAATATCATAAGAATCTTAATGGGTTACTTATACTTAAAATGCAGATTATCATCATCATAGCAAACTCAACACAAAACGAAAAGGAATCAAAACACATAAGTAGGAATTGACACATCTTATGCACATTGCTACATTAGGGTGATGCAAAAAATATTTCAAAACAATCTGAGTAGACCTGCTTACTACCTTAGAGGCCAGCAAGCAAATACGAAATCAACAAATCTCAGAATGGAATGAAAGCCTATGATCACCAACCAAATAGACATGCACCCAACTAGGAATTTTTTAGGTCAGGGGTCTAATAAACAAAAAGGGCACACTTCACACATTCTAAAGAGAATATATCTTTAAATCATATTTTTCAGATTTAGAAACAAACCTTCAATTCTGCTACTATCAAATTTAACAACAATTATAAGCAGATCTGCTTTAAAAAATACAATAAGCAGTTTCATTTACTTCTCCAAGAAAATGGCACTTTTGCCATTTTGAGGAAAGGGCAGGGATCTAGACCCCCAGGACACACCTCATAGTTGTGTGCCTGATAGTGGATTATTTTGTGAAAGTAGCACCATCCAGTTTTAGACAAAGTGCTCATGGGCCTCTAGCAGCAGTAGAACTGAACAAAGAAATTGCCTCCCTCATTTGCAACTGTCTGCAGTGATGAAAATACATATGAAAAGTTCCTTTGGGGTTTTATCATTGGTGGCTCAAGTTCCTTATGCATGAAGATCCTTATAAGAAACGCGTATGGTTTCTTGAATTATAGGCACCTGTAGCCTAGTTTCTACTCAAAAAGGTACATTTCCCTATAACAAAATATTGCCATATTGTCTGATAGCATTAACTTGCTATCAAGCTGATACTCCATTAATTGTGATTTTTATGCTAGAAATAACACAGTGATATCCGTCTTTGCAATCATAAGCTAGGCTGTAACTCCTCTTATGTCCTATTGTGCAGTCTACAGGTGATGTACAAACAGCACAGCTCAATTTCCTTGCCAATATTTCATAGCATATTTCTACTGTAATTTGCCAGTTTCATTATTTAGCTGTTAGATCTTTATCATAGCATGGTACTCAGTTCTGGTCAAGGACAACTACTTTATCATATCAATATTCTGTTGAGGCGAAAAGCCTTTTATAGATAAATTGGGTACAATCGATTGCACCGTCGATCTGATCAGTAGATTTGGATATGTTTGACTTACCCACAATTGCAAATCTGGCAGATGCAGAGAACACTTTTCACCATGTTGACGCTGCCGGACCTTTCCTGTACTTCGAAGTAGTGAATGTCTAGATCTAGCCTCGGATAGCAGGTATTTTGTTTATGTGTCGTCAAGGTACTATCACTAAGCAGTATTCCTATCTCGCACCAAAGCCTGATTGGCTAACAGCAAGACAAGCCAGCTAGAAGAACAGTTGATATCTGGCTAAGCGCCTATAACCAGAAGAAGCGCCCATACGAGTGGTGGCCGGCCAGCCAGCCAAGGAATACACCATAGAAATAGTCTATGGAATACACGTTAAATGATGTGTAATGATGACGTAATCAAGCTATGGACCAGAACGAGACAGTGCTAAGTTCAAGAAAGCTTTAAACCGAGGGCCAATCACTCAAAAAAATCTAGTACACGTTGCTGAAAAATCTGTATGTCTAAAATACTTCAAAATTCTTCGAAAATCTTCTAAACCCTTGTGAAATAAAAACCAATCTTTAAAATCTTTGAAAAATCTGAAAATCTCAAAAATCTCGTACACTTTTTCTCGAGTGACTTTTGCCCCTTGGTTCTAACCATCGAAACCCTCCTATTTCTATGGTCTTAACTGAAGGGCCTAACTTATTTTAGTCTGCAGTGCCAACCAATTCATGCTGTGATAACATGGTTTTGCGCAAAGTGGGTGGATACAAGGGGTTGCAATTTGATCTCGGTTTGAATACATATTATCCCTTCTACTCCACTCGCCTTCTGTTGGGATTTGCTAGCTTCATTGGCTTGTTCCCTCAAGTTCAAGTTTCATTCATTTTAAAATTCCAAAACAAATTACAACTTCCTGTTAATCAACAAGTGCATATAACATCAGTAATAAAAATAAAGTAATAGTTTACAAGAAAGTTAAACACAAACACAAGGCAACATTAAAACAAAAATATGATATGATAATATACTATGAAACCTAATCGTATTAAATTTAAAGGGAATTTGTAAGTGAAAAGTCTGTTGGTACTACAGAACTTCACTATAGCACGAAAAAGCGGAAACATTCTTTTAGCATACTGATAGCTTTTTTCGTCCGACACTCGTCAGAGTATGAAACGTCGGATAACGACCGAAAGGTAAACCGAAATATATAGCCAGATGCGGGTGCACGTGATATAATGAATGATGTGTCTATTTGGCCCTATGATTGGCCAATTAGCACCTATTCACCATTGTTTACTTGATAAGTCCAAGTGAAAAAACAAGCTCTTTTTGTTTACACAAGACTGGGTTTTGAGTCTTTATGTAAACTGATTCCAAAACACCTAAATGAAAGGACGATCTTGCTTGCCCAATGATCCGAAAATTGTCGTCTGTATATGTTTTGGCGCATTCTGGATTTGTAATAAGATGTTGTCCTATGGCCGAATCACTTTTCATTTTAGAATTAGAGTTTTTACACATACGAGGTGTCTGTTCTCTTGTTGTAGTGTTTTTCGTCCTGATGCTCGTGGGTACATGTTGTTTTATTCTGTCTGCTAGTCTCTGCGTAGTGCGCCCTACGTACCGAGCTTCACATCGGCACGAAAATTCGTAAACTACACAACTTTTTTGAGTGGTAGAAACGCTATCTTTTGTAGCAGACGGCAGCATGACCCTAGTGTAATAAACCGCACGGGGCTTCAAAGCATAGACACAAGATGTAATGGCTTTACTAATTTGGTTTTCAAATTTGATGAAACATTTCCAATTCAGGGAAATTTCAGGTAAACCGGACACTTTTCAGGACCAAACCGTTTTTATGATGAAATGCTGGCTAGTTTTTCCTTAATGCAAGAAACAAGGACATCTTCTGGATATCCAGTGTCCAGAATGCGCCAAAACATATACAGACGACAATTTTCGGATCATTGGGCAAGCAAGATCGTCCTTTCATTTAGGTGTTTTGGAATCAGTTTACATTAAGACTCAAAACCCAGTCTTGTGTAAACAAAAAGAGTTTGTTTTTTCACTTGGACTTATCAAGTAAACAATGGTGAATAAGTGCTAATTGGCCAATCATAGGGCCAAATAGACGCATTATTCATCATATCACGTGCACCCGCATCTGGCTATATATTTCGGTCCACCTTTCGGTCATTATCCGACGTTTCATACTCTGACGAGTGTCGGATGAAAAAGCTTTCAGTATGCTAAAAGAATGTTTCCGCTTTTTCGGGCTATAGTGGAATTTGTAAGTATGGAATTTCTTTAAAGAGGAGCTCACTCAATATTTGGTCTAATTGAGGAGAGAGCACCCCCAGTACTAAAAGCACATTATTTTGCAATTTTTTTTCTTATTTTCATAAGATTTACAATAGCAAACACTTACAATACAAAAGCAAAGGGAGCATGGAAATACATAACAACCTTAAACTTACACTTAACATAGAGACACAAGTAGTTACAAAATTGTTACAAAAATATTAAACTACAAACGTAATTAGAGTGGTGTTGCCCGTAGTGCCCATAGCGTCGCAAATTTGAATGAAACCTCCCGAAGAGCTATCAACGGAGAAAGCAAGTGTACATAAGTTCTTGCTAATCTGCCAAGTTGGCGCCCAGGCATGATGGGCGACAGCACTCTTATCATAAAGAAAAAAACAAATTTACACAAAAAGAAATTGATTTACACGAGAGAGTTAATAACTCATTGGAACCGTTCTGAGGCCTGAATATATTTCAATGTTGCCTCAAGAATGTTTGCATTTGAATCGAAAGATAACTTTTCGTGGCCATAAAGGAGTATTTGCAATAGTTCATTGTTTGGAGGGTTTGATAGGCCATGAGGACGCAATATCGCATTAACGCTGTCGAGAAGACCGCGTCTGTGTGTATCATAGGCACGGCAGAGCAATGGTGCCACCTTTAGTTCGTTAGAAGATTGTAGAAATGTTTAAAGATATTTTAAACGTGGTATTTTGTGGATAGTATACAGGATTTGAGTTTGGAGTAGTTGGAGACGTAAAACTTTTGAAAGCAATACCCCCAACAATTGTCTGTTTGCTGGTTTAGTAAGAGTGTAATAGGCAAGGCCCCAAACGATGATTCCATACTGGAGAAATGAGGAGAATAATGAATTATATAAAGATACTAGAACACTGGCTGGTAGATGCCTCACTTTGAAAAACATACCATATATTCTTGAAAGTTTTTCGGAAAGTTCACTTAAATGATACTTCCAGCTTAGATTTTCATCCAAAAGGGGACCAAGGAACTTACCATATGTAACCTGTTTTACATATTGATTGACAATTTTTATATTGATGCTATCATTCAAGGAGTTTTGTCCTGAGTGAAAAATAGCAAAGTTTGCTTTATCAATATTTAAAGCACGTTTGTTGGCATCTAGCCACTTTTTAACATTTCTGAGCGCTTTATTTACAACTTTCTGAAGATTACTTAAACTATGAGATTCAAAGTAGATGCTTGTATTAATGTAAATTAAGAACAAAAGTGGCTCAAGGACAGATCCCTGGGGTACACCAAAAGTAACATTCAATTGATTGGAGATATAACCATTTACTGATATGTACTGACTTCTGTTACTAAGATATGATCTAAACTATGCTAAATCAACAGTTGTTGGGAATCTTCCCTAACACAGTGAACCGATAGGCTAACTGGAGGACTGTATACTAGAAACCTTATCCTACAGTAGGTGTCGGGTTTGTGTCTAACCTTTTACAAACTATGTAGATAAAACACAAGAGATGAGGCTTCATTATTGAACTTGAGGCTCAAATTATTGTCTCAATAACGAATATGTACACACAAATGAATATAAACTACATTATACAACGATACGAATAGATGCCTAAAACCTTACTTAATTTGGGGCGTACGGCTGTTAGGGATTGGTAGCTAAAGGTAGATGCAAATTTACTACCTTGCAGTACTAAAATATTACCAAATAATGTGGATAGGGTGTGTACACTAACTGCCTACGTGTACACCAGTAACAGTGGACACGATAGGGGTATCTAATATATATCTCTAATCTAAACAAATAAAAAATAAAGAATTTCATTCAATAAAGCTTGTTAAATGCGCTTTCTACAGTAGCCACTGATCAGCTTCTTTGCGAACTATAACAACGAGTGTTCTTCATGATGATTATGAGGATCCCAACTGGATCTCGACTATTCTTAACTGGCTTGGGCGCCTTACGCAAATAGAAAAGGAACTCACGATCACACAATTGCTTCTTCAGCAGGGTCTGGTTCCCTTTGCTTTATTTATCACCAGCTGCTCTTGTCATCGATACACACGACGTACCAAAGAGTGACGGTCACTCTGCAATCTAGAGCACATCTCACACTCACAGACGCACTAAAGCATGCTATGACTTTGATGAATTTTTAGAAGAAGAAGAAGTGAACAATAGGCGTGCTAGCTGCTTAAATAGCCTATCTAAGGGGGGTCGCCTATTGCGCCATGCATGGTAAAGCGTACTACAGATTACTTTTACAAAAGACTCCCAGTTACGTATTCGCACCTATCGTTCAAAATGTCATCGTTCCTTTATGAATCGCTGAAGCTTACTGTGCCCTCTTCATCAAATGTTCCTCACCAACGTATAGAAAGTTGCCGGACTATCCTAATGTTCCATATTTGTAATGAATGATCCAGAATCGCGAATAACTTTCCAAGTGCCCACTTTCTCTGGTTATCCCCAGTGCATTGCCTATAGACTTTTTGTGAATATGGGTAGGCCTAATTCAGCACATAGTTTGTGCCCATGAAGTTGATTGCATGATCGAGGTGGTGTATACTCCAGGGTTTCTCTGGTAGCTTCCATGGGTGAATTGCAGATTTGGGTGGCCTATTCTGATGCTAAGCATAAGATAAGCAGTGTCGGCATGTGCAGCTTCGATATCATCATCATTGTTTGGCCAGTAGACCGCTGTCCGAGCAAGTTGCCTCATTCGCTGCATTCCAAAACGTCCTAAGTGAAGCAGTGCCAGAACTTCCTTCACATGCTCACTGGAACCACCACTCTCCTCCATGGATTAAGCATCCATTCCAAATAGACAATGAAGAAGCAACTTGTCGGAATCTGTGCATTTCTGTTCCTTCATCTTTCTTTTCTGGCTGCCAGCATTCTCGAGTAACTCTGAGCACAGTTGATATTATTGGATCTTTTGCTGACTCTTTTGCAAGAGAACCTTATTCTGCTGTATTGACTTTTTCATCAATTGTCCCTATCTGGAAGACTATTAATGTGTCGTCTTCACTTTCCTCCCCATCAAATTTGGAGTCTTCCTGCAGAGGTCCAACTGAGAGCCTCAGCATTAGCATGATTCTTCCTGTTCCAGATTTCAATCCTGTAGTTGAATTGGCTCAACATCAAAGCCCATCGAGCTATTCGTTTAGCAGCTAGTAGAGGAAGATCTTTTCCTAATCCGAATAAAGCCAACAGTGATCGATGATCAGTAGCTCGTATAAATTTCCGTCCAAATAAGTATTGGTAGACGTTCTTTAATCCAAACACTATTGCTATAGCTTCCTTTTTGAATTTAACTAATTCCTTTGGCATTCTGTGAGAGTCTTAGAAACATTGGCGATTGGGTGCTCGCTTCCATCTAGAAAGTGATTAAATAATACGACTCCAATTCCAACGTTGGAAGCTTTGAATGCCAGGCCTAGAGTGTGCTTCTCTTTAAAGTGAATCAGGACATTCTCTGAAGAAGGCAGATCTTTCAGATGCTGAAAAGAGGTTTGATGTTCTCATTGCCATTCCCATTTGACCGATTTCTTTGTCAGTTTGTACAATGGCTCTGCAGTCTTCGTGAGACCTCCTTCATGAGTGCTAAATGCTAGTCTTCTTAACTGGATAGAACCTAGGAACGCTTTAAGACTTGACACATTTGTAGGAGCTGGCATGTTAAGGACTGCATCTACCTTTGGTCCTTTGAAATTCCTTGTTGTGAAAGAAGATGTCCCAGATATTTAACATATGACTTGGTAAAGTGGCAATTTTCAAGCCGACAACGGAGATTTTTATCTTTCAATCTTTGGAACAGATGCTGCAAATCGCTCAGGTGGTCTTCCACATCATTTCTGCTTGCCAGTGTGTCATCCAAATAGGTAGCCACACCTGGAAGATCTTTGGTGAGCTGATCCATGATCTGTTGAAAATATCCGGGGCAGATTTGATACCAAATGGTAATCTGTTCTGCAGAAGACCTCCTTCGTGAGTGCTAAACGCTAGTCTTCTTTGACTCTCTGGAGCAAGCTTGATTTGGCTGTATGCATCTGCTAAGTCGATTTTCGTAAATCTATATCCTCCTCCTAATTTTCTCATAAATCCTCAGGAAGAGACATTGGTTGCCGATGATCCTCCAGTTAAGGGTTGACCGTGACAGAGTAATCCCCACAGACTCTTATTCTGGGCTTCTTTAGTCCTGGAAGCAACGCATTTTCATAGGTACCACTGGGGTTCCAAGTTAACAAAATTGTTTGGTTTCCCATACTTCCTTGAAAATACCTTTCTTGTATTCTTCTTCCAAATTAGCTTACATGGCAAATGGAAATGGTCTTGCTTTCCTGAAGATAGGTTGGTTATTGGACTTAAACTTCACTTCGAGCTGATAGCCCTCGAGGTATTCCAATTCCGGTCTCCATAAATCTTTAAACTCAGTCCACAGTGTCTTGCACTCCTCTTGTAGTTTGGTATCAGCCCTGAGATTGCTGAAAACTGTATGGCATGGCTCTGCATCTTGGAATGCTTGGCTCATAGAGATGCCTAACTCCTTGGTAGTGGCTCGTCCCAATAGATTAAGCTCTGGGATTTCTGACGCTGTATACTAGATATCATGTGCCTCCTTTGACTCCTGTGTTGAGCATGGAATTACGTAAATATTACTGCTGCGTGTACCACTGTATATGACTTGAGAATGGAAGCACGTGAATAAATCAGTAAAATTCTCAGAGTCATACCATAAGAGAAAGTGAACAAATTTGGTCATCGAGTTAATTAACTTGATGACAGTTTAATGTAAAAAAGGGATTAATCGAATGTAGGGGGGATCGTTGCAGAAAAGATAGTAGAGATGATTAGAAAGTTTGATTGATTGAATGAAATGTACAAATCGCACCAGTTTTGACTTTCGCTCGAGTTGTCTCGAATTATAAGGGGGTAAAATTAGCAATAGTGGTCCCAACATGGAGTTTTGGCGACGAATGTAGTGATGATTGGCAAACTGGGCCTACTTTCTGAATCATATTGTAAATTAGGCTTCTGAAGTTCTGCACTTCCCGAATCACTGCATGTCTTGCTTGATATGAACTTTCCATTCGTTGCAGTATCTAACTCCATTCTGCATGTTCGCCCTTGGATCTCGAGTGGTACTTCCAGCTTTGGTAAGGATTGTTCGTTTACTGCTTTGACTTCATGGATGACCTTTACTGACATTTGCAAATTGTTTCTTCCTACCTTCGAGATATATCCTTCAATGCCACAGAACTTACACTCTGAATCCATAAAACGGCATTGTGGTACTTGATGGGTTTCATCACCACAGTAGTGCCATGCCGATCTGCATGTCACGGGCTTGGTTTCCTTTGCTTTGCTAGAATGTTGTGGAGCAAACATGTGAACAAGTTTTGGTTTAACCCCATGAACTGTGTCTTTGGCCATTTTAGCTGCATCCTCTTTTTCGATGGCAATTTCAATTGCCCTAGTGAAATCCTGCTCGCCATCCTTGACTTTAAAGAGGGCTGTAAGCACTGCTTAGTTGTTTCTACTCTGCATATAAAACGAGATCCGAGTGCTTCATCCTGAGGGCCCTTGATGGATGTCAAGTCATATGTTACAGCATCTTGACGTATGCGTGTTGCAAGCTCATGGAGTGCTTCAGCTGGTTCCCTGCGCATATCACTCCAAAACTCGAAACGTTCATGTACATCGAATCTTTTCGGGTCATACTTCGTCTTCATGAAGGTAACAATTTCATCCATGATAAGATCACTAATTTGTTTGAGTGGATTTTACTGTTTTGCCAAATTCCCTAGTAAATGGTTAACATCCTTAGATTGGTTAGTAAGAAAAATTTGGGCTTCTCTACCATCATTGACAGTGTGTGCACCTGCAAAAGTCAGAAATCTATCATAGTAATTTGGCCAGAGTTGACATGTGGAATCAAATGGTTTGAAGACTGGCACTGATAATAATGTAGAAGAAATCAAGCAGTTCCGAATGATTCTGATAAAGACATTTTGTAAAGGAGAGCCATTTGTTTTTGATGAGCTGCCGTTTGAGCTTCCATTTTTTTGTTGCTACTGATTTGCACTTCGACTAATTTGTCTGTTTCTGATATGATGATGGTAACTTTGCTTCAGTCCAAAATGACCTAAATTAGATTCAAGGTTTACCTGGTTTTGAAGCTGTAGAAAAGTAAATTGCTGCTTGATCCTTTAAGGATAATTCTATGCAAAGTCTTGTCGACTGTGTCAATCAACTCTTGTTGTATCTTTGAAGATCATATGCAAGAAAGTATCCCGGTTTGTGTTGCTGACACTAAAAATGAAAGTAAATGACGTAACAAGAAACCTGTTTTTAGGGTTCCACCCAGTGCCTATTTTCAGGGATATATGCAATGATAATTTTTCCTTATAATTAGGTATAATTAGGTATTTCCAGTTATCTCACATACTCTATGTAAAATCTATAATATGTCAATTGAGTCAGGAATATTACCTGATAGCTGGAAACTAGCGCGTGTTACTCCCATCTTTAAAAATGGATCAACTAAGAATAGATCGAATTATAGACCAATCTCTGTCCTACCAGTACTTTCTAGGTTATTCGAAAAGCTCATATATGATCAACTGTACGAGTATCTAGATTCCAATAAGCACTTATTTAAAGATCAGTATGGTTTCCGTAATATGCATTCGGTTGTTTCTTGTTTACTTAACTGTACCAATGACTGGTACGTAAATATTGACAGAGGGAAATTTACCGCCAGGATTTTCATTGATCTAAAGAAAGCCTTTGATACAGTGGACCATAAAATTCTTCTGAATAAGGTGCGTCTTTACGGAATTGACGGTCTTGAACACCAGTGGTTCAGCTCATACTTAGATAATCGCAGGCAGTTCTGCAGGGTCAATGGTGTTGTAGTGAAACGTAAACATTGTAGCATAGGCCATTTCTCACTCAATGCCGATTTTCTTCTTTTCATTCATTCACAATCTTGAATCACACCATGAATCACACACCTGGGACATCACCGTACGTCACTCCTTTCAGCAAACACCTGGTCATTCCTCTTCTGTTGTTCTCTACGCAATCATCACACCATGAGCCTATTCAACAATCCTCTAACAACAACCTAACCCTTCCTTTACGTAAATCATGTTTATTTTGGGTTGTTGGTTGTTTATGTATATATCACTGTAATTTGTAATGTAAAGTCAGTCAGAGTAGAGTCAGAGTACAGTCAACAACACAGTCTCCTCTCTCTGCCTCCGTGTCCTCAGCACGTTAAATCTGATACTCGCCATCAACGGATCAACGAAGGATGTCACTGAACGAACATTGCAGCTTATAGGACCCCACAAACACACGTTCCTATAGTGTCAGCTCTGATCCTGCTAAAATCAACATAGGGGTACCTCAAGGTTCCTGCCTTGGACCACTTCTATTTTTGATTTACATTAATGATCTACCTTATGCATTGAAACGCGCAAAAGCAACAATGTATGCGGATGATACAGCAATTTCGTTCTTTTCCGATAGCATTGAAGAGATTGATGCTGATGTCAATGCAGAACTTGACAGCCTCGAGAAATGGTAACAAGCTTTCCTTGAATATTGTCAAGACTCAGGCCATGATCATAGGATCGTCGCAAAAGCTGCCGAAGATTTATACACCAACGGTACAGATTCCTCATTTTCGGGTAAATGGAAATGATATTGATCTTGTAAAGGAAACTAAATATCTTGGTCTCATGATCGATGATAATCTAAAATGAGAGAGCAATGTCAAATATACACAGAAGATCTCTAGAGCTATAGGACTTTTGAAGTATGCAAAACACTATGTACAAGAGGGTACATTAAGGAATATGTATCTTAGTATTGTTCAACCACATTTCAGTTATTGTTGCTCTGTTTGGGGATGTTGCGGGGCAACGAAACTGAATACCCTGCAGAAATTACAGAACAGAGCTGCTAGAATTGTTACAGGTAGCCCTTTTGACACTCCAGCTGCTCCTCTATTGCAGCGGCTTGGCTGGCCGTCAATTGAAAAACTAATCAATCAAGAGAATTGTACAATGATGTATAAATCTTTGAATGACCTTGCACCTGAAAACCTAGGTAACCTTTTCTCTAAATTGTCTGATGTGCATACCAAGGTTCTACGCAATGCCAAATGCAATCTTGCTGTACCAAAAATGAGAACAGCCTATGGCAAAAAGTCATTTGCGTTTCGCGGAGCCAACGTATGGAATAAACTCGACTCGGAAGTGAAGTTAGCCCCTTCGATTCAGTCATTCAAAACGAAACTAAAAGCATTAAGTTGATATTATTATTCAAGGAAAGCTTGTTTGCATTCGCATTCGTAAGGCTTTCGTTTTTCATTTTCATTTTACGTGTTTTTGTAGCTTTTTAAATATAAATTATTGTAAGTTTAATTAGAATTCCTTTATTTTTGTTTTGCTGGGACAATTGGAAAGCAGTTGATATACTTAACTGAATTGTATCCCAGGGTAAATATTTTTTAAAATAAAAATAAAATAAAAAAAGTATGGTCAGAGAGCTGAGAGGGTGTGTAAGTCAAATAACTTGATACAAATCGGAAAAGCAAAACTATGGGATTCAGTGTTAAGTTTCAATAAAAATGTATTGCATAAATCATAGCTGTCTTGCTTGTCAAATCCTATGGCTAGCTAAGCTTGGTAGAGAAAACAGACACAGAATGGAGCTTCAGAATGTCAATCAGTGTTTGGATTTTCCGCCCCTTGACTTTATCATAGACTATTAAAATCATTTGATATCTTTGAGTTCAATTCTATCTTCCTTCCAACTTGTTTATACTAAGGGATGGGGCGACCTGCTTATACTTGAGGCTCGTAACTTTGTTTATAAGTTCTTTTTTGTAAGGAACCCAGCCTAAGCCTGGTTTTTAAAGTTCATTACCTTGGGACCTGTTTTGGCCATATTGTAGTTCTAAATGTTCTTTAATAGTTTCTCAATGCTAACAGCACATTTTGTACACTGTAGCCACCATATAAGCGTTCAGTGTTAAAACAGGATACTATAGACACTGCAAGCTCCAATGATAGTACCCTTGTATGAAACACTTCTGCAAGGATTACTAACAATCCCTGTAAATCTGGTTGCAGTGAACGTAAGAGGCTTCCTAGTTCTAGATTGTTTGCAGTGATAGACTCATTCGAAATCGAGAAGCTGTTTAAGGGTTTTGCTTCTAGTAGTGTAAGTTCCTCAAATTTTCTGATATTCTGCATGTAGGTACCATATAAAAGATAGTGTTTTTAGGTCTAACGCAGAAGAAAATTGTGCAAAATGGTATAGTGCTCAAGTGTGGATCCGGGAAAAATCTATAACCGCATCGAGGTATTGCAATGCTTTCTCTAAATTACCTTGAGCTTTCCTTAAAAAGGTGTATATATCGTACTTGCATTTGTCGGCAGTGCACTTGCATGGAGCACATCATACATTTTGAAATCAGAGCGCCTATCTCCCAACAATACATTGGTACATTTAACATTTTACTTATAAAGCTATAAATCCTCTAGGCTTTACGATGTACCTCCGTAGTACAGCAAACGAGTAAGTTCCATACAAATGTAAAACGGCAGATATTCACATTGGCAGGATTGATGAGAAATCTACGTAATATTAATAACCTAACATTTTCCCAACAGAAGTTAATTTTCCAATTATCTCCCACAAAAGTTACTCCATTGGAGTGTTCTATGCCACAGTCACTGCCCCTATGAAGAGTATGAAATAATTCCTATCATATTGGTCACAATACCACAAAATTACTATATAATTTCTAATCCTACAAACTAAACATCTCAAAGTAATCTCTACTATAAAACTTGAGCCGTGCTTTTGTTCCCCAAGTTTGTAAACTGATTTGCTAAACAATTTGCAAACTGAAGTCTACAAAACGGCCAGTTATGCTGTGTAGGGCAAACCATGAAGTCCTCTGCACACCAAGGAGAAATCTCGCACTATGTCTTTTAACTTCCTCTTGTTAACCTTCTCCCGTAACAGTATTTTCTGGAAGTTTTCTTTATCTCTACTAGATACCAATTTGGATGGAAATCCTTCCTGCTTCAATGCACTTCGAAACCAGTTTGATGCTTTAGTCCCAAAGTGCCTATTTAATGCGATTAAAATATCAGCGAACATCTCTATGTTTGTTCTAGGTACCACTCCTCCAATGCACAGTAAAACACGATAGACAAGGTCCTGACCAAACAAACTTAGCATTTCAGCAATTTCTTTGGCATCTGTATTGGCAGCCACCGCTATATACGATGTAAAAAAATTAATGGCTGCTTTTAGTGTTGACGATTCTTGACAATAGAGTGACTCAAGAGCAATGTTTATGGATTTAACATGCAAGTCTCTGTTGTAATCAAGTAAAAATGGAGCTGATTTCACTGCCCGATTTAAGAAAACAAGAAAGCCATGAACCACATCTGGATTCTCCATAGCTTTTCCATTATCGAACAAAAAAATGCTTTCAGTGAGGAGCTTCTCAAAAAATATCTTTAGACTGGAAAAACTACCCTTCACATTGCTTAGCATGCCAATAATTGTTGCAGAGATTTCTAATGCTGTGCCAGATGGTATCTTCTTGAATAGAACAAAAATGACAGTAGATGTTTCTGGGAGAACAATATAGAAAGGGTCTCTGATACTATCCACAGCTTTACCAATTGCATTAAAAATATCTTGGCACAGTTCATCAGTTAAACTATTTGATAGTATAATTTCAACAATCTTGATAAAATCATTATAGCATGGGATTAATGGATGATCATTAGTGAATAGTGTACCACAATCTGAATCCGATGATCTGAAATAAGCAGCAAAACAGTTTATCCAATGGTGTACCTGTTTCTGAGAAGCAGCATCAAGCCGGGCAAACTTAATAGCAGATTGAAACATATCTAAGAGAAAGGAAGAAAATAGGCTCTGTTTGTCTTTTCTTAGATCATCTGGAAGGTGTCCTAATACATAGCCAATAATTTCAACACATCTAATCTGCTCTTTGCTATTTAATTTTCCAGATTTTATTGCATCCATGACTGTTCCTATGATCTCAAGATTCAAATTTTGTGAAATTGATCTGGAACTTTCTCTGCAAATGTCCCTTAGAGCTAGGGTACAAGCAGTTGTCAATTGATTCTGGGAAATTCCATTCTGCAAAATTGGTATGACAAAGCTAAGCTGATCAGGATGGCATGCCAACCATTCAGAAAAGGACCCAATCATATACACAGCAGACTCTAGAACTTTTGGGTGAGAAGGAAGTTGTGGTACCAGTCCAATAATCTGCTGTATGTATGTTCCTTCATCACTATCAATAAACTCTGATATTCCTTGCAATAGGTATAATGTTGCCTCTATTTCTTGCCATCTACATGGTTTCTCACCTGCAAAAGATGGAGGAAATGGTGTGTAAATGTCTACTGTGTATAACTAATGATATTATATTATGCACTAAACATTAATGCAGACAGTATTTCCTTTTAAAAATAATGTCATAAGCTCTCTAAACAACAATGTAAATGGTACTGAAGGCAGTAATGCTCAAGATGCTGCACAGGTAGATGCCTTGTGGGTCAGAAAAATGGGCAGAGTCATCATCATTGGACTGGGAATGAATATTGCTTAAAGACAATGCTAGTTTCACTGGATGATAATAAACCTAACTGAGGCTAAAGAAGAAAGATACATAAATATCAGAAAAAGAAAACTACACAATAAAATATAACATAACATACCATAAAAACATATAACATAGCATAACATAACATAATATAACAAACATAACATAATATAACATAACATAACATAACATAACATAACATAACATAACATAACATAACATAACATAACATAACATAACAAAACATAACAAAACATAACAAAACATAACATAACACAACATGTTGTGTGCTTCTAACCACAGTACAGTGTCTGTAATGAAAGTGAAGGATGAATAAGGAGATTTAGAAGAAGCACATTTGTGGCTTTATCCAACAAAACTACAATTCTCACAAGTTTGGCAGAAACAAGTTTGCCTAGACACAAAAACATGCACTGACATGCATGGGCATACACCAATACAAATAATACAAGGACAAACAAAACTGACAATTGAATTGTTACACTCATTCTTTGGCATCACATCACTGCCAAAGGCCATGACAACAAACATTGTAGATAACAGGCTACCCAAATGTTAATTTTCATGACAACAGGCATGATAGTATCAGCAACAAAGACAAGGCCAGCTTTCAATCTTTCGCATTTCACACCTTGAGAATTATCCAAACTGTACTATAATCATAGAATTAAATCATGGAGGGCCATGTTTTGGATGCTACACATGCATGCTCATCTCAAACATTCTAAACTGTGCACATGGACTAAAACTTGGCTGGCAGCTGTGGGAAGATACTGTCTAGAATATCTAGTAAAAGTAGAGCAGGCCTCTCAATGAGTAAATTAGGTAAGCACTGCTACTGTAATCGCATGAGTGGGCTCATTTGTGCACTCTATTTGATCAGAAAAAAAGTTTTGTAATTAAAGAATGATTCAGCAAAAATTGTTAGCATGCATGACAAATTGAGCATGTGAACTGAGCTGAATGCATGCCCATGCACTCATGCATGATTGTAAGTCTGAGAAAAAGGCTTGCATAGGTAGAAAAGTATTAGAACCCAGGAACCAAGCAACTCAATAGTAGTACTTGGTTTACTCCTCACTGCTGGTCCGGTCTATTCAGCAGTCCCAATAAAAGTATAAAAAAATACCTGACAGAAGAAATTTCAGGAGTTCTGTGAGGCTCTGAAGACACTGTTCTCGCAACAGATTGTAGACATACATAATGGTATCTTGTATATCTTGACGATAACATCTTAACATCTCCTTCTCATCAGCTGAAAATTCATGAAAAATGTCATCATCTGGGAATTGAACCTTGTGAAAAAGAACTTGAATAAGTGCCACAAATGATTCCCTAAGATAAAAGTGATAGTTTGTAATACTCTCTGGGTGGACTGTGAGCAACTCATCTTGAAATGTATACCAAAAGCTAAATGTAAGCTCACTGCATGTTTCTTCAATTGGATAAGTACACTTTATACCTGTACACTCTAAAATAAGGTGCACAAGGTGAAGGCATCTTTTTTGTTGATCATCAGTAACAGCTTGTCTCAACAAATTTGTATGCGATTCTCCAACAGATACCAAAATCTTGCAGATATTGGTAATCATCTCTACATTACTGTCAGCCATTGACTTCTTAAGGATAGCCTCAAATCCATCTAAATGTTGCAAAAACTCATAGACACTATTCTCGTGCTTGAAACTGGTTGGATGACTCAGTAGCTCAACAAGCACTGCTGTTGATTCTTCTGCTGTTGACTCAGCATTTAATTTATTTAAAATACTTGGAATCAATGTGCTGCAATCTAAGATAGAAGCTCCAAACTGGATCCAAGAGTTTAAGCATTTCATTGATACTGAGTGGATAGCAGCAGACCCTGGAGATTCCAGAATTTCCTTCAGCATACCAATAACCTTTGGTATTAATAGATGAAGCTGCTCTCTCATTGCTGTCCTTTGATTTCCAGTAATTGGTGAGGATGAAAATTCTTCTGGCAGCACAGACAAATATTCCAGAATTACTAGATTTGAAGAGGCATTCGTTGCCAACATAATACTGTTTTGGAGCTCTGTAACACTTAGTTCCACACCATTTGACAAACTGTCACTTGGGATGCGCAACATAAGTGTAGAAAGTGCCATACAGAGCTTTGACAGTACCATCTTGGAATTTTTTGCAAACAGAGATATATATCTTATGATCTCATCTTTTAAGGCCGCATATTGATTTACATGTAACTCTCTCCAATACATAGAGATTTTATGATAAAGCATGCTTGCTCCAAAATATTGCGTCTCCACATCTTTTGCAGTATTTAACAACTTCCAACATAGTTGCCATGCTTCTTCACTATTTTGAATTTCTAACAAACATTTATGAGCTGTTTCTCGTTCGATTCCACCCCCAGAGTCGCGATAAAATACTTGCAGTGCATTCTCTGCTTGTATCGCCAACTTATTTACTTCATTCTCCATCTCTCTTCAACTACTGCTGACGAATGTCCAAACAGTTTGCTCTACCCTACCTTTCTAAAGGATATCTTCAGTTAGGAAACATTGAGTTTAATCAACATAGGATTATGCATCGGTTTATTCATTGGGAGTTTGGTGTGATAAATAGGAAAGTGCAAATCGAAAACGAGGTTGAAATGGGAATCATGTTTCTGCTAGAATGTTGTGCATCCCAATTCAGATACTTTACTGCTACTTCTAGAAGGGTTTTAACTGGTTTGAAACTCTCAAAAAGCTTACCAAAGTCACTATTTACTAATGAAGATGTTTTGAAGCTTGGCAGAGGCTTTCAGTACAGTGCTGGTAAGCTGAATTTTACTGCTCAATCTTACTACCAGGTGCATGTCTGTAGTTCAAATTATTTAGTAAATTTTGCCTTCACGCCAAGTCAACGAAAGCTATAATATTCTATACTTGTACACCAACGCTAGAAACAACAACTTCTCATGCCAATACGCCAAGAAAGAGACACAGCAGCCCAGCAGCGTACCCTGCGTAGACTGCATATAACGCACACTTGTTGACATTTCCAGAGGGACGTGTGGGTGTAAAGCTACTTGATATATGTAATTTCTAATCGCCAATGTTGAACCAATTGGTGATCTATTGTGGTCCTCATATATTGAAGGAATTGACATAGGGAGAAATAGTATGTGAGCTAGATCTCCACACACTTGTTTATCACAGACCAAGGGGAGATGCGACAAAAGCATGTACAAGATGCTCACTGGAAAATATAATACAAGTCTCCCAGGTTTTCTGTCTTTGGCTAATCACAAACATGATACAGGAAGTCACCAATTAGAACTTGTATATATATATATATATATATATGTATATATATATATATATATATATATATATATATATATATATATATATATATATATATATATATATATATATATATATATATATATATATATATATATATATATATATATATATATATATATATATATGGGTTCGTGGAAGACATTCGTGTCACTATAATTGATAGACTTATTGGGAGGGATAGGACACGTGAAAGTTTCTGGCAACATAAGCTGGACACTTTCACACCCTGGGGTCTTAATGTTAAGGAAGTAGACACATAGGATTATTATTTATTTGAGTTGGCTGGTTTATTCTATATGTATTCACTATTTATCCTGCTCTTTTAATTTTATGTTATGGTTTCTACTTTTATTCAGTTATGCTTGTCTATTAAATTATTTATGTCGCACCTTTTCTTACGATATCTCTCTCCTCTCAATATCGTCCTTTCTAGGTCATATTGGGTTTCCTTTTCATTTTATGTTACTTCACACCCACTTTGTTCTCACATGGTTTTCTCTATACCCCGCTGGGACGGTAGGTATCAGCTTCTCCAACACCCTTTTCTCTTATGCTAAATATAATTTCCCTTCCATTCAATTTCAAATGCTATCCATTGTAAGTCCAGTTTCATTGTGTAAAGTGTTCTATTGTCGTAAGTTAATTAGATATTGTTCCTTTGTTTTTATCGTTATATATGCACTGTATGTACCTGGAATGTTATAACTGATGAAGGCTTGTGCCGAAACGTTTTAAGAGTTGGAATTTTTTCTTGAGGGTCTATTTATGTCTTTAAAAATTTCTTTGTGATTGCAGCAATTTGAGTGTATATATATATATATATATATATATATATATATATATATATATATATATATATATATATATATATATATATATATATATATAAACCAAAAATACACTTGTCTTTATGTAAACAATCTGATTAAAGTCTTTGTCAGTACTAAAATTCTTGACTTTGGGCCTGCTTAAATTACCTACATAACAATGGGTTCACAGTGGATATTACCTAAGGTAGACCTACCTTTCAACATGAGGTGTTTAGGTAGCTCCCCCTTAGGTAATATCCATATATATATATATATATATATATATATATATATATATATATATATATATATATATATATATATATATATATATATATATATATATATATATATATATATATATATATATATATACTGATGAAGACTTAAATCAAAACATTTACATACAGACAAGTGTATTTTTGGTTTATTCTCTTAATGCATTTTATATACTTAGTGGTTGCAGCTTAGAACCAGTTTGTTTATATATGATATATGATAGCAATGATGAGTAGCATGCAGGAAAAATCAGAAAAACATCCAGGATCACAAATTTTAAGTTTTCAATGACATCCATTATTGTTAAATTATTGACAAAGCTGTTATGACATAGCCTAATAGAATGTTTTGAGATGAGCTTGTTCCATATTCAACTAATTTAATGGGAACAATATGGGGGGAGGAGAGGGAATTTATGCCTACGCATGGAAAGATATAAATATCTAAATGAATAAAAGTATAAAGAACAAAGGGCAGTCAAACAGGTGTTAACAAGTAAACAGATGGAATTTGTCTAAATAGGGAGATGGCAGATGAGGAAAATACCAAACAAGAATACCATAGAGATTAGAAAAGACATTGGATATTGAAGAATTTTGCTGATTAAGTGTGGGCAATCCCTAAGAATAGGCATATTCACATGAATTAGCAGATCTAATTTGTTGCCATTGACATTAATTATTGACAAATATCAAAGACAATGTTAGGATCATGTACGGTAAAGCATCATGAACAACCTGTTTGTATTACAGAACTTCATCGTAGCTCAAAGAATCAGGGACATTCTTTAAGCATACTGACAAGCTTTTTTTTCCAGCACTTGTTAGATTACCAAATGTTTGATAAAAGCCTAAAGCAGGCCTTTCAATGAGACGCGCGCGATCGCTCACGCAGGCATGTGTCCAGCTCAGTTCACGCAATCGATTTGTCGCTTGCGCCATACTTATTAGAAACGTGATTCCCATAATTAGAAAACTTGGTTGGCCCACCATAAATGAACTAATGGAATCAGAAACCCTAAAAATGGTATACAAATCGGTTCACGATCAAGCTCCCACTTACCTTGCGGATATGTTCGACAAATTGTCCGATTTAGACAAGAGGGAACTTCGCAATACTAAAACGGATCTGGCCGTTCCTCATCGTAAATCTGCTTTTGGACAGAAATGCTTCTCATACAAGGGTGCTAAACTGTGGAACGATCTCTCCACAAAAGTAAAATCGTCAAAAACGTATGAAGTATTCAAAAAACGTATCTGCAACGTCAGCAGTAAATGCTAGTTCTCTCTCGCCTGATATAGCAATTTTTATTTTAATTTTAGTTTTAATTTTCAATTTTAATTTATCTGTATATTAGAAAAACGTTGTTAATAAAATTTTTAATTGGTAGATCTAACAAATGTATTTTAATTTATCTTTATTTTTAGAAGTATTTATTGTAAGTAATTGCACGGCCCACTGAAAATCAATCTCTCGATTGACGTGGCCACCGTGCCTAAATATGTTAAAATCAAAGCCAGCTTTATGACAAATATACATCCAAGTAGTAACGAAAGCTCTCACAATTGACTGTTTAGCGCGCGCAAACGATCCCACGTGCGTGATTGGCAGCGCGCGTCGAATTTACTCATTGAAAGGCCTGCTAAAGGTAGCATCTCTAGGCAGAACTTTTAAATTTAAGCTACCTGTTAAAATAGAATATGGTTAAATAGATCTCAGAGAGAGTACAGGGATTTCAGTGGGGGGTGAGTGATAGCGCGCGCGCGCAGGCACGCGCCCAGGGTTACATTTGGGAGCGATTAATCGCGCGCCCAGTAATAAAACATTTCCCTTGTGAAGAGCGACATCCGGAATCCGACAATCGTTATCCATTGCTGAGTAGTAGGCTCAGATAAGATAAAATGTTAATAAATATAATAATAAATGTTAATAATATTTAATTCGTTTACAATCGTTATCCATTGCTGAGTAGTAGGCTCGCCCACTTGAGAAACTCCTTTTCGAAACGTATTAATTTTTAGTGGACTGGCACATGTTTGTAATTTCTTATTTGTTGGTAAGGTGGGGTGCTTCTTCGTTTCCATTTGCTAACGCTCTCTTCGCTCGTTTGTCTTTGACTTTTCTGAACAGCATTGAAACCGCCGTTTACATTTTCAAGTCACTGAAACCCTTCATATGCTCAAATTCAAAGCTTGAGAGAGCGTTTATCATCGTGAGCAACATATTCTCTCACAAACGCCTCTCTATGTCACACAGAACCCTTGATGACAACTTGATAGTATATGGAAATTACTCTCTTTTGAATAAAGATGAGAGAGAAGAAATCACTGAGAGAGCTCTCGATACGTTCCTCAAGTCGAAAAGGCGAGTGAAAATAAATAATCTTCCAGGCATCCAAACGTCAACATAAATCGATGCTCCCTTATCAGACGATTGATTAGAGTCAGACAGTGATATTGATGAAATTGAGGAACTTCGCCTTTTTGAAGCCGAACTTGAACTTTAGCGGACAAGCAACGTGGAATTTTGGTACTTCTATTTTAAACATTTAACATGGGCTGATAACATTATTTTGATTAAGTACATTTATCGTTTTGAAATAAGAGTAGGTTGTTTCTATCAGTACCAAATCCTGTTATCATTTGAAATTCAATGCTTGAAGGATATAGAGCGAAAACGAATGTAGGTCCTTTAAAGCCACGTAATATTTTCCAAACTAAATAATTAAAGGAAATCTTTACGGTACCTAAAGCTCTAGGCTATGGCTTGCTTGTAGAAGAATGAAAGGGAAACGCTGTTGAGTTCAATTTTTCAAAAAAAACTTCGCTATGTCGTGTTCTCAAATAATTTTCAATCGCTCGCCCCACTCTGTTCACGCTAGTTTTTGGTCGCGCGCCTCAATTTCAGAGCGTGAAAGCCCTGGAGTATCAAGGTGCTGTGTACTTGATGTCAAAATGTTAAATTTTTCAAAAGTTGTTGGACTTTGAAGCTATGAATTATATTTCAAGTTTTCAAATTCTTGTATTTGAAATTAGTATTAGCTTATTTGGGTAAGATGGCACCAAATTCAAACATTGCCAAATCCAAGTGTCTTTTCTAACCATACTAATCCATGAATACCAAGTCCAAACTGAGTTTCTTATATAAGTAACAGTAATGAAGAATTAATTGAAAGAGCTATTTTTGCATGGTTTTTCAATGCTATTGTTTTTCACTTCTGTTGTTTCGAATGGTATTGTTTCTTCATAGCTATTGTTTCCCAACTTGTTTATTCACCACAAATGTGCTGGCAAAAATGGCACTGACAGGGATAACACCACCATCCTTCACCTCTGAATCAAATTATCCTGGTTGAATTATAGGGTAAAAAATGTAGTAATGAAAGCTGAAACATAGAATTACCATTTTGAAGTGTAGATGCGAATATTCAAGTTTTAGTCCCCACTCCAGGATTTCAGAAGAAACTCCATACTCCTTCTTTTCCATCCCCCCCCCTGGAAGAATTAATAACTGGTCCCTAGAAAGCATTTTTTGAATCTGCATAGGTTTTGGATCCCCTGTCAGGGGTCAGATACAGGAAAACAAAGCTTAGGCCTCTCTAGGAACATTTTTAAAGTTGAAAGTTTTCTTCTACTTCTAATCGAGTGTCTTTTTAGATAAAAGGAAACATGTTTCTATTTAGACATTAGCTTTGCTGGATAATTTTCAATTCTTTTGTTACCCATATCTTCTATTGAAATGTTGTAACATATGCTGTACACAGCAAAAATTTGAAAAATTGAGCACTGAATTCTGAGATGCTTCTAAAGGTGAACCAAAATTATCTCCGAATTGCGGTGAAACTCTGTTCACCTTGTGTGATTGAGCACTCTGTGGTTGTTGCTGGATGCTTTACATTCCACCACCAAGCATTATGCAAAGCTCACTACTTCGGTAATTTAAGCACTCTCGTGGGGTGTACTATAGCATTTGGCATCATTCACATTCAACTGAACTGCACTGATGAGCTATATATAGCAAAACTTTACATAAAGTCTGTAGTATATATATATATATTAAAGAATTTTATTCTAAATTGTGGCAGCCCACTCTTGACTTATAATATATATTTAGCAATTCTTGATTGTAGTGTTTTTAATTTTTAGGACTGATACTTAAACTTCTTGTTATAATTAAAAGAACGATCTCACCACTGTATTTCTCTTTACTTTAAGCAAATGCACATCGTAGGCTGGTAGATAGTAACTGACTAATATTTACAAATTATGATTTGGTATATACATTTGCTCCCCGGAATTACTTATAAAGATGAGGTAAATAAAATCTCTGTTGGAAAGGAAGGGCTACGTAAAGTTTGGCAATGTATTGAAGAAAAGCTAATGTAAAATTAGACCTGAACAAAGAGCAAGGTGTTATGATGCAATGGAATGTAAGTGTGATGTTAGTTGAGAGGAAATGATGGCAATGAACTGTAGAAAAACACACAATGAATGAATGAGTGGAGTATAAGGTAACTAAAAATGGAATTGCTATATATATATATATATATATATATATATATATATATATATATATATATATATATATATATATATATATATATATATATATATATATATATATATATATATATATATATATATATATATATATATATATATATATATATATATATATATATATATATATATATATATATATATATATATATATATATATATATATATATATATATATATATAATATTAATTCGGCTAAGGCTGACATAGGTAAATATATATATATATATATATATATAATTGTGCCTGGATGGCGCAATTGATTAGCACAGGAGTCTTCTGATCTAAACATCGTGAGTTCGAATCCGCACTGGGGCCAAAATAAATTTTCCAATTGTGGTAGCCCACTCATGACTTAGTATATATATATATATATATATATATATATATATATATATATATATATATATATATATATATATATATATATATATATATATATAGAATGAAACATAAATATACTTTTCTGTCAGTAAACGTTTCGATTAGAATCTTCATCAGTACTAAACTTACAATGACATTGGGCCTGCTTAAATTACCTACATAACAATGGGGTCACAATTGATATTACCTAAGGGGGACCTACCTATTAACACCTCATGATATATTAAGAATCCATTATATGGGGAGGGCCGAAGCTGTGAAGTAAGAAACAAAGGAGGATAATGCAGAGCATATAAGGTGATGCAAAGAGTGCGAGAAGTGTGAAGAAAAGAAGAATAGATGCTGGATAGACGCAAAATGGACAAAAGAAGCAATTAACGCTAGGAAAATGCATAGGGGATTGCTAATGATCTGCACATCTGACATTAAGTCCCTCAGGTATAAAGCTCTGTAGTCTAAACTGCCAGAATCCCTCCTTATGTCTAGAAACTCCAAATACCCTATCTATAATTTGAAAATTAACATCCTCTAAAAATCCATTATGGTTGGCTTCTGTAAAATGTCTAAACAACTTTGCCTGCGTCACTGCTACTCCACTAGAAAACCTCCTACTAGATGACTTGTAATTGTTAAACCTGGCTCTAAATGATGTAAAGGTGCTACCTACATTGATGATGTGTTTTTTATTTGGAGACATGGCGAAAAAAAGTTATGTAGTTTTGTAGAGTATATTAATATTTATCATCAAACAATAAAGTTTACAACAGAGAAATCAAGGGATAGTGTCAGTTATTTGGATGTTTTAGTAAGTAGAAAGGGACGGGCCTTGGAGACAGACCTCTACTGCAAATCTACTGATACACACCAGTATTTGCAGAGGAGCTCTTGTCATCCATGGCACGTCAAAAAAGCAATCCCATATGGACAGGCTCTTAGAATCAGAAGAATTTGTTCAGTTTTCAGAATTTCGTTAGGGAGAAGATAGTTCGTGCTAGTAGTTTAGACAGAGAAAGACTTTTTTTAACCAAGAAGGTAGATGTAATGACAAGAGAAAGGATCAGGTTCCATTAGTAGTTACATTCCATCCGGCACTTAATGAGTTTAGGGGCATAATTAAGGAACTCCATACCATGTTAGAAGCGTCTGAAGAACACAGGATGGCCTTTAAAGAGCAGCCTCTTGTGGTCTTCAGGCGGGCACCAGATTTGAAGGATAATCTAGTTAGAGCTAAGCTTCCTAGGATTCGGACAGAAGGAGTTAGGGGTTGTTTTAGGTGTGGTAAAGCGCGATGTCAAGTTTGCAGTTATATGTCAGAGGGTAGTAGTTTTAGATGTAATGTTGCAGGTAGGGAGTATGATATAAATAGTGACTTTAATTGCGATTCTTCAGGGGTAGTGTATTTATTAGGCTGTAAAGTGTGTAGTAAGCAGTATGTAGGTAGCACCTTTACATCATTTAGAGCCAGGTTTAACAATTACAAGTCATCTAGTAGGAAGTTTTCTAGTGGAGTAGCAGTGACGCAGGCAAAGTTGTTTAGACATTTTACAGAAGCCAACCATAATGGATTTTTAGAGGATGTTAATTTTCAAATTATAGATAGGGTATTTGGAGTTTCTAGACATAAGGAGGGATTCTGGCAGTTTAGACTACAGAGCTTTATACCTGAGGGACTTAATGTCAGATGTGCAGATCATTAGCAATCCCCTATGCATTTTCCTAGCGTTAATTGCTTCTTTTGTCCATTTTGCGTCTATCCAGCATCTATTCTTCTTTTCTTCACACTTCTCGCACTCTTTGCATCACCTTATATGCTCTGCATTATCCTCCTTTGTTTCTTACTTCACAGCTTCGGCCCTCCCCATATAATGGATTCTTAATATATCATGAGGTGTTAATAGGTAGGTCCCCCTTAGGTAATATCAATTGTGACCCCATTGTTATGTAGGTAATTTAAGCAGGCCCAATGTCATTGTAAGTTTAGTACTGATGAAGATTCTAATCGAAACTGACAGAAAAGTATATTTGTGTTTTATTCTATGTATACAATTTATATACGTTGTGGATGCGGCTTAGGATCAGTTTATATATATAAATATATATATATATATATATATATATATATATATATATATATATATATATATATATATATATATATATATATATATATATATATATATATATATATATATATATATATATATATATATACACTCAAATAGCTCCAATCATAAAGAAATTTTTAAAGACATAAATAGACCCTCAAGAAATAATTCCAACTTTTAAAACGTTTCGGCACAAGCCTTCATCAGTTATGTATATATATATATATATATATATATATATATATATATATATATATATATATATATATATATATATATATATATATATATATATATATATATATATATATATATATATAGAGAACCCAACCCTGGGAGGGGGGATAGGATTCCATTAGTCATTACATACCATCCAGCGTTCAACAGTGTGGGGAAAACAATAAGGAGTCTCCACTCTATGCTTTCAAACTCAGAGGAGCATAGGGAGGTGTTTCCTGAACCTCCGGTCACTGCTTTTAGGAGATGTAAGAACCTTAAGGACCTGTTAGTTAGGGCTAGGCTGGCTACTAACAAGAACTGTGATGAAAGGGGTTGTACTCGTTGTGAAAAGTCCAGATGTCAAGTGTGTAAATCTATGTCTGAAAGTGATAGTTTCTATTCCCACGCAACTAGTAAGGAGTATAAGATTAACTTTTCGTTTAACTGTGATTCGTCGGGTGTTCTGTATTTGTTTGACTGTGTTGTGTGTGGTGTTCAGTATGTGGGTAGCACTAACACGCCTTTTAGGCTTAGGTTTAATAATTATAAGGCGTGTTATCGTAAGTTTAGGTCAGGGTCTTCAGTTCCCCAGATGGACTTTTTCAGACATTTTTCTGAGGAAGGACATCATGGGTTCGTGGAAGACACTCGTGTCACTATAATTGATAGACTTATTGGGAGGGATAGGACACGTGAAAGTTTCTGGCAACATAAGCTGGACACTTTCACACCCCGGGGTCTTAATGTTAAGGAAGTAGACACATAGGATTATTATTTATTTGAGTTGGCTGGTTTATTCTATATGTATTCACTATTTATCCTGCTCTTTTAATTTTATGTTATGGTTTCTACTTTTATTCAGTTATGCTTGTCTATTAAATTATTTATGTCGCACCTTTTCTTACGATATCTCTCTCCTCTCAATATCGTCCTTTCTAGGTCATATTGGGTTTCCTTTTCATTTTATGTTACTTCACACCCATTTTGTTCTCGCATGGTTTTCTCTATACCCCGCTGGGACGGTAGGTATCAGCTTCTCCAACACCCTTTTCTCTTATGTTAAATATAATTTCCCTTCCATTCAATTTCAAATGCTATCCATTGTAAGTCCAGTTTCATTGTGTAAAGTGTTCTATTGTCGTAAGTTAATTAGATATTGTTCCTTTTGTTTTTATCGTTATATATGCGCTGTATGTACCTGGAATGTTATATCTGATGAAGGCTTGTGCCGAAACGTTTTAAAAGTTGGAATTTTGTCTTGAGGGTCTATATATATATATATATATATATATATATATATATATATATATATATATATATATATATATATATATATATATATATATATATATATATATATATATATATATATATATATATATATATATATATATATATATATATACATATATATATATATATATATATATATATATATATATATATATATATATATATATATATATATATATATATATATATAGATATATATATATATATATAATTCAATAGCCTTTCCACTAAAAGTTTTTAAAAATTTATATAGACTCTCATAATACAAACAACTGTTTAACGTTTCGCGTATAGCTTCATCAGAAAAATCTTTACCTTTACTTTACAGAGCGAACATATATACATAACCAAAATTGAATAAGTAGAATGGAAATACATAAATAGAAACAATACCTTAGAAAAATAATTAGCAAACTTCACACCATCTAACTGGAGGCGTAAAAATGGCACTCAGAAGAAGAGAACAAAAGAAGAATAGAAGTAGAAAGAAAAATAGGAGCTCTACCCCTGAGGATAGTGCAAAGCACACAACAGATGTAGTAAAGAAAGGAAATGACAGAGTTTGAATGGAGAGATGCTGCCTGTTAATCCATACAGATATGGGAAATGAGTAAAAATGGACCGTAAAGAAACCAAGTTGAGTAGCACCTAGCAAAATAGCTATACTAAGGCACAATGCCGAAGACACAGAATAAACAAAAATGGCGAAAACCAGAAGAGGTGTAGGTAGAGTAGAGTGTAAGACAAGAGAACAAGAAAACTATACTAGCACATAATTACCCAACTAAACATCCTATTCCTCAACCTGCTTAATATTAAGGCCCTGGGGCGCAAAAGTTTCCAGCTTATATTGCCAGAAACTTTCGCGTTGCCTACCGTTCCCATTAAGTCTATCTATAATGATAACACTAACATCTTTAAGGAATCCCTCATGCGCTCCCCCGGTAAAATGCCGGAAATACTCTGCCTGAGGGATCCCCGAAGAACCACCATAAAACTTACGACCACACGCCTTATAGTTGTTAAACCTAGTCCTAAATGGCGTGCACGTACTACCCACGTACTGTACACCACAGACTCTACATTCCATCAAATACACTACATCAGACGAATCACAATCAAAAGAAAAATTTATTTGATATTCCTTATTGGTGCTATGGGATCTAAAAGTCTTACTATCACACATAACAGAACAAACCTGACATCTAGATTTACCACACGGAGTACATCCCCTTGTATTACAACTCCCCTCCCCCCCCCACTATGCAACTTAGCTCTTACCAAAATATCCCTAAGGTTCTTGCAACGCTTAAAGGAAACAAGTGGTGGTTCAGGAAACACACGTCTATGCCCCTCTGAAACACTGAGCATAGAGTGAAGTCTCTGTGCCACTTTCCCAATGCTGTTAAGTGCTGGATGGTAGGACGTGACCAACGGGACCCTGGCAAGCCCATCCTCTTTAGAGGTTTTGTTAGAATTGCAAAGTAGAGTCTCCCTGTCCTTTCTGCGTGCCTCCCCTATTTGCTCTTTTATAAAGGATTCCTCATAACCCCTACCCTCTAACCATTCAGCCAGATCCCGTAAGCATCTAACTCATGATCTTCAGAGCATATACGGCGTAATCTTAGTGCTTGACTATAGGGTATAGCCTTCTTGGTATGCCAAGGGTGACAAGACGTCTTGTGAAAATACTGATGAGTATCCGTGGGCTTGCAGAATAAGTCTGTGGTAAGGACTCCCCCCTGCTTAACGCTAACTTTAACATCTAGGAAATTAATAGAGTTACTAGAGTGCTCACTGGTAAACTTGATAGTATCATGGCTATTATTAAGGAAGTTGACGAACGAGTCAAGCTTTTCCTCCCCATGAGTCCAGATAAAAAACACATCGTCAATGAATCTCATCCAGACCAAGGGTAAATCAGCTGACTCCTTCAACAATCTTTCCTCAAGCCTAGTCATGAATAAATTAGCAAATGCTGGAGCAAACTTAGTTCCTATCGCCGTGCCAAGCGTTTGTCTATAAAATTTATTATCAAACTCAAAATAATTGTTGTCTAAAACTAATGATGCCAACTCAACTAACGTATCAGTAGCAACACTCGGGTTCACCCTTCTATCAAGCGCCTCCCTTATGGCTTCTAAGCCCTCCTCGTGTGGTATGCTTGGATAGAGTGCCACTACATCCACAGTACATAACAAAGCCCCTTCAGGTACCCTCCCAATCTGACCCAATTTTAACAGAAAATGATTAGTATCCTTAGTGTAAGATCTCCCATGGCTAACTAAAGGATTAATATGGTAATCCAAAAACTCTGAGATATTCTCTGTAAAACAACCCGAATTAGAAATAACTGGCCTACCTTTCACCTATATATATATATATATATATATATATATATATATATATATATATATATATATATATATATATATATATATATATATACACTCAAATAGCTACAATCATAAAGAAAAGTTTTAAAGACATAAATAGACCCTCAAGAAAAAATTCCAACTTTTAAAACGTTTCGGCACAAGCCTTCGTCAATTATAACATTCCCGGTACATACAGCGCATATATAACGATAAAAACAAAGGAACAATATCTAATTAACTTACGACAATAGAGCACTTTACACAATGAAACTGGATGTACGATGGATAGCATTTAAAATTGAATGTAAGGGGAATTATATTTAGCATAAGGGAAAAGGGTGTTGGAGAAGCTGATACCTACCGTCCCAGTGGGTTCGTGGAAGACATTCGTGTCACTGTTATTGATAGACTAATTGGGAGGGATAGGACACGTGAAAGTTTCTGGCAACATAAGCTGGACACTTTCACACCCCGGGGTCTTAATGTTAAGGAAGTAGACGCATAGGATTATTATTTATTTGGGTTGGCTGGTTTATTCGATATGTCTTCATTATTTAATCTCCTCTTTTTATTGTATGTCATGGTTTATACTTTCATTTAGCTATGCTTGTCTATTATATTATTTATGTCGCACCTTTCTTTGCTAGATCTCCCTCCGTTCAATATCGTTCTTTCTAGGTCATATTGGGTTTCCTTTTCATTTTATGTTACTTAATTTCTTACTCCGAATTAAAAGCAACCTAAATAACTTGTAACCAAAACTCCCTCAGTAAGGCTATAACCATCACTAAGTCAGGTCTTGAGGCTACCTTCAGTCATCATAGGGAGCATTGTTGGCCATTGATGCATCGGCTCAAAACGCTCAACCTATCTTGTGACACTGTTCAACAAAATAGCCAAAACTCAAAATATCAACAAGTTGAATTCTGGGGAGGGAATGGACAGGAAAAGTATCCTTTTTCCCTCTAATCAGCCGATGCACCTGTCATACCCTAGAGTCAAATCGATTAAATCAATGAGATCTAAAGTATGAGAAAAATAAAACCTAACTAAATTACACCCGTAATAAAAACGAAATAAACCAAAGAAAAAACTAAAAATGGAGGCAAGGAAGCCCCAAATTCCGATGCAAAAAACTCCACAAAAAATGATACAACATAAATGGTCACAGAAAACTACACCTGAAACGAGAAGAAAAAACGATTAGACAATTCTAATAAACTGAGCCAATATATAACAACAAAACTAAACAAATAATAAGGGATGGGTGGGAGGGAAAAAATGAGCAGAACGAAGCAGAGCGTGCTTGAACCAAAATCAGATTCCCCTACCAAAGTCCACTCCCTTAAATACCATAAAACTAAATCAAGGGACCCCCAAATAAAGAAAATAGCACATTTCAAAATCTCTGCTATTCAATTAAAACCCCTTGGACAGTCTTTCCAGCCAAACCAAGTGCAACGACCAAAATACACCATAAGCGTGAATACCAATTCTCAAAACAACTAGAGAAACCTTTAGGCACGTGAAACTGCATTCCCCATATGCTAAAGGCATGTAAACCAGCATTCTTCGTGAAATTAACTCTGATAAAATTTCATTTAATCATCATTTCACACCCACTTTGTTCTCGCATGGCTTTCTTTCTACCCCGCAGGGACGGTAGGTATCAGCTTCTCCAACACCCTTTTCCCTTATGCTAAATATAATTCCCCTTACATTCAATTTCAAATGCTATCCATTGTAAATCCAGTTTCATTGTGTAAAGTGCTCTATTGTCGTAAGTTAATTAGATATTGTTCCTTTGTTTTTATCGTTATATATGCGCTGTATGTACCGGGAATGTTATAATTGATGAGGGCTTGTGCCGAAACGTTTTAAAAGTTGGAATTTTGTCTTGAGGGTCTATATATATATATATATATATATATATATATATATATATATATATATATATATATATATATATATATATATATATATATATATATATATATATATATATATATATATATATATATATATATATATATATATATATATATATATATATATATATATATATATATATATATATATATATATATATATATATATATACATATATATATATATAAATATAGGAGAAACCAAAGAAATGACTCTGATTCCGTGATAACCAGTTTTTCTTGCGACTAGTTTCACCCGTTCAAGCGGGTTCGTCAGGCTACAATAACTACTTTGCTATTTCTAGCGTCCATTTATAGCTTTTTTAGATAATGTGACGTATGTATACAATGCTCGTAATGTAATTTTACATTGTACTACGTTGATTTATGCGACGAATTGATTGAATATTTCACAACGAGGCTGTATAGGTCTCTTGATATCGGTTTAAGGATGGTTTATATTTTTGTATAAAATATTTTATGCTAGCTACTGATTGTATATATTAGAGCTGCTTGATAAAGGCGAAAGCCGAAAGTGACCATAAGGTGCTAAAAACCAGGGGAGTTAAAACAAGCCACTGTGGTCTAGTGGTTAAGACGCTTGCCCGGAATGCGAGAGACCCTGGTTCGATCCCAGGTGGTTGCAAATTTTAATTTTCTCCTGGTTTTTCTGAGCATTATATCAACCTTTCCGTTTGCACCGAAAAAGGGGAAATCCTGGTTACTCGCTAGCTACTGATTGTATATATATATATATATATATATATATATAAAGTAATTGAAGAAAACGGAAATAAAACTACCAAATGGTAGTTGTATTTGCCGTTTTCTTCTATTACTTTGTAAAGCCCTACCATCCAGGTATTGAGCACTGTATCACGGAATTCAACGCTACGCTGTAATATATATATATATATATATATATATATATATATATATATATATATATATATATATATATATATATATATATATATATATATATATATATATATATATATATATATATATATTAACTGATGAAGGCTTGTGCCGAAACGTTGTAAAAGTTGGAATTTTTTCTTGAGGGTCTATATATATATATATATATATATATATATATATATATATATATATATATATATATATATATATATATATATATATATATAGACCCTCAAGAAAAAATTCCAACTTTTAAAACGTTTCGGCACAAGCCTTAATCAGTTATAACATTCCCGGTACATACAGCGCATATATAACGAGAAAAACAAAGGAACAACATCTAATTAACTTACGACAATAGAGCACTTTACACAATGAAACTGGATTTACAATGGATAGCATTTGAAATTGAATGTAAGGAGAATTATATTTAGCATAATGGAAAAGGGTGTTGGAGAAGCTGATACCTACCGTCCCAGCGGGGTAGAAAGAAAGCCATGCGAGAAAAAAGTGGGTGTGAAGTAACATAAAATGAAAAGGAAACCCAATATGACCTAGATATACATATATATTCTTAATTCGGCTAAGGCTGACATAGGTAAATACTAAGTCATGAGTGGGATACTTCAATTGGAAAAGTTATTGTGGCCCCAGTGCGGATTCGAACTCACGATGTTTAGATCAGAAGACTCCTGTGCTAATCAATTGCGCCATCCCGGCACAATAAAAGAAATAGCGGTGGAATCTTAAGGTCATTCTACCGTGAGTCCCTGGATGGCGCAATTGATTAGCACAGGAGTCTTCTGATCTAAACATCGTGAGTTCGAATCCGCACTGGGGCCAAAATAAATTTTCCAATTGTGGTAGCCCATTCATGACTTAGTATATATGTATATATATATATTGTTTGGTAAGTAATGTCAGGGATGTGTAATGTAATGTAAGGCCAATAGAGCCTATAACAAAGCCCTGACAAAGGAAGAATGAGAAAGGAAAGTTACTTAGGGAGATGAGATCAAGTTTGTTGATATTAGATTTGAAGCAAGATAAGTTGTAGGATTCAGGAAAGGAAGTGGAAGGTAAGGTGTTCCAAGGTTGACAGGATCTTGGAATGAATGAAGATTTGCGGGAAAGAGTTCGTGGATTAGATAGTGTGACTTGGAAAGGGTGTGACTGAGTAGAGCTTCTAGTGGTCGAACATGCTTCAGGGGATCAGGAATAATATTCTTGATTTCCAGTGAGCAATGTCCATGACAAAATCGATACAAAATGGACAGATCTGCTACCAGACGACAATGAGAGAGAGATTGGAGAGATTTGGTGAGACTTGGATTATTTATGAGACGGATGGCTTTGGATTGGACTTTGTAAAGAAGATGTAGAGAAGATCTAGGAGCACCACCCCAAACATGGGAGCAGTATTCCAGAGAAGGAAGAATCTGAGATTTGTATATAGTCAGCAGCTGAGAAGGAGAGAAAAAGCCACGGGCTCTAGAAAGGAAGCCAAGTTTCTGAGATGCATGTTTAGCAATGGAGTGGGCTTGGGTTTTCCAAGAAAGATTAGATGACACTGAAAGACCAAGTTGAGTGAAAGAAGATGAAATGTCCAGTTCATGGCCACTCATGAATACAGGGGAAAATCTTGGTGGTGGTTACGTGAAATAAAAACCTGTGTCATCTTTCCTTGATTAAATTTAACACGGTTGTCTTTACCCCATGTCTCTATGGTTGACAAGTCATTTGTGAGAAGTGAAGCTGAGGTGTTACAATAGGAAGAAACATTGGAGTGGAAATGATTTTGTGGATTGGATAAAAAAGATGAACTTAGATAAGTATCATCGGCAAAAGAGTAAATACTGGAAGACGTAGAGGAAAGTAGGTCATTTATGAAGAGGATGAATAAAACAGGCGAGATAACAGAGCCCTGAGGTACACCAGAGTTGATAGAATGAGGTTCAGATAGGAAACTATTGACCCTAACTGCAATTGATCTGTCAGAAAGAAAGCTAGCAATCCATTTAATGAGGTTGTTGTGCAGACCAAACATTGATAGTTTAGCAAGGAGACCTTTGTGCCAGACACAATCAAAGGCTTTGGAGATATCAAGAAAAATCTCTCTGCTCTCACCTTAGAATTCTAGAGCAGAGGGCCAAGCAAGAACAGCGTAAGCTAGAAGGTCACCAGTAGATCTGGCTTGTCGAAAGCCATACTGGTGATCAGAAAGAAGGTTGTTTGTTTCAAGGAAGGCAAACAGTTGTTTGGTGATGATAGTCTCCATAGTCTTAGAGATGAGTGAAGTGATTGCAATTGGGCGATAGTTCAAAGGGTCAGACTTGTCCCCTTTTTGGGGGATAGGAAAAACGTATGCAAGTTTCCAAGAAGATGGGAATATACCAGCAGAGTAGGAAAGCTGAAGGAGTTTGTTGAGAACAGGGGCAAGTTCAGGGGCACATGATTTAAGCACTATTGCTGGGATACCATCAGGGCCTGTGGATTTAGAGGTGTTGAGCTGGAGAAGGGTTTTTCAAACCTTGTGTGTAGAGAACCTAACTGGTGGCATTTCGATGTTGGATGTAGGGTAGAGAGGAGGTTTGGATTCTTCATCATCAAGATTGGAATTAGAAGCAAAGATAGATGCAGAAAGGTCGACCTTGGATGAAGGAATGCGCGAAGAATATTTTGTGCATTATCAATGTAAATTGACATCTATATATTGTAAAGGCTACAGGCTTTGGAAGAAATAAAAAATTCAAAGTGCGAGAAAATAGCCAGCCTGAGCGGGATTCAAACTCACGACTCCTGACTTTGTACGTCAAGTACTCTACCTACTGAGCTACTTGGCGATACTTTCAAATCTTACATTTACATTTATTTTACATTTACATTTTGTTTTTACATTTATATATGCTGCTAGGAGATTTCAAATTAGCTATGGATTAAGAGTGGTTTCCAGCAGGCTGGATCTTTGATGCATCTTTGCTAGTTCATCAAATGTTGTTTTTGAGCATGTTTCCCATGCAGAAAGTGTGTATTCAAGACTGGTAATCACCATTTTATAGTATATTTCTTTCAACACATCTTATCTATGAGAATGATTGACAGAATGGTTGGAAAGGTTAATGAGCTAGGAAGTGATAATTGCCATATTTTTGTTTTAGTTCAGTGTAAATACCATGATTTAAGAAAGGCAAAAATTGCAACGAAAAAGAAGATGAGCTTCTTGCAAGCCAGATTAGATGTATGTATGATATAGATTTTTTACATTGTAATATATGTTTAGTCACAAACTTGTATCCTATGCACTACCATGTTGTTACACATTTGTAGACTTTTCAACTCACAGTTTCAGATCCCATCTCATGGCCTCATGGCCTAGGCTCAAAATCCGAAGATGTTTCTCAATGGGTCCATGATTAATATTCTTAGTGAATCACAGGGTATATGTGGATAGTGTTTGACTTTGTAAGAATAGCTGTATATTTTGTACTTCCACAGCTTAGGTATTGCGCATGTATGGAAGATCACATAAAGATCCCCTTAGTCTGTGCTTTTTGGATGAAGGCACAGCTATATAGAAATCATTTGTCCATATATAAAAGATGGAAACATATGTCCCTTTGTAAAAACGTAGCTTGTGTCCCCCTGGGGTCATCCGGTATTGTTATATAAATAAAAGGATTGCTTCTTTTACACTTTTTACATATATGCTCTATGATAAGGGTCCTTGATTTTGCTACTCTTCATAAAGTGGTATTTTCAAAGTTCTTTTGTAAACTTCATGGTGTAGGACCAAAATTTCAATTCTTTCTAAGTTAATTAAATGAGTTTAAGGCTTAGTAGTTGCACAGGCTGGAAGGTTTGCATTTGAAACATTATGGATAGCATAATATTGTTAGCATGCTGAAAACGGGTATTGTAGAACCAGGCTGTTGTTTTTTCATGGGACTGACTCTTTTTGTTATCAGTTGTACCTAATTATAGACAAGCAGGAAAAGAGACTGGGGACTAGGTATATATTGGATATCTTCCCCTTGAACCTCATTAACTCATAAAGGAGAATTTATCTGTTCTGGTAAATGGGCCTATTCGTGGAGATTTTCTTGCATATATTGGATTTTGATACACCAGTGCAAGCGTAGATACAGTAGATACAGAGACCGGAGTTCAATATCAACTTTATTTACTTACCTGTTGTATTATGTGACATCTTTTTATGTCTTTACAGAGGCTCGATAAAGAAGATAGACCAAGTGGATGCATTTTGTGCCCAATGAGAAATGATATTGAAATTGATTATAAGGTAAGATATCAGTTTCCTCTCTAAATTATTGTGAAGATGGCAGTAGCTGCTATTTGAAAACGGCCAGGTTTTTGTATATTGTTGGAATCTTTAGAGCAACCAGGTTAAATATATACATTATATTTCAAAATAGCCAATTTCTTGCATCTGTTATTAGTTATCTCTTAACCATAGGCAGGCTTTTATACAAAATTAATGCTGTATTGCAGACCCTTAGCCGGGGGGGGGGTATATGGGGCATTGGTATTTCAAGCATAGCAATTACCAGTCCGCTACTCAGCGTGGAAATAGTTGTATGAGGCGTATTAGCTTCGTTTAGGGATGCAGGAGGACCTACCATGGCTTGGCCAACAAACATAATAAAAATTTTTGTAACTTGCGCTCTGTAAACTGGCTGAAAATTTCTCCCAGACTAAAATTTAGCTGATTAGCATGGTGCTCAGGAGCAGATCGAGGAGGAATCTACAGTTCGATGTAATAAAGAGAGTCGAAAGATTTCCTTAAAAGAGATTCTAGCTAAAACTCTCACCCCTCCCCCCCCCCCCCAGTAGTACAATACCTGATGAATGAAGGACAGAGCAATTTTGGTAGCATATCCATGTATGCATGTCATGTCTCCTCCAGAAAATGGACATTACTTTTCTGCTAGAATCTTTCTTTCATACGCGGAATAAGCAAACTCGCATTCTTTGGTTGCCTTCACTGAAGGAAATGAGTGAGAATCGATTCTTTCCAAAGCATAAATTTGTAAAAAGTAGGCGGTAGGTAGCGAGAGAGAATATAAAAAACAGGATTAAATGAGCCAATCAATGACCTGCATGATTTCAACGTGCTGTTATGAAGCATTTTATGTGGTGTTCTGCTTACAAGCTTGCCTAATCTGACAAATGTGAAAACAATGCAAAAACCATTGCAATGTACCACTTTGTCTGTGGGGCACTGAATCAGACTTCAAAACTCTAGGGGGCCGTGCCCGCAGACCCCCTTTGCTAAGAGCCGGCCGGTATTGTCAATGCATTTAAGCAAGAAAAGATAACATCCATCATAGTGTCAGTATGTTAAGTTAAAGTTGGCCATATCTCACACCTTGATTAGCTCTATTGTAGCTGAGCAATATTTGATTGGGGTTTTAATGCTAATGCTGCTATTGTAGTATAGGAAAATATCCACAAGTTAGGAGAAAAGTTGATAGCTTTCATGTTATCAGCTCAATCTGCCTTTAAAGCTCTTGGTGGTCTTTGCTTACTTTATAAATAGATATGCGTATAGTTACTATTTACTACAAGCTGATTATAAGGAATCTGTTTGTAGCCTGATATACTGATTATAGTCAAGTGTTTATTCTTACTAGAATTTTTTCTTTCTATGTATGAACTGACATAAATTGTTCGTACTCCATGTATATGTCGAGTGCTGTTTTTGGAGCGTAATGTTAGATCTTGAAACCTTGAATTATACACCAGTGTTTACGGTATGGAATTGGACATTTTATAATGGTTTTGTGTTTTGCATTTAAGAATGTTAGATTACTATCACAATTTGTGTCTCCACACACTGGCAGAATTTATGGTCAAGCTGTTACAGGTAATAAAATAGCTGTCTAGAAGATACATTGCTTTTGCTAAATGATTCATTTTTATCTTTAGGTTACTTAACTGTTCGTTTCTTTTTATGGGCATGTTGTTTACTCTACATTTGAGACACCAAAGATGCTTGGCTAAGCATGGAATCTGTGTGCAGCTCTTGAAGCGTTTAAATACAAGAAGTTCATTGAATAACCTTCATTAATCTTTAACCTAATTTAATCATCTTTTGGCAAGTGACTCAAAGATACTAGAATTGAGTAATTGCCCAGCCGCATTTTGCTCAAACTGAATAGAATTGGATAGCCAAATGATACATGTGTATTTGGTAAAGGAAACAAACGAAAGCAATTTATTAGTTGTTAATATTTTATTATAAAGCAATGGTATTTTGAAACTCACTGTTTCATTCTAGTATTTTTGTAGTCTGTAGTTATGAAAGTGAATTTTCCTTATTCAGGGTTATGTGCAAAAAAACAGAAGGAAGTTGCAAAAGCAATTAAAAGATCTAGAAGTCTTGGTGAGTTTGGATTTTCGAATAATACCTTGTAGATGTGTAACTATCTTTCACATGCTTTCTAATGAAATACACAATTCTTGAGATTAATTCCTCATCAATATATCAATGTTATGCTCAAATATCTGACAAATCATGGTAGATTTGAAAGTTTTCTTAACAGGTAGTTTCTTTCTAGCTAATTTCTAATAACTAGTTCATTGTTTGCCATTCTATTTGTCTTTATGAACAACTTGGTTTTTTTTAAAGAAAGCAGAATATGCGAAAATTGCTAATTCAAGGTATGAGAAATTGAATTACATGAGACGGATTGAGCTCATGATGTTCTACCACTGCGCCATTCGGTCACATTTCAAGCCGTCGCTCAGAGGTAAGCACTGCCCCCTGCTCTCTTAGTCAACACTTACCTTTCAGTAACGGCTTTAAAGTGTGACCGAATAGCTAAGTGGTAGAGGATTTGATGTGGAAAGCTGAGGGTCACTCATTGCCTTGCATTTTCACTTCACTACTTAGTTTTTATTATAGCAACTCAAGATTTCTTGATAGGCCTCAACAAATATAGGAGATTTGTCTTTTATTTTTTGAAGGTTTTATGCCCGTGACAATGAAGTATTTTGAATTTCATAATGATCCAAAGATATTTTAAACATGGAATATTCACTTATTGAACATTTGATAGCTTTTATTGAAACACTGTTATGAAAGACATTATGTAGTGTAATGTATGTGATAACAGTAATGATTGTGTATTATATTTTGAATACAAAATGAGCTCCCAGAGATGGCATCTTTCTTGTAAACGCTACTTCTTGCAGCTTTGGACATTGAAGTTAAATGTGAATCAATATCGAGGTCTAGTTTCGGATATTTAGATATGCTTGAATTTGGGAAACATTTGGGTGAATGTCTGCAATGGATACATAGATGATGCTTCCACTTGGTGTTTAGCATTTAGCCCTGACCAACCGTATAGGGTCATTGCTAGCTGAGATTAGCGAAAATAGCGATATTTTTGCCAAGATTCCTAAGAATGTTAAGTTGGGTCTAAACCCCAATCAAACATTCCTGTCTTCTCTTTTTCCGTCATGAAGCGTATGAAGTTGCTTGTCAGATGGTCTCCAGCAATCATTTCTACCAGAAATGTGGACTAGAAATAGTGATTATATGCCAGTATTTGTCAGCCTGGGCAAGATTTGCTTTGTTTTTACTACAATGCCAGTGATCACACCAGTCATAGCTGTACAGACATTAAGACTGTCATTCAAGAGTGCAGCTGTGATCTTGGTGACTTGATTGCTTTCTTAACTATTTCTGGTATGCTGTTTTTCATGAGCACTCCTGACATGAGTAATCCTTTATAATGGAAATATGGCTCCATTTTCCCATATATTCAAATAGTTTCAAATACTCATTAATAAATATTCACTATGATTATTGTTGTTTGCAAACGACGGATTTGAGAAGTACACGAGCGTTAAGGGCTTAAACACTATCATTGCATTAGTATTGGTCGAGATTTGCTTTAAAGTTGTTGTTACGGAAGTGAGGCCCGATAGCTGTCTGTTCGAATTTGCGTAGAAGACAATTTTTCTTGGTTTTGCCAAAGTGGATTCACTAATGTGCTTCCAAAGTCTTGAATTATTATCAGATCATTGATCATATGTTCTTAACCTAAAGGTAAAGGCCATTTGAAAGACATTATGAAGTCTAATGTATATGACAACATTAATGATTGTCTATCATATTTATCTGGGCCCACTGTCACTTGTCCTTCACAATGTCTGACGATTGCTACAACAGGTCGTGCAGTAAAACTATCTCATGGAAGAAAAGCATCTCCTTGAAAAATTAGATTCTTAATGGGGACGCGTTATAAAACATAAAATATGCTACATTCGTTTTAGTGAGCTGGCTTTTTGTTTTGCCTATTGTTTTGTTGTCTTGATGAAAAGCATTTTCATAAAGGTTATTGTAAGAATTGTTAGTACTAATGCCTTATAGATGAATTGAAAGGGAATGGAATGTTTCCATTTGACACCTAAAAAGTTAGCGATATCTTTACTATACTGATAGAAAGCCCACCCTGCTTTCATATGTGAATGTATCAGTTGGTTATGTGTGAAGTACTAATTTCTACTTGTCAAGAACTGAGTTATCTATAAGTGAAGTCTGAGGTTTCGCATGATCTAATTCCAATACTTTGCATTAAACACTGGAATAAGTCATGGTTACAATCACTGGTGCTTTCAGTCAATGGTTTGATAAGATTATGTGCGTTATAGCACAAATTGTATTTAGTTAGCTTCATAGCTATATTAAGTTTATATTATGGAAACCATAAGTCATAAACGCACTTACTGTACACTTTCTTTGTTTGATCTCTCAAAGTTTTCGTTGCCCTCCGGCAACTTCCTCAATGAGGTTAGTGTATTCTAGACGTTAGTGTTATTCAGATCAGTCAATGTATTCTAGATCATAGTACTGCAATGTGGCACTGACAAAAATTATTCTCCAGTTTTTATAGAATAGAACATAGCATTCAACTGCACACCTGATCACTCTTTCTATTCTTTCATAGTAAGATTCCATGACACAATCACTTGCAAAACGATGTTACGCTATATCTTCATACTATGAGAAAGTTCTCAACTTCAGTATATCATATTTGACTCTTGCTCAGATGAAATTAAACAAGTCAACTACACAGTGCGTGAAGGGTTAATTGACATGTCGATGTTTCACTGTTTGATTCCTCCAAAACATTGGCCTTCTGGCCATTCATACAAAAAGAGCATACAGAAACACAAGACTGAAACAAAAATGATCAAACCAATCTCATAAATCACTGTATTTTTACATATCAATAAATATACAGATGCATAAATTTAATTAATAACTTGTTTCTATAAATATAAGCTTTCAATTCGAATCATCATCAGTATATTTCCATCAGGCAATAATTAACAATATATCAATAAGCCATGAATTAAACTGAAGTACTGAACCGAAGTGCCGAACCTGTATTTCAAGTCGCCCATCACTTGTGACCATCTACTGCTATTGGATTCAGCTTTTGATTGCAAAAATCCTAAAAATAATACCAATAAAAAACAGCAAAATTAGTTTCAGTTACCAGTCAAACATAAAAATAGACAGGCACACAGGACAGGATCAAAACGTGCTGCCACAAAAAGTATCAAATCGTTATGATTTCACAACACTAATGTAAATCACACTTTCTCTGTAGATACAGATTCTACCAGTGTTGTGCTAATTGGCACGTAATGCAACTCCTCATTCAATACTGATAGTAACAGAAAGCCAAAAGTCATAATCTGATAATAATTCTAGGAATGTTGCAAAAGACAAGCATGAAACAAATAAAGCAATGAATATCCTGCAACAATACTGAATTTTTATGCGTATCTTACCTCTAGGAATATAGTAGCAAGGTTTTTTAAGCGGATATTGGAGGATTCTGAAATTGTTTTCATGCTTTCAATGATAGAACCTGTTGATATATCTATGGAAAATAAAAAAGGCATCAAGATGCATTAATAAAATCCATCTCAGCAGAATTTATACTGGATCACTGCGAACGAAACAAGATTAGAAAAATAGAACAATCAGCAAGTATGAGAAGCAAAAAGGGATTGCAATGAACAATCAGCAAGTATGAGAGGCTGATGACCATGATGAAGAAGTGTAAATAATAAAAATACATTTAGTTACTACCTGGCCTGATTAACAAAAATATTCAGAAAACTTCCAGCAAATACCATTAAAGCCATTAATAGACTAATGTTTAAATGGAGGACAGAAATCTGCGAGTATTGATGGAATAAGCATTTTTCAGAATTTATATGAATAAGGGGGTACTCTAAATTTGATACTGTTTTGTAACAACAATAAACCAAATCAACCTGTTACAAAAGAACAAATGGTGCAAGCTTGGAGCAGCAGGTAAAACATGTAGCCTCCCACATCCTTCCTTTCTGGATGATCTGAAACTATCTGTCACTATTCCAGAAACATTACCAGAATCACAAGGAGTGGAGGTCCAGTTCTAAAGTGGTGTTGCCATGGAATTAAGAATATCTAAATGTGCGCCCTAGTATATCACAAGGAAGAAATGGGATATTTCCAGCGTATAACTGATAAAAATATTTGCGCTACTAGAAGTAGAAGATCGAGATAACTAACAACAGCTAAGAATACAGAATCAGCAGAAGCATACCTAAAGCTGACAAAACAGAAAGGAATAAAGAGCGTAAAACATGAATAAGGTAAAAATGTTTAGAATATTTCATTGAAATAGTCGTTATGACATAGCCTAATTGAACGTTTCGAGACAAGCTTGTCTCATCTTCAGCTACTTTAAAAGGGAAAACCTTGGATTTTATGCACTATTTAGACAATTTCTGACTGTTTGCTTATCAACACCTATTGGATTGTCCTGTACCTTTATTCAGTTTGATATTCATATTGTTTTCACGCTTAGGTATAAAACCCATGTTTTCCCTTCTAAATTAGCTGAAGATGGACAAGCTCACCCCGAAACGTTCAATTAGGCTATGTCATAACGGCTGCACTGAAACATATAGAAATTAAAAGTACTGACATTTGACAACACCTACCACCAATGCTTGGAAGTTGCAGGAATATGGAGGTGAGACAAGAAAGGCAAAAAAGGAGCAAGTCAGAGTATGATTAGAAAAATTCATCCATGGCTAAGTGCAGAAGAATATCAAAAGTATTGATTACATAGATTACAAAACTACAAATAATAGCTGGAGCTTCAACTGTCATCTTAAAAGGAAGGATGTGCAGCTGTTAATGTGGAACAAGACATAAACTTCAAGAAATCAATGAAAGAGATGAAAGAGATAAAACAGATCCTCAAAAGAAATGCCAAATGGACATAAATGTAGAGAAGATGGAGTGATAAGTCAATATACCACCTGAGATGCTCGTGACTAGTAATGTGTTTACTACATACTATGTATCTACATACAACACAACAATGTTGCATGAATACTGTACCAGCAACTCCATACTAATGAATAAAAATGGCGTCCAACCTTCCAAAAGCTATAATAAACAATAATCTACTTAGAAGGGAATCACTACAAAAGAAATCACTACAGAAAGAAAAGTGCAACAGAGTAGACAGTATATGCTAATATGGAAAATGCAAGAGCCAAGATGCAAGCCAATGAGAATAGCATGTCTATATACTAATACAAACATCCAGCACGTGTAAAAGAACATATGGAGGCCAAATATTTGGGAAAAGAGGTTGGCAAAAGAGAAGCATAAAATCCAGGAGGCACACTCAGGCCTGTCCGTAAAGGTTTTAGCAGGCGTGCAACCTCGTGGCGAAATTTTCTGTCGAGCCATGCGATTTATGTTCACCGTTTGTCAAGGAGCATGATCTGGCAACTTGTCAAGAACTTTTTTCTATTCATATAATGCATTACAATACAATGACATTCTTTCTATACTTTATGATTACTATACGATAAAACAGGGGCGATACCATGGGGAGCAAAGCACAGTGACTACCCCACGGCCGTAGTCAGTACCGGACCCAGAGGAGGACTGGGATTACCATGGCTCCCAAACAGTATGGTGCCAAAATGGTTTGATAGGCCCTTTTTGAGCCAATCGGATCCCCCCCCCTCCAATGGCCCATGCTAGATGCACCACTGGTTCAATGATAAATACACACAACATTAACATATAGAGTACAAAGGAAAAAAAATTAAAAACAAATTAAGATGACAAGAAGATATGTATTAATGTATGGGATTTTGAAGCAACGGATCACTTGAAAGCGTTCAGAGCATGGATGAATTTAAGGGGTGCCTCAAGTAGCTTCTTATTGACGTCAGTGGTTAACCTATGGTCACCGTACAGAATGATTTTGAGTAGTAATTCATTTGAAAGAGAGGAAAATCCATGGGGTAGCAATAATGCATCTACACTGCTGAGAAGATCAGATCTGGGTCCGTCATTGTCATCATTGTCAAGAATGAGGTGAGTGGTAAAAGGCGCACCTGGTCTCATCCAGAAAATACGCAGCACTGCAGTAAGAATGACAAAAAAATTTAATTAGACAAGACAAATAAACACAACAGGGGAAAATAAGGAGGTGCATAAGTATAGAGCCATCAGAATTTGCTGCAGTATTTGTAAACAGGCACATTAAAATGGCAAATGTCAATCCTATCCAGTATTAAATGATATATCTGATCATCACACCATACATATTTCTGACCTGCCTTGCTCGAAGGAGTAACCAAAAACATCAAGGTTGTTATTGAATTGAGGACTGTATTTTCATTTGAACTGAAAATGAAAGACAATGAAATCAAAAATGATAAAAAATGATTGGAGCAGTTTAGTTAAGATAAGTTTACAACCAAAACTGATAAAATACCAGCCATGAACAGGGTATTTTCTACTTTCTATAATTCTACGGGGACAAAAAATATAATTGAGCAATTACACTGTATCAAAACAGGTGAAAGATTTTTTTGACTCTATTGTGTCACTTCTCATCATAACCAAATTGATAGTACAAAAGAAAGCAAACCTCGATAAACATTTGATAACCAACTCTATTCCCTCATTTTCAATTATATGACACTTATTTTGTTTATCTATAACATAAAATGGCAGCTACTAAATATATGAAAAAACACTACATATTAACTAAATATTAACAGACTAAGTAGGAAATATATGTCAACCAACTAGGAATTACAATAAAACCAACACTGTTAGAAGCACAAATTACATGGGGTTTGAGATCGCATTGACTATTGCTCGAGGTTACATTTTGGACCTGACAGGAACACGCATGAATGGTTCTAAATACTGAATAAGCTGAAAACTCAAACTCACCAAGGCATAGATTGCACAATCCCCCTATTCCAAATTCAACTAGTTGATCATCTTCTTCAGTAAGCATGTCTGATAATGAATAAAAAGTCAAACCCTAATTCTATAAATCTGTTGAACAGTTTGTACAAAGTTGCATTCATCATTCTAGATAACAGATAATGACTAGAAGTATCTTAGATGTTTGAGCATACAGACCAGTAAGTCAATAAAAATGAATCAAACTGGCGAACTTGTAAAGTAATGGCAGTAGATCTAAATAAACATTGAAACTTGAACAAAACAACCTACCAAGGAAAAGATCAATAACATTGAGTTGTCTCAAGTGGTCATAGTTGATCGGATCATAAGCAAAATTTGCCAGATTTGCTAAAATCTGCAATTTTGACTCTAAAATGCACGAAAACAAGACAATATTACAATCAGTATGATGAGTTGCAAAATCACGCCTTCATATTTGCATAGCTACAGACTACCCTCAGAAAAAACACAATATTTTCATCAGATATGAATAAATTCCAGCGAAACTCTGGAATACCATAGAACATTAATGCTGCTACAATATTCTCAAAGAAAGGCCATTAACTTGCAATTGTTTTCTGATAACAAGGAAGCAATAATTTCGCTCAACTCATGAAAATGACAATGAAGGTGCTACATTTCCGTCACACGCAATTAATACAAGTGCAGATTTTGCTCATATCTTACAATAATCATTTGAGGCAAAGATCGATGTACAACAAAGAAGCGCAACAATTGATTGTGTAGATTTTTGTATTATCTTGATTAATTTTTCGTAACTCATATACATCCCCCCAAAACGTATGAAGATTGTAATGCTTGCTTTTTCAGAACAGTTACAACTAAACTAAAACAAAAGTCGACTTTATTTAGGACGACTTATGACACCAAACTGATGGGCTACAAATGATACCTGAATAGGTATAACATCATAAGATGTCGCACGTGTCTAACAATTAAAAGGACAAGAAATGTAATTCTGGGACATTATATGTAGCGAGCAAGTTAGTGAAATTGTTTTACTAAAGAATACAATTGACTCCAGACGCGCAACTACGGGGTGGGTCAAGGGGGTCTAGACCTCTACCCTCTTCTTCAACAAAGGTAAAAGTGCCCTTTTCTTGGAGAATTTTGAAACTATTTCTTGTAGTTCTGTAAAAGAAACCTGCTTGTAATCTTTATTTCACATTAAAGTAGCGAAATCCTGAAACTTCCCGGACGATTTCTTTGCTTCAAGCATGATTTTACGATATATTCTCTCTAGAAAGTGCGTAGTGTGCCCTTTTATGTTGCTTAGGCCCCTGTCCTAAAGTATGCCTAGTTGCGCGCATGGACTCATGATTCAATGCACTTTGGTATTCACTACGAACGCAGTGCTTTGGGCAAATGTTTATCCAGCTATTCTGTAAATTTTAGCTGCTTTTGTATCTTTTGTAAAGGAGATATTCCAGTCTGAATGATGAGGAAACAATTTTTGTCATTTTTCAATTTTTCATGTATTCAAGAAGCGTAACATTGGCCAAAGTCAAGTTAGATACACAAATTATGACATACTTCTTAATCACACTCTATTTCAACGAACAAACGTAAGCCAAGCATGGTCCACGTGAAACGCGGCATAACCACGAGCGGTCTCCATGGACAAATTCTGGACATAATAGGTCAAAAACATAATGGTTTAAAAATGGCCGAACTATAGTCTTCCACTTATGGATTTGCAAACTCACTTAATCGTTAGGAAGTCAATAATCTTCAATGAACAAAACAAAAATAGACAATTCCCACCAACTTCATGTAAAAGTGCAGCACAGCAAAACACATTTGAAGAAAAAGCAGCCTGAGAAAACTAATATTATTTAGGGGTCATTCAAAAAGTACGTACGCTCTGAAGGGGGGAGGGGATACCCAGAAAAGCATACGAAAACGTACAAGGGGAGGGGTTCTATTCCAAGAACGTACGTATGCCCATGTAATATTCTAACGCTAAATACTTGCGAAGCATCCTAAATAGATAAAACTATCTTTTTGAAATTATACACATAAGATCGTTCTAATCTTGTAAAACGTTACGTTAGATTCTAGATTCTCTACGTATTGCATTTTATCAACTTTGAAAATAGCGAGATAAACAATAGATTCAAATATATCGGGGGGGGGAGTGATGAGTTAAAAATACGTATGCTTAAGGGGAGGGGGTAGTTCCAGAGCGTACAAAAGCGTACACCGGGGAGGAGGGTCCAGAAATTATGAATATTGAGCGTACGCACTTTCTGAATGGCCCGTTACAGAGCTGAGAAAAGAAAGATAAGGCAAGTCACAATACATCGTCAAGAAGAGCATCACACTCTGAAGGGAAAGTCAAGAAATATAAACCACTAGGGCAGCGTAATATTCAAAATAATGTTAAAGAAAAAGATAAATTGCCAAAGGAGAAAATCAGAAAATGAGGGAGAAGATTGTAGAACAACCGAAAGAAAATACAGAGAGTATACAAAAAATTCAAAAAAGGAGGAGCAAGATTATACTATAGGGTAGGAAAACTAAATACAAACTCCCACTGAGAGAAAATGAAGATACTATGGACACTTTATACCTGAAATAAACATTTCAAATATTCAATAGTTATATCTGTCATACAATGAGATTTATCAAGTACTTACTCACCCACAATGCACTCTGGTTAATATATAAAGGTCCACCATTAGCTAATAAGTACAACCTTTTTTGTTGTAATCAGAACAACATTGAAAAGGAGCAATTTTGTATGCTAACAACTTACAATAGCTTAAAAATTAACCACTGTAGTTTTTTGCTGTGCATAACACAAAATGAAAGCATAATTGGGCAACACATCCATGTAAAACTGACTTGTAACTAACTAAGACATTGAAGGTTGGCAGTCAACCTCAAAGGGAACAAGTTACCTATTCAGACCTAGCCCCACTAAGAACCTCAGCATAGACAATAGGCTGACTTCTAAAGTGAGCTGAATTCTAATTTCAACGCAATTATTGATCCAAATTAGCCGTGTCTTTTGGGTATGGATTGCATATTCCCTTTATAGCTCTAGGTTGTGAAAGAATATCCATTTGAACTACTCATAAATATCCAGGAAAAATGGCACAGGCGATTAATGAATTTCAAGGCTACAAGCTAGAAATTTCGGGACTAACAGAGACAAGACGGACAGGAAATGGGGAAGAGGTAGAATTAGAAGTGGAGAAACAACTTTTTTGTACTGTGTACCGGATGAGTGAGAGAGGAGTGGGAATTATGGGCATGAGAGAGGAGAGAGAATTATGTTCAGTAAGGAGGCGGCAAACACGCTTACCAAGTGGAATCCAATCAGCAACAGGATAATAACTGCAAGGGTGCACTCAAAACATGCCAAAACTACGATTGTGACGGTATATGCACCGACTGAGGATACAAGTGATGAGGCCAAAGATGAATTTTACCACAAGTGTCAGGACGTGCTAGATGAAACCGCCAAGAGTGACATTGTGCTGGATCACAGGATGGCAAGCAGATTGTGAGGCCAGCAGAGATAACAGAAAGAACAGCCTCAATATCGAGCCGGTAGACAACCATAACGAAATGGGGTGTTAACACGACACCGTATTCATTTTGTAACGTATTCATAAGCGTATTGACATCATACCGTAATCATCATCGTCTTCGTGTAAATGGAAGGTAAATATGCTATGAAAACATATCAGAGTCAAATGAATCCGATACCGTGTAAACGGGCTTTAAGAAGATGGAAGTCGGTGCCTCTGTAATGGTCCGACCCTCAATAATGGTTGGAGGTCATTCTCTTGATGACGTGAACATCTTTCTGTACTTGGGTAGCGTCCTGGCGTATGATGGAGGAACGGAAAGCGATGTGAAAGTAAGAGTCGGTAAAGCAACGGCGGTTGTCTTCTAGAAGTAACGGTTGTCTTCTAGAACGGGTAGAACATTTGGAAGAGCTCAAAACTCGACACAAAAAATTAAGCTTCAATTTTACAACACTATCGAACTACCAGGGAGGTTCTTCGGCCTGCACAATCACGACAGCTACAAAACACGATAACAGAAAGGAGGCCCAGAATGGCGGGGCATATGCTTACGCCTGCTGTGCTAGCGTTTTGCTAAGAAAATATTTGACTGGGAGCCTACAGATGGAAAGAGAATGAAGGGAAGACCGAGGTTAACATGGCGAAAGATATTTCAAAATGACATGAAGATGCTGAACATCAAGAGTGAAGACGTGGAGAGGGTGGCTACCGACAGAAACCAATGGGTGACATTATCTGCTCGATGCACAGGCTTGCTCAGGAAGGACTAAAGTCCAAGGTCTCCTTCAACAGGACTACAATAAATGCTTTCTGGAACTGAAAATAACACTGTGGAGTCTTCAATAGGAAAACTAGAACATGCAATAAGTACTATTTGCATAGGATGATTGATAAGCTCTGGTGTTGAACAACAATACCAGGTGAAGAAGAATGAAAAAATAATAGAATAAAACAAGCAAGGATAACTAGGATTTCTGGCAACTTTTAGTCACGCCAAAGAGAACAGTTAATCACACTCAACGAATAAAGTAAAGATATTTTCCTGTTGCACAATTCGGTAGTTTCCATGCATTACAATGAGAACTTGAACAACCAAAATAGAAGGTAGATGGTTCATCCCAGTTAATCTACTTTCTGTTCTTTCCTTACACTGTCTGCTCACAACAGACAGAATTGTTCAAATACTCTGCACTTAAACTAAACCTTTTCCTTAAACAGATAGGCCTTTATGTTTTCATTAGCTGCATATCATGTATGAAATAATACTTTATGACAAAAAGGCAATGTACCCTCATATACTTTATTCCATAAGGAACCATTTAATATAGGGAACCAACAATCAGAAAAACAACAAGTGAAGGAACTTGTACAATTTGACACAAGATCTCCAAGGATCTTACAATTGCTAATATATGGCCCCTACATAGCCAGTGGCCCCTAGTTTAGTGCTGATGATGACTCTAGTTGGAGTTGAAACCTAAAATGGTTTTGTTGCTATCAACAGTTTTGTCACTATTTTCATGCCTTAGTAATATAAATTTTTGTCCTTGTCATCATATGGAAATGGATTAAACTGTCTTTTTTGCATTTTGACAATTTCTATATTTGCAGACAAACAAGAATTAGGGAGCTGGTTCCATTCACTGGAATCAAATTTCATGGCTTATATGCTATCACTGTAGCAAATGTTTCATATAACGAGTTCAGATGAAACTGAAAATGCATCTGTTATCTTACAATGTCCATAGGACTACACTATGTGGTTAAATCATTGCAACCCCTGGCTTAAAATTACAGCCATGTTTCGGCCTATCCACAAAAACATATCCATTCAAAGTGGACTTTCTGCTGTGTAACTTCTTGTGCTGTTGTAGGGAGCATGAAACATCCTGATGCTACTTCAAGATTTTAAAAGATAAAAAAATTTACAAACAGAAGAACTGTAGTGCAAAAGCTAAGCCATGCATAATTGTCACTTTAGAGAGAACATCAAGAACAAATATCGAAAATATGGATTATTGTTCAGAAAATTATGATAGCTATTAGTCACTTAGGAAAAACTAAATAATTTCAAAAGAAGCAAATTCCACACATCTCCAAGAAAATCCCTCTTAGAGGGCTATCATGCACATTCCAAACAAATGTGGTATCAGAAACTAAGGAAGGAAATGAAAATCATTTATTTCCTATTGAAATAAGACAGGAAAGTGCAGATTTCCAATTTGATCATAAGAACCATGACAAATCACACAAGGCTTGTAAGCACATTTAGATTTCATTTATATTTCATCTTTACTTATGACTAGCCATGCTAAGACAAATCTGGGTAATGCAATTCCGAGCAAGATCCAAGTAAAACAAATTGAGTTAAAAGAGAACATTTTGAGACTACCAGTCCCTTCTGCAACTAATTAATTAAAGTGAAAGGGAGATAAACAACCAAATAAATACCATGGGAGTGGACATACCTAAATATGGGAATATGGAAATGGATCAAAATGATCCATACTCATATAAAATGATATAAAATGATCCATACAATAAAGGCATTTTTATGTGGTTATTTGAAGGTATCATTTCCAATTTCCTTCCATATTTAGTTAATTGAATGTGGATCATTTTGATCCATTTCCATATTCCCTTATTTAGGTATTTCCACTCCCATTGTATTTATTTGGCTATATACCCCATCACTTCGACTTATCTAGCTGGAAATGGGACTGACAGTCCCAAAACATTCTCCTCAAACTTAATTTGTCTTACTTTGATTTGACTTTGATTTGTCTTAACATCATTAGTTGTAACTAAAGATCAAATACAAAGGAGAGAAAAATGATACACTGGATTGTCCACTGCTTCCAAGTCTAATGTGGTTTATCATAATTCCTACAATGCAATAAGTAAGCTAAATAAAATGGGCCAATGTTGTATAGCACTGGGGAGTACTCCACTGGAAAATTTTTACTTTTAATAAGTGAATGTTTGGGCATAGAAATGATAGTAAAGCACTGGCAATCTGGTGCATGAAGCAAGTCTTTTCCTGCAGATATCCAAAAGTAATATATCTGTGATGTCTTGGGGACCTAATGGGCCTTGTGATTTATTAAAAGGTAGTCTGTAATAAAAGCATAAATGCTAAAAACCATGTCTGCAAATTACATGGAACTTTTCTACCAGCTTCAGCTGATGTTTGGGATGGCCTTTATTTTCCAGGTTAATGCAGTCCCCACATCAAGCAGCATACACATGTACATATCACTGAAAATGTATGGTTATTCTTGAAAACAAGCCTGATGGCGGATGTTAACAATCCGTTGCACGGAATTTTCGCATATACTATGTATCATTTGACAGTGCTCACTGCGTACGTCAAGAATATGCAATAAAATTTGCGGCATTGCGTATGCGAGAGGAATTATAAAGGAAAACATTGAACGCTTTGCGTACAAACCCCTTACGACTCGACAGTATCTAAACCCGGAAGTGTGATCACGTACGCAGTAGAAATGACGATTCTTTCATATATTTCGTCGGTAGAGACACCATAGTATTTGAAACAAACAAAATCTAGGACTGACCCTAACCCTGCGCTCCGCGACCCTGTCCCACGAGAAAATAAACAGCATCTAGTTGGTTACAAGCAATTTCATCTGCAACGGATTGTTAACATCCGCCCATTCTGAAATCATCGCATGTTCAAAAACAACAACAACAATAAGTAGTATAAGAAACAGTTCAAATGTTCATATGCAACATAAAATAGTCTCTTCCTAACAGAAACTTTCATGCAACATAGCAGTCTGTTCGTTACATTAAAAACGAGTCGGTGGTGTATAAATGACCATTCAGTACAGTAATGCATGGATGATCAACAGGGGTCCAAACATAAGAAACTTTTAGGATTAGGCCTTGAGTTAGGTTCTTTATAAAAACATTTAACTGGAAGATAACTAAATTAACACTAGCAAAAATCTGTGGTGGAAAACATTTCCTGATTCCAGACTGGACGTCGGTGAAGCGCTAATTCTGAAATAGCAAGAAAGCAGTACAACAAACCGTGGCTTTCTGTATCTTGAAATTCAGTCACTAATGCTTGCAAATATTCCAGCCTTCCTCTACCTGACAACGCTGACTTTCGATCGATTTGATCTCTTGTTGAAAACATGGTAATAACTGCATTGCATTGTAACTTCTAATCATAAAAATTAGTCCTATAAGCCATAAAAATTACGGCCATTTTTATATCAACTGATATTTCCTACATTTGCCATCACGTTAACCACCGGAGTATTGAACTGAATTGTCGTTCTCATCAGTAAGCGGAGAGACACAATCATGTTCAACTCGAGACCATGCAAATAGGGGCTCGAGAAAGAGGCATGCAAATAGGGGCTGCCTTGCAAATAGGGGCGCAGCGGGAAGCTACTTCATAGGAAATAGCTACTTGATACTTCATCGTCTGAGTATAAGCTCTTAACACCTAGATACATAACGGGGGTAAGACATGAGCAAGCTCGCGACAATAAAGCAAACTACCGTACGCTGTAGTCACTCACACCACATATTTGATACACGGACAGTTCAGATTCACTTTGACTTCGTCACACTTTATCTTGTAGAAGGCACTGGTCTTCTAGTACACATCGATTACTCCAACTAATTTAATTAGACCGCTTGAAATACTTTTAACATTCGAGACACGTCCGACACACTGATCAAGTACTGCACTAAGGCCCTAATTATGGCCTAATACGCTATGGTGTCTACTTCCATTTTACCGATGTTTTCTTATCAAATCGATAACCCTTCTAAATTTCTGCCTAAACTCGGCAAGATTTGTTATTTATTCTGCCTAAAACAGACATACCATGCATATAGGGGCGCACAGGCCGTACATTGTTTATATGCTATGCAAGTGTGTATACAGTATAACGGCAAAGTGTGGACAAATCCAGAATTCGTGACTCCCTTCAATTTTATCCATGTTTTCTTGTCAAATCGCCCACTGGGATTAATTTGAGATGACAATCGGCAATATTTTTTACTTATTCTGCCTAACGAGACATACCATGCAAGTAGTAATAAGGGAGGGAGCCATAACTACAAGGGGCACGCCCAATGACGTAAGGGTGACGCCCAAGGTGCTGCGAGGGCTGCTGCGCATAACCCTAAAGTGGCGGAGGAGGCTGCGCAAAACCCTAATTAGGTGAGGTGTGATGAGGGTGTAGCCCTAATGAGGTGAGGTGTGATGAGGGTTAAGCCCTAATGAGGGTAGGTGTGATGAGGGGGTAACCCTAATGAGGGGAGGGTGTGGCTAATGAGGTAAGGTTAATGAGGACGTAACGCTAATGAGGGAGTATGAGGTGTATATGAGGTGTAAGTGAGAGGAGATGAATGTGGGAGGAATGGATGCGCGCATGCGTGATGATGAGAGGGTAAGGGGCGAGGGGTCTAAGGGTAGGGGCGCGCGGTCGAAGGCTAAGGGCGCGCGGGCAGAGTCGAAGACGAGACGAGAGTGAGTCGAGAGAGGAGTCGAAGTGTTCGATTGTGAGAATCATATCATATAAACAAGTGATCAAGATCAGGTACAATTAAGTGTATTTACAACTATATATACAGTGTAGCACTACACGAAATACGTCTACGTACGGTGTCGTGGACTTGGTGGTCCTATCCCCCAGAGAAATCTGTGACTTGGAGTTAAAACTTAGTCTGTATGTTGCATTATAAGAAACTTATTGTCTCGTATAAGAAACTGTACTTATAAGAAACTCTCAAGTGTAACTTGTATAGCTTCAGATATAGACTATCAGGCATATGAGTGTACAGATATGTCCCCGCTTTATATACCTCGAGTCATCCCCTCAAATAACCTCAAATAACCTCAAATAACCTCAAATAGCCTCATAATACCTCAGAGATACCTCTTATGAGGGGATTTGAGGGGATTTGAGGCGATTTGAGGTTATTTGAGGGTTACCTCAAAATTCCGACCTTTGGACTCTGTTAGCCCTCATACCCATTCAACGGAGGTACGGTACTACGTTCGCCCATCCGGGCGAGAGTAGTACCATACACTCGCCCAAACAACGACCTTTGTACTCTGTTAGCCCTCATACCTATTCAATGGAGGTACGGTACTACGTTCGCCCGTCTGGGCGAGAGTACTACCATACACTCGCCCACAAAACGACCTTTGTACCCTGCCAGCCATCGAGCCCATTCAACGGAGGTACGATACTACGGTCGCCCATCTGAGCGAGTGTACTACCATACACTCGCCCAGACATCGTGTAGTACCATACACTCCTCTAAACCCGACGTGTTGTCACATTACGATCGTGTATAAATACGAGAAGTCTCGTCGAGAGTCGCTCAATTTGTACATCGATATCATGGAGAACACTGATCCTCCACCAAATCGATATATGGTGAAGGGACTGTCTGTACCCAAAGTCATCAGAGATGTCATTGCCCCTATATGCATGGTATGTCTCTTTAGGCAGAATAAATAAAAACTATTTCCAATTTTTGGCTCAAATTAATAAGAGTGGTCGATTTCATTAGACAACATCGTTAAAATTGGAAGGAGACACGAATATTGCATTTGTCCACACTTCGCCGCTATACGGTATAGACCACTTGTATAGGATATAAACAATGTATGGCCTATGCGCCCCTACATGCATGGTATGTCTCTTTAGGCATAATAAATGGAAAATGTTCACTGTGTATGGCTGAAATTAATCAGAGCGGCCGATTGCATTAGGAGGCATCGATAAAATTGAAAGGATTCACGAATTGTGCATATGTCCATACTTAGCTGGTAAGCAGTGGTACACGATGTGTATAGGAGATAACCCGTGTCTGGTACTTTGTGGCGCGGTTTGCATTGTATGTTTCTTGAGAAAAAGTAAGTCTTTCAAACAGGACAGGTGTGAAGGTTAATAAAAGAGTCCATGACCAATTCTTTCTAATGTATGAAAGATAGTGTGTTGTATTTCTACCTACAGCGGACGATTTATGTGTAGTATTGTGTGCAGCTCTCATATGCTGTACCCCCGTTGTCCATTTACGTGTTAAGTGCAATGATTTAGATGATGAGGTATCAATTTGCTATTTCCTGTTAAGTAGCCTCCCGCTGCGCCCCTATTTGCATGGCAGCCCCTAGTTGCATGCCTCTTTCTCGAGCCCCTATTTGCATGGTCTCGCGCTGAACCACACTCGAGAGACAAGCAACCGTAGTGGCTCCGAGCGCCGTAAAATGGGCAAATGAAAATGGGCAAATTTTTGCAGCGCCGTAAAATGGGCAAATCACTATCTACGCATCAAATGGTTATAGATTCCACCCAAATCATCCAGAAACTTGTTTGTTTGACAGGTTATATGTATTTTTCATGTTTTATATGCTTTCCGTTATGCTGGATTCAAAGTAGACTGTATCGGCCAATGCATTAGTATACAGCGTTCATATACGGGTTTTCCGGGGGTTGACTACATACCAAAACAACTCTTCAAAACAAATCGTGAGCGAATGATTCTAAGTCCAGCTGTAAGGTAAAAAGAATGCTTTTTCTTCTGAATGGAGTATCGAGGAAACATTCTGTTTACTGTAATACTGACAATTAGCTTATGCTTTTGCTTCACTGTGGATATAAACTCACTCCGTAAAACAGGCAAATGATCAAATGATCTCACTCCAGCCGTAAAATGGGCAAATGATCACTCTAGCCGTAATATAGGCAAATGATCTCACTCCAGCCGTAAAATGGGCAAATTATCACTCTAGCCGTAATATAGGCAAGTAATTCATCGTTTTGCTTGCTAAACCATGGTGGGATATCAATTTTTTAAATACGTATTAAATAATCATTTATTTAAAAAATTCTTACACCCCTGTACCAGTAGTCAAAATGACAGCTCTATAATAAATATTTGCATCAAGTGGTTCATTAACCTTCTTTGTGATTTTTGTCTTAAATAATAGCCAGAAGTAAAGGCAAAATTCAGAATTTCAATGTTTTACTTGTGTTGGCATCATTTTTCGTTGGACTAAACGCGCAGTGAAAAATAAGGAACTACTAAGGAACTTTTAGTACTACAATTTGATCATTGGAAATTTAAATAACGAACATTTGGAACTAGTCCTTGAGCTAGGTTGTTTATAATACAAGCGTGTGTGTGAAATTATCGATAAACTCCACTTTATGAGAACAATTTTATAATGTAGCGTTTTGTTCTTTGTGGTGGTGAGCAGTCACCAATGGACTCTACGCCTAGGCCCAAGGCCTAGGCCTACTGAAGATTTCACAATGAACTACGACTGTTTGCTGTTTCTTGTATAATGCAAAACCAAAGACTGATCAAGTTACATGGGATACTTACTACATATGACACTAATAGGACGCTAATCAATATATGGTACGTCACAATCACAATACACGATATATCAAGATCACAATACACGTTGACAGGACAGCACATGGCCCGGAAAGGGTGTTTACTACGCACAACAGGACTCCACATGAACGTAAGACTGAAACACGTAACACGAAATTAAAGTAACACGAAATACGACACAACATAACTAAAACATCAAACTCAACACGTTACAATAAGACTATGAGCATCAAAAATTGATGGGAAATTAAAAACGAAATTAAGAGCTACAATAGTCGCCAAAAGTCCTTAGGACACTAAGAAGAAACAGATAAAAAAACCACTTTCCTCCACATATTGTCATAGTTGCTACAAACATGCACCCCCCTCCCCCATAGAACAATGTTGGTTCGCTTGTGGGACACTTGAAGTTGGCGTGCACGCGAAATTTTCCCATTATCGTAGGTACTTCTCCAGAAAACCAACATTGTTTCAGGGGAAGAGGGGGAGGGGGGTGAAATTATTTTTATTGAATCATTAAACAGCTTCAAAATTTTGGAAAAATTAAGAACAGCCAACCTGAACCTCAATATTACTGTTTCATGTAAAAAAACAGAATGTAGTGCATTTTTCCACTTAACAGCAATATTTCTATTATCGTACATCCTCGAATTGGTCCCCTCAAATGAGCCCCCACGTTAGAACTTCAAATTGTTAATAAGCTCCCCTCGAATGATTACGATAAATGAAAGTCTGAATTTGTTAGGGAGGATAGCAACTTTGTCTCAGCTGAAAGGGTGTTCTATAATTTTGCACCTCTGTAAGAGAGCGATATTTGCCGTTGGAGGTATTTTTCTGTGAGTGGAGTGGTAACAATTTCTGGAAAACATCGATTGCAAGTTGTGTGGAGCAAGGCTGTTGAGACTTTATACACCATCGTTTATCATTCTTCGAATTAGCACATTAAATTAGTTTATCTCTGAATGTGAGTGAACTGTTTACTTCACCTTGGAAGCACGGTTAAACAATTCAGTACCTAGGACCTTTAAGGATTTTGTAAGAAACGTCTAATAGACATTGGCCAGAATATTTAAGAAACTACCTACAAGCACCGGACATTAGTTTCTTATAAAAACAAATACGTGTACTCACCTATATTACGGCTAGAGTGATAATTTGCCCATTTTACGGCTGGAGTGAGATTACTTGCCTATATTACGGCTAGAGTGATCATTTGCCCATTTTACGGCTGGAGTGAGATTACTTGCCTATATTACGGCTAGAATGATAATTTGCCCATTTTACGGCTGGAGTGAGATTACTTGCCTATGTTACGGCTAGAGTGATCATTTGCCCTTTTTACGGCTGGAGTGAGATTACTTGCCTATATTACGGCTAGAACGATAATTTGCCCATTTTACGGCTGGAGTGAGATTACTTGCCTATATTACGGCTAGAATGATAATTTGCCCATTTTACGGCTGGAGTGAGATTACTTGCCTATATTACGGCTAGAATGATAATTTGCCCATTTTACGGCTGGAGTGAGATTACTTGCCTATACAGTGGCGGATCCAGACCGAGTTTCCTGCTGCCCAGAACTCAGTCAGATTTTGCAAAATAAAATGATATTTCATTACATTCAAGTCAAAGTTAGCTAGATATATTATGGGTTACAATGAAGTTTCCAAAAAGTTACATGATTTAATTCAATGACAGTGAAAAACAATATTGTTTCTCTCTCCCGTTCTCTCGCCTCACTTGGAAAAATATTATGAGCTATGCGGAGCACTAACATGATTTGTAATGTGCGGTGGACAATCCTTGGGAACTCACAGAACTCGGAAATAAAATCCTTGGGCATCGGAAATGATCAGAAATAGACAATAGATTTTCGATTTGGAACTCGGATGGAACCTAGTCAGACACAATGGTGGAACTCGGAAATGAAATCTATCAGAAACAATAAGTCGGTAGGTAAGAATTCGTTGATTGGTCTGCGATTGTTTGGAAGTCATCTTTGTTTAGGCACATCCTGTTTCAATTCACTATTGAATTTTACTATGGCGACCTTTAGTGCACGTTTACCAACTGTATCTGCTTCCATCAAGAATCATAGACAGGGTTACCTGATGGCTTTCATGGAAACGAAATAACATTAGGAAAGTTTGGTTATTTCAAAGACAGGCTGGGCTTTTGGGCTTACCATTGAGCCATCGAGATCGAGATGTCACGGAGAGCTTTGCTAAAGACCAGTCTGCAGAGTTGAGTATGGCCTTTATCGATGAGATTTCGAGTGTGCATGAGCAAAAGGCCAGACGTCTGAGTGTGCACCTAGTCTCAGGAGTGTATTTGGATGCACATTACTTTTAGGCCTATCAATTAAAGCCGGTGTTTTTGCTTTTATCTGTTGTTTGCTCACACTGAAAACTTCTGCATCGAACAGCATGCCTTATGAACAATTTTTACTTCATTATTATCATTATGGTGATTGGAAAATTTTCAAATTAAGGAATTTTTCCAAGCACTGGCACCTTTCAATACCCTGTCACGCCCGTTTCTGGGACCACATATACTCATGCCATCAACATAATCCTCCAGACTTAGAGACTTATCAAAGGATGTATTACAGAATAGATAACCATTTTAAAAAAACTATATCCATAGGAGAGAGGTTACATAACCACCAGTTGGGAAAGAATTTTCATTCTCCTATAGAACATTACAGATCATTTAGGGAAACCTGTATCTAATGTAAACTTTGCCACCATATAAATGATTGCCTGCAAAATGGAAAACAATAATTTTCCAGAAATCTGTATGATTTCCAGTTGTGATATAATAATTTCTGCTTCATTATCTATTCTATGTATATATTCAGTATTTCAATGGATTTCCAAGTGCCTTTAAGGCTTTAACTTTGACTCTTTCTGCACTTCTGTATTTGTTCAAAACCCTGCAACAATAAATGGGTAGCACTCCATAATACCTCTACCTTGAGAAAATAGTACACATCTTAGCATTATGGGGACAGGAAGCCAATAGGTTTCTCCTTAATGTTTATCAGCAATTTTGACTACATGGGCGGTTGCTTGCTGTATGAAAGGGCGTGGTCTTAAAATTTTCCTAGCGCATTTTGACCCCACCCCTCCAAGTAGTTGGAACTCAGTCAGATTTTAGGCTGGATCCGCCCCTGAGTGATTTCATCAGTCTTTCTCTTTCCAGAATGCGTGTATCACTAAATTTTCCTGGCGGCTTAGCCCCCAGACCCACATCCTTCTTCTTCACTGCTGCCTCCCTCACCTCTGCAGAAATGGCTTCGTTACTGCGTCAAAATATGGAAGAGCATGTAAGTTGGAAATATCATTGCAGATGATTATAAGAAAACTAACTACAACTAGTGAAATGCTTTTCAAAATTAGGAACATCCACTAGATGCACATGCCCATGGTCTCAATTTTTTGGATCAAGCATATGCATCATAAATTTAGTAAAATTTTAAAAAAATAGCAACTAGCTATCTTAGTTCAGTCACATACCTTCAACCTTCCTCTCTTCAAGTTTTCATTGATCATCAACTTCTGAAACTTACTGAGCTTTTCAAACCCCGTTAAACTTTTTTCCGATTCTATCAATAAACCTTAGCTAATTATTATCATAACGTCTTCTTATATAGTTCATATGTTCATTAATATTCCACCGAACAATATTCCGCCGGGCAATATTCCACCGGACAGGCCAGTTAAGGTGATCTTGCCAATAATCTAAGCCCTTTTTGTATCTACATATTGTATTATCATTCTTAACATCATTGCATTAATATTTTCTAATATCCCTTACCTTAGTAATTCATAGATTGTTAGCAGCAAATTCAAATCAGGCAGCAAACTATACTAATTTGAACTGAGCAAAATTTTTCAGGAAACAACTATAGGCCTACTTCTGTTCTTTCGGTTTTTCTAGGTTGCTGGAAAAACTTACGATTAGCTGCTTGTATACCAGATTACAAATGAAGTACTGAAACCATACTAATTTGCTCTTTGGAAATTATATCCCATGGCAATGTCCTTTATAGCAATTAAAGATCACCGGTATGAAACTAATGATGAAAACAATTCAATTTGACCATACTTGTTTATCCGAATGAGTCATTTATACCGCAGACCATACAATATGCTGTAAAACTAAGTGCATAAGGTATAAGGTGAAGCTCGGGAGAATGGACTATATGCTCCTTATGGACAACATCCAGAGGCTAGAATGGTAACATTCAACATACCTCAAGGCTAATGCTTGGGGCCACTTGTACTTATCATCTACCTATACCTTATTGATAAGTATTTAATGTTTTCTATAGCTTTTATGTATGCACGCGCTTGTTAACATAGTATTGCTCACAATCTAGTTGCAAAAGCAATTGTCTTAAAGAATCAAGTTCTCTACTATAGCACCATTGAAAACACTAATACTCCTATTACAATAAGAAAATACTGCAGACCCGTAACCAATGGGGGTCTGGGGGCAAGGCCGCCCTGGACTTGTGAAATTTGACTCTGTATCCCCTACAGAAATGAGTTATAAATAGATATATATTATATACATATTGGCTGTGCCCTCCTTGCGAATTCAAGCTGGCTACGGGCCTGAGATGCTGATCTTGCTAGCTGTCATCATGGACTTCATTGACTTCAATAGTTACTATCAGGACTTTCATTATCATCTTCATCAGGTATGCATTTAGCAACCCATTTGGGTCGATACAAATGTGTGCACAGAAACAACTCCAAATTTAATCAGGTAAAGCACAATACAAAATGAAAGAATTTAATTTAAAATTTGCTAAGGTGATTTCGACATATGGAGGAAAACGATTCCGAATTCGTATACAATAGTGTCTGGCAGGCTATTCCACACTGGAATGATTGAATAAAAGAAGGAGAACTATGACATAAATGATATGACATCTGTCCATCAATAATTCGCAATTTTATTTTCCTTAACTCTGAACTATGAAGCAAAGAAGAAAGATTGACCAAGATCTTGGTAAGTCCTAGTCTGAATCACTTTTGTGCATGAGGCAGCACTTTCCCATAACATTGAAGTACTTAAATATAAAATATTTGTAAAAGTCCCACTATGTCATACTTTAATGAATGAAATCAGTCTGGTATTCAGTCCCGATATGTGGGGAAAAGAAACCATTTAGAAACTTAACTGTTGAGTTCTAATGATGTCATCTTTCGTGTCACATGATTCTGCGAGTGTAACATAGGTGGAGCAAATTAGGATATTTGGTAGGCAAAAAAAATTTTTATTCTTTTATTCTGAGCTATGAAGAAAAGAAGAGTATGTTACAAACATCATCGGCAATATCGACAATACATTCCCAACTGGCCAGTTTATGATCGAGGGATTTTAGGTATTATCGAAACCAAAGTTGGGTTGGTTTGTTGATTTATGTAAGAGAATGTGCACCTGTTAAGGAACTCGTAAAACACAGAGCTCCTAAAGATATAGAGCGTGGAATGAAAGAGATAAATCTCGAAAAACATAAGTGGCTTATAGGTGCCATTTTTCGTTCTCCTTCTCAGCTACAACACAGTTTTCTGTGGTGAAATTGGTAAAATGCTTGATCATTATTGCAGGCAGTACGAAAGTCTAATATTGATAGGTCTAATATTGATAGGTCTAATATTGATAGGTGATTTTAACTGCAAAGTAGATAGGAGACGTTAATAGCAACTTCGTTGACAATTACAACTTATGTAATCTTGTTAGAAGCCTAACTTGCTGTCAAAGTATCATTGCAGTGGAAACGAGATTGTCGGATCTCACGCCATGATTGTAACCACCTTAAGGGGTGGTTATATAAAAAGGGGCCCCATGATAATTACCAACAGGGATTACAACCGGTTTTGCGCTATGAACTTTGGAATTAATTGATAATGGGGGGTCACACACGAATTAAATGATAATGGGGATTATGGGACTTTTGATGCCGTTGTTATGAGTGTGCTGAAGGAACTTGTACCTATTAAGAAAAGATATATTCTTGCATATGTTGGGCCTTTTATGACGAAAGCATTTTGTACAGGACAATGTATAGGACCAAGCTTCGCAAAAAGTGTAACCGTGATAGAACTAAAGATAATTTTAACGCTTACAAAAAACAAAGAAACAAATGTGCGAAATTGTTACGAGAGGCTTAGTATGAGAACTATCAACCTTGCAATCCTGACCGATAATATAATCATAAGTTTTGGAAAACTGTTAAGCCATTATGTTCAGATAAGGTGTGGTTAAATTCATCTATCACCTTGATTGACGATGGAAAACTGGTAACTAAAGACTCTGGGATCGCAGAAGTTTTTAATAATCTTTTCGCAAACAAAACAGAGAATTTAGGAATCTTTACTCTTGAATCGTCTTTACCAACAAACAACATGCTAGGTCCAATTGATATAACAATAAAGAAATTTCAATTACACCCAAGCATATGCAAAATCAAAGAAGAAACTACGTTTTGCAATATATTTGAATTTAGAGAGGTTACTGCTGCAGATGTTGTCATCCAAATCAGAAAACTAATTTCGAATAAGGCCTCCCCTATCAATAGTATACCTGCAAAAATTCTGAAGGAAAATTCTGACATTTTTTGTGCAATCATTAAAACATTTATACAACTCCGGATTACCCAAAAATAAGTTTCCTGACGAACTGAAAACAGGTGATGTTAGTTCGTCGTTTAAAAAACACGATGCATTTCAAAAAAGACCTATCTATCAATTACAGCTTTGCCATTTATGTAAACAATTTCCGAAAGATTGATGCAAAACCAAATGTTACCATTTGCCCAGTGTTTCTTGTCCCACTGTTTTGTGGATTCGGAGAGGGCTATGGTGCACAGCATGCACTGCTGAGTGTTGAGGAATCTTCCAAGAAGTCATTAGACAGTAGAGGCGTTGCGGGAGCTGTCCCGGCGGACCTTTCCAAAGTCTTCGATTACCTAAATCACGAACTGTTAATTGCAAAATTGGATGCATATGGTTTCAGTAGGTCTGAATTGCAGTTCATCTATATTCATGACAGGAAGCTGAGGGTTAAAGTTAATGGTTCTTTCAGTATGTGGGAAAAACCACCTAGGAGTACTGCAAGGCTCAGTTTTTGGGGCCCCTTTTATTCAATATATACCTGAATGATTTATTCATGTTCTTGGATGAAACCGAAACCTGTAACTATGCAGACGATCCAACCATTTGTATCCCCCTACATACGGGACAAAAGTATATGAAACATATATAGTCTATTTTTTATAAATATGGTGACTGCACGGTTAAAATAAAGTCACTGCGCAGTAAAAATAAACTCAATGCGCTGTAAAAACAAAGTTAAATAGCATTAATGAAAAATGGGCCACTTTTGACCAATAATAAAGAAATCAGTGAACATTTTAGTACCTACTTAAGGTAGTAATACACAGTTAGGGGGAAGTTTTCTTATAAAGCCATCGATTTGCCATATCTTGGTATAACCAATACAATAACTGATGAAAACAGTAAAAAATATGTTTTTCAAGATGTTATGGTTCACTGATTTTGCATAAATTAACATAAATTATGCAAAATCAGTGTCGAGTTAAACACAGATATCTTTGCTACCCCTATGCAGAGATTGTCATAACTTGGCAGGAAGGTGGCTCAATGATAGCTTGAGGGCATGAACCAAAGAAACTTTCAGGTTTACCTTATAAATCATTTCTAAGAAACAAAATACTTTCGCTGGTCGTAATTTTTGATTGCACTCAATGAATATTTCTGCATAATTTAGTACAACTGACACTTGGGTTGTATTTTATTGGTTCATGCCCTCCCAAAACATGCTTTAAATCTACATGCCAAACCTCGTTTGTATATTGTTAGTAGTTTTTGAGTTATGATTGTTTGAATATTCAAAGATAGCAAAATGAGAAAAAGGGCCGTAAAAATATCAAATGATGTTTTTGCAGAAATTGGGTCAAAATGAGCCACTTAAGTAAGATTTCCCCCCTTCATCTTCCATCTCTTTGTCAATATAGCCTCTTTTTAGAGCCCTGAGCTTCTTTCTCCTCCTTTTCCCTTCTTCTGAACTCTTTCTTTTTGAATGAGTTATTCTTTGTTGATCTTTCTGAGTAACTCCATTATCAACATATTTTGAAACATTGAGGCCAAGAGTCCTCAGAACATCCTTGATTCCTGAAAACCCATCATTAAAGTTTATGATTGCTGAATACAAAGATATTTCTAGTGTGTCTCTTCCCACAAACACCTCTTTAGGGCATTTTTGCCATAAAATGTGATTAAAAGCTTCATTTGCATTCTGTGTTTGGCCATGAATACATCTTTCCAGCAAATCATCACGGCTTAAATCTCTAAAAACTGGATCAAGTAGCTTTGTAACAGCAGATGGCAAATTCAATTTTTTCTTGTATTTGATCTTGTCACTCCACCATTTGCACCAGCTATCTTCATCTCTAGGACAAAATTTGTGCCTTTCATGCTCATTCTCAATATCAGAGCAGTGATACAAGACAGCACCAACACCTTTCTTCATACCATAAATCCCTGAAGAATTTTGTCTTATGGCCATTCCATAATAATTTTGTAGAGTATTTATAGCTTTATTAGTCAAACGTCCTTTCCCTATCAATTTCTTTCCATCACTCAATTTCTTCCCTTTATATGATCGACAAAGTTCACGCAGTCTAGTTCCAAGGCGCTTCTGAACATGGCCAAGACACTCCAACTTTTTTGGGATTATAGCATCATAAGGTCTTGCATCACAAACTTTTGAATAAGATCCTGTATCACCATCACCTAGGTATTGAGTATACCTTAAATTGTACTTATCAACAGAGCGCTGAAATATTGCAATAGCTCCATCTGCCTCCATTGCACCTGATGATTTTGTATGGTTGATTTTACATATGTGTTCTGCCTTCCACTTTAAATATTCTGCTGTTCCTTCTTTCTTGGACCATATCTGACATTGTTTGCAATGTTTTGACATGACTTCACAATCAATGACTTTACCTTCCTTTGACATAGCTACAACCACACCATGTAATGAATAATGACCTCTTTTTTGCCAGGTCCCAGCAATTGCAATTTGAGAATCTATCATGCCTTGATCTATAGGTATTCCTCTTGTTTCTGCTGCTCCACATTTCATAGACTTTGATGCAATACTTTCATAGGCAGTCTTTAACTTGTCAACAATGGACATGAATACTTTTGGCATGAATGGTTGGGGCATCCCCATGCAGGTACAAAATGATTTGATTGCATCATATCCTTTCCCGATCTCCCTAAAAGCAAGAACTGCTTGGGTGTTCACACTGTATCCCTTAGGGCCTGGAGTATAACAGTGTTCTACAGAAGGAGATGTTTCAAAATTATGCTCCCATTTACAACTATTGCAAAGGATAATGAAACTCAAAGCAAGTCCCATTTTTTTCGTTTCATCATGGCTCAAAATAAGTTTATCTGAATGGCAATCTGGGCAAATGCCTACCACTGCCAACAAATGAAAAAGAACACTGGTATGCATGAATAAAAATAAATCATCATGCGTTTCTCTATCAAGCTGATAGTCTAATTTAAGTATTTTGCTACTTGCTGTGTTCAGTTCTTCCATCTCAGTTTCACTTCGATGATTAGATGGGCCTAAGCACAGTGGTCGTTTTAGAGCTTCAGGTGTCTTTGGGTGCTGATTTCCATGAAAAGACCGCCGCGTTCTACGATTCTTATTCTTTTTGTTTCCCATGTTTTTCAAATAAACTTACAAATTTTCGAAATAGAGTTGTTATCTTCACAAACACATAAGGCACTTAACTTAGTCGAGTCGTAAAAGCAATCTAAAAAATTTTACGGAATGGTAACGAGGCTCTGAAGGTGGGAGCTTAGTTAAGGTGTAAGGCTAATATTGTAGAAAATCAATAGGATACAATCCAACACCCCAGTTATCACGATCGGGAGATACAACTTGAACAAATGGTTGCTAAGGCGTTGCTAAGGAATCTTCATAGCACCACCCATCCTAAATGTCAAATTTTCAGCAATTTTCATTATGGTACCATATTTTACGTAGCATAATTGGATTCTACGGTCATTTTTGCATAATCTACGCCTAAAATATTTTTTTCGAAATTTTCACAATTTAACTGTGTATTACTACCTTAACAAATATAACAGACACATTTGATATTGAGATGCCTAATATCGATGACAAATCGGTACTAGCAGCTATTGAACGATATACAGCACATCCAAAGCGTTATCAAAATAAAACAGTCAATTAAATCTAATCATCAATTTAGCTTTTGCAAATTTGGTACAAAAGAGGTTTGTGATGAAATCAATCGACTAGATGGCTCAAAGTCTGTTAGCGGCAACATTCCCACAATAACTTTGAAAAAAGTATCTACTTTATGTTTTGGTGATGTAACCAAAATTGCCAACTCTATGATTGAAAGCTGCTTGTTCCCTGGAAGTCTTAAAAAAGCTGTTCCGTCACCTGTGCTTAAGGCAGGAGAAGCAACAAGAAAGAAGAATTTTCAACAAATAAGTGGTTTATCTGTAATAAGGTTTTTGAAACGTTGATGTCGAACCAAATCTAGTCATTCATTAATGCAAAATTGTCTAAACTCTTGTGTGGATTCAGAGAGGGCTACAGCTCCCAAGATGCTCTATTCAGAATTATTGAGCAATGTCGCAAGATACTTGACGGGTCAGGCAAGGTTGATATGGTACTGATGGGTCTGTCAAAACTTGAAGCGTATGGCTTCGGTCTAGAAAGTTTGAATTTAATTCATAGCCACCTCACCAACAGACTACAAAGGGTTAAAGTAAATGGAACTTATAGTTACTGGCAACAAGTAAAAATCTGACGTCCCACGGGACTCAGTTCTTGGGCCTTTGCTATTCAATTTATTTATTAACGATTTCAATTACGTGATCGAAAATTCAGAAGTATGCAACTTCGCTGATGATTATACTATATACCCATTTGATGATAGCATAGAAACCATTTTAAGATTGCTCAAAGGAGATATAAATAATGCCTTAGAATGGTCCAAATACAGCCAAAAGGCAGCAAATCCAGACAAATTTCAGGTGATCTTTATGGGCCTTGAAATGGGAAAAAACTGAGTCTTGAAATAAATGATATATCTATAAGGACAACTGAGGAGGTTAAACTTCTTGGAATAACAATTGACTCAAAGTTGCAATTTTAGAGTCATGGGGAAGCTATTCGTAAAACGGCAAACGAAAAGGTAAAGGCGTTCTCTCGAATTGTTGGGTACCTACAAAAACACAAAGCCTATGTGCTTTAAAAGACTTTTATAAGGCCAACTTTCAACTATTGTCCACTAGTATGGGTGTTCTATGGTAAAACAGCAAATAATAGAATAAACCAGTTGCACAAGCCCGCCTTGAGAGTTCTCCACAATGACTATACATCTACATTTGAAGAACTACTTGTAAAATCGGAAGAAATAATGATCCATTGTAGTAACCTGCAACAGCTATTGACTGAAGTATACGAATGTACCAATACTGTTAGTCTCGCTATCTTGGCAATAGCCAAATTGAGATAAAACGAATGCTGTCACTGGCTGCTTTTAATTTTTCAGTGGCCATGTAGCAGGATATACGGGCAAGAGCATGAAATGTTTTGCTGGTCTTTCTACAAAGGTCCTTTACATGTGTTTCCACCTTTCATGAAAGATATTTTTACTTTCAATCTAAGGAATGGCAATGACTCTGAACTCCCAAAGATACGGACCAAGTCTATTGGAGTAGAGACTCTAGCTTACCATCGAAATAAACTGTGGCAGTTTTTGCCACACGACATAAATTAGTCTAATACCTTCTCTATTATCAAAAAACGAATAAAACATAGGAACGGTGATAGATGAAACTATAGGCTCTGCAGACCGTATATCTCAAGAGTAGTTTTTTATATTTATATTTTGTACTTATTACTTTTGCTTTTATACCTTTCTTTCCTTTTCAACTTTGAGTTTAGATAGATAAAAATATTGCACAATAGGCCTAAATTAGTTGTAATTCAGCTAACTATTGTGGATGTAAGCCTAATGATAATGATGAAGATGATGATGATGATGATGATGATGATGATGATGATGATGATGATGATGATGATGATGGCTAGCCCATGGTTGGAGACCTCCTCGTGGTGGCAAGCGGGCACAGAGAGATTCTGCCCTTAAGTTGATAGAGATTCATTTCGCAGAGATTCAGAACTGGGGCAGATGTTGACGACCTGTGGCAAACTGTCCAACCAGGCCCCTCCAGTGAAAGTCAGGCACAGCAGCTTCAGGCTGCAGTTCTGATAAGTAACTGTTGGGGAAACAGAGTGGATTGAGTGTAGCCGACTCAATCACCTCTTCTAAACAACTTGAAGGCAACACTGACCCCAGGGTCAGCCTAGGCCCCGTAAGGGGCGTACGGGAAAGAAAGAAAGATGATGATGATGATGATGAGGACCCACTCATGGTTGGAGACCTCCTCGTGGTGGTGGGCGGGCACAAAAAGACACTGCCCTTAAGTTGATAGCGAGTCATTCTGCAAAGATTCAGAATTGGGGCAGTTGTTGATGACTTGTGGCAAACTGTCCAACCCATAGAGATATAATCTATACAAATTAAATAAAATAGATCATAAATAAAAGAACCTTAGGTGTAAATATGGGACCGGGCCCCGGCGGTAAACAACAGGCTCAGCGGATCAGACTGCAGTTCTGCCAAGTAACTGTTGGGGTAACAGAGTGGATTGAGTGTAGCCGACTCAGTCACCTCTTTTAAACAATTGATAGGCGGTCCACTGATCCCAGGGTTAGTCTCAGGCCCCGTGAGGGGCGTAACGAGAAGAAGAAGAAGATGATGATGATGATGATGATGATGGTGATGATGATGATGATGATGGTGATGATGATGATGATGATGATGATGATGATGATGATGGTGATGATGATGATGGTGATGATGATGTGATGGTGATGATGACAGGAGGAAATGTATTCTTATCACACTGATACTGAACAACGACTCAAGAAAGGCCATCGAATATCGCTGAAACGGTTCAATTCTTGGCCTAAGTCTTGGAGATCCCATCAAAAATGCGCTCATTGTAGTGAAAAACAATTGCCCTCAAAACAGAATATAAGCGCTTTTCAGGTCAAAAACTGTTAGGTTCGATTTCCTCCACAGCAACTACATTTCAAGATAGGGCAGCAAATATTAGCGGTTGAAACAAAAACTATCTGATTGCTCAATAACATAATGTAAAGAAAATATATGATTAGTCTGAAACTAAAATATAAAACAGTTATATTAAATTGGGCAGGAATATTCAAACTTATCATTCAGCCGTAACTCAAAAGATGTGTTTACTCAGAGAATAGAAAGTGAGTTAAAAATGTTTGAAAAGTGAATTTCCAACGTTTATTTACAATCACTATATAATAATCCATAAGCTAGTGGCAAGTGAAAGTAGCGACAATGCACAGGATTGACTGATAAACAAATACACTGTGCCTTTCTTCAGAGTCAATTTCGTTCGCATATTATTTCAATAACCTGGGGAAAACAAAAAATCACACAAATGATAATGAAATCCCTGAGAAATCAAACATGAAATATATAGTAAAATTAAGAAGAATTTATAAATAAATTCATTAAGGGGCCATTAAACATGGTGGAAATCGATTTTGGTTTTATGTCCTGACATTCGAGAAGCAAAACCACTTAAAGGCTAAGAAGAAGAAACCCCCAACCTTCTGCTAGCTGCCAGTTTTTCATACTAAATCTTCCTTATTTAAGACAATCACAGAATACCCAAAATTTTTAACTCTCTGTATTGCTTGCATCTCAAGCGATTAGAAACTAGTTCTTTACTCGTGGTAAAAGAAATATTGTAGACACATTCTCTCGTATAGGATGGAAAACCATTAATGAGAACTGCATACAATAACTCAACTGAAATCAATTAAATGAAGTGAATTCTTTGAAGCACTAATTAAATCAATGCGCTAGATCTAGACCCCGGAGCTTTTTATTTACAATACTACTCAAAAAGGGCTATGCCTTTCATAGTCAATTCTACATTAACTGAGAAATTTGCTCAAACTGAATTTTTGTGAAAAATTAAAAGCCTTCCTCAAATATAACATAGACAATAAAATCTTCTTCTGTTTTATAGTCGTGTTTAACCTTCGATTTATTGTTTTATAGCCATAAGCAGTGACTATTTTTGGACTCTGCCTGTATGGATATGCCCAAGATATGTCAAATTGAATGGGTTTACTCCTCAGTTATTTGAGCAAAAAAGTCCAAAGGTTTAATGCTATGAAGTTCGCGAACTGCTTATGGTTGCGTTGCATATTAATCAGTTGTCTATTTCAATAACTGTACATCTACAAAGTAGAGTACTGCAACACTACAAATAAGACTAATAAAATAAGAAACACATAACTTAACTTACACTAGGCTCCATTAGTTCTGGGTCTAAACATCGATGGATTGTGCTGTTTACAACTTCATCCAACATGAAATGAACCAGGCTAAAATAAAATTCAGAAGTATGAAACACGTGAATGTAATAAGAGGCACAACTTCACTACTTCTTCACAACAGCACCAACGAACATAGGAGCGAATTTCCATTAAAATTTAATATTCTTCATTCAATTGGATACTGACAAGTGTACAACTAGCTCACTGAGTCTCAACAGTGCCAAGAATTTCCCCGTGTCTCCAACGAGTTTCTCAGATTTGTTGAGTGAAACTATAAAAACCTACATAAAATGATCTGCTAACACCATACTATACACCTACACGATATGAGTTAGCTACAACATAGAGATGAGTTAATGGGTTTGTTTATGATTTTCATGATAGCAGTCACAAAGATTCCAATGTAGATACATGCCGAAACATAAACAGTGCCACAGTTGAGTGAACGACTCATTGGATTCCAAAGGCCGAATGACCTTTGAATGCCACAGCTATTTCATTGCACCTCTGTGGCGAAGTGGAATAGCGTGAGACTCCTGGTCATGATACCTTTGTGTCTCCATGGGCTCGATTCCTCCTGAGGCAAGAAAAAAGCTTATGCCACACTGTGGCAATCTACTCTTTATTCAGTGTATATATATATATATATATATATATATATATATATATATATATATATATATATATATATATATATATATATATATATATATATATATATATATATATATATATATATATATATATATATATATAAAAGAGTATAATGTTCTGATAATTATATTTCCAAAGTCTTGAGTATTTATTGATAGCAAACGCTTGAGATAACTACATTACTTTTCCAAAGGTAAGCCAACAAACTAGTAAACACGCACACAAGTTACCGCCTGTTGTTATGATAGTGCTTCTCTGTACCGCATTGGTTGTAGACGGTCAAGGAAGTTATTGCAGATCCACTGTTCTGGACTTATGACGGGGAGATAGCGGCAGATAGATGCCCTTTATCCACAGCTTTCCTAACTTGATCCGTGAAATATGCAGTGGCAAATTCAGTTTGCGATTCAGTTCAAATTCAGTCGAAAAGTTACTATTGTCGTTTTCCAGAAATACTCAAGCGTAGAATATTTTCTTATTACTACGTTTGGACATATCAGCCTTTGATGTGCTTGATTTCGGTATTGAGAAAGTTGCGCCTGTGGTTTCAGGCTGTGCGATCCTATTCTTCGCTAATTTTCCTGCCTTTGAGCATAAACTGTTCTCGGTCGTTCATATCGCGCGTGACATTTGGGGTCAGCCATGATGATAGCTTCGCTTAATATGATATGTGATAAAGGATCATTTCTATCTAATATTTCTATATGGAAAGATATTTTATATTGGCCTATGCCGGAACAATTCAACTTGAATTGTAAACTGAATTCTAGATGGATTTCTTGAGAACGGTACTGATAAGGATTATAACATAGTTATGGTCCGTATTATTAATTCTTCGGACACAAGCAAGTAAGCTGTGATCACTAACTCCAGCTGCAGTTACAGTTCTACTGCTGATCTTCACGATATCGATGAAGACTAGCAAATGTGCTGTGAGACGTGTTGGGGTCCATAACAAGTGCTCGAAACCATTGACATAAAACATGCTTTTTTCATTTTATGCTCGCTATTCTTTAGAAGTTAAAGTTGACATCTCCCATGATGATGGCCTCCAATCTTTCTAGCTTATATGAAAGTATTGCTGTGAAGCACTTCGAAAGATCGTCGGGGGGGGGGGGAGCTTGTCAATGATCCCAGAGATGAAGGGCTTTTGTGTCTTTCCGTTCAGCTTCAATTCAGACTACAACAACTTCATTGTCTTCTGAATCATTTCTGGTAAAGTATTCCATTTGGTTATGAACATACAACCAAACTCCTCTCCCAGTTCACATTCACGGCTCCCTTGTCATAGAGCATATCTTGTAATATCAAAGTTCATTGATATATCACTATCAGTGATAATATCAATATCAGTGGTACTAAGAAAGATTTCTTTTATCAGTCACGAGTTCGAATCCAGGTTGGCTCGGTTATTTTCTCGCTTTTTCAATTTTCAATTTCATTTCTGTTATCCCAAAAATGTAAAATTTTTCTATCAATGAGCAGATCTCGATAAGCATTAAAATTTCCTTGCAGTGAATGCATATTTTGAAGGAATGGGAAGAAAAGGCAGACAGATACAGGCTCTTGAAAACCGTACGTCAGAAGCTTTTTATGAAACTGGTAGAGAAGATAGGCATAGGATACAGCACCTATTTTCTTCTTTTTAAACTAGAAACCCATCTGGTTGGTGAAAACAGGATTTTCTTGACATTTAACAGAACAAATCAAAGCAAGGATCAGCACGAATACTTGCTCGTCCGATGGCATAATCACCAGCGTGCGCTAGATGAAAAGGAACGAAGTGTTTTATGACAGAAAAAGGCCTTGACGAAATCCTCAACACGGAAAGACGGCCAAAGGATATATAGCTAGGGAGAGAAGATCAAGGCCTGAATGGAGACAACTTGTAGGATTCTGAGAAGAAAGGGAAGGCTACATGTTTCAAATAAAAATGACAATTTGCGGGACAAAATTCATGGATTAAGTAAACTTGCAACAGGTGCAAGCGGATAGAGCTTCTTGTGGTTCTCAAAGTCTTAATAGATCGGGAATAATATTCCTGATTTCATGACGGTATTCGAAAACCGGAAGGAAGTTCCTGGTATCAGGAAGTGGAAAACTGGAACAAAGTTTGAGACTGTGCGTACAAAAGAATCGATCTTTCTCGTTAAAGAGATTTAGAGAGTACAGTCTGACCATATTATGCATATACATCATCTTTCGGCAGAGCACAATGACAGAGATTTTCTATTTACTTAATTTATCTGTTTTGCAAAGCGCCTTGTTAGAAGGCTGACAGGCGTTTAATGATTAAATACTAATTAAGTGACAAATGTCAGTGTTGACGAGTGATGGAGAAAAACAACGTGGCTGTCGTAAAATTTGACTGTAGAATAGTCAATAATTTTGAAAGTTGAATATGAAATTGACATCAAAAATGACAAAAGTGAGTCACTTACTTTTCATCATTGACAAATCTCCATAGATACAACTGCAAATAGTGAGTGTCCACTTGTATTTGTTGCAAACCATATTTGCTAAACGTTCTCAACCGTACACATTCAAGTAGAGTCTAAAGAAGAAATCCGCTACAAAAACGCTCTCAAAAATGCTCAAAGTATATCAAATGCAATGGATTAGTTAAGCTAGTGAGGACCAATTTGATGCACGTAAATAATGTGGCAAATATTGTGAACTGACAGGGCTTTTGCATCTTGATAACTTACTGGCTGCCATAGAATTAGACTAGAGTACCTAAGTGATATATAGTACTGAATGATCGAAAGAGCCTGCCATTAAAACAGAAATGACTCGAATAGACAAAATATGAGCCCAACTGGAGCGCTAACAATCCAAAAAATATAGGTTTTTATATAAGGCACAAATATATAATAAGAATGAGGCTCATATCAGACAAAAACTAAGAAACATTTAAGAACAACAGGACGACTCGTTTTCAAAAGCAAACGTAAGAAAGCGATCTATTTAACATCTAACAATAGCCCTATCTAATAGACTGCTTGTATTACTGGAATGTTGGAGAATTTCAAGCAACACTTCAGAAATATTTAAGTCTGGATCTGACAAAATATCAGAAACATCCAGGCTGAAGAAAAAAAACTTTCTTTACATCACAAATGCATGCAAAGTATGTTTTTAATGCTTCATATCAATGATGGGAAATTATTCCCGCCTACTAAATCAGTAAAATATGCTGAAAATTAATGAGTCTACAATTAAATCGTTGAAGCATAATTTGATAACACAGTTATGAATTGTGGGTGACTCTCACCTTTAGCGCTATTTTAATTATTCCAGTTAAAATGGAGACCTTTGTAAAATCGACCGATGTAAAGATGTCAATCCGCTCTGAAAATAACTTCTGGATATTGCTAATGACGCTTGCATCGACACTAACACTAAATTAATAAGAAAAAAGGACATTGAAGAAAGCCAAATGTCAGAGGGTACATTAAAGAACTATGGTAAAAACCATTTATCAGCAAAATTTGAGCATCTAGACCGAGATCGTACAATTAGCTATAAATCTTAAACTTACAACTTATGCAAACCGTTAGGAACACCATGACCAGTGAAAGCTTGAGTTCAATAAGACATTTCAAATATTGATGTAGGTACAGAGCACAGCAAAACTCTCAGATAATAACTACAGTCAGCTAGCAAATAAAGCAGCGCCCCACTCTTGATCATTATCAGACAAATTAATAAAACAATACAAATGGAAACAAAGTAGAAATAGAAATTGAACAAAGAACTGGAGAATCCAAAAAGCATTTGGCACCCAGTATCATCTCAATAAAACAAGATGACAGTGAAGTATCTAGATATCTACAAGACTTCTTATGCATTGATTTAACTTCTGAGACTTGCTCCAAGCAATATATCACAACATTTTCATGAAACAAAGGATTAGTGGCAGAAGTGACAAACAAGATTCCCAATCATTGCAGAAATGTTGAAACATGCCTAGTCCTTCCATCCCCACGATTATCATTCACTGCAAAAAATCTATCTACTTTCAGGGTCTAGGTTGCGATAATCTGTTATAAACCAGCTTCCGCAAAGCAATTTATTTGCTTCAAAACTATGGAAGACTATAAAGGCTGATCCGACAAAATTACTAAATAGGAATGGTCTGAAATGCGATTCTATATACCTAGCATTGTAGCCAAGTTGGGGCTTTGATAATCCACGGTTTACACTCTGCGTCCATTTGCTTGAGTCAGAGCTGTTTGCATTTCGAACACCTTCTTCAAACAAACTACCAACTTGGGAATCCACTGAAGATATATCTTCAACAACTCTTTTCATTACAGCTCTGACTGTTCGAGGCTCAATAGTATTCAGCCAGTCACGTGTCTCAACGCTCTTCCTTATCATCTATGACAAGGTTAAAAATTAACGCAATATAGAATGCAGAATCCTCTTTTTGATGAAATTACCATTGATGACTTCTACTCTTGTAAGACCTCACACGGGTTAATTCAATTTGATTACTATTTATTATCACTATCATCATTTTATCAAGAATTAACAATTACAGCTGGCTACATAGAAATAGCTAAAAGCTAATCAACGTCAACAAGAAGTAAAAACAACAAATTAACAAACTAGTTTCTAACAGCTATAAAAAAATTCACAAATACTCTAAATTGTTAACAAAAGCTCTCCACAGTCTGCAGAGCATGTACTTCCTTCCTATGGTTTAATTTTTCTTTTAACTATTTAGCTCAGTATCACTATTTTTGCAAACCAGTTGCAGAGCCCTATCTTGTACATTATTTAGCTTAGAATTGATTTTCCTACCTAGAAACATGTACACAAGTGGATAATAATTGAAATTGTGCTTTGACAAAAGCATTCATTGGAATTTCAAACTTGATATGGTCAATGTATTGAGACAAGCGAGCAAGTGTCTATTGGTTTTGATTAGCTATTTTACACAGATCTTCAACATGTTTCCTAAAATTTAATTTCTTATTAAAAGTAACACCTAACAGTCCTTCATGATTGGTTTCAATGATTTTTGAATTTCCGATTGTAACTGCTGCACTAGTGTGATTATCACCAAACATCGTCAGGTGATATTTATCATTAATTAATTTGTAATAGTTGTCAGAAAATCAGTTTGCAATTACAGCACCATCAGCTTCAGTCTAACTATAGTATGAAGGTAGGGATGGCATGCAAAGATAGTAGTATTGTCAGCATAGTTACGAATCATTGCACGATCTATAAACATGAAAAAATGCTCAGATATATATTAAACAATAAAGGTCCCAGAACAGATCCTTGAGGTACTCCAACTCTGATATTTTCCCCAAACCGCTATAGGAGCTGTTTATCTATATTCTTTGTTGTCTCTTGATAGAAAGCATTATATGAGATCAAGTGCACCCAAATTGAAACCCATATGCATCTAACTGTGTTATTACAAGATCATGGCCTACACAGCCAAAGCTTTTGACAAATCAATGAAAACTGCGCCCGACAGCCCATTTTTATCAATGCTATTCTTACACTATTGCAAAGAGTTTCAAATATGGTACAAAAGCAGCAGGAGAACGTTAACAACTGGAAGGTAGCGATACAGTAATTATTGAGAAAGTCAACATATCGGAACTTCTGAACTATGCAGTCCAAATATTTATGCTGAGTTATATTGTTACGGAATTATCATATGACTTACTGTTGTCACCCAGCTAGTTCTATTGGTCAGCTAATTATTATTAAGTGCTGAATGGTACTAAACAAACCAAAAGTAGGTAACGTTATTTGTGATTAGGAATAGTAACTTCAACACATATGGGGTTATTGAGCGACTTAGTGGTTAGTAGAATGCAATGGAAGGATTGATAGTGTGAAAAAGACAGAAGGAAATCTGCAGCGTAAAGCGACAGCAGAAAATGAAAGCTTGGGTTCAATAGCCAATTATTAACAAAGACTAAAGCAAACAGGAAAAAAAAGAAAAGCCAACCTGCAAAAGGAGCAAAAAGTAAAATTGTAAAAAGAGAAAAGTAGTTCAAAGAGGCAGATACGAAAAGGGAGATAGAAAAACGACAAAAGAGGAAGCACTTAATGATTTGAAAAGATAGGTATTTGAGATTTATATAAATCTCTACGAGAACTAATTGTGGGTCTCATGAAGAAACTATTCTATAGGCTAGTACAAGTATCTGACTTTGGCATCCAACAAGCCGAGTCTCTCTCCCTGAATTCACAACAGATAATATATACAGTAAGAGTGATAACAAGCGTTACCTGAGAAATCGAAACACCTTGAGCTTTAACATAGACATTTAACAGTTCCTAAAAGACAAGGACAGCCTGTAAAAACCAAATTTTATATAGTTGCATAGAAACGAAATGTGCTCTTTATTAAAATTCAAGACAAATAGGGAATGCAGTCCATAAATTATTTATAAATCTAGCTTCCCTTATTTATAAACATATGCCAGCTATCTACCAACTGCATCTGGTTACACATTTTGGTTCATCTTTCGGTTGATATCTGAGGTTTCAAACTCTAAAGAGTTTCGGATGAAAAAGTGCTTCAAGTATGTTAAGTGGTGAACTTCTGCAGTACCAACAGACTGCATAGTTGCAAATCACACTGTTCAATGAAGGTACCAATTATTAAGTTTGTACCTCGTTGAAATCAAATACAAAATGAGACTTAAAGGGGAAGTTCGGTCCAAAACTAAAATTTGATATGTTGTAGAGAATGTTGCAAAACCCCATGATCTGAAATATTTTTGCTCTTACTTGCGTACTTTTCCAGATATTCCAAGTTGTTTCTCGTCAAAATCGACCTCGTGTTAGGCCGCCATTCAAAACTTTTCGAAGCAAGGAAGTGGTTGTTGCACTGACGTCATCACGTTCAAAAACACACTAAATCCTAAGGTTCCGGTACTAAACTATGTGTATTTTGAGAAGAATACTCTCGCATTTATGACTTAAAAACAACTTATTTTTACTATTTAGACACAATTACAAATATGCTAGATTGAGAATACCCTTTAGGTGAAATATGCGGTAACAAAACCTGACCGTAACTCCTATTTTGACAGGTAACAAAGAGCGTGATAGCGAAAAAAAATTTGGATAGAATCAGCAGATCACATTTTATCTAACTTATGAAAGACTCTATGTAATTACAATTTTGCAGAAAAGCGCTGGTACCTTTAGTATTACCTGCATATACCCGAAAATTATTCCGTCATTAGTAAAGCCAGATAAAGATGAAGCATGTAAGAATATGAGTACTTACTTTGAAATACAAATTTGCCTGCGCCTTGAAGGTAAAAAGTAAAGAAGCTATGTTCCTATTCAGCGATACTGTTCTAAATAAAAGCTAGGCAATAGGATGCATAGTTGAATGGGTACAAAAACTAATTCTACTCATATGGTATTTCAGTAATTGGCGGATAATGTATATTGAAATTTCAATTATCCCCTCTTGGCTTGCTGAAACGACGTTTTCTCTTTCTATAATTTTGAAAGTGGCAAAACATGTTTTGCCTATGATCGTATTTAACGAGCTGACTTCCCTACTTAATTAATTTTTATCAAATTAACCATGTCTTTCGTGTTCACTGTTGCTTACGCTGTGGAGTCTTTGCTCTTTCGTTTGGTTTCACCATCACTAGAACATCCCTATTTGATATGAAAGTCAACCTCCAAATGTTGATATTCCTCTCTAGTGTCCATTTCCAAAGATTTATGTGGATATTTATGGGTACTACTAACTATCCTGACATAGCAAACTGCAACATCGCTGTCTTTTGAAATATGCGCAACTATAAAATTTACTTTATCTTCAGTATTATGTACTCTTATTCTGGTCTTGGTAGTAAAAATAAGTTGTTTTTAAGTCACAAATGCGAGAGTATTCTTCTCAAAATACACATAGTTTAGTACCGGAACCTTAGGATTTAGTGTGTTTTTGAACGTGATGACGTCAGTGCAACAACCACTTCCTTGCTTCGAAAAGTTTTGAATGGCGGCCTAACACGAGGTCGATTTTGACGAGAAACAACTTGGAATATCTGGAAAAGTACGCAAGTAAGAGCAAAAATATTTCAGATCATGGGGTTTTGCAACATTCTCTACAACATATCAAATTTTAGTTTTGGACCGAACTTCCCCTTTAACTCACTATGAAAATCCATAATGATCAATGCAAGGGGATCTAACAGCATTCTGGCCGAACACCATAATTCTGAAAGAAGTGGGGCTTTCAGGTTAAAATACGGCACTTACTCTAGCCTCAGTGATATGCATAAATTGCATAATCCGAAAGAGTAGGTGTAAACTGAGCCTGCCTCAATTTTATATAGAATGACCCTAAAACTAAGGAGCTGGGAGGATATCAATACAGAAGCACATAGTGTAACAGGTGAACCACGTGTCAACTGATAGAAGAAGCTAACTAGTGGCCACAGCGATTTATAACACAATAGTCTGTAGCTTAAGGCAAACAGGATCAATAAACAAAATCGTTTGGTAAATATAACAAATTCATAGGTATTTAGAAATGAGATAGTACAGAGAGCACATCACTTGAAAAGTCACCTTTGCTAACGAGCTGAAATCATCACAAAGTTCCCCAATGGATGTCACCATGCACCCTTGTTTCATATCATCATCAACAGGAAACCATTCCTCTGTTATTGTGATCTGCAAAATAGTAAATAATAAGCAAGGTTGAAGATAATGCTTAAAACGAACTAAAAATAAAAATATCATGGTAAACACACTGGTACCCAAATTAAAGAAATATAAATGATGATATACTCTTTGGATGATGATATACTCTTTGGATGATGATATACTCTTTGGATGATGATATACTCTTTGGATGATGATATACTCTTTGGATGATGATATACTCTTTGGATGATGATATACTCTTTGGATGATGATATACTCTTTGGATGATGATATACTCTTTGGATGATGATATACTCTTTGGATGATGATATACTCTTTGGATGATGATATACTCTTTGGATGATGATATACTCTTTGGATGATGATATACTCTTTGGATGATGATATACTCTTTGGATGATGATATACTCTTTGGATGATGATATACTTTTTGGATGATGATATACTCTTTGGATGATGATATACTCTTTGGATGATGATATACTCTTTGGATGATGATATACTCTTTGGATGATGATATACTCTTTGGATGATGATATACTACTGACTGTAATAACATGCCCACTAATGCTCAACAACTCTAGTCAGTCGTACCGTACCAAAAAGTTACAAAGGGAAGCTGCGGTACACGCCATTCTATAGATTACACTTGTGACGATGCCGAACACAGAGTAAGACAGAAAAGATAAACTTGTCCTTTATACACACTATACACACAATCGCAATTTAAACTCTAACTTCTCAACTATTACTTCCATGCATATCTCTCTAACACTCTCTTCGAAACACGTACTACTCCAACGCTAAATCACTCAAAACTACTATTCTCAATCACGCCACTCGTTCCAGATCTCTACTATACTCCATACTCATTCACGCTCCTTCACACACTCATAGCCACGCCCAACATTCCGTTCTCGACTGCTCAAATTCAAATACATACAAGGCTAAACACAAGTTACACTAAATTCATGTAAAGATATATAAAACTGCAGTATAAAGGGTTGGTTCATACTATCAAGCCAGGAATTCACCAAAATACTATGTAACCTCAACTGATAGTGTACTACAGTCAAAAAAAAAACTCCATGAGCCATCTCTCATGCGTAAAACAAAGTGTCAGAACGGCCAGTATCATAGTATGTAAAACGAACAGTTAATACCTTAAAGTAAAGCTATGTCTATACTAATGAATTTTTGAAAAGCTCCTTTTTCGTGATTACCCACTATTAGAAACTGGGCAAAAATATCTCCGATAACACTGCTCCTTTTCTCATCATAGAATACATAATTCTTCATTATCACTTAGTGTGTGCTCAATAACTTTGCGGGAATCTGGGTCATGTGTCACGTCGTTGTGTTCAAATACATCCGTGCTCAGCTGTCCCGACTAATACGGGAAATACGGCAGGCCGTTGTCAAATGTCTCAATCTTGAAAGCCTTGTTCGAACATCTCCGTTAAAGGAACCCCCGATACCAAATGCCTCCAGATACAAGCCTATTTGTTTGTGGACGCAAGGTGAAAACACAAACGCATTAAGCCTACCAAACTCTCGAGCATCTTGCTACGAAGTGTCTCGAATTATACTTTGCTTAAGCAACATTTATGGTTTCGATTGACAATAACAGCGCACACGTGTTTGCCCCAGACTTAAATTATGTCGGTCATATGTAAGGACGACGATTCAGACAGAATTTAACGAAGACCTTCTTCTGATATGTCCGCTAAGGCCTCAGTGTCTGTCTCGACGTTAACCTAGGCGTTGGCTTCTGCGCTAGATTTGGCGTTGGTCTGGGAGATAGCTTCGGTGTCGCATGTTCCCAGTCTGAAAGAGGTGTATCTGAGATAAAATTAGGTCCTTAGAGGATGTACGAAGGAGCCAACGCTAATTCAGAGAATGGGTTTGTTTAAGCCACTCAGTGATATGTAATATCGCTATCTCCCATCTTACAACATGTAGTAAAAGTAGATAATCCGGCCAAAAGTTCACTATTTTCCTTTCACGAAGCGCTTCGTTTATAAATATGCTCGTGATTGTTGTCTTCTGAGCCTAATCAAAACAAACAACATCAATATGGCGCCGTTATGTACACATGTACTTTAATTGTCAGTAGAATTAAAATGCTGTAGTCTGCTGTAAAGAAAAGCAAAGCGACTAACAGAAAATCAAGAGAAGTCGGTCATGCAATGAATGGGTCATATGATTTCTTACCAAATGTCTAATTGTTTTCTCTGAAAAATCCAGGCACAGACGTGACATGATAATCATAAGAGATGATGGTGCTGGAAGATGATTCTCGCGTTCGAAGCAAAATGTCTGGCAAATGATATAAAGTACTGAAATGAGCGGAATAGATAGCTAGTCAAATATCCCTCTATAGATTTGTAAACTCAATTAGAAGCAAAATTCACTGAAGGTAGCATATACTACAGCTACGTAAAAACTAAAAAGATCGTATATTTAATTGCCATCACAGGACCCAACATAAATGCAAAAGAATCAAACTTGAAAAATTCAAATGTAAAGGCTCTGGTTCATGTCTATTGGAAGAGTGAACATCAAGAAATTAGAAAATTACACAAAAGAGCATCCAGTCGAACAACCATCCCATAAGGGAATCACCAAATGCATGCAAAATTCAAATCCCAATACTATCAAATTTTAGGAAGTTTGAGAAAAAACCTAATTGGTGTCAAACAGACAGTCTTTTAATGGTCATGTTTCTTTCCCCTATACAATAAAGAGGAATTTATCTAAGTATAGAGGGATGTTAAATATTCCTAAATGTGCCCATTGGTATTTCTGGGATATGTTCTATAGCAGCACAAGCGCCTGTACATCCAGATAGGATTTCAAAAATACTGCACCAAAAAGTTGTAGCAATACACCTAAAAAAAGGTTTGCAAATCGGTTCATAACAAAAGGATATACGAGAGAGCGTTAAGGTTGGATATAGAAAATGCCTCCTATGATATTTAAGCTTTGGCAATATAAGCAAATAAAAATACTTCTTAAAATACCCGGGCCTTATCCAATATTTTTTTCAGGAATGCTACAACCAGTCCTTCTCTGATGTCATCGATACAAAATGGACCACGAAAATATGGCTTGCATGAAAATGTTATATCAGCATGAACAAATGCCTAAAATAGAAAAACAAACTGTCAAAATTCAAGAACAAATAAATCTCTTGCAAGGGCATGCCAGTATACTAGTGTCAGTCTTGCACCAGAAATGCAGTAGAAAAATTGGCCTCAGAGAAGAAAAGGGTAATATTCATACAACTGGTAAGTTTGGGTTTCGGCATAAATACCAGAAATGAATCATAACGTTAGACAAACTCCTAAGATTTTCAAAGTGAATTTATGCAGTAAACAATTAAAGCGTTAATATGATAAAACAATCCTTCATTGAAAAAGTAGGGAAATTCCTCGGTTCCTCATTTTACCACCTAGAAGATATAGGAATCAATAGCAAAATAGCCTGCTAGCAAAATGCACTATTTTACATTCGCTACTTTAGGTAAAGTAAGCAAGAAAAAATGATGCTATGAGTTGCAACATTCCAAAATGTAACTTTATCCCTGTAGAAATATTGATTATCTCTAGAGAAGAAATATCTCTAGGCAATCATCATTCCATCTCAAGGTCAACTGCGGTGACAGAATGCAGCTGTAATATCAACTAGCTGTAATATAGCGAATATTCTAAACAGCTTGCTTTAAATGAATGAATGAAAGAATGAATGAATGAATGAATGAATGAATGAATGATGAACAAGTCTCGAAATAGAACTAAGAGAGTGCCGGAAAGTTCTAAGTCCTTAAGGAACCACTGTCAGGAAGGGACTAGTGATATGACAGTTAGAAAACCAAAAATTTACCTTTAGATTTTGAAGAACTGACTTTATGTGCTTGATCAAATCAGCCATTGCTATCGTCATTATATCTGATAGAGTTTTCTTTGTATCAGGGCCAACAAGCCTCGAATTAACTAGAGACTGGCGCATGTCTGTTATGATCACTAAAGAGAAGTAAAAGAAAAGTTGAGGGAAGCAACAGACAGTTGGATGGAATCAGATAAATAAATGATAAATATTCATTTGGATCTCGGATGGTCAAAAAACGTTGAAAGAAAAGTAGCGTGACAAGGGTATGTTGCAATCAGAAGGTCATATTCCTTTTGACAGGAAAAATGTGCATAAGTCTGATAAATATACTTTTTTCTGTCTTGAAACAATAAATTTACGATCCTACCAGTTTGTCGTACATCTGTTCAAAACAGTAAAAATTGGCTTAAACTTGAATGAATGCCGAGTCCTGACATACAGCAGGCAACAAAGAGAGTCAAGGCCGAGGTAATCGATTTCCGATCACAGAGGAAACGATTGTAGGAAAAGGGAATACAAACAACAGCGACCTTCTTCTACTCCATACAGTAATCTGGAAATAGCTTTGGTTGCAATCTTCAATATATCCACAACAAATTAGAGATTCTAACACACACGTTTTTGCCTATAAGAAACAAACTTCCTCCCTTCAGCCTGGATGTTTCCTAACATTTTGTCAAATCCAGCCTTAAATGTTTCTTAAAATTCTTGAAACTTCAGATAGCAAAAAGGCATCTAATCTATTGATCAGAAGGCTTTATCTTACCATATATATATATATATATATATATATATATATATATATATATATATATATATATATATATATATATATATATATATATATATATATTGTTTTTTCAAAAGTTTTGCACACCTTTTCTCAACTAGGCTAATAGCTCGGCAGCCTAATATTAGGGGAATTTTATCTAGGCATAACTTGATTATTATTCTATACAAGTGCGGTTCCTAGGAGGCGCGGGGGCCCATGGCCCCCAACGGTAATATTTCGTATCGCAAAAATTTTTTCAGAGACATGCAACATGAATTAGACAAGAAAATGAATAAGAAATGAATTGAGCAGTCTACACAACACTAACACTCCAAAAGTTTTAGAAACGGGCGTGGCTATGAAAAATTCCCCTTCTTACAATATTTTTTCCGAAATCGATCCACCCAAAACGAAACTCTGGATCCGCCTATGATTCTATAGTGAATAAACATGTGTCTCAAAGCTTATCGCTCTACAAACACTAAATGTAAGGTGCTGTATCTATCTTTCAACTGATGTAAAGTAGCTTCAAGATTCAAATTTACCCGGGTAGACAATAAGAAATTAAATCAGCAGCTTTGAACAGCAACAAACGATTAATAGCTATATAGAAAAACAATAAACAAATAATTCAAAAAGGAATCAAAAGTGTCCACTTGACATTAACATGAAACTGGCCTAAAGCAAGCAATAACGTTTAAGAACACAAAATAGAAATAAAACAATAGATTTCTTTCATTCCTACATTCCTACAAAACTAGATACTATATGTCAAACAGTAACATATATAAAGAGTCAAACACAATTCTTTGATCCAAGCTTCTGAAATCAGTACAAATATGTAAAATAAACGTCTTCCTTCAATTTACAGTCAAGTAACACGATAGATATCTTTATACCCTCTGGTTTTGCTGGTATAGGCCTTAGATAAACCCTTCTTTGACCCTTTTGCTTTTCAATGAGTAAATTTTCTTTTTTCTTGATCTGAGCTATCTTCTGAATCATACGTCACTGTTTCACCAGAAGCACAGTCTGGTACTGTTTCATCAGGATTGCTGAGTGTTCTGTCAGCGCAACCCACAACTGATATCCTTTTACCTGAGTTCATGTGTAAGGCCCCCTCTTGTGCAATGATGTGGAGATTGCCTATGAAATGTCTATGAAATGTCTATGAAATGTCTATGAAATTTTGCAAAAAGTTGGTCGCACTGCAGACAATCTAGCGTGAAATGTGCAGTTTGGCCAAATTGCAACATGAAATTCATTTATTCTGTTGGTCATGTTTGGTCATAACTCTTTCTGTGATAATGCAAATAACTTGCTGTTACTAACAACTGTCATCATTCTTTCTTTGTGTTTGGAAAAACAAAGTTGGTCAGAAATGAAATAGTTGGCGATTTTTCTTCCAGACGCCCTTCCCCCCAGCAAATTTTCAAGGCACATCGCTGCTTTTGTGAAGTGTCATTGACAAATTAAACTTGCAGGCTGCCATCTTTCTTGAATGTTACTTTTTTCTGCAACTTTTTTCCTTTCAAAGATTCTACACGCCTTAAATCTCCCAAAGTTGCAGCTTCCATCTAGAAAGTCCAATTCACATAAAATGTATATATTTGCTAGCTGCATGGATCACTTCTGCACCATCTCGTCTTACTTTTGCTACACCATTAGTATTTCTTATTTCTATCGATATAACTTCAAAGAATTACATATATTTGCTATGATAACTACTGACACCATTTCTATTTTCTGCAATAAATTGCATCGTGTACTTCTTTCATTCTAATAGATTTGCTTGAGTTATTGGTAACCGGTACTTTTTGCACAGCTTTCTGAATATTCTATCCACTTGCAGCTCTGCATTGTCACATATCTGATATCTTTAACTTCATTACCCGCTAGCATATATCCTGTCCAAGTATCCCAGAAAATTGAGTAATTTTGCATTCTTTCTTTCGCCCTGGTAATAACTTCTGCAATCATCATGCAACATGAAACTTTGATAAAACACAGTTATATCTATAGTCTCCATTTTGATAGACACATTAATATCTTTAGTGCCATAGTCGACACACTTCTCTAATTCATAACATTGTGCATTAGTATGGTTATTTTTTGACAATACTAGCAGCTTTGCTATCTTCCTCTAGAGAAGCTTATCTCTAAAGGTTGAGCAATTATTCAGCTTATCAACAACACTGACAAATAGCTCTCAACTGTGAGGCAGGAACCACACTGTCGTTATAGTAAGCTTGAACTACCCATGAAACGTTATAATATATAAGCTTAGAGTTGATTCCTCATGGCTCTACGAGATTATCTCTACAATGCTCAGCAAATTCTAATTTTCCGGCAGCTGTAGAAGCCTGATTTCCTAGCAAATAGCTCCATCAAGCGCGGAAACACATAGCTACTCATAATCAATTCGGTAGACCTATAAATTTTCCAAGCCAGAGCCATACCATTCTTGAACAGTGCTGGAAAGGACAAACGGTACGATCATTTGACCCTATTTGAATGTCGCATTTACCAGTTTCAACAGCAATGGCGCCTTTCCCCACAAAATTTTTGTCTATAAAAATCACAATAACAAATTGCCTTTACCATCGATTTGGAAGGAACAAATCTGCGTCTCAAAAAGCAATTATCAAAGCTACAAACTTAATTAATCATCCTCTATGACTATCGTAATTTGCAGAAATGCTGGCATTTTGAAGAAAATTCTGAATGACCCGTTACTTTATGTCGGTGAGGCCTTCAATTGTTGTATTTATCTTTCATTTCGTGTAAGGTAGCATAGCGATCCGAAATTACCACAACAAAACACAACACAACAAAACAAAAAACAACAAAGCACAACACAAATCAAAATACAACAAAACACAACAAGATAGAGCAAAATACAGCGCAGCAAAGCACAACACAACATATACATGCTTTAGACTACTACTATTCTTCAGCTAGGCCTTTCTTCCTCCAAAACAAATATCCTACTGTCATTTTTATGATACTTATTGACACTGATAGAGCTTGCGCAATAAGGAGGTAATTTCTAAATCATATCATATACCTGTCAACTTCTCTTGAAGATACATAAAATACTGCTTCACTCTATTATGAGCAGCCAAAGCAACGATATTTGCACATGATCTTCCAGCACCTTGATCGGGAAGCAGCTGGTGTATTGCCTCAATTTTTCGACTGAATTTATCAAGTGCTCGAACTAATATCATACTGTCTTCTGTTTGAACCTAATGAAGAGCGAATCATAAGACAATGAATTACAAAGAAAAGAAATTCATTGTAACTGATTTTAACATGTTTTGTACAGCAAAGTTCTAGGTTCATCTCTAAATACGCAAAGGAAGACAACTATGAAATAAAGTGAGAAAAATCATTCCACTGTTCAATGTCAGGGTGTTGATTAAGGTGGGGTTCACTATAGCTTAGGAGCGTGGGGAAAGAGCTCCGAGGAAAATTCAAATAAACCACGTCAGTCAAAAAGCTTGAACAACTCTCATTTGATGCATTTGTTTGCGTGAGATTTTAGCTCGTTACATGTACCCACCTAGAGCACGACGAAAGTGTCTGCAAATCGGAGATTATAACTGGCATGCGTAAGGCGATGCACAAGAGCATATTAAATGGGCAGTAAATACATGTGAAATGCTAGCTATGAGACAGCTGCTGAAATACTTAGACATATATGGCACGTTGATGCTACCACGTCAATCTAATCTTCCGTTGGAATACCCAACACATTGGTAAATACATGTGGTTGATAGGCTACTGAAATCAGACCGTAAACGAGCAGCATTTCTCATAAATTGAATATTAAGATCAAAATTACTGAGTTAAAATATCACTTCTCTTGAGAAGAATTTAGGGTGAACACCATCACCTTAAGCGCCAGCCATTAGAACCCGAAAGATTCTAGTTACTTATAAAACGAAATCAAAAATTCAACTGGTACAGTCAACCTGATTGTAGGGTATGGTGAGAGCTAGGACCACTCTATGAAATCATCGCCATATGAAAATACTCAAGTATTTCTTGTGTTGTAAACAGTAGAAAATGACCTTGTTGGAAAGTCTGTCTGATACTCATTACAACTGAGTTTTATTTTGAAACCTCAAATTGCTTTCAGATGTTAGGGGCAGTTCGTTTGATCACATTAACAACTGACACAAAAATTGTTTAAAAATGTGAAAGAACCTAAAGTTTCATCAGCACAATGAAGATCATGTTCATAGTGTCAGTCTAGTCAATGTTATCATCAGAATTGCGTAGCTTTATTTATAAATATGATAACAGAACAACACTTACCTCAAGCTCGATTCTTTTCTTAACGAGTTTGAAGTATTGATTCATATGTTTCATTGTAAAACTATTCAACTTCCCTTTTGCGACACTAGCTATGCTTTTTCGTTCACTCAAACTAAAATCAAATTGACTACACTAATATGGAGACGGTAAGATTGGGTCCTCTTTGGTAATAAAAGTACAAACCAATTCTGCCATACAGTTTCAATTCTCTTATAATGAGATATTACATTGTCAAAAACAATAATACTTTAGATAAAGAGTAATATACCCTCATTGAAGTCCCAGCTTCCCAATCTGTCATCCTCAGAACCCTCTTGCATGACTATTTAGCCAGTATGCAGCTCTATACTCACAAAGAATGGTTAGCTAATACTTCAACAGATATTAATTTCTATATCTGGGAGTGCATCATAGAAGGAGTCCTGTAAAAACTGCGCACATACTCACTAGGAACAGTCATACTGCTAGATGAAAATACGAGAAGAAAAGAAATACTTACTATTCAGAATCCTGGACAAAAAATAACTCATTGTAAGAAGCGATAACAAGAGTAATATCACTCAAAAAACCATTGCACCCTTGGTCAATAAATCCCAATATATCCTACAAGGAAAAATATGAGTACTATCAATAAGGAGAAATTAACGTATCTATCTGTAAGCAATCCTTTAGAACACAAGTAAACAAATGACACCATACATCTTAGCAATATCTAACTATTTTACAAATCATATGGTATTATGGGATATTCTCGGAGGATAGAATCATCATGCCAACCTTACATCAAAATCTTCACAGGTTACCACTGGTTCATAAATATATAACATGCATAATGGTTAAAGCAATGTAATAACAATGAGTATTAGGTTTAGATTATGAAAGATAAGGGAAGTTAGAGTTGCGATTTAAGGCTGAAACTAGTATAACATTCAAGAAAGTATAACGTTGAAGACTTGATACATATACAAATAAGCAAATAGTTTCATTTCATAATATGTCCTAAATCCTGCTGTTGTTACTTACATGTATCTCAATTATTGTCGTCCAATGTATATATAGATACAACAAGATTCCAATGTATATATAATCCATTTATACTGAGGTAAAGCAGCAGTTTCAAGAAAGACAATATGGGGAAACTTACTGACGAAATTGCTTGTTCTGTTTCATCCGGACCTATGAAATAGATGATACTTGGTTAACAACCATCTTGGTGCCAAGACAAAATACCCTTTCTTAGGTAATTTTGGGGTGAGGAATCCTGGCTTTGGCTATAAAGAATCGTGTATAACTCTTGATATACCAATTTACAGTCTGCATTTCCATGGTAATGCTATTCATAGATCAAAATAAATCACCAATCTTGTACTGAGATTACATATAGTGCTTGCAGCATTGTATATGAAGATTATCCTTGTGATTCAACTTCACCCGGAAAGCTGAAGTTATGCCTATAATTTAAGGTGTCATGTAATCTTTAGAATTGAAAGCGCTTTCTAATAAGAAGTCTACTTTTGAGTGAATAAAAAAGACGATGATAAAAGATTTATACATAATATCTTGAGTACGTTACAGCCTATGAAAAGATTAAAGAAGAGGACGCAAAAGCAATCAAACGCTTTCTGATACACATGCGCAGAGTTCACAGTTACTTAGATGGAGCTCATAGTCACTTAGATTTGGCATTCGTGTAAAGATGAGTATGAGCTACAGAATCATGATGCTGACGAACTCTTCTGTTCAATTGATGTAACTAGGGTGAACAAAAGGCCATGTAATTGAAAAACTGACCAACTCTCACATCTGCTATTTGATTTCCATATATTCAACGGATTTCTCAGTACCATGGAGATAAATTTGTTGATGATGACATCATTCAAGACGCTGATATCAATGAAGATGACAGTCTAAATGGTATTGCTTATGATGGATTTTCCCTTAATCCAACACCGTTTTATTAAAATGAACAGAATGACTTGACTTGTAATCCACGATTTCAAGATAAATTCTTAGTGCGCAAGTGGCGCGAAAATACTGCGTTCTGATTGGCTGATTGCAAAGTTTGGACAACCTCGTTTGTTGTGATTAAGCTTGCTATTGTGTTGTGTTGAAAGTTGTTCGTTATTGAATTGACAAATGGTAAAAACTTGCTCTCATGGAACCTGTAGAAGTGACTCAAGAAAAGCCCAATCATCAGTGATGATAAACAGATATGGGGAACCGATAAAATTTGTGCATTTTCCTGGAAAAGTAAGGAATGCAGCAAAGGCACAATGATGGATTCATGCTTGTCGACGGCCTAGTTGTCAACTGTCTTCAAAAAAACTTGCATATCACCACTACGTGTGCTCATTGCATTTTATCGGTGAAAATGGGCCGTCTGATGAAAGTCCAGACCCACTTCCAGCTACTATATCAATGGAATGTCGTGAAAAAATGGAAAGAGCTTTCCAGAGAAGGTACAATAAGCGTCCACTGGTACGGCCACGCCAGCCGAAGAGGGAGAAATGAGTGCAAAACAAGCATGCATTCAAAAAGCTCCAGTCAATATTGAAGACAACAATGCCGGGCAGGAAAATGTAACGCAGGCTTCAGCAGAAAAAGAACGCGAAGTTGCTGATATTCTCAGTCAGATGCAGAAATTTGCAGAAGAAACACAATCAAAACGTGCTGATTTGGCAGCAGATAATTTGCTCTCGTTTGCTGACAGTTGCCATACGGAAGCTTTGCAGACTCCCAGGGAAGACAGCAACAGCTTGATGGAAGTAGACATTGAACCTTCAAATTTTTCTGATGAATATGAAAATGAAAGTGCCCAGTCATCTGACCAAGAGCATGAAGAAGAACAGCCAGATGAAAAAACTAGGTTTCGACACATCTTTGTCAAAATCATCCTTGCTAACCCCATGTACTATGTAGGGATAAAACCAAAAGAACTGCTGGAATGTACTTTTTTCATTGGTGAGAACAAAGACAAGTAGACTGCAACTTTGGCGTGGCAAGGTACCCAAAAAGCACAGAAATGCAAGGCAGCGTAGCCTTAGTACCTGGGAAGAGTTTTTGCTCACCCTCACTCGAAATAGAAGGGGAACTGACAATAAAATTATAGCTGATCTTTTTGGAATACCAGCAACATTAGCCAGTAACATTTTCATAACATGGAATCTATTTTTATCAGAAGAATTGAAGTTTCTCAGAAGGTTCCCATCAGTCAGACAAAATGAGAAACATCTCCCACAGGCAGTTTTGAAGAAAAATGGAGAGCCAAAAGAATTTGTCAAAGGTTTGCATGCCATTATTGATACAGTGGAGTTCCAGTGCCAGAACCCCAGTCTTCCTGCAGCACAAAAGCAACCTTATAGTTCTTATAAAAATGATAACACATACAAACTACTTATTAGATGCAATACAAATGGCTACATAAATTATACATCTGCTTTGTGGTCTGGTAATGTATCAGACAAGGAGCTTGTAGAAAGGTCTGGATTTCTAGACTGTCTCAAATCTGGTGACAAGGTTATGGCTGACAAAGGTTTTCAAATAAGAGGAATGCTAGCTCTACGGGGATGCTACCTTCAAATACCCCCATCTTTAAAACAAGGACTACTAAAGCCAAAGGGGTCAACAAAAGCTAGAAAAGTGTCAAATATCAGAATACATATTGAGCGAGCAATAAGAAGACTAACAACTTTCAAAATTGTAAGCAATCAACACAAAATGACACAGAGGAGCCACATGGACAGCATCATATCAGTTTGTGTTTCTTTAGCAAATTTAGGTAACAGTTTGGTTAGTTGAGATATATGCCACTATAGTAGCATGAATTTGTTTAGAATTCTTTTGATTTAAGCATTTGATAGAGGCATTTCATAGCATTTTCACTAACACTGAAAACCAAATGAAATAGACAGAATTAGTTAGGGCAGTAGCAGTTATTATGGGGGCAAGTGGGGGCAAAGCGTCCTCCAAATTGCCATTGAGTCTGCAAATTCGCAGCAAAAATAGTGGTCTAAAGGCTAAATACATGTTTTCTAATAAGGAACCGTGCATTATTTACAGAAGGGTTGATACCAAAGAGAGTTTTGTTCTCCTTGAGAATATACATATCAGAATATTGTGTAAAATGAAAACATCACAAAACAAATCTTAGTGAACACTTTATATGGTCTATTTGGGACTATTCAGAAGGTACGTATGGAGTAATTAAATTCCACATATATATTATTTTCATTGTCCTCATTACCTAGTGAAATGCATGGCAGAAAAATGTTTGAACATTTTTAGATTTACAGAGTAATGTCTTGTTTGCAATATTGTCAGCAATGAACCGTCTGTTCAGAGTTCTTTCTCTTTGCACCAATTCTTAATTAAACAAAGCAGTGTGATCCATCTGACAAAACTTACTGCTATCTTGAATATAACATTCATATATCTCAGGTTCTAAACATTTTGCAATGTTCCGTAGCAAATACATCCCACAGTCTGTGCTGTTGGCTTGTTGTGGCACCTTCATTGCATACCTGGGTGTATCAAGCCAATTCAACTGGAATCTTACCTGAATAAAATTCAGTAGCAGGTCTATCTGATCATTTCTTGTGACAATACCACCACATGAATGGCTTAATGAATCCATGACAATGATGCTTGTGCTTGCAAGAATCAAAGCAAACCAATGACCATGTTCACAAATAGGCACTATTAAAAAACTGTTTGGTATTATGTCCTCTACATATGCAGATGCTTTTAAACTTGCCTCTTCAATTGTTTTCCCTAATTTCATGTTTTCAGATAATGAGAGGTACAAAATTGACTCCAGCATATGAATATTGGTTGGTGCACCCCTTTGCTGCAACAGTATCCTGGTACCCATCACGATCACATTATCAGTCAACCAGCCTTGATCTGCTAGTGATTCTATGTCCTCATTGAACAAAGGCACCCCCTGTAATGTGACCAGTTCATCTGATTGCCTGTTGTTGATTTCCTCAAAATTAATGATTTCATTTGCTTGCAATGTGGAGTCATCTATTTTCATCAACTCATTCACTTCTGCAAGTGTCGCAATGTCTGCTTCTAATTGCACTTGGTCACCAGTTTCATTCTGCTGTACTTCTTCAAATATAATTGGAAGCATCCACTTCAAATAAAATTGCACAGTTTTTGATATCACATTGTCCTTGACAATAAAAATTCCTCCATCACTTCCAGTTTCTGAACTCAGTGTAAAGATAACCAAGTCACAATTTGCAATGCCCACTGCAGCCATTGTGCCTTGTACTTGGAAATAATACTTGTGATTTTTGCTTAATGTGTATGTACCATCTTCAAGAATAGTTCCACCTATGCTTGAGTCCAAAAATACTTTCCTTGGATGCAGATTTCTATTTTTATAGGGGCATTTGAATTCAACTATTCCTGGCTCACAGCACTTACATGATCTTATGTTGTCAGGGCTTGCAGCTATGTATGGATGTTGGGTGCAAACTCGAAGGCCAGATGCATGAAGATTGAAATTGGTATGAGTTGTGGTCATGAGCTTTTTGTATTCCTTGCGGGCCTCAGATTCATTGTCTCTACCATATTGAAGCTGAGCAGGCAATTTACTGTATTTGCTCATCAAATCTGTCTCTAGTAGTCTCTTTGCAACTGAATTTCCTATTTCTGTGTTGTCACTGTAGTATTAGAGTTTAACATACAGAGATAGAGAACGTGTTCTTGGAAGCCATTTTTAAACTCAACTAACTATAATCACAGGGAATCAAGGATAAATGATAACATAGCAAATATGGCGCATTAGGCATAGACAGAACAATTCAGAGTAAGTTATTACATCCCTCCCAAGTATAGAGTTCTTCTGGAAGGAATTAGTTTTGTTTTAACTGTCAGCATTTTAAGCGTGTCCATTGCAAACTTAGTTAATGGCTATTTGCCATTTGTTGTTGACTTTGTGAAGCTTGGTACAAAGGGGTGCAATGTCTGGCCCGGCCACAATGGGTTCGACTGAAGTATCACACAGATTGCGTAACTTTGGAGCTGGATTTGGTTGGTTTTCTGCAATTATTTCCGTCCTTGTGGGTGGTTGTGAGGCTAGTGGATGGGAGTAGTATGGCCTAAGATGAGAGTGATGGCGAACATATGTTACTCCGTGTTCATCTTGGATTTTTGCACTGGAGGGGTAGACTTTGATAATTTTGTAAGGAGTACTGTTCCATGTTTTTGACAGCTTAGTTCGATGGTCAGCTAAGTTCTTGGTCAGAACGGTATCACCTATTGCAAACTTGGAGGGCTGGCTATGACGATTTTTGTCGGCATGCTGTTTTATTTTGAGCTTGCAGGAGGCGTCACGATCATTGATTTTGGTATCTGACGTACTTTGATAATTGTGATCAAGACTGGGCAAATCATTTCGAAGATGCCGTTTGAACATTAATTCAGAAGGAGCAACACCTGTGACTGTATGTGGAGTTGTGCGATAAATCAGAAGAAATTTGTGGAGTTCGTCCCTCCAATTTTCCCCTTCTTCATGGGCGCATTGTATTGCTTTCTTGAGGGTGCGATTCATCCGTTCAACCTCACCATTGGCTGCTGGCCAATAAGGTGTGACTCTACGATGGCTGATGTCGTGCTGCTTCAGGAAAGCAGTGAAATCAGCAGAGGTGAATTGAGGCCCGTTATCACTGGTGATGCAGCTTGGAAATCCAAACAAAGAGAAGGTTTTCAATAGACTGTTCAGGATTGTCTTGGTGGTAACTGTCTTCAACAGGGCAATAACTGGGTAACGTGACCTGTAGTCAATAAGAACCAATATGTATTCTCCTGTTGGGTAAGGGCCTTGAATGTCAACTGCGAGTGTGTGCCAGACTTGGCTAGGAATTTCTGACATGGTAATAGGTGCACATTTGGAGTTACTTGATCCTGTTACTTGGTAAGCATGACAGTGTTTTATCAATTTTTCAAACATCCCCATTGATTGAAGGCCACCAGACCTTTTCTCGGAGTAGAGCTTTGGTTTTATTTATACCCTGGTGCTGTGAGTGAACAATGGTTAGGATACGTTGTTGCAAGCTCTGTGGGATGACAATACACTGGCCTTTTAAAAGAAAGTCTTGATAAACAGACAGATTCTCACGGTTGTTATAGTACTGACGGTATCTTGGATCTCTGGGCCAATTGTTGGAAGAAACAAAGTTAATAATATGTGGTAATATTTCATCAGTGTTAGTTGCGCTAGCAATCTCAGCTAGTGAACAGGCCTTTGGTTGTGCATCTGTTGTTATGCGATTGAGGAACTGTTCTGCATTGTCCTGAAATGAGACATTGGTCATTGGGGTACGTGATAAGCAATCTGAAGCCATGTTGCATCCAGATACATGTTGTATTTCAAAATCATAAGCTTGTAGCTTCAACATCCAATTTTGAATGCGCGGTGGTGGATTTGATTTAGGTGTCAGCATGTGCAAGAGTGGCTTGTGGTCCGTTACCACAGTGAAATGACGGTCGTAAACATAATGATGGAAGTGCTGACATGCCCAAAGAACGGCGAGGGCTTCACGTTCCGTTTGGCTATACCGCTGCTGTATATTGTTTAAAGCTGTAGAGCCATAAGAGATTGGCCTGTAGTTTCCGTCCTTTTGTCTCTGAGCTAAAATTGCACCAAGTCCAATAGGGCTGGCATCAACAATGAGCTGTTGTGTGCGCTTCAGGGTCATAGTATGCCATGACATCAGAACCTGTAAGGCTAGCTTTCAGTGTGTCAAAAGCAGCTTGCTGTTTAGATCCCCAGTAGAATTGTTGATTTTTTCTGGTGAGAAGGCGTAAAGGAGCTGTAATAGTGGAGAAATCCTTAATAAACTTGTTGACAAAGTTTACCATTCCTAAAAATGATCTAACTTGTTTGGCATTTGTTGGTGGGGCAATCTGTTTGATGGAGTCTATTCTTGATTGTTGTGGTACAATGCCTTTGGCTGATAACTCATGTCCAGCAAACGTGATGTCGTTGGCTCCAAAAATGCATTTATCAGGATTTACTTTAAGACCTGAGTTCTTGAGACTGGTAAGTACTTTACAAAGGTTCTTATCATGTTCTTCCTGTGTCGATCCCCATATTAGAATGTCATCACTGATGTTTTTGCTCCCATCACAACCTGCAATAACCTGTTCAATCTTCTTTTGGAAGATCTCAAAAGCTGAGTTTACGCCAAAAATGAGACGTTTGTATCTGAATAATCCTTCATGTGTTACAAATGTGGTTATATCCCTTGATTCTGGGTGAAGCTCAATTTGATGATATCCCTCACGGAGGTCAATTTTAGAGAAGATTTGTGCGCCATGGAGCTCTGCAAGAATATCATCAATTTTTGGTATGACGTGGTGTTCTCTGATGATGGCTTGATTGGCTTGTCGCATGTCAAGACATAATCGGGTTTTGCCATTTGATTTTGTAACTACAACAATGGGGTTTACCCAGCTGGTGGGACCTGAAACTCTCTCGATAATGTCAAGGTCCTGCAGTCTCTTAAGCTCTTCAGAAACTCTTTGGCGTGTGTGAAATGGTATCCGTCTGATAGGCTGTTGTATGGGCACAATATTAGGATCAATATGGAGCTTTAGCTGAACATTTCTGAGTTTTCCAAGACCGGAGAAAACATCTGGATGTTTGTCTACAACAGCTTGTGTTTCTGGAGAGGGCTGTTGAGCAAGACTGGCAACTGTTGGAGGCTCAGACACAGGTGGACCAACCTGAAGCAAGTTGAGTTCTTCAGCTGATGTTTTGCCGAGTATTGCACCAGCAGATCCCTGGATAACATAAAATTTGACAACTGTAGACTGTGAGATAGTAGTTACCCGTGCTTTGAATGTTCCTAGGACGGTAAGTTTCTCAGTAGCTTGATATGGAAATATCTGTGCTGTGGAAGGTTTAAGTACTGGCTGAGGCACAAGTTGATTGAAGGTAGTTTTGTCTAATATGTTGGCAGTGGACCCTGAATCAATGAGCATTTGAAATGACTGGGTGCCAATCTTGACTGTAAATAGAGCAGACTTTGGACCGTTTATACTAAAGACATAAATATAATCATCATCATCATCTGTAGCTGGTGATTCATCCTGGTGTACTTGGACACAGCGAGTTGACTCTTGCTTGTAAAAAGGCTTGGACCATTTTTGTCCCGCATTCTGTTTTGCTGGAGACCTGCACATTTTCTGTAAGTGGCCCTTCTTGCCACAGTTGTGGCACTCTGCATCCTTGCTTCGTCTGCATTCATTACCAGTGTGACCTTTTGCTCCACAACGACTACACGTTTTAACAGATTTGTTGGGAATGCCAGCTGCTTTTCTAGGTGCTTGATGATGTCTGGTCTGCTGTCTTTGCTTCCATTTAAGGTAGTTTAAGTATTCTTCATCTTTGTTTTCCTCTGTATTTCTAGGCACAGAATTTGTTTCAATTTCCTTGGTGTGGTGATGTGCACTTTCGAGACTCTGGGCAATTTGTAATGTTTGGTCTAGTGTGAGGTCTGCTTCTGTGAGCAGTCTCTTTCTCAATTTGGAAGATGAGCAGGCAGCAATTACTTGATCTCGAATTTGTTCACTTGTTTGATTTCCATATTCACATGTTGATGCAAGGCGTCGCAGTCTTGTTACAAATTGCTCTACTGACTCCCCTGGCTTTTGTTTTGCCTGATGAAAAACTGATCTTTCAAAGGGAATGTTTTTCCGAACTGAGAAATGATCACTGAGGGCTTCTAAGGCATGTTCATAGCTATCACCTGTGGGACTTAATGTTTCAAAAATCTCTTGGCCTTCAAGCCCGATCATGTGCGAAAGAATGGCCTTTTTTCGGGCATCGTTAGTTATTCCCGAAGCTCCCAGAAAATATTGAAAGGCTTTCTTCCATTTTTCCCAGTTTTGGGACACTTGGTTTGGGTCACCATGGCATTGAAAGGGTGCTACACCAGGCATTTGAATGTGAGCAGCCATTTTGATATCGCAACGGTTAACGAGAAGGAAAGAAAGGCACTGAATACGAGTAAAAATATGTACCTGATCCTAGAAGCGAAGCTAGGCCGTACAGAAGGCTTTTGGTAATCCTCGTCGCCAATGTAGTATTAGAGTTTAACATACAGAGATAGAGAACGTGTTCTTGGAAGCCATTTTTAAACTCAACTAACTATAATCACAGGGAATCAAGGATAAATGATAACATAGCAAATATGGCGCATTAGGCATAGACAGAACAATTCAGAGTAATACTAGGGTCATGCTACCATCTGCTAAAAAAGATAGCGTTCCTACCACTCAAAAAAGTTGTGTAGTTTACGAATTTTCGTGCCGATGTGAAGCTCGGTACGTAGGGCGCACCACGCAGAGACTAGCAGACAGAATAAAACAACATGTCCCCACGAGCATCAGGACGAAAAACACAACAAAAAGAGAACAGCCACCTCGTATGTGTAAAAACTCTATTTCTAAAATGAAAAGTGATTCGGCCATAGGACAACATCTTATTACAAATCCAGAATGCGCCAAAACATATACAGACGATAGTTTTCGGATCATTGGGCAAGCAAGATCGTCCTTTCATTTAGGTGTTTTGGAATCGGTTTACATCAAGACTCAAAACCCAGTCTTGTGTAAACAAAAAGAGTTCGTTTTTTCACTTGGACTCTTCAAGTAAACAATGGTGAATAGGTGCTAATTGGCCAATCATAGAGCCAAATAGACGCATTATTCATCATATCATGTGTACCCGCATCTGGCTATATATTTCGTTTCACCTTTCGGTCGCTATCCGACGTTTCATACTCTGACGAGTGTCGGACGAAAAAAGCTTTCAGTATGCTAAAGCAATGTTCCCGCTTTTTCGTGCTATAGTGAAGTTCTGTAGTACCAACAGACTTTTCACGTAATTCAGAGTAAGTTATTACAGTCACAATCAATAGCTACTTGTCGGGTGAAAGCTTCCTTTATTTTTGTTGATGTTACAAAACCTCGTCTCTGGAACTTCCAGAATTCTCATTGACCTCTTGTGCTGCATTTAATAACAGCTTTCTCTTCATCTGAAATCTGCAACTCATTGAAGAATAAAGCATGGCTGCTTTTTCCATTACGAAGAAATACCTTAACTTTCTGGAAAATGAAAGGATCTGTCTGCTTGTTTGTTTCAAACTCATCATTTTCAAAACAATCATTTTCACTATCGCTGGTGATAAAGTTTCCTGCCACACACATAAACTCAGTCAGTTTGTGTTTTATGATATTGAGCTCAGTATCCGAGAATTCATTTCTATCAGATTGACCTCTTGGGTCATATGTAATGTTGTTTTTCAACGGGCCTCTAGCTTTACTTTTCTGTTTGACAGCTTTGGGCTTCTGCTGTGATTTCATACTTTGCCTTTTATCCATTCCATGCTTTTTCATAAGTGATGAAGCTTTGCCAATCTTGATTGCTGTTATTGGAGCTGGCTTTGTTGATTTTGTTTCCCTTTTTTTCCAGTAACATAGCTCGTCAGTTGGCCCAGTTTCAGGATGAATGGAATCATGCAGAGAATATAGAGTTGCAGCAATGTGTTTGCATGCACCATCTTGTCCACCTGGACACAAACAATAAGCTGAGAAAATTGAGCCTGCTGTGGGTGACCACATAGTATTATTGTGTTGGCCCACACGGGTCTTTCTTTCACCATCCATAACAAACTAAAGTTTGTAAGACTTTGCCACACAGTTTGTTTGAGAGACCATAGTTGGTTTTACAGCTCCAACAAACACAAAATGGCCATTTTCCACTTCGTTCACTCGTAGCTCCTCGACATATCCATCTTGAAAAAGGCCATACTCTTCGAATGCCTTGTAAGACGCTATGTTCTGCCTATTGTAGTCACTGGATTTGAAGATCAAAAAATTGAATATATCTTCGATACCAAACGGTGGTACATGATTCAGTCTATTCGTGAATTGATTTTCCGGAATCGAAAATGGGTCTGGCACTCTAGTCCCTTTGATAAGTAGCCTTTCTTCCAGGTCTAATTTGTCCTCATGGTGATCAACATTTGTACGAAGGCCTAAACTGAGAGCCGCAGTCGCGAGCATTACCAACTCTGCTTTTCTGCTGTTCGTAACTGTTATTCCTTTCGAAATCAAGAAATGGCGTAAGTCATAAACGCTCATTTTCACTATATCACTTTCCTGTAAACACTTATTTCGAAAATCTTCCATTTTCTCGACTAGAAGACAAATCGGTTTTCCACTTTCAGTACAAAACACAAGAAACTCTGATCACAACACTTTGATGTTGTCCAAACTTTGCAACCAGCCAATCAGAATGCAGACTTTTCGCGCCAACTTCACGCAAGAATTTATCTTGAAATCGTGGATTTAAGTCTATCAAAAGAGTCCGTAGGGTAATTCGGGGCAAAATGAGACGCTTAAGCAAATATTCTACTCTTGCTCAGCCAGGAATACGTGAATAAAAGAGGACAACATTCATATACTTACTTAAACATATGAACTATTCAACAGCAAGAGCAATTTTCCCTAGCTTTTCATAATTTGAAAATTTCACAAGCTTTTTCTACAACAGGTATATCGTCTCATTTTGCCCCACATATGGGGCAAAATGAGACACTTCATCTTCTATGTTTATAACTCTTAAAGACATACATCTACTAGTTACGTTTTCAAATGATAAGAGGCGGAGGCAAAAGGCATTTCATTCAACAGTTTTAGCAACATATTACTAATTGAAATGACTGAAATAAGTACACTTACATTCGAATTAATTTAAGGAAATTTATGAAATTCTTCTGAAAGTTATGTAATGGCGAAAGATCAACGAGGTCCGTGGTTATACAAATTAGATGCAAATTACAACAGCAAATCAAAAAGACCAGGAAGTCGAAATACGGCCAATGAAAAAATTACAATTTGAAGATTCGAAACGTTAAACAATGTTGCGAAAAACGTTTGTTAAAATAGATCTTTAATCGATGTTTTGATAGGTAGCCACGAATTTTTTTGACAGCTTCGAATGCCAAATCTAATGTTCTGCTATCTGAAGAAGTTTCGAGTTAACTCTGCTCTGTGAGCAGATGCATTATCCTGTTGACAAACGAAAGTTTTTCTTGATTGCTATGGATATTGCAAATACTTTAAGAACGATTTTCTCGAAGCAAGGAAACATAACATGTTCAATTCAATCTTCATGTTATTGAGTCGTTTCTAAGGCCAAAACGACAATCGTTAGAGAATACCCACTGAAGAAGGATCCGGTTTTTTGCTGAAATAAAAGTTTTTGCTTTTTTATACTCTTTGATAAGTGCGGACCATCTGAAATCAAAGTCAATTCAACGTATGGTTTCATCTAAGTTAAGAAATACTAGTATATACTATGATCCCTAGTAGTAGATTAGGGTGGACTTAGGCCATCGTCGCATTTTGCCCCAGTTTGATAACAGAAGAAAGAAACTAAGCATGAAATGGTGCATTCCATCATGCTGTGGTATTGCGAGTAATATAGAGTTGTGCTTAACTAAATTCTATAGGGGTTGTATCTCACTCACCTTGAATCATTGGTGCAAAAATTTGAAAAAGTTTTCAATATATTTTCCTTAGTCTTGGCAAAACTGCTGTTCTAATCATCGATGAATCCGCAAAAAATTCGTTTTTCTCACCTCAGCTTTTCGTTACCACAGAAACAACGGCTGAAAAGCTGAAAGAGGGAGTTCAATTTTTATATCATAGTTTGAGCTGGTTTGTTTCTCCACCGGACAAACCGAAAATTCATTATGAAAGAAGAAATGTCGCATTTTGCCCCGTGTCTCATTTTGCCCCGAATTACCCTACAACTGTTGACATCGTGGCAAATGGAGAAAAACCTTTTGAAGAGTAGAACAAGAGAAACAATTCACTTAAATAGGGGGTGTTGAATGTATCCAATTCTTCCATCAAGAAAATGGCCATCGATTGTAATAATATTGAGGGAGTTCAGACTGAACTATAAGGTGATAAGAAAGGTGATAAATCCCATTGTCAAATATGTAAATATCGAAATAACCTGGCAACAACAGATGTGCGAACACAAGCAAGAAAGATCACATATGATTGTTTGAATAAGTACTGGAACATGACTATTCTGTAGTACATCGTTCATGATGCTACGATAAAGTCCACAAGATGAGATGCATTCTCAATATGAAACGGACTGATGACAAGAGATCCTTCTTCAAATCTCACTTTACTGATGACATGGGGAATGTAAAACATACGTTCATGTGTTCTCTTGAAAGTATGGAGATAACGAACTGTTGCACCTTGAAAGAAGGGGAGGAACTGAACCATGAAGTATAACTGATAGCCAACTTTAAGTATAACGGACATCTGTCGGAGGACTTCTAGGGATTGTGAATTTATGCAGAGGTGTCTTCTATGGAGATCAACTCCTTTCACACTACTCAGGACTCCTCTATCGCACAATACATAGGCAAAGTTGCTCTATCTTGCAAAATTCTGTAATCAAGCATTTATTTGAGCAGCAAAGTCGTCCTCCTTTTCCCCTTCTTCAAGGTAATGAGCTTTAGGCAAGTATTGCCTGAACATCAATAACAGCAGTTGCTGTCGTCTTCAATCTCAGTTTTACTGGTAGCACAAAGAGAAATGATTGTTCTCAAACACAATTCCGCTTCTACTATCGCTGTCAGCAACACACATTTCCTTCAAACTTGCATTCAGCTTCAAGCAATCTGTGAGTTGACTGCCTTTTTCTTAGCATGTTTGATAAGCAGAAATCAAAGCAAATCGAAGTGATTGATGGCGATAAGCAATGATTGAAACGGATATCAAGTCAATTCGCTTCGATTGTAATTTAATGTCTGCAATTGGCTATTAAATGCTCGATAATGCACTTAATTTACATTTGGTCTCATACATTTAAAACACTTTGATGCTTTCTTCTCACTCGATATACGGTTACTGCTCTGCATAGAACTACGCTGGAGTATATAACAAGCATTTCATAGACAGGAATTCCAATTTATAACAATTACTAAATTTAAGTGCATGAGTCCAGCAATCGTGACAAAGTTTTCTATGGCGTGATTACAGTTACTTTTATTCCTCAATAAATATTTGCAATAGAAAGAAACATCCTAGCACGTTATTAAGGAAATCGTAGACTAGGCAGCAAAGAGAAACCATACAGAGAGTTCGTCTGCCTTACTTAGAAATATCCTAGAAATTGACTAATTTCTGCGAAGCATGCAAAATAAAAAGTTCAAATATAAAGACACTTTATCATTTTAAGAAATCATTTTAATGGAAACCTAATGTACAAAATATTAATATACAAAAAGGGTGGAACAACGTAGTGTAACTGCGACCAGACATATATACTTTTACCGAAAGGCGTTAAAGGACAGAAAGGCACAGAAAGCACAAGTAAAACCAGGAGGAATATAGTAGACTTCCCAGGTTTAACAGAGTTTTATGGTAATCTAAAAGATTCCATTCAACATCAAGGAACTGCCATTGTTCAACATAACCGCTGTAATATATTCCCCATATGTCACATTTTAAAATACTAACAGGCCATTATGAAACTAGACCAACAGCAATGTTAAAATTCGTGGCAAAAATACAGCAGGTAAGAAACAGAAATGTTAACTTTCTTACATTCTGTCCATTCCTCTTCCATTTCTCTAAGGTTAACCTATTGAGCAGAAAGACATAATGCTTAATCAAAACGATTTATCATCCTGGTGTATAGAACATCAAATACTACAACTACTGCTGCAACTGATCATACTGCTTAGATAGTTTTCTTCGAAAATCTACTCAGTCAGCTTCAACACAGCAACATATATCACACTACCTAACAAAGACTAAACTGATTCTGGGTTAATGGAAAACAATAAGTGAGCATTAGAAAAAGAGATTCAAGAATACTCAACAACCACATTTGTCGCCCTACCTGCTCATGAAGAAAGCTTATACTTGATTCAACTTTGTCTTGAGCACTGCAAAATATAAGAAACAATTGTAAAGTAAATAAAAAATGGTATAGAAGTTACTTAAGGCTAGAACAGTCCTTACCAAATCTAGAGGGCGCAATAAAATTTAAAGTCGATATTCCTTACCGAGGACAGGTAGGGGTGGGTCCAGAAATTATCTCATACTTCTAAAAAGTCAAATGAAAGCCACACCCTGTGACCATACCCAAAAATGCTCCCAAATACTAGGCAAATACGAGGCAGTTATGCACTTCAGAAACAAAAGCACTTGAGTTTTGGGTGATTCACAGAGCAGGTTCTTGCACAGCAACAATTTCGATTTGCCCCTCACTCTTTGTAACACAAGACTGCTAAAGTGGTGCGCACAAGCAACTTGTACTGAGCGCTTAAATGTTGCTTTTGAAAAACGAAAGCTTCTCCTGTGAACTCAAACTAACTAACTCAAGCGTACCGTGACAGACAGATGAATTAAAATGGAGACCACACTACGAAAACGTGAAACAATTATGATTATTGCCTTGGAAATTAAAAGTAAGCGAAGCTAAAAGTAGAAAGCAAAGCGAGAAAAACACCAACAATTATTTTTCGAATGGGCAGTTTATAGATGAAATATGGACGGAGATTTTGATCTGCCTGAGAAGTGAGAAATTTGGCACGGGTCACTTAGAGAAGGCCTCCTTGACAGATTATAATTATGAAGGGTAATGACACTGGATTTCCCTGAAAACAGACGTTATATGGGAAGAATGTCGTTCTATATTGGAATATCATCGTCTTTTACTTGCTGCAGCCCAGAACAATGAAACAAATTTCAATAAAAACAAGCGATATGATGGGGTTTAGCAGAAAACCAGCGCCATTGATCAATTGCAAGGTACAGGAAGACCATCTCGAAATACCATGTCTACCAAACACTTCATCTCTCGAACCGCGCAAGATAATGTTTAATGCTGCATCAAAATTACTTTCTTCCTACCTTATCCCGTCGATGAGGCTGCAATGATTCCCATGGGTTCGCTGGTCTCTCAATAACAGCTCCTTTGCACATTTCCGTGGAGCTGCGATAGCTCCTCTCTACAGATAGGCTAAGAGAGCAACAGTGGAAGCAGCTACCTTGCCTTAGGGCTTCTGCTTGACAGCGTGACCCTATAGCTCAAATGGCAGGGGAATTGAAGTAAAATGCTAAAGAATGCGAGTACGAGTCCTGCTGCATTCGTTTATTCCTTCGCAATTCACTTAACAACTGATCAAAAATTGAAAAGTCCTTACTTCATATCCTCCTGAAACTACTCAGTCGATGGAACTGCAATAGATGTCCCTTGCAAATTTATTAAATGAGGGGGCGGAGAGATCAAATGACTCGCCTTCTACAGACTACGTGAAAGTGTGGTCTGAAAGGTCAGCTAGTAGATTCCTAAACATACGCTGTTGAATTGTACGCTACTGATCATAAATTAAAAGAATAGATTTCTCTAAGATTTACAAATATATTCGTCAAATCCCAATAGAGAAAATAAATAACTTACAGGCATAAGAATTCTTCACAGAGGGCCTCCGCAGGTTCATTCAATTTAAGTAGCAAATTCACAGACTCTGCAAGCTGTTTAGTAGTGGACTAAAAATGAACATCGTTATTACGTAGCACATGACCATAACACAAAGTATCAATGTACTCTATAGTTCCATATGATGTTTCAATACATAGAATTCAAAGATGCTATTTTTCAATAGTACTGGACAATGGTGTAATAAGTTCAAAAGGAAGCAACAGCTCTATTATCTAAAACCTAAAGCCCCGTTTACACTATCCAGCATTTTGCACAACATTGATGTTGCGCGAAATGATGGATTGTTTGAACCCCATTCTTGGGTCACCAAACATTCACGTTTCTAATATAGGATGAAATTTTCTCGAAATCAAAAAATTTTGGGTGAAGGTAGCCAACAATCCCAGTTTTTCAAATGCTGGATGACACGCTGGATCATTTGCGTACCTCATCACTTATCACTCTAACCTATGGGAAATTTGATAGGTGAAACGTTGGCTGAAATGTTGGGTCGTTTAAACGGGGCTTAAGAGTTCAGGGACACTCCTGATATCCAACAATTATACATCATTTTCTAAAAGACTTATTTAAAACTCAAATTCTTCATACATACAGTCAATATTCCTCTAAACTTAAATAAGCAGCATATTAAATGACTTCCTACCTTTGCGCTTTTAAGTTGCTCTTTTAAAGTGTTAACTAACTTGAAAACAATGAGTTCACAGTCTGAGTGAATTCCTTGAAATGAAGGCATATGTTTATAACGATGAAGAACATCTCTTGCTTTAATGTAATACCTGAAAAGGAAATGTCGGATTGGTACGGAAAAAGTGATACTCAAATTATAAAGCTATAATACAGAAAGTTAAAATACAGTAAGTGAAAGAGGAACTTATTCCATCATGCATTTAGACAGAAAATGGCAAGGAAGATCATGGTTTATAAAGAAATGCATAAATCGCACAACTGTTCCAAATGCAACATCATAAGCTTGTGAAAAACTTGATTCAGTAAGCAAGGTATCTGCAGTCACAATATGCAGAGTAGCAGCCATTAAGCACGTGCGAATAAATTGAAAACCACATCACCTCACTGCAATTGAATATTGTTCCATTTCTATGCATTTGCTCAACTTTGAAGGCAGTTCGAACAAGAACTGAAGCTAGAAAAGCAAACAAATCAAATTCTACTAACTGACAAACAAAACTTACCGGGATCAGCAAATCGACAATTGTGAAGAACAAAGCAACAAAAATCTGAACATATTTACCTTTTGCAATAAAATATGGACACCTGATAGTTGTGAAATCTGCTCTCGTTTCTCTCGCAAGGAACTGCTTACTATGTCACTAAAATCCATGACAGTTGATATTGTTCTATCCAATTTTCCCATTTCATCTTCCATTCGATAAAAATCATTTTTCATCTAAACATGAAACACAAAGGCGTTATTAGCTGAGATACATGCTTTATTGCTCAGAATGAAACAATCAGGCCAAAGTAATACTTAAATGCCAATCAAATTTTCACATTTAAAGATAGAGTCTAGTACGCAAAGTAAATATCATTCAAGAGTGAGTAGTTTGGAAAATGATTGGCAATCTTACGGTGGCGCATTTGATAATAAACCTTCAAATTTCTCATCGCATATTCACTTTTCATGGCAAAGAAAAAACTCCATGTTGATTGGTACATTAGTGAAATAAAACTATAAAGTACAGATGGTACCAAATGCTGCTTTCTTACTGCTATAAAAAAAATTAACAAAAGACAGGGCAGCAAGTCCTCAGGATGGCAACAAATCCAATTAAAAAACAAAATATGGACAAGAAGCGCAGACATAATCATGGGAAGTATACTGTGTGAAAGTAAAGGAAAACAAATTAAAAGGAAAGACTATAACGATCGGAAAATAAATGAGAACGCTTCGAAATCAGCTGAAATAAAGTTCGGTTCGGATACCAGTGAAAATGAAGTTGATAAACTTCGCTATTTCATAATTCACATATATTCTGTTACAATGTAAAATGAGTTCATATTTGAATGTTTTTAGGATGCTGCCAACTTCGAGAAACTGCCATATCGAATATGCAGTTCATGCATGGTGGTGAGTACAAAATTAGCGCACATAAGCAAGTTAAACCCACAGTATCGGTTTTATAACATCAACCAAGAATATTTAACGCACTTGGCACTCGTAAACCCTAGTGGAAACTAGGCTTTAAAGATACTATTTGGACATCAATGGTCTATTTCTACTTGTTAATTTCCTTTGGCAATAATAGCTACATGTTGGCAAAATTATACTTGTATTGTGAAATCTTCGTAATGTCCTCTTTTTTCCATTGCTAAGTGAGATGAGAAAAGGCAGTCTAGTATTCTGTTCCTGCTAGGTTTAGTGCTTGTATTGTACTGTGTGAAGTACAGCTGTACATTACTAAGCTATCCTGCACAGCAGACAGCAAAATGTGCTGCAAAGCACTTCTTCTGGACAAGAAACAATTGTTAAGGGAAATTCCTACATAGTAGACGTTAACAATAATCACTACATTGAAAAAGGTCTCATCACAGAAAGGTTTCATCAGAAAAAACAAAGTCATCTTCCGATAGTATTAGAACTCTGTGAATTAAGACAGTCGGCCTGAAACAGCATCTGCTGTGGTAGTATGGGCAGAAGAAGTCTGTGCTAGGAGATAAACATGACACTTATTAAGGCAACCTACCAACGTCCAAAGCTGGACATAAAACGAAATTTGGCTAAGGCTGGGGTTGCAGTTTGACTGCAATGATAGAATATGTTGTTGCAAATAGTGCAGGAATGGAAATTGCATGAATAACTATCACTTAGAAATTATGGTTCTAAAGTAAGAAAACCACGTATTGGTAAAATAATATGTTCTACATAGCTGGAAGTGGCAGAGATCAAAATGCCACCTGGAAGTGAGGTGTCACATGCAAAATATTGTAGGGAATTCCCTTTGAGCAAACCATGGCTGATCTTCCACCATCTAGAGAGGAAGCATGTGGAAGTACTTTCCAGCTCAGAGGAGAAGACATATATGGTCCTATCAATACAAGCCTCAAATTCACTGAAATTTAAGAATAATTTAAGAAAATTGCAAAGCTCAAGCTCATCAAGGCTGAGAAATTTAGCTGACTTTAATTTTCCTTAGGAAACAGAGCAAGTGTGAACCCTCAGCTATCTTGTCTAGGAGTCATTATGCTATGATGAGGCTCCGCAACTTTCTGGGGAGAGTCAGTTACACACTTTTCAAAGTAAAAATATAGCATACACGAACATTAATGCATAAAATTGCGAAAATTTAAGATAATTCAATAATATACTCAAATCAAAACATTTTAAGAATATTGAGGTATTCTAATAAAAACGCTCAGCGAAAAATTAGGTATTTTAATAAAAAAGTGTGTATTGAAACTGAGAAACATGTTGAACAACAAATGAATAACTTTGATTCTGCAACACGAGCTAGTAGTTTAATATACTAAGTTCATACAAAGGGGTTCTCGCACTGTCAAAATGGTGTCGGTTGAATATGGAAAAGTCGGCAAAAGGACTGTCTTCCTATCCTCAAACAAAGGTCAAAGTGAATCCAGGAAAAAAGAACATGTGACAGGATGACGTTGCCATCCTTCGAAGGGTAATTTGAGATAACATCGAGACAAAGGGATCACAAATTAAGCGGAAGTAAAGATAAAATATTAATTACACAAAAGAAAAAATATGATCCAGCTGCATGAACTGTTAGGAATGTTGCAAAGTCAAGTCAGGTCTAACACGATTCAAATATAGATATTTGAATAGGGACAAAAAACTTTTACGAGACATTTTTAGCGAGATGAAAGAGTTTAAACAACAGTTCGCTGGATTTTAGACTGTTACTTTATAGAAAAGCACCGGTTTGTATGTTTATGGTTGGTCTATGAGGAGTAACGTGAGTACAATTGATAGAAATTAGTCAAACTAGGAGCTTCTCTAATATTGATTTGGGTCAGATTCCGAAGAAAACTAAGAATCATGGGGATAACTTTCAGCAATTTTAAAATAGTTCTATAATTCTATAATTCAAAACTGTTACTGATATATATATATATATATCACTGAATCAGACATAAGAGAACGAATCAAAAATATACTTTACTTAAATTGTAGACGTTGTGATCAATATCTTCATCAGTACTAAACTACTAAACTTAGAATGATACCAGGCCTGCTTAAATTACCTATAAAATAATGGGGTGACAATGAGTATTGCCTAGGGGGGAGCCTACCTACTAACAATTGCTCTTAACATTAAAAAGCAGTTATAGGAGAGGGCCGAAGCTGTGCAGACCGGAACAAAAGAGCTAATTAAGGCCTGTATAAGGTGACGAACGTAAAGAGAAAGGAGAAGAAAAGGAAAGAATGAAAGCGCTAAATGTTCGAAAGACAAACAAACTGTAGCTACGGATCAAAAAATTTGCAGCTACAAGATGTATACACACACACACACACACACACACACACACACACACACACACACACACACACACACACACACACACACACACACACACACACACACACACACACACACACACACACACACACACACACACACACACACACACACACACACACACACACACACACACACACACACACACACACACACACACACACACATACACAACTGCAATTAATTAACATAGAACAAAAATGTGTTGCACCTACTTATCAAACATATTAAAATCGCTCTTCTGGCTTCATAGTAATTGAGGTAGTGGTAAGTATGAATATCAGCAAAGAGAACAGGAATAAACTAATCACCTTTTTTATAGTGTCTGTTGCACTTATGAACTTATTGTAATTTTCATACACCAATGTCTGCATATCACTGTCAAGACTTTTAATTTCTGTGAAAATAGATATTGACAAAGTATGAGTATCTTTACAGCACTGGAAGCATAAGGCGTTGAATAGATACTAACGATCCATTTTCCTTTGCATTTCGTCACTGAACCTCTATCCGGTATTCAACAGACAATTTTATCATAGATTAAGGTAATTAGAGCAACAGATTAACTGATAACATGGAAATCCTAGGACACAGAATCAAGGTAACCATTGCTGTCTATAACGTAAATCTTTAAAATCCCCCCCCCCCCCAATCCAGATGGCTTCCATTTCGAACAAGTGTCATACATTAGAAGTTTAAATTGCTAATAAGCCCCCCCTTCGAATTAGCACCCATCACGGGGGTTGATATTGACATTGCTGCAGAATAACCTTTATATTTAGACATTTCGTTCTATATTGTGTATGACAGGAGTGAAAATGAGTTTCCCATGTGGCATGCTTATATACATAAGCTCCCTTTGTACGTACAAGTCCTTCCATCGAATTGGCCTCCATCAAAATATATAATAACTGGTTTGTCCGCGGGCGGAGAGGGGATGGTAAACGCGCGCACTTAAAGTATGCAACAAACAATATACAAGCATGCTTGACAACACAGACAATACCAACATAAGGTATCTTCCTTGAACTCACTAAACTGCATTACGGCAAGTTTTCATAAAAAAGAACATACTGTTACTGAAATTTTATCAAATAGTGATGTTTATTAAAACTGCTACTAAACCTCATTTTAGAGTAAATTAAAGTAGAATTATTGTTCGTGTGGATGTTGCTGTTAGCAACGGTAGCAATCCATCTAGTTTAGTTTATAGAATCTAGAATGACAACAGAAAAACACAGAATACCTACGCTTAACTATCTCTGTCTCTTTATCCATTAATTCAGGTAATGATTTTTCTTTAAAGAGTTTTTCTAAGTACCCTTGATGCTGGAAGTGTGCCCCATTTATATCATGAGGGTCCTGACCATCTCCAGTCACTGACTGATTGGTTATCCCATAATACAATTTAAGCATTCCACGTTTCTTTCTCCTTGCCTTTTCATCTTCAACTTCAGCTTCTAAAAGTTAAACAGAAAAATATTACAGCAATCTTGTATTTAGAATAATATCTACCTCATATGCTGACACCTGTGGCTTTTCAACCCTTCATGCTTCAAAGCATCAATATTTGCCAGTGTGCTAGATAACTCCAAAAATGAATAGAGTTAACGTCAGACTACAAGGGAAAGAATCCTACTATAAACACCACTAGGTGTATGGCTAGGCAGAGCCTATATTGCTATTATTTCATGATGCCATTTGAATTGTAAAATAATAGCTGTTACCTCGCCAACTACTATATTTTATTTTAAAAGTGAAAGTGCGAGAAAATAACCGACCCGAGCGGGATTCGAACTCGCGACCCCTGACTTTGTACGTCGGTGCTCTACCAACTGAGCCATCGGGCCACGCTTCCAAATCGTTGCTCAAGGGTAGGTCATTTGCTCGCACCGCCCCTCTCTTAACCAATTTGCACAGGGAAGCCATCGCAGCTCCATCGCAATGTGCATTGGACCTGCTGTTGAGAGAGGACTGCTCACACCAGGGGGGCCATCGCAGCCCCATCGACTGGATGAGGCAATGGCCCCCCTGGTGTGAGCAGTCCTCTCTCAACAGCAGGTCCAATGCACATTGCGATGGAGCTGCGATGGCTTCCCTGTGCAAATTGGTTAAGAGAGGGGCGGTGCGAGCAAATGACCTACCCTTGAGCAACGATTTGGAAGCGTGGCCCGATGGCTCAGTTGGTAGAGCACCGACGTACAAAGTCAGGGGCCGCGAGTTCGAATCCCGCTCGGGTCGGTTATTTTCTCGCACTTTCACTTGTCATTTCTTCCAAACCCTGTTGCTTCTACTAAATATTTTATTTTATAGAGTAAAAAGAAGCCTTTCATGCACGTTAAGTGGGTGTGAGAAGGTCAGAGATGACAGTGGAGGTTGACGAATGGTGCCATCAGTATGCAAGAATACGTCCTGCAAGAAATAGGTTTTTCAAAGTTACTTGAGTTAGACTGTCAGCACAATAAATGATTATAATAAGGAATAATTCCTCAATCTTATCTGACCAATTTTGGCTACCATTGCAATTTACAAACATGGTGCCCCAACTATATCAGCGGTTCCAACTCTCCCGTTTTGGCTGGAAACCTCCCATTTTCAGTCAAGGTTTCTAGCCTCCCGTTTTCACGTCATGACCTCACATTTTTTCCCAAATTGATGACTTTTTCACATTAGATCGTAATTTCCTGTAGTTTTATTTCATATGATGAAAACATTTCACCTCTTCACAAGTCTGGAAATGACATGATATATGATGATTAACCACTCATTTACTCCACTGTCACATTTGAACATTTTCTGCACCCTCCACACTTAGTTTGAAGGTCTTGAAGCTTCAGTATCTTTTTCAGCTAAAAATGCTTTGGCTTTTTATGATAGTATCAACCAGACTTCACCTAACTGCTTCCACAAGTCCTTTTACTCAGTAGCAGCTGTCTGCTGAAATGGTATATGGCAAGCCAAACTTGACACTTTCTTAATTAAAAACATACTGTAAAAGTCCTTCTTTTTCACTTCTTTTTTTGTAAGTTTGATCTTGAAAAATTGGGGTGCAGCCTACACGTGAACTGCATCAGTCCTCAAGGAAAATTTAAGTCCTTGTTCCGCATTTTATGTTTGCCATTGTCACCAACAAGTGAAATACAAATAATCATTACTGCTTCTTCCTATTCATCTTTCAACAGCTGACATTAATTTGCAACATGGGCTGCAAAATATCCAGTTTTCAGTTTCATTTACCAGAAAATATCTTTGTATTTACTATCCAGATAGTATATTAATAAAGATAATATCACAAATACTCTGGGCAGCAGCAAGGATGATATTTTATGCAAGCCTTTTCGTTTCATGCGAGCGATCGCTCACGATCGCGTCAGCACACGCGCAAACCAAACTACGGGAGCTTTTGATCGCTCGCGCAAAACGGTAAGAAAATCACTAGTCCCGTTGTCAAAATGTGTGAATGTCATCAACATATGTATTTACCCATCTGGGGTGGTCGCTGCTGGAATTTTTTCTACTCATATTCATTTTGTTTTCTTGTTAATGCCTATGTAAATCAACTTACACCACTTCTACTTCCAAGCATTTTTATGCATATGTGTGATAAAATAACGGCGTATTTTCCTTTCAACTCAATTTCAAATTCAAAACACATGAGTTTTGAAACTCGGAGATACAGATTAGAAACATCTTATAACGCGATGATATCCTTGAAAGAGCATTGGACATTTATCTTGAAAGATGGCGGAGGGCGAAAGTGAGTGAGCCTCCAAGCAAAAGGCTACATTGAGAAGGAACTGTACAAGAAGAAGATAACATCAGTTTGGTCGATGACGAATCTGATTACGAATACTAGAGCAATTCAGAAATTTCAGACAGTGAAAGTGAGTGAACTCTGAACAAATAGAAATAAACGTTTCATAACACTTTTTTATTTGCAACTTGCCATTTAAGGCTAAAATTGTAATTTTATCTTGATACAGTATAATACTGTTATAGCCTGCATTATATGGTCCTCTTGACTTACAGCTATCAATGAATTTTAACAGGGTATTTAGCCATTGCTCGAGAGCTTTTAGGATCATAATAATAGTTAATTTTCACGGATATACAAGTGATTTCTAATAGGGCTATACTGTTTTCATAAAGCTTTTAGCATTATGCGATTGCTTTTTATCATATGCCAAGCCCGTGGCCAAGTAGTTCTTTATGTTACTTCTGAAATCAACATGATTGTGTATATATCTTTACCTGAGCGATCGCTCGCGCAAGAGAAATTACGCTTGCGTTTGTCCACTCGCGAGAGCTATTTCATACGAAAAGGCCTGTTTTATGGTTAGACAAAGAAGGAGGGATATGGAAGAAGACAAAGATGATGGTGGCGCAGATCTGTGCTACCAGGACAAGAGAACAGAATTGAATAAAAAAGAATCAGAAGATATCTTTGGGCAGTTAGAGGATGAGGAGGCTCTTGGATATCAAATGACTGTAAATTCTTCAAGCAGTTTTGCAAGATCAGTTCAAATATTGCAGAATTTGATTAAGATAAAAACCTGAAAAATATAACTATTCCACTTTTGGATGTTAAAAAAGAATAGATGTGGCCTGTTCTCAAGGATGACTTATATGAGTTTTTATCGTACTTTGCAATATGGAATCAAATCTGTCTGTTTCTTTGGAACTAAACCATGGAATAATATTCTAGCTGCAGTAAAATGTTTACCAACTAATTTAAGATTCCAGCAAAAAGCTAAAGACCACTCTATTTAACAGGCAGAAATATCAAAAACTGATTCTTGTGAAAATAATTGTTATAGTTACTTGAAAAATCATTAAGCAAGAGTTGAAACCATCTAAAAAGAGGTTGCTCTATCCCTGATTAGTTTATCTATTGTGGGAGCTCCTCCTGATGAAATTCTCTTGCATACAATATTTTATATTCATTGTTATTAAATGTATGATTCTACAGGCCTTTTCGTAAGAAATAGCTCGCATGAGTGGACAAACGCTCCGCGAGTGATCGCTCAGGTAAAGACATATACACAATCATGTTGATTTCAGAAGTAACATAAAGAACTACTTAGCCACGGGCTTGGCATATGATCAAAAACAACGTATAATGCTACAACCTTTATGAAAACAGTTTAACCCAGTTATAAGTCACTTGGATGTCAATGGAATTTAACAATTATTATGATCCTAAAAGCACTCGAGCAATGGCTAAATACCCTGTTAAAATTCATTGACAGCTGTAAATCGAGGGGGTAACATAATGCAGGCTATAACAGGACTATACTGTATCAAGATAAAATTACAGTTTTAGCCTTAAATGGCAAGTTACAAATAAAAAAGTGTTATGAAACGTTTATTTCTATTTGTTCAGAGTTCACTCGCTTTTCACTGTCTGAAATTTCTGAATTGCTCTCGTATTCGTTGTCAGATTCGTCATCGACCAAACTGATGTTATCTTCTTCTTGTACAGTTCCATCTAAATGTAGCCTTTTACTTGGAGGCTCACTCACTTTCGTCTTCCGCCATCTTTCAAGGTAAATATCTAAGGCTCTTTCAAGGATATCATCGCGTTATAGGATGTTGCTAATGTATCTCTGAGTTTCAAAACTCATGTGTTTTGAATTTGAAATTGAGTTGAAAAGAAAAAACGCCACTCCAATGTGTTATTTTATCAAACATAGGCACAAAAATGCTTCGAAGTAGAAGTGGTGTAAGTTGATTTATATAGGCATTAACAAGAAAACAAAATGAATATGAGTAGAAAAAATTTCAGGGGCGACCACACCAGATGGGTTAATGCACTTGTTGACAACTTTCACACATTTTGACAACGGATTAGTGATTTTCTTCCAAAATTACAGAGCGATTCTCAACAAGATTTATCGTTTTGCGCGAGCGATCAAAAGCTCCTGTGGTTTGGTTTGCGCGTGTGCTGACGCGATCGCGAGCAATCGCTCGCGTCAAACGAAAAAGGCCTGATTCTACAACGCTGTAAAGGTAGTCTATGGTCATAACATGTTAGTGAGCTATTGTGTGTGGATGAATTTCAAACTATGAACTGAACTGGACTAACGTCTCAATATACAAAAGAAGAAAGCTTGATCAACAGTAAAGGTGCATCAATAACAGAGATTCCAACTCTCCCATTTTGGCAGGAAACCCCACATTTTCAATCCAGGTTTCCAGCCTCCCATTTTGATGTCATGACTTCCCGGTTTTTCCTAAATTGATCCACTGGTCCAGTACTACAATGGCTGCCAAAATTGTTGGAATGAATTGCAGACTTTTCACACTTTTCCTTGCCTAGCTTCCCCCCTCCCCCATACAATGTTGTGTTACTGTGATATATGCTTGGTATCTTGTAGAAGTCGATCATTTTCGTGTGTAGCAACGTCTTATCTACAGATTCCAACATTGTTTTGGGGGGGAGGGGGCTTTAAATCACTTAAATGGCTTGTTTAGTATGAGTACTAGTTGTGTCAATATCATGCCGTTTACTCTCAGAAATGTGTTGTGTTCCAAGTAATTTTGGCAACGATTGTAGCAACAATAATGACAACATAACAACAATCTGGTCTTTGCAGGCAAACAAGGTCATGCAAAAATCAACTATTTTGATACTTTTGCAAAACTTCCCATGTTTTGAATAAGATTGATTGGAATATCTGCAATAAATTGCTTAGAGTTTTGGTAGATGCTAATTCAATCAGCAACTAGAGAACTCCTGTTAGCTCTAACTCTCAACAAAAATTGCAAATAGCCAAAATATCAAAACAAACCTGGGATCATCTACTTTGGAACAAATTGGGGAGCAAGAATGAGGAGTGTTGGGCCATTTTATCCCCTAGTCTAAATGCTAAGAGGCTTCTATCAAAATGATTCAAGGATAAGAAATTATTCAGTATATCTTATGTATTTTTCACTTATGAAACACCAAGCAGCCTGGCATTACAAAATGAGTTTCTTAGTGACAGGGTGATTTACTGCAATTTAGCTCTATGGTACTGAGAGTTTTTCATGAGAACTACAAATGTCTGATCTGAGCCTTGTGATGTTTAAAAGATGCCAAACATGAGCCTCAAATGTCTTAAGTGATTCTTAATTTATCTTATAAGCCTTAATGATACCTAAATACCCTATCCTTAACTTAAAAATCTATCTATCTATCTATCTCATGATACTGTACATTGACCTATAAATAGGTATTATGTACAATGGTTAGTATGTTCGCAAAGCTGAGTTAATCAACAAAAAACAGTAAGTAAATAAATAAAATGAAATAAAGCATGAATAAGATAAATAATTGTTTTGGCAGTGAGACCCCATGAAGAGCTTCAATTAGGGTAATTTTCAAATACTGTAGAGTAGCTGTAATTTTACCAAGGGCTTGAGGGTGGCATTCATACCGTCCCCACACCACTGACTGTACACATTCTAGGATGGTCCTCAGCCTTAGACTAGCAGTAAATAGGAGATGCTACAGGAGAAAATGAAGGGAAACAACGGTTCTAGCGTCTTATGTCAGCGACAGTGAGGTCACTTTGCCAAAACACCAGCAGTAACGAAATGAAGAAAATCACTCTTTCATTTGTCCTTGATTAACATACAACATTGCAATACATATAGAAATAAACAAACCTAGATGCAGATATACCTATCATATATAACTTACTGCAAATATTATTCCATATTCCCTTGTAATTGGTCATTTTCTATCCAGGGTGATTCCTACACAAGTCTTAAATGTATGATGATTCCATCATCCATGTGATTCTAACAAAAAGACATGTTGTAGCAAAATCAGGGTAGTTCCATCTTCTAGACCAGTGGTGTCAAGCTCATTTTCACCAGGGGCCACATCAGCTTTATGGTTGGTCTCAAAGGGCCACATGAATAGAAATGACACCTTATCATATTGGTACACAACTGTTTCTGTACTTACTAAGTATTCACATCAATGGGTCAGTGGGGGTAGGGGGAATTATTGCACAACCAACATATGACAAGCATCAATGTACAAAACAACAAGGTAATGCTCTCTGCCCTTGAATACATGCAAGCAGATCTGTCCTCAACCTCATTTGTTATCTCAAACATCCTCATTCATAGATCATGCTCTAGAAATAGCAGATATATGAGAACTGAATTTAAAATTGGTATGACCATAACTTATGTTTGGCATTATTCATATTCTGAAGGGGGGCTTAACAGAGAGGGGGGCTTAATAAGTTTCTCCTTCTGCAAAGGGGGCTTATCAGGGAGAGGTCTTACTTGAGAGGGGGACTTAAAAGAGAAATTATGGTAAATGTTCCCTTGACAATCATGTTTTATCAGTTATTATGCTACCTTTGCTACTTTGTCAAGTATTTTTGTGTCTTATTGAGCTGTGATTAGTCTCATCAGAATATGTTGACAGCCTCTTCACACTAAATGAGTGGTGGACCCAACCAAGGTGGATCCTCCTGTCACTAACTAACTGCCCAGTTGCAGAATATGACATTTTTTGATGAGATCTCAAGTGTGCATGAGTAGAAGGTCAGGTGTGGAAGTGTACATATGTTCTCAGGTATGCACTTGCAGTGCCTGCTTGAATTTTGGTTTAGAAAGTTAACAAGTTTATTTATTTTCTGTTGTTTCTCACCTTGAAAGGTTCTGTACCAAACAGTATGCATATCAGTGGAGCAATAACTACTTCATTAATATTGTTAAGGCACTGTTACACAGTAAGATATTCATAATATATCTGATCATGTGATGAAGGCAAAAATGTCTTAAGAATATCATTTGTATCTTATCATACAACATGATGAAAGATATTCGTAAAATATTCCAAGAGATCTCTTAAGGGATTAAAAAACCTTGCAAATAAAATCACTTTGATTTGATTTTACTCTGAATCTGATAAAACATCAGACAATAGTAATGTGTTCATTCATTTTCTTCCATGCAGTTTCAGGTGCAATCTAGGCTTGGTGCCAAAGTGGCAAACGGCAACTATCCCTTTCATATTCCATCATCACAACCCATCATTCATTGGACTGAGCTAACACTGTTTCTTTGTTATGACCTGAAGTGGAGCCTATTGCATTGCTAGGTACTCTGCAATTATGACCACAGACCACCCTTGATCTGAAAAGTATACTTGATGTCAACTGAAGATGAATTCTTATGACAAGAAATAATCTCTCTTCAATGTGGTTGATTTGTGTGCTGTAGCAAATATGAGGAGTAGAAAAGGAAAGCATGCAATAAAGGAAAATAATGTGGACAAAAGACATTTCTAAAGTGTCTCTGCTTTTTGCTCTTGATTGAAAAGGGATTTGCCACCAAGAACTATTTCTCATGTTACACGAAAAAGATATTCTTGAGATATCTTATCCCTCATTATCTGATCAGATTTCAAATCGAATATCTCTCCATGTAACAGCTAACAGGGCCTTCATGATAGTTGGATAATATTCAAATTTGCCAAAAAACCACGCCATGTCGCCTTTCAACACCCTACCACACCCATTTGTGGGTGTGCATTATAATTTGCGACAAAAAATCTCGAATGTGCAGTTGCCAAACTCTGCAGTATGGACATAAATACAAATACGTACATAACTATATTACCAACAGTATAGTATAGTAATAGATTTATTAATAGTATAGTATAACTGCAGCTATCAGACCTCCTAGATATGCACTCACGTCATCCCCAAGACTCGCCTCCACAAGAGTATGAACAAAAATGTGGGGGAAAGGTGTCTCCAAGCAATCTGCAACCGTGTTTTCAATGAGGTGTAGCCTAGTGGATTTCTTCTACTAGTCACACCGTTTGAAAGTTAACAATGTTATGGGCTGCTAAGCTTCTGTATCCTCCCATGAGAGTGTTGGGATGTATGCTTTCGAGGGCCACATAAAATGATGTAATGCAGCATCACTAAATCCACGGTAGGTATACAACTTCTTGGTTACTTGCCCATTTGTGATACTTTGTCTTCAGGGCGCTAATGTACTTTCGCACCTCTCATCGATAACAGGGGGCTAACCCCATAAATTATACACCATTCGATAGCTCTTCATCTGTACATTCATATGCTACCCCATGTACCCCATAGGGTAAGGGTTAGGGTAAGAGTTAGGGCAAAGGGTAAGGGTTAGCGTTAGTTATTTCATGTCAGTCATTATGAATATAAGTCAATACGTACGATATTCATAATGGCGGACATGAAATAACTAACGCTAACCCTGACCCTAACCCCTACCCTAACCCTGACCCTTACCCTATGGGGTAAATGAGGTAGCATATGAATGTACAGATGAAGAGCTATCGAATGGTGTATAATTTATGGGGTTAGCCCCCTGTTATCGATGAGAGGTGCGAAAGTACATTAGCGCCGTCTTCAGTGCACTGTTGCCTTACTATAGAATCTGAATGAAGACACTTACCTTATCCCTCCTTTTAATCACCTCTCCTACCACTTTAAATACATATATCATGGAAGTATACGTCAAAAAATAACATACCTAACGGCCTGACTGATTGACTGGAGTATAAAACACCTCTTGAAATAATATAACTTACCTGCCATCTTTACTTCATGCACTTTGTTGAGCAAGCAAACTAGGCACTCCTCATAGCTTTTTGATTTGCATGGCTTCCATGTTACCCTTTGACAAACAACCGTCCTTGAAACGAGGCTGAAATTTTTTGAATCCCTGACATGTCCTTCCTCGGATAGCGGATACATGGGCACCTAACCTTACCTAACCTGGGGGTAGGCCCATCGAGAACGAGATCGGGCCCCTGGGTTAAAAGTATCACAGCTCCTATTGGATTTAACAATAGCTAAACGATAGCATTAGCAACAATTTAACCTGGCCCTTGTCGGAGCCCCAACCCAGGAAAGCTACCAAGACTACCCTCCCCTCTCAACGGTCCTGTCTGGGGGTAGGAGGGGCAGTTTCCCCTGCCCTCAGCCGGGAGGGATAGGAGGGGCAAGCAGTGTCTTTTGAGATAGGACTCTTTGCATAGGTCTGGTCAACATTTTCCTTATCAAAAAGAATCTGAAGGCTAAGGTCCACTGTGAGAGAATGCACCTAAACAAGCAATATTTTACGTACCCCCAGGACTAACGCATTTTAGTAGAAAAATTCCACGATATGGCCTCAGTGGAAGCCTTGCCCCCCCCTACCCTAAGCAATGGCAAGTGAACTTTCTCACACAGTTCCTCAATGCTCAATAACAATGATAAATAGCCAAAGTCAGAAGCAGATCAAGAGAGCGGGGGGGGCATGCCCCCAACAACAGAGCATGAAATGTACCAATGTGACAGGTGTGTCTACCAAAAGACACCGACATTCAGCTTTGACTATGGATGGGGTGGTGATGTGATGTGATGGGGTGGTTGAGTATATGAGAAAGAATAGAATTTTTAGGGAGGATCAGCACTTACTTAGGTAAAATAAACACATTCGACAGTGGCATATATGGGAAAATATTGCAGGGAATTACATCCATTTTGACATCACGAAAACAATGAGTAGTTGTAAACGGAAAGGTTTCAGGTTGGTCAAATGTAACTAGCGCAGTGCCCCAAGGGAGTGTCCTAGGACCAGTTGTATTTATCTGCTATATAAATGGTCTTCTGTCAGTTACTCTGAATACGGTGAAGGTGCTTGCAGACAGGACTAAAACCTACTCCGCAGTTGATAGTGCTGATGATAGCAGAAAATTTCAAAAAGACCTTAATCTGTGGTTGCAGTAGACGACGGGACGGGATCTAAAGTTCCATCCCTCAATCAGGCCACATCAGTTTCTGTTAGTTTCCGACTTGCTACTGGTAACATGTAGTCCAGTACTACCTGTTTCATGATATGGTTGTCGGCGAGTAAACTGGCTCCCCATCAGGCTTGGCTTGATGAGGAGGGTGTGTGGACACCCTGTAGGAATAAGAACAAGACCTGGTAAAGGGTAAATGAACTCTTTACGAGTAAACGGCTATCCATACCTGAGGAGGAGATGGGCACCAACGGGTTACTCTTGCCTTTTGAAGCACTTTTGCTGACTCAACTCAAAGGAACTTTCATGCCGGATCAGTCGGGGCACGGTTTAAACAACGACTGCGGTACCCATTAAAGATCGTCAGGATGGAAGTGTAAAGTATGCTACTGATGATCATAATATGAAACATAAGTTAGCAAAGAATAATTTCACTACTGGGACATGGGATGTAATAACTATGTACTGTCAGGGAAAGCTAAAGGAATTAACATATGAAATGGAAAGATACAAATGGAATGTTATCGAACTAGCAGAAACGAGATGGACAGGTGCTGGAGAGATTACAACAGAAGGTCACAAAATATGGTATTCTGGAGAGGAAAATGAAGATGCAAAGGGAGTTGGTGTCATGGTCCATAAAAAGAGCCTGGAATGTGCACCGATATCACGCCGAATCGTAAGCATCAGAGTAGCTGCAAAATCACAAAACATGTCAATCATACAGGTCTATGCTCCAACGAAAGCATCTGATGAGGAAACACTGGAGCAGTTCTACAAGGAATTAGAGGAAAGTATCAAGCAAATACCTTGGAAAGATATCTTAATAGTGCAAGGGGATTGGAGTGCTTAAATTGGCAGAGATGCATATGACGTATGGAAAGGAACAATTGGAAAATTTGGACTAGGGCACACAAACGAGAGAGGAGAACGATTACTAGAATTCACAAAACAAAATAAATTGGTGATAGCCAACACTCTTTTGAAGCACAAGCTATCTAGAACAGCTACATGGCACTCACCAGTAGGTTTGCATCATAACCAAATAGATTGTATTCTAGTGAGCAAAAGATGCCATTCTCGAATAAATGCAACAAAGACTCGAGTATTCCTGGTGCTGATATAGGCAGTGATCATGATCTTCTGATGATGACAGTGAAAGTCAAACTAACAGGAAGGCAAAGACAAGATCAAGCAAGGCTGCGCCATGACATTGAAAAACTCAAAGACTCAGCAATATTAGACAAATTCCGTACCACACTAGGATTGAAATCTGCACCATCACTTCTGTTAGATACCATTCAGGATATCTCATCACACAGGGGCCGCGCATTGATTTCAAAAGTGGGGGGGCCAAGCTTATTAATATATCTCGTAATATATTTTTGGAATTATATATATATATATATATATATATCTATTTATATATATATATATACACTCAAATAGCTCCAATCATAAAGAAATTTTTAAAGGCATAAATAGACCCTCAAGAAAAACTTCCAACTTTTAAAACGTTTCGGCACAAGCCTTCATCAGTTATAACATTCCCGGTACATACAGCGCATATATAAGGATAAAAACAAAGGAACAATATCTAATTAACTTACGACAATAGAATACTTTACACAATGAAACTGGACTTACAATGGATAGTTTTTGAAATTGAATGTAAGGCCCGGCGCACACTAGAGCTTCCTGCTTAGCAAATTGTCATTCGCGGCCGCGTGCTTAGCAGGAAACTCCAGTGTGCGGTGAACACTTTTGAGCTTTTGCGTCATTCGTGCCTGCTGACACCAATATTCAACATGTTGAAAAATTTCCGCCACGAATGACGATCTCCCTTGTGTGTGCGCTGAACAAAAGGAGAAAGCTTACAGAAACTCGGCAAAGCGCATGCGTTTCAGGGAAAGTGAACAACTGCAAGTGTATTCAACGAAAACTAGAACTTGAACGTATAAAAGGAAAATGGAAGGGCAAAGTCAGTTGCTAGCCGATGTACTGTTAGAGGATAAAATCGCGGAAATATGGCCTGAATATCCTTGTCTATACGATGTAAGATCGCCTGATTTTAAAAACCGAGATATGAGAGAAAAGGCCTACCAAGAAATCGCAGAAAAATTAGAGAAATCAGGTAAGAAGGAATTTCTTGCAACCAAAATCTTCTAAGAATATATTGTTTATACTACTTTGTAAAATATATGAAAGTAATACTGTGATAATTTCAACAGAGGCGTGGCTATTGGGGGTGTGGTGTGAACCCCAAATAGTTCCATTCAGTAAAGGTATTCCTGAAAATTTTCAGACAAACCAATTCTTTAAATTAGAAACGTAGCTTGCAATTTGGATATTTCAGAACTTACTAATCTGTGTGTATATAAAAAGTTGTATAAAGTTACTTTCAACTTGTTTTTGACCTCTTGAATCAAAAGTAAAGTTTATTTACATGTTGTTTATTCTTCATTAAGTACTTCCCTCATTACACATTTGAGAATTTTACGGAAAACCAGAAAATTAAGGTACAAAGTTTTCATACCCGCCAATACTTGAAGTATCAATATCATTTTGATTTCCAGTGTGTGTACATGTTCGCTATTTTGTAGTCGATTGGGTGAAAGCTAAACTGAAGGCACTAAGAAATAGCTTTACAAAGGCAAAGAAGCCTGGACCAAGTGGAAGTGCCAGAAAAACTCTTACCAAGCGGGCTGCCTGGCTGCTAGAAAAGTTACAGTTTCTTTCTCCTCACGTTGCAACACGCCCTTCACTTTCAAACATTGACATAGTAAGTTTATTTTGTAAATATATCTATGCTTCTAAAAATTAAATTGTAATTAAGTTATTGCTTATGACAGATGTCCCTGTATACTGAAAAATATATGTTTCAAAACATGTCAGGTATGAATTCTCAAACATTATATACAAATTGCGTCGATGTGGCATCTCTGGTAGACTGCTCTCACTAATGCAAAGCTTTCTAGCCAAAAGGAAACAGCGTACCGTTTTGAATGGAAAAACATCAGGATGGGGTGCTATTGAAGCTGGAGTTCCCCAGGGTTCTATACTGGGGCCCCTGTTATTCCTAATCTACATAAATGATCTGTCGGATGGTTTAAAATGTAACGTGAAACTATTTGCTGACGATACATCAATCTTCACCGTTGTCCATGATCCAAACACAGCAGCTGCTGACATGAACCATGACCTGAGCTTGATCAACCTTTGGGCACGTCAGTGGAGAATGTCCTTTAATCCAGATCTTTCTAAGCAAGCAGTCGAGATTACCTTCTCCAAAAAGAGGTCTCCCGTAAACCATCCAGCCATATTTTTCAATGATGTCCCTGTAAAGAAAGTCCAGGAGCAAAAACATCTTGGCATCATATTGGACTCCAAATTGTCGTTTGCTAGTCATATCAATGCTGCAATTTCCAAGTCCAGGAAAGGAATAGGAATGTTAAGATTTCTCTCTAAATACTTACCGCGCCACACCCTCAACGAAATGTATAAACTATATGTTCGACCACATCTTGATTATGGTGACGTCATATATCACATCCCACATAATATTTGCGAATTTAGTCACAGTGTTGTATTAACCAACGCAATGGAAAAACTAGAATCTGTCCAATACTCTGCTGCGTTAGCAGTAACAGGTGCTTGGAGGGGTACTGCTCGTGATAAACTGTATGATGAACTTGGATGGGAATCATTGAACCTCCGGCGATGGAGCAGACGCCTCATCCTCTTTTATAAAATAGTTAACAATGTGACTTTAGACTACACTAGATATCCCATTCCTCATCTAAAAGAATCCAACTATGATCTTCGCAGACGCGCTACTATAGGGCAAATACGCGCAAGAACGAAAGGTTTCCAATCAAGTTTCTATCCAAACTGCATATCGGAATGGGAAAGGCTCGACCCTGAGATTAGGCTATCCAGCTCTGTAAATATCTTTAAGAAAAGGTTATTGTCTATTATCCGTCCACCTCCAAAATCTGTTTACCGCATTCATGACCCAATAGGTTTATCGATCCTAACACAGCTAAGAGTTGGACTCAGCAAGCTAAACTCTCATAAATTTAAACACAATTTCAGGGATACTTTGAACCCTTTGTGCCCAACAGACGATGGTGTTGAGGATACGGAACACTATTTCCTGCTCTGCCATACATATGATGCAAGTAGACGCGATCTTCTCAACAGTGTAAAGGCGATATTGTTGTCTCATGGTTTGAAAAGTCTTTCAAATGAAGAGTTACTAAAAGTTATCCTTTATGGCCATGAACAGTTACCATTTGATTCAAATGCACAGATTCTAACAGCAACGCTGAAATATATTCAGGCCTCCAAACGATTTGAATAAGTCAGGAATAGAACATGTAGAACTTCCTCCGCCCCCCTTGTTTTGTTCCTTTCTCGTTCTTGTAGCTTTTTTTTCCTTTCTCGTTCTTGTAGCTTTATTTTTCCTTTCTCGTTCTTGTAGCTTTTTTTTTCCTTTCTCGTTCTTGTAGTTAATTTAGTAGCTTTTTGTAGGTTATATACTAGTTGTGTTTAGCTTTATGTTAAATGCCAGGGGGTAGTCATGATCTTTTGCTCCCCCTGGTATCGTTCTTGTAAGTGTAGTATAGTAGTTTGTAGTATTGTATTAAGTAATTTGGTTTGTAAGCTTTGACATTGAATATATAAAAAAAAAAAAAAATTCTCAAACAGCTGATTTGACATAACGTTTCTTCATTTGTTATACAATCATATTGCCCTGCCATGGGACAGATCCAGTACTATTAAAGTATGTAGTGAGCATTTCGCGCTGCTCTTTAGCATTTCTGGGTGGATTATGATTTAAGCTGCTTTGTAAACCACAAAGTCTAGCATCATTTCTCCATGCGCCGTTAGAAATCGTGTGATCTGCATTCTCTAGATCAACAGCAGATGCATATGTTAGTTTATTTCTTTCCACCAGGTAGTTGTGTAGGCAGCAAGCAGCAAAAATGACATATGTCAGTTTATCAGGGCACATTTTAATTGTTGTAAGAAAAACTCTCCATCTGTGGGCCAGTATTCCGAAAGCGTTCTCAACCACCCTCCTTGCACGTGACAATCTGTAGTTGAATATTCGCTTTTCTACTTCTAAATTGCGTTGAGGGTAGGGTTTCATTAGGTTCTCCGACATAGGGAAGGCATCATCACCAACTATATGGTAGTGAATTCTGAATCCTGGTATCTCTTGAAGAAGTGTAGGGCCTGGTAGATCAAGGGAATTAGACGCTATAGTCTTTTTTAATGTTGACTGGCCATAGACTCCAGCATCACTTGCACGTCCTGCTGCTCCAATATCCACATAGAGGAATTTATAATTCGCATCTACTAAAGCTACAAGTATGACACTGTAAAAGTGCTTATAATTAAAAAATTCTGACCCACTGTAGCTTGGTTGCTGTATGGCAATGTGCTTTCCATCAATTGCACCTATTGTATAGTTTAGACGACGCCTCCATAGTGGTACTTCGCAGTATTGCGCAGTTAGAGTATATCACGTGTTGATAGTTGTAGCGAGTCAGTCTTGTAAGTCAGCGGAACGATATCGGTTGTATTATAAAGTTATCTTGTATTATCAATATATAGTTTTGTTACTGTTCTATTACAATGCGACATTTTTTGACTTCATCTCTCCGATACTCGAATTAATCAAAGATTACAACAGCACCGATGCAGCAGGGATAGTTCCATTTCTCTTCAAATTCTGCAGCAACTTTCCGCCATTGGTCTGCTGACGATGGGGTCTAAAATAAACATCTTACAGCCATATATTTTATGCTATGTAATTGTAGGACTTATGCTCAACACCAACTGCAGATGAAAGTGTAAATGAAAAGTTTGATGAGGATTGCGATACTCTGGATACACCTAGCACAGTCATTGATAATGAAATGGAAGAAACGCCCAGAGGGACAAAAGAGCCGAATAGGTTAAAACCGAATAGGAGAAGGCAAGCTGAAGAGGAATTGAAGCTAATCAAAAGTCTATTTCTGAGAGAAGAGCGAAGGTGCAAAGGACAGAGAAAGCAACAAATACCGCTATTGAACAATTTTCTCAGTATGTTGCACACACGCTATATGACTTGGACCCTGGAGCTCGACATTTGGCTCAACATAAAATAAGCCAAGTCCTTTTCCAAGCACAAACTGGAACACTGACTGTAGACAATCCATATGGATTTATGGCTCCTACACAACCCCAGCCACAGTTTTTCCAACCCCATACTTTGCAGTTTAGTTCTACATGTATCAATAACCGAGCTGTAAGCACCCATTCACAATTCGAGAAACACCAACAATTTTCATCACCACAAAATGAATAAATGTCACATAATGAACACTAATCGAAGTATTTGGGACAGACAGCTAATATACTTTTTTTAATATTGTTCAGTAAAGGCTATGTTTCTTCTAATTTAGTAATGATAAATAAAAGAGGAATTCCTATAACAAACCTTTAAGTATTGCTCTTTCATTCCTATATACAGTGCTTTGCAAGTTTCCTCTACAATTGATGAAATTGTTCTTTCTCCTATCCGAAATTGAAATGACAGACTTCTGAAAGTCTCACCTTAAATTAAACCAAGCGATAAGTTGGTAATATTGCAATGAGATGGGCATTTTTCAATAGGAGAACTAGTCGAACTAGTTCCTTCGTATCTCTTTCAAATGCTAGTAAAATTTGAGCATTGAATACTGTATACCTAGTAATACAGTACTGGATCTATAGCGAACAATTTTTTGTTTTACAAATAGACAAAATCCCAAAAAAGAATGAAAACTACGGTAAAAAAAATTACAAACCTGTAGCAAGGAAACGCAAAGTAACCGATAGGCGTTCAGATGGTTTTATTGTCATTCGTAAATGCGTATCTTGCTTTGAAATTAATGGACTGACCATTGCCAATATCTGATGGAATGATTCTTGACTTAAACGATGATATTGTCGAAATTGTTCAGGATCTTCAGCGTTTAGTTCGCGAATGAGATTTGCATGTGCTCCTTGAGTTCCTCTTCGCAGTATCCATTGCTTGGACCATGTCTGCGAATGTGCAGCTCTTAAACGCCTACGTCGACGTCGACGTCGCAGAAGCAATAGCAAAAGTAAAATTTCTTCTTCCTCGCATTGCCATTCAAAATCTCCCATTAATTCTGCCATTTTCTTGCTTCGCTCGCTTTCCCTGAAACGCATGCGCTTTGCCGAGTTTCTGTAAGCTTTCTCCTTTTGTTCAGCGCACACACAAGGGAGATCGTCATTCGTGGCGGAAATTTTTCAACATGTTGAATATTGGTGTCAGCAGGCACGAATGACGCAAAAGCTCAAAAGTGTTCACCGCACACTGGAGTTTCCTGCTAAGCACGCGGCCGCGAATGACATTTTGCTAAGCAGGAAGCTCTAGTGTGCGCCGGGCTTACCGTCCCAGCGGGGTAGAAAGAAAGCCATGCGAGAACAAAGTGGGTGTGAAGTAACATAAAATGAAAAGGAAACCCAATATGACCTAGAAAGGACGATATTGAGAGGAGGAAGATCTAGGAAAGAAAGGTGCGACATAAATAATATTATAGACAAGCATAACTAAATGAAAGTAGAAACCATGACATAAAATAAAAAGAGGAGAATAGATAGTGAAGACATATAGAATAAACCAGCCAACTCAAATAAATAATAATCCTATGCGTCTACTTCCTTAACATTAAGACCCCGGGGTGTGAAAGTGTCCAGCTTATGTTGCCAGAAACTTTCACGTGTCCTATCCCTCCCAATTAGTTTATCAATAACAGTGATACGAATGTCTTCCACGAACCCATGATGCCCTTCCTCAGAAAAATGTCTGAAAAGTCCATCTGGGGAACTGAAGACCCTGACCTAAACCTACGATAACACGCCTTATAATTATTAAACCTAAGCCTAAAAGGCGTGTTAGTACTACCCACATACTGAACACCACACACAACACAGTCAAACAAATACACAACACCCGACGAATCACAGTTAAACGAAAAGTTAATCTTATACTCCTTACTAGTTGCGTGGGAATAGAAACTATCACTTTCAGACATAGATTTACACACTTGACATCTGGACTTTTCACAACGAGTACAACCCCTTTCATCACATTCATTGTTAGTAGCCAGCCTAGCCCTAACTAACAGATCCTTAAGGCTCTTACATCTCCTAAAAGCAGTGACCGGAGGTTCAGGAAACACCTCCCTATGCTCCTCTGAGTTTGAAAGCATAGAGTGGAGACTCCTTATTGTTTTCCCCACACTGTTGAACGCTGGATGGTATGTAATGACTAATGGAATCCTATCCCCCCTCCCAGGGTTGGGTCCTCTGTCTGTCTCAGCTAGAAGAGTCTCCCTATCTAACCTACGTACCCTGTCTATCTGTTCATTAACTATTGACTCTTCATAGCCCCTATCCTTTAACCATGCAGCTAAATTACCTACCCTATCTCTAAATTGGCGATCCTCCGAGCATATCCTACGATACCTAAGGGCTTGGCTATAAGGAATCGCCTTCTTAGTATGCCACGGATGACACGATTTCTTATGCAAGAACTGATGAGTATCAGTTGGTTTGCAAAACAAATCTGTCGTTAGGACTCCCCCCTCTCCCATAGTGACCTGGACATCTAAAAAACTTATGGTTTCCCGGGAATACTCGCTTGTATATTTGAGATTGTCGTGGCTACTGTTGAGAAAGTTGATGAAAAGCTTCAGTTTCTCCTCCCCATGTGTCCAAATGAAGAAAACATCATCGATGAATCTCATCCAGTCTAGTGGTTTGTCCACCGAAGCCTCCAACAACCTCTCTTCCAACCCACTCATAAAAAGATTAGCATAGGCCGGAGCCAACTTCGTGCCTATCGCCGTTCCTAACTTTTGCCTATATATCTTATTGTTAAATTCAAAATAGTTATTTTTAAGGACCAGGGATGCCAACCCAACCAGGGTGTCAGTAGCCACGGTTGGATTAACCCTCCTACCCAGTGCTTCCCTCATGGCCTTAAGACCCTCCCCATGGGGTATACTGGGATAAAGCCCTACTACATCAACAGTGCAGAGAAAAGCCCCATCAGGTATGCTACCTAACTTACCTAGCCTAGCTAACAAGTGGTTAGTATCCTTAACGTAAGACCTAGTGAAGCTGACCTACGGATTGGGGTGGTGATCTAAATACTCCGATATATGCTCTGTTATACTACCACAATTAGAGATGACTGGACGCCCCTTAACGCTACTAAGACCCTTGTGGATCTTAGGTAAAAGATAAAATCTACCTAGCCTAGAATCATTAACCTCCAAGTAACCAGTCACCTCTTCTAACCCCGGGTCCTCCTCCCTTAATTCTTTTAGCCTATCATGTATGGTCTTACCCAATTCTACAGTGGGCTCCACCTCAACTTCCTCATTGTAACGAATTGAGTTTGATGTTTAGTCGTGTTAGGCTGCGTGCACACTGAGCGAAGCGAAGCAAAGCGAAGCGAACGAGCGAATTAGCGTAGAGATAGTTTGTATTGAAAACAATACGTCTGTTCACACCGATGCAGAGCGAAAGCGAAACGGAGCGAGAATATTACTTCGCATGTATTTGATCGCAGCGAAATGAAGCGAAGAGCATCATTGGACTTGGTTTATTTGATAAAATCAGTAAATACCATGTGTAATATGAGCAATAACTTACTGAAATCGTTTATTCAGGGAATGGAGTGTATGGAAGTTTAACCTGAACGCAATTACAAGTCTTGTTCTGCTGATACCAGGTTTTGAGATTTAGTACCTTGGTTCGCATAGTGACATAAAGTTTGCTGTATCCCAATAGTGAATCGGAAGTAGATCAACTCATTCCAAAGAAATCCTTACATTTTGCCAACTCATTCCACAATTGTGGCATCAACGGATGATATTCGCCAAAATCTGGCCTGCCTCTTTACTAAGTTTATGAAACCCAACATCGTTTTATTTTCAAAAGTAAAGAATAGTTAAGAAATATTCTCTTTGTGGATAAAAGCATTCTTTTTCATGTTAAGTACACAATTGCCGTGGTAAAGTTCAAACTACATCAAGGTCAGATTCACGGCTTTTTCGCTCTCTGCATGATGTTCCGTTCGCTTCTGTTTGCTTCTGCTCATTCGCTTCGCTTTGCTTCGCCTCGCATTTCGCTCGCAGTGTGCACGCAGCCTTACGTTGTGTTTCATGTTACTTGAATTATCATGTTACGTGTTTCAGTGTTACGTTCATGTGGAGTCCTGTTGTGCGTAGTAAACACCCTTTCCGGGCAATATGTTCCCTTGTCAACGTGTATTGTGATCGTGACATATCGTGTATTGTGATCTTGACGTACCATGTATTGATTGGCGTTCAGTTGATGTCATATGTAATGAGTGTTTAATTCACATTGATCAGTCTTTCAGTTACAACTATATAATACACATCAAAGCGCAGTTTTACTTGTGTTAATTCTACTTAGGCCTAGGCCTATGGCCTAGGCATTAGACTTTAGTAAATACTGGCCACCAGCAAAGAACCCAAGAACGCTACATCATAAACCTGCCTATCATCCAATTGTCGGACAGCTTCTATAACATAATCCCCCCTGTCCCATACAACCACAGCTGACCCCTTATCCGCTTCCTTAATAACTAAACCAAAATCAGATTTCAAAAACTTAAGAGCAGACAGCTCAGAATGAGAAAGATTAGGGTAAGACTTACCCTCCGCTGAAACGGACAGTACCCTCTTCTCCAAAAGAGAAAGATAAGATTCAAGCAAAGGGTCACCTTTAGGAGGATTCCAAGAAGATTTAACTTTAAAGTTATTAGTTCCAGTAGCGTAATTTGTTCTATCTTTGAAAAACCAGCGAAGTCTAATTCTTCGTTTAAAGTCTTCCATGTCCATATATATATATATATATATATATATATATATATATATATATATATATATATATATATATATATATATATATATATATATATATATATATATATATATATATATATATATATATATATATATATATATATATATATATATGAGTTATGTATAGTTATATTACCGATTATCATTGTGCTTTAGACCAGTGTTTCCTAACCATTTTTATGGTACGGCACTTGTTCTGCATAAAAAAATTACATGGGATACCACCAAATAAATATGTGAAAATACACAGCTAGTGATGTGCAGCCCCCTAGTTGATTCCTTATTTCCTAATATATTTATCAATCGTTTATCACTGCCGCTGTCTCTTAAAGCATCACTGATTACCAACTGCAGCCAGTTCAATAAAATAAACATAAGACGATTCACTATCTGCGTGGAATCACTAATTTTTTGACAAATGAAGCGAGATTTGGCAGTTTTTCACAGCACACCTGATGATCTCTTACGGTACACTAGTGTGCAGCGGCACGGTGGTTGGGAGACACTGCTTTAGACAAAAAGTATAGAAGTCTAAATTTTAAGGTCTCTGTCCAGTTGTTGAAGCTACTAGGTCTTTAAATCGCTCTCTGTAAACAAACAAAATTGGTTTCTGCGATTTGGACGCTTTTCAACAAATAACAAATTCATTAGCAACTTTGACCAGTGGTAGCTTATCTACAAGAGGTTTGCTTGAATTCAAAATAGAAAGTGAGTTGAATCTCCGTTGTTTCATTATTGAACGTAGCCATGTTTAATTCTTCTAGCCATAGAAATAGATCTTTGAAGTGTCGCAGTCGTAGCACCACTGACCAATACAACTTTCACAATGGAAACGATATTTGGTATTAGTGATCTGTCGGTTGTAGAAATGGCTTGAAGACTGGTTAAAATATACAGGAAAGCATGATATCAAAAGTCAACAAAAACACGTTATGTTTTCTTTTGTCACCACACAAAAGGTCAGGGAATGTATTACAGCCTTCGTATGGCTGAAAGCCATGGTCACAGGCTTATTATAATCAACCTACTGCTGATGACAATTTCAATATCTAATCATTTATAGAAGTGAAAAGAGCCATAAAAGCCAAAAAGCAAAATAAATAGTCTAAATCAAACTAAATTTTCTTGGCCAAACACGTTCAGAAAAGTCAAATTTCTGGAATTTGACTTAGATAAAGCCAATGCACCAACTCTGGAGTAAATGTCTTTCCTCTATGCTCCTAATTCTTAACTAAAATCATTACTACGGGTTGTAGAAATTTCACTGATACAAAGCTACTCAGCATCATATATCTTTCCAACTGAAAACTGTATTTTTGAAAAAAGTGGGGGGCCATGGCCCCCCCGGCCCCCCTTTTCCGCGGCCCCTGTCACAGCAGCTGGAGAATCCTATAAATGATACGGCAAGGGATGTTCTGGGCGTATGCAAAAAGCAAAAACGACAACCTTGGGCAACAGTAGAAGTATTGCAGGCTTGTAATGAAAGAAGAGCACTAAAACTAAAGCAATACACCTCTCCAACGGATAGACGGAATGTAACTGCGATTGGAGAGTGAGAAGGAAAATCGAAGTGTAAGAAATTGAATCTGATATACATATATGGACATCATTTTGCCATATTTGGTATGTACCATGTACAGGGGGCCATGCAACACGCCCCTAGTTTTAGTGTTGTGATTATTGTGAAGTGAACCTGACGTACATGTAAGTTAACGTTAAGTATAGTCGAAGGGACTATTTGTTATATTGTTGACAGAGAAATACAGTCCTTAGAATTATAGAACCTAGAACCTGAAGATTATTCTAGAGCTTCATTTGTGCATTTTCTCCCAAGAATCAGAGCCTACCAGTAGGTGTGTAAGGGTGTTTTTGCCCGTAGGCTACATCAAGTGATGCTGCTAGCAAAGCAGATTTATCTGTAAAGCTGCCAAAACTGCGTAAATTTCGTGGTGGTCATAAGGCGTACTCGATGAAAGCGCTAGAACAGACGAGGACACTTTTGGGTGCTCCCCAATCCAGTGATTCATTGGAATTGAGGCAGAACAAGAAAGTTCTTGAAGAAAAACTGGAAAAAATTAGTGATTTGGATGACCAGATATTGGGATTATTAGACAATGAAGATGCTATCGCTGCTGAGATAAATGAATCGGGAGAATTTGGGGAAACTGTTTATGAAGTCTTGCTCAAAATTGATGACAAGTTGCGTAAGATCGAAGTTACTCCAGGCGGAAGTGGAGCACAGAATCAAACCCAAGTAGTTCAGGGGGGAGGAACAAGCTTTACAAAACTCCCCAAATTGCAATTAAGGAAATTTAATGGGAAGTCTCACAAATTTCATGAACTTTGGGATTCATTTCAAGCTTCAGTGGATTCTAACCCAAATCTAAGCGATGCCCTAAAATTTGAATATTTGAAAGCACAATGTGAAGGGACTGCATATCAGGCTGTGGCTGGATTTGAACTTTCCGATGCTAATTACAAAACTGTAGTGGATATTTTGAAAGGGAGATTTGGACAGAGGCAAACTATTTTAGACTCTCATATTGATGCCTTATTAACAATAAATACCCTTGGAAAGTATGCGGATATTGCGGATATTCGGAAATTTTATGATACAGTGGAAGCTCACTGTAGAGGGTTACAAGCAATCGGAGTGGATCCGAAATCATACAGCATTATCTTGGTTAATATGGTTCAGAAAAAATTGCCTGAGAAGATTAGATTGATTTTGAGCCGAAAGATGAACGAAACATGTGGCGATAGTGACTGGGAGCTTTCAGAGTTATTGAATTGCTTGAGAATAGAAATTGAAGCAAGAGAAAAATGCGCACCTGAAAGGAAAGACGTTAAAAGGGCCAATATAGGATATCCAACTGCTGCTGCATTGACAACTGGAACATCAAAGGCTAATTGTACATTCTGCAAAGGGGCACATACTACATCTGAATGTCATATCGTGACTGATATACGTGAAAGGAGAAATATTCTCAAAAGAGAAGGACGCTGTTACTTATGTTTACGTAAAGGCGGGCATTTAGCGCGTGAGTGTCAATCATCCATCAAGTGCTTCACTTGCAAAGGACGTCATCATGTTGCACTTTGTGAAAATAGAAATAGGCCTGGTCAAGTTGCTTATCGCCAAAGTAGAGATGAAGATAGGTCTTCAAGTTTTCCAAGAAGAAAAGCCGATCAAGCTTCTCAAACGAACATTGCTAAACCAGCAACATCATTTTGTGGCATGAATTTGAAAGGAAATTCTGAAGGGAAAGGTTATTTACTCCAAACGACCTTTGTAACTGCTGCAAACCCAGAAGACCCTTCAAAGGAAGTGAAGTTACGGTTAGTGATTGATTCTGGTTCGCAAAAATCTTATTTAACCCAAAGAGCAAGAGCATTATTAGAACTACCCACTGCAAGTCAAGAAGAAATTATGACAAAAGCCTTCGGAACAAATGAAGCAGTCATTCAGCATTGCGATGTTGTACCAATTTGCTTGACAAGCAGGCTCTCAAACTTCGAAACTGGTATTAAAGCCTTAGAAGTGCCATCAATATGTTCACCCCTACAAGGACATGCTATTCGGCAAGCAAAGAGTCAGTATGTTCATTTGAATGGACTGAAATTAGCGGATTATCCCCCAGACATTATGCAAGATTTATCTGTTGACATCCTATTGGGTTGTGATGTTATGTGGAAAATTATGACAGGGGAAATCATTAAAGGCAATTGCGAAGAAAGTCCTGTGGCTATAGGAACCCATTTTGGTTGGGTTTTATCTGGACCGGTTGAATATATTCAAGACAGTTTGCAGACAAGTGTGAATCTGGTGATTACAAGTGCATTAAGAACAAACACAAAGCCAGTTGTCATTGATTATTATGATTCAGTATCACATGCAGATAGCATTATGGAAAAGAAAGTTGACGATTTGTTCAATCTGGAAGCTATAGGAATTTCAGAAATAGATTCCATACACGAAGCATTTACAAAGGACATCAAGTTTGTGGATGGCCATTATGTTGTTAGGTTGCCATGGAGACAACACCATGATATTCTTCCAGATAATTATGAACTCAGTGGCAATAGATTAAGTTCTACTTTGAAACGTCTACGAAAGGACCCACCACTTTTACGGGAGTACGACAGAGTGATACAAGAACAATCTCGGATGGGTATTATTGAAGAAGTACAACCAACGTTGATAAATCATATGAAAGACAGAGTACATTATCTCAGTCACCATGCTGTTGTTCGTAAGGAAGCCCTCACAACGAAAGTCAGAGTTGTAATGGATGGTTCAGCTAACGTAAAGGCAAATGTTCCCAGTTTGAACGAATGCTTACATACCGGACCAAGCCTAACACCAAACATTTTGGACATTTTGATACGATTTAGATGGTTTAAAGTAGCCTTGGTATCGGATATCGAGAAAGCCTTTCACATGATTACAGTTGATGAACAAGACAGAGATGCTCTCCGATTCCTGTGGATAGATGATATATATGCAACTGATCCCAAATTTGTTTGCTATCGCTTTTCAAAGGCGGTCTTTAAAACCAGATGAGGCTAAATTGAAAGAAACTTTGAGACAGTCAACATATGTTGATGAAGTGCTGATGGGTTCAGATACTGTTGAAAGAGCTTATGGGATTTATGAGAAAGCCAAATCATTTCTGTTGAAGGGAGGATTTAACTTGCGCAAATGGAGAACCTCTGATAAAGCATTGCAAAGTGTCATTGATAGCAAGGAAATTTCCCAGCCAGAACATGCAAAGAAGGTTGAGAATGATGAATCGTCATATGTGCAAGCCACAGTTGGAGATGCGAGCCAATTAAAGCCAAATGAATGCAAGGTGTTAGGAATAAAATTGGACAGTTCTGCTGATAATCTTATCCTCACCTTTAAAAGATTAGTGTTAATGGGCAAAGAACTGCCATCTACAAAACGAAATCTGTTGAAAGTTGCTGCATCATTGTTTGACCCAATTGGATTTATATCGCCTGTGGCAGTACAACTAAAGATTCTGTTACAAGAAGCTTGTTTACTGAATTTAGAATGGGACATGTCTCTTCCAGAATCGTTGACAAATGTGTATCTAGCTTTGCTGAAAGATTTGGAGAATGCTCTTAGTATAACCTTGCCAAGATGTTATTTTGATGTAGCTCAAGGAGACATGGAACAGTACAGCCTACATGGGTTTTGTGATGCCTCAAATAAGGCTTATTGTGCTGTTATTTATCTTGTACAGAAAACAGATGTTGGCTATAAAAGCACTTTTGTTGCAAGCAAATCTAGAGTTGTACCTTTGAAGAAGCTAACCATTCCACGGTTGGAATTGATTGCTGCCTTGATACTAGCAAGATTGTTGATTACAGCAAAAAATGCATTGGAGAATCAAGTGAGATTTGAATCAGTGAATTGCTGGAGTGACAGTACCATCGTTTTATCTTGGTTAAAGAATGATAGGAGTTACAAGCAGTTTGTCAGTCATCGCACAAAGGAAATATTAAAGTTGACAAGTCCTGGTGTGTGGAATCATTGCCTAACTGAGCATAATCCGGCAGATGTTGGATCTAGGGGACAATCTGTGAGAGAGCTGAGGGCAAACCAGTTGTGGTGGTATGGTCCAGAATGGGTTGAGAGCTGCAAGGAAAATTACCCAGTGCAACCATCAAAGAGCCAATTAGAAACAGAAGAGTGTTACCAAGAGATACGACAAGAGCTAACAATACTGCTTGCAAAGAATGAATTGAAAGGAACTGTAAATTTAGATAAAATATTGGGTGATAATAAATTCAGCTCTTATAATCGCCTATTGAAATGTACAGCTTTGGTATTGAGGTTTATATCCAATATGAAATCACGAGTACAGAAAAGACATAACGAAATCAAGGTTGAAGAGTTAGAGCCAAGTGAGTTAGAGCAAGCAGAAAGGCTGTGGATCAAAACATTACAGATTCATGGTGCAGGAAGATCGCAACTTTAAGCAGTTAGAGCATGGACTTGGATTATTTAATGATTCAGAGGAAATAGTGAGATGTCAAGGACGTATTGAGCATTCATCATTGAAGTACGAAACTAAGTTTCCAGCTTTGCTGCCAAGTAAACATCAGGTGACAGACTTGATAATAAAAGAAGCACATGAAAAAGTTTTGCATAATGGATTAAAGTCTACGCTAAATGAAGTGCGTTCGAAATTCTGGGTAACAAGAGGTAGACAGAAAGTAAAGAAAGTAATCAAGGAATGTAACACCTGTATGAGATGCGAATCGAAACACTACCAGTATCCAGCACCTCCTCAGCTGCCAGATTTTAGAGTCCAAGGATCGGAAGCATTTGAAAGTGTAGGGACAGATTTGGCCGGTCCACTGTTTACAAAGTACACTCCAGGAGAGAAGGAAACTCATAAGGTTTGGATAGTTATTTTTACATGTTCATTGAGTAGAGCAGTTCACCTCGAAATCATGCAGAACATGAGTGCTGAGCAATTCATAATGGCAATCAGAAGATTTATTAACTGACGTGGAAAACCTAACCTAATAATAAGTGATAATGCCAAGACCTTCCAGAAATCTAAGGAAATACTGCAAGAGCTATTTGAAAACAAAGAAGTTAAGAAGTAGCTAACCGCATCCAGAATTAAGTGGACCAACATCTTATCAAAGGCACCGTGGCATGGCTCGATATATGAAAGGTTAATCAAATCAGTTAAGAGAAGTTTGAAGAAGATCCTCAGAAATGCACCAGTAACACAAGACGAGCTGTATACTTTAATTGTCGAAATCGAAGGAACGCTTAACAATTGTCCACTTACTGATCTCAGTGCAGAAGAGTTTGATAAGGCGTTGACTCCTTCACACCTTATGTGTGGGAGGCGATTAGAATCATTGCCTGATAGAGAAATAAAGGATGTTTCGGAAGAGAATTTGAATCGAAAATTGTTAGTAAAGAGACAGGAGTTTATTGCAAAGTTACTGAGCCACTGGTGGAATAGGTGGAAACATGAATACTTAGTCGATTTGCGTGAATCACATGATTTAGCCACGAAAAGAGTCGGACAACCAAATATTGCTGTCGGGGATGTCGTAACAGTACACGAGGACAAGACACCAAGGGGATTTTGGCGTATGGGGAAAATAGAGGAATTGATCATCAGTAAGGATAAAAGAGCAAGAGGAGCTACGGTTAAGGTCAGTTCACCGACGGGAGGATGACATTAATTAATCGCCCTTTATCGAAATTATTTCCAGTAGAGGTAAAGGATAGACACATACCGACTTTACCAGACACATCTATAGAACAAGGAGTGGAATTTGTTAATGACAAGCAATCATCTCGCCCTAAGTGAATTGCGGCATTGGAGGCTAATGTTTTACGTCGCTTGAGGGACGCATTGTAAATATTGTATATATTGCTATCGGGAACATGGACCCCATTGTGAGTTGCGATTATTGTTGTACAAAGATTCATGAGAAACGGCTAATGGACTATGTGTAGCGAGCTGTTTGACTTATTTCGATATTGCTGTTACGAGAAAAAGACTCGAATTTGTTGCTGTATTTGCTTAAAGGACAAAATAATGAAGAAAAGAAGAACAAAAATCATGGAACTGCGTATATTATTTCAATATATTTTGATTTAGAGCTTGAACCTCGTCTCTTAGAAAGTTAGCATTCCTATTGCAAGCTCTAATGAGCTTGCAAGGGGGAGTGTAAGAAATTGAATCTGATATACATATATGAACATCATTTTGCCATATTTGGTATGTACCATGTACAGGGGGCCATGCAACACGCCCCTAGTTTTAGTGTTGTGATTATTGTGAAGTGAACCTGACGTACATGTAAGTTAACGTTAAGTATAGTCGAAGGAACTATTTGTTATATTGTTGACAGAGAAATACAGTCCTCAGAATTATAGAACCTAGAACCTGAAGATTATTCTAGAGTTTTATTTGTGCATTTTCTCCCAAGAATCAGAGCCTACCAGTAGGTGTGTAAGGGTGTTTTTACCCGTAGGCACAAATATATTTTATACAAAGGAGCCAAAGAAACTTGGACTAATGAACAGTGCAAAGAAATCGAACAAAACATAGGAATCAACCACAGCAAAAAGGCATTTACACGGTCAACACTCTCACGCGAAAATGGCAACCCACAATGAAAGTAATTGTAGACAAAGATGGGAAGTTGCTAACAAATATCGATGAAATCTTAGCCAGATGGAAACAAAATTGTGAAGAGTTCTACAATCATAACGTTCAAAAATATCCTGAGATAATCACAATGCTAATAAAGGAAGAATCGCAACATCAACATCAATACGACAAAGAGCCACCAATCATAAAGGATGAAGTAATTGCAGCCATTAGGAAACTAAAGAATAACAAATCACCAGAAACAGATAGCATCACTACAGAGCTTATAAAAGCGGGTGGAGCACCTGTAGTAGACATCCTACATAAAAGTAATAACATGATACTTGCATCTGGAGAATGACCAGACCGATAGACTGAATCACTAATGATCCCATTACCAAAGAAGGGAAACACTAACAAATACAACAATAATAGAACAATGAGTCTTATCAAACACTCAAGCAAGGTATTACTCAATATTACGTTAGCCAGAATGAAATCTACAGCTCAGGAAATAATAAATGAGGCCCAAGCAGGATTTACTGAAGGCAGTGGAACAGTGGAGCAAATCAGCAACGTCAGAATTATAAATGAAAAGTACAAGAACACCAGTAATACGTCTGCCACAATTTCATTGATTTCAAAAAAGCTTTCGACAGAGCGTGGCATGAAGCACTACGGCAAACAATGTTCAAACATAACGTAAAGCCCAGTATGGTATCAGTAAATAAATCACTATATGATCATGCAAAAAGTATAGTGTTGATAGGAGATAAATATAGTTCGTGGTTCAAAGCAACTGTTGGTGTGACACAAGGATGTGTGTTATCACTCATACTCTTCAATTAAGATGGACTCATTGGATTCGTTTAGCGGTGCGTTTTGCAGATGACATCGATCTGTTATGCAGCAATGAAGAAGATCTTCGACAAATAACTTCAAAACTAGACATAAGATCAAGAAAATACGGCATGGAAATGAATATACAATAGAGCAAAATAATGATAGTTGAAAAAGAGAAGGCACTAGCTATAAACATCCAAGTAATGGGCAAAGATCTTGAAACAGTAGAATCATTTAAGTATTTGGGCATTAAGATAACAGCAGGCGGAAAATTTTCTGACGAAGTACGCAGTCGATTAGCAATGGTAACATCATCTTTAATCAACCCCAATGGCCTTCATGTTCTTCTGGCTTAAATCCCAGTTTAATTGGGGTCACCGCTGTGGATCTTCCTCCTCCACTCACCTCTGTCCTATGCCTCACTTTCACTGATTCCTCTCTTTTTCATGTCTTCCTTTACACAGTCTTCCCACCTTCCTCTTGGCCTACCTCTCTTCCTTTTTCCAACCTGCATTCCTTTTATCCGCTTACCCACATATTCATCATCTCTTCTCACTACATGTCCAAGCCACTGCAATCTAGTTTTTTGTATCTTTTCTGTGATGTACCCTACTTTCAAAATCCTTCTTATTTCTTCATTTCTAATCCTGTCCTTCCCTGTAATTCCAAGTTACCATCTTAACATTTTCATCTCTGCTTCTATCTTTCTCTCCAGCGCCTTTGTAAAAGCTCATGTCTCTATCCCATACATCATTGCCGGCCGTACCATTTTCTTGTATAATTGCCCTTTCACAGTGCCTGCAACCTTCCTGTCACACATCACCCCAGTTATTCTTTTCCATGCTTCCCAACCTGCCTGTATTCGTTTTGCAGTCCCTCTGTCTATTCCTCCATCTGCCTGTATCGTAGACCCCAGTGCTTGAACTCCTCCACCTGTTTCACTACTTCACCTTGCATTGCTACCGTTCCCATATCCTGCCTATCACCTGCTTTGAATTTCAAGTACTCAGTTTTCTGTCTGCTGACTCTCATCCCTCTAACTTCCATTGCCTCTCGCCACATCTCCAACATTTGTTCAACTTCTTCCTTTGTCTCCGAGCATGCCACCACGTCATCTGCAACCAGCATATCCCAAGGGGCTTCTCTCTGTACTTCTCTTGTCATACAATCCATAATAACTGCAAAAAGGAATGGACTCAAAGCTGAGCCTTGATGCAGCCCCATCGTTACCTCAAACTCATCTGTTTCCCCCGCTGCACATCTTACCAGTGTTTTGCTGTCCTTATACATGTTCTGTATTATCCGTATGTACTTTTCCTCTACCTCCTTCAGCCTTAAACAATTCCATACCTCTTGCCGTGGGACCCTATCATAAGCCTTTTCAAGGTCAATGAAGATGCAATGCAAGTCCTCCTGCCCTTCCCCATACTTCTCAACTAGCAGACGGAGCGCAAATATTGCATCTGTTGTATTTCTATTCGGCATGAAACTGAACTGTTGCTCTGATATCTCCACTGCACTTCTTAACCTTTGGTCACCAATTCTTTCCCACATTTTCAAAGTGTGTGAGGCCAGTTTGATGCACCGGTAATTTCCACAATCCTGTATGTCACCTTTGTTCTTCAATATTTGGATTAGGGTACTGGCCTTCCATTCGTCTGGCATTTGTTCCGTCTCCATAATATATCTGAACACTTCAGTTAGCCACTCTACCCCTGTTCTCCCCATGAGCTTCCATGCCTCTGCTGGTATATCATCCGGTCCAACTGACTTTCCGTTCTTCATCCGTTTCATAGCGGCTGCCACCTCTTCTTCTTTCACTATATCTACCTCTCTTTCCTCAGCCTCCTCAATTTTTCTGTTCATCCTTGGGTTCTCTACATTCATCAATTGTTGACATTATCCTTCCCATCTTTCCCTTATTCGTGCCTCCCCTGTTAGTATCTAGCCTCCACTCTCCTTAACTCTTTTTGCTTGGTATACGTCTTGTGCTTCCTTTTTCTACTGTTTTGCTATCCTGCTAGCTTTTCTTTGTCCATCTTTCTCGCTTAAACCGCTATACAAGTTCTCATATGCTTTACTTTGGCTTTCGCCACTTCAGTTTTTGTCTTTTTATTTGCCTTTCTCTTCACGCCTATTTAGGTCTTTTTCCTTTGTCCGTTCCTTCTCTTCTTTCACTGCCTCTTGTACCTCAGAACACCACCACCAGGTCTCCCTTTTCTTCCCTTTCTTTCCTGATGTACGTCCTAGTACATTTCTTCCCGTTTCTCTTACTGCTGTGCTCATTGTTCTCCATGTTCTCTTTGCCTCTCCTCTTAACTGTGCCTCTACTTCTTGGACAAACTTTTCCCTATATTCCTTTTCGTTCAACTTCCACCAACGTGTTTTCATGGCTACAGTTGGTTTCACTTTCTTCAGTTGCTGCATTCTTACTTAGCAGTTAACCAGTTTGTGCTGGTTGGCCACAGCTTCTTTTGGCAGGACAAAACAGTTTGTCACTCGCTTCATGTCCTTCCTTCTACAAATTATGTAATCCACCTGTGTGCGTTGTCCTCCACTTTTGTACGTTACTCGGCGTGTCAATCTCTTCTGGAAGTAGGTATTAACTACTGCCATACTTCATGCTGTGGCAAAATCTACAACTCTATCACCTCCTTCATTTCGAGTCCCCACTCCATACCTTCCAATCACTCCTTCGTCAAGGCTCTTTCCTCCGGTGTGACTATTCAGATCACGAGCTATCCACAGTACCTCTTCATATGGTATTTTTCTTGTCACCTCACAGAGGAGATCCCAAAATTCATCCTTCTCCTCATCTGTGCATCCCACTTGCGGCGCATGTACACATACTACATTCTTTGCTGCTACCCCCATATCAATCTTTAACCAAATCAACCTACCAGATTCCCTGCTCATCTGTATGACTCTCTCTTTCATCCCTGGGCTCAGTACAATACCCACTCCATTCCTCCTATTATCCACTCCCATGTAGTACAATTTATATCCTTCTCCTAGTTCCCTCGCTTTCTGTCCTTTCCATCTTGTTGTTTGTACACAGAACACTTCTATTTTCCTTCTCTCCATTACATCAACTACTTCTCTTCCTCTTTCAGTCATGGTACCTACATTCAGTGTTGCAGTCACAAATGATCTTTCTTCCTCAATTTTCTCCCTCCTCTTCCACTTTTGAGCTACCTTGAATGAACCTCAATTGTATATAGCGAAATTCTAAGATTTCCTTCAAAACTGAATACAGGCTCCTAATAACGATAAAACGAGCAGTTGCACTGCATGGATGCGAGACATGGACACTCGATGAAGCATTGCGAAAAAGGATCAATAATGCATATGAAATGAAATGCTATAGACAAATGTTGCGAATCCCATATAAAGCTTACAGAACAAATAATCCAACAAAAGAGGAGCTCACACAAAAGATTGGAAAGGTAGAAATGTTGATATCGACAATTACGAAACGACAGCTTAAATAGTCTGGACACGTCACAAGACACAATGACACCCTTTTGCCTACAATATAATGCACGACAGAGCACCAGGAAAGAGGGGTCGGGGCAGACCAAGGGTATCATTGATACACAACATTAAACACTACACCGGGTTATCAGCAATAGAGGCAGTTAGAGTAGTTCAGGATAGACAAGATTGGAAAAGAAGAGTTGAGGACTCAATAGTGCTCCTACGGTCTTAGCAGAATATGGAAATGAAAAAAAAGTTCCATCCACAAAAATGTCAAACACTGAGAATAGGGAAGAGTAATCCCTCATTTGATTATTGCACGACGGATTCAAATGGGCATGAAATAAAGCTAGATGTTGTAGTCCAAGAAAAATATTTTGGTATGAACGTCGATAAGTAACTGATTTCTAGTCTGCATGTTGATCGGATTGTGTCAAAGGCCATCAAACAATGAGCCTTATAGGACAATTATTGACATATATTGATAAAAGGACCTTCCCTATGTTGTCCAGACCGATACTCGAATAAAACAACACATTCTGGCATCGGTGCTTTAAATTTATCGATGCCAAAAAATCTGTATAAAGATGAGCTATAAAATGGGCTAAGTTTGTAAGAAGCTAAATCATCCTGATTGTCTTCAAATTGTCAATCTACCAACTCTTACGTATTGCCGCTTAGGAGATGATATCATCCAAGTATATATAAGTATCTAAATGGACAGTAAGATGTTGACACCATTAATTGGTTTTGAATACTACAAAAATTGTATATAGGTAGGCCCCCTGTAGCGTATGCAGAGCGTACACAGAGAGAGACGTGCTCTTCGTCTGCCTCTCTAATTACAACTAAATTACAACACATATGCAGAGCTTCTTTAATTTTAAGATGGTTTTACAGCAAGCACCTATAACCATCTTAAAATTAAAGAAGCTCTGCACATTATGTCGGAAAAACCATTGTTGAATAAACAGGTTAAACACTTCGATATTTCTTTAAGTTTCTAACGCCCCCTCCTTCTTTTTACTTTATAACGGTCTATCGTTCGATTGTCGAATGTGTATACATATGTGTGTTCTATAGATTTCTATTACATTCTGTAAGCAACTGATGATGGATAGTTACTATCCGAAACATGTTTTGCAAAATTGAAAGTCTAGTTGTGCTTCTTCGACATATCTCAAACTTATATATATATATATATATATATATATATATATATATATATATATATATATATATATATATATATATATATATATATATATATATATATATATATATATATATATATATACTATGTCATGAGTGGGCTACCACAATTGGAAAGTTTATTTTGGCCCCAGTGCGGATTCGAACTCACGATGTTTAGATCAGAAGACTCCTGTGCTAATCAATTGCGCCATCCAGGCACAAAAGAATAGCGGTGGAATCTTAAGGTCATTTAGAAAGACCTTAAGATGACCTTAAGATTCCACCGCTATTCTTTTGTGAGTCTTCTGATCTAAACATCGTGAGTTCGAATCCGCACTGGGGCCAAAATAAATTTTCCAATTGTGGTAGCCCACTCATGACTTAGTATTTACCTATGTCACCCTTAGCCGAACTTATATATATATATATATATATAGAGAAACACACTCAAATAGCTCCAATCATAAAGAAATAAATAGGCCCTCAAGAAAAACTTCCAACTTTTAAAACGTTTCGCCACAAGTCTCATCAGTTAACTGATAACTGATGAAGGCTTGTGCCGAAACGTTTCAAAAGTTGGAATTTTTTCCTGAGGGTCTATATATATATATATATATATATATATATATATTAAGTAGAAGCAACAGGGTTTGGAAGAAATGAAAAGTGAAAGTGCGAGAAAATAACCGACCCGAGCGGGATTCGAACTCGCGACCCCTGACTTTGTACGTCGGTGCTCTACCAACTGAGCTATCGGGCCACGCTTCAAAATCGTTGCTCAAGGGTAGGTCATTTGCTCGCACCGCCCCTCTCTTAACCAATTTGCACAGGGGAGCCATCGCAGCTCCATGGCAATGTTCATTGGACCTGCTGTTGAGAGAGGACTGCTCACACCAGGGGGGATCACCTCTTACTGCGTGCGCATCGAAACAGTACTGATTCTTGGTCACTTGAGAAGGTAGATCTGCGCTGATTAGACGAGGTCCAAAATACATAGCAACGGCTTTTTCTTGGTACTCTTTTTATATGAGGTAGGCCTGGACGATGTTAAAACTAACTCCTTGCGCGTCCTGAGGAGAAGGTTCACTGAGAATCTTGAGGATTCAGGGGGTGGGTATACGTGACTGTTTGGAATTTGCCGTGTACCCTGGCACATTTGAGTTATCTGTTGGATGAAGTAGCTCAGAGCGGGAGAAACTATTCTTCGTTAGCAATCTATCCGAAATAATAGAATTTTCAGAAGAAGTCAAGCAGCTGTTCACGAAGAGAGATGTTGAACAAATTATGATGGTATATAGTGCTAGTATGCAGCTTTCTCTAGGTAAGTGTTGTCACACAGGATGGCTTGATCGCAAGTAGTAGTTGATAGTCATACTTTGTCACAGGCATGCAGACAGATTCTCTACTCCCGGTCCATTGAGTGTAAGAGGTGTGAAGCGAGAGGTAAAAATAGACACGCTCTTAACATTGAAGTATAATTTCTCTAATCAATCCATCAAAACTACACACTATATACAACTACTAATTGGTCATGTGACAATCATGTGACAGATCACGTGTTCCTATTACATCCCGTCCCCCCTAATTAAAAAATACAACGTATTTTTTTTTAAGAAGTAAACAAAACATGATTACAATACTGATTACACACGGAAACGTTCGAACAAATCACTATTTAGAGATAAAATATACACACCTCCGTGTGAGGCACCTTCGAGATTGAGAAAAGGGCACGATTTTACAAGACCTCTAAGTTTACCATGCTTAGCTAATATTTCTCTACTCGAAGGGTAAGATTCATATATATATTTGCAAGCTTGTGAAGCAATGGAAGACTTAGACGGAATAGAAGACAAATATTGTCCTAAACGATATGCAACTTCAGCTAAATCAGGATTTGGGTGAATAATTGAAAGTTGCTTGGGACGATCTAATGCTAGAGTATCGTCGGCATGATCGATAGTATCTGCAGGAGAAATATCAGAAGGAGATATATCTGGAATAACAATGATCTTTTCAATGTTAACTGGATGTGGCCAATCTTTACCTGAAGGAATGTGACGGAGATGAAGAAGATCTGAACGGTCATGAGGGTGACCCGTTACGAGAAATGGTCCGTCAAAATTGGGCAAAAAGCGAGGCTTTTGACCACTAATAGAAGAATGGCTTTCTTTACGCATATAAACCAGTTTGCCATCAGGTACAGTGATATCGCGCGAAGTAAGATCATACAGTTCGCGTTGGCGGCGGCGCAAATCGCTTTTTATGGAAAAAAAAGAGTGTGGGCATCTTTCATGCGTTGTACCAGATTATAAGCATAATGATCAGGTGAGAGATTTAATGGGGGTAAATCCAATGATACAGTTTCTGGAGACGGCGCATTGCGCCCAAAAACGAGAAAGAAAGGAGTGATATCGGTTATTCCTGAGATAGGTGAAGTATTGTGAGAATAGACGGCAGATTGTAGAAATTCTTCCCACCGTTCTTGTTGTTTCTCGCAAAAGATTCCAAGGGCACTATTAAGGAAGCGATGGACGCGTTCTGTTGTGCCATTTAGACGAGGGCGAAAGGCTGACGTATACACGTGTCGAATAGATAAGAGTTTAATTAAGCGATATAAAACAGCATTTAAAAATTCACCTCCACGGTCACTTTGAAGGACTGTAGGGAAACCGTATTGCAAAAAAATGTGATCAAAAAGAGCACCTGCCGCTGTAGTTGCTGTTTTATCAGGAACAGGAATTGAGAAAGTTGGAAAAAGGACACACTGCAGTTAAAATCCATTTGTTGCCAGAAGGAGAAATAGGCAAATCTCCAACATAATCAACACCTAGTGTATGAAAGGGATGCTTGAAGAGGCGAATTTGCATAGGACCATGCGGCTGATTCAAAGTTTTGAATTTAAGGCAATCAGGACAGCATTTAACCCATTTTCGAACATGTTTAGACATATTGCGCCAATAAAAGTCGTGCGATAAGGAATTATATGTTGTTGCATCACGACCACGGTGCATGCCAATAGGACTGTTATGATAGGCATATAACAGATGACGCTGAAGAGAGGTGTCAGAGGGGACATAAATACGAAAATGATGACTGTCAGGCATAAATTCGTCTGCATAATAGAGAATACCATCAATAAGTTTGGCTCGCTTGGCAATGGAAGCTACCCAGCGCTTGGTCTTGCCACATAGGCTAACATCTTTATCAAGAAAAGTAGGGTCTTGAAGATATTGAATTAAAGGACCTAAGTACGGATCTTTCCGTTGTAATTTGGCAAAAGCGAGTCGTTGCGTGTTTAAGGGAGTAAGGAATTGCAAATCCGTATCCCAAGTGTGCTGAGCAGGGAGTGGAACAGCATCTGGAAAAGCGGATGCAACGAGAAGAGGGCTTGGGGGAGGGTCAGGAGGAAGGTGAGGAGTAGAAAAGGGAGAAACAGAGGAAATGGGGTTGCATGCAAGAGAAAGACATGTGAGACTATCATTGGGGGGCGAATTAAGGTGAGGAATGTCTAGTGACAAGATGGAAATGAACAAGTCAAGCGAATCATGAGGAGGAATAAAGAAAACATAGACATCTGCAGAAGGAACAGGCAATGGATTTCGGCTTAAAGTGTCTGGAATAACATTGTTCTTACCTGCACGATGTTCGATGGTAAAATCAAATCCCGCCAAAGATAAACACCAACGGGCTAACTTAGAATTTTGAGGTGCAATGCCGCAGTGGCGGATCCAGACATTCGCAACATTCGCAGATGCGAATGTCAGATTTTCAGAAAACTTTTTCATACAAGAAAATGACAATTGATAAGAAAATTAATAGAATAGGTAAAACTTATTGCAACGATAGTCCTATAATGGCTCCTCAATCCGTGATTTTGCTCGTTACTTTACGTAAATAGTTTCTTATGTGTTTGCCTCTGCGAAGCAATTTCGCTTTCTACCGTCAGACAAGCCTTTATTGGTATCTAGGCAGTTGCGAATGCTTACTTGTCAGTTGCCAAGCATTTTGCGAAGTTCCTTCACATTTTGCGAATGTACTCCGCAACGCCAACATCAAAAAGCCTATTGGTTTTGTATGGGGAAGAAGCTTCTTGCGAATCTTGGTCGCCGGGATTGTAATAGTGGGTATGCGGCCTCACAGCGTAATATGACTCCAATATGCAGTTGCCTTAAACGATGTTAGATAGCCCATAAGTTATACTTAAGGACGTTGCGAGTTGCGAATGTTGAGACGAAGGAGGCGTGGGCTGGTACATTGGCACTTGTACTCCAAGGAATGGGCCATAGGAGCACCATATACACGTGATACAATGGCAATGCATGCGAGTGAGATCGAGCCTACCAGACAAGTAAATTAGCTAATAGTTATACGAGAGATATGTTTATATGAAGAAATACTGGTTATCATAGAGATTTTGATAGATGATAAGCTATCATCATTGTATATGGAGAACTGGGGTAAGATTGGCAACTTCTTGAAGTTTTCCAGGAGGCAGGTATTGCATGATCATCAACTGAGGGCCTAGGTGCATGGGAGCAGAAGGTGAAGATTCCTGTTGATTCAGCTAGATGTCTAGTACTTATGTTTTATTTATAAAATATGTGATATTAGTATCTGAAAGTGGTATGCCATTTGTGTGACTCAGTGAGCTTAATTAACGGATTTAACTACTATTTTTATAGTTCTCGATCGTATGTGTCATGTATGCACAATCGCTTTTGCAGTACAGTCTGGTACGTTTCGGTTGTCTGGCTTTAGTTGAAGTGGTTAAACAGCGTTCAAATGTGTAAGATTGAACGTTAGATATGTCAGCTTTGCTTATCAAGAACTTGTAATGGGAAGTTTCAGTGGAAAATATTATTAGATAAGCCCCAACACTAGTACTAGCAGCTTTATTCTTAGTTACCCCTATCTAGAGTGATATGCACCATATATCCACTTCACCTGTCTAGCATCAGTGATGAAACAAGTAGCCTCCCAAAAATTATTTTTAAGAGGGTTTACCCTTAGTGTAGTGCAGGTGATGCATTGGTAATAATAGCTAAGAAATTATGCACAATTTCTGACAAATGAAACATGCAGAAATTTTATATTGGAAGATTGTTGCCTCCTTTTTCTGTATTTGTTATCTTAGGATTATCAATCACATCTCTTTTTCCCTTTTACACTACAGTGATCCCTTTAGCTTTTATTGTATTGTACCTAGTCTTCCAAGCAGCAACATACTGCAAAATAACCACTCAATTACTTTTGTCTGCTTGAGGACTGCCTCCCATAAAACTGACATCTCTAAAACCAAATCATATAGTTCAAGTTATACCTTAATTGGATATACCCAAATACAAACCTGAATTGAATGTTTCTTAGACTAGACTTTCTTGTCAATGCCTCAAATCACAACACATAACCAAGTGCAATTTCCAAAACCCTCAACCTGCTTAAAGACTTTACTAGAAGTTGTTGCCTAAATTTTGATAGGTATGTTAAGTCAAATGAACAAAATTACATTGAAGATGGATTATGTGTTGAAATATTGGGATAGATGTTGAGTTTCTCTGAAGCATGGGTAACCAAAAGTCATGCCCAGCTGCAAGTTTGATTTGCCAATTTGCTGAATGGGTGGAGACATGCACATGTGTTTGTTCAATTGGGTGTCAAAATTCTCTCATTATCAAATTCTGAACACTGTGGACAGTTTCCTTTTGTCTTTTGTCCTCTATGTCAATAGATTCTGATTAACAGTAGAGCTGAGCCAAATTGATCAGTAAGGCTTTATGTAGAATGATTACATGATTTCATGAAATTATTGAACTGTGAAGGGGAGATTTCTTCTGAATCTTTGAAGAATAGAATAACATATTGCTGAAAGTGGATGATTACATGTAAGTACTTATAGAGGCTTTGCTATAATAGAGAAGAACAGTAATATAGAAATATCAATCCATGTACCAAATCTTGAAAAGGCACATGAGTATAAAGTAATCCATTGGCAATTTACATTTCTTTTGCCTCTGCTTGCCAGATCTAGTGTGTTCAAACCATGATGGTCAGTATATCCAAAGCATGAGATTTGGTAGCTCAAGTGGGTTGTAGGCAGGCACTTAGTAGTTTTTATTCATTGGCCTCAGTGGCCTACAGTAAGTTACTTTTTCCATTTATATACACACTTTTGATACATTGATAATTTTGATATGTGTGGCTGGACTTGTATGGCAGGAAAACAATGTATTATTTAAACTAAATTGTGAATTGAAAAATTCCATCTTCAATTTGGTTTCACCTTTTGTTTGAAGGTATGGTTTTTTTGTGTATTGACTTATTGAGTTAAAAGCCTATCGAAATCATACTAGCAGTGCTAGTTTATCTTTACAATGCAATTTTATTTTGAGAGAAAAAAAGTAAAATATATAGGAAAAAATTTGAATTGTTGAATTTTTAATGGGGTAAAATGTAGGGCGTGGTCGTATGGGCGTGGTCTTTTCTAACGGTGAGGATTTTGCGAATGTCAGAATTTACTCTGGATCCGCACCTGTGCAATGGTAGAAAGGAATTTCAAATTTGCATGGTCTGTAATAACCTTAAACTTTCTACCCATTAAATAGGGGCGAAAATGCTCTAAAGCCCATTTAACTGCGAATAATTCTTGATGAGCGGTAGGCCATCGAGATTCAGTTGGTGTAAAAGATCTAGAGGCAAAGCGAGCTGGCCTAAGTCGTCTGTCATGATATTGAGCTAACATGGCCCCACAGCCAACCTTACTGGCATCGGTATGGACCTCAAATGGACCATTAAAATCAGGATGAAAAAGCATGACGTTAGGCGAAATTAAGGCATGTTTAAGAAAATTAAATTCTCTCTCATGTTCAGAAGACCATGAAAACGGAACAGACTTAGATAATAAATGACGCAAATAGGTCGTGTTGGCTGCCATATTAGGGATATACTCCCGAAAATATCCTACCATACCTAAAAACCTTTTAAGGGACGAAATATTATGAGGACGAATAAAATCAGAAATGGCTTCAGTCCCCTTTGCAGTAGGAAAACGGCCTGTAGGAGTAATTTTATGGCCTAAAATTTCAAGCTCAGTTGAAAAAAACTGGCATTTGGACGGCTTAAACTGAAGATTAAAGTTAGAAGCACGTTCAAAGATTTTTTCATAGTGTTGTAATGCAGCAGAAAAAGATGACGACCAACATATACAATCATCGATATAGATGATGAGCCACTGGTAGAGATAATCGCAAAAAACAGTGTTTAAGACACGTTGAAACGTTTGAGGCGCTGTGTTTAAACCAAAAGGCATTTTTAAAAATTCCCATAAGCCTACATGAGTGGCAAAAGCAGTTTTGTGAATATGCTCAGGAGCTACAGGAATTTGCCAATAGCCGCTTGCAAGATCTAACTTAGCAAACAGTTTGGCCCCACTTATGGCATCTAAAATATTCGACACTGATGGTATGGGATAAGCATCACCAGATGTAATGGCATTTAATCCACGATAATCGACAACAAAACGAGGTGGTTGCGGCTTACCTTTCTCAAGGGGCTTGCGGACTAAAATACAAGGGGCCCCCCAAGCCGAATTACTAGGTTGGATAATGTGTAACCTAACCATACGTTCAATTTCAGATTTAATGGCAGAAAGCTCGGCAGGACTTTTCCTATAAGGAAGACGATAAACGGGAGGCGCATCACCAGTAGGTATTGTATGGGAAAACCCCTTTACAGTAGAAAGATTGGAACCTGGAAGGTGAAAAATATGTTGATATTTACGCAATAATGTTTTAAATTGAGAAAGAATATCACGCGGGACATGACTGTACAAAGACGTGTCAAGGTCTAAAGAAGCAACAAGTTGGGTAAAATAGCTATCCGAAAAGGGCATAGAAGTAGGAAATGTGCTAGGTGGAAACATCTCAGGCGTTTCTCGCTCAGTGGAAGGCAAATATGGCGCGAGAATAGAGGAATCGATTGAACCATGATGACCTGTAGGCATAGAATCTTGTGACCTAGAATCTGGAACAGAATGAGCGACAGGTGACGCATTGACCTGAGAAGTATCGGCGGAAGGCAAAGGCTGCGAGTCAGCGTGGAGCGCATACCAATTACGGGCCACTTGCGAAGCGGTAATTGCGGCAGCATCTTCAAAAACAACATGATCAGCAAGTGACATTAAACTAATTTGTCCCAAGGGCGCATTTAATGACAAAGTAGCAGAAGGACGAGTAGAATGAATGACAACAGTGATAAAACAATAATGTGAACACGGTGGTAAATCACCAACGCCATCAGAAGATTCTGAGACAGGCGTCAGCACACCTGATGTGTATAATCCATCCATTTGAAGCGGGCGGCTAGGGCGACATTTAGAATGGCTCGATGCTTGAAACAAATGCGGCGCAGAAAAGGGAGAAAAATCCCCGCAAGAACTATGCGAAAGTGCAATAGGCCCACTAAGAGTAGAAACCCCCGGCATTAGAGAACTGCCTGCAAGCCACAAGGGCTGAGAAGCTGAAAATAAGGGCGAACCAACTAAAGACGCGGTAAGCAAAACACAAACCGTTAAAAAATTGAATCCCTTATGAAGAGGAATAGGTTCAGAACCCTGAACAGCAGTAGTTAATAAACAAGTAACATTAGCACTAGAAGAACGATCATTAGGCAAAGATAAATGAGGGTACTCGTGAATAGGGTTAGTATCGCTACAACAAACCTCAAAATTTAAGCCTTTATCTGCAAAATACACCTTCCGAGCACGAGAACGAATGTGTGCATCTGTTAATTTCAAATGATTTTGCCCGAATAAAATAGGCCAAGCTAGATGTGGAACCACAAGCATGGAAAAGATGGCAGAGCGACCATTGTCAAATTTAATGGGAACTTGCAGGACTCCTACAGCTTTAAGTGAGGCCGACGGACTTGCGACAGAAACTGTGACGGGCTGCTCAAGACGAGAAAATGCAAGGTCAGGGCGAATTTGCAGAACTTTATCAGCATGTTGCTTACTTACTAGTGATACTGAGCAGCAAGTATCAAGTGGCAAAGGGAGGGAAACCCCAGCAGAAGAAACAGGGCACCACAAAATATTCTTATGCGCAAGATCGAAGTTTTCAATATTGATACGATTGGGAAGCTGGCTGAGAGCTGGCATACTGTAAAGATGATCATGCGAATGCCCCGGGGAAGGGGTGGCCTCAGAGGTCGATGTTCCATTGGGTTCCTTATTACTCAAAAGACGATGAATAGAGCGCAATAATGTGCTAGAATCTAGATTTTCGTCTGAATTCTTAACGTCAACCACGTGCGAGTGTACTGCTTTAGAACGAGGAGAGTTCTTAGCCTGGGAAGATTGATGCTTGAGGGCTTTACAATCAAATTTACCACATTCGGAACACTTATGAACATAACCTTTCTTACATTTACCACTAGAGAGTTGACAAAAAGGCCTAGAATACTTATTAAACTGACGACAAATGTCTGTAGAATGAGATGGATTAGTGTAGTTACGTGGTGTTGCTACAAAATTACGTTTCGAAGTGGAAGCACTAAATAAGGAAACGTGAGACTGAGTGTCAGTTTGCGAAAGTTCATACCTTTTAGCTGCTTCGATTAAGGTAGAAAGATCAGGAAAAGTGAAGTCTCTGGAAAACAGTTGCTTTGAAATGGCTGGACGAAGCTTGAGAGCAAAGGCGTGAAGAAGTTCGAGGTCGTTTCCATCTGCAGTTTTGTGAATCCCAGGAATCAGCTTTTCCAGCGAATGTTGCGTTTCACAAAAGCGATGGGCAAAATGCGCGACACTTTCATCAGCTTGTTGGTGCATGGTATAATAAGTAGCCAACAAAGTCTGAATTCTTTGGTCTTTCGGTACACCTCGTTGCGATTGCAAAGTCTGACAGGCCTTTTCATAGACTTTTAAGTAGTCTGCTGGACCAGGTGAAGAAGGAAGGTCTGTAGTACCATCAAAAGTGCATAAAAGGTCAAAGGATCTGGCATCTTTCCGGCATTGCTGCTTGAGGTAGGTGAGAAAATGTTGCGTAGGAACGCCAGAAGATTGTAAGACCTGCGTGAACTGCTCCAAAAAGCGATCGAGGTCTTCAGTCCCAGTAAATTCGGGAAGTGTGAGGTTCGGAAGACGCAGAGAACTCGAAGGATGAGTAGACGACGACTGACCAACATAAGTCGAAAGGTCTTTCACTGCAGACGCAAGTTGCGTTAATTCGTCAGCGCGAGATTTAATGGCTGCATTCTGGTCCCGAACAACTGCGGCTAAACCTTTAATGAGACCCAGTGTCTCCTCATGAGACATCGCAAAAGCGGGCGAAAAGGGTTCTCCACCAGATGTAAGAGGTGTGAAGCGAGAGGTAAAAATAGACACGCTCTTAACATTGAAGTATAATTTCTCTAATCAATCCATCAAAACTACACACAATATACAACTACTAATTGGTCATGTGACAATCATGTGACAGATCACGTGTTCCTATTACATGAGTAAATGTGGATAAAGGAGAAACTGCCCCCCCCCGATAATGTATGGCTATGTTTTCCCTTTTTGACTGTTTTATAGTCGTTCACGGGAGTCTGTATTCGCATATGCAATTATTGTTTACAAGGTTGCTGGATGAATACGAGTCTGGCCGGTGTCAGTTGACATTGGGTATAAACAAAGGATCGGAGAGCGGAGGGTTAAGGTCAGGCTAGGTTGTGTGTTAGAAATACTATAGGTCCCCACTGGACAGATATAACGAAGATTCATCCTAACTTCCGCTTACACGATCACACTTATGTTTGTAGACGCTGTAGGGGTATGTACACAAACCGATTAGTGTTTCTTCGTTGTATTCATTTAGAGACAATCTTCGAGAGACGCTTGGTAGCTAATCTTTGATACAGGGGACCTTGTCGCAGCAGAAGCTCATAATAGTTCAGCTTTGATATAGAGAAACTTGTTCTAACTGAATGACGTAGTGGCTCGTGGGACTTTGTTTTGAATGCCATCAAAGTAGAAACCCAGTTGCTTCGCACAGTTGTTGGCAATGTTGTCATGTCAATTATTTCTTTATGTTAAGAACTCTTCTCTGGGATATCAATTGGAATTCTGGAACATGGGTGATTCCTTAGTGTGGGGTTCCAGCTGTAGATAGGGCAGTGATGCCTTGTCAAAAACTAAATTTCCTAACAATAGTTTTTATTGAAGTAGAGGTTAGTTTTGATTCTGTAAGTAAAGTGCTTTTGAAATTTCAATAGTCCTTGATCTTTCAGGCATAATTATCAAAACTATGATAATTGTTTAGGTGTGGTCTTTGGGTGTGGTCTTTGGGTGTGGTTTTATATTTTGAACCTTTGAGAATGTCAGAAAATGTGCTGGATCCACCCCTGTATATATATATATATATATATATATATATATATATATATATATATATATATATATATATATATATATATATATATATATATATATATATATATATATATATATATATATATGTATATATATATAATAATTCCTGTACAACGGAAGGAGACTAACAACAACATAAGAAAACAGGCATCAATTTGATCTTTTGCACATATTCATTGTATTCTTAAGCCGCTCTTACACGGTCAGATGTTGTCGAATTCGATAATAGAATTCGACAAAATCTGACCGTGTAAATGAAAAAATCGAATGTCGAAAGTCACCATCAGACTGTCGAATTCGATTTTTTAAGAATCGAACATGTTCTATTCCATTCGACAAATCGAACGGTAAATGAATGAAATTGTTTGCTTGCCCACGCTTCCGCGTCACCTGTATCATGAAATTCCGCACTGTATCGCGAATCAGTGTGGCCTAAGTGCAATAAAATGAAGAAATAGAACTATTCATTGCTTAATATGAAAGAGAAGAGGACTCAATAAAAGAAAAATTTTCATAAAAGGGGATTTTTCGTGTGGCGTTTTTCTTCGGCGAAGCACAACTCCTTCAAAAGTAGAGGACGCTGCTTTATCCCTTCTTTCGACAATTTTGAACATTTTCCACTCGTATTTCTTCGTCTTTTAAAACCAATACTATTAATGTCGCAGCTGAAGCTACCTGGTCTTCTATGTTTGTGACAAAACAACAATTTAGTTTTTTTTTATATTATTGAAGCTGATTATGATTCGATAAAATCTGACCGTGTAAAAGGGGCTTTCGATTCGACAAATCTGAAGAAAGACAAGATTCGACAAATCGCATTCCACAAAATCTGACCGTTTAAGAGCGGCTTTAGTATGTATCACTGACTATTTTCGGCCGACGGGCCATCTTCCGAGCAACCCTTTTCGGCCGACGTCAGATGAAAGAAACAGCAAAGAACAATGAACGCTGGCAACATACCCTTTTAAGGACATTAAAAAATTGATTAATACATAGCTGCTGCTATAAAATCAGTTGTAGTTTTACAATCTCTTAGTTGCTCTGAAGATGGCCCGTCGGCCGAAACTAGTCAGCGATACATACTAAGAATACAATAAACATGTGCAAAAGATCAAATTGATGCCTGTTTTCTGATGTTGTTGTTAATCTTCTTCCATTGTACAAGAATTATTATTATTATTATATATATATATATATATATATATATATATATATATATATATATATATATATATATATATATATATATATATATATATATATATATATATATATATATATATATATATATATATATATATATATATATATATATATTTATTCATTTATTCATTCTCGATAACTGATCTCATACTGAATGAAAAACATACTGATACGCAGGAGGAACACTGTGAACGACGTGTTTCCGAGGGAAAAGTCATGAGGTGCAAATGAGCCAAGGCATAGTCATAGGATAAAGTAAACTGAATCGACGATAGGAAGATAATCTGAATTATGATACAAATAGCTCACCTACTAGAACCAAAACGTAATGAATGATATCATTGCAAAATGTCATACAAAAGTTCTCTGATATAAAAAATCAATTGCAAATTAGAATTTCACTTGTTATATCCCCTCTAGAGAGATTCCACTATATCTCTATAGATTCAGTTATCATCTTTTTCAATATTCCCAATCACCTCATAACATTCTCTGTCCCTTTCTGAACTGTGTAGTATTCCATAGCCAAAGTATATTGCAAAACCTAAAAAACAAATGAGGATTAAATTACAATTGCAGATGCTGAGTATGTGTTTTATTAGCAGGAAAAATAAAACAATCGGTATAGAACAGAATGGCACGTCTTGTAAAATGCCCTATTAAATACTTAGGTGCGAATCGAGCACGAGATAAGATTGTTACGCACTAAGATAATTTCTGATCTTCACATGTTAGAAATTAATCACAAGTATGTCGTATGGCAGAAATTAATCAAAGATGTTGACACCGACTACTAGAGCAAGCAGGATATTTACAAAGCGTTGCGAGGAAAAAAGAGGAGAGTGTGCGCATGTGAAAAAAGATCATAAGTCACTGGTGACAAAAGTATGTATATGAATCACAGGAAGATTCTTTGAGTAGGGATTCAGTTTCTAATGAAAAAGATAATGTTTTCTAAGTAAAAACAAAACCTTTCTATATGCTTTTGTGTAATTCATATGCAGAAAAGTTGCCGTAATACTTCACCTCATTGCAGCCAATAATCTGTGACCAGTCATACTGTATATTCAAACGAATGATTACGATCAATCTTTCTTACTACACAAAACATCATACGAAATTGAAATTCTCACAAATTAAAAGAGAGCTAAATGACTTAATAGAGAATATACATTTATGGAAAATATATACAAATTCACAAATCAGCATGAAAGCCTGCCAAAATGCTAACATACCAATAGCCATCCATATTGCAAACCTCAGCCAGGTCACTTTTCTTAATGAAATCATAAGGTAGATGTTAAAAAACAGAGACAAGAAAGGAAGCCATGGCACCAAAGGAGCTTTGAAGTACAGCTTTTGCTTGTTTTCAGGTTGCCTCCAAACTATTATTACTGACAAAATCAAACCAAAAAGGAAAACCGCGAGCACCGTAAGAATATATGGATCTTTGTCATGAATCTCCTTTGACCAAACTCTGATAATGGTACATATTCCAAATATGCAAACGATTCCCAAGAGTAAACAGAGGACCACAGTTTTGTACGATCTGTCAGTTGGCATTTCATTCAAAATATGGCTGTCAGATGATTCCACAAGTGTTGCCATATTAACTGGCCCTTCTGAAAAAATGAAATGATGTATGGCAACCGATGCGACAGAAAAGAATTTTAACAGCATTAAGACTGACTTGTCACATGGAATACATATTCAATACAAAAGTCAAAGTAGAAAAATGCATCGGTATACATACATACAAACATACATACATACTTACATACAAACATACATGCATACAACACTGTTGGCATTGCTTTGCTATATTGTCTGGAAATTATAGTGTTGAAATCAAATATCTCCAGGAGGCTAGCGTCGAGTGTTATAACTCTCAAAACAGGCGGCAGTGTATTGAAGTCCCTAATATGCTTGATTTTTTTTCCATAATTCAGTAGAGTGTCTGCTATTGTGTGTGGCTACTACAACTATGTGACAATCTGTCGTATCCATGACAAGTGCTACCTACTTTTCGCGTATGACAAATAAAATTTAACAATAAGTAGAATTTAAAAGGATTCCATCAATAGCATCAGTAGTTTCTTATCAATAGCAACTCATTGCCATCACTTCCTCTAAACTAGGGGTGGATAACCTGCTAGGCAGGTGGCCAGATAAGTCCAATCTTCCTGTCAAGCGGGCAAAGGTCCACTAAACTAAGTGAAGCCAGGATTAGTCAAAGCTAAATAAATCTAACTATTCAACACTAAAAAGACATAAACAAAGAACGGGGCTAACCACTTTTGCTCTACACTAACACTATCCTAGCCGTATGACAAAATTCTATTACGTCAACAGCACTGTACGCATTGTTTAGTGCTATTTATGTAAGTACCAATTCTCCCTCTACACTATGCCTCAACAAACTTAGCCTTTCTTTTCCAGAGAATTTGTTTACTTCATCATTTTTGTACTACCCTGGGAAGCTGTATATGGCTCATCAAAAGTTACAAAACAGTTAGCATTAACCCTGGCAAAGAAGAGGCACAAAATAACACAAGCCATTACTTGCTTCCACACCACCGATGTTTGTCCTACGTAGTAGAAGTAAGACAGTCGTAAACATTTACTCACTCCCAGTAATTGTTACGAGGAACAAACACCAATAATAACCAAAATCGGCAATCAATCTGAATCATCTTTTGTGCATGAAGGTATATATTCTTGTCGCTTGGATAGTAAAGACTGGGTCTGAACAGACCGATAAGAATGAAGACAAAGACCTATATATGGGATTCAAAATGTCGAATATACTTGAAGAAATTGAAATAAAGCTTTCTTTCAACTCACCAATTCTATCATCTTTTCTATCGTCACGCTGAAGCAATGGGCTTTGTCCAGAATCAGGTACACTGAGACAGAGTGGTGTTGGTGTTGCTGTTCGTGAGAGAACACCTTTAGTCAAACCAACTTCCACTGGGTGGTACCTCAGTAGAAGAACAGATACAACAACGAATGTGTATGCTAATAATGTTCCAATTGAAACCATCTCCACTAGATCATGCAATTCTATTATTAAAGCCATCAAAGCTGTTAAAAGAAAATTTAACTCAGTTTCATTAACAGGCTATGGGATGGAGGTGTGAGATACAAAGAATTAACTACGTGAGGTGGCATACCAGTGAACCGAGACGTAAATACGTGAATGAAACTTGAATGAGGCGGGGCCCTGCGCTATGCTACAATAGCATAACAAGTACTGGACACTTAATGGAAATCAATTAATATGAGAATGATCCAAATAAGGCTTACAATTTAACGTTGGAGCTTTGACGCTATAGTAGTTATTCAATTATCAGCCAACTCAGGAAATAGGACTATGAAATGTGAGCAGATTAGTATAAAATGACAAGATGACTCCCCTTTCACTAGCTTGGGCATGGGTCAACACTAAACCTAAGAGGGGGAAATGGGTTTTCCCGTAACTGTCCACGTCGTATCTTTCCAATTTAAACTGATTTGTCTGCCTTCGTACTTTGTTAATATTGAAAAATATTGTAGAATTCTCATATGACAAAGGCAAACAGAAAAGAACTTATCTATAAAAGCATCAGCAAGGAGTTACGCAGGAAATTTCATTTGAAGAAAGGAGGCTTATCATAGCACTCAACGAAGCACAAGACTATAAAGAATTTAGAAATTAATAACAAACTAGTACTTCTACAGATCGCAAGAGGAAAAGACAACCAAATAACTTCCAAACAGTTTTGCTAGTTGTATACACAGGCACTGCACTGACAAACAAAAAGTAGGGGGGGGGCTACACATAAAAAGTAGGGGGCTACAAACAATAGATTGCTTGAAAAAGGCACAGAAAATCACTGGCTGGCAAAAAGAGGGGGGAATGAAACTCTCCAGTCCCTACTGACGCCTTGCCCGATACAGATGAACTTTAAGCTCAGAATCGCAACGAACAACAGACATTTATTTGTCTTTAGAGACGTTTCTTCTTTACATATTTTTTGACTTTAAATGTATGGCATAAACTAAAAATATCGAAAATTGAAACATTAGCCTATGTCTACTGTATTTCTGTGCCAAAAAGATGAAGAGAAAACTTGTGGGTTTTAATATACGAATGAATGAGACTAAAAGGAAACTGGTGCATTCTCTCTAATGAGCCCAGGGGGGCATTCATTTAACATCTGGCTATATAGAGGGGGCGCTCATAAGGAAAGAGAAATACACAAATAAATCTTTAAAATACATAAATAAAAAAGAAGTACCTCCATTTTCAGATAACAATACACAATCAAACTTGAACTCTAAACTATGCACTTATTTAGAATAGAGAATTTCCCATTAAGAAAAGGTGTAGCCTTCACCAAATATACTTTTACTGATGAATATTGTCAAGAACTGCTAGTCTCTGTCTGCTGCCATAACATTAGGGGGCACTAGCTAGAAATGGGTGCTCAGTCAGACCCTGTTTACACGGGAGCCACACGTAACGGTTCCAAATAGAACTGTTCCAGAACTGGTACGGATAAGCCTTGAGTCTACAAGAGAACTGTCGGAACCTTTCCAATTTGGAACTGCTATCCGTGCTCTTTTGGCTCAGCTACAGAAGCGGTTCCATTTGGCTCCCGTCTAAACGGTCAGAACCAAAGGACCCTCTTTGATAGCAGTAACTGTGCATTGAAGAAGACTTTGACGCACTCATTCAAGATAGGTGCTCAATGGAGAAGAGGAATTCATTTGGAAGAACATAGCAGAGTAGCTGAGCTACTGATGTACTAGTGGAGGATACTGAAATATTCTAAAATGGATTGGTTTGTGCAAATAAAAACTATATTATTCATTGAACAATCACCACCTTGAATTCATTAGAATTCAACATTCAACTTCTTTTCATTACTTAACGGCATGCTACACTAACAAAACATATGCCATAGGAACATATTAAAGAAAAATCGTATAAAGTTGCTACAAAGTAGGTCAAAGCTTGTCTGTATGGGCATAAATGTATGTCTGACAATATGTACAAAACACTCTACCTCATAAATTGCTAAAGAGGTTGCAGCTATGATTTGATTAAAATGATTTCAGCAGAATTTAATAATGTAATAATACGTGTCAGCCATAATATTTCTAGTTTCAATCGTCTGTGTTGGCAGAATTAAGTTGGCAGAATTTCAATGAAACAAACAAAACAATCTATCCATGTTGTTGAATAGTTCAGAAGCAATATCTATCCACAATTACAGAGAAAATGCCCAATAACCTACCTGACATGACCAATCGAAGCAAATTACAACAGCAATTTGTTATATGTTGGGAAAAAAATGTCGGTGAAAAGCCTCTAAATATGTCTTAAAATCCTCCTACCTGTCAGTGCACCAGTGATAACTGTAGCAATCACTGGAATATCGGTTTTAGTGTTAACTCGCGCCAGAAATTTGAAAAGAAGACCATCCTTAGCCATGGAGTACACCAAACGTGGCATTGGCATAAGAGAAACAATCATTGTGCCAGTCAGTCCCAAAAGTGCACCAGCACTAACAATGTATTTTGCTGGGTTATTCCTTTTATCAAATGCCTTTGACAATGCTGCATCTCCAAACAAAAGGTCGTAGCGAACCATCAGGGTAACAATGGCAGCAACTCCAAAATATGCCAAAAAGCAGATAGCTGCAGAACACAGAAGAGAACTAGGTCAATACAAGGCTAATGAAAAATGTGAATGACATGCTAGCCAAAGCACAGATTTTCTCATATAGGAACACAAGATTCTAGAAAAATTATGAAGTGGGAGCGTGAGAAAATTAATGAGCTAAGCAGGGCAGTTATTATAGGAAATATGGTGCTTCACTTAACAATTCATCCAAGTCTAAGAGTGTCTGGGGTGTTTCAGTTCGTTGGAATTTCAACATATTCGCTAAGTATGAAATTAAGTATAATGAACAGAGACAGTTTCCTGAGTTTCTTGGGAAAATGCCCAGTTTCATCTGGTTGGTACAAAGGCTGCTCGTTAAAAGCAAATAATGTGCCATCCTACCTCTATTTACGTGTGCAATATGCAAGGACAGGTATAACACTTAAATGCTCTGTAGCTAGACAGCAGTAGCTATGAATTAACTTCTGTATCTACCGGCTGTCGCTGAGCTGGCAGAGCACTTAGTCATGACTCGAGTGAGATAGCTTAAACAGAAACAGTGTTCAACGTCCCTAATCCTAGGGGGGATGTTAGAAATGGATTTTGCAGGGGACCCCTAAAATTTCCTTCAGGGTCTAAGAACATAATTGAGCCAAAAAAAAGTTTCATGGCAAGTTGTTTTAGCCTGCCATGGGACCGGCCCTATCTCCTGCACCTGCTGTGGAGCCCGAAAATTTTGAAATTTTAAAAGGTATCCAAATATAGTCATGTTTTACCTCTTTGAAAGCGAAATTTTATGCTGAATAAGAAAAACATCGCTTTCAGGGCTAAAAATGTGTTAGGATGGCTTTCTGGTAGCTTTTTAAAATTAGAAGTCATCAAACAATTGCACAAATCTCGATTTCTGACAATTTTCTTCTGCGAATATAATCAAAAAAAGAAAGATGGCCAGGGCAACTTGTCTTTGAACATCATCTTGGGACATATAAGAAGTATCATCATTCAATATGGAGGCTAAAATTAGATCTAAACCTCCTAAAACGGCAGGGCATAGGATCAGTATTTCATTATCGGCCTATCTTATCTTACTACAAACAAAATTGCTACCAAATATGATTGTTAATATGGACGTCTTTGGCACAATTCTTGTTGATTTAACAATTTGTCTATCAACTTCTTTATTTGTTCTCACGATCATACAATAGGGAGAACAATGCAACTTACATCTCTTTTGTTTCAAATGTAAACAAATGTGGAATAATTTGTTTACTATTCTTATCTGGATGAGGAAGGAGTTTTAAAATGCCGAATTGCTTTCAATTCGAAGCAAAATCAAAATGAGCTTCACAGATTCTAAATGCAGGAGTTGGAAGACAACTCCCTGGCAACCAAGGATACAGTAAGCATGCATAATGAAGCAATAAAGTTCTAAGATCTTGCACTCTTGAAAGATAAGGGAAGTCCTTTTGACTCAGGTGACCAGTTCATAAGCTGTTTGCGGGGAAGTGATTCTCCTGATTAGAAAAATAAACGTCTCTACATCGACGTGAGATACGCAAAAACACATCTCTGCGACTTAAGCACAAAGATCCTGTTTTTCGATTGAAAAGGGACAATCATAATCTCATTGCTGATAAATATGCCGAAAACTTAATCAGTTATTTGGAAAGTACTCGTAAAACCGTCTGCACTACATCATCTGACTTAGACGATGCAATTTCTAGAATCACAGGTTATACAGTAGGTTCTGCGTTGCTCACTGCATAATTGTCTTCAAATGAAACTGAAGACTCTCATAAATCTCTCAAATTGCAACCAGACAAACATGTCGCATTTTTTTGGATTGAAAATATCGATGATGTAATTTTGTACCTTGGTATGTTGGATAGTATGGAAGGGAACCAGGTTGAAATCATCCATCTTAAGCGCACAGACAAACAAGGTCAGAAATGGATCCTCCCCTCCGTAAGCATCCTAAAAGACGAACATATGCCATGGACCAAATACTTGTGCGGGACATCATTGTAATGTACTATGGAGTCTCCTATCGTATCGAGATCAGTAAGGCGGTTGTAAACAATATAAACAAGCGAGTAAATGAGATCAAGGCATTTGATGTGTGAATGTCTGGCTCATTATGTATAAAGCTATTGGAACCTTTTTGTTGAAATTGTTTATGCTTGTTTTATAGTTATTTGTTGACTCTTTCGTCATTCTGGGGATCTAAGCAATTTTCTAGTGTTTGTTGTTATAAAAAGCTCCCACAAAACCTTCCTATCACATTTTTAGCCTCCAAAGTGTTGTTTTTCTTATTCAGCATAAAATTCTGCTTTCAACTAGGTGCAACATGACTATATTTGGACAACTTTTGAAAATTCCAACTTTTCAGGCCCAACGGCAGGTGCTGGAGTTGGGTATGTTCCTGTGGCAGGCTAAAAGACCTGGCCATGATTCTTTTTTGGTTCCAATCGTGTTTTTAGACCATAAAGCAACTTTTAGGGGGTCACCGAGTGAAGCCCATCATTTTGAATTTTCAACATCCCCCCCGAGGCCCTGGTAGGACAATCCATCATGCCATACAGCCTAAGCAACAAGGATATTTCTTGCCCCTCGTGGTTTTTATAACTGTTCCCGTGGCACTGTCCATCTCCCGGCCTTACTATTATCGAAAATGTATGGCTTTTTGACACGAAGGCTGAAAATCCATCCTCGAAAGAATACAGAACAATTAACAGCAAGGTTATTTTAAGAATAGCAAGCGATCCCAAAATAGTATATTGGATACTCCCAAAACTTGCACCACGGACAACTGGGACTTCAGCTAAATAGGACACGTATGTAGAGCCCACACAGCAACTATACGCCACTTAACTGGGACCGAGACAACACTTTATATGATATTCATGATTGCAGACACATGAAAAATTATATGAAGCAATACTTTTGATTTAAAAAAATATCAGAAATAGTCCGTGTAGCCCTTCAAATCTTCTATAGCCCGAGAAAGTTGGAGCATTCTTCAAGTATAATGAAAAGCTTTTTCATCCGACACTTCAGATATAAAGTTTCGCTAGAGTATGAAATCGGACATACTCTGACAAGTGTATGACGAAGAAAATGCTTTTCAGTATGCATAAAGAATGTTTCCGCTATTTCGAGCTACAATGAGGTTCTGTAGTACCACAGACTATTCGCGTACCATCACATTTTCTATTTACTCCATATTTTTTATTGTTGCTTTACGGTTCACAGTGAATGCTAAAAAATGTTAGGTGTAAAGACGAACGGGATCACTTGAATGGTGAAAATTGCCAAAATTCTCTGCTTCAATGAGACTACAACCATGTTTCATCTACATGTACCAGTTATCGAGACATCTGCCTAACTGGGACTCCCGCTAACTGGGACCGATTTCTGACCTCCTGAGAGGCGAGCTATCGACAATATACTGTACTACTGATAATAATAAGTAATATTTATACAGGTTAACTCTTTCACAATAAATATTCCTTTATCAGCCAAGGACCGGTTCAACGAAACAAAAAATAAACAAATAAACAGACAAACAAGCAAGCAAACAAACAAACAAACAAACGAGCAAACGAGCAAAAAGAAAACTTAACTAATTTGTACCAAACAAACGCAAATTTTCAGCGATAGTATGTGTTTTGAAGTTAAGATCTTTATCTATAATCATTACTAATAATCTTTCTTCATTGCATTGATCTTTCTTAACACTTCCTAGATCTAGTGTGATGGGCTCTATATTGCCTCCAAACATTAATATATGATATTTATTTTCATTCATTTTCATTTGGTTTTCTAAAAGCTATGTTGTTATGCTAGATGCAATTATGTTGAGTTTCCTCAGACAGTTTCAATCATTTTGTGTACAAAGTTGTATCATCTGCATAGTTGCATATCTCAGTACCATACATAAGGAAGAATAGATCATATATAAAAATGTTGGACAAATATGTCCTAGGACTGATCCCTGTGGTACTCAATTTGTGTTATTTCTACTCTGACTTTCTGTCTTCTATTTACAAGATATCTGTAGATTTCAAGGAGGGCATTCCAGCTAAATCTATATGCAAGCAGCTGTGCAGCTGATCTATGCAATCAAAAGCTATTGAGAGTTCTACCATTAAAACACCATCATATCCTTCTTGATCTAAAGCCATTTTATAACTGTCTGCAAACTGCAATAGGGCATGTTGGGTACTATACCTGCTTCTTTTTCTTTTTGCTTTATCTATTTAGACTTGGGAATACCTAAACTACAACTGTTACCAAAAATACATGGAACACCACATACTTCTGCAATTAAACTGCAATGTATCTATTGAGAAGGTATTGACAGTAAAAGAGCTCTTGATTGCAGCCAGTTCCCCCTAAACAATGTTCGGTTTTAAATGTTGGGCTATATAGACAGGATACTGCTGCATCATGAAACAAGTGAGATGTAAGAGACTCCACAGGTACATCACAGTTACAAAACACTGTATGAGAGAGGGGGAGGAAGTCAAAGAAATTGGCAAGACATAAATAAGTTTGAGGAGGGCTAATTAGGTTATAGAGCACAACTAGCAGAGCATTGAGCACAACATCATCTAGACAAAAGCTACAACACACCGCAGGGATTGCATACAACAATTTAGACTCTCTGCACTAGCATACTAAAAGAAATGATAAAGGAAATATAGGAAATAAAAAAAATGACAACTGAATGAAACAAAATATAGAAAGAGAAGCAGGGCCACATTGAAGTGTAAATGGGGCCTTGGATCCAAAAGTGTCTGGGGCCCTAAAAATGTACCTAAAATATGTTTGTCACATTACAAGCACTTGGCACCCTATATAGTGTTTTCAACAGTTTTGAAGTAGGAGTTGCATTTATTTGAGTAGGACTTACAATGCCCAGAAGAAACTTTTATTTATAATATATCATACAATTTTCCTAAGGAAAAGTAGGCATGGCAAATCAACAAGCTGCCATTGGATGTGACGGTTGATGGCTGATTATGAAAACACTACCTTTATCAAGAACTGGAGTTTCAGATAACTGCACATGCAATCAGGCATGGGACCATCCATAAAGGACTTCCACACCCTAGGGTGGGGGAGGGTGACCAAACATGGAGACAAAAACAAACAGGGGATGAGATGTTTAGCTACAAATGGAGATCCTCTATGGAAATATTATATCCAAATTCTTGTTGATAGCTTTGCATTTACAAGAGGAAAGAGCATCAACAGTCATTGTAATACATGTTTTTTATATAAGGAACCTAGCTCAAGGCCTAGCTCCAAAAGTTCCTTATTTTAGGACCTCCAATAGTCAAACTGTAGTACCAAAAGTTCCTTAATAGTTCCACAATTTTCACTCAACATTTTGTGCCAGACATATGGTACAAACACAAGTAAACATTGAAGTTCTAAGTTTTGCCTTCAAATTTTGGCAATAACTTAAGACCAATGAAACATGACACACTCGACACAACCATAGCAAACAATCTATGCTGGTTTTAGATTTTAATGAATGGAACCGGCTTCTTAATTCTCAATTGTATGCTGCTATAAAGATGTTTCAAATTGAAAAGTTACTTTGGGAATTTTCCTTTAGTAGTATTAGCTCTTTAAATATTTTGGCATTCTACATGTAGGTTCCTCATAAAGTGGTTCCTTACAAAAATCACGTATTATCAGTAGCATCTTGAATATAGAGAACTCTTCACAGTTTGTTTTTGAAAAAGATCACAAATTATGTCAGCATGGATAGGGGGAGGGGGGTTGAAAAGCAAGAGCAAACTGGCATGGACAAGAGTGGGAGGGGGAAAATTGGCAACATAGTGTGGACAACCATTACGGATGACCCCAATTATAGCAACATGAAACCATTTCACTGTCTATAGGCAAAAATCTAAACAACTCATCGAGTTCACCAGTAGGTTGATATGACTTTTAACATATTGCCAGGGGCCCTTGAGTTTAAGAGTACTACAGGCCCCAGGGCCTGGGCCCGGCAGACCCGTTGCTAGATGTAGCTTTTGCCAGGATATCTGCACCATGAAAGTAAACAGTGCACAATGCATGCTCCCATGAAACCTGCTCCAATAGTGGTATATGCCAAAATAGTGGCTTTTCATAGGCTTTCTGATGAAAAATGGGAGTCTGGGGGCATGCACCTAGAAAATTTTTCAAAGTAATGCCCTCCAGAATGTCAGAAAAGGCCCTTTTGCAAAATAGAATGAAGCAGTTTCCATCATTTATCTTCATGCTAAGATGGAGAAACTGGCTCCTCTGCACTCTTTTTTATTATAAGAACCAGTAAAATTGAGGTTTAAACTGGCTGTTCTTAATTTTTTTCCAAATATTTGAGGCTGAATTGTTCATAAAATTTGTTCTTAAATTTGTGGGGTGTAGACAATTTAGACATTAGACAATATGCAAGACAAAATTAGATGCCTATGAAACAGGTATTATTTCTATGAGGGAATGACATTTCATGTTAATATATTATTGGACAGTGCATGCATCTATGTGCAAAAATACATGTTACAATAGTACTTCAGCCTCAATTTGCTCTTAATTTGTTCTTAATTTCCCAACAATTTTGAGGCTGTTGGTTTTATAAAATTGTTGTTATAAAAAAGGAGTGAACCTAGTTTCATCGAAATTTGAAAATTTAAACGACAAAGGAAAAAGCTAAACCGTCTTTTCTCTTTGGTATTACATGCATGTACACCAATGATAGAGGCAAAACTATATCTTACAAACACATTGAAGAAAAGACATTTCTCACCCTCAGATATCTGGCATGGGCTACATGGAATGCACTAAAAAGGAACAATGCCCTATGTCCTAAAAGGGTTGCCATCTACACAAGCAGAAGCTCTTAGACACTCTTACAACACTCGTGTCATCACTGAAAAAAGGTTAACAGTTTGTCGTACAACAGAATCAAGATATCTGCATGGCATATATCTGTGTTATGGTGCTTCTAGGTTCAAGATTGAGTGGAACTGAACTGAAAAATGATTAAAAAGTACTGTGTAGTATACTTCTATATACAACCTCTGTGAATTATTGGGGGGGGGCAATGCCCCCCTGCCCCCCTAGTGTCTACGGGCCTGATTATGGACTGTTATACTTTGTACACTGGCTCATTGTCCCTTACAAAAACACCCCTAGACGTTCGTATACAGAGGCGAAACTGGATTCTGTCTAATGGAGGGAGGGGGCAGCATGAAGCACAGCCAACGGAGGAAAGGGCACATTATGCCTCATGAAAGGGCATGTCTGACAATTGTACAAAGATTCAAAAACTGGGTGAAAAGATGAGACAAAAAACTATGAAACACTTAACTCTGTTCATCTTACATAAAAGTCATCATATGTTGGTTTGAAAAGCACCAGTGAATGAGCGACATTGATTAAATTTCCCAGCCTTGTTCCCCTACACCCTTAGTGGTTTCGCCCCTGTTTCTCAGGGACGCGTACGCTGGGGGGCAGGGGGCAGCTGCCCCTCCTGCCCTGTCCAAGGACTTAATTATTTTAGTGCAAAAGTGTTTATAATGTGCCCTCAATAGGAACCTTGCCCACCTTGCCGCGCCCCCCTTGCCCTCGGTGCGGGTAGGCGTGCCTGCTGTTTCTATAATTATTTCTACACCAGTCCGCCAAGACTATTACATTTCTTTGAAACTTACCAATAGTGCCAATGATTGCAATGGGAATCGATCTGCTAGGTTTCTTCGCTTCTTCACCTGACGTTGCAATAACATCAAACCCAATGAACGCAAAAAAGCACGATGATGCACCACCAACAATCCCCTGCACTCCATATGGGGCAAAATTATCCCAGTTGCTACCATTGCAATAAAATGCTCCCATAGTAATGACCATGACTATCACTAGGATATTGCAAAATGTGCACAAATTGTTGAGGCGAGATGTGTTTTTCACACCTAACGATATGAAAATTGTGATCAGAACGGACAATCCAAAAGCGACAAAATCCAAATATGTCTTTTCACCTAAAATCGTTATCGTTCCTGTTTTCTGTCTGATGAATGCACTAATTCTATGTTCAACAGCTGCATCTAAGTATGCGCTTAGCCCTCTCGTGACAGTAGCACTTCCAATTCCATATTCCAAAAGCAAATTCCAACCAACAATGAAACCGCATAATTCTCCTACGGTAACATATGTATATACATAGGCCGAGCCTGCCTTAGGTACTCTAGCTCCAAACTCAGCATAACATATTCCTGCTAATACTGAAGCAAATCCTGCGATGAAAAAAGATATAACGATACCAGGGCCAGCTGTATTTTTAGCAATGTCCCCTGTCAATACATACACCCCAGATCCCAGGGTACTGCCTATGCCAATCAAAGTCAAGTCGAAAGTTGTTAAGCATCTTCGCAATTTCGTATCCAACGCAGTCTTTGTTGTATTTACATGCTTTTTTCTCGAAAACGCATGAAATGCCGCTGTCATCCATCTATTCATCGCCATTCCAGCTAGGAGTGACTTATTACCAGCATCTACTATTTTAATGATACCATCACTTCTAAGTCACGAGACATATTATTTTCCGCGGAACAAAAGGTATTGACTCACATTCATAAGCCCTGTTCGCACTATACGGCTGTAAAGTTAGATCGAACGTGATTGGCCGAATAGCTCAGTCCTTAGTTACGTGGTAGCAACCGGCTGTCTCTGGAGAAGACTACTATGGTCTTGCACTGTACAAGATTAGGGTAGAGTGTTTCTACCCTAATATTTCGTCAAATTGCTTAGCTATTATATTTATTCTTCCTTGGAAGCTCTTTATTTCAATAGTTTTTTCTATTTATTATTTATTTTTGCGCTGCATAACTTCGACTCGTGCTTTGAAGTTCGACTGAGTTAGGCCATCTCCATAAACAAATCATTTTGTAACCATTCCAGTATTATTTTATTTCTAATACATTCATTTAGGCATTCATTTAGTGCATGTTCATTACTTTCCCTTAAGTAGCAACTTACTGTGAACATTCCCCAACGATAATACTAAACTAGGATTATGCGAACGTTTCCATTCCGTCGCATCTTGGCCTTTGTTCAGGCCAGTTTACATACCATCTTACCATCAACACCTTGCCATGTATATCCTAGTCCTTCCTCTTTATAGCTGTATTGTTTACATCGTCCTTTTTAAGTAGGCCGGATATAAAAGTATATTTTTATCCAACAGTTATAAACTAGTTAGGTAGTATGAATTCCCACAGAGGAAAGGCATTAACACAAGCTACGCCTCCAAGACTTAAAACAGTCGTACTACTGAAAAGTCAGTCAGTTGTGTGGATCGCACATGTAGTCTAGTCTCAATTTCGTAAACAAAATACGAATGTGGTACTCATTTTCCACACATGAAACAGATGCTCCAGATCAGAAGGAAAACGACTTATCAAGTGAGCGAGTGAATTGAATATAGGGGTACTTAATCCAGTGTAGTGTAGAATTTCGTAACCGGTCAAGTTTTTGTATGAAAACATAGCTTTCTTAAATGTTCTGATTGTCAGGTACGCTTGTTCAAGTTCTAATGCTACTTTGTTGAAATGATTGTTGTTTAAACTTAGTTATTTGATGTTCCCCTTCCCTATCTGGAGAGTCAAAACTCTCCATGTTGGTGGTTCATTCTTTATTGCTGTCCAGGAATATGGGAAAAGGGGTTCAGCGCATAAGAGATCAGAGGCCTCTGGAAACGGTGTTGATCCTCTTTTGTATACGTTCATCTATCACACTTCCACGACGATTTGGGATAGGTATCGACCCGCTCTTTACTCTTTCTCTCCATGTCTCCAGGGGCATCACTCTTACCACAGACAACTGGTCTTACGAGCAATACCTACTACACAAGTAAGATGTGGAAGGGGCATTGAATCCCTCCCCGCGTACTCTCACTATCCAGGACCGCTTCGTATGGTGTTCAGATGGGTATTGGAAAATAATTCGGTAGATGTAGCTAAGTGATAAATTGCAACCAAAATACAGGACAAGTTTTTGGCTGTTTGTAACGATGACAATAAAGAAGTCCCTAAAGTTGCTGTGATTTATATTCAAGGGCATGATATCCCGTAGGCCTACGCTACACAAATCGTGGAATCAACATTCGTAGGCATTAAAAATAAGGAAAAAACAGGTCTAAATACCAAAAGGTGACGTCAAAACGACTATCAAAACAGATAAAATCAAATGTTGGCTCTGAGTTCACAAAATAGCTTGATAAAAGCGATCTTCCATAGACTCATAAAACGGAACATCCACGTACACAACACATCACACTTGAATGTAGGTCGGTTGCTACCACGTAACTAAGGACTGAGCTATTCGACCAATCACGTTCGATCTCACTTTACAGCCGTATTGTCCTTCATCAACGGCAGTACACACTATGGTGACCAGTGACGTAGCCTTTGGTCCTGCTGGTCGTGCTAAGCAGGGCCAAGAACTTGCAAATAAATAAATAATTTTCCTAAGTCTAAAAATTCTTTTTGGCATGATTATTTATCTATCTCAAGGGAACGCGACCTAAAAGGTGATAAAATTACCCGTTATGGAGGCATCAGTTCACTCCTGTGTGTTCGCCAGTGCTCCCGTCCAATGCCGTCCAGTTATGATCATTATTACGACGAGGTCCTGCTAAGACTGACGTTATAAATCGTCATGGCTCTGCTTGCTCTGATTGGTGTATGGGAAATGAAACAATGAGAATGACGTACCTTAGGCCCTGCTCTCTTAGAATAGCAGATCTGTATGGGGTCATTCATTTAGTTCGTACGCATGAAGGGGGGAGGGGGTCAAGCAAATGCTTACGAATGCGTACAAGGGGGAGGGTTGACACATTAAGTACGTACGCAAAACAAAAAATTATCAGTTTTTGCATACATGGGGCCCCTTCTGGATTACCAAAAGCGCAGGGCCAGGGGCCATGGCCCCCCTAAAACCGCCACTGCATCCTGCAATGTTTTCATTTGCATTGTAATAGCGGCATTTACTAGTGGCATTTACAAGGCTGAATACCCATTTTTCACCGTTGTCTAGCGTGCCAGATAGGAAACATGCGATGAGCCATGTATATCTGAGAGCCCCTATTACCTAGCCCTCTCTAATTCCGTCAACCTAGCCGGCCATTGTGGCACCATATTATGCCCTATGTGGCCCTTGGACTAAACGAATTCGACACCCCCTGTTCTACTTCTAGTATAGTGCTGTTTCGTTTGAACAATATTATAGATTTTTCATGAAATATATTTGTAGCGATCATTTTCAAGTCTCGTGAGTGCCTAAAATGTCTTTCTTTGTGGTTTTGGCTGTCTCGAAACTTTCTTTCAGAGATGGGGGGGGGGGGTGAAACAACCAAGAGTACGTAGGCAAAAGGGGGTGCATATCATATATAATGTATTATGGAATATCTGGTGCAAAAAATGGGTAAAAGTGGGGTAGAGAGGGGTGTAAATTAATAATGGAATAATTTATTATAAATTATGATGGTATAATTTAATAAATGTAAAATAACAGAATTATAAAATTAGGTATAAGAATGGTTGATTAAAATAGTTAATTAAAATAGTTAATTAAAATAGTTAATTAAAATAGTTAATTAAAATGGATTATGAAATGATTGGTGTGAATTGAGTGTGAATGAGTGAATGGTGTAAATAAAATAGATACAAGAAATAGAGTTATGTTATAATAACATGAAATGGAGTTATGTTATAATAACATGAAATGGAGTTATGTTATAATAACATGAAATGGAGTTATGTTATAATAACATGAAATGGAGTTATGTTATAATAACATGAAATGGAGTTATGTTATAGATTTATAAAATATATAAGAGAATGGTTTAAAAAGGACTAGTATAAATAAAATAGAAAATAATATTGATATAAATGTAATGGTATTAATTTAGAATAAATGGATTAATACAATGGAAATAATTATTAATATAATTTAAAAAAATCTTCCTATGGTATAATAAAACCACTTCGTTATTAATGGAACATATTTTATGGTTTCATGGATTGTTCTCTTTTATTTTCATTTTTCAATTGGTGCGGAAGCTCTAATCTTGGTTTCTTAAATTGGGTATTGAAAAAAAATCAAGGATTATGATGCTTGTTGTTCATAAGAAACATTTATTATAAACATATTTCCATTTATCTTATGGAATTCTATTTATGACTTCGTAGAATAATTACTTTTATTGGTTACAGACACTGCCCACGAGCCACTAAGCGAGGTTTAACGAAGTTAAAACCGCAGGTTTTGACAAAGTTAAACCTTGTTTAGTGGCGAGTAAAACCACGCGACGCATTAGTATTAGCGCAGCTAATACTACATAAAGCGTTAGCTTTATGTATCGTCGTGTGATACTGGTTTCAGTCACTAGCTTATATAAAATAACTATTATTCTATAGCATAATTTTATTGGTAAAACATTTTATTGTTTTTATAAACTAGCCATTTTCCATTGGCGTTAATAAATAAACCTTACTTATAGGGGTTACTTAATGGGACTTGGATTATTTGTTATTTATTGGTTTTAGACAATTTAGTCTTAAACGGCCGTGAATAATGGAATCACCCGGCCAGATTATTTTAGCTTTAGCTAAAATAATGTGGCCATTCAATCAGTCAATTGTTTTATAAACTAGCAATTTTCCATTGGCCTTACTAAATAACCTTACTAAATGGGGGTATTATTTGGCATCAATTTTAATTTCAAATACCAATTAACCTATTTTATTGGCATTTTAGCTTAGTCACAAAGAATAGTATTATGTATTTGCAGCATTTTCGTGCGGTTTTAATTCATTTGTTATTTGTTGATTGGATTTATTGATTGGTAACATGGGTTGTGAGATTAAAATGGAGGCGCGTTTTATATTTATATATAATAATATATTTATATATATATAAGAAATGAAAAAAATTTGTGACAATATTGAATTATGTGTTTCGAATTGTGATTTTGAAAGCCTTAAAACGATTTATAATTTATCACAAGAAATAACAAAGACATGTCAAATTGCAGCGCGTGATGGTAATTTAGAATGTCTAAAATACGCTCATGAAATCGGATGTCCATGGGATAAAGAAACTTGCACACAAGCAGCAATAAATGATCATTTAGAATGTTTAAGATATGCTCATGAAAATGGTTGTCCATGGGATGAAGAAACATGCTCGAGGGCTGCTAGTTATGGTAATTTAGAATGTTTAAAATATGCTCATGAAAATGGGTGTCCATGGGATTCTATAACATCCGTCGGCGCAGCTAAATATGGTAAAATAGAATGTTTTAAATATACTGTTGAAAATGGATGTCCTTTAGAAGATTACATTTGTGAATTGGCTGCTGAATATGGCCATTTAGATTGTTTAGTTTATGCTCATGAACAAGGGTTACCATGGGATCATTAAATTATTGATTGTTTTTTATTTAACCTCTAATTGGTTATTTGTAATATTATATTTTATTGTAATATAAAATATAACAATGAAGATACCTAATTTAGACTTAAATAAAAAAGAATGCGAAAATAATTATATTTTAAAATGGCCATTTCGATTATTGGTCGTTGGTGACTCGTCGTCTGGCAAGACTAATTTGATCATTTTTATGATTCTCTCATGCAAGTTCTTCGATCGGCCTGATATAATTTATTATTATGGTCGAAATATTCAACAGGATAAATTACAATATTTAAAATCAATTAGCGATAAGTTGAAAGAGAAAATTGGATATGATTTTTTTATATTAATCGATGATATAAGCAAAATACCATTTTGTGATGGGTATAAAAATTATTGCAAAAAAATGGTTATTTTTGATGATCTTATGACTGCCAAAAACGCGTCTAAAAATATTATCGACCATTTTGTCTACGGTCGACAGAAAAACATCTCGAGTGTATTTTTATCGCAGTGTTACACAGACGTCGAACAAGCTATAAGATTGAATTCAAACTATATGATTTTATATAGACCTAAGACAAAAAGGTGTATGAAGATGATTTTGCGAGAAAATTTAATTAATGAGAACGCTTTTGATAATTTAAAAGGCATGGAACATAAACATGACTTTATTTTTGTTGATAAAGATAATGACAGATATTTCAAAAATTTTGATGAAGAAATATAATAATATATATATGAGTGATATATATTGTGTGAAATGTAAGACAAAAACACCAACTGTAGATGAAAAAGTTGTAACAACAAAAAATAATAGAAATGCTATCACAGGCCAGTGTCAAAATTGCGGAAGGACAAAATATATGTTTATTAAGAAAACAATATAAGATATAGTATAATGGAAATTTATTGTGTTAAATGTAAGCAGAAGACTGATACAAATAATCCTGAAAAAATACAGACTAAGAATAATAGATTGGCAATACGCGGTAATTGTAAAATGTGTAATACACAAAAATATATGTTTGTTAAAAATGAAGGCGGGAATATAGATATTCATAAATTGATTGGTAAAATACCAAGGCCTAAATCAGGATGGACACCGGGGAATTATAAATATTTAGGACCGTATAATCCTCTTGATAAACAGGTGGATTATGATCCAGACACGGGTGAAATCCGTCAAATCCATGTTGAGCCAAAGAACGAATTAGACCGCATCGCTATGAATCATGATATATGTTATTCAACTAACCCTCAAAATAAAGGCGATTGTGATCGTGACATGGTAAAGTCAATTGATGACATGCCGTATAAAGACACTAATAAAATGGCAATGCTGGCTAGAACGTTAATCAATAAAAAACAACAGCTTGGTTTAGGAGTCAAAAAAAAAACAACACGAAAATAGTTAATGATCAAAAACAGTACGCCAAAGAAATGCATAAACGTGCTATCCATAAGTTTCAACGACGGTTTGTTTATACCCCTGGTATTGATGAAATATGGACGGCTGATTTGATTATTTTAAATAGGAAGGAATATGTAAAACAAAATGATAATTATAAATATATCTTAACAGTTATGGACACATTTAGCAGATATGCTTGGGTACGAGTCACAAAAAACAAAGATAAAAAAACAATAACTGATGTTTTCGAGGATATTATCAAAAAAAGCGGTCGTATTTGTAAAAGATTATGGACAGATGATGGTGGAGAGTTTTTCAACAAATATTTTGAGAATACTTTAAAACGACTTAATATTATTAGATATACGACAAAAAGTCGGTTAAAAGCAATCATGATAGAACGTTTTAATCAAACGCTTATGAATAAATTATCTGTGTTATTTAGTGAACGGGGTAACTATCGTTATATTGATGATATACATAATATTGTGGAAAAATACAATAATACTTATCATAGTACTATTAAGATGACACCAGTTGAGGCAAGTAAAAAAGAAAACGAAGGGTTGGTTTATTATACGATTAATAATAAAAGAATAAGAGAAAGATATTCACAAAATAAAAAACCTAAATTTAAAATAAATGATCATGTGAGAATTAAAGTATCAAAAAAGCATTTTCAAAAGGGTTATGACGCACGATGGAGTAATCAAATTTATTTAATTTATAAAATAAATTTAACACTTCCTCCAACATATAAAATTAAAGAAATTTTAGAAAATGGAAAATATAAATATGTTACAAAAAATTTTTATGAACAAGAATTACAAAAAACAAAATTTTAAAAAAAAAAGACTTAAAGAAAATTTTATATATATAAATTATATGGATAACCAATTTGAAAATTTTATTACTGTATATAAAAATATTCTTAATAAAAAAAATAATAGAGATATTAAAAAAATAATATTTTTTGCTTTACAAAGTATTAAAAATTATGATATTACAAAATTCAAACCTAAACAGCAAATAATTATAAATCAATTAAAAAAATATTACGACAACCCGACAAAGAATAGAGAAAATGATGTTAATGGTTTGATTATGCAATATTATATAGATCAAGATGATGAAATCGACGAAGACGAGGAAGGTGTAGATATTGAATTAGACGAACAAGATAATGAAGTTGGTAGACAACATTTGAATTTCGATGAGAATAGAAAATTGTATTATGATGTTGAAGAGATCGTTCAATTAGAGAAGTATTCAATTGAAAAATTATTGTCTACGTATAATATCACGTTACAGCCATATTTAGACGACGAAATAGGGCAATGGCTATGTGAGGATCAATTAGAGTTCAGTAAACCGTATAAACGTGTGTTTATAAAACAATATATAAAAAAACATGGTATCATCAAATGTAACACAGTTGTTCAAGTTATAATGGTTTCTGTACATGATAAAAACAAGAAAATATATCCAATTTTTCAAACAAAATATACAATAATTCGAAACGCAGAGGACGTAGATTATTTTTTGCAACAGAGTGAATTAGATATTAAATCAAGAATTGGTATGTTTACAAAAAAGATGAATGCAAAAGAAACCACAGAAACTACACAAATTCACCCTAGCGGATTTGCAGACATGGGTATTGAATATGAAAAGCTAAATATTGTTAAAATTCGAAATATATTTGCGTCCGGTTATATCCCAATACCTGATAGAATTATCCACACTAAATCGTGTATAAATATTAAAAATAATGACGAAAAATGTTTTTTATATTGTCATTTGTTACATGAAAGATACAGAAAAAATGGATTTAAAAAAATACAAAATCCTGAGCGCCTTCACGGAGAAAAGGCATTTAATTATAATAATGAAATGATTCACTTGAATTATGAAAATATTCATTTTCCAATACCATTTAACACGTTTCATATCATAAAACAGGTTGAAGAACAGAATCAAATAAGAATTAACGTATTTGAGTATAAAGAAGGTAAAAAGAATGACGTTGTGCCGATATATCATTCTAAAAAGGAGTATAAAAATTGTATGAATTTATTAGTTATTACTGATAAAACAAAAAAGAAATACCATTATGTATATATTAAAAATTTAAATGGATTGTTGAGATCTAATTTGAAACGCGTTGAAACAAAATTTTGTCAAGACTGCTTTAAACAGTTTAGTACAAAAAAAGCATTTAATTCAATAAATCATAAATGCAATCACAAAAATGATCCACTAGAATTGCCAAGTAATATGGCCATTGTAGATAATAAATTAGTTAAATGTCCTATTGATATGTATGTGAAGGAATTTAACAAAAAACATACAATATTTTTACCATTTGTTATGTATTGTGATTTCGAGTCTATATTAAAAAAAACAGAAGATGAAAAACATCCTGATAAACGGCATCATGAGCTATCAAGTTATTGTTATAATTTAGTGTGTCGTGAAAGACATATTTTTAATCGATTTAAATTATATCGAGGTAATGGTGTGGATTCTGTAATTGATAATTTTTTGAATGAAGTTAAAACAAACGTTTTAGAGCATATAAAACAATGCAAAAAGAAATTTTATGCTTTACCTGTTTTGACAGACGAACAATTGAAACGTCATAAGAAATTAAAAAAATGTGAATTCTGTAATGTAAAATTCAATACTGAAATTAAAAAGGTCCAACATCATAATCATTTATCGGGTGATTTTATTGCTACACTATGTCAATCGTGTAATTCTAAGATTCGTGTTGATTCTACATTATATATCGTTTTCCATTATTTACGTGGGTATGACATACATTATATTATAAATAAAATAAATGATTATTTTAAAGATTCTAATATCAATCTTCTCGGTCATAATAGCTCAAGTATTTTCCATGTTGGAATACAAAATAATATTAAGATCATTGATTCGCACGAATATATCAAAGGATCGTTAAAAACTTTATCGGAAAACTTGAAAGATAAAGATATAATTCACACACGAGATTTAGTCAATAAATACGGCCGTGAATATTTAATTAAAGATATATTCCCATTTCGATATGTCGATTGTTTTTCAAAATATAATGAAAATACGTTTCCCGACATTGAATATTTTGACAACATAGATAAAGATACATATAATAAATATAGAAAATTTTATTATTCTATGTTTAACACCTTGGGTGAATATTCCGATTATTATTTAAGCAAGGACGTGAAACTATTATCTGATATAATGGAATCTTATAGAGGGTTGTTTATGGATAAATACGGTGCTGAAATATTTTCGCATTATAGTATTAATTCTTTAACTTGGGAAGTCATGAAAAAATGGTGTCCGGTACAAATAAAGATTTTAGACAATTACAAAATTTACAGCGCTTTTGAATCGATGGTAAGAGGAGGATTATGTGATATTGGAAGTATTCGATATGCATGTGCAAATAATAAATATATGAAAAATTATGATCCAACGATAGAATCTTCATATATAATGCATTTTGATATAAACTCGATGTATGGACATGTAATGAGATCTTATCCGTTACCATATGATGAGTTTTCTTATTTAACAAACGAAGAGATATATCAATTTAATATATGGGATCATGATATAAATAGTGAATATGGTTATATTCTTAATATTGACATTAGTGAAATCGATATAAAATACCATGATTATTATAACGATTTACCACTATTCCCTGTAAAAAATAAAATATTGAAAAAAAATATAAGCGATTATCAAAAAACAATTTTAAAAGACAAATCATTCATTTCTACCGAAAAATTAATATGTGATTTAAATAAAAAAGAAAATTACACATTACATTATCTTACATTGCAATTTTATTTAAAAATGCCTGGTTTCAAAATTAAACATATAAACAGTATCATTAAATTCAAACAAGCAAAATTTATGAAAGATTATATCGAATACAATCATAAAAATCGTATTGAGGCTGACAATAATAATGACAAATTGATGTACAAACTTATGATAAATTCATGCTTTGGTAGAACGCTTTTAAATAAAATGAAGTACTCAAGTAATATAAAAATGTTTAACGATGATGATTATGAAAAAGTCTTAAAAATAATATCTAGCGATCGATTTAAAGATTATGAAATAATCGATGAGAATAATGCTCTATTAAATATTGAAAAACAATGTATAAAATTAGACTCGCCGTCGTACATTGGCGCATGTATTTTAGACTTATCGAAAATAATTTTCTATGATAATTTCTATAAATTGAAAAAAAGATATGGTAATAATATTTCATTAATGTATTATGATACTGATTCGTATTTATGTCATATTAAAACTGATAATGTTTACAAAGATATGAGTGAAATGGATATTTTTGACATGTCATCTTATAAAAAAACTGATTTTAAATACTATAAAGAAGGAGTTTATGAAATGGGTCTATTAAAAGATGAAAATGCATCTATTAAAGATGAAAATTCTGTATATAATTCACAAATTGTTGAGGCATGTGCTTTGAAGAGTAAATTATATGGGTATATAAAAGAGAATGAAAAAGTTAAATTTAAAGGTATTAAAAATCAATTAGATTTTCAAGCATTAAAAGATGCTATATTTGATAATGAAACAATTAAAAGTGAATTTTATACAATAAAAGCTAAAGATCATAAAATATTTTCATACACAGATCAGAGATTATTAATGTCATATACAGATAAACGTTATTTATATAATCCTATTATGTCATATGCTTATGGTCATTATATGATTGATAATAATTATGAAAATATGATATAAAAATTATGCATTTATCTTATAATATAAGTACAGTTAATGTACTTATCTCGTTACTTAATTACAACATATGTATTTATCTTATCAGATAATTACATATCATGTAATTATTATAATATATATTATATAATGAAATTAGAAGAATATCAAAAACTTATTGAGTTACAAATATTGACTCAATCAGGGTTGCAAAATATACTTGAAGCAAATAAGGCATATCAAAATAATGAAATCAATAAAGATTTTAATAATGCAAAGTTGTTTAAACCAATTACAGATAGTAATAAAGAATTAATTGATCGTATTGAAAAAAAAACAGATCAAAGTGATGAATTAATAAAACAAATAACACAGGCATTGCCATTATATAATCAACAAATACAACAAGTACAACAAGAACCATTAACTTATGATGGCAATGAAAATAACGATAAAGAAAAATCATCCAAAGAAACTAAGGACGACCCGCCAAGAAAATTAGGTGTCATGAATATTTTTAATAATGAAGAATATAAGTTTATTGATGATTTGATGAATAATAAAAAAGTTTATCTGTACACGAGAAAAAAAGATAATGTTGATATATTTACAGATATAAAATTATTAGATTTAAATGATTTAAAAAAATATACAAAAGACCAATTAAGAGACTATTTGAAATCAGAAGAATTGGATAAATTTACAAAGCAATTAAGCGGTGCTAAAAGATATCATGATGGGTTTGACATGAAAATAGATGCTTTAGGTAAATATAAAGAAGCGATAATGGCTTATATTGATAGTCATAAATTTGTACAAATAGATGATAAACCAACCGATAAAGATGATAAACCAGCCGATAAACCTGATGATAAACCAGCCGATAAACCTGATGATAAACCAGCCGATAAACCTGATGATAAACCAGCCGATAAAGCAGATGATAAAACAGATGATAAAGTAGAGAATAAAATTACAGAGATTGAAGGTGAAGGTATTAAAAAACGAAGAAATGGTTATAAGATAGAAAATACGAAATATGGAGAAAAGATTAAAATAAACATGGATAAATTATTTAATAATTACTATGTCGAAGCATGGTATGGCGATAATATTCTTTATGAAAACCAAGGCGATAAAGATACTGTGGAGCTCTTGACAAAAGGTAGAATTGATAAAAAAAAGAAATATAGTAATTTATCGAAACAAATTTTCAATGATATGATGATATTATCAGGGATGATTAAAAAAAGAAATGGTAAAAATAAATTATTAGGTGAAAGTAATATTATTTTAAACGAGAATGACTTAAAAAAAAGGATCGCATTAATACGAGGTTCTATCATTGCTGGTAACGATAACAAGAAATTACAACATGAATTATCAAGACTTACAAATCAAGAAAACGTAACACAAAATAAAACGATCGATTCTTTATTTAATGAGTTAAAAAGTATGACGCCTTTATTAAAAACAAGCGAAGGAGACGAAAATGTTCATAATCAAGTTTATAATATTATTGATTATCTCAGAACGAATCGACATATATCACGCGATCAATATCATAAATATATAAAAAAACATTTAATGTAATATAATATAAAATGGATTACCCTATATATATCGATACAACAAAAATTAACGAAACCCCTAATTTATACGGTACACATAACGATTTTTATGTTGTAATGGAAGGCGATGGCTTAGAGTTCCCTAATACTAATGAAAATTATATTGCCTTGGTTACTTTTAATTTGAATTATACATGGAATAACATCGATTCTACAAAATATAATAATAATACTGTTAGATATAGCTCGGATAACGGTTCTACGTTTAAAACGATTACATTCGCTGATGGTAATTATAGCTACTCAGACATTAGTAATTATATATCTAATTATCTTGAAAGTCAAGGTGACTCAAAAACAGGGATACAATTGTATTACGTCAGTAGTTTAAAAAAAATCTTCATTGAATTAGAGTCTAATTATAAAATCGATTTTCGATCCAATAAGAGCTTCGCAAAATTATTAGGTTTTGAGAATTCAAATGCTATAATAACAACCAGTAGTTATAGTAACGATACACCGGATATAACGAATTCATTAGACAATATAAATGTTCATTGTAGTTTATTGTCCGATGTGATTTACAATGGGGTCCGATCTGATATCCTTTATACATTTGGCGTCAGTGAATACCGTATAGGTTACACAATACCAATAAAAGAGCAAAATGTATTAACTTTTCATAAGATGAATAATTATATAGTAAAAAGAATGCGTATTCAAATTAAAGATTCGTTAGATAGACCTGTTGATTTACGCGATCCAATTACAATGTTGTTATTTATACGAAAATATTAATTATATCATATAATATAAGATGAATAGAAGTTTTCGAGATGAGAAAATACGGGATACTACTTATGGTTATGGTATTTCTGACGTCTTTAAAAGTATGTTTAATTCCGCTTCTAAAAAGATAGCAAGTGAATCTACAAAAAAGATAGCCAAAAGCGCTATTGAAAGTGCTGCTAAATCAAGTGCTGATGTATTAGGAAAAAAGAGCGCTGAAGTTTTAGCAAATAAAATATTTAATAATTCAGACAATAAAAAGACTGAACCGGTAATTGATCAAGCGCTAATAAATGATGTGATACCAAATAAAGGAGTAATTATAGAAAAAGAATTAAAGAAGATATATAAGACAGAAGATGATATTAATAATAAAAGTGATATTTCAAAGAAATTCAATGAATTATTATAATATATAATATAACAGATGAATTTTGATTTTCGTAAAGACACTGAAAAATGCGATTTAGTAATTCAACCACCTATTGATTCTTCACAACCAAAAAAATATATATTTAGAATTGGAAGTTCACAAGATTATCTGCCGATTGATTGGTACAAGACTTATTTGCATGTTACATTAGATGTTAAAAAAAAATCAGATGGTACGGCTCTTGCTGATGGTGCTGTTATAGCGCTTGCCAGTGATAGTTGTTCTTTAATTAATAGTTTTAAATTTGAGTCAGATAGCAGACAGATTTATTATGCTACGGACATTAATTATGCAATGACGACTAAAAATCTTATGGAAATGAGTAATGAATATATAACCACAGCAGGAAAACGTATGTTTTTGTATCCAAGTCTTAAAAATGGTACAACAATTACCAAATACACAATGGATGCTACGACAAATACAGTAAAATCAGACAATGCAGCATACAATGCTAATTATCATAAGAGAATGATTTTAACAAAATCAACAATTGATATGATTATTCCATTAAACACCATGGAGTTTTTTCAGTCCATGAAAAACACCCTCATACCGCCTACTAAAGTCGAAATCACAATTGATATCGAACAAGACGATATTCTACTTTACCGTACTGGCGGCGATGATGCTAAAATAGTTATCAAGGATATATTTTTATGTTATGAAAAATTGACTTTATCAGCGGCAAATCGATTACTGTATACAAAATTCTTATCGAGTCAACAAATTATTAATTTTTATAGAGAATCTATTGTATTTCAAACAAGCTTGAAAAATCGTGAAAAAAACATCATTCTATATGAAACAATAAATAAACCAAGAGAGCTTTTTGTTTGGTTCGCTTATACGGAAAATAGAACTGGTAGACAGGCCAATGATTCATTTCAAATAGATACAAATTCAATGGCAATTGTGAATGCAACTGTAGTTGTAAATGATAATATTCATGTACCAATGACTCCATATAATTGTTCCACACGAAGTATACAAGCTTATAATGAATTGCTTAAATATATGACGGATAAAAACAAACGCGAAAGTACGTTTATTGATTATGAATTATTTAAGACAAAGTACATGATTTTGTATTTCGATCTTAAGAATAATATAACAGATACGTTACGTAACAGTTATTGTAAAATAGAATTCAAATATATTTTAAAGGATGAAATGGCGAGCGAATATACAATATATTCGTTGATGCTTCATGAAGATCAATATAAGATCTCGCTGATTAACGGAAAGAGTGAGATTGTGAAATAAAAACAATTAATCTACAATATAATATAATAGATGAAATTAATTAATGTTACATTCACACAAAATCAAAAAGATAAATTAAGAAGAGCATATAATAAAAGAGAAAACATTGGATTGAAATTAGTATATAATCCTCATGGAGATAGAATTTATGTTAATGACAGACAATATAACAAATTAATGAAAGGGAAACCAGTGATTATTAATTTTAATGATTCACATTTCCGCGCGATGAAACAAGTCGGTGGTAATTTATTATCTAGTTTAATAGGACCAATAACAAAAATCGCAACTAAAGTAGCACCTGCTTTAACTAAAACAGTTCTGCCCGGTCTGGCAACAGGCGTGGCTAGCGCCCTAGGATCGATGGGCGTAGACAGCCTGTTCAACGGTAAAGGTATAAATGGGAAAACAGGAGATATTATAAAAGCACTCGCTGTTATTGAGAATGAGGTGAGAAAGTTAAGTAAACCACAAAAAGCTAAATTTGATGAAATCATGATGACTGGAAACGGTCAGAACGGTCAGTCAGGAGGGTTTCTCGGGGCCCTTCTGGCTAGCATCGGGTTGCCGATCGTTTTAAAGGCTTTAACGGGCTCTGGTATTCATAATAGGCCTTATGATATGCAAAGTTATAAAACACATCCTAAGATGATACCTATCCCATTACAAAATCAACAACAGCCTATTGTAAAAGAGCCTGAAGGTTCTTCATTAACAGATTGGGAATTATGGAATTCGCCTCCTTTCAATGAAAATCATGAAATGATTGAATACAAAGGCCGTGGTGTAAAAAAAAAAAGATCAAAACACGGAAACGGAATCATTTTCGGGAATTCAAAAAACAACCCATTTCGGGACGTGCCGTTGTTAAATATCCTGTTTTAAAATTTAAAGACACCACAACAAGTAATACATACTTACAGTCATGGATTGATCACATGAAAATAAAGAACTTCGGTGGAATTTATGCAAAAGATCAAATAACAACCGATATGATTAAACATAAACATTTTTATATCATAAATTTAGACGATATGTATTCGCCTACAAATGGCACACATTGGGTAGTCTTTTATGTTGATGATGATAAAATCGAGTATTTTGATTCATATGGATTAAAACCCGTACAAATTATCAGTGAAAATTATGATTACATATATAACAGTTCACAATTGCAGTCTTATGAAAGTAAGGCTTGTGGCTATTATTGTTTATATTTTATTTATCATCGATCACATGGTTATAATTTTTATGAAATTATAAAACAGTTTAGTCTTATTGATCTTGATTACAATCAAAATGTTATTAAAAATTTCTTTAATAATTATAATTAATATTATATATAATAATGGGTGTGCATGACGGTTCACATAAAATCGAGAATTCAAACGATCAATATATAAAAAAACGTGAAGATATTGATATGCATAATAGAAGAATTGATAATTTAAAAACGATTTGTATGACAAATTCAACAAATAATTTAAACTATGCTATTAACATGAACTGTTTACTAAACTATAGTTATACGCAGTTATGTCAAACAATATTTTGGGAACTATATCAAAACGCGGATGCTTTTTATCACTTTCCAACATCCAATAGTCATGAGTTAACTTACGACTCAGTAACAAGAAAAGTAAGCAAGATTTTTGATCAAAGTTTGTCTCAAGACGACGCATATCAGTCTGATATGGCAAAACAACCAACGATTTGTAGTAAAGCGAATCGTGTTAACAAAAGATATTATATTGATTTTACAGGAACTGAACGTCTTTTATCAGACATCGATTTAAACCCTGTTGTTGGTGCCGATGATATTGTAAATATATTTATTGTTTATAAATTGAATACTATACCGACCCATTATTGGGTAAATGGCCTTTTTGGCCACGATGATAGCGGTTATGATAAGTTCATTGGTCTATTTACGAATAATTTAATTATTTCAGGCACAGTTAATAATTTCATTAACATTGGTACGGGGGTGGTAAATGGTTATCAATCCCATGCGCCATTTAAAAACAAAGCAAATGCATCTGCATTAAATGTATGGATTTGTTTAAGTGTACATTGGAATGTCGCAACAGAAAAGAGTTTTGTTTATATTAATGGTCAAAAAATATGTGAATTTACATCGAGAGTTTCGGCAGGTTCGAATAAATTAACGATCGGAGATCTCAACCCCAGTGGCGTATCGGGTTTGGATGGATCTATCGCTACATTTCTATTATATAAAGGCAAAAAAATGGCAATTCGCGATATATTACTCCATCATCATGTTCTTTGTGAAAAATGGTTTAATATAGATCATGTACCAATAACATTCTAATATAATATATAAATGAACCATCATACATTAATATATTTTATTCGCCGTTTGATTTTTACAATACCCTTACCATTAATATGGTTAATATTATTTCAATTATTATAACATATATTATAATGGGAAAATATGATGGAGTAATAAGTGATAACGGAGATTATGAAAATCAAATTAAATTTAACATGAATGATTTTCATTGGTCTAATGATAATATGATAAATATCAATAAAAATCTTAAATTTATTCTTCATAAATCACAATATAGTGATAAATTCACGATTACAAACGATACGTTAGACATCGATAAAGATAAAATTGAAATTAATCCAAATCTATTATTCCTATAGATTCATCAGGTGTGCCTACAAGTATTATAAGCGTAAATGGAGATGATAAATTGATCTTGAATTTATCGAGTGATTTTATGACCTTGAACAATAGTCTTTATTGTAACTTAGGAGCAGGATTAACGAGAGATGATCAAAATCGTGTTACAATCGCGTTATCGAAGTGTAATCTCATGTTCATAAATGGAGAATTATGTTTTGACAATACCAGTCTTATAGATTCTTTTAATTGTATAAAACTAGACGATAAAAATCGATTACGATTAGATTATAATAAAGATGATTTTATAAAAGATTCAACAGGTAAATTATGGTTAAAGATATATGATAAGCATCTCAAACGTACTCAAAATGGCGTTGAATTAAATATCGATAATGACACAATAAAATTTGATACAAATGAAAGTAAATTAATTTCAAGTATCGACAAATATCTTGTTCCTCAATACTCGCAGAATGGTGATATATATCTCGATACGACGAGTCAAAAGTTAAAATTAAACATCAACAATTACGTGGATGATAATATAGGAAGTAAAGTTGTGATGAATACAAATAACAAAATCGATCTTAATATCGTAAATCAACAGTCAGGTGAAATATATTTCAAAAAATCAAATGAATTGGCTATACGTCCTTCGCCGTATTTTACACGCGATTCATCAGGACACCTTTTACCAGTCGTAAACAATGACCATGGGTTAAATCTCAATAATCATAAACTCAATTTAGACGTAAGTCCGCCAATGACTTTTAAAAATCAAAAATTGACATTAGATTATGATGCTTATTTTAAAATAACAAATAACAAATTAGATATCGATATTACAAAACTAACAACAGATGTTATAATTCCTGGTCAAGGTATAAAATTAAATCACGACAGAACGTTATCGATAGACACGTCTGTTTTAACGTCATTAATTAACGTTGGTTCGTTATCAGGCCTGAAAATCGTAGGAAACACTCTTATCGTAGATGAGCCTCTAATGTCAAAAAACATAATTCGTCTCAATTCGAACAGTGCTTTAAAAAGAAGGTCTAATAACTACTTTGAGATCGAGTGCGATCGCGTTACGATAGACAGTAACTTTGTTACAGGCGCGTTGATGGTTAAAGACGGCTATGTGCAATCAGTTATCACAGAAAATTATATAAAAAATAAAATAATTAACGAATCGTACTTTAAAGATATGTTAAAATTTCAAGGTCCTGTTATTTTAAAAAGATGTAGTTTATGTTATTGGGATTTAAATAACGAAAGCCATGTAGATAAAACGATTGGAACGAATTCTGTTATAATCAATAAATTTCAAAATGAAAAACATGTATTTTCAGACTTCTTTTATTTTACAACTGAAAAACAACCTAATTATAATTATAAGCATTTTTCATTTCAAATTTTTAATTATATAAATAACGATAATTATATATATTTTAACAACACAAATCAAAGAGTCAATTTTGTAGATTCATTTCTTAAAAACAATGATTTATTTTCAATAGCATTTAATTTCGTTATAGAACCACAAAAGAAAAATGTTGATATAAATTCAACTTTATTTCAAACAGGAACTGATGATTATATTAAAATTCTTTATAACAACCAAGGCATCATTTTTCGATTTGGGGATATGCATAATGCAAGAACTGATTATGTGTTAGAATCTATTATACCGACACCAACGACATTATTAAATCGGAAAAATGTTATAACAATATATTTTAATGGAATTAACGACATTTATGGAAACAACAAAAAATCAATTGTTTATGTGAATGGTAATAAAATTCAAGACACTATATTATTTATTAGCCCGTCGTTTATTTCATCTACACAACAATATAATAATTTTCAATTGTGCAATAATACTGATAATTCACAAAGCTATAACGGCAAATTCTATGATTTTTCGATGCTGCAAAATATTAGCGTAGAAGAAATGATAAACTTACATGAGTATTATAAATACATCCATAATATATAATAAAATTATAATATATATTATAATGGATTCACCGGAAAAAGTTATAAAATTTATGAATCAAAATTTCTATCTATTTGAAAAACAATATGAACATATTAATAAAAATGTTTTAAAAGGCGCGTTAGCGTACAAGTATTTATTAGCTGTTTATTTAGACATCAAAAACGTGACTATTGATCAAATCTTGATAAACGAAGAATATGATATAGGATTAATCGGCCCGTCTCACGGGTGTTTAACGTCTATATGTGAAAAAATCTGTCCTAATAGAATCTGCCATTTGCATTCTATTTTGCACGACTGTTACGGGCGTATTTATTTAAAATATAATCAAGGCCGTGGTTATGTTTATATGTTTAACGCGCCTAATTGGATGAAAAAATGCCCGTTGTTCGGCCATATCACCGGTTTGTTGTATTCGATATATTATAACATTAGATATTATCGTGAATATCAAACTTGAATATTTCCTTAATCATGTTCCACATAATTAAATATTCATTTGTTTTTCTAACATTATTTCGTATTTTAATATTATGACATTTTCCATGTTTTAAGAATTCAGTATATATTTGTCTGATAACATATTTTAAATTAATTTTTTTAATCATATTATTATCTTTTTGCCATTCGATAATTTTATTACAATATTCTAAGATAATATATTTTTGGTATTCGCCCATAAGTATATTATATTTTTTGTTAATTTGATTCAAGGTGTTTAGAATGTAATATTTTCTGTGATATATAGACTGCTTCTTATTAAAATAGCAATCATACGGTTGCAAATCAGCGTTGAAATAATTTATTAAACATGAGCAGTTTTTACAATATTTACCATTTTCATGAACATAATAATCAATACCATTACAGTTCTCACATTCATCACGTTCTTTTATGATTTTATATTTTAATATCTTAAGATATTTATCACAATAAAGACAATAGCTTTGATCCATTTTAAGAAATTGAATATGAATGTCACGATTGCACATATGTATATTATATATTATATTTGTTTCTTCAATATGATCTTTTTTTTGATAAATGATCTACACTTTCTATGAGATTTATCATAAGTATTTTGATCATAAAAACTATCAAATAATGCTCGATGACAAAAGACATAGCTTAAACATTTTATTGAATCATTTTTTAATATAGATTCAAAATCATTTTTGCTTATGATAAGAGAATACTTCTTTATAAAATATTTTAAGAATACTAATTTATCGTATTTAATTATTTCTTCCATAATATCCTTTGCAACAAATGGGCAGCCTTGATCAATAAGATATTTTATAACACTGATTTTTTTATTTTGAACAGCTAAACGACATGAGTCTTCATCAAATAATAAAATATCATTTTTACGTAAATATTTAATGCATTCTAAATCACAATATTTTACAGCGGTTATTGCTGTATATAATTCGTAATCACACATAGATTCAACCAAAAATTTTATACAATCTAATAAATTATTTTCAATAGCCAATGAAAATGTATTATGTGTTATTTTAGATCCGTTTTCATGAGCATATTCTAAACATTCTCTTTTACCATCTTTCAAACAACATAATGTAGCACTCATATCATCAAATTTTAAATTCATAATTTCATGTAAATATTTTAAGATTCTTAGATCATTATTTTTACAAGCTTCGTTAATCATGTCTTCATCTGTCGGACATCCGTTTTCACACGCAAATTCAAGACAACCAAAATTATTATTTTGTATAGCCTTATAAATTGTCATTTCATCCCATGGACAACCATTATCATGAGCATATTGTAAACAATGTATATGATCGTACTCAGCCGCAATATCACACACTTGTGAATTCCATGGACATTTATTATCATGTAAATATCTCATAATACCCAATGCATTAGCTTTACAACCGTTTACCATCGTTTTTTCATCAATTGTATCACCATTATCATGTGCGTATTTTAAGCATTGTAAATTACCATATTCCGCTGCTATATTACATACGCCTTTTAATGAACAACATTCTTCTTTATGAACTTTTTTGAGACATTTTAAATGCCCCATTTGTGCTGCAGATTTTATACGACTTAATGAATAATCTTGATCTAATTGTTGGTATTTTAACTGAATATCAAAACATTTTTTAAAATCCCCCATATTCTCTTCTTGTGTGATTTCGCAAAAATAACAACTACTCATTATAATATATATATGGTGATATTTCTTTAAGTATTTTAAACGCATTTATATTTTATATATTGTAAGCAATCTTTTATTTCTATATTTCTTGGTTTGATATGTTTTAATATTTTATTTTTGTCATAATAATAACCATTTTCAATAGCATATTTCATAATTCCATAATCTCCGTTATCTACAGCAATATAAACAATTTTTTTACTCATTGGGCAACCATTTTCATGAGCATATTTAAAACAATCATAATGTCTATTTTTAACAGCCGTTTCTCCTACTCTCATATTCCAATGACATTTAATACTACGAAGATATTTTAAACATTCTAATTCGCCATATTCACAAGCGAGCAAACAGACTGTCGTTTGTCTTTTGTCTATTTTTAAACCATTTTCATAAGCATATTTTAAACAATCTAAACTGCCTTTTTTAATAGCACGATAAATTGTTCTACTTTTCCATGGACAGCCATTTTCATGAGCATATTTTAAACATTCTAATTCATCATTACTTGCAGCCAATTCACAAGTCAAACTATCCCAATGGAATTCGTTTTTATGAGCATATTTTAAACATTCTAAATGACCAAAAGCAGCTGCATTTAAACAAGTGAAAAGATCCTTTGGACAACCGTTTTCACAAGCATATTTTAAACAATCTAAATGGCCATTGTTTGCAGCACTTCGGCAAACATTGTCATTCCATGGGCAGTTATTTTCATGAGCGTATTTTAAACATGCCAATCGACCATTTAAAGCGGCTAAAGCGCATGTTTCATAACCCCAAGGACATTCATTTTCATGAGCATATTTAAGACAATCTAAATGACCATTTCGTACAGCTGAATTGATTGTTTCCCCGTTCCACGAACACCCGTTTTCATGAGCATATTTTAAACATTCTAATTGACCGTATTCAGCGGCTGTAGTACAAATATCAGCCCAATCATATCTTTTAATATTTAATAAATATTTTAAACAATTTAAACGCCCATATTTTGCAGCCAAATTTAAATAATGATTTTCATTGATCATAAAGATTTCATAGTCTTCGTTATTATTTTTATCAAGACCATATTTCAAGCATTCTAAATGGCCATTTCTTATAGCCTCCTCTTCATCAGTTGTTACGCAACATTTTTTATAACCATGTTTTACAGGAATCGAATTATGATCAATAATTTTTCTCGCACTTAAACATTGTAATGAAAACATCTCTTATAATTTATATATATATAATATTTTTTTAAGTTATTTTAATCTCACAACCCATGTTACCAATCAATAAATCCAATCAACAAATAACAAATGAATTAAAACCGCACGAAAATGCTGCAAATACATAATACTATTCTTTGTGACTAAGCTAAAATGCCAATAAAATAGGTTAATTGGTATTTGAAATTAAAATTGATGCCAAATAATACCCCCATTTAGTAAGGTTATTTAGTAAGGCCAATGGAAAATTGCTAGTTTATAAAACAATTGACTGATTGAATGGCCACATTATTTTAGCTAAAGCTAAAATAATCTGGCCGGGTGATTCCATTATTCACGGCCGTTTAAGACTAAATTGTCTAAAACCAATAAATAACAAATAATCCAAGTCCCATTAAGTAACCCCTATAAGTAAGGTTTATTTATTAACGCCAATGGAAAATGGCTAGTTTATAAAAACAATAAAATGTTTTACCAATAAAATTATGCTATAGAATAATAGTTATTTTATATAAGCTAGTGACTGAAACCAGTATCACACGACGATACATAAAGCTAACGCTTTATGTAGTATTAGCTGCGCTAATACTAATGCGTCGCGTGGTTTTACTCGCCACTAAACAAGGTTTAACTTTGTCAAAACCTGCGGTTTTAACTTCGTTAAACCTCGCTTAGTGGCTCGTGGGCAGTGTCTGTAACCAATAAAAGTAATTATTCTACGAAGTCATAAATAGAATTCCATAAGATAAATGGAAATATGTTTATAATAAATGTTTCTTATGAACAACAAGCATCATAATCCTTGATTTTTTTTCAATACCCAATTTAAGAAACCAAGATTAGAGCTTCCGCACCAATTGAAAAATGAAAATAAAAGAGAACAATCCATGAAACCATAAAATATGTTCCATTAATAACGAAGTGGTTTTATTATACCATAGGAAGATTTTTTTAAATTATATTAATAATTATTTCCATTGTATTAATCCATTTATTCTAAATTAATACCATTACATTTATATCAATATTATTTTCTATTTTATTTATACTAGTCCTTTTTAAACCATTCTCTTATATATTTTATAAATCTATAACATAACTCCATTTCATGTTATTATAACATAACTCCATTTCATGTTATTATAACATAACTCCATTTCATGTTATTATAACATAACTCCATTTCATGTTATTATAACATAACTCCATTTCATGTTATTATAACATAACTCTATTTCTTGTATCTATTTTATTTACACCATTCACTCATTCACACTCAATTCACACCAATCATTTCATAATCCATTTTAATTAACTATTTTAATTAACTATTTTAATTAACTATTTTAATTAACTATTTTAATCAACCATTCTTATACCTAATTTTATAATTCTGTTATTTTACATTTATTAAATTATACCATCATAATTTATAATAAATTATTCCATTATTAATTTACACCCCTCTCTACCCCACTTTTACCCATTTTTTGCACCAGATATTCCATAATACATTATATATCATATCAAGCATACGTGTGCGTACCAGGGGGAAGGGGGGATCAAATTGTACTAGCCATTTTGGAGCGTACGTACTAATTGAGTTTATTCTCGTGCGTGTTTGAACAATGGCGCCACGTGGAGTTCTCCTGAACAGATATTGATTGTGGGCAACCTCGGCTCAGCCTTGGCCTTGTCAATGGTAGATGCTGAACACTAAGGACAGGGTTTTCAAGATGGCTGTTACAATAAAACCGACTGGCTTTGCGATCTAGTATAGGTATGTAAGAGCTTTCTTGATGGTCATGGCTACTCTTTAGGCCGGTATTTCTCAACGCTGGAGGATTGCTGAGTGTGCTAATAGACATAGATTTCGCTTTGATCCCCAAGTGCCTGTAAGCTCAAATCCCCATTTAGAATAATAACCACGTTGGAAAGGATGTGATTTACAAGAGAGAGTGGAAGACTGTGTTCCCCCGGTTTCCCTTTCACGAGCTGTTTGTCTAATAAAATAGGTACAGCGAAGAACTCTCCTCGCTTCCGCTCACATGAGTACACTTCCTTTTGTACCACACATCTTTGTAAGGTGTTTGTACGCTGCAGACTGACTACCTTTTGCTATAACTATTATTATACCATATTCCTGAAGTAAGCGATTAATGCTTTCGTATATTATTTATGTATACTGTTATAATACTAGTTATACATTTGTCTTTGATTTCATAATGTTCAGTAACATTGGTTCTCTGTTCATATGTCTTCCGCTTTTTGTTGCCTCATCATCACAATTCTAAGTCTTGCATCATCATCATCTCCCAAAGTTACTGTCATCATATTGCCTAACTTCTCCGTGACGTATTGTCTATGCCATATTATAAGTATTGAGAAGGCCATGAGGAAACGAGGCTAGAGGCCGTTTGTTTCATTTTGCTTTTGAACTCAGATAGAATGTTGGAGTCTTTGATTTCTTTTGGTAATGTGGACCATAAAAGGCAACCTCTGTATTCGATATTCTCTAGGTCGTATGTTGTTGATTTTGCCACTGGCAGTTGCAAATGATTTTATTTCTTAAGTTATGTTGATTAATTCTTTCAGTAAAAACGTCCTTCCTGAGGCTTAGTTTCTTATCAAAAGTTATGCCTAGCAGTTTTCATAATCACTTTCATCATCGTACATTGCTTCCATGACAAGCTGACGTCATTTCCATCGTCGTCATCACCATGATCATCAATATCATGGTCCTAGGGGTGTCAGACTACCTCCGTTGCGTAGCGCAAACAGATATGTGTTCGATAAATTGCCCCACAGTGACGAACTGTGGGGCAATTTATCGAAAACAAAGCTCCAACATCTTCAACGTCTACAGAAAAGAGCAAAAACGCTGATAGAGAACTCTAGGTTAAAAGATGGGTGGAGATGCAACTGGTTGTCAGTTTCAGATATAGTGCAGTTTGAAAAAGCAGTAATGATCTATGATATAGTGAACGGTGTATGCCCGGACAACCTAAGAGGGAGACTTATTCCGAGACCTCAGTCATCGATCTATTTGACAAGAAATCAGTTAAATCTGGACATTCCAAGGTTGCACATAGAGTTCTCAAAACAATAATTTCTTTTACTCTGGAGTAAAGATTTGGAATAACATCCCATCGGAAATCAGATCAAGCCCAACAATTACTATGCTCAAAAGGAAACTGAAGGAGTTCCTACAACATTAGCATCCTTCCTGAAGCACGATCCCTAGGAAGACCAGTAAATGTTTTCTAGTCTCTGTTTGTTTTTTATTAGATGTAAACGCATTAAAGATTTCCGTTTGTTTTATCATTAAGTAGTAGCTGATAGGGTATCGTGGTGAAATATGATGATGATGATGATGATGATGATGATGATGATGATGATGATGATGATGATGATGATGATGATGATGATGATGATGATGATGATGATGATGATGATGATGATGATGATGATGATGATGATGATGATGATGATGATGATGATGATGATGATGATGATGATGATGATGATAATGATGATGATGATGATGATGATGATGATAATGATGATGATGATGATGATGATGATGATGATGATGATGGCTAGCCCATGGTTGGAGACCTCCTCGTGGTGGCAAGCGGGCACAGAGAGACTCTGCCCTTAAGTTGATAGTGATTCATTTCGCGAAGATTCAGAATTGGGGCAGATGTTGACGACCTGTGGCAAACTGTCCAACCAGGCCCCTTCAGTGAAAGTCAGGCACAGCAGCTTCAGGCTGCAGTTCTGATAAGTAACTGTTGGGGAAACAGAGTGGATTGAGTGTAGCCGACTCAATCACCTCTTCTAAACAATTTGAAGGCGACATTGACCCCAGGGTCAGCCTAGACCCCGTAAGGGGCGTACGGGAAAAGACAGACAGACAGACAGACAGACAGACAGACAGACAGACAGACAGACAGACAGACAGACAGACAGACAGACAGACAGACAGATGATGATGATGATGATGTTGATGATGATGATGATGATGATGATGATGAAATGTGCAATAGTTCTACTTGTCGCTCAAAAAGTGAAAATTGCAGCGTTTGGATGACGGAACTTACAGGCCATGGATCTAGAGTGTAGCGAACATAGCTCTAGCATTAGATAGATTTTAGAAGAAAGTGTACACAAAAGTTTCAAAAAGTAATCCTTCATCCAATTGCTATATCAAAGCGATACTTAGCAGATTATTTCTTCAATAAATAAAGACGGAGATCAGAATCTGCTATAAATTCAGCGAATAGGAAAGGACAACAGTATCCGTAGGGTATGCCTCCCGTACTCTGAGGTAAATTCGAAGGGATTGCCCAGGTGTTGGCAGTCTTTCCCTAATACAGTGAACCGATAGGCTAACTAGAGGACTGTATACTAAAAACCTTATCCTAGGTGCCGGATTCGTACCTATCCTAACAACATCAATGTAGGCAAAACACAAGAGATGGCCCTAGATTATTGAAGTTGAGGCATAAATTATTGTCTCAACAACGAATATAAATATACAAACGAATGCAAACTACTTTAGACAAGGAAGTTCTTGCTGGTGATTATGATAATCCCAACTGGATCTCGACTATACTTGACTAACTTGGCGCCCTACCCAAATAGAGAAGGAACTCACGATCACACAATGGCTTTCTCGGCACGGTCTTGTTCTCTTTTCTTTACCTTTGCTGCACCGGCTTGCGCTTGTCTCCGATGCACAAGACGTACCGAAGAATGACGGTCCCTCTAGAAACTAGAGCATGTCTCACATTCGCATACGCACTATAGTACGCCATGACTTGATGACTTTGATGATTGTGATCCTAGTTCATTGCCTTTAGGCTTTTATATGAAAATAGGTAGGCCCAATTCAGTACACAGGTATGATTTCTCTCTACCAAATGTTTTATGGAATCATGAGGAGTAGTCCGTAAATTTCCTCTTGAGCGCAACACAAGCTTTGACGCGAGCAATTGGCAAAACTAACGGCAATGGCAACGAAACGTATGGCAAATTTGATGCAAATGTGGGCAAATGCTGCATCTGATAAGAAATTATCACGGTAGAAAGCAAGTTAAGCAAATTACCACAGAAAATGTCTAATTCTCCAACTTCCCCTTCTAGTACCACCCCCGTGCATGTTGGCAAGGCTTCGGTCAACCCGCAAACTTCGCCTTTGGAAACCTCGTCAATACTTGCCGAATCAGCATCAGAGACAGAAAGAACAGGTTAGAATACTCGTGAAACACCGGTTCAAAAGAAAGTAAGTTAGGAAATAACCCACCTTGAGTCCAAGATTGTTTTCCTAGTGAGCCTCAAAGAATCTGGTTTGGCTACAGATTTAAATTTGGAAGAGCTAAATTCTGCTAGGAAATCATTGAACTTAGCAAGGAAAAAGCTCATTCATTTAATGAAGGACACTGAGAGCCAAAAGAAGAGACGTTGCGAGAAGAGAAAGGCCATGCTTGAGTTGACAAGCGTTAGCAAAGAAGCCACTGCAAAATTGCTCAAATTTACGCGTGAAAAGGTTGGTAGACCTCCTCTGGAGGAAAGGTACCCAGGTATTCACCAAGCTATCGTTGATTTAGTAACCCGATGCCCGTAGACGCACTGAGAATGCCTGCAAAATAATTTATGATCTGCACAGCTCAATGACAAACTTGGGGTACTTTCTGAGCCGACAGGCTCTTTATCTTCTTTTGGTCCCGAAGATGTGACAGTGCTAAAGGAAAACATCACGTCAGAATTATCCCAGTAAGGCTTCCACGTTCACTAAACAATAACCGAAGACGGCATGTCGATTTCATTTTTTCATTTTTCATTTTAAAATTATTTACCCAGGGTACAAATTCAGTTTAAATACTGTTTTACAATTGACCCTGCAAAAACTACTTACAAAAATTAAAAAGTTATATACTACAAAGTTTAAAATAAAAAGAGCGGAATATAACTAAATCAAAGATATATAAATATAAATATGCACAATGCACCTCAATATATACAAAAGGATTATTTTCCCTTGAGTTTGAACTCGAAGGCATTGATTGTTGGAGCCATCTTTGCATCCAAATCAAGACTATTCCAGAGACTGGCCCCACGATACGCAAAGGATTTCTGGCCATTACCAGTTCTCAACATGGGTATTGCAAGATCTGTTTTAGAGTTTCTTAATTCTCTTGGATGTACCCCTGATAATCTCACGAAAAGGTCACTGAGATATTGAGGTGCAAGAGAGTTAAGAGATTTGTAGACCATGGAACCTGTTTCTTTATTTATCAGCTGTTGCACTAATGGCCAGCCTAGTCTCTGGAGCAAAGGAGCTGCAGATGCATCAAAAGGGCTATTTGTTACTATTCTGGCGACTTTATTCTGCAATTTTTGAAGCATGTCTAGCTTTGAAGCACCACAAGAGCCCCAGACGGAGCAACAGTAGCTGAAATGTGGCTCTATAATGCTTCTATATAAATTTATCAAAGTACTAGGTTGAACAAAATTTCGCGCATAATTCAATAGGCCAATTGCTCTGGAGATCTTTTTTTGTAGCGCGCTAATGTGACTTTCCCAGGTAAGGCAATTATCAATCACGACTCCGAGGTATTTTGTTTCGTTTATTAGGTCAATTTCCTCACCCCCTACCTTAAAAGAAGGAAGTGTGCTAGGATTATTCTTTAGTTTTTTAATTTTTGGCTTAGAACCAATTATCATAGCTTGGGTTTTGACAACATTAAGGGAAAGCCTATTGCCCTGTAGCCATTTTTCAATGCATGAGAGCTCCTCGTTGATTACTAGGTCCAGTTCATCACTTGTATCAGAAGAATACGAGATTGCTGTGTCATCGGCATACATTGTAGCCTTAGCCTTCTTTAGAGCAAATGGCAAGTCATTTATGTATAAAAGAAAAAGAAGAGGCCCTAGGCACGATCCCTGTGGCACTCCAATATCAATATTTTCGATGCTAGAAGTCGTGCCATTGACTCTACAGTATTGCTTCCGATTATCAAGATAAGAACTGAACCATTTGTGTGCATTTCCAGTAATTCCATAAAATTGCATTTTATCTAAGAGTATTTGATGGTCAACCGTGTCGAATGCTTTCTTGAGATCTATGAAGATCATCGCAGTGTACCTCCCGTTGTCCATGTCGATGTACCAATCACTAGTACCTTTTAGCAGACATGTCACAACCGAATGCAGAGAACGGAATCCTGACTGGTGAGACACTAGATACTTGTGCTTATTTAGGTACTGGTATAACTGATCATATATAAGCTTTTCGAAGAGCCTTGACACGACCGGTAGAACAGAAATAGGCCTGTAATTTGATAGTTAATCAGGTTTGCCTCCTTTGAAAATAGGAGCCACGCGGGCTATTTTCCAAACATCTGGAAAGGACGCTGAAAATATGGAGAAGTTGAAAATATCACAAATGGAATTACAAATCACGGGAAATGCAATTTTAAGGAAGTTACTTGCAATGACATAAGATCCAAACCCGTGAGATTTTTTCATTTTACCTAGAGCTCTATTAATAGTAGTTACATCTACAGGATGAAATTTAAATTCAGTCTGTTGCTCAGTGCTTATTTTGTACTCTCCAGACAAAAGTGGGTTGGGTTGCTGTGGTATCTTTACACTAAGATTTTTTCCCACACTACAGAAAAACTCGTTCATAGACTTAGCGATATCTGAATTCTCAGTAATGACCGCCCCATCAACATTAAGAGATTCTACATTGGTTGTTTTTGATCTTTTATTTAACAAAAGATTGAGCGTTTTCCAAGTTTCTTTAAGATTTCCCTTTTCAAGGGCAATCTTTTTGGAAAAATATTCCTGCTTCAAATTTTTGTTGAGATTATTGACTCGGCTACGCATGTGTCGGTATGAGGCCATTAAAATTGAAGAATTTTTCTTGATGGCTATGTTCTTAAGCTTATCCCTTGTACGAGCAAGGGCTTTAAACTCCTTAGTTAACCATGGGGAGTTATCGGGAACTTTGAGTTCTGTTAGTGGGGCGTGTTTTTCAATAACTAATGAGAGGAGATATGACCACTTGTTGACTGCCTCATTGATATCTTTACTTGAACTGACGATACTGTCCCAATCGATCTGGCCTAGATCCGACAGGAAATTGTCACTGTTGAAATTCTTCATTTTTCGAGTGGATATAGTTTTACGCTGAGGTTTTGTGGAGCCCATAAATTTCCTAGTTATATAAACAAGATAGTGATCGCTTAAGGTAATACCAGAGACGCCAGATGTAACCACGTTTTTAGGCTTGTTCGTGGCTATGTGGTCAATAAGCGTTGATGAAGTTAGCGTCACTCTTGTAGGCTCGCCTATCATTTGCGTCAGACCAAACAAATCATAGATCTCAGCTAAATGTGCAGTATTATTGAGTGAGCTGCTGTACTCATCAGCTATCTTTGGCGAGAAGTCACAGTTGGTATCACCCTTAATAATCATTTCTTTGTTTTCTTTATCGAAAAATTCTAAATTTCCTTCCAGTTTTTTGAAGGACTCAATAAGGGCAGATGGAGGTCGGTACCAGGCGAATATAAGAAAGGGTCTGGCTCTTATAGGCTCAATTTCTATGCAAACCAATTCGAGAGACTTATCGGGTATGTCCGTTCGTCTATGGTGTTTTAACGAATTGCGCACATACACAGCAACTCCACCCCCATTCCTGTTTCTGTCCTCCCTGTGTAGAGTGTAGCCCTCGATCTCGAGCAAGTTATCGGTGATTTCATTGTCAAGCTTAGTTTCGTTCACTGCTAGGATATGGATTCCTTTTTCATTAACTAAGCATTTTATTTCATCTAGATGTAATTGTAAACTATTAACATTTAAAAAAGCAATCACCATTCCCTTGCGGTGACCAAGATGTTGCACTCCAACAGGGATTATACTAGTATCAGTAGGACTATTATGAGCAATATCTTTAGGTGAGGAGTCGCTTGGGTCATCTTCTTGTTTTTGTCAATGTTTAAAAGATCTAAGTTTCTCTATAATGTTTAATGCAAGCTGCTTGTTACTATTAAAATTCAAATGTAGTCCATCTCGACCTAAATGATCTCGAATGATATTTTGTTGCCGGAGAATGTCAATATTAATTTTCTTCAAACTTTGGTTAAATGTATTGATCTTACCATTTAGTTTCGCTAATTCAGCATCGTTCAGCCTGTTGTCGGCACGCCTGATTATCTCTGAGATGACAAGGTGGCAATCTGGTAGTTTTTCTAGAATCATATCCATTACCAATTTGATGCTCCGTAGGATGTCATTAACTGGCTTTCGTTCTATATCATTAGTGCCGATCACGATGATGATTTTGTCAGGCCTTTTTCTTATGAGCGGTTTTACGTAATCTTGGAGATCACGGGTATTTGCTCCAGGGAAACTTCGCACTTTCATATGAAACTTCCTGCTCAGTGTTTTTTCATTAATATTTGAAACCATGCTGTCACCTAGAACGAGGGCAGTGTTTTTTCTCCAACCACCAGGAACTTGGCTTTCATTTTGGGGGATGTCATTTGCAGGATTGTTTTCCTTATTACCAGTTGCATCAGTGGTTGAGGAGGCAGAGCCACTTGGCGCTGAAGAAGCTGACTTTGGAATTTGAGTGGTTGCATTTTGAGCAGCATTGCAATTACCGATGTCTTTGATTAGTGGAGCTTCAGTTTTATTTGCCTGTTTACCTTTGCTCTTCTTCTGTTTAATTTTCTTTGATTTCAATAGCTGAGTTTTCTTGTTGCTCGGGGACTGTTCACTGACACATAAAGGCTGGACAGTAGCGCTATTGTTTGGAATCTCAACTGGGACAATGGCTGTTTGCAGCTCGGAGCTGTTTACAGCATCAGCTCTGAGTTTCAATTTCAGAGAGTAATTTTCCTCCATTAAGATCAGGTTTTTTGATCGCTCCTCTTGAAGCAAACGATTAAGTTCTATCAAGGTATCAGCCATTTTTCCCAATGAAGTAATTTGAGCAGTCAAAGCATTAAGAGGGTAAGAAGTGGAAAAGGAACCCCCCTCTTGAGAGGAGGATTCGTTCATCACTTCAAACTCCTTTCCACTGGCATTTGTAGTTGGTTGCGTGTGCTGCAAAATTACACCCAAATCACTAGATCCATGTATCTCACTAACGTCAGACTCACTTGTGGAGTGTGATTTGTTGTTGATGAAATGGGAATTTTCGGTATTCACAATGATTTTGTTGTCTTGAACCATTTGGTCAAGAACACCCTTTGCGGTCTTGTAATTTAGGCCATGCTTGACTTCAGCTTCACGTAGTATAAGGTTTGAATCTGGTTTTTTCTTCTTTTTTTCTCGTATGTCAATTATGACTTGTTTGATAATATCTTCCAGAGTATCCATGCTTTTTATAAACAAATTATCTCCAGTAATATGGATATAAGCTTTCACATTTACACGAAGCAACGACTTGTACAACTACTTGCGAGCGGACTTCGTGACGGAACTCGATGCTGATTTAACATTTGCAACAAGACAGCAGATCATGGAGTTGATGTCTTACTTTGGTGAAAAATGTGTTTTGGTCATTTCAATGGGCGACTAAGCCAAAGTTCCTAGTGGTGTTGCTGCAGCAACAAAGCAAGCCCTACTTATGATGCATGTTTCCTACGAAGTTCGTCTTCCAGATCACGACTTTGTGAAAGCAACAAAACACAAACTAAATCCGTCAGTATACGCTGATTGCGAGATTCGGTTGTGCTCTGCTTATGCTGAACCTGAGGTTTCATGTTCGGGGCTAAAATATATTGCTGTGCGGAGTGGCAAGCACGAATCTTCCACCGCATATACTCATGGCGACGATCTTCGGAAGCTGATTCATCTGGCAGAGTTTGTAAGCATCGTGAAAGACAAGTAAGGTTTGATAACGCCAATTGGAGTTCTCCTTTGTGATGGTGGTCCTGATGAAAACGCAAGATTTCCTAAAACCCTTGATGCTGCCATTCAGAACTTCAAGGGATTTAATCTCGATGCATTGCTCATCTGCACACTTGCTCCAGGAATGTCTACATACAATCACGTGGAACGGCGAATGGCACCTCTCAGCAGAGCACTCTCTGTTGTTCTTCTTCCACATGACACCTGTGGCTCACATTTAAATTCTTCGAGACGAACGGCAGATGTTGAATTGGAAAAACGCAATTCCCAAGTTACCGGAGAAATCTTATGAGACGTTTGGGGCGAAATAATGCTTGACAACTTTACTGTATTTTACGATTTTGTCAAAGATGCTGTAGTAGTGATGAATGTAGTCCACAGGGATCTAAAGGGGTAGTTAGCATAAGTAAGCATGCCAACATGTTAAAGGTACATCCACATTACAGATTTCGTTCAGAGAGAGTGTTTTCGTCACTACTATCTCAACCCACAGAGTTTATAGATGCCTCTCTCAAATCAGTCCTAGTTGATGAGAAATGGGTTACAAGCCACTGCCGGATCTCTCAACATTTCATGCAGATTGTGAAATGTTCTGATATTGCATGTTGTGGTGAGTTGCGCACCAATAGGTCCAGTGTTTTCCCAGACCGCTTTTCGCTGCTCCACTGCCATTTTGCCTCTCATCTGTTGGTCCGATTGTCCCCTGTATCAGTGGTATCAAGACATATGATCAGTTCACCAATTTGTGGAAGACCGTCGCCCTGAGCAGTTTGGTTCCATGAAAGCAGACAAGAAATCAGCCATTTGACACATTTTATCCCAGTGTTGCAGGAACCGTTCAAAGGCGCATCTGTGCTGAGTGTGGTTTTGTATTATAACCCTAGCATAGCAGCAAAGCAACGACATCAAAGCTTTTGTTAGAAAATCAGCTTGAAAGGCACTGACAGTGACTCAACGGATGATGAAGAAAATTCAAGTGACATTATCATAGAAGAAGAAGCGCCCATTTTCAAAATTTCTGAAATCCTAAAGGAATATGCATTTGATGAAGTTGCACAATGTGAACTTTTCAAATGGGGCCTAATGTACTGTATTCATTCTAAAGGTTGCCTTAATGTTTATTAATTAAGTTTTCCTTAAGTTTAATTAAGTTAATTAATGTTTATTAATTAAGATGAGTGATTGGCGAAAAGGACATAAAATTTAATTAAAACGCAAATTACAGGGACCGTATGGTGCCGCCATTTTGAAATTGTGTGTGTGTGTGTGTGTGTGTGTGTGTGTGTGTGTGTGTGTGTGTGTGTGTGTGTGTGTGTGTGTGTGTGTGTGTGTGTGTGTGTGTGTGTGTGTGTGTGTCTGTGTGTGTGTCTGTGTGTGTGTGTGTGTGTGTGGGTAGGTGGGTGGGTTGGTTGTGTGTGGGTGTGTGAAATTATTTTATATCGATTTTATGTCTAGTTTGCAAATATACGTATATATACACGTAAACTAATCTAAATCGATAACATATGGCGAAATCACGCATGAATGTTGTTTCAAACATGCAACTATCTATTTACCTGGATCAATAGTAGGAAATATTTAGATTTTGTTGAAGTTATTATGTAGCATTATGTTAGAAACTTTTGGGATCCACGGAATGTGCGCAGATCACGCGATTTCGCTTACAATTGGCGCACAGCTTAACAGCGCTCAGATGCAATTAGTCTTCCTTATAAAAGTTCCAAATTTTATCAAGTAGATAGCATCAAAAGTAGCCTGTACCTTGAAGTTTGGTTTTCTTTCTGTAACATTTACCGGAGGAGTAAAGCCAAGAGAATAGGCAGTGTTCTTCGTTTCGTTACTCACACTAACTGATCCCAAAACTAAAGTATCTTTTTATCAATAATCATAATTGTATGTATTAATTAACTGAGAGATACCGACACTGTAAACTGGACATTACAGAGACACCACCTACGATTTACAACATAACACGTTACAACTCTTCAATTAATCACACACATCAAATTAACCACACACACATCAAATCAACACATTCATTATAATCATATGCAATGCAGAATGTTACATTTCCGCTTTACATATAATACTTGTGTGAAATGTAAAATGAAAAAAATGTTGAAATGTGAACGAAATGACTTTGGAATTGTTGATGATGATTATTATTATCGTTGTGGACCAAACTGTACTTTAGATGTTGAGCTAAGGTGATGTGATCTTCAGTGATGGCTGCGAGCGGTCTTTAAGTTATTGTCGAATCAGAATCATATCCAGAGAGTAATCATCTTTGGTATACCATATTCATTGGAACTATTTAAACTAACATCTATCTATATACATAGCTCGGCTGAGTGACATACGTCCCCGCCATTGGCTCTAAGTTGTACTCATCTCATTTCTATTCCATCTCTATGTAACTCTCTTCCCAACTCAATTCCCGACTGTATTCCAACTCTCTTCCAACTCTTTCTCCTTTAACTTAATACATGAGGGCTATACATACTTTGTAACACCTAATGTTGTGTCAGCAGTTTTGCTGTTAACCAACTAACGATTACGATGCAGATTTCAATCCAAAAGAAGCATTGCGTAATCCTGGCTCTTTCTAGACTTCCTTAGACAATAAGAATGCTGTGTAATGCTCGATCATGTAGCTAATCTAATGGAATGATGACAAGGCTATATTTGTGCATAGTGCAATGACAGTAATACTGAATCCTAAACTCGATGCTATGAAATACTATTATTTATATATGCGTCCTAACCTAATCTCATAAACTAACTTAACCTTAAAACTAGCAATAATACTGGCTCTACCCCAAGGAGCCTCGACGAAACAACTAATACGATAAACGCCAAATGGCACTCCTCAGTCTTTCCCAAGCACTGAGAGTCCAAGTGCGATAAACAACACTAAATACGGAATACGAATGTAGACACGAGTGCTTTCGCAAGCCACTCTGTCTTCCGCCTAGTTAACAAGGTGTTAGTTTTACATAAAATCTATCCAAACAGTCTAGCAAAAATCTACCAAACATACTAGCAGTATTACACTTGCATGAATTAAGGGGAGGGGGGAGCTTATCACAATTCGACGTCGTCATTGATCATTAGAAAAGGGGGAGCTCATTGTGACGACGGTGCTTGATTGGGGAGAGGGAGATGTAAAAAATGGCCCAAATAGTGATGACGTCATAAATTTATAGCCCCTCATTCGGGAAAGGGATAGTGTACTGTTTGTGATAATGGTAGATGCTTCTCAAAAATTCTATGCTGAGTCTGCCGAGTAGATGGCCGAAAGTCAAATCTATAGAGTAATTTGCCAGTTTTCTATACTTGGGGTGTAATACCAAACTCTGGCACCGCCCCTGTCTGGGAGCCACTGATCTAGTCTAATGGATGTGGTCGGGGTTGGTGTTACGGATGCTTCCGCTATAGTCCCATAGCAGTTCCTAATCCCTCACATCAGGTGTAACAGTTGCCTGCTATGCATTTTCTTTGTCTCGCAACTACCAACTATACCACCTGTAGTTACCATGTAGAGCAAAAAGGAGTGCAGAACACGTTTTCTAGTGTGGTTCAACCTTTTTCGCTACAAAAGGTTATCGCTTGAAAGAAATACAAAAAATAGTGCCTTCGTCTATAAATCGTTGGTCATAGAGGCAAGTGGGACCGATATGTAAGTGTATCTTTAGCCTAATCGTTTTATATACGCCCCCTTTTTACTATGTATTGTTAGTCTCGTGTTTTCTATTCATATGTTATTAGTTAATCTCGCTAAGTATTGTTTTGTTGGTATCTTAACTACCCCTTTGCTTCATTTATATATTCAATTACTTGATCTTAGGAGACATCATATAGTCTTATGCCTAGATATTGATTGTTTATTGATTATACTTTGCAATTAAATGAATTCTCCTAGTATCATAAAATCATTGTATTTCAGTTTACGTATTGATTGGCACGAATTTATCTTCAATAATCGTTGGTCGTCGTCGTTGTTCTTCGTTTCAATCTATCGTGGAGATAAATTCACTACCCTTCAATTCAGTAGAATACGTCCCAAACTAAGTCACTAGCCAATTGGTCTGACATATTCGATTGTGATTCGCAAATCCCACTTATCACGCATGTTGGTCCAGGGCTAAGCGCTTACAGTAAAATATCGCGTGTCTCTAAAGTGCTATTGGTTCGTTAAGATAAATCGTTATTATGAAGTCGTTGTTCGTTTAGTTATGCTGTGAAACACAATGAGTATCTCATCTGCACCCGGTGACGTACCTTTCTATCGTGAACTGAGCTCTACAGTTAATGCTCCTGCATTGTCAGTTGTTGATTGGAACAGTAAAAATGAGGCATCTCGTCGTAGACAGAAATTGACTGAGAGAGGACGCTTATTTTTCAAAGAAATCAAAGTCAAAAGTCGCGAATTGGCCTCAAAGCACCTTAAGGGCGCAATTGATCTTATTAAAGACCTTGTCAAAAGCCCAATGTGCGATCTTGAGCGTTTGGAGTCTGAAAGACATAATTTAGACGTGTTGAAGGACAAATTGAATGCTGCTCATCAAGAGTATGATGATCTCCTAATAACTGAAACCGAAAGGGAAGAATCATATCGTTGGTTTGATCTTAAGGATAGGGAGTATCACGAATGTCGAATGAGACTTTGTGAGGAAATTCAAGCTTTAGAGAGAGCTTCGATAAGATCAGTAACAACAGATGATGCATCGAATAAATCTTCATCTTCAAAGACAAGTTCTAAAAAGTCTTCAAGTTCTAAGAAATCATCAAGTTCTAAGAAATCTTCATCATCGTCTGTGCTTCTAGCTAGAGCTAATTCAGCGGCAAAGACAGCTAAGTTATAGGTTGAAATGAGTTTCCTTGAAAATGAGACTAAGCTTAAACGCTTACAATTAGAAAAGGAAATTGAAATAGCTAAGGCAGAAGAAAGGGCCCTATCCAAAGTATTGGATAAAACCATCGAAAGGACTAACGCAAGCGATAACTTAGATGAAAAGAAAATGTCTAACGTAAAACTGGAAATAAAACAAGAATCCGAGGACGTCGAAAGGCTAGACAATTGTCCAGATAGGTTGCCTTTGAATCCACAAGCTTTGCCTTTTCAGCCTTTCATGAATACAGCTTTACAGGAAATTGTAAACTTGCAAGCAAAACAGACTGAGCTTTGTACCTTGATTATAAATCAGCAAAGAGCCAACCTTTTGCCAATTAAGGAGCCCCCAGTGTTTTCTGGAAACCCATTTGACTATCCTGCCTTCATAACTGCATTTGACATAATTATATCGCATAACGCTATATCAGACTGCGATCGTCTCTATTTTCTCGACAAGTACACAAGGGGAAAAGCTAATGCTGTTGTTAAGGGTTTTCTAGCAACAAATTCTGAACAAGCCTACCAAAGCGCGAGGAAACTTTTAGATAGTAGGTATGGTAATCCTGTGCATGTAGCTGAAGCATACAAATCAAGTCTTAGAGAATGGCCGCACATAAAGGATGGAGACAGCAATGCAATCCTCGAGTTTTCAGATTTCCTTATCAAGTGCGAAACAGCTATGAAAACAATGCAGTCAATGTCAGAACTCGATTCAACTCAGATTTTGTTCCAATTGTCAGCTAAGCTACCCTCGTACTTAGGAGTAAAATGGTGTCGTCATGCCCATGAACAACAGGTCAGTTCCCGAAAGCCAGTTACCTTCGGTGACTTTGTAAGGTTCGTAAACCAAGAGGCAGAACTGGCCAATGATCCAATTTTCTCACCAGAAGCACTGATGAGGGAGAGAAAAAGAGCAGCAACTCATACTTACATCAAACCCAATGATAAAGTTCGCAGCAAAACTTTATCAGGACACAGCTTTATTACTGCAGCTCGTACAGAAGAACGTTCCTCAGCTTCCATGCAGCGAGCAACGAGTGATGAAGCCTGTCCAGCATGCAAAGGCAAACATAGCCTAGCAAAATGTACTAATTTCCAGGCCAAGTCAGTTGAAGAACGAAGTGAGTTTATTCGTCTAAGTAAATTGTGCTTTAGATGTTTTAAGGAAGGCCATGTTTCAGCCAAATGTCAATCACAGCAAAGCTGCCAAAATTGTGGGAAAAGCCATCATACCTTATTACATGGTGCAAAGCCCAAGATAAAGAGAATTGAAGCTAAATCCCAACCTTCTCGTGAAAAGGAAGTAAAAGGTGGAGGTATAATCAACATCTCTACTAATCCTGTAGCAGTAAACACTAATGCTTCATCGAGTTTATTCGTTTGTGACAGCGAACGTCAATCTAAGAATATAATTACTAACTCTAAAATTATTCCAGTCATCCTTTATCACAAAGATAACCCTACAAAAGAGGTGAAAATCTACGCTCTGTTGGACGATGCAAGTGACACTACGTTTGTGACAGAAGGAGTACAACAAGAACTCGGAATAAAGGGAGTTGAAACAAGATTAAGCCTCAGTACGATGCTCGGTCGTCAGGTAATTAAAGCATCTAAGATCGATGGTTTGATAGTAGAGAGATTAGACAAGGGTGCTAAAGTCGAACTTCCGAAGGTGTTTACGAGAGAGACAATACCGACGAGAATTGACCAAATTCCAACACGTGAAATAGCTGACAAGTGGCCCCATCTAAAAAGAATAAAGGATAAGATTCAGAATCTCGATGAAAGTATTTGCATTGGTCTACTCATAGGATGTAACTGTCCAAAAGCAATCAAACCTAAAGAAGTTATTACAGGGAAGAGTGACGACCCTTATGCTGTAAGAACTTTGCTTGGATGGTGCATAGTTGGACCTGTCAGCCTCCCAGAGTTTGTAAACACTGATGAGGTATCTACGTGTAACTCGATCATTGCGTGTGAAATGCTCCCAAATACTAGTGACACTGTCAGTATCGTTCTACAGAGTCAAGGAAAGGAGGTAATAGAAGCATCGACTATCAACAAGATGTTCGCGCTCGATTTTGTTGAACATAAGAAAACGACAATGCATGGTACTTCAAAGGAAGATAGGAAGTTCTTAGAGATTGCAGAAAACGGTATTCATAAATGCAGCAATGGCCACTATGAACTGCCTTTGCCATTGAGAGATCATAGTATCCACCTTCCAAATAATCGAGAAATGGCACTTAATCGCTTGAATTATTTAAAGACTAGGTTCAGTCGCAATCCATCATTTCGAGAAGACTACATAACATTTATGTCACAAATGATAGATAATGGATATGCTGAAGAGGTTCCACCAATGGAGAATGAGACAAGTCGTGCATGGTATATTCCTCATCATGGTGTATATCATCCAAAGAAACCCTCCAAAATCCGTGTTGTTTTTGATTGTGCCGCACAGTATAAAGGTGAATCACTGAATAAACATCTTCTACAAGGGCCTGATTTGACAAACAACCTTGTTGGAGTTCTACAGAGATTTCGTCAGGAGCCAATAGCCTTTATATGTGACATAGAAGGCATGTTTCATCAAGTAAGAGTAAACAAAGAAGACCGTGATCTATTGCGTTTTTTATGGTGGGAGAATGGCGATACAACTAAAGAGCCTAAGGAATATCGCATGACTGTTCATCTCTTTGGCGCTACATCTTCACCTGGCTGTGCTAATTTCACACTGAAGGTGACAGCAAGAGACAATGAGGATATATTTGGGAAAGAAACAGCAGATTTCTTGCGACACGATTTCTACGTTGATGATGGTTTGAAGTCAGTATGTACAACCACACAAGCTATCAAGCTCATCCATGATGCAAAAGAGATGTGCGCTAAAGGAGGCTTCCGTCTTCACAAATTTGTGTCAAATAACAAGGAGGTCATACGTAGTATATCTGAAAAGGATCGTGCAGAAGATATCAAGGAGCTTAACCTAGATCTCGATGCCTTACCTTTAGAGCGAACACTCGGCGTTCAGTGGTGTGTAGAGTCTGACTGTTTTAAATTTAATATCATGCTGCAAGATAAACCATGTACAAGACGTGGAATTCTATCAACTATTAGCTCAATTTTCGATCCTATTGGTTTCGTTGCTCCACTCATGCTAGAAGGAAAGTCAATTCTACAGGAATTGTGTGCTAGAGATTTGGACTGGGATGACCCCATCCCAGAGGGAATAAAGGCACGATGGGAAAGATGGAGAACGGAAATATTACAGTTGAAAACGTTCTCAATTGCTAGGTGTTTCAAACCGAAAGATTTTGGCTCTATTGTGAGCTCAGAGCTCCATCACTTCTCCGATGCAAGCAACAAGGGATATGGTCAATGCAGTTACTTGAGGCTAGTAGATTAGAATGAAAGAATCCATTGTACCTTCGTGACAGGTAAATCTAGAGTTGCACCTCTAAAACCTGTAACAATTCCTCGATTAGAACTCACTGCCGCAGTATGTTCAGTAAGAGTCGGAGAACAGCTGCATCAGGAGCTAGAATATTCTATTGATAGAGATATCTACTGGACAGACAGCAAAGTAGTGCTTGGATATATTCAAAATGAAAGCAAACGCTTCCATGTTTTTGTGGCAAATAGAGTGCAAGAGATTCAAGAAAAAACTAGTACAGAGCAATGGAAATATGTTGATACTAAACAAAATTCTGCAGATGAAGCATCACGAGGAATGAAGGTGAGAGAGTTCTCGACATCTCGGTGGATTTGTGGACCAGAATTCCTACAGAAGAATGAGAATGAATGGCCAGCCAATGACAGCTCCAAGAGAGAAGTCCCCTCTGACGATCCAGAAGTTAAAAAGGCCACCATCATGGCAACAATATCAGATACAAGATATCCTTCTATCGAAGAAAGAATTGATAGATTTTCAAGTTGGCACAAAGCAAAGCGAGCTGTAGCCATGTGCATTCAATATGTTAGAAAACTAAAGGCTCGAGTAAAAAATTTGGATAGTAAAGGAAGAGAAGTGAGAGTTGGTGACCTAGAAGCCGCAGAACACCTGATACTTCGTGAAGTACAGCACACAGTCTTTAAGGAAGAGATAGCTGCACTGCAAACAACAAAGCAGCAGAATGATCTTCAAACTAGAAGTTGTCTTAAAGCTAAAGGTCCTTTATACAAGCTAGATCCCTTTCTGGATGAAAACGAGATTCTTAGAGTCGGTGGACGCTTGCGACGTGCAAACCTTTCGGATGAAGTCAAGTTCCCAATTATTTTGCCTAAGAGAAGTCACATTTCGAAATTGATAATTAGGTATTTTCATGAGAAGATAAATCATCAAGGCAAGGGCATGACACTCAATGAAATACGATCAAATGGTTTCTGGATAATTGACGCTACTTCATCAGTGTTCATTGTTATATCCTCCTGCGTGAAATGTCAAAAATTGCGAGGAACTGTACAAGAGCAGAAGATGTCAGACTTACCAGAAGATCGTATGGATTGCTACTCACCATTTACATATTGTGCAGTAGATTATTTTGGCCCATTTATCGTAAAGGAAGGACGCAAGGAGCTGAAACGCTACGGAGTTTTATTCACTTGCATGGCCTCTAGAGCTGTACACGTCGAAATTGCCAATTCTCTCACAACAGACTCCTTTATTAACGCATATCGTCGCTTTGTCAGTCGACGAGGTCCAATTCGCCAGCTAAGAAGTGATCAAGGTTCTAACTTTGTAGGAGCAAGAAGAGAACTTGCAAAGGCTTTGGATGAAATGGATCAAGAAAGAATTAAAGCCAAGCTTTTGGAAGATAGTTGCGATTGGTTTCATTTCAGGATGAATACACCTGCATCAAGTCACATGGGAGGAGTGTGGGAGCGTCAAATTCGCTCAGTGCGCAATGTACTTTCCTCTCTTCTCCAAGATAATGGCAGACAATTAGACGATGAGTCGCTCAGAACTCTGATGTGTGAGGCAGAAGCAATTGTCAACAGTCGGCCACTGACAGTCAACAATTTGACAGATCCTGACTCGCTGAGCCCACTGACACCCAATCATCTTTTGACCATGAAGACGAAAGTTCTTCTTTCTCCTCCTGGAGTTTTTCAATCTGCAGATCTGTACTCCAGAAAGCGATGGAGAAGAGTTCAACACTTAGCAAATGAGTTCTGGTCTCGTTGGAGAAAGGAATTTCTTCTAGAAAAACAGCAGCGACAAAAATGGACTCAGGACCGTAAGAACCTGCAAATCGATGATATAGTTATCATGAAAGAAGATAACGTTCCAAGAAGTGAATGGAAACTAGCAAGAGTTTCATCAGTCTACCCAAGTGCAGACGGTTACGTGCGCAAAGTTCAGGTAGTTCTTGCGGATGGTTCTTTGGACAAGGACGGTAAGAGAATTACTCCATTCCGACATTTAGAGAGGCCAGTGCAGAAGTTAGTACTGTTGCCGACTAAATGAATATTCAAAAACCAGGGTAAATCCCAGCCGAGGAGCCTTACATACATGGACATTGAATGGCGAACAATATGTTTTTAATTTGTATTACCTATTAACTATAGATACCAAACTTTGAAACATTGATTTACATAGATACACCAACACTTATTAGTGAAATATAAGTATTTCAGGGGAGCCATGTTACGGATGCTTCCGCTATAGTCCCATAGCAGTTCCTAATCCCTCACATCAGGTGTAACAGTTGCCTGCTATGCATTTTCTTTGTCTCGCAACTACCAACTATACCACCTGTAGTTACCATGTAGAGCAAAAAGGAGTGCAGAACACGTTTTCTAGTGTGGTTCAACCTTTTTCGCTACAAAAGGTTATCGCTTGAAAGAAATACAAAAAATAGTGCCTTCGTCTATAAATCGTTGGTCATAGAGGCAAGTGGGACCGATATGTAAGTGTATCTTTAGCCTAATCGTTTTATATACGCCCCCTTTTTACTATGTATTGTTAGTCTCGTGTTTTCTATTCATATGTTATTAGTTAATCTCGCTAAGTATTGTTTTGTTGGTATCTTAACTACCCCTTTGCTTCATTTATATATTCAATTACTTGATCTTAGGAGACATCATATAGTCTTATGCCTAGATATTGATTGTTTATTGATTATACTTTGCAATTAAATGAATTCTCCTAGTATCATAAAATCATTGTATTTCAGTTTACGTATTGATTGGCACGAATTTATCTTCAATAATCGTTGGTCGTCGTCGTTGTTCTTCGTTTCAATCTATCGTGGAGATAAATTCACTACCCTTCAATTCAGTAGAATACGTCCCAAACTAAGTCACTAGCCAATTGGTCTGACATATTCGATTGTGATTCGCAAATCCCACTTATCACGCATGTTGGTCCAGGGCTAAGCGCTTACAGTTGGAGCCATGTTCTGTGGCATGGGTCGAAGCCCTCAATCCACGATTTCAAGATAAATTCTTGCGTGAAGTTGGCGCGAAAAGTCTGCATTCTGATTGGCTGGTTGCAAAGTTTGGACAACATCAAAGTGTTGTGATCAGAGTTTCTTGTGTTTTGTACTGAAAGTCTTCTAGTCGAGACAATGGAAGATTTTCGAAATAAGTGTTTACAGGAAAGTGATATAGTGAAAATGAGCGTTTATGACTTACGCCATTTCTTGATTTCGAAAGGAATAACAGTTACGAACAGCAGAAAAGCAGAGTTGGTAATGCTCGCGAAAGCGGCTCTCAGTTTAGGCCTTCGTACAAATGTTGATCACCATGAGGACAAATTAGACCTGGAAGAAAGGCTACTTATCAAAGGGACTAGAGTGCCAGACCCATTTTCGATTCCGGAAAATCAATTCACGAATAGACTGAATCATGTACCACCGTTTGGTATCGAAGATATATTCAATTTTTTGATCTTCAAATCCAGTGACTACAATAGGCAGAACATAGCGTCTTACAAGGCATTCGAAGAGTATGGCCTTTTTCAAGATGGATATGTCGAGGAGCTACGAGTGAACGAAGTGGAAAATGGCCATTTTGTGTTTGTTGGAGCTGTAAAACCAACTATGGTCTCTCAAACAAACTGTGTGGCAAAGTCTTACAAACTTTAGTTTGTTATGGATGGTGAAAGAAAGACCCGTGTGGGCCAACACAATAATACTATGTGGTCACCCACAGCAGGCTCAATTTTCTCAGCTTATTGTTTGTGTCCAGGTGGACAAGATGGTGCATGCAAACACATTGCTGCAACTCTATATTCTCTGCATGATTCCATTCATCCTGAAACTGGGCCAACTGACGAGCTATGTTACTGGAAAAAAAGGGAAACAAAATCAACAAAGCCAGCTCCAATAACAGCAATCAAGATTGGCAAAGCTTCATCACTTATGAAAAAGCATGGAATGGATAAAAGGCAAAGTATGAAATCACAGCAGAAGCCCAAAGCTGTCAAACAGAAAAGTAAAGCTAGAGGCCCTTTGAAAAACAACATTACATATGACCCAAGAGTTCAATCTGATAGAAATGAATTCTCGGATACTGATCTCAATATCATAAAACACAAACTGACTGAGTTTATGTGTGTGGCAGGAAACTTTATCACCAGCGATAGTGAAAATGATTGTTTTGAAAATGATGAGTTTGAAACAAACAAGCAGACAGATCCTTTCATTTTCCAGAAAGTTAAGGTATTTCTTCGTAATGGAAAAAGCAGCCATGCTTTATTCTTCAATGAGTTGCAGATTTCAGATGAAGAGAAAGCTGTTATTAAATGCAGCACAAGAGGTCAATGAGAATTATGGAAGTTCCAGAGACGAGGTTTGTAACATCAACAAAAATAAAGGAAGCTTTCACCCAACAAGTAGCTTTTGATTGTGACAACACAAAAATAGGAAATTCAGTTGCAAAGAGACTACTAGAGACAGATTTGATGAGCAAATACAGTAAATTGCCTGCTCAGCTTCAATATGGTAGAGACAATGAATCTGAGGCCCGCAAGGAATACAAAAAGCTCATGACCACAACTCATACCAATTTCAATCTTCATGTATCTGGCCTTCGAGTTTGCACCCAACATCCATACATAGCTGCAAGCCCTGACAACATAAGATCATGTAAGTGCTGTGAGCCAGGAATAGTTCAATTCAAATGCCCCTATAAAAATAGAAATCTGCATCCAAGGAAAGCATTTTTGGATTCAAGCATAGGTGGAACTATTCTTGAAGATGGTACATACACATTAAGCAAAAATCACAAGTATTATTTCCAAGTACAAGGCACAATGGCTGCAGTGGGCATTGCAAATTGTGACTTGGTTATCTTTACACTGAGTTCAGAAACTGGAAGTGATGGAGGAATTTTTATTGTCAAGGACAATGTGATATCAAAAACTGTGCAATTTTATTTGAAGTGGATGCTTCCAATTATATTTGAAGAAGTACAGCAGAATGAAACTGGTGACCAAGTGCAATTAGAAGCAGACATTGCGACACTTGCAGAAGTGAATGAGTTGATGAAAATAGATGACTCCACATTGCAAGCAAATGAAATCATTAATGTTGAGGAAATCAACAACAGGCAATCAGATGAACTGGTCACATTACAGGGGGTGCCTTTGTTCAATGAGGACATAGAATCACTAGCAGATCAAGGCTGGTTGACTTATAATGTGATTGTGATGGGTACCAGGATACTGTTGCAGCAAAGGGGTGCACCAACCAATATTCATATGCTGGAGTCAATTTTGTACCTCTCATTATCTGAAAACATGAAATTAGGGAAAACAATTGAAGAGGCAAGTTTAAAAGCATCTGCATATATAAAGGACATAACACCAAACAGTGTTTTAATAGTGCCTATTTGTGAACATGGTCATTGGTTTGCTTTGATTCTTGCAAGCACAAGCATCATTATCATGGATTCATTAAGCCATTCATGTGGTGGTATTGTCACAAGAAATGATCAGATAGACCTGCTACTGAATTTTATTCAGGTAAGATTCCAGTTGAATTGGCTTGATGCACCCAGGTATGTGATGATGGTGCCACAACAAGCCAACAGCATAGACTGTGGGATGTATTTGCTACTGAACATTGCAAAATGTTTAGAACCTGAGATATATGAATGTTATATTCAAGATAGCAGTAAGTTTTGTCAGATGGATCACAGTGCTTTGTTTAGTCAAGAATTGGTGCAAAGAGAAAGAACTCTGGTCAGACGGTTCATTGCTGACAATATTGCAAACAAGACATTACTCTGTAAATCTAAAAATGTTCAAACATTTTTCTGCCATGCATTTCACTAGGTAATGAGGACAATGAAAATAATATATATGTGGAATTTAATTACTCCATACGTACCTTCTGAATAGTCCCAAATAGATCATATAAAGTGTTCACTAAGATTTGTTTTGTGATGTTTTCATTTTACACAATATTCTGATATGTATATTCTCAAGGAGAACAAAACTCTCTTTGGTATCAACCCTTCTGTAAATAATGCATGGTCCTTATTAGAAAACATGTATTTAGCCTTTAGACCACTAGTTTTGCTGCGAATTTGCAGACTCAATGGCAATTTGGAGGACGCTTTGCCCCCACTTGCCCCCATAATAACTGCTACTACTCTAACTAATTCTGTCTATTTCATTTGGTTTTCAGTGTTAGTGAAAATGCTATGAAATGCCTCTATCAAATGCTTAAATCAAAAGAATTCTAAACAAATTCATGCTACTATAGTGGCATATATCTCAACTAACCAAACTGTTACCTAAATTTGCTAGAGAAACACAAACTGATATGATGCTGTCCATGTGGCTCTTCTGTGTCATTTTTTGTTGATTGCTTACAATTTTGAAAGTTGTTAGTCTTCTTATTGCTCGCTCAATATGTATTCTGATATATGACACTTTTCTAGCTTTTGTTGACCCCTTTGGCTTTAGTAGTCCTTGTTTTAAAGATGGGGGTATTTGAAGGTAGCATCCCCGTAGAGCTAGCATTCCTCTTATTTGAAAACCTTTGTCAGCCATAACCTTGTCACCAGATTTGAGACAGTCTAGAAATCCAGACCTTTCTACAAGCTCCTTGTCTGATACATTACCAGACCACAAAGCAGATGTATAATTTATGTAGCCATTTGTATTGCATCTAATAAGTAGTTTGTATGTGTTATCATTTTTATAAGAACTATAAAGTTGCTTTTGTGCTGCAGGAAGACTGGGGTTCTGGCACTGGAACTCCACTGTATCAATAATGGCATGCAAACCTTTGACAAATTCTTTTGGCTCTCCATTTTTCTTCAAAACTGCCTGTGGGAGATGTTTCTCATTTTGTCTGACTGATGGGAACCTTCTGAGAAACTTCAATTCTTCTGATAAAAATAGATTCCATGTTATGAAAATGTTACTGGCTAATGTTGCTGGTATTCCAAAAAGATCAGCTATAATTTTATTGTCAGTTCCCCTTCTATTTCGAGTGAGGGTGAGCAAAAACTCTTCCCAGGTACTAAGGCTACGCTGCCTTGCATTTCTGTGCTTTTTGGGTACCTTGTCACGCCATAGTTGCAGTCTACTTGTCTTTGTTCTCACCAATGAAAAAAGTACATTCCAGCAGTTCTTTTGATTTTATCCCTACATAGTACATGGGGTTAGCAAGGATGATTTTGACAAAGATGTGTCGAAACCTAGTTTTTTCATCTGGCTGTTCTTCTTCATGCTCTTGGTCAGATGACTGGGCACTCTCATTTTCATATTCATCAGAAAAATTTGAAGGTTCAATGTCTACTTCCATCAAGCTGTTGCTGTCTTCCCTGGGAGTCTGCAAAGCTTCCATATGGCAACTGTCAGCAAACGAGAGCAAATTATCTGCTGCCAAATCAGCACGTTTTGATTGTGTTTCTTCTGCAAATTTCTGCATCTGACTGAGAATATCAGCAACTTCGCGTTCTTTTTCTGCTGAAGCCTGCGTTACATTTTCCTGCCCGGCATTGTTGTCTTCAATATTGACTGGAGCTTTTTGAATGCATGCTTGTTTTGCACTCATTTCTCCCTCTTCGGCTGGCGTGGCCGTACCAGTGGACGCTTATTGTACCTTCTCTGGAAAGCTCTTTCCATTTTTTCACGACATTCCATTGATATAGTAGCTGGAAGTGGGTCTGGACTTTCATCAGACGGCCCATTTTCACCGATAAAATGCAATGAGCACACGTAGTGGTGATATGCAAGTTTTTTTGAAGACAGTTGACAACTAGGCCGTCGACAAGCATGAATCCATCATTGTGCCTTTGCTGCATTCCTTACTTTTCCAGGAAAATGCACAAATTTTATCGGTTCCCCATATCTGTTTATCATCACTGATGATTGGGCTTTTCTTGAGTCACTTCTACAGGTTCCATGAGAGCAAGTTTTTACCATTTGTCAATTCAATAACGAACAACTTTCAACACAACACAATAGCAAGCTTAATCACAACAAACGAGGTTGTCCAAACTTTGCAATCAGCCAATCAGAACGCAGTATTTTCGCGCCACTTGCGCACTAAGAATTTATCGTGAAATCGTGGATTGATCTAAGAATACCTACTACAATTAGAAAATATCAATATGGCGTACGATAGAGCTTAATCACTGTTTAGTTAATCACATATCCCCCCTTTTCTATAAGACAAAATTACCAAAAAAAGTTTTTGTCTGTAACTGCAATTATAACTGTTTAAAGTACTTCATATTACATCTTCTATGTTATCGTCTACTTCAACTACGGGATAATCCATCGGCATTAGAATTAACCTTGCCGGTCGGTATTCAATGTCAAATTCGTATGGTTGAAACGAAGGACCCCAACGTGTCATCCTTAAATTTTGATTTCTCAGCTTTCCTAACCATTTCAATGGATTATAGTCTGTCTGTAGGATGAAGTTTTTCCCTAGCAAATAAATCAGAACGGCTAAGTTCTCTATTTCACTAGCAAATAAACTTTCAGTGTATCTATAGCCCACTTAAATGTCTAGACGCTCCTCAATTATAGCATAATTGCACTCTCTCGGTAATAGTTGTCGACTTATATACAGGATTGGATGATCGATACCATCTTCATCTTTTGGACTGAGCACGGCCCCCAATCCATAATTACACTCGTCTGTTTGTAGAATGAATTTCTTTGAAAAGTTGGGCTTTTAGCACTGGTTCCTTACATAAACATACCGTCAACTGTTTGATTGCTTCATTACATTTCATCAGACAATTTGACCTTCGATGGCGCTGTCTTCTTTGTCAGACCTTAAACATGCAAACCAGATCAAAGTCATGCCATTATGCCGCATCGATCGTCGCGCGGATAACATAGGACCGCGTCCCTTAGTGAGGAACCTGGCTGTGGCCGAAAAGTCTTTTACTGGAACAGATTTCTCTCAACCATTGGATAGCCATCAGAATCGGGATCAACCCAACCCTAAACTACCAAGAACAACATATCAAGTAACTAGAAAGAAAATCACCCGTACAAAATGGACTAGAGAGGAATATAAAGAATTTTCATTTGCATTTAACTGTGCACAACGAGCCTTCAGGAAGAAATAGTACAGGAGCACGCACCTTTTAACATCTGGAAAACACATTCTAGAAATCAACGAGAATATCTTGACTGCAATAAGTTAGCAAATATCCGAAGAGGCATTCTTAAAAGTTACCGTCTTAATAACGCGGAAAAAGAAGTGATAATAAATAAAGCCCTTTTCGAAGTCCAATGGAATGGTAAAAACTTGCATGACTCTCAAAATCTACCTGTGAATGATATGAGTGACAATCACAGATAGGAGATTACTAGACAGATCATTTGCTGGAAAAATTAGGCCATTTGTCCTGTCAAAGTTTTCTCATCGGATTCCTTGCCAAGAAACATATTGAAACAGATTAAGACTTGGGGCATCTTGAAATTTGGCGAAAAATTCAAGATGGTGGAATTCGTCGAAATGGCGGAATTTTTGCATTGCTTTGGCTATGAATTAGAGATATGTTGTTGATCGTGACTGATCATAGAAAAATCAAAATGGTGTTCTTAAGATCGCAGAACTCCAAAAGTCCAGAATTTTAGCACTTTGCTCTGTAGTAATAAAGTTACTTAGATCAAAAAATTTCCATAAGTTAAATACAGTTGACAAGAGAGCCTCTTCAGCAAGAATAGAACTTTATGAAATAAAGAAATCCGATTTCAGTAAAAGAAATGGGAACAAATCACACCATTAAAAGACGATGATTTGAGACTTTGGAGATGCATTTCTAGTTTGTAGGACTGTATTGCATGCTGAATATACCTCAAGTTTCTATTATTGTCCAACTGTACCTTAACGGTCATTATTCAACGCTAAAAACCATTCTCACTTCCATTTGAGTCAGCATCAAAGTCAAAGGCACTATATGTCATTTTCATCCCATTTTATCAATAGTTATACACGCTACACCTTTCAGTAACTGGAAAATATATATTACAGAGAAAAACAAAATTAAGATTTAAACGTAATAGACAATTCGATATACTGCTATTCCAAGTGGTCGTGTTTTGGGCCTGTAGGCTCAATAGATGTTTTCTAATCCGCTGGTATAAGGAACTGAAATGAAACCCCTGATAACATGTGAGTACAAGTATCAATTGCCTGTGCTTCCTGCTTCACTACTTTCTCTTCCAACAATAAATTTTGCCTTATCATCACTACTATCATTGTCAGACTAGTAGTTACTTGGAGGGAACTGGGTTCACGTATACCAAACGGGGACTATCCCCCTTCCTCTTCTAACTATTCCATGTTCCAGTTAGTGGAAGATAGGCATCTATCCGCTATCTGCATTGATATCATTTGCAAGCCTTGAGACAAATTCGCTTTAAACTTTGGATTGCACTTTTCTAATATAAACATATTTTCAAACTTGAATTAACTTATCACTTTTTATACATCGAATTCTCTTATTAATATGGGATTCATCTTTAATGTTCACCGTACAGACCAGTTGGAAAGAAATCCTTTGCACAACATAGAAATCCGACGGAAGCCAGAATGGGATCAAGGGTATTCAGCATGTTAAAGCATTTCAATTTGACCATCTTCTTCCATGTTTGTAATTTTCCAATACCGGATTGAAAATACGTCGGATCACAAGCAGTGACCTTACTGTGTGCTGGCAAACTAGCACAAGCTGCGGTACCGAACTTTGCTCTAATTCAGTCGATATTCATGAATAATTCATATCTTATCTTCATTTGCCACTTCTGATCAAACTCCGTAAAATGAATTTATAAGCCGTTAACATTGAAACATAAGTGTCTGTAGCATGCAGTGTCATAGGTGCATCTAATTTATCTGCTTCTATGATCAAGCGGGCATAATCTTCACAATATTTCACAAGCATATGAAACGTAAAGATCTAAATGAGTGTTACTTACAACTGCTTCATATTTTCTAAAAAAGTCACTCATTACAATATTTACATAAGCCCTTGCTGCTGTCAGTTTGACCCAAACAGTTGTCATGAAATGAATGGTCTTTACAAATGCATCCACGGCTTTTTCGGCACTGCTTAAACTTGTACTGTCTTTTACTTCTCAATTCACCATGAATAACTAAGTATCTTGGGCCATGGACTGACCCATACTTCCCCCAATTGGATTTAATATCCTGTACAACGTGTGATGAAGGAGGTATGGGAGAGGGTGCAGCATGGATCGAGAGGGGCGTGTATGAGGCATCCGCCATCACAAGCTCAAAACGTTGTCAAAATTTTTGAAACGAATTATAATAATATAATAATATATAATATAAAATTTTTTACCCACGAGTCTCTATCAGCAATAATACATAATGGTAGAACTAAAAATACATAAGCTTCTTACAATATAATTTACAACAGGGAATACTACTAGATACGATTTAATTGCAGATTTTTCACACTTTTCCATGCCTAGATTTCCCTCTCCCAAGTACAATGTTGTGTTGCAGTGATATACGCTTTGTGTCTCGTAGACGTTGATCGTAGCAACGTCTTATCTACAGAATCCAATATTGTGTATAACTATTGATAAAATGGGATGAAAATGACATATAGTGTCTTTGACTTTGATGCTGACTCAAATGGAAGTGAGAATGGTTTTTAGCGTTGAATAATGACCGTTGAGGTACAGTTGGACAATAATAGAAACTTGAGGTATATTCAGCATGCAATACAGTCCTACAAATTAGAAATGCATCTCCAAAGTCTCAAATCATCGTCTTTTAATGGTGTGATTTGTTCCCATTTCTTTTACTGAAATCGGATTTCTTTATTTCATAAAGTTCTATTCTTGCTGAAGAGGCTCTCTTGTCAACTTTATTTAACTTATGGAAATTTTTTGATCTCAGTAACTTTAAAATTCTCGACTTTTGGAGTTCTGCGATCTTAAGAGCACCATTTTGATCTTTTCTATGATCAGTCACGATCAACAACATATCTCTAATTCATAGCCAAAGCAGTGTAAAAATCCCGCCATTTCGACGAATTCCACCATCTTGAATTTTTCGCCAAATTTCAAGATGCCCCAAGTCTTAATCTGTTTCAATATGTTTCTTGGCAAGGAATCCGATGAGAAAACTTTGACAGGAAAAATGGCCTAATTTTTCCAGCAAATGAAAGCCAAAATCAAGAGGAAGGAAACGGAAATTGAATTTTTGATCTGAATTCCAGAGAACAAAATGAAACTGTGAGAGAGCAAATGAAAGTGATATATTAAGAGAATATACCAAAATAAGGGATATTGAAATGGAAGAAAGACAGTCGTTAGTAAAGGCCAAAAGTAATAAGCAAGTTTTAAAGCAGATAAAGATTGAGAACTATGCAATGAAAGAAATTAGAAGACCTGGTACCTAATCTCACTGAATATATGCTACAGCTTGTGTGGTCAGCCCAAAAACCAACAATAACAGCAACCCAGAAACAAACAATTATAAGAAACCAAACTGGAAAGAAAAGATTGATAGGGAGATTGAACATTTCAGAGGAGAAATATCTATTCAGGAGGAGCTATGAAAGGAGTGGCTGTCAAAACTCGAAAGACTAGAAAAGTTATCCGGAAATACACTTTATCACCTGAACGAACTAAAATCTCTGAAATACAAGAAACTTTAAAACATAAAATTCAAAGGAAAGCTAACGGAATTTGCAGGTATGAAAAGAGAGACAAATTTTTCCGACGAAAGAAATTGTTCAAAGACGATCCAGAGAGACTTTATCGTGAAATTGGTAGGCAAACTATTGAAGTAAAAAATATCCCAAGTGAGAATGCTTCCAATTTATCTGCTACTTGTTTTCGCATATGAAAAGGTATTTTGCGAGCTGGCTGGGCTACAGGAGGCACAGCAGGGTCTATGTGCAACTTGACACTGAAATCCTTTAGCTGACCGATTCCATTAAAGATATTTCCATAGGTGTCAATAAGGCGTTGATGGTTTAGCTGGCGGTGTTCAATCGCTTGAACATTGACAGTGACTAGGCCAAGTGCGGATGCGATTTTGTAGCTTAGAAGACAGCCATAACTACCCTTGACAACGTAGAGAGTGGAATAGGCAAATTTAAACTTCGATTCGAGAGTAGCATGGAAGGTACCAAGCATAGTAAGATCAGTTGCAGCTCCATAAGCAAAAACACGAGTTTTTGGCGGCTTAAGATTAATTTGAGTAGACTTCTGTAAAAGAACTAAAGTGGACTCATCTACTATATCAATAGAAGCTCCTGTATCAACAACCATGTCCACTGTAACATTGTTAATTTGAACGCGAGTGGTGGGAGTTTTCTGTTCTTTAGAAAACACGGTGAACAGATATTCGTCAGTATCAGAAGCTCTTGAAAGGCATTCGGGCTGCACATGGCGCACAGTGTGGTGTTTGTGTTTGGTAGGCACAAAAGAAGTCGAAGCGGGCTTTGCACTACAACAATATTTCGCAAAATGGTTCGGCTTACCACGGCTGTTGCATTGCTCACCAGGAGCAGGACAGGGGGCATTTATGTGAGGCCATCTTCTGCCACAATTACGACAATCCCGAGAAGCGGTAGCGGTAGAATGCCTGGTTTTCCTGCTGTGTGCGGAGGGTGCATGACGGCGTGCGGGTAAAATTGACGTTCTCGGAGATCTGTGAGGACGCTAGGGATTCCTCAATGCCTGATGCTTGAATATCACTGAGTTCAAATGCAGTTCCTTTAGCTAGTAGCTTGTCCAAAGTAAGATCAGGTTCAAGAAGAGCAAAGCGGCGTAAGCGTATAGAAAAACAATTTTGGATGATAACCGATTTCAGTTCTTTATCAAGATCCGCAAATTCACACGTGGAACCTAGCTTTCGCAAACGAGCGGTAAACTGATCAAGCGTTTCGTCCGCGGCTTGCACAGCGGTGTGGAATTTGAAAATTTCAAAATCAACGTTTTTTCTTGGGCGAAAATGCTGATCAAGTTTGGTCATCGCTGTGGAATAACCGTCTGCATTGCCAGTATCCGACAAAGTCTCAAAAATTTCTTTAGTGGCTTCTCCAGCCTGGTACAGCAAAGGAGCACGCTTTTGTGTGTTATTTGTAATCCCGAGAGCGGTAAGATAGGTTTCAAAACGCTTCTTCCATATGTGCCAATCTCTGCCCCACGGAATTCGGGTCTGCGAGAGGGTCAAAAGGTCGTAGAGGAGGAATATCGATATGTGCGTTCGCCATCCCGATCACTTGTGTGAAAAATCAAAGACGGTTCATCCTCGTCTCCATTTTTGTGTTGTCACTAGCTCCCTATCTCTAGATTGTCCAACTACACGTGGCATACCTAGTATATGCATTATCCTAAACTAACTACTATTGGTCAACATAATAATATGATAATTATTGCAAACACTGCAGAATCTTCAAAGGAGATTCACTATCGCTACTCCATTTTTGTATTTCATTGATCCCTTTGTCAATTAAACTTGATAATGCTGATTATGGATATCAGGTAATGGGTAAATCTATTAATCACCAATTTTATACGGACGACTTACAGCTTTTTGCAAGGAATGACAGTGAACTTACTGGGTTATTGGGTACTGTGAAATATTTCAATGATGGTATTTTAATGCAATTTGGGCTAGATAAGTGTGCGAAAGCTACGTTTACAAAAGGAAAAATTGCCAAAACTGAAAAGATTGCTCTTGATGTGAGCACCACTATTAACGAATTGGAGTATGAAGGGATGCATAAATACCTGGGCATCCAAGAAGCTGAAGGGGTAGCAAATGCTACCAATAATGAAAAAGTTAGAAGGGAATTCTATAGTAGAGTTAGAGCTATGCTCTAAACTGTGCTCTATGCCAGAAATAAGATCATGGTAATTAACTCATTGGCAATACCTATAGTTACCCAAGGTTTAAATATCCTATATTGGAAAATGCCACAAATAAAGAGACTATATGTTATGGTTAGGAAACTTTTGACCATACAAAAATGCATCACCCCAAAGCTGATGTTGACAGACTGTATATCTGAAGATCTGACGGAGGAAATGAACTGTTACAACTGGAATTAATGTACAAAACCATAAAAACTGCACTTCAAAAATACATAGACTCAACTCAAGAATGGATGCTACAACTTTGTAACAGACAAGAAAAAATCAAAAAATCCATTCTGTTAGCTGTCAAAGTCGAAAAGTTGAGACTGAGCTAGAACTAGCACCAACTGATATGAATGAAACACAACCAACAAAGCTAGCAAAACTTGTGGAGCATGAAGCAAAAAGGAAAGGACTAGATGCTATCAGAAGTAAATGGGAACAAAAGCCTTTATATGACCAATATGCACTAAGAGACAGTGACGCTGATATAGACGAAGTTCATACCCATCAATGGTTGAGATGCGCTGGACTAAAGGCAGAGGCTGATGGGTTCATAATGGCAGCACAAGACCAGAGTCTGTTCACAAGAAACTAATCATCATCATCATCATCATCATCATCATCATCATCATCATCATCATCATCAACATCATCATCATCATCAAATCATATTATTACACAGAAACCCTATCCGCTAACTGAGATACAAAGAAAAGGAAATTAACATTAAATTGTAACTTCAGGTATAATGCTGGTCTTCCTAGGGATCGTGCTTCGGGAGGGAATGCAAATTTTGCAGGTATTCATTTAATTTCTTTTTGAACGTGGTAATCGTGGAACTCGTTTTTATTTGTATTGGGATTTCGTTCCACGTGTGTGCACCACAATAGAAAAAAACTCTTTTTGGAGAATTCTAAGTTTTGCCTTGGAATGTCTAGGTTAAGGTAATTCTAGTTGAACAGTTTGATATTTGGGACCTAGTGGCAAGTCTTCCTTTCAAATTGTCGGGGCAGAGACCATTTATTATTTTGAAGATCATAACTGCCCTGTCAACTTTTATCAAATTTGAGACAGAAAGCCAATTGCACCTCCACCCCGTCGGTTAATCTTGAGCCTTCTATTAGTAATGATGATGATGATAATGATGATGATGATGATGGTGATGATGATGATGATGATGATGATGATGATAATGATGATGATTATGATTTTGGAGAATATGCAACCACCATAATGCTCCGCACGCTGAACACTGTTATGAACATCACCCAGAACCAGTCACGAAGGCCAATGATGTTACAATCCTTTGGGATTTCACAAAAAACACAGAAAGATCTGTTAAAGCCAATCGTCCAGATATTAGTATAGAAGACCACACGGAAAAGATGTGTTTATTGGTTGATGTGACAGTGCCTTCCGACCAAAATCTCTCACTTAAGAAGTATGAAAAAGCGAGCAAATACAATGACTTGGAAATTGAAATGCAGAAGATGTGGCATTTGAAAGTAACAATAATACCCGTAGTATGATAAAAAGAAAACAGAAGGTCATATCAAGCGAATTCCTGGGAACCCTTGCTTGCAAATGGAAAGGCTCATCTACTGCGACATGTGCTATCTATATGATCACATACAGTGCTACAGTTATGAAGTATTTGAAACTTTACCTTCCTTTGCCCTAGGTTATATATCATTGTTTGAGATACACTATCACTAGACAACGTTTGATCACACAATGTGCTAATTTTTCTGGTGCTTGTGTCATAATCTAATTCACTGTCATTTGTGTAATCAATTTTTATACAGACAAGAACCGTATTTTGCGTAATACTCCCTCGATAGTGTTTCAGATAGGCTTTCGTAAATATATGATAACAGACACATATTCCTTACAGGATGTGTTAAATTTTGTGTTTCCTTACTTCAATTGAATGGTAAATTAATGATAGATTTACAATTCATATCTATATGTTCATTTTTTCTAACTACATCTTCAATATCTTGATATACAATATGGCTCCTGTCGTAAATACCCATGTATACGTATTTATAATTTATGCTTGTAAAATCAATAATCTGCTTGAATGGTTCTATACCAGTGCTATCGAAATAATAAATAATTTGTGTGTTAACTCCTTCGGCAAGCCGTTAGAATACTCTTAACACGAGATAGATGCACAGACAGCACTCAATGATTTGGCGGTATATGGGGTCGTACCTGGCTAAACAACACAACTTGACATAAGGAAACAGGGGCTTGACACACAAGCCCAAGGTTTAGTAGAGGTAGAAATCCCCTAATCTAATAATAATAATAATAAATAATAATAATAATTTATTTATTTACAGTTGGTAGGCAGATAGTTAATATACATAAACAATTATGTACAAACTAATTAATACCAACTATTTACATGCAAAAAAAGAAAATTACAATTTGGATATACTTATTTACATATATTACAGCTACATTTATCTCCATTCCAGGCTTTTATGCCTTTCTTAAATCTGAATACGTTTTCAACACTCTTTATTGTATCAGGCATGGAATTCCAGAGAATGCTTCCTCGGAACGCCAGAGATTTTATGCCAAAAGATATCGTTTTGGTAGGCGGAATTTGTAGTGTGTTTTTGATTCGTAGATCATACGTCAGTTCCCTCTGCACGAAAAATTCTCCCATAAATGATGGGCTTCCTTGATTTAGTGATTTATATACCTCTGTCATTACTTTCTGTAAGTTTTTCGTGTGGATGGCTATTTCATTGTTCTTGGTGAGGAGGCATTCAAAAGTGGATTCATAGTCACCAAGCAGTACCCGTAGTGCACGTTCATGCACTCGGTTTATCTCCTTGTTACATTTCTTTCCACAGAAAATCCAAATTAAAGGGCAGTAGTTGAAATTTGACAGCAGAAAGGAATTGTATAGTAATTTTGCCTTGTCTAGATCTAGCAAGTTAGCTACCCTAGAAAATGCTTTAATATTTCTATTCACTTTTTGGCACAGGGTTTTGACATGTTGGTCAAATTTGAGACCAGCATCGATTGTAATGCCTAGAAGTTTTACACTAGCAGATGGGCATACAGTAGCTCCATTTATCTCCATGCATAATTTATCATTACGTTTTGTACCGAGGAGCATCATCTGGAATTTAGATGGATTGGCCACCAGTCTGTTTGATTCAAACCATTCTAGCGCTTGACATAGATCCTCTTCTAGGTCAATAATAATTCCATCCAAATTAGTGCCACAAGAATAAATGGTATTATCGTCAGCGAAATTGCAAATTTCAGTATTTTGGATGAAATAAATCAAATCATTGACGTAAATGTTGAATAGCAAAGGACCCAGAACAGAACCTTGGGGCACACCTGATACAATATCGAGCCAGTCGGTGAAGGTCGACCCAATTTTGACTCTTTGTTTTCTGCCGGAGAGATAACTATGTATAAATCTGAGGCATTTCATGCCGAAGCCATAGGCCTCTAGCTTTGCTATCAGAAGATCATAAGGTAGGCAATCAAAAGCCTTAGACAGATCCATAAGTACCATACCGACGACGCCCCCATCATCCAGGCATTTGCGACATTTTTCAATTAATCTAAAGAGGGCATGCTGAGCACTGTGCCCCTCTCTGAAGCCACAAAGTAACCTAGAAATCTTTGACTTTGCAAAAGGAGTCATCTGTTGTGAGATTTGTCTCTCAAATACTTTTGAGAGTGTAGAAAGTACACTTATTGGCCTGAAGTTCTTCTTGTTCGTTCCATCGTCATTTTTGAAGATAGGCGAGACATCAGCCTTCTTTAATTTGTCCGGAAATTCACAGCTTTCAATTGATTTGTTCATATGATGGGTGATTTCCCGATAGCAAAGATCTGAGACCATTTTCAATGAGTTTATCGGTACTTCACCGCTGGTCTTTTTTGCATTATTAAGCCGATTGATTTCATTCCAGACCGAAATCGGGTTGATGTGGGAAAATTCAAATTTATCCTCCTCCGCAAGATGGCCAACATTTTGTTTGATCATGTAAATGCTAGGATGGTGCTGATACTTATTTATCGCTTGTAGCACTGGATCTTCAAGAGTCACGTCCTCGTGAACACTGATCGTTTCTTCGGGAAGATCCAGGGTATCAGTAATATTCACAAAATATGAGTTAAAGCACTCTCCTATCGCTTTATCATCATGGAGGATGCGACCATCCTCGACCAAAACAATTTTTTCGTTGGTATTTACTGTACCTTTCGTGAAGATTGGTTTGAAAGTTTTCCAAAATTTTTTACTGTTTCCGATTTCAGTGGGATCAAGGTTTGCATAGAATTCTTTTTTTGCCTGTCTATTCGTCTTAACAACAAGGTTCCTTTGGGATTTGTAATTCCTAATGTCCCTATCAGTTCCTGTCCTATTAGCAATGGTTTTAAGTCTAGTTCGATTCATCATTGCCTTCCTTAGATTTTTGGTCACATGGGGTTTAGTATTTCCGCGAACAAGGACTGATTTATATGGGGCATGCTTCTGCAGCGTTTTTGCAAATGTTTCCTCAAAGTCACCTAAGTTTTCATGCTTTGAATTTGATAAATTTCGGGCCAAGTCGACTCTAAAGTTTGGTTCAGAAAATTTCTTATAATCTTTAAAGTTGATTTTCTTTGGTGGAAGTTTGACGTAGGTTGTTTTCAGTATCGTATAGATCAGATGATGGAAATCGCTAAATCCTGTCTCAAAGGTTTGAGATCCAAGGAAGCTATGTTTATTGTTCGTTAGCATCAGATCAATACATCTACCCTTAACAGATTTAAAACAAGTTGGAGTTTTGATCATGCTGTATAGATTGTGATTTTCCAGGAAATCAGTCATCACAGGATGGGTAGTCTCCATGTTAAAATCACCAAATATCAACACGTTGTCTATCGATCCGGAATAGAAATCAATCACCCTTTCCATGTGGTCGTGGAAAACGTATTCATTTTGACACGGTGGTCGGTAGATCGGTAGCAATAACCATTTATTCTTCCTTAAATTTAACTCAATTGGGATTGCTTGGATGTTACTTGGGAGAATTATACCATCTAGTTTCCTCGAAGGTATACTTTCATTCACAAACACCAGCATACCACCCGAGTTTCCGGAAATGTCCAATCTATAGGGCTTTTTGAATCCCAGTATCGAAAATTGTGCATCTTGAAATGATCCATCAAGTTTTGTTTCGGCAAATACTAAAACATCAACGTTATCCTTTATGAGATGCACAAAATTATCAAATTTGTGCCTTACAGAATTGATATTAATATAGCTTACGATTATGTTCTTTGGATACTGTACCCTCAGATGTCTGATCTTTTCAAATGGATCATAGTAATCGTTGTCCTCAAGCAGTTGTCTAGACTGGGCTATTTTTACTTTTTGGGGGGTGGCCGAAATTTCCTGTTTTTCTTCATATGGTTTGCAATGGCTATTGCTACCTATTAAGGCAACTGAACCTGGTTTCGATAGTAGCGTATTACTTCACAATTTTTCAAAAAAAGTTCTAAAGTTTCTCGCTAAGAAAGCGTTACCTTTCTTGTTTGGGTGCAGTCGTTTAACGCCAAGGCACGTTATGTCCAAGTTGCTGTTATCTATGGTCTCCAGACCCTCTGTTTTACAGAACTCTTTTAGTTCTGCGTTCAAGGCAATGATCTTTTCTTTTCTTCCTCTTCCATCGTCCCGCATCATTGGCAGTGAGATGACTAATTTCATTACAGGTGCTTCGGTCTTGACATACTCTGCAATTTCCTTAAAATATTGCACAGTATCAACATCACTTGTTATGTCATTCGTTGCAGCATGAATTATCAGGACATCTGGATTTCGGCGAACTGCTGGCTTAATGTGGTCTAAGATGTCTTGCGATGTTGCCCCTGGGTGAGCCTTCACTTTTATTCGATGTTGTTTGTCCAGGCCATGCTCAGTGATTCCATTCAGCATGGAGTCACCGATAATTACGACGCTTGGTTTTCTTTTCTTTGTGACAGTTGACGTTTTGAGCTGCCCTTTGTCTTCACTGTGGCCATGGTTACTTTCAGCTGTCTTAGCATTTGCTCCCTGGGCGACTCCACGACTGATGTTTTCTTGCCCCACTGGGGATGATTTTGCAGGCTCCCTTTTGTCAGTTACTTTGTTATCTTTGCCTTTTTGTGCGTTTTCCTTGTTGCCGATCTGGTTCTTAACAGAATGACTTTCATCTTTTGTGATCGTTTCATTTAGGACTGTTCCTTCTCTTGTTTCTGTTTTTTCTGCGGCATTTTCTCGTCCCTTGTGGGTTAACTGTTGCACTTGAGTCTGCAGTTGGTTGTTTATTAGTAATTTATCAATGGTTGCTTGCTTCTGGTCTAACTGCCTTTCCAATGACAAAATACGGGCTTCCAAACTCTTTATGAATGCCTTTTCATAATTTGGGGTTTCCAGGGGAGGGGGTAGGCCAGCTGATTGCGCCTTCTCTTGATTTGCCTTGATCAATAATATCTCTGAGTGGATAAACTTTTTGAAAGATGTGAAATCGTCAACAAACCTCGCGAGTTCGTTTTCTACTCTTTCGGATCTTTTTTCAACATCAAATTCGTCGCTTGTGGTTTGCGTGGAGATTGACTCCACATTGTCGCGAATGCATACTCTTTTCGGAGTTGTGATTATCCTGTACGATATCTTATTGTTCACAGGCACTTCTTTAACTATATGATGGTGAATAGCTGCATTGAGGGCTGTCATGACACCTTGTCTATCCCAATCAAATCGGTCGCTGCATTCTCCCAAAATATTATCAAAATATTGGCCATCATGTCTTTTCCCAATTGCTTTGATAGCAGTGGTGACACTTGATATAAGTTCTTTGTCTTTATCGCTCATTTTCTCGGTTTCATCCATGTTTTACGACCAAATTTATCGGAGCACCAAACCGCAACTTGCTAAGAAAGTTGTAAGAATCTGAGATTTTAGTGGTTGTTGACAGTTAGTACTACTAAGCTACCAATCTTGTTGGTAGCCATTTCGCTAAACAGTGTCAACAGCAATATATGAGTGCTGTAATATGTTAATTGCTGACTTCGCAGTGTCCGAAATGTCTTCTGGGACTTCTTCTTCCTTGCTCTAAACTTCGTAAAAGACGTCATTGCTGTGAGATTGGTAGCGACAACTTTATCATTGGACTTCTAGTGGACTTGAGCAGGATAAGTAATTCCACTTCAGTAACCGATGTAAGGGTGTCACTGAGCAGGATCAATACTGGACCTGTGCCTTACTTGAGGTATTTATGGCACTAGAAAGACTTATATCTATGCCAGTTAGTAATGTGATAAATATACACTGTTATATCGATGTATTTCTCTCAGACAGGTATTGCGCCTGCATGTTTTATTTGACTGTAGGGCAAGGCTAAGATGAACAGGAGAACACATCTTACTGTGCTTGCGCTGACGCTCGAGGAATAGTATGCCTCAAATTTCTCATAACTGGTATTTGTTAAGGAGAATGAGATGACACACCTCTTACTTCATCTTTGTGTAAGGAGACCGATGGGACACAAGATACCGTGCGTGAGATACAATATTTAAGCACCTGATTTAGCGTGTTTAGCTCTGGTTATGCTACCTGGTCAGCGTAAATACCTTACCATCAATTAAGGTGGATTGATTTGTGTTTGCTGAGTTCAGGAGACCTCGTGTGCATTATTTAGGGTAGAGTATACTAATACGATTTATATTTCTGTTTCTTTGTTTGTTGTTTGTTTGTGTGGCTGGTTGCTTGTTCTGCCTGCGCACAGTTGCACTGATATGTGTGAGATTCAAATTTTAACGCTGCTTATGTCTACGGTGATATGCGTGCGTAATTAGTAACATACTCTGCTGTTTGCTTTTTTCCTATTGTTTTGGTTTATTTTGTTGTATGGTGCTGCGCGAATGCACCACGATATAATAATGTATGAATTATTGCTCTTCTTCTCTTTCTCAGCAATGGCTGTGGTATGTTTTATTTCAGGTGTACCAACACTGCTATATGCTGCAAGAATACATCATGCGCTATTATTATGCATGTTTACCTCTATGTGTTTTCCTTAATTTGATAGTGATTTGAGTTTGTGCTACACAGTAACCGTGCCTGTTCATGCGGTACGAATACACCATGCTTCATTAGCATGTGTGTGTGTTCTTACATTCTCATTGTTACTTCGTTTCTGTTTCTTTCTCTCTCTTTTCTTTGTTTTGTTAATTATACATATATATATATATATATATATATATATATATATATATATATATATATATATATATATATATATATATATATATATATATATATATATATATATATATATATATATATATATATATATATATATATATATATATATATATATATAGGTGTTTTGTAATGTACCACAGTTGTAGCTCTACATAACACGTGCTTATTCTGCCGCACGAACAGCTATCCTTCAGTTGCATGGATGTGTGCTTTCCTATCCCTTTTGTATTTCGTTTTGTTCTGTGCTTTCTTATATTTATGTAGCTATCTATTTGTTATGTATCACAGCTGTGCGTTCAGCACTAAACGTCCTTATTCCGTTGTACGAATACACCATGCCTCATTATTATGCATGTGTTCTGTGTTACCATTGGTGTTTTGTTCTCTTTTTCTTTCTTTCGTTATTTGCTTTTATTTCATAATTTTTGCTATTTATCGCAGCTTTGCGCTTCGTATCATGCGTGGTGATTTTGCTGCACAAATACACCATGCTTCATTATTAAGCATGTGTGCTGTGTTTTCATTGGTATTTCTTTTCCATTTCTTTCTTTCTCTTTTTTACTTTTTACATATATTTTGCTATGTATCACAGCTTTTGCGTTTCACATTATACGTGCTTATTTTGCTGCACGAACACAACAAGCTTGATTATATGCATGTGAGCTTTTTTTTGTTTGTGTTTGTTTTGGTACTTCTTTTCTTCTGTTTTTTGTTTTGTTTTTTATTATATAATTTGTTATGTATCGCAGCTTTCTGCTGAACATTAAACATGTTTAATATGCTGCATGGTTACACTATGCGTTACTAGTATGCATTTTTTTGTGTAATTACTTACCTTTTTTGTTTGCTTTTATAATGCATAGTATGCATGTATTATAGCTTTTTGCGTCTCGCTGTACGTGCCTGTTTACTGCAGGAATAGAACCTTTTTTCATTAGTTCTCTTCAGGTACTTTTTATATTCCCTTTATGCTGTTTTCTTGTTTTGGGCACGTTTTGAAAACGGTTCTTTTTCGAATTCTCGAAAATTAGGCCATTGCCTTAAATCTTTTCTCGTTCCGTAACCATTTATTGGATATTTGGTATAAAAATCATCAGGTTGATATGGTTCCTATGCACATCTATTGTTAATAAGACAAACTTCAGATTTTTGTACCATATTTACAGATGTAGATGCAATTGGTATAGGTATTTTAGATGGATGTGTTTTATAGCCCTTAATGTCAGTTGTAATATGAAGGCCTGAACCTAAGGCCTGAACCTAAGGCCTGAGGAGGGGGATACCAATTGCAGATGATAGGCCCAATAAGCCACCTATTTTGGGGCCAGATCCAGTTATTAATGTATCAACATTTTCTTTTTCAATTTTATTTAAGCTATTATATTCACTCATTATTTTTTTATAAGCTCCTCACCTATATCATCATGTAAATACCCATTACCAAACATTTTATCTATGCCTAGACTGGCAATCGCTGATGAAAACCCAGAAGCGATCCCAGGCAATATAGATTTTGTAGCAACAGGTGCTATTTTCCGGATCGTTTTTGTTGCTAATGGTATTATAGACGATATAGACTTCCGCCAACTTGCTTCATGTATTTATAATTTGTTCTACTAAGTTTTATTATGAATTTATCGTTTTTTGTAATTTATTAATTTGTCTCTCATTGAGGTAAATTAAGTTGCCACTTATTACTATTTGTTAATTGCATAGTCAAATTTACAGGTATGGTTTTTTTTTCTAAATCCAGACAGCAATTTTTCTCATTGATAATTTGTTAATTTTTAATATGAACAGGTATCATATATAAGTACATTATAATTTATACCTTTATCGTTGCTTTATTATTAACAACACTCACAGCTACCTTTTGCTCACCTAAAATAATAGCTACCACATTATACTGATGTGCAGGAACAGCAGATAACATGTATGAAAAATCAATTTTAATTGTATCACTAAACATGGAATCAGTCATTTGTTCCGTAAGGTCGAAATAAAAAATACTATACATTGTTTTAAATAAATTATTATCAATAAATTGTGACTCCAATAGATTATATTTCGTCATATAACCTAATAGATAATTATATGCAACAAATTCTTTGACACTAAATTTCATCCATTGATTGGTATATAATTTTTATCTTCTACGACCAATTATGCATTTAAAACTTTACCATTACCATTGCTTATATCAATTGAAAAAGAGTCATGTGTGAGACTATTTCGATTCACACTATCTTGAAAATAGATATATTCATGACAAGGCCTAAATATACTGTAAATATAATTTTTTAAATTTAATTTATTTTTCTGTGTCGATATATTATTGATTTGGATTATGTGTTCTTTGAAATACGTAAATTCATGTGCCTTAAGATATTTATCTGCAAATGTTTTTATCTCTTGTGGTTTTAAATTGATTTTAGGAACGTGTAAACTAATATGGTCAATATGGTATTTAGCTTGATTAGCAGCGTTACTATGAATCATATTTGGGTCGCTCTCCATAGACAGTTTGATTTCTATTTTGCTCCGTGGTAGTATTTCAGATACAAGAGCCTGGAAAAGTCCATAACTATTGAGATAAAGATTGGCCTCAACCGTTCTTAATCGGCTACGTAGTATATTACGAGTGTGAAAATCTTTATTGTATGCAGCGTTAGCAAATGTTATATTAATCCCTCTCACTTTTGTATCTGGGTAAAAAAATGAAGTTTGATCCACTTTTCCTGCATAATTTTTGCTATACTCTTATAAAATTTTTAACAGCAACTGCTAAATTGATATTCTAACTGGACAATATTTCCGTACCATCAACTCTTACGATTAATTTTTTGATGATCTTAAGTAAATCTGATGTTAAAGGTATTTCGGTATCAGTATTATATTCTGTACTATCTGCATATTTCATTAAACATACTATAATATGAAAAAAGCATTGTACCAGTCAAATGAATTAGCTGCTGCAATATTATTGCATATAAACACTTACGATGATTTATTTTGATTCGCATTTGCTTGTGTATTTTCTTTAAAATAAATATATTTTTCGATTAATATATATATAAATATAATATATATATATATATATATATATATATATATATATATATATATATATATATATATATATATATATATATATATATATATATATATATATATATATATATATATATATATATATATATATATATATATATATATATATATATATATATATAATATATATATAAATATAATATATATATATAAATATAATATATATATATATATATATATATATTAATATATATATATATTTATATATTGACGACAATAATACGACCATTGATACTTCGCTGTCTATATCTAATAATCGTCCATGGCGATCATTTAATCGAATAGAAATTTCATCGATTGTATGTGTATTTATAGGATTATAAATTATATTCTGCTCTTCAATCGTAAAGGGATACCATTTTTTAAATTTTGACGTTGAAATTGATAAATTAAATTGCTATAAAGTTCCCCGTTAATTATACCTTGAGATTTTTATATTAAAATGAAGAGATATTAACATGCTGTCTATTCTTCTAGTTATGTCTGGATATTTATCGCCATACCATGATGATATAATGTTGCCTGTAGAGCCTATTACATTGGCAAATCCGATATTTCCCACAAATCAACCTGAACGTTCGTTTTTAATTCGATATAGCATATTTTTTACATTGGACACATAATATAATTTTATGCTTTCTATATCATCCCCATTACTTGAAACATAAATTTCAATAAATGTGGCTATGTCAGCGTATGTGTAGTTGCCGTTTGTTGAAAATGTAATAGTTTTCCATGCTGTTCCATTATCTACAGAATATTTAAATGTATTAGTGCCATATTTAGAACTAATATTATCCCATGTATATGCAATTGAAATACTATGTAGTCCAATATAAAATTTAATCTCTTGGTCTAAATTACTACTATCTGATAATCTGATTTTAAAATTTGAATGTGAACATTCTGCATTGCCTCCACTAATTAGTAATAGATATTGGCCTTTCCAATACATTATACGAGATATTTTTTTGAACAAATTTTACATATTATTGCTTGCTAATATGGCCTTTTTCCTCTAAATAATTGATTATGTTCCATATTTTATTTTGTAAGTCTGAAGTAGCTTGATTTGTTTTTAGTTTCTGGAAAATTGCGTTTAGTTCAATATATAAATCATCAGACGATATACTTATCTCTATGTCATTGCCTGTGTGATATTCTAGGAATTCATTGAATTCCTTTATTAATGATTGATTGTTGTTTCCAGCAGCTATACTAGACTTTCATAACATAACTCGGTCATTTAAATCATTATACTAAATCATTTCATAATTTCATAATGAAATCTTTTCTTCTACTTGTAGCTGCTTCTTAGATCTTCGATTAAGAACCAGCTAGTTTAACGGGTGTATTCTAATGGCTATGGAGCTTCATCGAATGTTCCAAATTGAATTCGAAAGCCGTAAGCTAAAATACATAATAACGAAAATTGATAAAAACATAGAATAAACTAACTCAACGCGCGTAAAAGCGAATACGACAATATAATGCCAAATATAAACAATTAGATTACGAGAACTTACATAGCAGTCCCCCTTGCCAGCTTATTAACAACGGAGTATGTAACAAAATGTAACCAAAAATGTCTACTGTGTTGCAATCGAAATATTTCAACGAAGAACTCATTCAAGTGAAACCATGCGACTCATTAACGTGACATGGAAAAGCAAAACAAACATGCATTTCCGGCATCACAATACAATACTGTACTGCCGTTACACTACTAACTCATTAATATCCATCATAAACAAATTTTCATTAACGCCATTCATTTTCATTTTCTTAAGTGTTTATTCTTTTTCCAAGGTACTAAAATTCTACCTTCATTAGTTTTATCAAAACATTTAACTCATTTTCATGATAATTGTTGCAAATATTATTACCATGTATTTTTGTTTATCTTCTTTATAATCTACTTTGAGTATATCAAGTCATCCTTTTTCTCTTCGATTTTATTTATTATTTGCTGATTAGTTTCAGCTTTAGATTTTGTAATAGACATAATTTTTTCTATATTTTAAATTTCAATATCGTTGATGATTAATAATATTTCTATTTATTTTTATTAATTTGTCTTTTTCATTTTCTACATTTAAGGCTTGATTTAATAATTCATGATATTTAGTTATATCCGTATATACTGTATAATATTCCTGGGTTGTTTGCATGCATATGTACGTGACTTGATTCACGTTTACTTTTACAGCACTTCCGTCCAACTGATCCTCGCCCTTCTGTACCCAGCTCATATATATGTATATACTTACCTCACTCATTATTTCATTACTGATGATGACTCTCGTGTCAGTCGAAACGTTTAAATTTCTTGGATATGTCGTAGACTAATATAAGTCACTGCATATAAATATAATGAAACCACTGGATATGTCGTAATAAAATCAAGATGAGAAGATGTCTCTTTTTCTGCTTGCGGTCTTTGTTCTGACGTTTTTTCTAAAGCTGCGTTTCCCATTAACTAAACAATAGATACTGTATAATTATATTTAAAAATGGTGTAATGCTAGCTATGTTTACATATATCTGGCATATTAGTGCAGAATTAATTATTTATCCAATAATGAACCAATTTAATAATTTTTTCATCATAATCATTAGGCACTAAAGTTTCATAATTATTTTTTTCATATCGCTTTAATACACATACTTGATCATTTGATAAAACACCACATCGTATTTGTGTTTCGATCTCTATTGTAAAACCATTATATATTTTATGGTTGCCGTTTATACTTAAATCCGGTGATTCCATAACGTAAGCCTTTTTATATGACTCTATTCGTTTATCTAGTGTATCTTGTAATTCACCCAATGTTGCTGTAAATGAAGAATCTTGATAATGTTCCCCTATAAACGCGAAAACACATTTATGTAAATCATTTTCATTTCTAATTATAGTACATTTATTTTTTAAATTGTTTATGGTTTATGTTCTACTTCATGTTCACGTCTAACTGTTGGCTTAACATGTGTACATATCCAGTTTTGGAATTTAAAAGCATATTTTCTATCTGATCGCGTTATGAGCCAATAAATTCCATGTTCTTTTTGCAAAATTATCGCTTTGTACGCCACCCTTTGTGTGTAGTTTTTAGCAATTTTCCAATCGTTATCTATATTTCTTAAAATTTTGCAGTATATTCTGAATATCTAAAATTTTTGCAATATCAATAGCCTTAAACAATGGCTCTTCATATGTGCCATAAATATCTAATTTAAAAACGTCATTCTTAAATTTTTTCATTATAGTTATTAGATATTATATTAAGATTTTATCTTTTAAGTTCTGTTTTATTAGCTGTAATAGGGCTCTGTTTCTGGGCGTCTTTATTAATCAAAAAATGCCAGTATGAATAAGTATTAATACCATCATTCACATACTGTTTGTCCGTATAGGAATACAAAGCTTTTATCATTTCACAGGAAAATAAATCATAAATTTTATCACTCTTTATAGCATTATATTTATTTGCAATATTTTTTATCAAATAAGGATTGTTATAATAGATAATATCAATATCATCGTCTGTTATTCCCTTCTTTTGTATACAATTAGATTTTAATCCCTTAGAATATACTTTTTGTCATTTAAATAAATACACTCTGTTATAATATCATCTTTATTTTCATCTTTAAAATAACCTAATTTAATTTCATCAAGAATGTCCATTTTTCTCATATCTTCATGTATCATTATTTCTTACATTTATGATAATTCCATCGGTAACAATATACATTAGAGATAAATTATCTTTGCATGCCATTCTAAAGTTTTTACAGAAGTGATCATACATTAATGACTTCTCTATATACTAAGATCCCTATATGCTAATTTATGCCAAACCAATCAGATTGCTCTAAATTGTACCACTTGACCTGATTACGCGCACACGATCTCCTCCCAGGGTATTCGTTCCATGGCCCCCAAATTTTTGTCAAGGATAGACATTTGGGTCTACTACTTACATAAGAAGAGATATGATTTTTATCATTGTTTTTCGCTAAGTTATTGAACTTTCTTTCCATCACCATTCACAGTAAGACTTTGGTTGCTGTTCTTCCTGGTAAGCCTGCTCTTCTTTCATGACATGGGTTTTGATTTAAGATTTCCTGTATTTCCTTTGTCCATTTCATCCGTACGCTACAGTTGCAAACCATTACTACCATATAGTTGCAGTGTGACTTGGAGGAGAATTTCGTCGTTCTGCTTCCAGTTTACTGATGTTCTCGCTTGATTTCATTTGCCAAGGAATCCTACTTTTCGAGGGTGATATCGCCATGACAGATCGTCCCGAGCCGTTCGATTCTCTCTGCTAAACCATAGTACTTTTGCCGTTAAGTTGTTATAAACCATATAGAAGATATTTTCATGTTGTATTTTGTGGTATATTATGGTGTATTTTGCTTATTTCTTACGCTTTGTTACCCGACATGGGATGACGTTCGGGAAGCGTTCAGTTTGGGTTGTTTTTGCATGATGTGAAGTCACAGTTTTATTTTGACGAAAGTAAAGTAAGGCGTGGTAAAATATCAACCAGTAGCGTACTGAAATTGTTTTTTCTACCGTCTAAAGTTTTTCCGTGTTTCTCCTGTATGAGGTTGTTCGTTGTGTTATCTACTATAACTCTGAGAGGTTTGTAGCCCTCCCCTCGTCTCTATATACTAAGATCCCTATATGATAATTTATGCCAAACCAATCAGATTGCTCTAAATTGTACCACGTGACCTGATTACACGCACACGATCTCCTCCCAGGGCATTCGTCCCATGGCCCCCAAATTTCTGTCAAGGGTAGCCATTTGGGTCTACTACTTACATAAGAAGAGATCTGATTGTAATCATTGTTTTTGCCGAGTTATTTGACTTTCTTGCCATCGCCATTCACAGCAATACTGTTGCTCCTCCCTGCTGGACCGCGTGTTGTCAGTTTTGCGAGTGGTCCTGCAGGACGAAGTAGCTGTATGTGTTATCGCGAGGAGACTTTGGTTGCTGTTCTTCCTGGTAAGCCTGCTCTTCTTTCATGACATGGGTTGATTTAAGATTTCCTGTATTTCCTTTGTCAATTTCATCTGTATCCTGCTGTGGCGAGCCATTACTACCATATAGTTGCAGTGTGACTTGGAGGAGAATTTCGTCGTTCTGCTTCCAGTTTACTGCTGTTTTCGCTTGATTTCATTTGCCAAGGAATCCTACTTTTCGAGGGTGATATCGCCATGACAGATCGTCCCGAGCCGTTCGATTCTCTCTGCTAAATCATAGTGCTTTTGCCGGTATGTTATGATAAACCATATAGAGGGTATTTCATGTTGTATTTTGTGGTATATCATGGTGTATTTTGCTTACTTTTACGCTTTGTTGCCTGACATGGGATAACATTCGGGAAGCTTTCAGATTGGGTTATTTTTGCATGATGTGAAGTTCCAGTTTCATTTTGAGGAAAATAAATTAAGGCGTGATAAAATATTGACCAGTAGCATACTAAAATTGTTTTTTCTAACTTCTAAAGTTTTTCCGTGTTTTTCCTGTATGAGGTTGTTCGTTGTGTTATCTGTTATAACTCTGAAAGGTTTGTAGGCCTCTCCCTTATAATTTAAGCTATGAAGAGGCTGCTGTTCGTCTTTCATGTCAGGTGTTATTACAAGCAAACTACGTGACTTGCTAAGTTTCTTGAGTGTTAGCCATAAAACGTAATGGTATCCTTTAATCTTCATTCTGGTGTAGTTTCTCTAGAGACACGCGAGGGGGTTCCCAAGTTTATCTCACGATCGCAGATACATTTGATCCTTTGTTTCCGAACAACTACATTATAGAATTCTGACTGCAAAGGGTTCTGGAAGTTGTTCGGCAGATTCCTACTGGACTATTTAATTATTGCTGGGATTTTTAGCGTGCTGTTCACTTTCGGCTATGCTAGGCCACTCTGACATTGCTTACCGTTGAGACCGGTCTGAGTTGAGATGTTGTTTGTAACTTCTACATAGCTCTTTATGTTTGCAACATAATTATTTTAGGCTAGAGCTAGGATGTTATCCAATTTAGTCTGTGGATTAGTGCAGTTTGATACTCTGTCTCTGTTTCTTTTTCTTGCATTAGTTGAGGAAACAATCGTGTGCATTCTCTTCAAATTCTTGAGGGGCGTTTCATATTACTCTCAGTCCCCGTAGCTGATGCCTTACTTACTTCCAGTACAGTTTGTAGCTCAATCCCAGTACTCTTTATTTACAACACTTTTATAGTTCTTTTCACTATGGCTCGTAGTGTAACTTTTGAGGAGTCAAATTAGGGGTTCCTGTACCCTGAATGTTTCTTTGCTGGAAAACAGTTGCTGTAAATTCCATTAATGATTTCCATAGATCATTCTGTACATGATGATTCAGTTTAAGGGGATTACTTACTATTAGATAGCACGATCATCGCTATCGTGTAGACTTGATTTTTTCGAGCCCCTTACCATCAACTCCCCCCACTCCAAATACTGTAATTGAAAATACTGTAAGTACTCGAAACCTGATTTGAAGATTAATATTCTATAGGATGTTACCTGTACATAGCAGTATTCTATTATTTTTATGAAGTAACACTATGGAGTCCTCTGAGCTATTATAATTCGATACAAGCTAATTTAGTGGCTAAAAACAGCTAATATACCAGTTACCAAAGGATTACTGGATGCAACCGTATTACAGGTTTATGGCTCAGATTTAATTGTGTACCTGTGTGGAGAAAATTTGTGATCACCCACTAGGTCATAGCCGTAGTCATTCCTGTCAGTTGATGGGCTATATTGTATATGTTATACACTGTTACAATTATACTACGAGATTTTCTAACACTCTCTGTGTTAGAAGTGAAGTATGCAGGAGACAATACTTGATGTAGCTCTTTAATGTCTCAGTGTAAAGACCATTTTGAAGAATTATGCGCTTATTTCATATACAGGAGACTAGCTTAATACTGAAAGCCCACTAAACGCGTGCTCCCCTATCCCCAGTTCAAAAGGTTACAGATTAGCCTTGGAAAGACTAACGCTGTGCCCCCATGAAAGCTGTATGGTCTGCATTTTTGAGGAGCAAGAATCCAAAAAGCTCGTATAGGATCAAGAGAAGGTGATATCATGGGCCTCTGTTATGGAACACGTGACCTTCGGCCTTGCATTGTGTAAATCGAGGAAAATTACGAGAAAAAATTGTGCCAGAAATGCTCAGATACCTGCGCTAGGCTACGGCGCTTCTTGACTTTCATCCCTTTTCTGTACAGCCCCGTAGCCTAGCGCAGGTATCCGAGCATTTTTTGCAGAATTTTTTCTCGTAATTTTCCTAGATTTACACAATGCAAGGCCGAAGGTCACGTGCTTCATAACAGAGGCCCATGATATCACCTTCTCTTGATCCTATGCGAGCTTTTTGGATTCTTGCTCCTCAAAAATGCAGACCATACAGCTTTCATGGGGGCACAGCGTTAGTCTTTCCAAGGCTAATCTGTAACCTTTTGAACTGGGGATGGGGGAGCACGCGTTTAGTGGGCTTTCAGTATTAAGCAAGTAGCAATATCTAAAATACAAACACCAACGTTATATGCAGAACCTAACAGTATCGTATCTTTAGAAACAGATGCTGTTATTAATTGTTCATCAATAATATCAGCATGATTAAAATAATGCTTTGATATTAATTGTTTTGCATTTATCTTTAGTATTAACAAGTCTAGTATTGTTACAAATCTTCCCTTAGACAAAATAGACCTGTGGAACAATGCTTTATTAAGCAAATTGAATAATCGATTTTCATTGGCATTTTTGCTATTCATTCTCATTTCTTGATTTTTAAGGACATAATAACGCATGTATTTTTTATGTCTGAATTTGACAACATAATGAATTTTTCTAATTTAAAACCACCTAATTTAATATAAGTCTGTAATGTAAGATAATAAATTGCATATTCTTTTTTATGGACCTAAATTCATCATTAATTTTTCTGCACATAAAAATGGTATTTTATTTTGTGATAAAATATATCTTTGACAATCAGAAGTCATAGTTTTCTATTTTTTTGTATTTGTTGGAAATGGTGGTAAATCGTTGTAATAATTGTGATACAAAATATATATTTCTGAGACGTCAATATATGAAATATAGCCAAATTGACGGTCTTTATCATGATCCCAAGCATTAAAATTTTTTATCTCTTCTTGATCTAAATATTGAAAATCGTCATAATGTACTGAATATTCAGCCATAACAAAAGTGTACATTGCATTTATATCATAATGCATAATATATGAATCAGGCATTTGGAATCATAATTATCCATACATTCATTATTACCCATTGCATATCTCATTGATTTTATACCTACAATCCCTCCTATCATCATGTGTCGAAAGGCCCTATAAATTAGATAATCGTGAATTAAGCCAATATCAACTTTAGATTGTTCAATAAACATGTTCCAAGTCATTTTATTTATTTTACAAAATGAAAACATTTTGGCACTATAAGTATTGAAAGAGACTTTTTATAGTATTGTATGCTATAAGACAATAAACCAACGTCTTTTAATATATAATAATCGCTGCATTAACCTAAAGTTTTAAAATCATTATTTAATAAAATGATTTATAATAATCATATTCATTTTGTGTTATACCTTTATTGAAATAAGATATATCTGGACATATTCCTTCATTAAGTTTATCAACACAATCAAAGTACTTATATGGATATAAATCTTTTTCAATATTATTATGAAAGAATGGAAAGTTATAATTCCTTAAAAATTTCTTATATAAATAGCATCATTTATGCCTAAATTTATTGACATTTCTTTGAGAGATGTTGAAATATATTCATGGCTGTCTATAAATTGAACAATGGTCGATATTAATACTGAAATGTTTTCACGTATTTCTCCCTATGAGATTAACTTTTTATCTTTAAAATGATTATGTAACCCTCTCATCAGAAATTTGCTATCATACGCTTTTAAGTAATGAAAAACAAGATATAAGCAATTATATAATTTCACTTGGCTATTACACTCAAGGCAGGTAGTTGCTATAAAATCTCCATTAACATGATTATGATGTCTTGCTTTTGCAATTTTTTCGGTAAATTCGACACGATAAAATTCACAAACTTTTGTTATATTATGTTTTATCTGTTGTTGAATTGTTAACAATGGTAATTTATAAACTCTTGTCCGTCTGATATCATTTATATATACTACCATATCGCTTACATCATCAAAAAGTTTCTTAACCACATTTTCATTTTCATCAGCTAACCTATAAACTTTAATTTGATTATATTTGACTTCATCAACGCATACTACATTATAACAATGTGAAATTAATTTATGCTCAAATTTACCATCCATAAGTACTAAATTGCTCTCAAAATCACAATGCATAACCCATGGTATTTTTGGTTGTGTTTAATATGACATTTTTTTAACATATGTTACTTTTTCGGCAATCCTTAAAATTTGAATATTAGAATTGATATTAGCACAGATATCTCGATTAAGGTCATATTTATTTTCGAATTTGTTTCCATTCATTTTATGTCAAATTTTAACATTTATGACATAAACCCAGATTTTGTAGACAAACATTTTTAATAATTTGGCGAATATTTTTGTTGAATTAGATTTAATAATAACTTTTTGCATTTAATTTGTTTAATTTCTTGATATATACATAATGATATTTGTCCTTGTTATCATCATGAATTATTAATAAATTCATTCTATTTTCGTAGGTGTAAAAATCTGAATTATAAACAGGAAGAATTTGTGTTCCTTTTCTTTATATCTAAATAGATTTACTCTAATTTGGTTTTGTTTTTCATTTTTTATGGTATTATCTGTAATTGAAACTGGAAATTCTATATCTGCATAATCTACTATAATTTCTTGGCCATTATAAAAGCGAGCTTTATCAATGTTTAATCTATTAGGATTCATAATGCGATTATCATTGGCCATTTTATATCTTAGATGTAATAAATAACAATACAAAAACATGTATTGTCTCGTTGATTTTTGATATTTACAAGGCCTAAATTTTTATAACCGACATGGCAATTCTATGTACGAATTTGAAAATACGTTAGTAGCTACGAAAACAAACATTGTCGAAGATCCAACGCCAAAAAATTTAAATGTTTTATCGCCGCCAGTATCACACATATTTTGTCCATAATTACACGTCCTTCTAAATATTTCTATCTTCATCCTCAGAATCAGTCTCATTCACGGCCTTTCTCTGAGAAATTTGCCACCTCGTTTTTTCATATCATCTTGGGATATCTCTAAAAAATTATCAATATCTTCATTGTCATTTAAACCCTAGTTTTGGTCTAGAATCTAGGGCTTATATTTTTTTGGTGTTTGTCGCTTTTCATAATACTGTGAATATAATATTATCATTTTCACTTTTATTAGTTCATTATGTTTTTTAATTCATTTAGTAAAAATTCCTTTTTTGCTCTTTAGAATTATTCATTTAATCTTCAATAGAGCAATTTCCTTCCTGTACAATGGTAATTTATACTCACTTAAAGTGGCACAAAGGCTGTTTTAATCACTTCAATGTTATTTTGATCGTTTGCAGATACATATCCTTCTATTTTATGTTATTGTATATCCTGTTTGTTGTTAATTTTATCTAAACTTTTTTTAATTCCTTTTGAATCTGAGTTTACGTATTCATAAATCATATCATTTAAAGACTTTATTTATATATATCACCGTTATCGTCAACCTCAATCAGATCTTCATTTTTGCGCTGTATTTCAGCGCTTCTTCATACTGTGCTTCGTAATTTGACATTCTTATTACCTCTCAAATGTTTTAAAAATACACTTTCTATTTTGACAAGATTAATATACTATATATATAGAAAATATTTTTTGAAATATTTTAATTAATTACATTTTACGACTATTTTGGTGGAATTTATTCTTAATATGCTGATGCTTACCAGCTAATGTACAGTCTCTACCGTAACAAATATCACATTTCCATTCCTTATTTGTCATATATATCTAGTCTTTGATTCACGTATTCGACTTTTAGCCTCTTCATCACTATACATTTGATGTCTGCCTATATGTAATAACTATATATTATATATTTTTTAAATTATTTATAATTTGCTTGTATGAAACTCTTTATCGTAAAATTTGTCCTATATTATATCGCCATTATCAAAGATTTGCTATGTATATGTAACTGGATTTGTCAAATGCATTTTATATAAAATAGCTCTTTGCATCAATTAGTCATATAACCTTTCGAACTTCTTTCTACATCTATATACTCTAACAGTATTATTTAAATGAAATTTTGAATATTTAAATTTTCTCTTAATTGTAAAATAACTCGATTTTACAGGATACAAACGTAAAAGAAATAAGTCACAAATATTAACAAGTTCTTTTGTAACGATAAATGCCTCGAATCCTTCACGATAATATTAAGTGTGACAACGCAATAATAACTTTCACTGACGGCGACTATAATGCAAACAATAACTGACGGTGACTCTCCACCAAACTTGTTAGGCTAACGGTAAACAGCAAATTCCAAAACAGCAACACGACGACTTTGACTTTAACTCACGACAACAACTTCTAACGATGACTTCATATAACGACTGACTACACAGAACATTACATGCTTTATTCATATTAACACGCATTCCGTAACATAATAATTATAACATATGACGGACTAAGGGGGCAATGCAATGGCATGGCAGCACAACACAACAAACAACCGTGTACTAAGATTCGACATAAGATTAGACATGATGACAGTAACAGTGGGAGATGATGATGATGCAAGACTTAGAATTTTGATGACGGGGCAACAAAAAGCGGAACACATAGGAACAGAGAACCAACGTTACTTAGCATGATGAAGTCAAAAGTCAAAAATATAACTAGTAGCATAACATAATATTGACATCACCGTATAAATCATAATGCACTAGATATTCGTTAGATTTTATACTAGCTTCAAAAAGCGTCATGTTAATTTTCGAATGATATGTGCTATTATATTTGTGAACTAATATGTCAATGACGTCTATATACCTTTATGAATGTGTGGTGGTAAAATGTCTACTTATTTTTTGGAGAATAGAACGATTCCAGCGTTCTATTATGATAGCTTTATATTATGAATATGTGCTATAAATCTTATTATTATATGGTTCCAATATATGATTGTCAAAATATTTGTTGTAAAATTCAACCCCTCTGTTAACATGTTAGGTTTTATATATAGTTACCACACACATGCGCATAAGTAGATTCAGCACATGGCCCAGTCTATCCCTAACATTGATAACTTAACTATAGAATCATGTCTTGTTACATTGTGTCAGAACATGGGATTGATATTTCTTGATTTTTACATGATTTTGGATCACTTTCATCACACTTTCAACTGAAAAATCGTGTCAATAGCAAGTCTACCCGGCAGGATGGCCGCCAATCCAGGCATGGTAAAAGGCCCTACGATGGACTGGTCTGCAAATGAAGGATGTTATAGTCGTTACAAACTATGGAAGCAACAATTTGAAATCCTGTTCTTTGATCCTTTGATACAAGTTTAGGAGAACATCCAATGTAAATACCTCCTGTACTGGTCTGGCGAAAGAGGACTAGAATTCTTCAATAGTTGGGGCGTAACCACAGACGACGAAAAACATCTTGCTTCATATTGTACTTATTTTGAAAACGCTGTTAAACAGCATTCAAACGAATTGATGGCCGCATGGGAACTCCATGAGCAATGTCTATCTTCACGATCGATTTCTACGAGACCATTTTGTTTTTGGACTAAACTCAAGCCACATGAGAAAGGAACGTCTGAAAGAAGGGAACAAGCTGACCTTTAATCGTGCTATAGAATTCGCTAAGTAAGAAGAATCGGCAGAAATACAAATGAGAATCATGAGCCAAGTTCAAGTACACATAGTACATAAACACAAACAACAAGGTAAGCCTGTATCAAACCAATTTAAGGCAGATAATAATATAATAATAATAATACAATTTATTTACAGTTGGCTGAAGAAATGCTAAAGCTAATAAAGGGCAATTCTACACTACTTTTATAATATTTTCTAAAAATAACTAAAATGAACAGTCTTAAAAGATAACTATATAATTATATACAGATGCGGCAACTGCATTTAAATCCCTTCCAACTTTTGATTTTCATTTTGAATTCATTGTCAGTTTTTGCAGCTTTATATTGATCTGGAAGTTGATTCCATATTATGCTTCCCCTAAATGTAAGAGATTCGTTCCCATACTTTTTGGTCCTCGTGTTTGGAAGTTGGAGGAGATTTTTGATTCTTAATGTATATGGACGAATTTTCCTATTGAATTACTCCCACAGAAAGGAGGGGTTTCCAGAGGTCATACATCTGTATACCTCCAGCATAAGTTTTTGCAAGGTTTTTTCATGGATTGTCACTTCCTCATTCTTGTGTAGGAGCTCTTCAAAACTAGAGTCATAATCACTTAGTAGCACTCTCAGGGCACGCTTATGGACCCTGTTAACCATATCGTTTGTGGTTTTTCCACAAAACATCCATATAAGTGGGCAGTAATTGAAGTTTGTCAGAATGAACGAGTTCTACAGTAGGCTAGCCTTTTGGGGTTCTAAGTCTCTTACAACCCTAGAAAAAGCTTTTGCCTTATTGTTAGTCTTTTGGCAGATACTCTTGACATGCTCGTTAAACGTAAGTTTTGAGTCAATGGTGATACCTAAAAGTTTTACCGTATCAGACATTTTTATGATATCGCCATTAATTTCAATGCTTAACTCTTGGTGCTCTTTTAGCCCAAAAAATATCAACTGAAATTTTTCCGGTTTGGTAACCATCTCATTCATTTTATACCAGTTCATTGCCTTTCGTGTGTCATTTTCAATATTTGTGGTTACGTTGGAGAAAAGTTTGCTCAGCAAATATTTCGTAAACAATCCAGAGAATCAGAAACTTAGCAGAAAGTATGGATGGGTTATAGTAATGATTCACACTCGCATAGGAAATGCACTGCAAAGGACATTTCTTGCCACTATTGCCACAAGAAGGGTCATTATGCCAAAGTATCATCTGAATCAGTAGACTATTCTAATGATAGTCAAAATAGTTTGTTCTTGGGACCCATAGCTGCCACACCCATATCTGCAACCCCCATCCAGCCTACAGAAATCAACCATTAAATTATCAGCATACGGGGGAACCATAATTGGGCTCATGTGATGTCTATGTGCAAACTCCTAACACCACAACAGCTCAGCAAATCAGAGTAGAAATTGTGACTGCCAAAGGTCCAAGTATCATAGGGAACATCACAGCTCAGAAATTATCTCTATTTAAACTGCAGTGATTTGTAAAATCTGTCTCAGATGATGAAAATCTCGATGGCATAACAAAACAACAAACATCCATACCCTCTCACCAGAGAATATTTACTAAAGGAATTTTCAGAAGTTTTCACAGGTATAGGGTAATTCGAGGCAAAATGAGACACGGGGCAAAATGCAACATTTCTTCTTTCATAATGAATTTTCGGTTTGTCCGGTGGAGAAACAAATCAGCTCAAACTATGATATAAAAATTGAACTCCCTCTTTCAGCTTTTCAGCCGTTGTTTCTGTGGTAAAGAAAAGCTGAGGTGAGAAAAACGAATTTTTTGCGGATTCAGCGATGATTAGAACAGCAGTTTTGCCAAGACTAGGGAAAATATATTGAAAACTTTTTCAAATTTTTGCACCAATGATTCAAGGTGAGTGAGATACAACCCCTATAGAATTTAGTTAAGCACAACTCTATATTACTCGCAATACCACAGCATGATGGAATGCACAATTTTATGCTTAGTTTCTTTCTTCTGTTAGCAAACTGGGGCAAAATGCGACGATGGCCTAAGTCCACCCTAATCTACTACTAGGAATCATAGTATATACTAGTATTTCTTAATTTAGATGAAACCATACGTTGAACTGACTTTGATTTCAAATGGTCCGCACTTATCAAAGAGTATAAAAAAGCAAAAACTTTTATTTCAGCAAAAAACCGGATCCTTCTTCAGTGGGTATTCTCTAACGATTGTCGTTTTGGCCTTAGAAACGACTCAATAACATGAAGATTGAATTGAACATGTTATGTTTCCTTGCTTCGAGAAAATCGTTCTTAAAGTATTCGCAATATCCATAGCAATCAAGAAAAACTTTCGTTTGTCAACAGGATAATGCATCTGCTCACAGAGCAGAGTTAACTCGAAACTTCTTCAGATAGCAGAACATTAGATTTGGCATTCGAAGCTGTCAAAAAAATTCGTGGCTACCTATCAAAACATCGATTAAAGATCTATTTTAACAAAAGTTTTTCGCAACATTGTTTAACTTTTCGAATCTTCAAATTGTAATTTTTTCATTGGCCGTATTTCGACTTCCTGGTCTTTTTGATTTGCTGTTGTAATTTGCATCTAATTTGTATAACCACGGACCTCGTTGATCTTTCGCCATTACATAACTTTCAGAAGAATTTCATAAATTTCCTTAAATTAATTCGAATGTAAGTGTACTTATTTCAGTCATTTCAATTAGTAATATGTTGCTAAAACTGTTGAATGAAATGCCTTTTGCCTCCGCCTCTTATCATTTGAAAACGTAACTAGTAGATGTATGTCTTTAAGAGTTATAAACATAGAAGATGAAGTGTCTCATTTTGCCCCATATGTGGGGCAAAATGAGACGATATACCTGTTGTAGAAAAAGCTTGTGAAATTTTCAAATTATGAAAAGCTAGGGAAAATTGCTCTTGCTGTTGAATAGTTCATATGTTTAAGTAAGTATATGAATGTTGTCCTCTTTTTTATTCACGTATTCCTGGCTGAGCAAGAGTAGAATATTTGCTTAAGCGTCTCATTTTGCCCCGAATTACCCTAGGATGCTTTCCTGGGCCAGAGTACCACATTGAGGTTGACCCAGAGGTGACACCCATACAACACCCTCCTAGACAGGTGCCTATACACCCGCAACCAGCGTATAAAGAGGAACTCATCCGCTTAGTACACACCATGGACCAAGTTCTGCAGTTGTTACCCCTAAACCAAATGGCTCCATAAGGGTGTGCTTAGATCCTCGTGATCTGAACAATGGTATCATATGCAATAGACATTACGTCCGTTCCATAGATGATGTTATACCACAAGTGTCGGGATCAACTCATTTCACAATACTCGATGCTATAAGCGGATATTTGTAAGTACAACTAGATGAAGAAAGCAGCAGACTATGCACATTTAACACCCCATGGGAAAAAGTACCGTTGGACTCGACTCCCCTTTCGAATACAGCGATGATGTATTCCAGGAAAAATGGATTCTGTCTTCGGTCCTGTAGATGGAGTGACCGGCATAGCAGATTATATTCATTTTTGGAAAGAACGAAAGGAACCATGACAATCTCCTGATAAATGTACTTGGAACTGCTAGAAAGAATAATGTCATATTCAACCTGGATAAGTTTCAGTTCAAAGTACCAGAGGCATCATGTTTGGAATGAAATTGACAGCAGAAGGCCTCAGAGTTGATGAAAACAAAGTTCAGTATATTATCAACATGGAAGCTTCAAAAGATGTCAGAGAGCTAGTCATTTTTGGCCATGATAAATTATCTGACAAATTATGATGATAAATTATGATAAATTAACTGAAATAGATTGGTAACCCTTATGTATAGTAAATTAGAAAAGTTCCCATCAGAAGGGCTATTAAATTTAAATTTAAAGATTTCCTGTTAAAACAGGCATTGAATAAAATCTATGTAAAAATTTACATACAAAATAATTCTATATGTTGTAATACCACTTTCAAGGGGGTACTACAGATGTGAGTTCGAATGTAACAGAAAGCAAAAAAATAAACGCAAAGAGTAAACTTACGGACTTGAACTTCTAACAGTGAAATAACGGCAACGGCGACGGCAAATAAATCGGATCGGATCTACTTTCAAATGGCAAATTGACTCAAAATCTTTTATCAACTACGACTATCTTTAGCAGTAACTAATTCAACTTTTTCACTAAGTACTCATCACAGCGTCCCTTTTCAACTTTTACTCTTTTAAGCCCTGGCAAAACGATTAAACATTTCACTAAGCATTTCACTAAACTTTGCTTAGTGAAGTTGCGTGAAGTTTAGCCAGGGTGGCAAAACGTGACTAAACTTTTCACTAAACATTGGAGTCAACTTTGCAAACTGCGAGCCATTTAGGACGCTGCGTGGGCTGTGGGAGCTTGGCGGGGAAATTTTAAAATGAAAACATGATGGAGGACACAAAGCGTAAAATGATTGCTGCAGCTCTTGTAGTGATGGAATTAGCCGAAGAAGAGCCCCCAAATAAGAAGCGAGGAAAAACCAGGGAATGGTTGAAACGACGGGAAGAGAAAGGAATGTTCAGCGCATTAATTACAGAGTTAAGTGTCGAAGACACAATAGCGTACAAGGAGATGATGCGAATGTCTCACGAAGACTTTTTAAAGATCTTGAGTTATATAGAGAAAGATATTACACTAGCACAGTTTAATGGGGGTAATATTGTTATAAAAAAAAAAAAAAAATATTGTTATAAACCCTAAAGCCAGGGTTGCTATAATGCTTAGATTTCTTGCCACCGGGGAGACTTTTCGTTCTCTGTCTTTTCAGTTTCGTGTTTCAAGACCTGCAATATCCTACATTGTAAAGAGTGTATGCTTGGCTATAATCAAGAGAATGGAAGCAGAATTTCTTAAGGTACCGTCATGCAGTGAAGGTTGGTTAAAAAATGCAAATGAATTTGCGGCAAAATGGCAATTCCCAAACTGTATTAGTGCCATTGATGGCAAGCACATTATCATTGAGCCTCCTACTGGTGCTGGGTCTGCATACTACAACTATAAGCATACACACTCTGTAGTCTTAATGGCAGTAGCTGGCCCAAATTACGAGTGTATATATGCAGATGTTGGCACCAATGGCAGGATCTCTGATGGTGGAGTGTGGAACTAATGCAGCCTGGCAGAGTCATTTGAAAATGGCACAAGCTTCCTGCCACCACCTTGCTGTCTTCCATATGGGAGTTATCCTGTGCCCTTTGTTCTGGTGGGTGACGATGCATTTGCATTGAAACCTTATATGATGAAACTATACGCAATGGTAGGATTGACTAATGAAAGGCGCATATATAATTATAGACATAGCAGGGCTCGTAGAATCTCAGAAAATTTATTTGGAATTGTTGCAAACCGTTGGAGATTGTTTAGAGGAACTATTGCACTGCATCCCAGGGACGTAGAATACATTACTATTTCTACATTAGTTCTTCACAACTTTTTACGTCAAAGCACAACATCACAGAAGATTTAGTGCGCTCCAGGCTTTGCAGATGCTGAAAATGAAAATGGTAACTTTGTTCCAGGGATGTGGCGTGAATCCTCTCCTACAGAATCTTTTCTACCATTAACAGTCCCATCAACAGGACACAACTCAACCACAGTTGCTAAAAATGTCAGAGAATTATTGAAGGAGTATTTCTGTAATGAGGGAGCAGTTAATTGGCAGTGGAATAGATTGTAATGGTACAGAAACAAGAAGAAAGGAATGCCACCAATAATCTCCATGACAGGTTACATAATTCCATGTCAGTAGATATTATGATATGGGATAATTTTGCAACAAAAATGGAAATTTTATATTTTTGCTATATAAGTACATTATATAATGAAATATGAAATATGTTCATGCAAATTTTTACTGTATTGAATAACTCAACAAGAAACTTTTACAAAAATGGGAGATGCTTTTCTAAGACTTTAAAGTCTTCAATTTTAAGATTAGATAGATCTATTTTACAATGCAGTTATTACTCAATTTGTGGCCAGGCAGTGATTAACCTCAATCAGAATAAAATTGACTTAATTTTAAGCTTTTAGTAGTTTGTTTTTGTGTTGTTCTTGATAAGAGATATAATTGTTTTTGTTGATCTGACAATGGATCATTATAGTGTGAAGGAATATGATCATGGGACTCTTAATGTGATTGTCACATACATTGTGGATAGTTGCTAACATGATTTTAATTGATTTTGATCATGTCATGATTTTGTTGTTTTACAAACCTGCTAGAATGAATTAGTAGCACTTTGTTATTCATGCTCTCACTAGCTTTTGAAATTTTATCATTTTCTGTCATATTTCAATATGTTAAATCACAATCCTTGCCTTTCATATGAGTTTTCGTTCTCCTAAATAGAGAAATATGATCTTCAACAGTATAGACAAATGATTCATCGGTATAGATTATTAACTTTGGAAAATTCTCAGTGCCTAAAGTTTCAAACATGTTAGTTTTTTTTTTCTATCAAATCTAAAACTACAAGTAGTATAATTCAACTGTGTCAATCATAGCGGAAAAGGACACAAGGTCATCGAGTTTCCACTATGAAAGGCACTTACAATATTAATTAGCTTTAATTTACAAGTAACACAACGGAAAATTACATATAATCACGGGAGATATGTTGCTGCATTTCAACATATAAAGACTGAACCTACAATCGTTTCGTATTTTCAATAAAATGAATTGTTTCCTCTATAATCATTTTGTTCACACTCGCACCTAGCTCAGGTTTTCCGAAAAGGAGTAAATTACAAAGTGAATTGGAGTCCATGCTCGAAACGCTGAACTCAAGGATGTCTTCGAGATGACCAAAAAGATCTTGCCGTATATTGTCATACAAGGGGCAGTGCAGGAAAAAGTGTTCATTGTCCTCATTAGCCTGTCCGCAGTCGCACGTTGGGCTTACACAATCAAAATTGTGTCGAAATTTGTGCTCATTTAAATCGCTAAAATTGACACGAAGCTTTGTCAAGCGCTTTATGCCAGTAATATCATGGATATTGAATATCGGTTTCCTCGATGGTCTGATCATGGCCAATATTTTCCTTTTGAATTCCTCAAGAGAAGCCGAATTTTTTATTCCATCATCAAGCAAATTCCATTCATAAAGAACATTCTGGAAGTACGTATTTGAAAAGCGAACAGTTCTTGGAATATTTTGATCATAAACCCGCGCATGTCGAAGATTGTAAGGGAGATCGCGCTCAGGGGGAATTTCTTCAAATAAATACTGCGGAGTAAATAATAATAAAGATTTTAAATGCAACCTGCAAATGACCGAAAGACTGTAGACAGACTGTAAACTTGCAAACTTATTAGTTTGAAAACTAAGACTCTAAGTATGATAAGAAAGCAGGATTGTTCATTTGCATGCCTGTATTAATTGATGTCCCACTGTAAGATATGGATGAACCATGCCCATGACCCGGACTAATTGTAGAGTAGGCAGTATTGTTCATTTTTATGTAATAACTAACATCTGTTATGCGCTTCACTGCAATCATTCTTGACCTCTTGTCCATCTGAACCAGTTTTTGTGCCACAAAAATTAAAAGTGACAGGTTTTAGAGGGGCTTTCTGTTGGCTTCTTCAATACATCGATACAGGCACTCATCAGCTCTTCTTTTTTTGATTGAAGATTTCTCTTTCTTGATAATCTGGGTGCTTTCTCCAAACAATCACTTTCAGGACATTTTCCAGGCTCGCTGTTCAAAGTTCCGTGCAGATTATCTCTGCTTTTTCCTGGCTGTAAAACAGGCTTTAAAAACTGGAGAAGCTCCCAATAAACCCATTGTGGCTTGTACAATTCGCTCGTACTTTGGCTAGACGTCGTCTTGTTAACTTTTGCCAATTCTCTTCCCAATGGACTTCTCAGCTTCAAGATTTTAGCTTTTATCTCAGTAGTTGAGATACCTAGAATATCCCCATTTCACTAAGAGCTTTATTCCTTGACTCTCTGCAGTGGTAAGCTTTTTCAAAGATATTCTAAAGGCACGAGTTTTCTTCAAGTAACTCGATCAAACGCAAAGTTTCTTCGTGTGTCCATACTTTGCCCCTTTTCGATGTTCTGATAGCTTTTTCCGATGGGCTTTTCTTATTTACATCCTTCGCTACTTTAGGTTTAGGCCCGCTCTTATTAAGTTCATTTTCCTCCCTTGGCTGGGTTGCTTCCTCATCTGAGTCAAGCAAGCTGATCTGCCTTGCTGTTTATTCATAGCTATCTCACCAACAGTAGGCAGAGGGTAAGGGTCAATGGTTCATTCAGCACATGGACAGAAACCGTCTTTGATTTACCGCAAGGTTCAGTCGTAGAGCCCCTTTTGTTCTATATATATCTGAATGACCTTTTCATGTTCCTGGAGGAAACCAACGTCTGTAACTATGCGGACGATACAACTATTTATGCGTGTGGTCCTAAGATCGAAACTGTCATTGCGCATTTAGAACATGATGCCCTTAAAATAACTGAATGGTTTCCAAATAATCTTATGAAACTAAATGAGGAAGAATGCCACTTAGTGGTTTTTGGTGCGAGGGGAGGTAATGAAATAATAATCAAAATAGGCGAGGCTTGTGTGGAGGAAAGTATGGGAGAAAATCTTCTCGGTATCACTTTCGATCAATCACTTTCTTTCAAAGAACATGTCAAGATCCTGTGTAGAAAAGCCTGCCAAAAACTACATGCTCTTTCCCGTGTTTCCTGCTACATGGACACTGAAAAATTACAGCATTTAATGAGAGCGTTTGTGTTATCCCACTTTAGCTACTGTCCACTTGTGTGGATGTTTTATGATAGAACCACAAATCATAGAATAAATCATGTTCATGAAAGGGCATTGCGCATTGCGTATAAAGATCACAGAAATGATTTTGGTTATCTCCTGGAGTAAAGCAATTCGGTGCCCATCCATGTACAGAACCTGCAGTTGCTAATGATGGAAACATTTAAAACAAACTCCCATCTAAACCCACCTTCCATGAAGGACATTTTTCAGGAACGAAATGTGAACTACAATCTAACACATGGCAATGATGCTCAACTCCCAAAGGTGCGAACCACGTCCTTTGGAAATGAGACCATAACCTATCTTGGAAGCAGATTGTGGCAACTATTGCCGCAAGAAATAAAACAATCAAATACCCTTTCTATATTCAAAAAAAGAATTAAATGTTGGAAAGGTGGTGAGTGCAACTGTAGGCTTTGCAAAACATATATTCCGCAAGTTGGGTTCCTAACAGGATAATCGTTTTTATCCTGTAATCTATACTTATATGTGTATATATATATATATATATATATATATATATATACTTTGTAAAATTTTCCCCTTATTCATTTTAGAAATTGTAAATATTTATCCAAAGTAGGCCTTAACTAACTGTAATTTAGCTATTTGTTCTTTCTATTAGCCTACTATAGATAAATTAATGATGATGATGATGATGAAGCTTCCTTCTTCATAATCTGAATTCATTTCGTATTTGAACTGTGTTGCTGAGAGCTGCAAATCGTCATCAAACAACCAGTTTTGGCGGGAATAGAACACCTATCGATTCCCAGTATCTACTGCGCCTGCGCGATTACAACAAATGTTTAATTGGTGGCAAAACGACTAAACATTTACTAAACAACACTAAACAACGCTAGACATTTTTGACCAGGATCAAACTTTGCTGAACAACATTCAGCACGACTAAACAATACTAAACAGGGTGGCAAAACGACTAAACATTTGCTAAACAACACTAAACAACGCTAGACATTTTTGACCAGGATCAAACTTTGCTGAACAACACTCAGCACGACTAAACAATACTAAACAGGGTGGCAAAACGACTAAACATTTTACTAAACTTTTGGCTAAACCAAAGTTTAGTGAAATGTTTAGTGAAATGTTTAGTCGTTTTGCCAGGGGTTTAAACTTCGTCAGAACTTTTCATCTACTATCGGCAAAACTCATTTTTTCACTCACTTCACTTCTCGACGACTCTTTGTGACAGCATTTGCTCACATATACAAAAACAATAGATGACATGCAGTTCAAAACTTGTCCATATATGGTTAAAAATGAGAGGCGGAAAGGAAAAGTACTTGAAGAATATGTTAAGCGCGTGATCAGCAGAGACTTACCACGAGAGCCACAGTGGCTTCTTGATCACGTGTAAAAACGAACAAAGTAATGTTTACAAAAATGCTACAAACCATTATATAGTGCATTGTTTACAAATTAAATGCATTATATATTTTCCATGCATGTATATCCATACAAAATAACTCTATATTTTACGCTTCATTATATAATCCAACTTACAATTCAATTTATAAATTACCATACAATATATTTCCATGCTATTAATTCCATTACAAATATTCCATAATCATAAATTCACATAATTTTATGTTTCTAATTTACTATATCAATTTAGGCATCCAATTTATAGTACATGATTACAGTTTAAGTATAGTACAAAATTACAGTCTAATTTTATAGTACATAATTAAAGTCCAAATTTATAGTTTCAACTTTACTATTTCATATTTTTTCCAATTTACAATTCTAATTTAAAATACCAGATATTGTTTCCAGTATATTCATATCAATTGAAATATCAATTGTTTCCATTTATAGTTTCCCAATCCCAATCGTTTATAGTGTGGCATTATTTACCACACTATATATATCACACTATCTCCCCTCCTTCCCCCTATACAATGTTGTAATATGGCTAGGAAATGAACACAAATTGAGATCTAAGTTAGACAGGTGCACCACACATCCTGGGGCATATTACTCCTTCTTCTTAACACTGTTTCATGGAGGGGGGATGGGGCTGTTTACATGAAATACGACAATGAATCATTAAATGTTTATTTCCTTGCAATTCCATGCTACTTTTCCAACTAGTTTTGGCTGCCGTTGTCTTTTCAAATATTTCCAAAACGACCATTAGGATATCAGAAAAAACTTTGACATAAGGGTTTCCTAGGATGCAGATTTCATTGGTGAAGTTTAAATTTTGATCAGAATGGTTTATGGCGTCATAATAGCTAAAAGGCTATTTTTCAATACCATATTTCCTACGATTTGCAGGATTATTCTCGGAAAAGTTAGAGTTACATTCATATCAATCATACTATTTCCTTCTTTCCTACGTATCCAATAATACTAATGGCATGTTTCTGAAAGAAATATTTTATGCTGCCAGTGTCACATGAAATCATACAGTGAGGATATCTTGTTCCATAAAGACACTCCAATTTTTGCGACAGCCAAAGTACCCATAACTTTAATAAAGAATGGTGTACTTGACGAGCGCGAGACTGAAATGCTGGCGTATGTTTACGTTCTGCTATCAAATACTCTGGATTAGCAAAAGTTTGCTCCCATTTGTGCGAACAAAAGATGGATAAGCAAAAAGTTGTTCCCATTACTGAGAGGCGGACTAGTCAGTTATATTCGACGCGTGCATAGTACGCAGTCTGAATCAAAACTACGTGTAATAAAATTTGAATAGAATAAAATGTACTTTATGCTCGGTACATGAAAACTACCCCTTCTCAACCAGACCTAGCTTGTAGCTCTAAGACAGCAAGTCATTTGATCAGCTATCTCAATATATACTAAGATCTTGCATGCTAATTTATGCCATTTAAATAATTGCCCTCCATTTGTACCGTGTGGCGTTATGTGTATGTGACAAAATCATTTCAAGACCAGGGGGATAGGACCCAAAATGATGTCCAGGGTTCACAATGTAGTTTATTTGTGCCGAGAAAATCCATTTTGCCTTTACCGGCTATTCAGTGCCATGCTTTTGCACAACCCTTGTCAATCTACACTCGGCTCCTCCTTGCAGGCTGCTATGGATATCTTTCCATCTTTCGGGGGGCCTCGCTCTGCAGGTTATTTCACCTTTAAGCATTTCATTTAAGTATGACAGTGGCACTTCATGTGTGGGATTTACCTCCGTCACCACTTTGGATAGCGTATAAAATTTCAACAAGCTTCCAGAGATGGGGAATGTCAGCAGAGCAGATGTTCGTGAAATCAATTCGATGAGAATTTGGTCTGTAAACTCACTGGTGAGTCTTTCATCAGGTTTAAATGCTTTAAATTGATTTTTCCTGTATTTCTATGCCTCACGTTAGCTTCTTTAGAGCCTACTTTGTATTGGGACACTAGGAGTTGCGATGACCTCTTATGCAAAAGACTTTTGAGCAGTTTCGGTTTACTCATTTCATATCAATCATGTTAAACGATTATTTCCTTGGAACTTTCAAGGAACATTGCTCATGTTTCGAAACCATTCAGTAGTCCCACAATATTTGAAAAAGATAGACAGTAAGATGTTTCTAGGCATGAAACGCAAGACATCAGAGTTTTCAAATCTCGCTAAATGCTCTCTATATAAGAAGCTTTAGAAATATAGAAGCTTCACTGTGTGAAGACTATTTTCCCACGTAAGAAATGTAAAATATCTGCCAGATATGGTAGAATAAGGGAGTTCACGATGCTGAGAATGGCTGAGGATATGTCAAGAATCATTTCAAAAAAAGTCCTCTTAAAACTTTACTCTGATCGTTCTTCTCTCTGGCAATGACATCCTTGTTCGATTCAAGTAAGAGTTACATCAGTAATTTAGAGCAATAGATATGTGAAATATTATGACCTAGCCCCAATGGTATGTAGTTATTTATTTGGTTTGAGGACAGATCTTAACTTAGTGATATTGTAATGTTCCTTCTTGAAAGTCAAAAGTTGAAGGTTGAAGTTTGCCACAGTTTAGCAGCCAGTTTAACACTAAAAATGTTTATATCAAAACACATCTTCTGTTGATGTATAGGATCAAGCTTACCTTCATAGTTCTTTATCGAAGTGTCGTAATACCATTAGAATGATAGTGTATGTTGTATTTCCTAAATGTTTGGTTGTTGGTAGTTTCCTTTTGCCCTGTACTTAATGGAAGTATGATAAATTAATTTCTCGCAATTTCATCAAATACAACTAAACTATCCAAGAGCTCTTCGGCAATAGACCTGATACACAAAGGGCAAATTTAATTCGATTTCATAGCTGTATTTCTCAAATGTATGTGTTAAGTCAGTAGTAGACCCTGGAGAACCTGGCGATGCTTGGCCTTCAAAAGCAATAAAAACTCATCATGGTTTTACCATGCCTATTTGAGTCAATAGATGAGTTTATCCAATTGGCTCGTCCCCTCCTCTCCCCCCTCCCAACCAATCCTGCATGTTTGATCGGTCACTTATCAAGAATTTCTTATTTTGACAATGCCGCTACTTGGATCGTTTTCTATTTCACTAAAACCACTGCACTTTTGACCTGCTGTATAGTAGTCATACAATTGATTATTTAGCGAGCTTCTCCGTGTTTTGTCTAGATTGACCATGGTTTCCTCTGCACTTCCGAGTTTCTCAATAACTAATAGTTCTGTGACCTGTTGCAACATAGGAACTCAGTATAATTTTGTTTTAACCTGTTGACATGTTGCATGGTGGCCCAGCGTCGCCATTCAGAATTATAAAATAAAAAAATCTATCAATAAATGTTCATAAATTTAGAAGGAAAATCAAGTTTTATTTATTTAACCAAAAATCGTAGCATAATATTAAATAATACTTTCTCTCTGGAGATAGAATCTTTGTGAATATCTTTAAAGAAAATATTTCTCTTTCAATTTCAAAATGAAATGTCTTGACCGGCCCTGCGTCACCATAGTCCAAAATAGAGAGTTTACAATTGACGACGTTGCTTTCGACGGTAACCTATAGAGGTTTGTGAATGAATGCGGTCAGGGTCATCTCCCTTCCTTCGCCAGCGTCATCCGAATTCTTCAACATGACATGTCAGTTTTTGTCGTACTGGTCACAACGTTGGTAATTATCATTGATTTAATGTAGTATTTCTATGGTTGGTCATATGTAGCAAAATTCAACCATTGTCTATTGATGCATATTCAACAAAATCATTCCTATTCAGGGATAACTTTCATTCACATTCAACTATCAAACACCATTCACATTCAACGAAGTCATTCATATTCATGTCGTATTATTCATATTCAAGTAACTAATTCATATTCCGGGACCTATCTTCATGCACATTCAAGGAAAGTCATTTACATTCAAGGAAAAGTTCCCGGATCTTTTCAAAAAGCATTCAGCAAAAAGTTCCCGGATCCTCTCAAAAACCATTCAAGGAAAGGTCCCTGATAGAAAGGAATCTCCCTTAGCTGTCAGTGTTTGCGTGCCGTTTCCAAGAGTGGTTGGGCTCGAGAGCATCAATATAGGGGTTCGAGAAATAAACTCAAATGCATATAATACATACATACATACATACATACATACATACATACATACATACATACATACATACATACATACATACATACATACATACATACATACATACATACATACATACATACATACATACATACATACATACATACATACATACATACATACATACATACATACATACATACATACATACATACATACATACATACATACATACATACATACATACATACATACATACATACATACATACATACATACATACATACATACATACATACATACATACATACATACATACATACATACATACATACATACATACATACATACATACATACATACATACATACATACATACATACATACATACATACATACATACATACATACATACATACATACATACATACATACATACATACATACATACATACATACATATATATATATATATATATATATATATATATATATATATATATATATATATATTTATTTATATAGGCATGGATGGCGCAATTGATTAGCACAGGAGTCTTCTGATCTAAACATCGTGAGTTCGAATCCGCACTGGGGCCAAAATAAACTTTCCAATTGTGCTAGCCCACTCATGACTTAGTATTTACCTATGTCAGCCTTAGCCGAATTAATATATATATATATATATATATATATATATATATATATATATATATATATATATATATATATATATATATATATATATATATATATATATATATATATATATATATATACGTGCATCTCTAACATCACAAGTCATGATTCTGAATCACATATAAGTAATAATTACTTGTTACGGATGCTAAATTATATTTACCATAGAAGGTGAGGGATGGGCTATAGTCCTTTTAGCCTCTGTCTCCCCCATCCATTGTTTGCATATCATATTACTATACTGGAACATCTTTCTATTTTCCTTTTTGATTGTACAATAGTCCCTCATAGTATTTGTAAAGAGGCACAAGTTGGGTATGCTGGGAACAATACTAAGAAAATATATGATAGAGAATTACCAATTACATAGCATTCTCAAGTCAAATCAAGAAGGAGAAAGTTTTTGGTTTAATGTGGTATGCAAGCCCCTTAATATGCAGTTATCAGTTGTTTGCGATTCAGTAATCATTATGTGTGACTTAAAAGAGCAGACTATGATGGCCACCTGTCGCGTCCTACGGGGGTAATTAAGTATTTTTGAGGGCAGTGGTCTATTGAACAAAAAGGGCACACTGTACAGCTTCTAAAGATAATTTATCTTGATATGATACTTTTAAGTTGAAGAAAAAAAGGAGATCGTACGAGAAGCTTTAAGATTTTGTTATTTATATGCATAGCATAGATTATAAGCAGGTCTCCTTCACAAAGTTACAAGAAATAGTTGTAAATCCACATATAAGGGACTGGTCATTATTAGTGCAAGAGACCGTGACCGAAAGAATTGAGATGGGGCATTGAAATATTTATGGTCACCATATTGGGTTACTAAACTAAAATTACCATTAATTGTTGGGGTGTCATATTCTCTACTTGCCTAGAAAGATATAATAGTGGAGAAAAAACAAATATTTGCCACAACATCAAGAATAGCCTTCACATCGTTTCATCTTACACTTACTTTTGAAACAAGGAGTACATTTTCAGTTATGATTTATGACTTTTATTCTTTTCAAAATAGCCTTTCCTTTCTAGTGTTTGCATCTCTTGCATGGTCACTACAAGGAGAGTTGTATTATTATTATTATTATTATTATTATTATTATTATTATTATTATTATTATTATTAAAAATATTTTCAACTTTACTGTCAGGTATCTTAACAACACACTCGCAACTCGCAAAAATCTCACGCTGTGGAATCTCTCACAAACGTCTGACTGCTCCTTTTGTTTCCAGCCAGAGTCTCTTCTCCATGTTGTTGCAGGCTGTAAAACTTATCTCAACGAAGGCCGCTTCACATGGAGACATGACTCTGCCCTAAACTTCCTTGCCTCATCATTGCAATGTTTGAATCACTGCACTTTTTTATGTTGACCTCCCTCAATATCTTTCCCCTTCTCTTATCACTGGCGATGATCTACGTCCTGACATGCTTATCTCCACTTCTTGTAATACTCTGTACGTAATTGAATTGAGCGTCGGCTTTGAGACGAACCTTAAGAATAATGCTAATAGGAAATTTACCAAATATCGTTACCTTCTAAATGACCTTTCATCGAAATACCGTCACGTCAAATTTGTGAACTTGTCCATAAGTTCCCTTGGAATCTTTGGACAATCTTGCGATTCGTTTATTCAGATGTGTAACGATCTAACTATTAACACAGGGCACACTAACTTCATAATTACTAAATTAACTAATATAATAATTCGCACAACGTATTACATATTCTGCATGCGCAACAAACCCTGGACTAACCCGGAACTTCTTTCTTATTAACAGATTTCTTTCCTCCGTTAGCTTGTTCATATATATAGTATCTCTTCCTTTTTTTTTTTTTTTAACATTATCTGTAATTAGGCCAGCCAAGTGCAAATTACCTATCATTAGAGAGATTTGTATTTGTATGTTTAGTTTATATATGTCAAAGTTTTAAAAAATTATTATTATTATTTTCTATATTAAACATTGTGTTCAGGCTGTTGTTATTGCCGTCAGTTCTGCTATTAGGCGAGTCATAACAAATGACCAAAGGCTAATAGAGTTTGCTCTCTCCTATATTTCTAGCACTTTCCTCAAAATTCTGGCAGTCCCCAATAAAGCAGCCTTCTGCATCACTCCAACATTACATGTTATCCCTAATTTTTCTATCCATCTGTCAAACTCTTTGGTGATACACCCAAGAGCTCCAATCACTATAGGCACAACTTCAACACGTTTGAGTTTCCACAATCTTGCAATCTCTCTCTTCAAGTCCTGGTATTTTTCTACTTTTTCCTTTTCTTTCTCTCCTACATTTACATCAGCTGGTACAGCAATATCAATGATTAATCCCTTGTGCTCTTTCTTGTCAACTATAATTATATCTGGTCTTCTTGCCTCTATCACGTAGTCACATTGCACATTGTTATCCCACAACAATTTCACTTCTTCATTTTCCACTGCTCCTTCCGGGACATGTTCATACCATTTGTCTGTGCATTCTAACCCATTCTTTTTACAAATACCCCAATGAACTTTCTTTGCCACATTGTCATGCCGACGTTTGTATTCCTTCTGAGCCAATTTCTCACACCCACTTACTAAATGCTGCACACTTTCACTCTTTGTCCCACATAACCTGCACAGAGGGCTTTCACTGGTTCTGTCGATACGGTGTTTCACATAATTTGTCCTGATGGCCTGTTCCTGAGCAGCACACAGCAATGCTTCAGTTCCAATTTTCAAATCACATCTTGACAGCCAGTGCCACGTTTTATCCTTATCAACTTTCTCTGGCATTTCCCTAACAAACTGTCCATGCATTCTCTTCTCATTCCAGTTTTGTCTCAGTTCTTTTTCCTTTTGTTTCTTCAATTCTCTACTTAATATAGCATCTTCCGTATTGATTGTCCCAGCTGCAGCAACTCCCTTAATGAGGTTGTCCTCCGAATTGGCAACGTAAAAGCCCAAACTGTTTTCCTCATCGCTTACGCACCTCTCTACACTAATCAAACCTCTGCCTCCCTCTTTCCTCTTTATATATAATCTGTCAACATCACTTTTTGGGTGTAGTGCTCCATACATTGTCATTGTCTTTCTAGATTTCCTATCAATTTCTTTCAATTCACTTTTCTTTCCAATACAGTATTCCTGCCCCATACCTGAATATTGCCACTGCCCATGTATTTATTGCTGTTATTTTGTTTTTCCCATTTAGTTTTGATTTTAGCACCAATCTGAGCCTTCGCTTATATTCCTTAATGGTTTTTTCTTTCATTTCTTTTTCTTTGATTTTATCCAGTTCAATTATCCCTAAATACGTATACCCTTGCTTTTCAACTTCTTTCATTACTTCCCCATTTGGCAGCGTTATTCCTTCACATCTAACTACTTTCCCTCTCTTCATCACAAGAATTCCACATTTCTTCAATCCAAACTCTATCCCAATATCTGTACTAAAAATATGAACAGTCCTCACAAGTGTTTCTGTCTGCTCTTCACTCTTAGAAAACAGCTTCAAATCATCCATGAATAGCAGATGATTCAGCTTGTATCTTTTCTTTCCCCATTCATAGCATACATTTACCTTCCTAAGAACCAATGACAAAGGTATCATGCACAGAACAAACAGAAGAGGCGAGAGACTGTCTCCTTGAAATATCCCTCTTTTTACATCAACCTCCCCAAGATCTTTACCATTTGATGTCAGTGATAACTTCCATTGCTCCATACTTTTTCCTAAAAAATTTGTCACATTCTCCGCTATTCCAAACATCTTCATACATTCAATGATCCAGCTATGTGGAACAAGGTCATACGCTTTCTTGTAATCTATCCATGCCATTGATAGATTAGTGAGCCTTCTCCTACAATCTTTCAGTACAGTCTTGTCAATAAGTAAATGATCCTTTGTTCCACGGCTTCCTCTCCTACATCCTTTTTGCTCATCAGGTAAAAGTTTCCTATGGTCAAGATACTTATAAGTCTCTTCTGCTATCATTCCTGTCAGGAGTTTCCACATTAGTGGAAGACATGTAATAGGGCGATAGTTTTCTGCTGCATTCCCCTTCTTCGGATCTTTCTGACAAAGCACAGTGCGACCATGTGTCATCCATGCTGGTAGGCTGTTTTCTCCCATCAAGATACTATTCATCTGACCAGCGATTCGGCTATGAAGATTGGTCAAATTTTTTAACCAGTACCCTTGCTCATCATCCTTTCCTGGTGCTTTCCAGTTAGGCATCTTTCTACATTGATCTCTTACCTTCTCCACACTTATAATCACCCTTTCTTGATATTGATTTTCATTTTCCAACCCAGTCTTCAGATCTTTCAGCCATTCTGCCTCTTGGTTGTGCTCTTTTTCAATACTCCAAATATTTCCCCAAAATCTTTTACTTTCTTCAGCATTTGGATCATCACTTGATCTCTCTCTCCCCCCATTAAATTCTGAGTATATTCTCTTCTGATCAACACTGAAAAGTCTATTTTGTCTGAATTGTTCAATTCTCTGTTCAAACCTTCTGACTTTGGCACTTTTTGCAAGCATCCTTTGTTTGAGTTCCTCAATTACAGTTTTTAGACCCTTTCTTTTAACTCTGTACTTTTCCTGTAGCCCAAGCAACTTTTGTTTTTTCCCTCTACCCAGTCCTTCTTTCAATTCTCTTTCCATAATATTGACTTCTTGTCTCAGTCTCCTTATGTCACCTTCAATCCTCCTTTTCCAAAATGGTTCATATTTCTTCCTATGCTCCACTTTCTTTAGTCCTAGCTGTTCAGCGACCCACACACTTGCAGCTACAATTAAATTATTTGTTTCTGTAATACTCTTACTCTCCAAATACTTAAGCGCTTCATTTACTCTCTCTGCTTGGACCTTTAAAAGCTTCCTTCCCACCTTCTTAAATATAATGCCTTGGCATGTCTTTCTTTCTGCAAGTATTTCCTTTAAGCGTTTAACGATCAACCTATTATCTTCATCTAAACAAACAACAGTACTACTAAGGCTATCTCTTACATCACCCAACTCTTCTTCAACTATATCATCAACATTACCTACTGGCTCTATTGTGACTACTTCAATTTGTTCTCTGTAAATGTCACTCTGGGATTCATTTTCTACTTGTCTTTTAATGGCTTCCAATTCAAGCTCTGACAACCAGCCATTCTTTCTAATTGCCCTTGCTTGGTCACACACACGTTGCTCTGTTGATTCAAACATTCCCCTTTCTCTCCATTCTCTATACATTCTTTGCCTGTATCCCCTGATAGGTTTTCCTTCTTCATCAAATGGCCTACACTTTTAAAAACATTCCATGACTACTTTATTCACCTCCTTACTCCATTTCATTCTAGCAGTAGCAGGATAACGACCGGGTCCCCGCTGCTGTGCCGAGGAACACCTGCCGAGCAGTATTTTCAAAGTATTTTCAATACTTTGAATTGACATTTCACTCATAAGAGGATTTGTGAATTTAAGGTTACACAACCACCGGTGTTTTTATCGAGACACCACCTCTAGGGAGGCTGTCAACCAAGACTAAAGAGTTCCCCCTACCCATGAGACAGACAAGCCCCCGCCGGATGCCAACCCGGTACTTCGAGGTCTCGGGGAGAGCTGACAGGTACTACACCTTGCTCAAGGGTGACCTGGAGGTAGTTGCAGCAAAGGGTAACCTCATTATCCCACGTCGAAACTCTGCAACCGGTTGTAGTTTTATGTCATACCCAGGACAAATTATTATTATTATTATTATTATTATTATTATTATTATTATTATTATTATTATTATTATTCAAATGGCTCGAACTGCCTATAAATGCAACATTCAGTTCTCTCATATTAAATAAATCCAAATATGGCATCAGTCTTGTCCTTCCATCTACCAAATTTATTGAATGTCAAACAACTATGCGTAATGCTTTAAAATCCTCACCAAACCAAGATATAAAATGCCTCTGGGCAGAGACTAGTTACGGTACAAATCTTCAGTACGATCAATTTAAAAACACCAAGCAAGTTCTAAAAACGATTCAACATGACCATGAAGAACGTATCAATAATACTCTCTTATCTCAAGGTTTAGTTCTATCATCCATTCTTAAGTTTGCATGTAATAAAACTAACAGCCTCTGGTCAACCGTTCAGCAAAGTTTGCCAAGAAACATATTCAACTTTTCTATAGAATACATAAATAACACTCTCCCCACTCGTAAAAATCTCTGCAAATGGTCAATTTCTCAATCGTCTTCATGCTCTTTCTGCCTTCAGTCAGAGACTCTACAGCACGTAGTATCTAGTTGTTCTTCATATCTCGATGAGGGTAGATATACTTGGCGCCACAACTCTGTTCTTCTCTTTCTCGCTAACACATTCTCCTCGCTCAAAACAATGCACAGTTTACGCTGATTTACCTTCCTTTTTGTCCCCAAGCCTGATTACTGGTGAATCTCTTTGTTCTGATCTTCTATTACTTACAAAAGACAAATTGCTCTACGTTCTTGAACTCACAATAGGGTTTGAAACTAATATACAAAATAATAGTAATCGTAAGGCTGCCAAATATAGCTCGCTGCTTAGTGAACTCTCTCCTTCTTATAGTAAAGTTACATTTGTCAATCTATCTATGGGTGCTATTGGAACTATGGGTTCTTCTTGTACATCTTTCTTCTCCTTACTCAATGAACTGAGTTTTGACAAGACCATCCAAAAACGAGTCATTATGAAAGCTATGACCATCTCAATAAGATCAAGCTACTTCATCTTCTGCCAAAGAAATAAACCTTGGACTAATCCAGACCTCTTAACCATCCAATTTTGATCTTTTCTCGAACATCTAACAGGTTTTTGCTGTTATTTACTTGTTGTTGTTGTTGTTTTTTTGTTATACATGTTAATTTCATAAATGTACTATGTATTCTCTACAAGCAAGCCAATTATACACTGCCAAAATTTTTTGAGAGGTGTATTATTGTAAGTAGTTTTATGTATTCAATATGAAGTTTCAAAAAATTATCTATTAGTTCTCTTCGTCCAATTCATTGGTTTCAATTTGCTGATGATGCTGCTGTCATAACTGAGCTTGAAAATGAGAATCAATTTCTTCTTAATCATTTTACAAGATGGTGTACTTGGGCCAACATGGTTATTAGAGTTGATAAATGTTCCACATCATGAATTAAAATATCTTCTACTTCATCAACTCAATATCTCCCTAAACTGTTAATAAACCAGGCCGTTGTTCCTACTGTCGAGATGGGTAAGTCTTTCAAATACTTGGGTAGATATTTTAACTTCTCAATGGATAATGTCGACCACATGTCAGAAGTGCTAGGGTTAGTAAATGAGTTATTGAGTAAAATTGATGCAATCCCCTGTCACCCCAAAAATAAGCTTCTTTTATATCATCGGTTTGTCTTGTCTAAACTATCATGGCATTTTACCATCTCTGACCTCAGTAAGACATGGATTGTTGAAAACATCGATAGCCTTGTATCTAGATACGTTCGTCAATGGCTCGAGCTGCCGATTAGTGCTACACTTAGTTCGCTTCTCATATCTAAATCTAAGTACGGTTTAAGCCTTATTCTGCCATCTACCAAGTTTACGCAGTGCCAGGTTGTTATTAGAAGTGCCCTTAAGTCATCTCCTAATTCAGATATAAACCATCTTTGGGCAAGAACCAGCACTGGCTGCAATATTCAGTACGATCAATATCGTAACACAAAACAAGTGTTAAATGCGGTACAAACTGATAGTGAAAATCGCCTCCATCGTGGACTTAAATCTCAAGGTTTCGTAATCTCATCTCTTCTTCTTCATGCTAGTAGTAAAACTCGACACCTCTGGTCAAAAGTACAGAAAAATATGCCCAGAAACATTTTCAATTTTACCATAAAGTACCTAAACAACACTCTGGCTACAAAAAAGAACCTTTGCAAATAGTCCCTCTCTTCTTCTTCTGCTTGCTCGTTCTGTCTCCAGTCTGAAAGTCTCCAGCACATTGTATCTAGTTGTAAGTCCTACCTGGAAGATGGCAGGTATACCTGGCGCCATAACTCCATTCTTTTGCATATCTCTAGAACTCTATCTTCATTACAAGATAGCTCGTTGTACGCAGATCTTCCTTCTTTTCCATCTCCATCTTTGATTACTGGTGATTCTCTCAGACCAGATCTTGTTCTAGTGCTTAATAGTACTACTGTATACCTACTAGAGTTAACTGTTGGCTTTGAGTCAAATATAACGATCAATAGTGAACGCAAATCTGATAAATATCGCCCCCTTATTTTAGCCCTGCAGGAAAAGTTTTATGATGTTAAATTTATTAATCTCTCTATGAGTGCTCTTGGTATACTTGGTAGATCCTCTGACTCCTTTTCGTCGATGCTGAAAGATTTGCACTTTGACACTACTCATCAACAGCAGATCATTATGAAAGCTTCCAACATTGCCATAAGATGCACCTATTTTATTTTCTGTGGACGAAACAAATCTTGGCCAGGTCCGGAGCTACATGACTTTTAGTTGCTAATTTGTATGTTTGCTGCTTCTAATTTCATTGCTAATATTTCTTTCAGTCTCCATACGTTATAACATTTGATTAAATATTATTTTTGTATAGCAGACAAGCCAGTTATACACTACCTAACAGTAGAGAGGTGTATGATTGTATGTAACTGTAATGTTATTGTCATGATATGAAGTTTCAAAAAAAAATTATTATTATTATTATGTATATAGTTAGCATTTGCTCAGGCTGGTTGAATTGCCGTTACTACATCTGTTAGGCGGGTTATAACAAATAACCAAGAGCTAACAGGAAATCCTCTGTTCATAATTCTAACACCGTTCTCAGGATCCTAGCTGTTCCCAACAAGGCAGTCTTCTGTATAGCTCCAACATTACTTGGTAATTCCAATTTTTCCATCCAGTTGTCAAAATCTTTTGTTACACTTCCCAGGGCACCTATAACAACAGGAACAACTTTAACATTTTTCAATTGCCACAGTCTTCCAATTTCCCTCCATAGTTCTTGGTATTTCTCATCTTTTTCTCTTTCTTTTTCATGTACTCGTCCATCAGCAGGTACTGCTATATCTACAATTATTCCACTTTGTTTTCTCTTGTCTATTATAACAATATCTGGGCGCCTTGCCTCTATTACATGATCACACTGTATATTTATATCCCATAACAGCTTTACATCGTTATTCTCTGCTGTCCCATCTGGGTTATGATCATACCACCTTTCCTTACGTTCTAATGCATGCTTCTTACACAGCTCCCAATGAATTCTCTTTGCTACATTATCATGGCGCCTCTTATATTCTGTTTGGGCTAACTTTTCACATTCGCTTATTATGTGCTGCACACTTTCTCCTCTTTTACCACACATTCTACAAAGGGGGTTTTCTATGCTTCTATCAATGTGATGTTTTACGTAATTTGTTCTGATAGCTTGTTCTTGCGCAGCACACAGGAATGCCTCTGTCTCTACCTTGAGATCACTTCGGATTAACCAATCCCATGTTTTGTTCTTGTCAACTTTCTCTGGCATTTCTCTCAAAAACTGTCCATACATCCTTTTCTCTATCCATTTCTGTTTAAGCTCCTGGGTTTTTTGTCTTTTGAAGTCCATTTTATTCATAATACCTTCTGTCTCAATCGTTCCTGATGCACAAACTCCCTTTATTAACATTTCTGTAGAATTCAACACGTAAAATCCTAAACTGTTCTCCTCTGCTCTAACACAGTGTTCTATGCTGATCAATCCTCTGCCACCATCATGTCTTTTTCAAATATAGTCTGTCTACATCACTCTTGGGATGAAATGCTCCATACATAATAATAATAATTATTATTGTTAGTATTTTATAGCTTTCGCACAGGCAGTTCTTAATGCCGAAATTTTCCTCTTGGGTGGGCTACAACTAATAGCCAAGAGCCAAGTGGCTGCTTTCACTTCACATGTCTAAGATTTTCCTGAGTATCCTAGCTGTTCCCAACAAGACTGATTTTTGTACCATTCCAACGTTCAATTTAATACCAAGTGTGTCCAACCATCCACTGAAGCCCTTGCTAATACACCCTAGAGCTCCTACAACAACTGGTAGAACAGCAACCTTTTTCAGCGACCAAAGTCTTTTCAGCTCTATCTTTAGGTTTTGATATTTGTCAATTTTCTCCATTTCTTTCTCACGTATCCTACAGTCACCTGGTACAGCAATATCAATGATGACACATGATTTCTTCTTTTTATCCACCAAGACTAAGTCGGGTCTCCTTGCCTCAATAACATTATCACACTGGATATTCATATCCCAGAGTAATTTAACATCATCATCTTCCACAATTCCCTCAGGGCAATGCTCATACCACTTCTCTGTTCTCACAAGGTTATGCTTCTCACACAACTTCCAATGGACCAATTTTGCAACTGTGTCATGTCTTCTCTTATACTCACGTTGCGCTAGCTTTTTGCATTCACATATTATATGCTGTACAGTTTCCATCTTTTCACCACACATTCTACATAATGGATTGTCCGATGTTTTGTCAATTTTATTCTTTGTATAGTTTGTCCTTAAGGCTTGTTCTTGTGCAGCACATATTGTTGCTTCGGTTTGCACTTTGAGATCACTTTGCACCAACCATTTCCAAGATAACTCTTTATCTATCTCTTCAGCCATCTCACGAGCAAATTGTCCATGCATTCTCTTTTCATGCCATCTATTTTTAAACTCATTTTGGCTATTTCTTTTGAAGTCTTCCTTCCTCATGAGATTTTCAGTCTTGATGGTACCGACTCTCATTACGCCTTTGAGTAATAGTTCATTCGATTCACTCACATACAATCCCAAATTATTCTCTTCCGATCTTACACATGTTTCAATGCTTATCAAGCCTCTTCCTCCATGATTTCGTTTCAAATACAGTCGGTCAATGTCACTCTTCGGATGAAGGGCCCCATACATCGTCAAAGTCTTTCTCGTTGTCCTGTCCATTTGCTTCAACTCATCTACCTTCCAGTTAATAATTCCAGCTCCATATCTTAACAGTGCAACCGCCCAAGTATTAATTGCTTGAATCTTATTCTTACCATTCAATTTGGATTTTAATATTAACCTCAACCTTCTTTTATACTCTGCTGTGACTTTATGTTTCATTTCGTGTTCTTTTATCTCATCCAACTCTAAAATACCCAGATAAGTATACCCATTCTCATCTACTACTTTCATTATTTCCTGGTTAGGTAAATGAATTCCATCAAACTTAACAAGTTTCCCTCTCTTCATTATAACCACTCCACATTTCTTTAAACCAAATTCCATACCGATATCTTCACTAAATGTGAACACTGTTTGTACTAAACTATCTATCTGGTCGTTGCTTTTTCCAAAGAGTTTGAGGTCATCCATGAAGAGAAGATGATTAAGTCTAAATTCTTTCCCACCCCATTCATAAGAAGCTTTTACTTTTCTTAACAGAAGAGACAAAGGAATCATACAAACAACAAAAATCAATGGCGACAAACTATCTCCTTGGAAAATGCCTCTTTTGACATCAATCTCGCATAAATCAGACCCATTCGAAGTCTAACGAAGTTTCCATTTCTTCATGCTTTTCCCAATAAAACTTCTCACATTGTCAGCAATGCCAATCATATCAAGACACTCTAGAATCCAACTATGTGGGATAAGATCATAGGCCTTTCTATAGTCTATCCACGCCATAGCAAGATTTGTTTTTCGTTTCCTACAATCTTTAAGTATTGTCTTATCTATCAGTAACTGATCCTTCGTTTCCTTGCTTTTCCTCCTGCAGCCCTTTTGCTCCTCTGGAAGTAAGTGATTGTTTTCCATGAAAAGGTACATATCCTCGGCAACCATACCAGTAAATAATTTCCATATAAGTGGAAGACAGGTTATTGGTCTAAAGTTTTCGACAGAGTTTCCCTTTGCTGCTTCCTTTTGACATAGCACTGTTCTTCCGTATGTCATCCAAGATGGTATTTCTTTTGTCCCTTCTAGTATCAAATTTAACTGGGTAGCTATCCTTTTATGCATACTATCAAGCCTTTTTATCCAAAACCCTTGAACCCCATCATGTCCGGGTGCCTTCCAGTTTGGCATCTTCCTGCATTGTTTCTTTACTTTATCTTCAGTTATCGCCACATTCTGCTGGTCTACTCTCACAATCTCCTCTTTCAGATCACTCAACTAATCAGCTTCTTTATTGTGCTCTTTCTCAACACTCCATATTCGATTCCAGAATGTCCTACATTCCTCGGCATCTGGTATGTCTCTATTACTACTCACTGTTTGTCCATTGAACTCGTTATAAACTTTCTTTTGATCCACTTTGAACAATCTATTAATTTTATACTGATGAATCCTTTGTTCGTACCGTGCTAGTTTAGCAGCTTTTGCAATGACCCTTTGCTTTAATTCTTCAATCACTACTATCAAACCCTTTCGCCTTACCCTATGCTTTCCCTCGACCAGCTTAGCCTTACCCTCTTTGCCTGCACCAATTTGCCCTTTTCTTATCCTTTCGAGAATGTTGATATCCTTTCTCAACTGCTTTATGTCTTCCCCAATACGTCTCTTCCACCATGGATCCTTCTTGTTCCCGCCTTCATACCTTTTGAGACCTAATTGATCTGCAACCCAAACACCTGCAGCTTTAATAAGATTATTTGTCTGGGTTATATCTTTTGTTTCAATCAATTCAATCACCCTGTTCACCTTGGCCGTTGTTCTACTCAGAATGTTCATATCAACTTTTTTAAAAGAAATACCATCAGCCTTTCTACCACTAACCAGAATTTCATTCAATTGAGCAACAACATGCTGTGCTTCCTCATCTAATGTCTCAACATTAGCATTCATACTGTTTAGTAAATCATCCGAATCATCAGCAATCTGCTCATTTCCCTCATTTGTTCTTACCATGTCTCCCTCTGTTTGGTTCTCTTCCACATTCTCAATACTTTCATTCACCATCACATTCTCTGCATCTATCATCCTTCGGATATTTTCAAGCTCCAAATTAGAGAGCCAACCGTTTTTCCTAATTGCCCTTGCCTGATCGCATAATCTTTGCTCAGTGATTTCAAAGACCCCATGTTCTTCCCATTCTTTCATCATCCGTTGTCTGTAGCCTCTAATCGGTTTACCTTCATCATCAAAAGGCTTACTTCTAAAATAACATTCCATAACAACCTTGTTCACGTTCTTAGACCATTTCGTTCTGACAGTAGCAGGATGACGACCGGGTCCCCGCTGTCGAACCGGGGAACACCTGCCGGGCGAAGAACCTTCTCCTAAAGGTCCAGTTCTATTTACGCCGTTATCTCTAAAAGATTGATTTGACATTTCACTTATAAAAGGTCTAGTGGATTTTAGGTTACACTACCACCGGTATTTTTATCGAGACACCATCTCTAGATGATTGCCAACCAAGGCTAAAGAGCGCTTCATCTGCCCATAAAGTAGTGAAGTTTAGGTTGCACCACCACCAGTGTTTTTATTGTGACACCATCACTAGGAAGGTTGCCAACCAAGGCTGAAGAGTCCCTCCCACCCATGAAACAGACTAGCCCCCGCCGGACGCCAACCCGGTACTTCATAGCCTCGGGGAGAGCTAACAGGTACTACACCTTGCTCAAGGGTGACCTGGAGGTAGTTGTGGCTAAGGGTAACCTCATTATCCCACGTCGAAACTCCACAACCGGATGCAGTTTTTTGTCATACCCAGGACAAATTATTATTATTATGTGTTACAAAGAAAAATTTCTAAACTTCAGTACATTGAATTGCCGGGACCAAACTATGGTCCTGAGGCTAAGTTATTGAGAGAGTTCTTCTTAGTATGTGAGCAGTTCCAAGTAGAACAATTTTCTGCAGTTCCTCGACCTTGATGTTACCAGGTATTCGCTCAATATATCGATTTACTCCCTTTCGTATTATTCCCAATGCTCCAATTACCAGCGGAGTGACAGTTGTTTTTGTTTTCCACATCCTACTAACTTCTATTTCAAGATCTTTGTATTTTGAAATCTTTTCAACTTCTTTTGCCGCAATATTTCGATCTGATGGTACAGCCATATCAATTAACATGCACATATTTGTAGGTTTCTCTTTACTTACAATGTCTGGCCTGTTTGCTTTGATTTCCTTGTCTGTGATAATAGGCATATCCCATAGTATTGTTGCATCTTTCCCTTCAACAACTTTTTCTGGCTTATGATCATACCATTTATTAGGGACGTCTATTTGATAATATTTACATATATTCCAGTGAACATAAATAAGTGCTTTATCATGTCGTTCTAAATATTCCTTCTTGGCTAAAACAGGACAACCAGATACAATGTGTTCAACACTCTCGTCGAATTCATGGCATAGTCGGCATTTTGGATCAATTCCATTCTTGATAATTCTATGTTGATAGTACCTTGTTGCTAAACTTTGATCCTGTGCAGCTATTATCAAACCTTCAGTCTCTGATTTCAATCTTGAGCTCTGCAACCATCTGTGGGTCAGTTCTTTGTCAACATCTGCCTTATCAACTTTCTCCGGGTACTGTCCGTGTAGGGGCTTTCCTTTCCACCTTTCCTTAAGATTGGTCAAAATTTGTAACTTTACATCCTTCTTTAATGATTTAACTCTCTTTGCGATTGGCGTTGTCTCCTGATTCTCATTAACATTGACTTGTAGCTGTATATCTTGTCTGAACTTACTTGCATCTTTGTGAATCGAATATAATTTCTTATTTGTGTCATGTTTGTATACCTGTCTCAATAGTCTGTCTTTCGTTTTTTCCAAGTACATGTCTAAACCAATTACGCTAATCTTGTATGTGTACTCTAATTGCATCAGCCCTCTTCCACCTTCTTTCCTGGGGAGGTATATCCTATCAACATCTGCTTTAGGGTGGTTCATCCTATACATCGTCATTAGTTTTCTTGTCTTTGCATCCATTTTCCTGATTTCTTTCATCTGCCAATTAATCACATTAAGGCTATATGATACCACTGGGATTGCTAAGGCGTTAATAGCGGTGATTTTATTACATGAATTCAGTTCACTTTTAAGAATCATCTTAATTCGGCGATAATATTCTTTCCTAACCTTTTCTTTCGTTGCTGCGTGTTTAATACCATTACCTTCGTCTATACCTAAGTACTTATAAGTACCTTCTTGAGCAAGCTCCTGAATAACACATGTGTCATCAAGTTTTACATTGGTAGTCTTTGTCAATTTCCCTTTCTTAAAAGATGCTTTAGCACACTTGTCTAATCCGAACTGCATTTCAATGTCGTTGCTAAATATCTTGACAGTGTTAAGCAGTCCTTCTAGTTGTTTGTCAATTTTCGAGTACAGTTTCAAATCATCCATGTATAGCAGGTGATTCACTCGTTCTTTATTCATGTCATATCCAAATTCTGTGGCGTTTAGTAGATTGCTAAGGGGTGCAAGAGACATGCAGAATAGAAGTGGAGACAATGAGTCGCCCTGAAATATCCCCCTTTTAATTCTAATAGGGTTTGTTACGACAGAACCAGAGGAGTAGGTAAGTGTCATTGTTATTTGCCATGTGCTCATGCTGTATGTAATATAATGTATTAGAGTTGGGGACAGTCTATAAATTTGCATTGTCTTAATGATTCAGCTATGAGGTACACTGTCAAATGCTTTCTTATAATCTATCCAAGAGGTACTTAAATTCTTTCTTTTACTCTCACAATCTTCGAGAATCGATTTATTTATGAGAAGTTGGTCTTTACAGCCATATGAGCCTTTTCTACATCCTTTTTGTTCAGCTGGCAATAAATTACTTTCTTCTAAATGGTTGTAAGTTCTTTCTGCTATGATTGATGTTAGTATTTTGTAGAGGGTTGGTAAACACGTAATCGGTCTATAGTTTTTTGGAACTTTTGTTTCCTGAGTTTTAGGTAACAAATATGTTACTCCCTTCGTTAGTATACCATCTTAGTATAGCACCTTGCTATATCTTCATGTAGGGCTTCACAATTCTTCAACCAGAAGTTTGGCACATTATCTATACCAGGGGATTTCCAGTTACTTGTCTTTCTAATTGCCAAAGTAATTTCGTCATTAGTTATGTCTGTCCATTCTTGTTCAGCTGAGTACCTATACTTGTCTTCTTGTTCTTTAATCCATCCAGCTTCTTCATTATGATGTTTATCATCTTCTAAAATTGATTTCCAAAATTTTTCAACCTCATCAGCAGATGGTGGATCATTTATCGTCAATTTTTTATTTCCCAGTCCTCTATAGAATAATTTTGGATTAGTTTTAAACAATTTGTTTTGCCTAAACTGCCTGCTTCTTTTATCAAATCGCTTTAATCTTTGTGCCTTTGCCTGAATCTTTTACTTCAACTTTTCTTTTTCGGTATTAATGTCTCGCTCCTCTTTTATTTTATATCTTCTCATTATTTTTCTCTATTTTCTCTCACTTATTCTACTATCTCGTGTTAACTCTGTGAGCATCGACAGATCACCTCGCATGCTATTAATTTCCTTTTCAATTCTTTCTTTCTATGCAGGTTGTCTTCTGTTTGGTTTTCTCTTCTCTTTTACTGTGACTCCTTTCATTTCTGTTACAACAGTAGCCGTAGCGTATATCAATTCATTGATTTCTGTAATACCTAACTGATATGCTTGTTTTATTGTTGAAAGAGCTTCATTTGCTATCTTGAGTAATTCTTTAGCTTTACGATCTTTATTTATATTCGGTAGCTTAGCTCTGTCTCCTATTTCCATGAATTTCACTTCCTCCCACTTCTCTAATATTTGGTTAATCATGTCTAATACTAATTTCTGCACTTCATTTTGTCCTGAGTGGGGCAAGTTTTCGACATTTTCCTCAATGATGCATGGCACACTATCGTCCTCTCTTGCCACATTAACTGTATTTGTACTGTTATCGACGACTGTTGCAGTTGGCGGTTGCTGTTCTTTTCTAACATCTATTCTTATTCTTTCTAGTTCCATATCTGTTAATCGTTTATTCTTTACTATATCTCTTCTTACATTTGCTAGTTTGTTTGCATCAATATTGGCTCTATTATCACCATTATCCATCCTCCAAATCTTATATGCACGATTGGTGGTATTCTTGTTAGAAGGCTGTTCAAGTGCCTGGTAATAAGCTATCATAACTTGTTTGTATTCCCCCCTTGTCCATTTCTGTCTTGGTTTCTTTAATATCTGGTTTGTACTTCTGCTATCTAGAGGACCTATTTGAGTTGTATTCTCATCTTGGAAACTCTCTAGAGCCTGGGGGTTGGAGGAATTTGTTCCAGTAGTACATTTTTCGACCTCAACCTGGTTCACCATTGAGGGACGCGCTCCTTGTTTGACCGCGCGACGAGCGATGCGGGATGATCTTCTGTGATGATTTTCCATATTCAATGGTAGGTTGGTTATACAGGTTTTCCTTCCTGGGTGTTTTTATTTGTGACACCATCACCTAGATGGGCTGTCAGCCAAGACTAAAGAGTCCCACCCACTCTGGTTTGTAATTAGAGTTTTCCTTCTCCTAAACTGAGTGTCTTCCATGGCTTACGAGCTCAGTCTACCCGGAGCAATGGCTTTTTGGAAGGCGCCATATACTCGCCTTTTGCCCTACTCCTATCTGTTCGAAACGGTTCTGCCACGTGAAGGCTAGGAGCTGGACTGGACTGTCAGAGGCTATATATTGCGCATGCCATTTGGGGCATTTTTTAGGCATAAGGTGCTCATCTTCCTTAGCCACCCCGGCTATAACAGTCTTTAGAACCAAATAATAATAGTAATAATAATAATAATAGTCTTTATTATTATTATTATTATAAAAGTATCTCACATTGATATAATGTCTTGTCAATCAATGGTACATTCTCCTTGATATTGGTGACAGCAAGTCTCCTCAATTTTCAAGGACTTTTCTCAAAATCCTTGCGGACTGCAAGATTACAGTCTTCTGCAGCTCTTCAATGGTGGTCTCAATTTCTAATTCTCTTAATCTCCTTTTAATGTCCTTCGGTGGTGTTCCTAGTGCCCCAATGACAATGGGGACTACTGTTATTCTCATATTCCATAGTTTCTGGAGTTCTCTCTTTAAATCCTAGTATTTATCAACTTTTTCTTTCTCTTTCTGTTCTATCCGAGTATCATATGGTATGGCAAAATCAACAATTTTGCACTTGTTTTCCTTCTTATTTACAACAATTAAATCTGGTCTTCTGGCTTCAATTACGTGGTCAGTTTGAATGGTAAAGTCCCAAAGTATTTTACAAGAGTCATTTTCAACAATAGCTTCTGGTTCATGATTATACCATTGCTCGCTTGCATGTATCCCAAACTTCTTGCATAAGTCCCAGTGAATTCGCTTCCCAACCCAATCATGCCTACGTTTGTATTCCTTCTGCGCCATTTTGCTGCACTCGCTAATGAGGTGATTAATAGTTTCATCAACTTTACCGCACATTCTGCATTTACTATCCACCTGTGTTTTGTCAATCTTGACTTTGATGAGGTTCGTCCTAATAGCTTGCTCTTAGGCAGCTAAGATCAGCGCTTCTGTCTCCTTCTTAATACCACTATTGTTTAACCATGTCCACCTTTCCGCTCCTGCACATTCTGCAGTCTGTCTAATAAACTGGCCATGCAGTACTTTCTCCTTCCAGCATTCTTTTCGGTCTGTTGCTCTTCGAGTTTTATATTCCGTCACAGTTTCCTTTACCTCCATATCTGAATTTCGAGCTGCACTCAATAGTCGCTCATTGCTCCCCGTTATGTAACTCTCTAGCCCAATTTTTGATGTTTCTATCGTATCCTCAATACTACAAAGTCCTCTGCCACCTTCCTTTCTGGAAATATACAGTCGGTCTATATTGCTTTTTGGATGGAGTGCTTTGTGCATTGTCAACAGCTTTCTAGTGCGTCTGTCTAGATCCTGAACTTCTTGTTTCTTCCAGTCTAGAAAGGGAGCAGAATATCGGACAACTGACACAGCCCATGTATTAATTGCTTTAATTATGTTTTGTCCATTCAGTTTTGTCTCCAACACTTTCCTCACTCTTCTCTTAAACTCTCTACTAACTCTGTCTTTCATCTCTGATGTCTTTATAGTGTCTGACTCGTGAACACCAAGGTACTTGTAGCTTTCATCTTCTTTAAAGTTCCTTATCACTTTGCCATTCGGTAAGCTAATGCCATGAGACTCAACAATCTTTCCTCTTTTCATGACGAGTGACGCACATTTTTCAATTCCAAAGTCCATCCCTATATCTGAGCTGTAAATTCTGACTGTTTGTATCAATGACTCTAGATCTTTTTGGCTCTTCCCATACAGCTTTAAATCGTCCATGTAAAGCAAATGGTTTATTTTAACTTTGTTTCCTGAAAACTCGTACCCAGTGGTTGCTTTTCTAAGGATTCTTGTGAGTGGGATCATTGATATAACAAATAGCAAAGGTGATAAGGCATCCCCTTGAAAGATTCCTCTCCTTATTCTTACTTTTCCAATTACTTCGTTTCTACACGTCATTTCAACTCTCCACAAGTTCATCGTCTCCTTTAGTAGCTTTTGAACATTCTGAGTTACCTTTAGGGCTGCTAAACATTCCATTAACCAAGAATGGGGGATCAAGTCGTACGCCTTACGATAATCAATCCACGCCATTGATAAATGTTTTTTACGAATTTTCACCTCTTTCAAAATCATCCTATCTATAAAGAGTAGATCTCCAGTTCCTTTTGACTTCCTGCGACATCCTTTTTGTTCTTCTGGTAGTAAATCTTGTCCCTCTAGGTATCTGTATATTTCATCATAAAATATGCCTGTAAGCAATTTCCACGCAAGGGGAAGGCATGTTATTGGGCGATAATTACTCGCAACTGTACATTTGGATCTGTCTTTTTGAATAAGCAAAGTTCTTCCCTTGGTCATCCAAAGAGGTGTTTTACCTTCCTGTAAGCACTTAGATAGCGTTTATGCGAGCGGTGAGTGAATGTTTTAAATTTCTTTAGCCAAAATCCATGGACGCCAACAGGCCCAGGTGCTTTCCAGTTGGGAAATTATTATTATTATTATTATTATCGAATTAGCCAACTAACTATATAATCATACTACAGTCCGTAATATAATATAAGCATAAGAATACAAGTATAGTTGGCCATAATTATCTCCCCCTAACACCCCAGGCTATAGCCCCGCTATATATTATCAGGACCTTACATTGGATCTACTAAGTTTGCAATAGCTAGCTAAAAATCCGTATCTCTAGTAGAACACAAAAATAGTTTGCAAAAGGGACCCAATTCAAACCAGTTGAAAAGACTGAGCACTAGGGGGCTTGAGGGAGAAGATAACTACCAAAATTTGCTAGTTACACATTTGAGACTCATTACGTCAACAATCCAGATAAAGTCTTTCTAATTATTTATTCACTTTCCCAAAGAACAGTCTTCTGCATTTCTCTTGCTACGTTATTCAGTTCATTATCAGCAATGCTGTCAAAAATCCTCTTTATGCTCGTTTTAAGTTCACTCATTCCTCCTCCAAGACATCCAATTACAAGTGGAATCACCTTCACCATATACCCTCGTCGTTCTCGTAACTCAAAACATAGCTGCTGATATTTTCTTATCTTCTCGTCTCGTTTTCCTTCCTTGTTTGCTTCATTCGGACATGCCATATCAATTAACAATATCATTTTCTTGTCCTTGTCTTCTAATGTCAAATCTGGTCGCCTAGCAATGCAATTCATCCTCATTCGGTATTCCCAATCCCAGAGCAGCTTCTTCCTATTGCTTTCGATTACTTGTCCTCGCTCCCATTTTACATTATACCACTTTGTGTCTTCTGGAATTAGCCCATTTTCAACTGCCCATCTCACTGCTAGTACTTTCAAAGCATTATCATGTCGTTTAACATATTCAGAGCCGGCCAATTTCTTGCACCCAGAGAGAAGGTGCTGTACAGTTTCTCTAAAATCTCCACATAGTCGGCACTTGTCTTCATTCACTAATCCTCTTAACAGTTTCCATGCTTTAGTCTCTACCATTTGCTCTTGTACTGCAAATATTGATGCTGTTTTTCTAGGATCGGTATTACACTTCAACCATTCATAATCATCTGCTACATATTGTTTTGGTATTTCACTCTGAAGCACCTTCTCTGCAAAACTTTGTTGTTTACTTCTTTTTTGCCCATCTCTCAAGATTTTCTTCAACTTTTTCCATCCCATTTTCCATTCTGTGTATCTTTCCTCGTTAATTACCACACTCCCTTCATCAAATTCAACAATTGAATTTACATTTATCATCGCATTCTCTGCTTCCCTTTTCAATGATATCTGCTCTTTATGGATTTCATTCCTCCATGCAGACATTATCCACTCATTCTTAGACATAGCCATGTAGCATGCCACCCTAGTCTTTGTCTCATCATAGACTTCCCTAAATCTTTTCAGCCCTCTCCCACCGTCGGTTCTCTTTGAGTACAGCCTCTCATCACTTGATTGTCTTCCATGGAATCCCTTACTCCGCAAAGCACTTTTCACTATCATGTCCAATTCCTCCAATTCTCCTTTTCCTAGTTGACATACATTCATCACATATCCAGCAACTGGTATTACTCGACAGTTGATCGCTTTCATGAGATTTTGATCATTAAGATTAAGTTCGGTAAGATGTTCCAATCTCTTTCTTATTTCTTTCTTCATTCTTTCCATAACTCGTTTCACGTCTATTTTGTCTCCCTGTTCACATCCAAGAAATTTATATATCTCGTGTTTGCTAGGGTCTAATACTTCCATTCTGTCTTCTAATACTGTCAAACCTTCTACTTTTATCATTTTACCTCTTCTAAACACCACTTCTGCACACTTCTTTACTCCATAACAGGCTCCTGTGTCCATGCTAGCTTTCACAATCATCTCATTCACAACTTCAAGCTTTTGGTGATTCTCTTGGTAGATTTTCAGGTCATCTACAAATAGGCTATGTGTTCTTTTCACTCTTGTTTCATCTTTTTTCCCCATCATGTAACCATAAGTGTCCTCTATTAACATCGCTACTGGAACCTCAGTCAAGCAGAACCCTACTGGGGAGTAACTATCTCCCTGCAAGAATCCTTTCGTGATATGTATTATTCTACTTGTAGATGTTTGCCCATTCTCTGTTACCTCTAGTTTGGTCTTCCACCCATCATTAGTTTACTGATTACGTTTATGACTTTCTCTGGGACTACCATCCATTGATATACTCTTATCATCCAATCATGCCGAACCATATCATATGCCTTTTGGTAATCATAAAATGCAAACGCCAAGTTCCTTTTTTGATTTCTTACTTAATCCATTATTGCACTATCGACAATGAGTTGGTCGAACGTTCCTAATACTCCAGCACATGTACCAAATTGACTTCTGTCCCAAATGCTATTTCTGTCTGCATGGTCTTTCATGTAGCTAGCAATCATGCTTGTAAATAGTTTATAACAAGTATTAAGACATGTAATTGGACGGTAATTTCTCTCGCTACATAAATCTTCAGACTTTGGTAATAATATAGTTCTTCCTTCTGTCACCCACTCTGGTATTGTATCAGGCTGTTCTACCCATCGCTTAAAAGACATTACTACTGCTTTCCATGAACCTCTTAGCTTTTTCCACCAAAAGTTCTGAATTCCATCTAATCCTGGGGCAGACCAATTTTTTCTCTTCCTGACTGCTTCACAAAATATCTCTTCAGTGATTGAGAACTACTGCACATTCGTAACTTTTTCTCTTATTCTTCTTGCAACTGTATTCATCCACCTTCTGTGCGGGGTTTTAGCATTGTCTTCCCATATACCTGCCCAAAATTCTTCAAATTTCTCTATCATTGGTACCTTTCCCTTACTAAGCATTGTTTCTTGTGTTCTTCTGTACAATTTTCCTTGATCTTGCTCAAATAATCTATTGTTGCGTATTCTTGCATCTCTAAGTCTTACATGCTTTAATTTTGTAATACGATATCTTAACTCATCCAATGTCGTTTCCTTCAAATGTATCAAGTTTTCATCCTTTAGCAACTTTTGCTCCTGCAGATTTCTCAGTCTTTGTAATATTCTTTTTTCCTTCCTAGTAGCTTTTCTCTTATTTTCTCTCCTATGTATTTCGTTCGATGTCCATGCCAAAATCTGTCTCAATCCTTTTATCTGTTCTTCACTTTTTCTTATTCTCCTATTTTTTGTTTCATTGCCTTTCCATTCATGTGTTTTCTTTCGCTTGCATTTTAACCCAGTTCTTTCTTCAATTGTTATTGCCATGGCGTATACCATATCCACTACTTTACAAATGTCATCATCGCCATGGAGGCACTTTTCTAAAATAGTATTTGCCCTAATGAATTCTGCTTTAGAGATTTCCTTCTTGATCTTTATTAATCGCTCTCTTTTTTCAATACTTACTTTTGTAGTTGGTGTTAAGGCATGCAGAATTTCCATAAATCTGAGTCTCATACTTTTTGTTTCATCGTCTTCATCACTAACATTTTCTAAATTTTCTCCATTATTTCCATGCTCTACATCTGCATTTTGTTTCTTACCAGGATCTACCTCTGCGCTTACTTCAATCGTCATATCACATTCAGTCTCACTATCTCTCTCATTTCCAGCGGCCATATCTTCATTTCTGTTTTGATCATTAGGGATAATAACCGTCACCTCTGGCTCTACATCAGTTCCATCTCTCACTTCTATTAGATTGAGCAATGAACTATTTCTACGAAATCTGACTGCGTTATCCCTCAATGTCTGAGCGCTCATTGGTTTGTCTCCATATATTGCATCCCATGCTTCTTTCATCCTCTTCATAAATCCTCTGCCTCGCTTTCTCTCACGCTCTTCTATCTTTAACAAGTTTATTTTCATTTCGTTAGTCCACTGGAAGTTAGCATTTAAAATTGTGTCTTGTTCGTGTTCATCTTGGATAGACTCTGTACTGTCATTAATCATTATCTCTTTCTGAAACCTTGCTGCATTGTCCCTCAGATTTTGCTTCGAAACATGTTGTCTCTGGGGGTAACGTTGATCCCACCTTCTCTTGAATCTGATCATAAACCCGGTCCCTCTACTGCGTTCTTCCTCCGCAGCTATCACTAACCACCTGTTCTCATCATCTGTTTATGTTGATAAATGGTGTCTCTGTGGAGCCTCTCCTTCTGGGACAGATAGTTCTCTATCTACATTACTTCCCTGGAGTGCTCTCTGCTCATTTTCACTGTCATTGTTATTAGGTTGAAATTGATTTTGATCTATATCTCCCATTAAAGTTACTTTTATTACGCACGGGTCAGATGTAGTCCATCCAGTGTTGCCCGGCCCTCTGGACAAGACATGTATTTTGATAGTGTCGCCACTTCTATCAGGTTCCGCGATTGGTGACTTCATTATGCAGTAGCCATTCACCCATCTCGGCACGGTACCTTCGGGTTGCGGGTATAATTGTTCGTGTAACCTCCACTAGATAAATTGTCATCCTAGACTGAGGAGCTGCACCTGCCCATACCATTGTTCGTGTAGCGTCCACTAGTTGGGCTGTCTATCATGACTAAAGAGCCCCAGCTGCCCTGGTTTTGAAATCAGAGATTTTCCTTCTCCTAGAATAACTGCTAGCAACGCTAACGAGCTTATCCTGCCCGGAGCACTGGTTATTTAAAGGCTCCAGAAACTCGCCTTTCGCCTATTCTCCTGTTAGTTCCAAACAGTTCTGCCACAGGAAAGCCAGGAGCTGGACTTGGACTGTTAGAGGCTATATTTTGCGCATGCCAATTGGGACTTTTTATAGGTATCGGATGCTCATCTTCCTCTACCATCCCGGCATTAACAATCCTTTAGAACCTTATTATTATTATTATTATTATGTTCTTTTTATCACAGGAAAAGTTCCTGGTGAGTTCATCCCGAAAACAAGCTAGAACAACTAGCCTCAGGTTTCGAGAACCTTTCTCAATGTTCTTGCAGTTCCCAACAACGCCGTTGTCTGTATCACTTCAGTCCTGATCTTGATTCCTATTTTCTCTACGTAATGCTCTGCTTCTTTCGTGACACACCCCAACGCACCAACTACAACTGGAATGACACTTACTTTTCGAAGGCGCCATAACCTTGCGATTTCTCTTTTTAGATCTTGATACTTTCCGATTTTCTCTTGTTCTTTCTGTTTTATCCTTGTATCACCTGGCACGGCTATGTCAATGATCAAGCACTCCTTTTCTGCTTTTAGCTCGACAACAATGTCTGGTCGCCTATGCTCAATTTCGTTATCTGTATTAACGTTAAAGTCCCACAGTACCTTGACGCTTTCATTTTGAGAAACACCTTCTGGCTTGTGATTGTACCACTGTTCAGCCCTGTTTCTTCTCATCCTCTTCATAAAGCCTCTCCTCTCTGGTTCACCTTCGTAATAACATTCCATTACAACCTTATTAAACGGCCTCCAGTTTATTCTTTCTCCTCTTTGATTGGCAGTAGCTGGATAACGACCGGACCTGCGCTGCTCATCCACAGGATACCTGCCGAACGAAGGGCCTTCACCAATACAGGTTCCAGCCCCATTCACGTTGTTATCTGAAATATTTTCTTGATTCATTTTACACTCATAAGAGGATTGTGTTTTAAAGGTGCACTACTACCAGTATTTTTATCGAGACACCATCTCTAGGGGGGTTGCCAGCCAAAGCTAAAGAGTCCCCCCTACCCATGAGACAGACTAACCCCCGCCGGACGCTAACCCGGTACTTCAAGGTCTCGGGGAGAGCTAACAGGTACTACACTTTGCTCAAGGGTGACCTGGAGGTAATTGTGCCAAAGGGTAACCTCATTATCCCACGTCGAAACTCCACAACCGGATGTAGATTTATGGCATACCCAGGACAGATTATAATTATTATTATTATTATTGTCTATATTAAACATTGTGTTCAGGCTGTTGTTATTGCCGTCAGTTCTGCTATTAGGCGAGTCATAACAAATGACCAAAGGCTAATAGAGTTTGCTCTCTCCTATATTTCTAGCACTTTCCTCAAAATTCTGGCAGTCCCCAATAAAGCAGCCTTCTGCATCACTCCAACATTACATGTTATCCCTAATTTTTCTATCCATCTGTCAAACTCTTTGGTGATACATCCAAGAGCTCCTATCACTATAGGCACAACTTCAACACGTTTGAGTTTCCACAATCTTGCAATCTCTCTCTTCAAGTCCTGGTATTTTTCTACTTTTTCCTTTTCTTTCTCTCCTACATTTACATAATAATTTTGTTTTGAAACCTCATAATATTAATGCAATCTAAGTATACAATCATACACCTCACTATATTAAGGCAGTGCATAATTGGCAAGTCTGCAACTTAAAAAAAAAACAAAAAACAAAAAAAAACCAAACATTCTCAAATTGAAGTAATAGCAATAGTAACTGTAATAAAATAATAATAATTTTTTTTTTTTTAAAACTTCTCATGTATATATTCAAATTACTAATACAAATACAAATCTCTCTAAGTATAGGTAATTTGTATCTGGCAGACAAGGTTACACATATAGTCAACAAATTCATACAAAAAAAAAATAATATTAATAATAATAATAATAATAATATTAATAATAATAATAATAATAATAATACTAATAAAGTTGGAAAAGAATACAAAAGGCGTATAAGGAAAATACTTGAATCTAAGCTTAATGGTGGCAATATAATCAAAGCAATCAACACGTGGGCCATACCAATATTAAGATACTCAGCTGCATTCCTTGACTGGACCATTAATGATCTACAGGAAATGGACAGAAGAACGAGAAAGTTGATGACTATGCATAATGCGCTACATCCTAGGAGTAATGTTGACCGTTTATACATACCTCGAGGTGAAGGAGGTAGAGGACTCCTTAGTGTCGAGGATACAGTGAATTTGGCTAAATTGAGATTGCAAGAGTACATGAAAATGAGTGATGAAAGGCTGGTTAGTGCTGCAAGAGGTGCTGATGAAGCTACAAACTGGGAAGCAGCAGTAGAAAGTAAGCATGAATTCAAGAAGCGGAAAAAACACGAAAGGCAAAGCAACTGGAAAGCAAAGATACTACACGGGCAGTTCATCAGGCAGACGGAACATCTAGCGGATGAACAACAATGGCTTTGGGTAAAAGATGGCACTTTGAAAAGAGAAACGGAATCGTTGATAATGGCAGCTCAGGAACAGGCAATCAGAACGAATTTAATCAAAGCAAAGATAGATAAAACCCAGCAGGAAAGTAAATGTAGAATGTGTGGTCAAAGTGATGAAAGTGTTAGTCATATTCTGAGTGAGTGCAGTAAGATGGCACAAAAGGAATATAAGCGTCGTCACGACTGGGTTGGGAAGAAGGTTCATTGGGAAGTCAGCAAACAGTGCGGGTTTGTTGTTAAAGAGAAATGGTACGAGCATGAGCCAAATGCAGTCAGCGAGAACAATGATTTCCATATTCTGTGGGATTTTGAAGTACAAACTGACCATGAGATTGAGGCGAGAAGGCCTGACATGATAGTAACTGATAAAAAGAACAATATATGCAAGATAATTGACTTTGCTGTGCCTTTTGATAGCAGGGTGGATTCAAAGGAAGTGGAAAAAATTGAAAAGTACCAAGATTTAGCCAGGGAATTACGAAAGATTTGGAATAAAAAGGTGAAAGTCATCCCTATTATAATTGGGGCCTTAGGAACTACTCCAAAGCTATTAAGAAAGAGGCTGGAAGACATTGGCATTGATACAAAGGTTGTGGAATTGCAGAAGAGTGCCATCTTATATTCTGCAAGGATCCTCAGGAAAGTTCTTGAGGTTTGAGGAGACTTGTTGTCACCAAACCTCACGACACAATTTCTACTGATATAGACAGTATGCGTTATGAGATAATAATAATAATAATAATAATTTGTCCTGGGTATGACATTAAACTACATCCGGTTGTGGAGTTTCGACGTGGGAGAATGAGGTTACCCTTTGCCACAACTACCTCCAGGTCACCCTTGGGCAAGGTGTAGTACCTGTTTGCCTACCCCAAGACTCTGAAATTCTGGGTTGGCATCCAGTGGGGTTTAGTCTGCCTCATGGCCAGGAGGGGGTCTTAAGCCGTGGTAGGCAACTCTCCTAGTGTTGGTCTTCACAAAGAAATAGACCGGTAATTGCACAACCTCAAAGTGCTACCTCAATACAATGAGTGATAATAATAGTTTTTCAAACAACGGCGTGAAGGAGACTGGACCTTACAGGGAAGGTCTCTTGCCCAGTAGGCTTCCTGTGGGTGAGCAGCACAAGGTCGACCGTCATCCTGCTACTGTTAGAAAAGAGTGGACTAAACAAGTAAATATGATAGTTATGGAGTGCTATTACCGGAGTAGACCAGTTAGTGAAACCGGAGTACCAATTAGAGGGTATAGAAAGAGAATGTACAGTCAGTGGAAAATTAGAGGGATATTTGAGAGCACAGAACAGAGAATTTGTGAGCAGGCTAGGGCAATTAGGAAGAATGGTTGGCTTTCTGATTTAGAACTGGAGGCGATTCGGAGAGATATCGAGATGGAAGAAAATTTTGTGAATGATGTGGAAATTAGGGAGGAGATAGACGGCCATGAAACTAATAGCACCGTTGAAGAAGCTTACATACAACAGTTAGAGGTGATAGAGGAAGAGGTTATTAATAATGATGCTATTGTTAAGGAAAAGACGTGTGAAGGGATGTATTTAACTGCAGATGAAAAGATATCTTAGATCAAATAAGGCAATTTATGGATAGAGGAGAACGTTGTGATGGAATAGCATTTAAGAGGGTGGAAAGAAAAAAACTGAAAATAGTCACTGAAAGAGCCAATAGAGTCATAAAGTGTATTGATACGAAGGACATAACTGAAACGAATAATCTTATTGTTGCGACTACTGTATGGGTTGCGAAAGAGCTTGGGCTAAAGAAATATATAAAAGGAGTAACAAAGCAAGAGCCATGGTGGAAAAGAAGGATTAAAGAATCAATAAATGAATTAAGAAGGCATATTAACATCTTTCAAAGACAGCAAAGGGGGGAAATGCGAAAGCTTAGGAAATATAACGAATTATTAAAAAAGTATAAGGTCAAAGAAAAGGGGATTTCAAAAGTAATGGAAGAATTAAAGCAAAGGTTGCTGGTAAAGGCCTCAAAGCTGAAGAGTTATGAACAAAGAATAGAACAATACAGAGTAAATAGAATGTACCAGCAAGATCAAAAGAGAGTTTATCAGGAGATGAGTGGGAAACCAAGTGGCGAGAAGGTCATGCCAGATGCAGAGAAGAGTGTGAGATTTTGGTCAAGAATTTGGGATAATGATATTCAACATAATAGGAGAGCTGAATGGTTAGATGAAGTTAGAAAGGAAGTAAAAGGCATGTCTCAAAAGAATGTTGTGATTACTGCGGAAATGATGAGAAATAAAGTACGAAAGCTGCCTAACTGGAAGGCACCTGGACCTGATGGGGTGCATGGTTACTGGTTAAAAAATCTTCCCTCACTCCATGACAGGATTGTAGGACAAATGAATGATATGACTAACAACACCAAAAACATACCTGATTGGTTGACTAAAGGAAGAAATGTGCTTTGTCAGAAAGACTCACAGAAAGGCAATGCAGTTGATAATTTTAGACCTATATCTTGTTTACCCCTTATGTGGAAGTTGATGCCAGGTATCATATCTGATGTTTTGTATGAATTCATTGTTGAGAGTGACTACTTACCATTAGAGCAAAAAGGTTGCAAGAAGAAAAGTCGAGGGACTAAAGACCAGCTATTGATCGATAAGGCAATTTTGAAGGATAGTAAGAAAAAGCATAGGAATTTGGCTATGGCATGGGTTGATTATAGGAAAGCTTACGATATGGTACCACATTCCTGGATTATAGAGAGCTTAAAGTTGGCCCAAGTAGCACCGAATATAATTGAGTTTATTGAAAAGTCAATGACCAACTGGAAGACAGATTTAACTTCTTGCGGGAAAATTTTAGGAACAGTTAATATAAGAAGGGGTATCTTTCAAGGTGATAGTCTTTCTCCCCTTATATTTATTTTGTGTATAGTACCTATGACTAAGATCCTGAGACATATGAGAGCTGGATATATGCTAGACAATGTTAAAATTAATCATTTATTATTTATGGATGACTTGAAAGTATCTGGAAAGAATGAGAAGGAAATAGATAGCTTGATAAAAACTGTGGAGGTATTCAGTAGCGATATTGGTATGGAATTCGGAATTTAAAAATGTGGTGTAGTATGCATGAAAAGAGGAAAGTTGAGTCAAGCAGAAGGACTAAGACTTCGTAGTGGAGAGATGATTAAAGAAGTTACCGAGGAAGGATATAAATATCTTGGAATATTAGAATTGATAAAGTCAAAGAACAGGAAATGAAACAGGAATTTAGAGCAGAGTATATGCGTAGACTGAAACTAATTATGAAATCGAAGTTACATGGTAGGAATAAAATTAAAGCAATCAGTACATGGGCGATATCGTTATTGAGATATGGAGCAGGTATAATTGAATGGACAAAAGAGGAACTACAAAAGATGGATAGAAAAACAAGAAAGGTTATGACCATAAATAAAGAATTTCATCCTAAAAGTGATACAGCTAGACTTTATGTTTCAAGAAAGAAAGGCGGCAGAGGTCTCATCAGTTGTGAACAATGCGTAGGAACAGAGGTAAATAGTTTAAGATGGTACATAGAGAAAAGTAATGAAGAAATGCTAGCAAGTGTAAATAAACACCAGATCCTGCAAAATGATGAAGCTGTTGAGCCAAAACAATACAAAGACAATAGAAAGCAAATAGTTGAAGCTGCTTGGAAAGACAAAGAAATGCATGGCCAGTTTGTCAGAGAACTTCAGGGAGTTGATTGGGACAAGACATGGCAGTGGCTATTGAAGGGTGACCTGAAAGGTTGCACAGAGGCACTTATATGCAGTGCTCAAGAACAGGCATTAAGAACGAATTATACTAAGTTCCATATTGACAAAACGGCTGATTCACCTTTATGTAGGATGTGTGGTGAAAGGGGTGAGAGTATTTACCATCTAATTAGTGAATGTGGGAAGTTAGCACAGCGTGAGTACAAGCGACGGCACGATGATGTTGCACGATGTGTTCATTGGCAGCTTTGTCAAAATGTGGGAATAGAGTCGTGTGACAAGTGGTACGAACACAAGCCAGAATGTGTAATGGAAAATAATGACTATAAGATCTACTGGGACTTTATGATTCAGTGTGATCGGATGATAGAGGCAAGGAAACCTGACGTTGTGCTAATTGCAAAAAGGACGAAAGATGTAAGAATAATAGATATAGCAATTCCAGGAGATAAAAGAGTTAAGGATAAGGAGATAGAAAAGCTAGAAAAATACCAGATGCTGAAAGAAGAAGTAAGAAGATTGTGGAAAATGAAAACTGTTACTGTATTACCTATTGTGATTGGTGCGTTAGGAGCTGTGTCACAAAGATTTACTGGATACGTCAATAAGGTTGGAGCAAACATCAGGCTGGAGATAATGCAAAAAACTGCACTCTTAGGGACCGCAAGATTGCTAAGGAAAGTCCTGTCTCTTTAGGGATACATACTGAAGACCAACGTGGGACCTTTGGTGACTTGTTGTCACCTGCTCTCATGGAATAGAAAGCAGGACACATGAAGTCTGAGATGGCAAACATAAACTATAATAATAATAATAATAATAATAATAATAATTATTATTATTATTATTAGTGGAATTAACTCGTCGAATATCAACGACGCTATAAAACTCGTGAACTCAATGGTTTACAATTACTTTGAAGAAAAGTTTGGCTACTCGGAGGACTTTATTAGCGATCAGTTGATAAATAAATACAAGGACATGCCTAAACGATCGTTAAAAGGTAGTTTAAAATTTTTGAAACAGTCCCAGGTCTCTCCCAACGAAATTAGGTATGTCTCTCGTTTATTACGTAATACTATACGCACTTCCGCTGACGTTCCACTCTCTGAATTTAATCACGATATCAGGATTCAAAACAACTTTTGGAATTATGTAAAATCAAAGCTAGACTCTAGTACCTCATCTTCTCCATCATTCAGTATGTCAGCTTGCACTAACTTCTTTCATGATTTTTTCCGTGCGAGACATCCGTTAAAGTGCTTCAAAATCCCAAGCTGGATTCCTTCCCTTCCTCAGCCTTCCGTACCATATAATATGTCTCCGCCTACGTATCAACAAATAACGAAGGTTGTCCGTAGAATGAAAGCTTCTGGTTCTCCTTGTCCTCTTGACAAGATTTCAATTATTCCTTTCAAACGCTGTCCCTACCTCCGAACGTACATAACAGAAGTATTTTCCTTACTTTGGAAATCTGGTGAGATTCCTGATGATTGGAAACAGGCTTGCACAGTTCTCGTTCACAAGAAAGGTGATATATCAGACCCAGCCAACTTTAGACCAATAACACTTGAAAGTATTCCGCTCAAAATCTTTACTTCTTGCATCCGCGACTCGTTATTTTCCTTTTTGAGCTCTAATAAGCTTATTGAGCACAAATTCCAGAAAGGTTTCCTTCCTAAACTAACAGGTACATTTGAACATCTCAAATGGCAAATATCATAAATAAAGCAAGGTTGAAACAGCGATCACTTGTCATCACGTTTCTAGATCTTAAGAACGCATTTGGTGACGTTCACCACAATCTTAGTCAGGAAGTGCTACAATACCATCATATCCCATTACATATTCAGACAATAGTTGGCAATCTTTACTCTAATTTTCGCACATCAATTGTTACCAAATCATTTCGAACTCCATTCATTAAGGTGGGCCGGGGCGTTCTTCAGGGGGACTGTCTCAGCCCATTAACCTTTAACTTATTCTTTAATACCTTTATTAGATATATATCTGATCCCAAGTTGACTCAATTTGGCTTTTCCACAAATTCTCTCAATTCACTGCACTGGTTTCAATTTGCCGATGACGCAGCCGTTATTACCAGCCTAGAACATGAAAGCCAACTATTGCTACATCACTTCTCGAGATGGTGTACTTGGGCTGACATGATAATTCGTTTAGACAAATGTTCTTCATTTGGAATTAGGAAATCTGCAACTTCATCTGTACAGTTCCTTCCTAAACTCATCATTAATAAAGATCTTGTGCCTACTGTTAAAATTGGTGAGTCATTTAAGTATCTTGGTCGATATTTCTCTTTCTCTATGCAGAATTTTGAACATACAACTATTCTTTTGGACACCATTACTGACTTATTAACTAAAATTGATAATACTCCTTGCCATCCAAAGAATAAACTTCTACTTTACCATCGCTTTGTTCTCTCTAAGATCTCTTGGCATTTTACTATAGCAGACCTAAGCAAAACATGGGTAGTTGAAAACCTGGATAACATTGTTGGAAAGTATGTGCAAAGATGGTTTGAACTACCAATTAGTGCCACTTTAAAATACTCTCATTATCAGCAAATCAAACTATGGCTTAAATCTCGTTCTTCCCTCCACGAAGTTCATTCAGTGCCAAACTATAATTCGAAACGCTTTGAAATCTTCTCCTAACTATGATATTCAATCTTTATGGCATGATTCAAATACCTTTACTAACATCCAATATGATCAATACAGAAACACCAAGCAAGCTCTCAAATCTATTCAAAGCCATCACCACCATCGTATTACAAATAACTTAACATCGCAGGGATTAGTTATTTCATCCATCCTTAAATTTGCTTCTCAATCTACTACTACACTATGGTCAATTGTTCATCAGAAAATGCCAAAGAACATCTTTAACTTCACTCTTAAATATTTAAATAACACTCTAGCCACTCGCAAAAACCTCTGTAAATGGTCCATTGTTCAATCATCAGCATTTTCTTTCTGTCTTCAGTCCGAAACTTTACAACATATTGTATCTAGTTGCAAGATGTACCTTGAACACGGAAGATATACTTGGAGACACGATTCTGTTCTTAATTTCATAGCCAAGTCCCTGTCTGTAATACCAGATTGTTCACTGTACGTTGATCTTAACTCTTTTCTATCCCCTTCTATTATCACAGGTAGTTCCTTCCGGCCTGACCTTATCTTACTCACTAACGATAACATCTTATATATTCTTGAGCTCACCATTGGCTTTGAAACTAATATCAAAATCAATAGTGATCGTAAGGCCTCTAAATATTATTCTCTAAGACAAACTTTACTCTCAAAATATAATCAAGTCTCATTTATTAACCTTTCGCTAGGTGCTCTTGGTACTATTGGTGTGTCCTCTGAATCTTTTGTTAACCTTCTCAAATCTTTAGGATTTAATAACAATTCACAAAAACACATTCTGTCCAAACTTATCAATATCACTATTAGATGTACTTACTTTATATTCTGTTGCCGCAATAAATCATGGACAAATTCCGACTTATTAGAAATATGAAATCATTATTATTTTTATTTTCATTCTTCTTTAATTTTTTTTCTATACTCGTTACTATTGATGTTATCTACTTTATATATATTTTTATGTAATCTATACTTGCTTAGTATACCTGACAGCCAGTTGTACGTTGCCTAATTTAGTGAAACGTATGATTGTAGTATTAGGTTTGATATATTTTATAAATTCGAGGATTAAAAAAAAATTATTATTATTATTATAAAATTCTTTACAGATGGTATAATACATAGTTATAAAAAAACTAATTCAAACCAACTATTTACAATAGTTAAAATCTAAGAAACACCAAATATTAAGCAAAAGAAAAAGTCTTTGTAATAGTGTTATTAGACCTTTTTAATTTTTTGGATCCTCGCTACCCCTATTTTTGGTTTAATTATGGATCTTGCAAGTGCATGTAACTCCATTCCATTTTTTGATCACTCTTTTGAATATCGCTGATATATGATAGCAAAAGAGACACCAAAAGTG